>CM062820.1:682006492-683442748 GCA_031772625.1 Pinus tabuliformis | reverse complement strand
AAGACAAGTGGAGAGGAAGAGATCACAAGAAGAGTGTGTACAAATGACTAGCAAGCCACCTCTTTTTATACTAAAACGTTGAGCACATGTGGGGGCAATTTGGTTGTTGGCCGACCTTGACGAATTGTCCCATAACACAAATAAATTCATATCTCCATGAATACATATCGGAATCGGATTATCTTTAGATCAATCCTACACCTCTCGACGAGAGGAGGAATCCAAGAAAAATATCAGTTGCCATAAATAAGATGACCCACATGGAGTTTGGCCCTAGTTGCCAATTTTAACACATTCGGATGGGGTATGTACCTTCTAGAGGTAGCGTGGTATCTCACATAAAGCCTCCTAGCATTATGCTCTTGTATAAGAAAGAGCTTGTCAAGTTAAGGCCCTACTATGTTGATGACGCTTAAACATGGCTTACCAATCCGACTCTTCTTATGAGAACTCTTCAGTTTGAGAATATCCTTGTATCGGTTGTCCAATTATGAATAGATCCTCCCTAGTTAAGAGGGAGTGTTGGAAAATGTAACTAGTTTCGGTCATCATAATTGTCAATGTACTCATGTCATTATGTATATCTTATGTTACAAGAAAAAAGAAGAAAAGAAAAATATTATTTCAAGCATGGTTTCATGCTCTATTTTGTTGGTTAAACTAGGTCAAGCATGTTCTTCATGCTTCTAGGGTTTTCCATGTCAAAAGAATATTTTTCTTGAGTCAAGAGAGTCCTTGTCAATTGTATAAGACCCTATTGGGCAAGTTGTAACATGCAAAAGATATTGATTTCGAGTCTAGAAAGCCCTATGAGCCCTCCAAGTACAAGTCAGCCCTGCGAGTGACAAGTCGGTCTAGAAGAGGCTATTTGACCTCATGGAAAGCCTATAAATAAGAGCAGCTTCGACCTCATTTAGCACCAATTCAATCACACAAAGAAAGAAGTTCAATTTGTGGAAAAGAACAAGAAGGAAGCTACAGCAAAGGTCAAGGAAGCAAGAAGTCAAGAAGATCTTTTTTTTTTGGGGCCTTATTCTCTCAAACGTGTGAAGGTTAGGGTTTTTGCAGCAACTAGAAGGTCGAGAGTTGCAGGTCCAAATTGCAGGAGGTCGAGTATTGTAGATCCAAGTTGCAAGAGGGTTGAATACTCTGATTTGGTCTAGTTTGACTTTCGTTGACTTTAGAGACATTGGTTTGTTTAAGGAAGACTTCTTAAAGGGTGGACACATGCCAGAATTAGGGTTTTTGCAACTATTACAAGGTCGAAAATTGCAGGACGAAGTTGTAGACTTGAAGCTGGGGCTGAAGTTGAAGCTAGAAGTTGGTTGAACAAGAATTGACCTCTATTGTCTTGGACCTAATTGGAAAGGATTCTTGGAGAGCTAACTTGGTACTTGGAGGAGGACTTGGTCTAGGGTTTTGGGTCTTAGTTTTCCCATTTGAAACAAATTATATAAGAAGAGAAGAGATTCTTTTTGGGTTTTCCCCTTGGAGGGTTTTGCCCTGGTTTGGAGCCTATATCTTGTGTCCATTGTCTTTATTGTTTTGCTCTAGATAATTTTTTGATGAAAGATCTAATAAAGAAACATGAAGAAGATAATTAAAATTCACAAGCAATTATTAAGGTTAAAGAGAATTTGAATTAGTAGTTGCCCTACTGCACTCTCCAACAAGTACTAGCATCATTGTCAATTTCAGTGTTGTGCCTCATGAACCATCTTTCACTTATTGTTGTTATCTATGTTACATTTCAAGTTACCTTACTAGAATAGGATATCCCTATGTTGGGATTTTGTTCCACATTAATACTCCCTTCTAATCTTGTCGGTGTGTTGGGTGTATCTTGTGAATACTTCCATATGCATAACAATTTTAATATGGAGATGGGTTTATAAGGCATTACCTACACAAAAAATTTTGTCAATCCAAAAACTAATTTTGTGGCACAAATCTCTAGGTTGATTTGATAGCATCTTTCCTCACTCTATCACTAACTTTGTTAACAATTTATTGTTATGCCTACTGGGCCATCTTTGGCATGTTATTGTTATCTATGTAATGTTGCAAGTTGTCTTACAATAATTTCATATCCCAATGTCAAGATTTGTTCCACATGAACACTCCCATTCCTTATTGTTGTTGCTTCACCTACATTCCTTACAAGTTATATTTTTTTAGAGGCAACATTACACTTCCTCACATCTCACCTTCTTCCTTCGCTTTACATCATTGTTCATTCAATTTCTCTATATTTTACTTATTTTCTATCTTAGGTATTATACGTTACATTGTTCTTTGAGTTTTGTTTGACATTATCTATCATTGTGAGTATCTTCTTTTCCATTGTCTCCTCACTACGTTTTCTATTATTTCTTTCAAATATTTAATATATTTCCAACATCTACTTCTCTTTTTAGTTTCAAACTCTCTCCAACACTAGCAGGTTTTTTGTTTTATAATGAAAATTCCATAAATAAAATAAAATCAATGACCTAGCAACCAAGAAAACAATAGCCCCAACTTAAAAGAATAATCTCCTTCCACAATGATGATCCAACCAACAAATCTAGTGACAAGACAATACAATTTCCCATGAGGATATGTCCCAAGGTTTTGAGACACATCCCTTGTGCATCTTGAACTTCAAGCTTCAATGAGGATCTCTCTTGTCATCCCCTTTACACCCACAATAACTAGAGACTTCGCTAGATATTTCCACGACATAAGTGGGATGCTACTAGTGCCTCGAGGACTCTAAGGTACCATTATGAGACTGCATGCTCATAAGAATACATAAAACACAAATAACAAAAAGCATACGTTTTTTCTAATAACCCCCTGATAAAAAAAGCATATGTTTTTTCTAATAACTGCCTAATAAAAAAAGCATGTTTTTTCTAAAACCAAGGTGGTTATTGGATAGTCTCTGGGAAAGGATTTTCCCAAGAAATAACTATCTTGTGGAAAACATGGGTCATGACACATCCAACTTCTCCCAACATTTTCAAGTCAACAAGACATGCCCACATAACAAAGTGTTCCCCATGAATATGAATGTGAATAAGGTAATAGCCAATGAAGTCATCCCTTGGCGATGTGATCTCATAACCATGTCATCTACTATTATATAATTGCAACATAAATGTAAGGCAATGAGGTAGGGCATAAATGTATGTCAATGAGATGAGACAATACTGTAGGGATGCTACATTGAGGATTATGTTGTCACTACAGGCCTTATGACAACAATATAAAGAATCTTTTGATCTTGGGGCATATACCATTACTTTTGGCTAAATTTATTTAGCCCATAATTGAGGAACAAACAAAGACAACATTGCATTAAATGATGAAGGGGTCCAATTCCTTCACGTCAAATATTCACATGAACATCTCTATGGATTCGAAGTGGTAGAGCGAACAAATAGTCCAAATTTAAGAGGGAAATGTAAGAGAAATGAAATTGTAGATAAATAAATTTCTTATATAATTTTAAAAGACAAATTAATGAACTATTAAAGGTATAATCACTAATGTGACTTATAAATACCCACTGAAGTTAATATTATAGTATTATGGTTACAATGCCATATATACTAGCACATATACATTAGTAGCAGATGGCAAACATGGATTGGGATCACCACTTGCCAACCGAATAGACATCTCGTATTTCACAAACCTAACATTTCTCATCCTCCAATTGTACAAACATAAATAATCTTCTAATTAATAGTCAAACAACTAAATTATTAGTCAATGAAGATTAAAAGAAGACATGACTATTGACTGTATCCCCACCATCAAATCTTGCATCTTCCATCCTATCTCCAAAATAAAAACACCTATGAACATAGTTAATTGTAATGAGTTTTATGTTCGTTACAATTCTCCCCTTTCAAAATGCTTTCACCCTACAGCATGATTCAAAGCGGATGTTAGACAAAAGACATATTTTCCCATTAAGTGTCTTCAATGAATGAATTATTCCAAGGGAATTAAAATCATTGACATAATGTTTCATTTTGAAACTTTAATAGGGTTTCCTTTCAAGATTTGTATAATCTTTTGAGATTTTCCCCAATGGTCCCTTACATTGAAAACCTTAATCTTCGTCTATTTGAAGTTCTTATTTCTTTAACATTGATCTATGCACGTTTGAGTTCCCCTACAATTTTGCTTCTATATTTGGTGTGAAGAGGTTATTGTGGTGTCTAAAGGTTAATGTGTAAGTTTCCCCTGTGATTTGAACTACATACAATGTTATTGTATGTTAGCATAAGCACCCCTTTACATTAATCGCTATGCACCCAAAACCGCATCCATTACCCCATGTGGTAGGAAAAAACATCCAATCTGCAAATTGAATTATGTATTTGTAGTGTCACCTTATTGCATATGCATACCCTATAAATTTTCAGTTGTCTGCAACCATAAATTTAAAATATTTCATTGGATATACAAAGAGATTCTTCTTTAGAATCTTGACTTCAAGGAAGTTATAGGTACTTTCAGAGTTTACAAGTATTGTCACATTGATGTTTTTTGTTAATCCTCCAAGATTCAAGGTTTTGGGTTGTGTCGTCCAGTGATTGTTGCCAACAATATTCTGGACATGACTGTCATCGTGTCCTTTTAGCTCAAGGTTTGAGGTCATGGAATGCTTGTTATGGGTGCTAATGATATTTTAGGCATGGCTTCTTCATTTTCAAAGTGCTTTTGTATTGCAAATAGCTTCTTCCTTGTCTTCTTCATCTAAGTTGGTAATGGAGCCCTATACTTTTCACCATCCTCAATCTGATATGATATAATTTCTATATTTTGCATTTGTGATCACCTGTCCAATTCTCATTACATTCTAACATGTCTTATCTTATTTCTTTCCACCTTCTGGATTACAAAACTTACTATAACGTTGATGTAGCAGAACATCCTCAATTGTTTTCTTTGTTAGAGTGAGGGATATTCTTAGTTGACAAGAAAAAAAAGAAATCTATCAATTTAGCTTAGTTTTGGCTTCTTCAATAGAAGATACATTCCACATCCTTATTTCATTTTCTATCTCAATTTTTAAGCCCACCATGTAGATTTTAACATCATTTCGAGAATCCAAGATCTCTCATTCATGGGTGTATTCTTCCATTAGTGATGTTTGTTGAAGGTGGGTGGGTTTGATAAAGATGTCTTGTACATCATCCTCATGGAATCTATTAAGAAAGTGTGATTTAACAATTGTCAGTTTGCAATCAAACAATTGGTTTTATTAGCATAATGCATAAACCAATCGTAGTCATGGCTCTCTGGAGGCATTGAAACTATCGAGATCATTTCACCCTCTTTTTGGGTGGATTCATCTGAATATCTTCCAGCCATATTTAACCAGATGGTCCCCAGCCTAGTATTTAAATCTCAGTTTGTTAGGAATCCCCGTTTACCGACTCTATAACCCAGAGGACAAATGGAATCTCAGGTTTCCTTAGCTTGTGTTTCCTTGACTCGTTGACGAGTAAGAGGTCGCTAGAGAATTAGATAATTGAAAGAAAAGAAAAAAACAAAATTATCCAATTTGTCATATTTCTTGTCATGTTCGTTGTCCAATTCGTCACCAAATTCCTTATGTGACATTGAATTTTGCCTTAAACATTGTTAACTTCCAGTCTTCACTCCTGAGACAGTTGACATTTGTATTTAATTCCATGCTCTTGATAGTTGAAAATACCATAAAGATTGTGCATTTGACTTTAGCCTATTTTAAAGAAAGCTGGACTTGAGCTGATCTCCTCTTGCACCCACCACTCTTCCAAGTCTTTCAAATCATTGATGCTGTTCCCCAATGTCCTAGAAGTGAGAAATTACATGCAAATGAAGTTGTTTCCTCAAACAATTTAGTGAAGAATAACAGCTTCAAATCCCAATCTTGTTGCAATGCTTCAAGAAAATCCTTATGCGACTCCTGTACCAACTTACAAGTGAAAACTTCTGATCCTTTTGATCTTTGCAACCTCTGAATCATGAATCTCAAATCAATACGATTTTTACCCCTGCCCCGCACCCAAGACAAAAATTCTCTACCACAAGCACCAGAATGAAATCCCTGCACTCATAAATCTGTAGCCACTGAAACCAGTATCAAACAAAATCCAACTTGGACTATATGTATCCAAGCAATCCAGACATCAAGTTCAATCTAGGCGCCAGGTTGCACCAGTGCTCAGGAGTTCGCAACCTGATTTGTTCTGCCCCCTGTTGTGAAGGGTGGAGCAGCTTGTACCCGAAGTTTTGTGTCTACAATCACCTTACACAACTGTGCCAAATGGCTACTGCTACTATAACAGCCTAAGAATCCTGGCATTTTCAGCCAAAAAGAATTTAGATCCAAGAAGACCCAACAACAAAAAAACCAACATGAAAAATCAACATCCTCATCCAAAAACAAAAATTCAGAGCTGAAACAGTAATGTTTGCACAACAGAATAGTTCGTTGTTAGAGTGCAATGGCTTTGATACCACCTATAAGAGACACAAGTGTATATTATGCATAACAAGATATCTTTCAGATAAGAAGAAAGAAATAAAAAAGTGAATGACTAAAAATAAGTAAGTCATCCGATGCATAAAACTAGCGGACTACACCATTATATTACCATGCATATACTACTCTATATTTTATCATTCATCATGAACTTTGTGTTCATTTCAATTAATTTGGGTCAAACATAACTTGAGATTAATTTGCCAAAAATGTTGAAAGAACCAACCCTTGAGAAACACATAATCGAGCTAAGCATCCTGAATTTGATGCCAGGAGATGAACTGAAGTTTTGAAATGGAATGAAGTCAAGCTAGAGAAATGTTACCAACCATTCAAATTTTTAGTTTAGCTATATGTTATAATATTTTAACATATAAATATTTACAAACAATTCATTAACTGGCTTACATTTAAAAGGTGGTGCGTGTAGACTCATATTTGTTTACCAAGTGATGCCCAACATGGGGAAGGCAGAAAGAGCGTGCATCAGACAATTTAAATTTTAACTCAATTTCTTGAAATTTCTCTAATAATTGTTTCAAAGAGAATGTTCAGCATCCCTATTTAACATACCCTGAAAAGGGTATGCCCTTCTAGTAAGAATGGCTTAATAAGAGACTTTGTAAACACTTCATAACACTTTCTCCAACATGAACTTTCCCACAGCAATCTAGGTTATTTACATATAGAAACAAAAAAATTTGAAGTAATAACATAAGAAAACCACAAAAATAAAATAATTGTTAAGCTTAGGTATGTTCTATGCTTAGAGCAATTTATTTCAATTTTCACAGTTAGCTCAATATCTTTTCCAGATTAGCAATCACACCAACATTAAAGTAAACTGCAAATATAACATAAACATAAATTACAGAAGACAAGAGGACACAAGATGTGGCGCTAGCCAGGGACAAACCCCAATGTGGGGAAACCCTTGATCAATTCTTCTTATATGTTCTTCAATAGTTCAGCGGAGAGAGAGAGATAGTACATTTACAACAGAAGTCAACACTTTGACTTATCTAGATAAGAGCATAGATAAACTCTAAGAAGATGATACATGAGATCAGTTGAATACATGCTCCAAGGTGACTCCTTCACCTATCATCGTGCTGCATCTCGTCATCATGCTGCACCACGCTGCACTCATCATCACAATGCTGCATCTTATCATGCTTCATCAATCATGACAGTACCCATCATTGTACTGCATCATGTACCCTCATGTGCCATTGTTGCACCTTGTTTTGCCACCATGTGCTTGTTGCAACTTGCTTACCATATTGTTGTCCCAATTGCTACTGCAGCACCATGTCTTGCTACTGTCCCAATTGCTATTGCAGTACTATGTCTTGCTGCTGTCCCAATGCTTACTGCTGTCCATGTCACAGTTGTCCCATATATCTATACAACACTATGTACCTTGCTGTCCCATATATCTTGACAGCACTATGTACCTTGCTGTCCCATATATTAGCATTGTTGTACTAGTTGCCTTGTTGTCCCATGCATCTAACTATCAGTGCACAAACAGCCCTCAATTCGCTGCATGCTACTGTTGATTTCTGCCTAGGGTTCTGTGCATGTACTTGACTGGTTAGGGCACACCAACAAGCCTAACGTATAGGGAGAATACCCCTGTTTGCCTCGCTGTCCTTAGAGATGACTGCAGCCTAGTTAGGAGGTCCTTTCTCTCCCAACAGCTGCTATAATAGTCCCTTACTGCGTCCCTATAAACAGAGATATACACCCCAATATCATGCATAAAACAATCATGAAACTCACCACTAGTCTGTGGCCTGATTTGCACGGTAAGACTGCTCCAATGTGTCACCTCAAGCCATCTTTCTTGCCTCATGCAATGACTAAGAGCTGCAGCTCTTCTTCTCTAAAATCCACACCCAAAACAGTGCACAAACTCGGACCTGCCTCAGCTTTCTTTGATCCAAATTCGCACTATATTTTAGACCTTAGGATTGCATTAGGGCATCCAGCATTAGGGCTGCTTTAGGTCTGCGTTAGGGCAGCCTTCCATGTGTGTCCAGGGCAGCCTTCCATTTGCGTCTAGGGCAGCCTTCCATGTGTGTCTAGGGCAGCTTCTCTTCCTCCAACATCTAGGGCTTCCACTCCTAGATTTCTCTTCCACTAAAACCCAAGACAAGTGGAGAGAAATCAAGATAGAAGTGTGTGTGAAATGACTCTCAAGTCATCTCCTTTTATACTAAAACGTTGAGCACTTGTGGGGTTTGTTTGGTTGCTAGCCGACTTTGACGAATTGTCTTATGACACAAATAAATTCATATCTCCATGAATACTTATCAGAATCGGATGATCTTTAGATCAATCCTACACCTCTAGATGAGAGGGATCCAAAAAAAATATCAACTGCCATAAATAAGATGACCCACATGGAATTTGTCCCTGGTTGCCAATTTTACAATAGTGTAACCAAAAATAATGCACAGATTAAAAGAATCAAAACATGGAAAAGTCAATGTCCCTCGAAAGGTAGGAAATTCAAATTCCATGTGTAGATTCCAATGTTCTAAATCTTGGCCTTGGCCCCGGAATCAGTTGAGGGTCAACTCATATTTGGCCATGACTCGAATCAGTTTGAATTTAATGACTGTGTCCTTAAAAATACATAAAATATTTAGAATCATTTAAATTGTAAGAAGAGCTTCGGCGTAAATCACATAAAGAGAGATCTTTGTCGACGCGTTTCGAGCCAGCAAGTGTGGCTCATCGTCAGGACAAGTTGAAGAAACAGATCCAGCTTTGCAAGTTAAATAGTCTGAGCAGGGCCTCCAACAGCTATCTAGATCAACGGCTAGATTTGACCAAGGGACAGTCAAAAAGTCAAATGGATTATTTAGAGGGTTACATTATTAATTTAATAATTAAAAATTATTATTAAATGGGAAATAGTTATAATGGAGACCTAATATTTTATACCTAAGGTAAAAGTAAGAGGATAGTAAAATAAATAAAAATAAAAATAAGCAATTAAATAAATAATAATAAATATTCGTTAGTAGATAAATAGATTAAAGAAATAATAAAAACATAAATGAAAATGAAAATAATATATATTCGCTAAAATATAAATTGTAAAATAACCCTATATAAAAGTTAGTTACGAAAAATTAGATAGAAATAACAATAATAATATAATTAAATAAATTAAGATATAAAATAATATAAATTAGTCATGAAAGAAATAGTAAAATATATATTCGTTAAAAACTATATAAAATAATAACAATATATAAAGGCTAGTTACGGACAAAAAAAAAAATAATAATAATAATAATAATAATATGTATACGTTAATAGATAAATAAAATAAATAACTTATATAAAAAATAAAAATAAAAAACTAATAATAAAACTAAGTAAATATATATTTGTTAATAATATAAGTACCAATATCAAATGGTAAAAAAGGGGGGGGGACGACTAAATAATACTGATATTATTAATATATTTGTTAATAGATAAAAAATATACATAAA
Source organism: Pinus tabuliformis (assembly GCA_031772625.1). Classification (NCBI taxonomy): domain Eukaryota; kingdom Viridiplantae; phylum Streptophyta; class Pinopsida; order Pinales; family Pinaceae; genus Pinus; species Pinus tabuliformis. Next base: position 683,432,701 of record CM062820.1, on the reverse strand, counting down.
GATCATATAAAGTAGATAAAAATAAAAATAATAATGAGTCAATAAAAAACTGATAAGAATATGAAAACCAACTCGGCAAAGGCAGGAAAGGAACGATACAACTCAGAAGGAGAAGGACCGGAAAGAGTCCAGAGCAAGAAGGATAAACCAAAGGAGACAGGAAGGCTCCAGGGGAACGATGAAAGCAAAAAAGATGAAGGGGGGGGCAAACTAAGATGAAAGGGCAAGGATCCAACACCTACTGATCTTCCAGCCGTCATCTCTATTGAGATTGTTCGGTCTTCTTTCAATCTCAATAGCTTCCCTGAGTTTACGATGATGGAACTGGGCAACCTTGGCAACCACCTTAGCCTCCTCAATACAAACATGATGCTTGGTCTTCACCACATGCTCTGCTAACGCTGAAGACTTGGTTCTCCCATGTCTTAGGTCAGCGAACATGCAGCTGACCTAAGACATGGGAGAACCAAGTCTTCAGCGTTAGCAGAGCATGTGGTGAAGACCAAGCATCATGTTTGTATTGAGGAGGCTAAGGTGGTTGCCAAGGTTGCCCAGTTCCATCATCGTAAACTCAGGGAAGCTATTGAGATTGAAAGAAGACCTAACAATCTCAATAGAGATGACGGCTGGAAGATCAGTAGGTGTTGGATCCCTGCCCTTTCATCTTAGTTCGCCCCCCCCCCCCTTCATCTTTTTCGCTTTCATCGTTCCCCTGGAGCCTTCCTGTCTCCTTTGGTTTATCCTTCTTGCTCTGGACTCTTTCCGGTCCTTCTCCTTCTGAGTTGTATCGTTCCTTTCCCGCCTTTGCCGAGTTGATATTGGTTTTCATATTCTTATCAGTTTTTTATTGACTCATTATTATTTTTATTTTTATCTATTTTATATGATCTTTATGTATATTTTTTATCTATTAACAAATATATTAATAATATCAGTATTATTTAGTCGTCCCCCCCCCTTTTTACCATTTGATATTGGTACTTATATTATTAACAAATATATATTTACTTAGTTTTATTATTAGTTTTTTTTTTTTTTAGTTATTTATTTTATTTATCTATTAACGTATACATATTATTATTATTATTATTATTATTATTATTATTATTATTATTATTTTGTTCGTAACTAGCCTTTATATATTGTTATTATTTTATATAGTTATTAACGAATATATATTTTACTATTTCTTTCATGACTAATTTATATTATTTTATATCTTAATTTTTTAATTATATTATTATTGTTATTTCTATCTAATTTTTCGTAACTAACTTTTATATGGGGTTATTTTACAATTTATATTTTAGCGAATATATATTATTTTCATTTTTATTTATGTTTTTATTATTTCTTTAATCTATTTATCTACTAACGAATATTTATTATTATTTATTTAATTGCTTATTTTTATTTTTATTTATTTTACTATCCTCTTACTTTTACCTTAGGTATAAAATATTAGGTCTCCATTATAACTATTTCCCATTTAATAATAATTTTTAATTATTAAATTAATAATGTAACCCTCTAAATAATCCATTTGACTTTTTGACGACGTCAAATCTAGCCGTTGATCTAGATAGCTGTTGGAGGCCCTGCTCAGACTATTTAACTTGCAAAGCTGGATCTGTTTCTTCAACTTGTCCTGACGATGAGCCACACTTGCTGGCTCGAAACGCGTCGACAAAGATCTCTCTTTATGTGATTTACGCCGAAGCTCTTCTTACAACTATTATGGATCACCGAAGTCTCAATTTAACAATCATTTAAATTCTAAAGAAAAAATACATTTTAAAAATTCCAAACCATTAAAGACAAAATATGCAATGTTTGTTCATACCTACACCATATAAAGGTGAATATATCAAAATGGCACTTAATGCAAATGCAATACATATAACAAAATATGTACGTATATGAGTTTTGAAACATTGCTTGTACCCTTGATAAACTTTCTTGATCCAATCTCATCTAACATTTAGCAAGATTTATTAGATATTCTTGGGTGAGTTTTCCAAAAGGCCATTTGCTGGGAAGAGTATTTTGAATCTTTCTTGTGTAAGAGGAAGTTGTAATTCATGAACATTGAAAACCGTGATAATGGACCTACACCATGTAAAGGTGAATATATCAAAATGGCACTAAATGCAAATGCAATACATATAACAAAATATGTACGTATATGAGTTTTGAAACATTGTTTGTACCCTTGATAAACTTTCCTGATCCAATCTCATCAAACATTTAGCAAGATTTATTAGATATTCTTGGGTGTGTTTTCCAAAAGGACATTTGCTGGGATGAGTATTTTGAATCTTTCTTGTGTAAGAGGAAGTTGTAATTCATGAACATCGAAAACTGTGGTAATGGAACAGCACACTAGTCGAGAGAAATCACAACCTGAGAGAGATACAAGTGTCATTGGTAACACAAACTTACATTTAGGAATGAGTGGAAATAACATCTAATCACCAGCAGCATTCCATGTTATAATCAGTGCTAAGCTATGTCACTGGCAGCAGTTTTATGAGTATTCTTGGAATTTTTGCTATCATCCACCAGATGTTGCAGCCACTAAGATAGAGTAATACTCCAAGCGTTTTATGCCTATTAGGGCTTGTTTCAGTGCTGAAAAGGGGGTTTCAAACAAAAATTCAACCTCCTTCTGAATTATTTAAACTTCAAAATTCCAAATTTTGAGTCATTCCTCAAAAAAAATTGACTTTTTGCTATAAAATGCACCAGAGTGGGAGTCTCGTACCAACTTGACAGACTCAGATGAATTGGACTGGTTGGATACCAAACGGGTCCCCAAACTGAGAAGAAGGCCGAGTTGACTCGGTTAGGGGTCAACTCAACAAAGTCCAAGTTTGAGTCAGCCAAGTTTAAAAATACTGGTAGATCCACAATGCTCCACAGAAAAAATGGGAACCAGGATATGCTGTAAATTCATATGTTGATCATTCCAATTAAATATTTAAAAAAGCAAAAGATACACCAGAGGCTAAAGCAGAAACGCGTGCTTTCGCAAATAAAGGGGAGTATTAATATGGAACGAAATCCTAAGACAGGGATATGCCATTGTAGTAGTAAGATATCTTGCAACATCACACAGATAAATGCCACAATATAAAGACTGCTTTGAACGTATGACACCACAACCACAAGTGATGTTAATACCAGAGTGAGAATGTTATCATGTCAACCTGGGGACTCACCACAAAGCCAGCATCCAGATTTGCAAAGTTTTTGGTGTGAATAATGCAGGTAAGAAACCGTTAAACATTAAACACCAAGGCATAAATCGGAAGGGGAAGGTGACCCTTGAATGAAAATCAAAAAGGATCAAGGTGCCATCACACCCTAATATGACAGCAATAGATCATCCATAATGATCACTAATCTAACTAGACTAGCCCAAATGTGACAAGGCCAATTCTTCATCGTCCACCATTTGACAATACCAATTATAAATTGACTTTTGGAAGAAAGGTATGTATCCTCCAGCCATTAGACTAGATCTGCAATCATACGAACGCTGAGAACGGCAAAGAAAATGGCAGCAGACCTACTTGCTGGTTTCAATTGGCCAGTTACTCTTGTCTTGTCAGTCCTCTCTCAAATATTAAAAGATAAATCGAGAACAACCCTGCTCTGCAACAATATCAATGCCTGATAAGACTTGAGGGAGAGAGGAGAAGCAGACTGTTTCCTTCCCCTTCTGAATTCAATGATTCCAATTTGCAAACATAAAATCTGTGGTCTTTACCACAAGTCTATATGTTATTGCACCTTTGAACTTGAGGGGGGACTTGAACCTTGAATTGAAATGACATTATTGCGGTAGATTGTAATCAACAAGCATTATTGATACTAGAGAGGCCTAGTCAATCTGAGCAGGTTTTCATAATTTCTAGAAATAGCTAACTATGGTAAACGTTTAAGAGGACACAATAAGGGATCAAACAGCAATGATTGCTATAGTGACCAAGAATATCCATATCGTTTACTGAAGGAAAGTAAAAACAACACCATCATCATTTGCCATAGCAACAAACACAGCTGTGCAGTTCACTTTAGAAGAGATGTATCCAATATGCATTTAGCATGCCTAGAAGTATCAAGTAAACATTTAAACCTAGATTTATGCGGTGTACATGAGATAACTGAAAAGAACGCTGGAAAGTCGAAGACTACAAATTGATGATATCCTCTAAGTAGAAAGACAGTTTGACCTGTAAGAAAAAGTACACCTATGTGAGCTCATACAGCAAAATTCGAATGCTTCATCCATTTAGACGTGAACGTAATAACATAGGCAGACCATTACAAGTGTCAATGTTGTCAATTTAATGATAGTGAAGACCAAGCCCCCTAAATTCTGATTCTGATAACTATAGATTGTTAATGAGAAAGGCCATTATGGGAGGACTGAGGGGACTTACAGACAAATGCAAAGACCACATATACAGAGACCAGTAAGACAATTATCATAATTAAAATACACTTGGATTTGAGATCTAGAACTTAATGCATGTGGAGGAATGAAAACTGCAGAGATGTATTCACAGTCGCTCAATTTGTGTCTATAGGTTGCTCACTTTTCTTCCTCGTTGGAACTTGCTAATTTTGTGGGCATCATGAGAGGATCTCCTCTACTTGTTAATCTCCATTCTACATATATAAAAGAAAATGCACTCTTTATCATGTGCATAGAGATACATATGCGTTGATGAGATCAAGTGCTCACAGTTGTGAGCATTGTTAATATCTGGATTCTGGCATGATCACTTTAGTAACATGCCAGAGCACATTGTAGCCACAAGTGCTGGTCAAGTCAGGTAGCTATCTGAAGCGCTGGTGTGGGTTTTGTGACAACTAGATAACATTATTGATTGTTAAAGCCAGAATTCCTGTGTTTATTCTAGGGCCAAGGCTCACATGCTTACTTTTTCTGACTCGTGGACTACTATTATTTTAGATATCATTTTTGGGATTCAACTGCGTTAAGTAAGTCATTCAAACGTATGACCATTTCCATGAGAGGTAGTCGTAACTGACTAATTTCTCATGATTTTTGAATAGTTCACTTAGCACTCATTGCATCGGGTGATGCTCACAGGGGTGAAGAAGTGGGATTGAAACTAGTGAAATGTGGAGAACGAATCACATAGCATCAATCATCACTTCCGGGGCTTGCACCCGATAACCAGGACTTCCCAGGAGGTCACCCATCCCAGAACTCCTCTGGCTCAAGCGCGCTTAACTGTGGAGTTTTTCCCACAATCAAGCCCACTTAGCTTGCTACCCCATTTGCAAAACCTTAGCAAGTATTGTGCCTTATGCATGCCTGTATGACAGCAGTTAAAACATTTGGACATCTTGATAAATAGCCAACATGACATTGAGATTTGCTGGTGCTAGTGGAGGCTATGGTGTTGAATATTTAATTCATGGTAAGTAGATCTGCACTTCCTATCGGTGAAAACCTAACCTGAAACTGTCTAAGATATTTTAAAAACAGCACACTGAATTTGCATAAAAGTGGAAAAACCAGAACGGTGGACTGTATAGCTTAAATCTGCAAAAAAGCTAGTTCTGAAAATTCTGACAGGAATAACAAAAGACTCACTCCAACTCATCATCGTCTCTCTATTACTCAGAAAGATGAACTACAAAACACTGTTAAAAATTAACGTGCTAATCGGAGATCACTAGCTCAAAACTGGACTTCTTTTACAGATGAAAAAGGCAAGTATTTTACAAAAATAAAGTTCCTAAGTTTAGAAGCAAACCCTAAACTTAGCCTAGAGAAGTACACCCAGCCTCAATAAGCAGACCACCTAGAAAAACAAAGCTTAGCTCAGAGTGGAAACAGTTATAACAGTAACTTGTGTTATAACCTAAATTTAGAAACTATGTTAATACCGTGCTGAAAATCATATTCGGAATAAAACAAATTTCCTGCTCCCTACATCGGGAAAAGTAATCCAAAATAAGAAAGGCCACAACTGGAAAAGTTCTAACACATATGCAGACATGCATGCACCTTCTACTACTGCTGTGCCACCTTATAGAAATGCCTCCATCCACATATCCATACTGCTACACAGAAATCAAGGTCCTGGGAGGTGTTCTCCACCAACACAAGTCATTCTCTGTTCATTACAAGCGTCCAAAACTTTAAGGTTTACTTCCCTTGCTCAAGGAAGACTTCATCAACACTTACACGCTTGAAATCAATCACGTATTCCACAGTAGGTTTTGGAACTATCTCACAGAAATCAGGCTCCTTTGTTATGAGAACCCACCATACCTGCTCTTCAACTGCTTCATTACATCTGGAAGGTTTTTTTAGATGAATAGAAGACATTAATGCAGCATGAGTTGGAAACTTTTTGGGAGGGTTAGTAACCCAAATTTTAGCTTTAGGTGCTCTCACTTGTTACTGTGCCTCCAGCAATGTCTCCATCAGCTATATTGACTTCCTGATCGAACTGATAGTACTGAAACATCTATTCCTGCGCTGAAACCTTGCTGATCAGAATTTGATTTCCTTCCCGTTTTTTTTTAATCGGCATTTGGGTCACGGACCAATCTCATCCATTTAAACCCCTCAACTTAGCCTAGGTTTCCTATAACATTACATAATATAATTTAATTATATTTATGTCGAATTAATAATGACAAAATAGGTCAAAGAGACTGTTGAGTACGCTGATGTATATATAAAAGCAGAAAACTGTTTATAATACATTAAATAAATCAAAAATACAGTACATGAAGTAAATGAATATTTGGCCTTAGCAGAAAAAAATCCCAAACCTAATAAGTATAAACATCAAAGCCATCTCTTCTCCTATCATCTAAAGCTTGAATAAATGACACTGAAAAAACTCAACAACAACATCTGCTAAATACATTTAGTAAGCCCTTGAAAGTTGAGATCTCAAAATAACCAGCAAATATACCTCTCATGCTTAAGAGTTCAAACTTAGTCCTCTTCTCATAATACACGTGAATATAAATAGGACAACCAAATAACAATGTTACATTTATCATTCTCGGTCATTTATCACTATGTCTGAAATTTAAATTATTGGCAATATAATATGGAAGAAAATATTAAAAATCATACAGAAAAAATACAAAAACAATTTATTTTCAATTTTTAATTATTAAAATAATATTAATCTAAAGAAAATATTAAAAATCATGAGGGAAAATATAAAAATATTTTTTTTTGAATTTTTAATTTTTAAAATAATATTAACATACAAACACATTGTTACATAAACTAGTTATCTAATTAGTGTTTTATGCAACTTAGTTTAATTATTGAACTTTGAAAAGTAAAAAAAATAGTGTTCATTACTTGAAAATTTACAATGCATCAATCATATTTATAATAGCTAAAGAAAAGTCAACAATAACAAGAAGATAAACCTGTCGGAGTTTGTCTTTGGACACACTTTAACACAAGGATATTAATTTTTTTAAATTTCATATATTATTTTGTATGAAAATGACCATATATCTATTTTCTTCATATATTTTCTTAGCAGTGTTGGAATTCTAGTTGTTGGCTAGTAATATAATTTTTAGACAAATTGGTCGTATTCGTCTCCTGATTGGAAGTGTAAAGCTATTGTTTTTTCCTTTGTCTCGGGCAGCGGGCAGTGATCTACAGGATAGACAATCGTGTTTCGGTTGATGAAGTAGAAAACGATATCAACGACTTCATCGACTTTCGCTCCACGTCGACGGTAGGCTTAGTCATAGCTCACTCTGCAGGTGCCTTTTGAGAAATCCTTGCAGAATTCAATCAAACGACGACAGTGAACCATTGAAGCGAAATAAAGCTACAATGCATGAGAATTAGCAACCTTTTTCTCTATAATTTATCTTCCTCCAGGAACCCTAGTAAGCTTAATTCCACCGAATTTGAGCTCGCACGTGTCCCCTTCATGCGCCGGAGAGGAATTGAAGAATGGTTTTGGATGCCTATTCAGCAAAATGGGATATACCGGAGGAGGACTTAGGAAGAATGGAGAGGGAATTGTTGCTCCTATTAACCCTATAGTGCAGACATCAAGAAGAGGCCTTGGATACAATCCTGCTACTACCTCATAACCTACATCCAACTATGGGGTGCTTGAAGAAAATGCTCCTATTAATTGTAATAAACATATTGATGACATGACTCCAAATGTCATTCCAAATGACAATGTTGTTGCACTCAACTGTGAGTCTGTAGAGGCAAAAACTAAACCATTCGCACATCCTCATCAGAAGAGATTACTCAAGCATCAACATTCTTGGTCAATTACTAGTCCTGCATTCAAATCGTTACAGAAGAGACGTGAGAGAATGAATCGTGGACTAGTGTCGACCATAAGGATCATTTGTGGATGGGTCGATGGATAGTCATGGCATCAATTGAACCAATGCTTGAAGAATTCATATCATTGTGTTGCATCCATTGTTTGTTGTTGATTGCTTATGTTCCCTTAGTTGTGCTTCAAGGGAGAAATTTGTTGATAATAGACATTGCTTATTCCTACTCCTTCCGCATTTGTGTTTTAAGGGGGCAATTAGATGGTGACAGATATTGTTGCTTTGATCAGTGTGATGGTGACGTTGTTTAGACAACTTTAGGAGTGTTGTTGTACGACATTTGAGTTGAGTTTGTCATACTTGATAGGCCTCGTTGTCTGTTTATTGGTTGACGGTGTTTCTTTTGTTTGAAGCCTTGTCATAGTTCTGTACCGACACCTATTTTCTCTAGAGTTTTTTGGGAGAAGTTAACAGTGTTTACCAGTTTTGTGTCTCTGCAACAATCCTACTTTAGAGATCGACTGACCTCATTGAGGTTTCACAACTCTCATCTTCATAATTTTGGTACTTAAGCGTTTCGTACTTCTTCTTTGGAACAAGCCTATGTTCTTGCCATTCAGTGGATCATCATGGGATCTAAAATTTTAGCTCCATGATAATTTGAGCACTAACATATTTCTCTCTTTTGGGGGGAGTTTTTTCCTACGGGTTTTTCTCTCTTTCTTCGCTTATGAGAGTTTCTACATGGGTACCTAATCAGGCCTCGTTTCTAGGACCCATTATTTGTTTTCTTTCTTCTTTAGTTACTCTCTATGTTTCGCTTAAGGGGGGGTGTTGGAGTTTGTCTTTTCTAACGCTTCATTTCCCTATGAGTTAAGTATGGTGAGTTGTAAGCTCACATAGGGACTTACATGAACCCAGTTGTCGTAGTTATCCTTAACCGACATTGAACCTCCTCCATTGCTATATAATAGAGGTTTTCTATGTACTTTGACACAAGCTCGTGAGTAATAAAATACTCTTGCAAAATGTGTGAAGTGGATAAGATTACTACTTAAATTTACAAGTCTCAATGTTATTTTCTTGCATTGGAATTTTGCCAACTAAAATTATAAAATATATATATACAACCTCTCATTAATTTCTATTTTTTATTCAATATTACAATTATGTTTATAATAGCTAAAAATAACCAACAATAACAAGAAAATGAATATGAAATAGATAAAATCGCTTAAACTTACCAGTCTTAATATTGTTTTATAAATAATTAATTAATTTTTATTATTAAAAATTTTATGCATATTTAATAAAATGATTATATGGAAATTTAACTTGTAATTTCAATACACATAATTATAACTCAAAAAATATAATAACTTAAAAATACCATTTTATTATTTTATTAATTTAATTCCTTTTATGTATATAAATATATAAACATCAATATGATAATTCATTTACTTTTGCTCATATAGTTTGTGATTTAGGTATATAGAAATCGAATTATTATTATTTTTAAATAGTTGATTATAATTAATAATAACTTTTAAATATTTAACTATTTTTAATTTTTAATTTAATAGCTTATATTAATTTTTAATTTATTTTAAAATGATCATATATTTTATTTATTCAAATATTATTCTTTTAGGATTGAGACTTTACTTTGTATGCCATTTTTAACGTTGAATAAATTAATATATAAAAGAGTTAATTTGTATAAATTATTCTATATAAAATAAAAGGTATATGAAAACATTAGGTATATGAAAACAATGAAATATTATTTTTTAGGATTGAGACTTTACTTTATATGCCATTTTAACGTTGAATAAATTAATATATAAAAGAGTTAATTTGTATAAATTATTCTATATAAAATAAAATGAAAAAATTAGGTATATGAAAACAATGAAATGTTTATATGGTGTAAATTCATATAATAAAAAAATTTGATTGGTAGGAAAGTTTTTAAACAAGTATGGTTGATTGAGTGAATAAAAATAAATAGAATAAGATTTTAGGAAGATTATAGTGGTTTGGTTTAAGTGGTTAGTTTAATTGATTTTTGTTAATATTATTGGTTATTTGGCTAAGTTATATAACTAGGGTTTCATTTAAATTTTTTTAAATTGAATATATTAGTTTATATTGTCAATTTGTTATTGATATCGTCTATAAATGTGAAGAAACATTTTTTAAATTTACTTATTCTTAAAAAAAATACTAAGATTAAAAGAAATTGCATTCTAATTTTTAAAACTTTCTCATTTAATTTATTTTTTTTCTCAAATTATGTTAACATACATTTTTTATAAATATATAAAAAACAATTGAATATATTATTTTAAATCAAAATGCACTTTTTCTCCAAAATATTTCACATATTTTATTTATAAGTATAGAAAATAAATTCATTTTTCTCTAGTTGTTATTTCATATCTATTATCAACGTCATTTTTCACATATAAGGACTTACGATTGAAGTTGATACCAGGGATTTGGGTCACGATAAATTTCTGAAAGGTGTCTCTATTACCAATATCCATAGCACAAGTGTGCTTTTGTTGCTCAGCCAAGATTAACCCCAAGGTTATGAATAGGATCATACAACGCAAGTGAGAAATAAAGTATTTATGTTTTCTTTATCATAGAAAGAAATATAGCTCGCACGAAAGGATTCATTTATAAAACAAGTTATAACTCAACAAAAGCCAGAAATGCATGATATGCAAGAATATCGGACGACTTTGTACAACATTCGAAAACAACACGCACTCCAACTAGTGCACGATGCGGGCGGAAACAATGATGACAGAATAAGAGGTGAGTGGCTTGAACCATTCAAGATGTTGAAATATATATATATATATATATATATATATATATATATATATATATATATATATATATATATATATATATATGATGACAGAATAAGAGGTGAGTGGCTTGAACCATTCAAGATGTTGAAATATATATTTTACAAAGTTAACCTTGTGAATTGTTCTTTTAATTTTTGGTCAATTGGTCCATTAATAGAGGGTCAACACATTATCAAATGTGTTATACTTGTCATGCGGCACGCATAATAAGAAAGCAAAATGGATACATAAGATGTATATTGCTACATAAATATGAAAGCAAAATCGATACATAAGATGTAGAAGATGTCAAGTGATATATCAGATATCGATACTGAAATATGATATTTGTCCTAAGTCGCTAAGATTTGACAGAATTATACAAAATCACATCAAAACAAAAATAAATGTATCCCATTAAATAAATCATGGCAATGAAAACAATGGATTCCCTTTGTTTGCTTGATGGAAAATGGTCACAACTTCCTCGACAATATTATCAAAAATAGACCAAAAGATTGATCAACCAAAAACTACATAAACTATTCAAATTTTGAAAGAACATGTGATTCATGTGCATCCATATGAATCCAAATTATTCCATACAAATATGCAAATTTTATCATGTATATAGCAAGGGTGCATATAACCAAACTAGCACCAAGTGCAATCCATCTTCGAATCAAAATAGATCAACGTAGAGGCTCTAAATGGCCTTTAGAGTAAAAAAAACATGTTAAAATAAATAACTACATAACATCAGAATCATTGTCTATATTGGGATCCTTCTCATGGAGATCACCCTCTAAGCATTAAAATAATATATAAATAACTTAACCTGCCTAATCAATGATTTTTCTTGAGTGAAGTGTACATATTTATTTGGGTCATGATTGTTGGCTAGTTGAATTGTTTATTGATTAAACAGTCAAGTACCACATTAATTTGTCAACCTGGGAAAGTCTTTTATTTCAAAGGCTACCGCGTGCTGTATGCACTTAATTCTAAAAGCATTAAAAAGTTGTAGTATACACGATTATGTTTCTGTTAAAACTCCTTACTCTATGTTATAACAGTATATTGCAAAAATGAAAGCAGTTAACTAAGAATACAAATCTGAAAAGAGAAGTAATGGCTGCTCTGTTAGCAGAGGACCAGGACCCTATCCTCAGTATAAGGATGTTCAGCACTTGCCCCTATAACCAGATTGCTAATACACACAGCAATTCTAATTCACCGGTGAAGTATTCTTTTACAGCTTCAAGCAATTAACAAAACAGAGTACCAGCAAAAAGAAAATTATCAGAGGTAATGCTACAGAATCCAAACAGAGTACCAGCAAAAAGAAATTACCAAACACACTTACACACTTGACAGAAAATAAATGGGTGAATCTTGTGAGGAAGGTGGGCCCTGTCCCTTTCACAAGATTCCCCAGAACACAAATGCTGGATTAGGTGCTCAGAACAATTTTCTATTCATCTGCCAAAAGGTCCAGTTACAATAAAAATTCAGACTTTTCTGTTTGTCTTTCAAAATTTCCCTTACAACTTGTTTTTCTCCCCCCCTCTCTAATGTAGATGTCTCCTCTTTATAGAGGAGACATCTATTACAATAGACTGTCATAGTTCATTCAGTTAAACCTTTTTGTCAAAAATAAGAAATCCATCCTTGTTACAGGATGCTGTTACAACAGTGTGACAATGTATTCTTTCTTGGGTCTCTTACTGTTACACAGCTGGTAACCGAACTTCAACCGTCTTCTTGGAATCCTCGCACTATCCTTTGCCGCTTCCCCACTGTTGCTGGTTTAGTAAACTCATGTTGTTCCTGATGTTTTTAGCAACTGCAACCGTGTTTTACCCTTTTTGGACAGTTGTTGATCGTGCTGTGTCAGCATGGAACTCTGACGATTTTCTGATAGTTGTCGTTTGTTATTTCTGGAATTCCAGTTGTTGCAAAATAACGTTTCCCTGCTTTAGATAATTGTTGTTGCTGGTGCTGTAGCAACTGCGTAGTTGTTGTTTCTGGTGTTGCAGCAACTGCATAGTTGTTGTTTCTAGTGTTACAGCAACTATGAATTATAATTTCTGCAGACTTTAGACAGTTCAACGGTTACTTAGCAACTTGGTTAACTTTTCCAAAGATAAATATAAAGATAACATGAATATGTAATGAATAATTAAACACATAGTCATGCGGAGAGTTACTTCATACCTTGGGGTGATTAGGTCATTATGTAATCAAAGCTTTCAACTTATGAACTGAAAAAGGGTAATATTATAGCAAAAATACAAGGTCAAAAATGGTCAATTTGGAGTCCTAACATCCCCCCCAACTGAAGAGATTGCATGTCCTCATGCAATGCTTACTCTGAATCTGAGTCGGAGTACTGGGATGAACAGTGTAAATTACTGAGACAGTAGCTATAGAAAGTGGTATCAAACTTGTCTCTGAACCCACAGACAATCTGTAGTTGCCTCCATGCTGCCGCCTCTTCCTTTTTGGATAATCCAAACTGACCCTTGTATTGCTGACCAGATAACCATAGAAGTGGAAATTTAAATCTGTAGCCAATCCAATTTTCAGCACATTGTTGCATACATCTAACATAGTAAGGTACCCTTGAAATTGCTGCCTGTAAATTAGGTGGATTATAGGGGTGATACTCCTACCTCTCCTTGGGACAGTTTTCCCAGAATAGGTTGTTGGCTTTAATAGCCAAAGGTGCCTTGGTTCTCACATAGTGTTGGCAATCTCGCAGGACCATTGCTTGCAATTGCCTAATGTGATCCTTCATTGTAGGTTCACTTAACATTCTTTGGTGCTGTGCAATGAAGATGGCTGCATTTTGAGGTTCAGCCCTAATCCAAAGAAGGCAGTTCTGTTCATTATGTTGTGCTGAGATAAAAGCGTTTTGCCAAGTAAGTTGGTTGGCTAAAAAGGAAATGAAAGCTCTGAGTTGTATGTCGCCAACAAGAGGGAGTATGTTCATGTTTCTCTCTTCGGACATGGCTTCATTGTGGAGATAAAGCTCGCACAACAGATTCTGATCATTTTTGGGTGCCTCTGCAAAGGTTTCAATAAATTGTTCTGATGTAACCACCTGATGAGGTCTACCTTCTCTGACTGCCTTTATCTGTAAGAATGTTAGTCGTTCCCTCAAAAATGTTGCATAGTTGAAAGAGGGTTTCCTTGTGGCAATTATTCTTTGAAACAATTCAAACATCTGGGACAGTCTAGCTTTTAGTTCCTTAATTTCTTTGTACTGAGCTTTAGACTGCTCAAGTGCTTCCCAGTTCTTATATGCATAATTGAACCAGATTCCCTTTTGCTGTTGGAATGCTTTGCCTTGTGACAGCTCATATTCCCTCCACCATTTTCCTTTTAATTCTTGAAAACTAGTGGTCTCTATGCATGCATCACTAACAGAGGGAGATTCTGTTTGTGTAAAGGCATCAACAAGAATTTTCTGTTCTGTGATAATTGGAGTAGGCCGGGGTGATTCGATGTCTTCCTTTCCATTTCCAGCTACTGTTTCTTCTTCTTGTTCTATATTCTGTACTGATTCCTGTGTAACTGCTTCTTCTTCTTGTTCCATGGCAATTTGGGTAGGCCGGGGTGAGTTTATGTCTTCTTCTCCATTTCCTCCTGATTCCTGTGTTACAACCAATACTTCTTTTTCTTTTTTCACAACAGTTTGGGTAGGCCGTGGTGACTTTATATCTTCTTCTTCATTCCCTGTTAATTCCTGTGTAACTGCTTCTTTTTCTTTTTTCACAACAGTTTGGGTAGGCCGTGGTGACTTTATATCTTCCTCTTCATTCCCTGCTGATTCCTGTGTTACAACAAATCCTTCTAGTTCTTTCTTCACACTTTTTGGAGATCCTGTTGGTTCTTGTGTTACAGCAGGTTGTTCTGTTTTCACCTGTATAGTTTTTGGAGAACTTGCTGGTTCTTGTGTTACAGCGAGTTCTTCTGTTTGCTCCTGTACAGTTTCTGGAGAGCCTGCTGGTTCTTGTGTTACAGCAAGTTGCTCTGTCTACTCCTACACCTTTTCTGGAGAGCCTGCTAGTTCTTGTGTTACAATAGGTTGCTCTGTTTCAACAGAGGGTTGTGGTGGTTCTGTTTTGCTTCTGCAGCAGGTTCTTTTGTCTCAACTTCAGTCATTGGTTCTGCAACTACCTTGTATCCTGCTTGAGTATATATCTCACCACAATTGGCGCACATATATTCATTCTCCTTACTCTTCTCTGTTGCAGATGCTACTCGTGCTAAAATGTGCAGGCTAAATTCATTTTGGTAGGCTTCCTTGACCCTTATTATTTCCTCCTGGTAATCCTGAATTTGGGATTTTAGAAATTCAATTTCTTCCTGCAGGGCAGATATGGTAGGCTGAGCTTGTGGAGCGGCAGGTTCCAGTGGAGGCAGAGGTTGTGCTTCAACATTGATTTGATCACTTATACCCCCAACAGGTGGTTCTTGTGTGTCACCTGGGGTAGTGGCTATTTCTTGTGTTGCAGCCGCTTGGCCAATATTACCTTGGGTGTCGGCAGCTGGTTCTTGTGTGACAGCTGCCTTAAAAGATGATGTCACGACACTGTGAACACTCTGCATCTCAGCCTCTGAGGGTGAGGGAGAGGAGTTTCCAGGGCTGGTGGGAATGCGGGTTTTTAACATGATGGGTGGTGAGCTGGGGAGGGTGTGGCTAGGAGATTCAGCTATTACAGACGACCGAGTCCTTTGCTTGGGTAGAGAAGCAGGGAATTCAGAAATTTTTCTTTTCAGGCTGGCTTTCTTTAAAATAGGGGCAGTGGCAGAAATAGCAGCTGCTTTAGCCGAAGCCCTAGTTCTTCTTCTTTTTGGTGGGGTTTCATTTTTCTGCTGCATTTTTCGTTTGAGAAGGGTAATAGGGATGTTATCATCAGAGTCATCGGTAGAAATACCAAGTATGGGAATGGATGGGTTGGTTCTATTGGGGGATGGAGTTGTTTCCGTGGGTATTTCTACTGCTGATTGTACATTTTCAGCAACTTGTGGGGGTGTTTGCTGGAGGACTTCCTCGGGCATTTGTTCTGGAATATCGTCTGTTTGCTGAGGGATTTCTTCGGGTATTTGCTCTGGAATGTCCTCTGTTTGCTGAGGGATTTCTTCGGGTATTTGCTCTGGAATGTCCTCTGTTTGCTGAGGGATTTCTTCATCCTGCTGAGGTATGTCCTCAGCTTGGTGAAGAATTTCCTCTTCCTGATGAGGAATTTCCTGTTCTGGCTGAGGGATTTCTGCCTCTTGATGGGGATTAATGGGGGGTGGGGGGTTATTTAAGGCGAGGCCTCTATTTATCAACAATTGAGCTAGACGGTGGTGTTTCAAGGAAAGAAGCGGACGCTTTGCGTTGACAGTGTAACGTGACATATTTTTAAGACATCCCAATAGATAATATGGCATATTTATCAACTGACCATTCCTCAAGTGATTCAACAAGACGAAATCGTGCTGGTAAATTACCTGGTACCGGCCTTCGCACGTCAGGTATTGCTTCACAAATTCAGCAACTTTCGGCCACGGTTGAGGTAATGACTGAAGTGCTACGCCTCTGCCCTTGGGTTCCACCTGCTCGCCTGGTTGAAGAAAATCCTGCTGCGCATTAAGGATCAAGTGCTTCCTACTGAACCACCGTGTGCCATTAGCTGGTAGCCCAGTAACTTGGGCTATGACTTCCTCCGTGACTAGGATTTGAACTCCCTGAACGACAGAAAATCCCTCTGTTAAATTGCATGCAAACTCGAGGACTTGCTGTGCGTCAAAGTTTGGAAGTCTCCTAAAATAATCTAGCCATCCCGCTTGCAGAAAGATTTGATAAACCTCGGGATAGAGCTCAAGAAGTGCTGTTGTGCCAGGTTCGTATGTGATGAGATTTCCTCCCATAGCTGCTGTTTCAGTGAAAATTCTCAGTTCAGAGCCGAGCTTCCGAGTTCAGTTTAGAGTAAATCGTTGCAAATGGTAACATGCCGTGATGGGATGACTTTTACATATTACCGGGAGAGTTAAGGGCGGCGGCAGTTGGCATACTATACAATTATGAGAGCGCTTTGGTAATCCCCCCCAAAAGCTACGCGTAAGTGATATGATTGGAAGTACAATTATTCGGTAGTCCTATCAACATCTCCACATTAACTATTATTTAATGTCCATACATAATCATGCATACCTTTATGTTTTACCTTTTTGGTTGCTGCGTCGAAAAGTCTTGTCTTATCTTTTGCTGGATCCATAATGATTAAAGCGGGTCTAAAAGTATGAGAATACCGGCAATTTTTAATAATAATGACGGGAAGTAATGGTGGAGAATTGTAATCATCATAGTGTATGGCTGGTTCTTTTGGTAGGAAATGGTTTATTTTATAAAAACTCATTTCTTTGGGGGCTGAAGTGGAGAGACTGGTGCTTTTATAAATGAGAGAAATACTGAAAAAGGTATTACGGGATCGGGAAGTGGTGTTGCAGCAACGGGGATTGGTGTTGCAGCCACTGGAAATGATGTTACATCAACGGGAAAAGGTGTTGCAGCAACAGGAAGTGGTGTTGCAGCAACGGGAAAAGATGTTGCAGCAACAGGAATTGGTGTTGCAGCAACGGGAAAGGGTGTTGCAGCAACAGGAAATGGTGTTGCAGCAACAGGAATTGGTGTTGCAGCAACGGGAAATGGTGTTGCAGCAACGGGGCTCCCAAGTCCGCAAAGTGATTCCTTTGAAGCTTTTGTTCTCAGCTATTTTCCAAAGCTAAAATCTGCAAAATACTGAAATGTAATATGGCAACCCTTGGCAGGGATTATTAGTTGAAAAGAATATCTAATCTAAAAATGCATAAATAAATAGAAATTTAAGTGCCTTGAGGGACAGCAAGTTCCCCTAGGAAAGCATAGTGTTTAATTGCCATGCAAGTGGCTTTAAAATCTTCTTTAGAAACAGGCCGGTGATATAAACGGAGTCGATACCCATTCACTAGTAGTGGTGTTCTGCTATCATCGATTGTTAAAAGTCTGACTGTCCCATTTGGAAAAACAGCATCCACTTCATAAGGCCCTAACCACCTTGTTCTTAACTTACCTTGGAAATTCTCGAAACGGGAGTCATAGAGTAGAGCCCAGTTACCTTTCTGGAACTGCTTTTGCTTGATGGTTCTATCATGCCACCTGCTTCTTTGTTGCTGTATCATGGTTGTTTGATGGATGGCATCCAGTCTCTTCTCGTCCAATTCTTGAAGTTGCTGCAACCTGGCTGTCTGGGGTTTGAGTGGCATTTCATCCCTGTGATTAGGCTGGCCCATTCTTTGACAGCTATCACAGGCCTTCACATATTTCCTTGCATCTTTGAAGAGTGAGTACCTTGTGTGTTGTTCTTTTATCTGCAAAATGCCCTCCACAAGGGCCATCGTGACAAGCTTTTAGTACATCATAAATTTCATCTTCACCAATGCACCTCCGGATTTCTTGATCAATTCCTGTATGGAAAAGACACCCGCTTATCCAGTTGTACCTAGCACTTTGCTGGATGATCTTTCTTTTTTCCCTGTGTGATAGGTGCGACGGTAATTTTCCTGCAACTAAATAATTGGCAATGTCTGCATACCAAGGTGAGTGAGCAGATACTGCAAATAAATATTCATCAGTAAAAGAATCATCTACTGGAATATTTTCATCAGTTTTTAATCGAGAAAGGAAATCAGCAACTACATTTTCCTTTCCTGGCCTATCTACATTTGTGATGTCAAATTCTTGTAATAATAATAACCATATGGTGACTCGGTCATTTGTAATTGATTTATTCATCAAATATTTAATGGTCGAGTGATCAGTATGCACAAAAGTAGTGTAGCCAGTAATATAATGTCGAAATTTATTGATAGCATAAATGACTGCTAGGAATTCCTTCTCAGTGACTATATAATTCAATTCAGCTGGTGTCATATTCTTACTGATAAAATAAATGGCATAGGGAAGACTATTTTCTTCCTGGCCCAAGAGAGCTCCAATTGCAGTATCTGAGGCATCAGAGGATATATGAAAGGGTAATGCCCAATCAGGTCCTCTCAAAATGGGAGCTGTAGACAATTGATGTTTAAGTTCATTAAATGCTTTTTCACAATCATCAGTCCACTTAAATTCAACATTTTTTTTTAATAACACAAATAGAGGAGAAGCTATTTTGGAAAAATTCTTAATAAATCTTCTATAGTATCCAGCATGTCCTAAAAAGCTTCTTACATCAGTTTGTGTTTTGGGGATAGGGAGGGTCTGAATTACCTGTATTTTGGCTGGATCGACTTGAATTCCTAGGAATGAGATGAAGTGACCCAATACAATACCTTGATTCATCATCATATGACATTTTTCAGTGCTTAAGGCAAGGTGTGCTTCTACACATCGCTTAAGTACTTTTTCAAGATTCTGCAGTGCATCCTCAAAAGTCACTCCATAAGGGGTAAAGTCATCCATAAATATTTCTAAGGAATCATTTAGCATATCAGAAAAGATCCCTATCACTGCTCTTTGAAATGTTGTTGGAGCATTACATAGCCCAAATGGAAGAACCTTGTAAGCAAAGGTCCCCCATGGGCTAGTAAACGTGGTCTTGTCCTGGTCTTGGGGTGCAATCTTAATCTGATTATATCCACTAAATCCGTCCAAAAATGAAAAGAATTTCTTACCTGCCAAATTATCTAATACCTGATCAATGAATGGTAAAGGGAAATGGTCTTTCTGGGTGGCTTTATTCAAAGCTCTATAATCCACACATACTCTCCATTTGCCATTTTTCTTGGGTACAATTACAAGTGGGGAAACCCACTCACTATCAGATATAGGGTATATAAATCCTGCATTCAACAGTTTTTGAAGTTCCTCCTTCACAATTTCCCTTAGGTTGGGATTCATCCGCCGCTGGGGTTGACAGACTGGCCGGGATCCCTCTTTAATATAAATACGATGGGTGCATAGCTCAGGAGAGATCCCCTTCATGTTTGTATAGTCCCATGAAAATGCTTCTTTATTTTCCCGGAGTAACTTTATTAACTGCTGTTTTTCATTATTAGTTAAGTTAGGATTTATATTTAATGTTTTGCCAGGCTCAATTTCTATTATTGTACTTTTGGAGGAGCTGCCTACTATTGTCTGAGATAAATTTTTAGCTTTCAGGTTCTGTTGAGATTCAGATTCCAAGATTGCAGTGAAGTGATTATACATTTCTGGGCTGACCGAAGAAGGTTCAGAAATGAAGCTGCTGATTAATTCATCTTCGGTAGAGTCTTTGAAAGTTAAAACTTGTCCGATAGTCAAGATAGGTTGGGTTTCTTCATCCTCATAATCTATCCATACAGAATTGTCATTATTAATCATGGGTGTAGCATGAGGATAAAGGGTAAGCTGTTTGGTTTCCTGCCCATTAGAGATGGTCATTGATCCTGATCTACAGCTAATGAAAGCATCCGTTGTAGCTAGCCAAGGTCTTCCTAGAATCAGTGGATGACCCCCCAACTTTGTTTTAGTTTGTAACACCACAAAATTAGCTGGGTAATTCCAGGATTATACAGAAATTATTAGATCTTCAATGACTCCTTCAGGTTTAATTGTAGAGCGATCAGCCAACTCTAGGATGGTTGGAGTTTCCCTAATAAAGTTTTTTAACTGCAGTAGTTGTGCTGTTTCAAGTGTCATAATGTTTATTGCAGCACCTAAATCTACTAGAACTTTAGAGACAAAAGTTTTTCCAACCTGAACTGTTACTGTAGGGTGACCAAGGTCACCATATTTCACAGGAGGATCTTTTTCTGTCATTAAAGCAGTCAGCTCACCCATCACATGAACTGTGAGGGGGTCCTTAGTTTTTCTTCCAGGTTTCTTTATGCAAATATCTCTAACAGTCCTAGCATAAATGGGAACATCTCTTAACGCTTGCAATAATGGAATTTTAACGTATAAATTCTGTAGTTTGCCTAAGAGGTTAAAAGCAGGTTGCTCAAGTGTTTTGGTGAGAGCCAGACGTTCAGGGAATGGCAGATCTGTTGTTTGAGTATTATTGTTAGATGCTGATTCGACTGTTTCAGCATTATTGTTAACTGGTTTTTCTTTTCCAACTTCCTCTTTATCAGAGTCAGTAATGTCATCAATGATTGGTTCAACAACTCTCCCTGAGCGAAGATGGATATCGTTACATTGCATGGGGGAGACAGGCTGATTTTGAATATCAATTTCTTGCAAGGCTTTATTATTATTTGGGTTGGGGTTGGGTTGCACAGGCAGCTGTGGTCTAATTGCTTGGTTATTCGGAGGAGTGTTGGATGGTAAAGAAAGAGACTGTTGATGCTGAGGAAATGGCATCTGCTGGGCTGCCCAGTTTGGATTCCATTGATTAAAATACGATTGCTGGGGAGCCCAAGGATTCCATATGGTAGGATCAGGAAAAGGAAGACTTGGTTGTTGCATGGGTAGAAAATTCATCGTATTAAAGGGTGGGTACTGCATTTGGTTCATGGGTGGGTAATTTGTTTGAAAAGGAGAATGATTATTCCAACGATTAAATGTTGTGTTAGAATTCATACCTTGTCTTTGTGGCCATTGCCTCCTCTGTGTCATCAGGTACACTGCTTCAGCTTCTTCTTCGGTTGACTGCAATGCTGCTTTTATTCCCGGCAGAGAGGGGCATTGCTGGGTCTCATGGTCCTTTTCACAGATCGTGCAGATTGGTATCTTATCTAGTGGGCATTCCCTGAGTGGGTGCTTTTCTCTGCATTTAGAACAAAAAATAGCTAGGGCAGCTTCTGCTTCTGCCTGTTTCTTTTTTACCTGCAGAGCATCAATTTGTGAAGCAAAGGAGCTTAACATCTCAGTTTTAAATTCTTCCAACAAATTACCTATTTCAGCCCTTGTTGCTCCTCCACTTGCTGACTTCTGGACTCTTGAATATACATTGTCCCTGCTTTTTGATCTGCTTACTGCTCCTCTTGAACATCTCATGCAGAGGTTGATGATTTCATCAAATGGTTCTTTGGAAATGTCCCCTTTTCCCAGCATATTCAACATGTCCAAGCAGTCATCTCGTACCCCTTTCAGCAATATTGTTTTCAGAATATCTTTACTCATGGTAGGGTGGTCAGACCGCTGCAGATTATACTGCAGTCTTTCCACAAAGTCCTCCAAATTCTCGTCCTCCTTCTGAACCATTTTAAACAATTCTTCCTTCCTTTCTCTTGTTCGGCAGTAGTCCTGATATTTGGCCAGAAAGCTTTCTTTTATCTGATCCCAGGTAGTGATTTCTTGAGCTCCTAAGCTCATAAACCACCTTAACGCATTCCCTTTCAGTGTTGCTGGAAACAGTTTTAGTTTCTGATTAGGGCTCACATAATCATAACTCCTGCATAGTATATCGAATTCAAAGAGGAATTCATCCGGGTCTTCAGAGGATAGCCCATGAAAGTTGGGTAATGCTGAAAGTGGAATGTTCTTCATAGGGTTTGCTCCTCTCGGGAGCTCCCCAATAGGGAACTCCAGAGTAGAGAGTGAGTTTTCCCCTCTTCCTTCTGCTCTGTTTTCCTCCATTGGTCTTTTTCCTGAATCGCTTGCTTTATCTTCTGTATCTTCTGTTTCTTCAGGTTCTTCTACCGGTTCCTCAGTGTATTCTGGTACTTCCAGCTTTCTTTCAGGTCCTAGTACTTCCTCCGTCTGTCGATCTGTTTGTGAGGAATGCTGGATCTGAGGTCTCCGGGAACTCGTCCTCTGTGATGTCTCGGCCTTGGAGATAATTTCGTCAATAAATGTTTTTCTTCCTCCTCCGCCCTTTCCGCCTATGAAATTAGGTTTCCTGCGTCCTTTCATGCACCTGTTATTCTTAAAAAGAAATCATTAATGCTTTTTAAAAATCTCTAGTCGCCTTCCCCGGCAACGGCGCCAAAATGTTGGCTAGTTGAATTATTTATTGATTAAACAGTCAAGTACCACATTAATTTGTCAACCTGGGAAAGTCTTTTATTTCAAAGGCTACCGCGTGCTGTATGCACTTAATTCTAAAAGCATTAAAAAGTTGTAGTATACACGATTCTGTTTTTGACAAAACTCCTTACTCTATGTTATAACAGTATATTGCAAAAATGAAAGCAGTTAACTAAGAATACAAATCTGAAAAGAGAAGTAATGGCTACTCTGTTAGCAGAGGACCAGGACCCTATCCTCAGTATAAGGATGTTCAGCACCTGCCCCTATAACCAGATTTCTAATACACACAGCAATTCTAATTCACTGGTGAAGTATTCTTTTACAGCTTCAAGCAATTAACAAAACAGAGTACCAGCAAAAAGGAAATTATCAGAGGTAATGCTACAGAATCCAAACAGAGTACCAGCAAAAAGAAATTACCAAACACACTTACACACTTGACAGAAAATAAATGGGTGAATCTTGTGAGGAAGGTGGGCCCTGTCCCTCTCACAAGATTCCCCAGAACACAAATGCTGGATTAGGTGCTCAGAACAATTTTCTATTCATCTGCCAAAAGGTCCAGTTACAATAAAAATTCAAACTTTTCTGTTTGTCTTTCAAAATTTCCCTTACAACTTGTTCCCCCCCCCCCCCCCCCCCTCTCTAATGTAGATGTCTCCTCTTTATAGAGGAGACATCTATTACAATAGACTGTCATAGTTCATTCAGTTAAACCTTTTTGTCAAAAATAAGAAATCCATCCTTGTTACAGGATGCTGTTACAACAGTGTGACAGTGTATTCTTTCTTGGGTCTCTTACTGTTACACAGCTGGTAACCGAACTTCAACCGTCTTCTTGGAATCCTCGCACTATCCTTTGCCGCTTCCCCATTGTTGCTGGTTTAGTAAACTCATGCTGTTCCTGATGTTTTTAGCAACTGCAACCGTGTTTTACCCTTTTTGGACAGTTGTTGATCGTGTTGTGTCAGCATGGAACTCTGGCGATCTTCTGATAGTTGCCGTTTGTTATTTCCGGAATTCCAGTTGTTGCAAAATAACATTTCCCTACTTTAGTTAGTTGTTGTTGCTAGTGCTGTAGCAACTGCGTAGTTGTTGTTTCTGGTGTTGCAGCAACTGCGTAGTTGCTGTTTCTGGTGTTACAGCAACTATGAATTATAATTTCTGCAGACTTTAGACAGTTCAACGGTTACTTAGCAACTTGGTTAACTTTTCCAAAGATAAATATAAAGATAACATGAATATGTAATGAATAATTAAACACATAGTCATCCGGAGAGTTACTTTATACCTTGGGGTGATTAGGTCATTATGTAATCAAAGCTTTCAACTTATGAACTGAAAAAGGGTAATATTATAGCAAAAATACAAGGTCAAAAATGGTCAATTTGGAGTCCTAACAATGATGGAGGAGTTCAACATTCAATGCCACCGACGTTGAGGTACATAAAGGGCTTCATGTTCTTGATTAAATGTCATTTCCATACCCTCATACCTCAAAGAATCCGGTAAAAACATTGCAATATCCCTGCCAATCATGAAATCCTGAAAACTATTCAGTTTTGTTGAATGAGATCTATAAATCTACTTTCTCCATATGAAATCCACTGAAGTTGGAATCACTCTCAAACATCCTGAAATAATTAAAGGCAATGTTAAAAATTGAAGTAAAAGGATATCATTTTCATCATTTTAATTTAAGAATTTAATATTACCATTAATTACTAGGATACTTATCTCACGAGATGAATCATTGGAAATGAAAACAATAGATTGACCCTTGTTTGCTTGATCGAAAATATTCGCAACATCATCACAGCTCAATATCTTAACCCAAATTTTAAAATAATGGTTAAACGAGCAAAATTTTGGTTATAAGTTGAAACAGACAAAGATAGGGCAATAGTTTCTAAATTATCTCAATAATTACCTAAATTATTGTGATAATTTCAAAACAGAAACTTATTGTGATAATTAATGCGATATTATTATCAAGGTTGGTATTGGTCTTATTATCACAATAATTTTGATATTATCGCAATAAGTGCAACATTACCAAATACACAAAAAGTATGACACCTAAGGTTGCTCACAAATAAAGGCTTCTTCTCGTGTTTTGTCCTTCAATAAGTTACCATAACATCTATTTAGAATATAATGCAACGGTATTGCATGCCTCTTCTCAAAGGCACATGGGCAAATCCTTATTGTGGACCATAGCTTTGGTTGTCTTTATGATGGATCAATTATTGCTCTTTATGACCCAAATATTTACCATGTTGTTGGGTACTTTCAACGACCTCTTGATCCCTACTTCCGTACAAAGGGCATCAAAGTCCTTGAAGGTTCACTCTCCTTCATTTTCAAACCTCAATAACTTTATCTTATGACCTATCTAACTCTCAACCAAAGCTTTGAATTATGTGAACTCGTTGAAATTTTTATTCTTAGTCTTCATAAAATAAATTCAAGTCTTTCTAGAGAAATCTTCAATAGAGGAAATATAGTACAAACTACTTAATGAAGTTCAAGACATTAGTCCACATATATCTAAATGAATTAGATTATGCATTTCTCTCGATCCATTCTCATTGCTTGTGAAAGTAGTTGTAGGTTGCAGTATGCTTGTCAAGTACCCCTCAATGGTTCCACAAGACTCCAACAATGTACTAGTTCCCAATTCACCCCCCTCACCCTCATCCATCAAACTCAACATAACTTGACCTTGTTGGGCTCTGTGCCCAATCTCTCTCTCAACAAGTTTTTTAGTTGTACACCTTTCCAGTCTTGGATAGACTCATTTAGTATTTTGTATTACCATCCCTTTTGTCATAATTTTATACCTTTGTTCTAATGTTATACTTCTGTAGGTTTCTTTCTTTATATTATTTTCAACATTTTCAAGGAGTTGCTCCTGCACTGCCAGATTCTTGAAGTTTGCAAAAGTATTTCTTGTAGAAGGTCGTGTATTTGATTGTTCCATTATCCACATACCACCCATTGTCATTTTGTTACCCACCAAAGCGGGTAGACCATAGGAGGAAGTTTTCCTCCTAAATTTGATAGTTGAAAGGCCTTGTCAGCCACCATTAGATGATGATATGCCATGTGGCTCTGCCACTTGGATCAGCCATGTGCCTCTCACCATCCGACATTGACACTTGGAGGAAGGTGGGTTGTTATTCAAAAGATACTTTGATCATTTTGCAATTTGATGCTTATACTTGTTTGTTTTGGGCATTTAGTATGGATAACAAGGTGATATGGAAAATTGCAAGCCTAACTAAAAATTGATTTGGAAAATTAATCTTTAACCCTAGTCTAGTGGGACCTCCCTTAAGTCCCTTTTGGTTATAGGAGAGGCATTATCTCGAAAGCCATGATTGAGATAGTGTATTCCATTTTCCCTATGACATACTTGATACCTTCCATGCCACATTACAAGCCCCATTTCTCGCCTCCATTCTTCGTGTACAATGTGTAATTGGTTATTGGGGATTTAGCACTCACATGTTCATGTACCTTGAGTAGGGCCTAAAAACTTGGCCCTAAGAAGTTGATGCAACTAAAAGAAAAGAAAAAGCATATCATGGCCATGGTAAAATAAAAGAGAGAAAATCAAAATGAAAAAGATGGTTGGGACATAAAGATTAGCACATGGGAAAAACCCTAACATGAGCTCTACATACCTCATATGGTCATCACGCGGTTCCTGAACATGTGATGCTCCATTACATCAAAAAGGAACCCTTGCATGTCCCAAATTTAATGAGCGATGAATCAACTCATCTTAAAGGGGTAATAAAATTGATACATCGTACAAAGCAAGCTTCAACCCTTGAGCTATAAGCAGTAATACAAGGAATGATCAAGAAGAAGTAAAAAGCACACAAAAAGGGTGGAAAAATCAAGGCTGAGTTGGTAACTCATGCATCCATGAATGCTCCCTCCTCACATCTATACTCCTAGGATG
Source organism: Pinus tabuliformis (assembly GCA_031772625.1). Taxonomy (NCBI): domain Eukaryota; kingdom Viridiplantae; phylum Streptophyta; class Pinopsida; order Pinales; family Pinaceae; genus Pinus; species Pinus tabuliformis. Next base: position 683,405,535 of record CM062820.1, on the reverse strand, counting down.
TCGATGCCCCCATCAGCTAGTTCCTTTAACCATGGCACTTGGCCATGAAGTCTTCTCTCCTCCATTGCCACATTATTATTCACTAACACTTATCAATTGAAGGGTGGACTAGGGAACTATTACTTCCCCTTAGGGGCTAGAAGCACCTAATAGGGTTGAATTTTAGCCACCCATACCAAAGGAGAAAACACATTTGCGAGATCTTGGTCTCGATTTTGGAAAGGGATCCTTGTTTGAAGTATTAAATTTCCATTAGAATTCAAGTTTGGTTCACTTAGATGCATTATTAATCTTATTCCCTGATGGATGGTTGCTTTCACTAGAATCCATGTAGTTCTTGATAGGTGGTTCAACATCCCAAGCCCTGGGCACCCACTCCACAGGTACCTAAGCCCTTATAGAAGTACAATGGCCAAAGCAAGTGTAGTATTGAGAGATTGGAGCCTCCCACTAGCACTAGCAGATGACACATGTTCCAGAGTACCTCCAAGACCAAGGATGTTGGTTTTCTTTGACCTAGTTTTGAGGTTTCTTTAGGATTAAACCATTAGACCTAGTATGCCCCCAATGTATCCTTGACACAACCTGGTAAGAAAGAGTTGTTGCACCAAAGGAAGCTCTAACGCTAGAGAGAAGGAGGCTTTATTTAACAATTGGAGACCCATGGAGACCACTTGATGGCACCCTAATTGCAATTGGGACCCCAAAGGAGATATTGCGGTGGATTTGAGGGCTATCCCTCAAATTTTGGATCTTTCAAACATCTACATACATTTTGATAGCTCAAAACACCTTGCATAACATTTTGAGCCCTAATTGGGCATGACGTCATCATTTTGAGAGACTATGACTAACACATGTGTTGAGAAATCTAGGGTAGACAGTTAAGGTGTTTATTAAATTGATTTCTCTGCAATTCTTGACATTTTCTTGGGAGCTATATTATAGTATTAACATTATTGTTTAGTTATGTTCATCATCAAGACAAATCCCAACAAGAAGATCATAATTCAAACACAAGAACATCGGATGTAGGATGCTAACTAGGGCCAAAACCTCTCCTAGAGAGGAAAACCACAAAATTATTTTTGTATATACTTTCATTGAAGACATTTCCAAGAACTTGACCTCGGCCCAAGACAAAACATTCCAAGGGATGAGCCAGCTAAACCCCAAATAATAACTTTGCAAAACCTGGACTGAGGAAACCCTAGTTCCTCCAAGGAACTTATACGTGTGAGCAGGCAGAGACAAAAATAAACTTATTTTTTGTAGAATTTCTTGTACATTCACAAGCTCATACAATTTACTAAAGCACAGGACAAGAATGTACTTCTACTTTCAACAAGCAAAAGTCGATAGATTGATGAAAACAATATGAACAAGAAGAAGATAAATCAATGGCACATAACAAAATAAGTATTTGGGGAAAGCCTCAGCCCAAAAACCCCTACTATTTATATTGCATTAATAAGAAATCCAAGATGAGAATACAATGCTTATTCTCACAAGAACAATCCATGCACAAGTATAATTAATCTCTCAGCTCACAAGCTAGCTCAAGCCAAACCTCAGCCTCTTCTGCTGCTCTTCAAGCCCTTATTTCCTTGTGTAATTCCGATGGTTGAATAGCCCATATTAATGGGAATCCAGCGCTTCCAAAACTGCGCAATTGTAATTAGGTCCTCTTCCTAGTTGCATGCATGATATTTACAACTCAGTAAATCATACAGTTGATAGTACATTGTCCCTACACTCTGTTAGCGCTTGAAATTTCACCTCAGGCTGAGAAAGGTAAACCTCAAGGCTACATCAAACCATTTAGCCTCGTAGCTAGCCCTACGGGGCAGGAGAAGGCTCTCTCCGGTCAATCTCGGCAGATCTTCAATGGGATGAGATGACCAACAAGGTAACACTGATATTAGGCTAGTAAACTGATCAAAAGGGTTGATTTGGGGTTTTTTGGGTTTTTGGTGGCAAATTGAGGAATTGCAATTTTGGGTGCGGGGATTGGACACAGTTTCTGCAGGGGGTTCCTTGGGGCGAGGTAGGAAACAGTATTGATGCCTTAACTTGAGATGGATGATCAGGAATGAAAGATGAGGAGCTAAAGAGAGCAAACAATGACTTTGAATTCCCTTTAGACAGTAGAAAACATGGAAATTAAACAAATTTAAAAGCAGAGCATGGCTAGCATGAATTCATACTTTAACACTTCATTTGTTTAATGTGCAGCAGTAAAGAAAGGAAATGAATCACATAACAAAGCTTACAAGAACATGAAGAAACACACCATCAACACATGAGTCCACAAGAATCCCAAAGATGACTGCAAAACCCTGGTCTTCCTTAGCCAAAAATTGCAGAGATACAGTGAAAATATACAATGATAGCTTCTCCCTCAAGAGTCCAACCTTCCAACCCCTGAAAATGATTAAGAAAATACATAATATAGGCAAGCCAACCTCTTCCCTTGCCTCTAGGGGTCGAGCTCATCCTTCTAGGAGCTGTTTCAACTAATTCTAAACTGAGCACTAAAATCTAGGCAGTCAAAACAACTTGCCTCTATAAGCTAGGAAACCAATCCATTCATTAAATATTTACCCTTGACATGAATGAATCTTCTAGAAGTGTTAAACAAGAGTAAAAGTGTCTTAGAGTTACAATAATTACATCAAAGATAATCATCTTCAACCCCAAAAAGTCAAACTGAGTCAAATCTGCGTTTTCTGGGCTGTACAATGCAATCTGGCAAAGTCTGCTCAACGGGTCGCGCCCCCTGCTCAACGGGTCGCGCCCCTTTGGAGCTCTGTTTGGGGCACTTGCAGGTGTCATAATTGGGTGCAGGATAGCTCGTTGGAAAGGTCTGTGAGTCTACTTTCCAACCCAACTGGAATTTTTGAATTTGGAGGTCATTTGCCCAGTCAAAACTCAATTCTCCCAAGACTGCTTTCTGCAACTCAAAAAAGGGGCAAAAAGTCAAATTTTGCATGTAATTTGACCTTCTGGAGGCCCAAAACTCCATAAAAAATCAAGTCCATCCATGGGCATATGTAATTTTGCATGAAAAATCTAGAAATGCTGATTTTTTGCAAAAAGGAGTTGCCATGACAAAGGGTCTCACCGAGGGTGAGACCCGTTGAGGAGCCAAAACCTGTAAATTTCCAAAAATTGCCAAAATTACCCAAAATTTTCAGAATTTTTTGGGATTTGAGCTGTGGCTAGGCTAATGAGTGCCATGATCTTTGAGTGAAGCCTCAGCCAAGATACGGAGGGGATCGGGCCTCTTTCTCCTTTTTTGTGCCTTGGCCAACCGCCTTGGATCCGGCGATTGTAATTTTGACATTTCTCTAAAACCATGACACCTGTGCAAAAAGTGAAGGAGGTTTTTCTTCTTTGGCATGTTTTGGACAAAAACCTCTCTTAGTTTTCCAAAATTCATCTTTTATTGCTCTGGAACATCATTTGAGTGCGACTTGTCCCGATGTGTGAAACAAGGAATTTTGTCGAAATGGAGCGAAATGAAGGGGATAGGGGGCTTCTAAATTCTTGGGGAAATTTTTGGGAGTGGGGAGGGATGTTAGGAAGCAGGGGAAAGTGGAATCTCAGAGATTGAGTGAGGGGAAGGGGTCCAAAAGGGAAAAACACAGGCCAAACCTAGAAAATTGCCAGGTTGTAGCTAGAAACTAGGGTTTGTGCAAAAATGAGGAATTTGGCGGATCTAAGGGATGGGAAGTGTTTGATAAGGTACTTTAAGGATAGGGAAAGGTGTATGAACATCAGGAAACAAGTTTTGCCGGTGATTTGACCATCCAAGAGAAATTGCCTTCAAAACCCTAGGAGAGGGAAATGACCTTGCCTAGGCACAACTGAAGCATGAATAAGGTGTAACATGACCCAATGGAACCTAATATGATGATAGCAACCCTCTGAATGATGATAGGCTCAGCTGAATGATGACAGGGACTGACATTTGGACAACTTTGAAAAGTTTGAAAGCAAACCCTAGACCTAATGCCTAGTGACCAAATTTTGCTTGAAGACTTACTGAAATGACAAAATTTGACCTTGACACTTCAAAATCACTTTGTAAGAGCACGTTTGATCACTGGAGGAAGGCTGGAAAGACTGACACTAACACACTCTAGTCTCAATTGGGTCTTTCTCAGAACTAACATGCATGAGTTTCCGATGAGTGAATCTTTAGTTATCTAGAGTAGCACTTGTGGATGTACCAGTGCACTAACTGACTACTAATCCAATAAATAGTTAGAACTCAGTAAACTGAGTTATCTAATTACAACTCAATCTAAACTCATATTGGACCCCTAAAATTTAGGGAAAACATATACATGACTACAGAAAGACTTCCAACTCGAAATTCCTAAGCTAATTAAGTTAATTAAACTTAATTCACTATTTATAAGTTGTTATGAGAATATAATTACAATTTAATTCTCAATTTAATTCAAGGACAAATTAAATTGGAATTTATGGATTATATTTTTAACATTTCTTGTTGTTATTTTCAACATTTTCCCCCTTCGCTAGGCTCCATAGAAGTTCGCTTCTCTTTCTCTTCTTTGTAAGATGAGGCCCACCTTATATTCTTCACTAGGATCATAGATATATCTTGATGGATGTGTATATCAAATGAGAGGAGGCTTCTCCTTATATAGGCTTCCTTGAGGGTGAATTAGGCATGTTTAGGCTGAGTTTAAGAAGGTTGGCCGACCCATCTCTTGGAGGCTTTTAGACACAACAAATTACAATAATATTTTTTCTTCTTTGTTACATGGGCCCTCCAAGGGCTAGACCATGACCTTGATTCTTGACCTGACAACAAGACTCCTAGAGAACTCAATGGGTGCTTTGACCTAGACCACAACATGATGGGCAAGAAACACATTTTAATAAACTAATATTTTATTTTTACAAATATTTTCTTCTCTTTTCTTTTGACAAGTACATCAATAATTACATCAAGTCATGACTCATGTACAAATTATGAAGCCCAACACTAGTTATATTTCAACACTCCCTCTTAACTAGGGAGGTATTCATTATTGACCATAAGTACAAGGACAATACTTCCGTTAAATCATTCTCATAAGAAGAGTGATATTGGTAAGCCGTCTTAAGCATCAACATTATGACCATTATACAACCAACATTGTCAACATAACAAGGCATTGACTAACACACTATACATCTCAATAGATTAGTGCATAACGTTGGGAGGTTTTACGTGGGACACCACACTACCTCTTAAGGCACATACCCCATGTGGATGTTCACAAGGTATGTCCTTCTAGGACCATTCCTGTCTTGGATTTACACATTCTCAAGGAATTTATTCTCTGACTACTCTCACCCTTATTGGATGCCCTGCCTCATCCTCAAAGATTATCGGTCACCAGACTACTTCCTATCCCAGATTCCAATTCCTCAAGGAGTACCTAACTCAGATGCTTACCCAATCCTCCAAACACATTTATCTCTTCATGGCCTTCACTAAGACTTATAGTTGTTAGTCCTAGACTAGTGCATGACACATGAAGTAGAGAACCATATCTGTTACTCCCTCTCAACTAGGGAGAAGTGTTAATAATCAACTATTATGATAGTAGCTCTCAAGGCTCTATCGTCATCATCACACATGCTAACTTTCTTTGAACTTCACAAAGCCCTCTATATATAGTAGCATCATGTTATCGTAGAGCCTTTCTTCTTGATAACTTCTTCATAGGGCATAGGCCATCTTCTACATCACTTCCCTTCAAAGAACCATAGTGTTGAACCAACAATCATGTCATCCTTTTTCTTCCTCAAAAAGTAATTGTTTAGTTCACATCTAGATATCCTTCATACAAGTACCTCTTTCAAGTCATGCTTCTTTCAGGATCTTCCATCCAATCACATGAGTACTAGTTGTAGGTGACTTTCTACAACCCTATTTCATATCCCTAATTCAACTCAACCAGATGAGTTCAAAAATCAAAATGAACATCATATTAAAGTTACCTCTTTATGATAGCCATGTTTCATGTACTAATCTTCATAGAGCTTGAACATGGCTCCCTCTTTAACATGTTTATCAAACCATTTGCAACCTGCTATTATATATGTCCTTGTGGAGTACATCAACTCCTCAGACTAAGTACCAAGGCAACAACCCAATGGATTCATCATATCCTTCTTAAATTGAATCTTCTTCATATAGCAGGATTGAGCAGAACCCAATATATCATGTCTTTAACAACCTCAAGGTATTCCTTCAATATTCATTAGATCCTTTAGCGGAACATATCTTAGACAATCATCTAGCCTTGCTCCTTAGTTTCTGGTTGGGGTCCATCGTGTTGCAATTGAACCAACAAGGTTCTTAAGAGACCTACTCCAAAAACATATAGAATGGGTAACAATCTTCATGGTCATTCTTTCGAGCTAAAGAAGTCACTCCATTACATCATAAAGGAGGATCCAAAAATTATCCTTATTTGCAGCAAAATCAGTATATCGGGTAGTTGACTGCTATATAAAGTTCATGAATTCTTTCGTATGTTGTTATTAACTCTTCCACGCATCCACAGTCGCACAATGAATCTATCATAGTTCCCAAGGATCCAAGGGTCCTTACAGTTCCCTCCTTCCATCATGCTTGCCACGACAAATGATATGTTCATCTTTCTTCCTTTACTTCTTGTACCTGGAGCATACATTGACAAGTATGACCAAGCGAAGTATACTATAACAAAAGCATGATGTCAATCTTTCAATATGAGGTTACCATCAGACTTAGAGGTTGTACTCCTAGGGTTTTCAAGTGACAACCTTAAATCAAGGGTTCCATATCTAACTTATCAACCTTATCATGTATACTTGACATGAGCCCTAGATTGTGCACATACCCTAAAGACCAAAGGTTAGGGTTTTTTTGAGGGAATAGAGTTAGGGTTTTCCATATGACTAGGGTTTTACTTATGTTGTTGAAATTTTTTCAAATATCAATACCTATGTCAATAGTTTTAACAACAAACCCCATAACCATTAACTCCACAATATTTCATGTTGGACCCTTCATGAAAATATACTATACATACGTCAAGGTTACATACCTTTGTCGTAGTCGCCGACAATTCAAGATGTTGTGGATCCTTCATTGTTTTTCCTCAAGGTGTGCATCTTCACAGTAGTTATTTGCTTATATTTTCTTGCTTCAGGAACAATATACTATTTCTCTTCTACTTGTTTATCAGTGATGCACAAATCTAGAGGACTATTTGTAGCGATATATCAATTACCCATCAATTTCTAGAAGTTTCCAAAATGTTAACAATGATTGTCAACAAATCTTACCTTTTACAGTCAACAACTAATGTAACAAGAACCTTCCTTTAAAGAAATGTTCGTCATTAATCTCAAAACTATCTTGCACTTATGATGTCACTGTCACAAATATGTGATCTCACCTTTTGCTTGTAGTTCGTCCTTCTTTCAATGTGACAATTTTATTACTATAACCTCGAATTAGAATTTCAAAAATATCATTACTGCAAATCCAAAACACACATACCCTTTCAATGTTACCACAAGTCGGTTCATTATTTTACTTGGACTAAGTATATATATGTGCCCAAAAATCATAATTGTTATGCATAGACTTTTTGTCTTCTTATGCCATTGTCCAAACTACGAGCAAGGTAAGGAACCTTCTCTTATATGTGTAGAAACACTTATGCTTCTTCTCTGGTTGTACAAGGGACTATATGAGATTATATGCCTAATGTGTCATTTGTTCTAGGTTTCCTTCATGCACATAAATGTAATAGGAGTCTTAACTCCTCGTCCTTGGTGACTTAGGCTCAGATTGAGTCCTTTTGAAAATTGTTTATGCTTAGAACAAGAGGAGAAGCAAGCTCCTTCTTTTCTAGCCTTCATTTGCACGCTAATTATGCTCAAGATTTCGATGAAGAGTAGTTCGAACCTCCTGCTCAGGTATAGAGAAGACCTTTATATATCTTGTACATACGAAGGGTATAAGTTTTGCTTGATAGTGAGACGATGCTTCAGAACTTTGGTACTTTTGTCTTATGCCCAAAATATCACTTCAACAAATTTGTTCTCGGAACTAATATATGCATAGGTGTAGAAATAATCTTGGTGCCTCTTCTAATGAGGATTTTATGCACAGTACTATACACAGATATGCGAACCTTTGATAGAGGACTTGAGTACTTTCTAGGGCTATAAATATGTCACTTAATACCACAGAAACCTCAGGTCTTTGACAAGGGTTTTGGCTCTTTTATAGAGCTATGGTAGATGTTAACAAATAGGCCTTGACTACCTTGCAAAACTCTAATGGATTTACTAATCTATAGTGGCTGGAATATACATACTAGAGATGCAAAGATGCTCATATATTTCATACGTTTTTCAGACATTGAAATTACACCTTTTGACCTTCGCTTCATATGTTAATGAGTGCGGCTTCATAAGGTGATCATGTGCTCAGTATTTAGCTCAAAAATAAAATTTCTCAGAATGGATCGAAACTTGAATGACCACGTCCGTCTCAGAAAAAAGATCCTAATGCAACTCATTTCGTCAAAAACCGAGTTCGTATGAGAAAGTTATTGTGTTTTGATCGCTTTTCTAAACAAGTGAAATTTGCAAAAAAAATGGCCCAGTCACTGCACAGTAAGCAGTCTGTAATGCTAACGTGGTAGGTTACTAGGCATGGTCAATGTTGCTCAACGAAGAATCAGGGGTGGACAAGTGGCAATGTTTGGTTGGTTTGTACAAGGGTGTGTTGGCGCATTCTTATTGGTTCATTCCTGGACCAATGGAAGAATGCCATGTGGCAAGTCTCAAGGCCACCACGTGGCACCTCCCAAAGGTCGAGTTGTAGGTCTACACAGTGGAGCAAAATATATTAGCGGAAGTCGAGGTTGAACCCACTACCTTCCACACGCAAACCATATGCCTTAACCACTTACTCTACACCATGGTTCTTATCATGTTATATCTCCGCAACAAGTTAAAGTGTAAAGGTTTATGGGTTGGCAGTTAGGGGAGGGCCAACCCGCAGGCCAGCGCTCCCTCCATGTGAACACAACACAAAAAACCACAACGATTACGGTTATGAACTAATGGCTATCCAAACCAAAGCTTCAACGGTTCCGCAAGTGAACGTTGACACTGCAACATCAAACGGTTAGCTCTGATGGTTACGACCACAATAGTTGATGTGATGGTTATCGCAGGTGAACAACCCATTAAACTGTCAAAAGTTAAGACTGTAGTTTGCTCTAATTACAGGATTAAATTAATTAATCTGAGTTTAAAACAACTAAGCACGGTTTAACTCCCGAGCTTAATCTGGAAACGAATTTGGCGGTGCCCCCAAATTCGGGCCTGCCTCCAAAATTAGCGCGCTAACTGGAGTCATTCCAGATTTAGCAGAGCTTTTCTAGGAAAAGACTAACTGAGCCATAGAGAAGTCAATTTTCGACCAAATTGAGCTCAGAAAGAGGTGTTCTTGGCTAATTTGGACATTTTGAACACATTGGTGCAGGTATCAGGAGCCATAGAGCTTTGTAAAACAACATTTTTCCACATTGAGCTAATACAGAGGCCCAAGCCATGGAAGCTAGACCAAGGAGATGTAGCCCAAGAGGGGTGAACTCATTATTTTAAAGTGTATCTTTTATGGTTTATTGTACTTTGAATGTTTGTTGTTTAGTATTTGTTTTTGAAGCTATTTTTCTCATGAACATCACTTTAAACTTAAGGAAATTTACCTGTTTACATGCACAAACAACTAAGGAAACCTCAACACAACAAGCAATAAGCAAGCACATGTTCATAAATTTGTAATTGTTATTAGCACAACAAAATTAATCATACAAAAACAAATCAAGTTGGTATCAGAGCTAGGTTGAATTGCTTTATTGCTTGAGTTTGTGCAATTAGGGTTGTAATGGTTTCAAAATTGTGATGCTTACAAGGTTAAAGTTGCAGAAAGGAGAAGGGAAGCTATTGGTTGCAACTCCTGAGGTAATTCCCAGAAGAAGGAGAGCCACAAGGCCACAATCTCCACCACCCAAAGTTCCAATTTTAGCTACACTTGAAACTCCTCAAGTTTTTCCTTCAACTGAGATTGAAGAGGTACAAGCAATACCAATTTCTGAGCTTGAATCCATAGCCATTATGTCTGGATAAAGAGAGCCTGAAGGTCCCTCTTCATAAGAGGAATAATTCAAGAAAGCTTTCTTCACTTTAATTGAGATGGTTAAAGTCCTCTATGAAGAGAGGAACACTAGAATGGTTGGAGAGAGTTCTAAACCTCCAAATGGAGAAGGAAGCCCAGAGGATAAAAATTATGAGAAGAAGGATTCCAAAGGGAATGGTGGAAAGCCACCTGCATCTCCACCATCCCCATCATCTCACACAACATCATATTCCACTACCACCACTGAAACTACCCATACTCATTCAAAAACCCCGAAAGGAAAGACTCCATTAATTAAATTAGACATAAAATTCAAACTTCCCATGTACAATGGAGATATGAATGCAGAAAAGTTGGACAATTGGATTCGACAGTTGGAGGTATACTACAATATTCAGAACCTTCAAGAAGACGACATAAAGATCCAGTTGGCTTCATTGAGGCTAGAAGGAGCTACATTAGTTTGGTGGGAAGCAAAGGCTAAAGAGGAAATGAGAATCCATGGTAAGATATCTATTACTTAGGTTGAATTTGTTTCTACAATTAAAAAGACAACTTTATCCTTTAGCCTATATGCAAAAATCCATTATGAGTTGGCATAATTTTAGACAGCTTAAAGGCCAAACAATCCAAGATTATACATAGGAGTTTAGGAAAAGGGCTTTGTTTTTAGGAGTGAATTTGAATTCCCAAGATACACTGCTGAAATATATTGGGAGTTTACGTTCCTATCTGAAACATACTATTATTATGTTCAATCCAAACAACTTAGATGAGGTATGTGTGCAAGCCACACACCTTGAATCTAGAGGAAATAACATTCAGGAAGAGGGTAGTAAGAGGAATCCATTCAAGGGTAAGGAGACAGATAAGGGTGGAAAATGGAAGGGAAAGAAAAATGCAAGTGTGAAGAAAGAAGGGGAAAAAATCGCATGCAAACACCATTCCAAAGAAGGGCATCATGAAGCCCACTGATGGAAATTTCATCCTGAATTAAGGCCTAAGAAACAGAACAATAAGGGAAAACAAAAGACGAACGCTACCACACAACATGACCTTGGTTCATATTCTGGTGATGAGACCAAGATTTCAGCCATGACTACAAAAGGAAAATAAATTGTTGCAAGTACTAGTTCATCACATAGTCAAAACAACACTCCAAATGAAGAGTCAAGAATAGAGTTGTTTCATGTAAGAGTGATTTCAAATCATACAAAGATTGATGCATTGTTTGATAATGGGTCAAAATCAAACTTAATTTCATAAGACTTGGTTAAAAAACTAAACCTTGAAACTATACCTCATTATAAGCCATATCCATTGGGTTGGATAGTTAACAATGCAAACTTACAGGTTACAAGGAAGTGTTTATTCAAGTTTGCCATTACTGAAAAGTTCATTGATGAAGTTGAGTTAGATGTAGTTCCACTTGACATCTCAGGAATCATTTTGGGTAGTCCTTATTTGTATGATAGAAAAGCAGTATTTTATCACCATGACAACAAATACATATTTCTCAATAATGGGGTGGAGTACATAGTGAGAGCCCATCGCAAAAAGCTGAACATTTCTTTGGTTAATGCAGCACAGATGAAGAGACTAGTAAATGCAAGTAAAAATTTTGTGCTTCTCATGATCAAGAAAAAGAATGATATTGATTATGAATCTTTTGAAGGTTGTGATGATAAATTGAAATCTGATTTGTTTGATGTGGTAAGCAAGCATGGCGAGATGTTTCAGGAACCAAAGGGGTTACCTCCCAAGAGGGGAATTTAGCATGAGATTGAGTTGCAACAAGATGTTCCACTTCCTAACATTGGCATGCATCGCATGTCTATTATGGAAAGCTTGGAAATCAAAAAAGCAAATTCAAGAATTGTTGAGCAAAGGTATCATACGCCCATCTACTTTGCCATGTGGTTTTCCCATTCTCTTGGTGCCAAAGAAGGATGGAACTTGGCGCATGTGTGTGGATTTCCGTGCACTGAACAAAATCATGGTAAAGAATCGTTATCCACTACCAAAAATTGATGATTTTCTTGATCAGTTGAGGTATGCAAAGTATTTCACTAAGTTAGACTTATGAAGTGGTTATCATCAAGTTAGGATAGCTGAAGAAGACATTTGGAAAAATGAATTTAAAACTAAACAAGGATTGTTTGAGTGGCTTGTTATTCCTTTCGGTCTTTCAAATGCTCCAACTACTTTCATGAAGGTAATGAATGATGTATTGAGACCATTTCTAGATGATTTTTTCATTGTTTACTTAGATGATATTCTCATATTCAGCAAATCCAGAGATGAACATGTCATGCATGTAAACAAAGTACTTGATGTCTTGAGAAAAGAACAATTGTTTTTAAAGATGTCGAAGTGTGAATTTGGCAAGATTTCTTTGGTGTATTTGGGACACATTGTTGGAGGAGGTGAGATGAAGATAAACCCTTCTAAGGTCGAGGTCATTCTAAATTGGCCCAAGCCCAATATAGTTATAGAGATAAGAAGTTTTTTAGGGGTAGCACAACATTGGAGAAAGCTTATTGCTAATTTTTCTTCCATTGCAGCTCCATTACATGCATTGACACGTGTTAAGAAAGTCTTCCATTAGGGAGATGTACAATTGAAAGAATTTGATGCTTTGAAGCAAAAGATAAGTTCAACATTGGTATTAGCACTTTCAGATCTTAGACAACCATTTGAGATTTAAACATATGCAAGCGATTATGCTATGGGAGCAGTTCTTTTGCAACATGGTAAGCCCATTTCATTTCATTATGAAATCTTTAATGGAGCCCTAACTAACTATCCCACATATGAAAAAGAACTTTATGCATTGATACAAAGTGTGAAGAAATGGAAGCATTATTTGATGGGGAAGGAGACCATCATCCATACTGACCATCAACCATTGTAGTATTTATAGTCACAGTCAAAGTTGCAGCAGTCACGACATTTTAGATGGATGGGTTTTCTACAACAATTTCATCTGGTTATCACATAGAAAAAGGGAATATACAATAAGGTAGTTGATATGCTTTCAAGGCCTATTATAAATTCATCTGTTATACTCAAGCATAATTCTGTTTCACATGAAAGTTACATAGAACAATATGCAAATGATAGTGACTTTCAAGAAGTATATGCAAGTTTGAGTCAAGGAAACCAAATTGAAAAGTTGGATTATCATGTACATAACAATTTATTGTATCACTTGGGAAAGTTTTGTACTCCACAGGGAGAAAGAAACAGTTTCATAAGGGAGGCGCACACTTCATTGATTGCTGGACACTTTGGTGTAGGCAAGACAATAGTGAATCTTCAAAGGTATTGTTGTTGACCACACATGTTGGATAATGTTTCTCATTTCATAGGAGGATGTTCTTTATGTGCTACAAGTAAGCCTAGCAATAGGAAACTTGGTTTATACACTCCACTTCCGGTACCTTCACATCCATGGGAGAGTATCTCAATGGATTTTGTAGGAGATCTTCCATTGTCAAGGAAAGGTCATGACTACTTGTATGTAGTTGTAAACAGGTTCAACAATATGTGCATACTAACACCATGTAAAAATCAAATTACAATTGAAAAAACAACTCATCTTTTCTTCCAAAACATTTGGGTTCATTTTGGTCTCCCTACTTCTATTGTAAGTGATTGAGATTCTCGATTTGTTGGGAATTTTTGGTCATATTTGTGGGACATGATGGACACAAAGTTGAAGAAGAGCACAACTTTTCATCCACAAACAAATGGACAAACCGAGGTGGTCAATCAAACAATTATTCATCTTCTTAGAGGATATTGTAGCAAACATCTGAAGTTGTGGGATGAACAGTTGTATTACATACAACATGCATACAACAGGGCAAATTATTCTTCCACAAACACATCGCCATTTGAGGCATGTTATGGGTACTTTCCAAGATCGCCATTGGAATTCATCTTTAAGAAATATGTCCCCATCGATGGTCACAGTGACACCGATAAGGCAAGGAAGTTCATAGAGAAAATTCAGTTGATACATCATACAGTGCAAGAACAACTTAAGAAAAGTCAAAGCAGCTATAAGGCAAGGCACGACAAACACCGGGTTGATCATAAATTTCAAGTTGTCGACGAAGTTTGGTTATATATTAGCAAAGAAAGACTTCAAGGGGAAGGTAAAAAGCTTAAGCCAATCCCTTATGGTCCTTTTAGAATTCTGGAAAAGATTGGTAACAATGCATTTAAGCTTGATTTGCCTCCTTATATGCAAATATACTTTGTTGTTAATGTTGAGAATTTGAGATTGTTTCAGCTTCCTTTGATTGATGATCAAGGAGAGAATGTTCAACTGCCATCAATAGATGATTTCTTGCCAGAATATCTAGAAGAGCTTCAGCAAGATCTCATACTTGACAAAATAACTAGGACTTTGAAGAGAGGGATGTCGAATACCTTAGAGTGGGACTCAAGGGACAAAAGCCTTCTCAAGCCAAATGGTTGCAGATCGAGAAGGTGAGGGAGTTGTACCTTCACCTTTTTGAACCATTGATAGTAAATTTTGGGGTCCAAAAGGCTTCTAGTGGGGAGGAATGATCAGGTGCTCAGTATTTAGCTCAAAAATAAAATCTATCAGAATGGCTCGAAACTTGAACGACTGCATTCGTCTCGAAAAAATGATCCTAATGCAACTCGTTTCGTCGAAAATTGAGTTCGTATACGAAAGTTATTGTGTTCTGATCGCTTTGGTAAACATAGGAAATCTACAAAAAAAATGCCCAGTCGCTGCATAGTTAGCAGTTCGTACTGCTGATGTGGGAGGTGACTAGGCATGGTCAATGGCGAATCAGGGATGGACAAGTGGCAATGTTTGGTTGGTTTATACAGGGGTGTGTTGGCACATTCTTGGACCAATGGAAGAATGTCATGTGGCAAGCCCGGAGGCTGCCACGTGGCACCTCCCAAAGGTCGGGTTGGAGTCCTACACAGTGGAGCAAAATATATTGGCAGAAGTCGGGGTCGAACCCATGACCTTCCACACACAAACCATACGCCTTAAACGCTTACTCTACACCATGGTTCTTACCATGTTATATCTCTACAACAAGTTAAAGAGTAAAGGTTTATGGGTTGGTTGTTAGGGGAGGGCTAGCCCGCATGCCAGCCCTCCCCCCATGTGAACGCAACATAACAAACCGCAACGGTTACGGTTATGAACTGATGGCTATCCAAACCAAAGCTCTGATGGTTCCGCATGTGAACACTGACACCGCGACATCAAACGGTCAACTCCGACGGTTTCGGCCACAATAGTTAATGTGACGGTTATCGCATGTGAACAACCCATTAAACCACCGGAAGTTAAGATTGCAGTTCATATGAGAAAGTTATTGTGTTCTGATCGCCTTGCTAAACAAAGGAAATTTGCAAAAAAAATGCCTAGTCACTGCACAGTCAGCAGTCCATACCGCTGACGTGGCAGGTGACTAAGCATGGTCAATGGCGAATCAGGGATGGACAAGTGGCAATGTTTGGTTGTTTTGTACAGAGGTGTGTTGGCACATCTTATAGGTTCATTCTTAGACCAATGGAATAATTCTACGTGGCAAGCTTGGAGGCTGCCACGTGGCACCTCCCAAAGGTCGGGTTGGAGGTCTACACAATGGAGCAAAAAATATTGGCGGAAGTCAGGGTCGAACCCACGACCTTCCACACACAAACCATACGCCTTAACCGCTTACTCTACACCATGTTTCTTACCATGCTATATCTCTACAACAAGTTAAACTGTACAGGTTTATGGGTTGGTGGTTAGGGGAGGGCCAACCCGCATGCCATCCCTCCCCCCATGTGAACGCAACACAACAAAGCGCAACATTTACGGTTATGAATTGATGGCTATCCTAACCAAAGCTCTGAAGGTTCCACGTGAATGTTGACACCGCAACATCAAACGGTCAGCTCCGACGATTCCGACCACAATAGCTAATTCGACGTTATTGCATGTGAACAACCCATTCAACCGCTGGAAGTTAAGACTGCAGTTTGCGTTAATTACATGATTAAATTAATTAATCTGAGTTTAAAATAGTTAAGCGCAATTTAAATCTGAGTTTAATCTGACGCCGAATTTGGCGGTGACCCCAAATTCGGGCCTGCCTCCAAAATTAGCGCGCTAACTGGAGTCATTCCAGATTTAGCGGAGCTTTTATAGGAAAACACTGACTGAGCCATAGAGAAGTCAAATTTCGACAAAATTGAGCTCATAAAGAGGTGTTCTTGGCTAATTTGGACATTTTAAACACATTGGTGCAGGTATCAAGAGCCATAGATCTTTGTAAAACAAAATTTTGCCACATTGAGCTAATACAAAGGCCCAAGCCATGGAAGCTAGACCAAGGAGATGTAGCCCAAGAGGGGTGAACTCCTTCATCAAAACATTGTGTTAAAGTGTCTCTTTGATGGTTTTCTGTACTTTGAATGTCTATTGTTCAGTATTTGTTTTTGAAGCTATTTTGCTCATGAATTTCACTTTAAACTTAAGGAAATTTACATGTTTACTTGCACAAATAACTAAGGAAACCTTATCACAAGAAGTAATAAGCAAGTACATGTTTATAAATTTGTAATTGTTATTAGCATAGAAAAACTAATCATACCAGAACATATCATAAGGGTTACTTTTCAAGACTTTCGTCCTTCACAAAAATGCTCCTTATGTGCTCGCTTTGCTACAGTAGATATGCGACCTTGATCTAGTGATTAAGGGCTACTGTAGGAGCCAAAAGACTTCGATCTGCTTTCCAGAGAGTGCGATCATGAGAGTGATACTCCCTAATTAATTTTGTCTCTTGAAATTTCTCTTCAAATATACTTTTGATAAGACCTTTGACCTAATCTCTACAACTAGGGCTTGATATCATACACACAAAAAATGTTCTTTATGTCTCAACAAAATAGGCCTAAGGTAATTGACTTCCTAGAGATGGAATGATGCCAAAATTGATCTTCTTTCTACCCCTCGTTCACAACCTTAGCTATGATTCCATGATGAAAAATCTAAGGTAGATGATCTGAAATGTGACCATATACTAAAAACTGATGTAGAATTGATTAGCCATTAATTAGTTTTAATGTTAACTGAAAGCACGGAAATCGAGGAAAACTGTTGGAGTAGAACACTTTACGACAGCTGATAAACCATAATTAAGATACAAAACAAAAGTGTAAATAGTGAAAACACAAATATACCAGACAAAAAGATTGATTACGGAGTTCTTCCTTGATGGACTACGTCTCTGGGTCCGCTTTCAAGATGCGCAACCGTTTTTATTAGGAATGAGAAGGAAGAAGTCGATTACATAGTGATTTGGACAGACTGAACTTGCACACAGGGAATTATTAACTCTATCATCAGATAGCTCTCTAAACCAACTTTCCAACGTCGCTTACAGTTTCCAAATCCGACTCCTGATGCTCCCAAAACCCTGAAAACAAAATCAACCTCTAACCTCCAGAACCTGCATACAAAAGTTGAAAACCACTCTCCTTTCTTTCAAAGGACAAATATACCTTTTATAAGCCTATGGATACATCCTAACCTCTGTTGACCACCTTTAGAATGAATGAGCTGACTTGAAGGTACAACTTAGGGTTTATGGTTGAGTTTGTTTGACACCTTGGGTTTATTTCCCATGGTCCTCGTATTAATTTAAACAAATTAACACATAAAAACCCAAAATAACTTTGGATTAACTCTAAAACCGTTAGCTGTCAGGATAAACCGGGCGGAGGTTGATGACTTGCCATGTGAACGGTTGTAGTGTAACTATTTGTGGCCACTTGCTATGTTTCACCCCCACAGTTTTGGCTAACCATGCAATCTGTTGATTCCATCTGACAGCTGCCTCCAACCGTTACAGCTAACCTCCGAACACTGTGACATTTACCTGGAGGCTTATCATAGCGCACTCACATGACAATAGTTATGGTTCATTCCCTGCCCGGTTAGACTTCAACACACTGAACCTTGACGGTTAATCCTTGTTCGCTCACATGAGCGCAGTTCTGATGCGGTTGATACTCTGTGGTTAGGACCTGTCATGAAGTTTTATGTAATGTTTTTACATTGTTTATAAAGGCCGAGACTTGGTTTTTTTAAATACATTTGATTTGTAAAGGGTGGAAATGTATTAGTTTGAGGGTTATAGTAGCATAGGATTACTACATGGTTTTGATTAGGGTTTTAGGCATAGGTCTAGGACTTAATACATAGATTTAGCATAGGATTTAGGGTTGGTACATAGATTAGGATTTATTTTAAAAACCCATGTGTACAATTTTGTCACAATGCGACATTCGCGAAATTAATCAGATGATGACAATAAACCCATGTCGAATGTCAACAAATGACGATATCGATCCTCTGCCACGATGACAACTCATGCACATTGTTGACTCCAGCTGTCTTTACAACGACAACTCGTACGATGAATCTATGCCATGGACGACACCTATGTCGACACCAATCCTGCTTTAAACAAAGTCTTTTGGTAGAAATCACATGAGAGAATTTTTTTGGCCGACGTGTTTCAAACCAACAAGTGTGGTTCATCATTAGGACCAGATGAAGAGGCAGACCATGGCAAAGGCTTAAATAGAGAGCAATGTAGAGACATAATTTCAAGTAACGACTATATTTGAACAATTTTGTTTCAATTATAATATTAGTTTATTAATATATTAAAAACAAATATTATTAATTGTCGAACGACAAAATACATCGCGTCAACCAAAACCCTGGGGAACTGTCGATGAACATAAATCGACAACCAGGCACTAAACCCATATCAACTGAATGCCATGAAACCATAACATTACCTGAACAACCTAATCCACAACCAACACTGTCAATCTGTCGAAGCTGAACTAAAGCGACAAAAACACTGAACGATACCCATGAAACACTGATGACAACACTTTGAACACCTGTGCAATTGGATTGACGGATCCTCCTGGATCATTCCTCTCCACTTGAAAGCTTTTGGACCACAAAAGTTTGACTAATCAATTAGTCGATGAGGGTAGAACTCCCTCTCTTTCCACCTTGACATAACGATGTACCAATACATTCGATCAATCACCTGCATGTGATGACCCTGATGATGCTGACCATGATACCTTTTGATTCAATGACCTGTTTCTTCCATCTGCAGTATGAACAACTTGAATCGATGGGTAAACAACCTATTATCAACATGGCAATTGAACTCTTTCCACGAAGAATCATGAGTTAGTGATTCAAAAACATCTTTGGGTATTAACAATCTACTTTATGGAATAACTGAAATATTCAAAGACTCCTTTGATTTTGAATTCATATCAATTACTTGACTTGATTTAATTTCTTGTTGATTGATTACTAAGTGAACTTGCTGCATAAAACTCATCCAGCTGTGATGTAAAGACTGCTGCAACTTAGTTTGACTTTGAAAGTATCTAAGTAATTGTTGATTTACTTGAATCACTACTTCTTCATCTATTAACTGATATCTCCATTGACTTACACTTTCACTTAATGCATTAGTTTTCAAATCATGATAAGGAAACTTTAGATCTGCTTTCGAAAATGCTTTGTCATGAAAACTTATAGACTTCCTCTCCACTTGAAAAGAGGCTTCATTACTTTTTAAAGCATGAAATGATGATGCATTACCAAAGAAATGTAACACTGGCTTTCCCCAACACTGACCTACACCCCTGAAACTGAAAATAAACATACCATCTAAAACAATTCTCTGATTAGAATCACATGTACCATTCCCTGCAATACACTGCTGATGATGATAGCTTGTAGAATTCAGTTGAATGAATGAATTGAAATTCATTCTGTCTTTTAGAAGATGTTCATAGGACATTAAATGTATCTCATGTTTCTTATCCTGTTTATGAATAATATTTCTTGGAAAAGAATTAACCACCTTGACCAGTTGATCTATAAACCAAATCTCGCATCTCAAACAATCATCCTTATGTTGTTCCTTAATAAACATGAGTACATATTTACTTGAACTTATTAACTGCTTTATTGGATTCGTAACAATTAAATCCAAGTTTGATTTTACTTTATGTGCCCTAACAATAAATTCAATCCCTTATTTCTTTAGGTGATATTTATGTTCTCTTCTGTCAAACACTGCATCTCTATCATAAAGATAAGAACTTCCTAAGACAACTCCACATATGTCTATTGGGACCACATCTAACTCCACTTCATCAATGTACTTAGATGTAATTGAAAATTTTAACAGAAACTTCTTCTTGACATGTATCTGAGTTGATTTATTAATCCAACCTAATGGGTATTGTCTTGGATGATTCTGTGTCTCAAATCCCAATTGATTAACTATATGTTCAGATATTAAATTTGCTTGCGATCCACTGTCAAACATTGTATCAATCTTTCTATGCTTAAAAGTTATCCTTATGTGGAAGAGTTCAACTCTTTTATCCTCATGTGGAGGATTTATGTTTGAAGAAGATACATTAGTTTTCGAACTTAAACCAATGTCAGAAGTTTTACCTGTCATAACCATGGCGGTTATCCTCCTTTGATCACCTGAATCTAAACCCAGATCTTGCTGGACTGCTGCAATGGCCTTCTTTTCATCCCTCGCCTTAAGGAACTTTTTGGGCTTAAGTTATGGATGAAGTTTCTAGCACTTTGATTCATCATGACCGCTTCTCTCACAATGAGAACAAGTAGGTCTTTCCTTCTGAACGATCGATGATTTCTTTCTCTTCGAAATGTTCTTCCCCTTACTGCCACTAGAATCTCTGGTTTCCAACTCTTTGGATGATTGAGATGAAAACTTGAATGGTTTGCCCCCTGATTCAATATGTATGACCTAAATACACACCTCGTCAAAATCATCAGGATTAAACATCAATAAAGTATCCTGCAAATATGAATGTAAACTGCCGAAGTATTTTAACAAAGTTTCACTTGTATCCAATGAAATACCAAGCGCCAATGCTTTCTTTCTGAACTCCTGAGTAAACTCCTGAACACTCTGCCCTTTACCTTGCCTCATATGCTGCCAATCAATAAAAACTTGTTGCATGTATCCTAAAGGATAGAACTATTTCCTAAGAGCTTTCAAAAACTTAGACCATGAAGAGATGACTTTTCCATTACGCTTTACATCTAGCTGAGTTTTGCTTTCCCACCAGATTAAAGTTGTTCCCCACATTATAAGTGTAGCTAATTGAATTTTAGTTTTATATCTAGAAATGTTATGAATACGACAATACACTTCCAACTGCTTTATCCAGTTATCTAACTTTTGAGGATTCATTTCTCCATCATAAACAGGTAACTCAAATTTAACATCAAGTTTCAAAAAAGATGATTTCTTAGGTTTCTTTTCCATTTCAAATTCTGCACTGGAAGAAGAAGAAGAAGAAGAAGAGGATGATGGAGATGATGGAGGTGAATGAGGTTTATCAGCCTTGCCTTGACCTTTTTCCTTCTTCGATGGTTTTGAAGAAGACGCTGCATCTCTCACCTTCTTGTCTTCATACAATTCTCCCAACATCTGTTGCATGGTTAAGAACACCTGTTGAAACTGTTCCTCACTCATATTTGTTTCAGTGTTTTCACTTGCATCAGGTCCTGACATGGTCGATTTCTGAACGACTTGTCGCTTTCCAATCTCTGGATCGATCTGCTCAAGGATTCCTTCTCCTCGTTGCGAATTAGACCTGGTTAAAATTTAATGGCACATTCTACAAATGAAACCTGCTCTGATACCAAATTAGGTGATCTGAAATCAGACCATATACTAAAAAATGATGTAGAATTGATTAGCCATTAATGAGTTTGAAAGTTAACTAAAAGCATGGAAATCGAGGAAAATTGTTGGAGCAGAACACTTTACGACAGCTGATAAACCATAATTAAGATGCAAAACATAAGTATAAACAACGAAAACACAGATATACCAGACAACAAGATTGATATGGAGTTCGTCCTTGATGGACTATGTCTCCAGGTCCACTTCCAAGATGGGCGACCGTTTTTATTAGGAATGAGAAGGAATAAGTCGATTACACAGTGATTTTGACATACTGAACTTGCACACAAGCAATTCTTAACTATGTCATGTTGAGCCTTGAAAATGTCATTCATTTCCATTACACTTTCACTATTATGTCCATTATATCACCTCCATTTCACTACTATGTCACCACATTCATCCCACTTTCATTATCATTGGGCCACCTTTATGTTTTTCCAATATTTATTATTTCTAAGCCTTTTAAGTGAATTTGTGGTTAAACATTAGAAAATAATGTGCATATGCTTATACCTAACAAATGGGTTGAGGTTATTGACATGTGTAGGTTGGAAGGAGACTTCTAGAAGACCCTTATGTGGCACCCCAAGGCCAAATTCGAATTTGAGTGGAAAGAATCATGGGATCATGAGGATATGTGTCACATCTCCTAATTGTATTGTAACTCTAAAAAGACATGTGTCTTATCAGTTCCTATTCTGATTAGGACTCTAGAGGTAGAGGGAGAGATTCATGGACTATCATTAATGAGATGGCTCTCATCTTTTTGTATAAATAGGAGATCTCTCTCCTTCATTTGTTAGTCCTTTTTAGTTTTTTTTAGTCTTTTAGTTTCTAGTTCTCAAGTTCGTAGTTCTTCCTTGGTGGCTTTTGAAAGCTTTTTTACTTTGTACTTTTGAAGAAATTGAATAAAGCTTTGATGCTCTCAACATGGAAGGAGATGTGAAGTAGATGTCATGGAGCATATTAGGATGTAAGGTAGAGTAGATTTCATTTTGTAAATATTGCTTTGTAGAATGTAAGGTAGATTAGATTTTTCATTCATGCAATTTTAATTCATGCAAGTGTGTTTAATTTTGCTTTGATTTCATGACTCGTGGCATGTGTGGTCATCTTGTCTATGTTGCTGACCTTTATTTTTCTGTAGTTTGATTTTCATTAGTATCATTTCTTTAACTTGCACTTTACTTTCTTCTCTTAGATATCAAGTTGTTCATCTATTGATGGTTCTTTTTCCATAATCAAATAACTTTATTGGAGCCAAAATATCACTTAGTACAGCTTGGTTTAGTTTGCTTTAAGACTCACATTGCTGACTTGTTCATAACTGTTCTCACATGATAAATCTAGCTGAAAGGCAAAAAGGTTAAGAAAATGTTAAAGTAGTGTGATTTGTCTCCTTTATGTAGTGTCACTTAGATTTCATTTTCATTTTAAATCAGCAGCAGAGATACTGGGCCAATGTCATTAGTCCTTTATTTGATGTCTTTATTTTCCTTTAAGCATTTGATTTCATAGGTGGTAGGGGGTCCCTGCCTTGTATAGTTGTCATTTTATTTTTGCATTTTATTTCACCATGTATATTAGCTGTACATAAATTGCTTTCAAGTTGATTGTAGATTAGTGATGCACATAGCCTTTTAATGAACTAATGACGTGATAGAATCATCTTGTCCTTTTGCTGAAGCAGCAAGGATACTGGGTCTCATAGTCATTCTCTCATTATTTGATTATTGCATTTTATTTCGATTGAACTAGTTGCATTAAACACTTTAGAAAAGCAACAAGAACAAAACCCCAAAAACAACATAAACTATAAAACAACGAAGTAAGAGAAAGGTTAACTGAGCACATATAGTGCACCACACTTCATCAGTTTACGATACCCGGATTGATAATTTATGTAGAGCAATTTAAGACGTTAAATTGACTAGACATTTTGGCGCCGTTGCCGAGGAAGTGTAATTAGGAGACCTTATTTCTTACATCTGAAAAAAAAAAAAAAAGGTTAATAATTCTTGAGTATGCTCTCCTCTTGCACTTTGTGTGATCTAGAGGATTAGAAAAAGGATTGTTAAGTAAAAAAGAAAAATAATAATTCTTGAGTATGCTCTCCTCCTGCACTTTCTGTGATCTGGAGGATCAGAAAAAGAATTGTTAAGAAAAAAATAGGAGACAAAATAAACTTCATCACTTCAATTGATTCAAGAAAAAAAAAAAAAAAAAAAAGAAGAGAAAAAATAAACTTCATTTCATTTCCATTTTCACTCCATGCCATCCATTTCATCAATAAAAGTTATTTCCCCATGATCATTTCCATTAAGATTGCCTAACTATCTCTATTTAGTTGAGTGGTTGTTGTGCCAAGTTTCCGCAGCTGACACTGGTTTCCGCAACTGTCACTCAGTTTCCGCAGCCACCACTTTGTTTTTCAAATTTACAGTCAAGATGTTAGTGCAATAAAATGAAAATGCATGGATGACTAAGCAATATAAAAATTCACAATTTCAGGAAAAAAAAATCTATGGCTATCTCCATTCCTAGTTTTCGCTGTGGCTTCGTGACTCTTCAAATAGTGTGTTCTTTATTGATGTGTCTTTCCTGTGGTTGGATTGGAATTTCTTGTCTCCCACATAGATCTTTGATAAGGATCAACAGTGTGAAACTACCACCATCAAACAATGGCGTACTGTCTTACTTATGGTATTGATATAGTGTTTAACACATCCCTTGTAGTCCTGGTCATGAGATTATTGTAGGAAGCCGACAGTGAGGAAGATGATATTTAGCATCAGATTAATCAAATAATTCATCTTCAGCAAATAAGAGAAGAGGTTTCACTAAAATGTGCTCATAACCATTGCAACAATGGAATAGATAAGCACTTCATTTTCTGCAGTTAAAAACCACTGTCTCTCTATGCTCTAGGTCAACTCATATAAGTCATCTGTATGCGTCCTATCTAGATACCCTACCCTCTAAGATCATAGCAAATACTGTCTCTTCTTATTGGAATGATGTTCTCTGTCTCAAGGCAATAACTTCTAGCTGCACCGACAAGAGCTAATTGCTGCACTGAAAGGAGCTTCATTCTTTCATTCACGGGCAGACCAGAGCTTCATTCATGTTGACCAGAGGTTCACGCACTTAACTGAGTGTCCAATGAGTCTTTCCATGGACTAGACCTAATTCCTAATTGACAAGAACTTAATGCACTGCCTAGCTGCATCTACCTTCTAGCTAATACTTCCAACGGTAACTACGACTAGGTACTATCGGCAATGGAGAAAAGCCAATGACTAGGGACAATGATTGAACCTGTGTAATACACTTGCAAAACAGTAGATCAAGCAAGAAAAATGAATGCAAATTCATAAAAGGCAGAACAATGAGAACAGTAAAACTCAGAAAAACGTAAACACAGAAAAAATGTCAAACTTCAAACGTTCGATTTGCCCAAATGGAGATGAATTTCAAAAAACTAAAACATGGGTTTTTTTGCCAGGTGGGTTAATTAGATAACCCAGAAACCGTTTGAAGAAATTTGTGGCGGTATGGGAGAAATCTTCAGCTCTTTGGAGCCTCTTTTTTTGCCGCCGCGTGAAAAAATTGAGTTATTAACTGACAGTTTGATGTATTCCGCGTGCCTGAAGAAGGGGAATTCAAATTTGATTCTATGCTGCCACCTCTACCACGTTGTCTGCCCATATGCCACCCATTGTAATTCATTTAAAACCGTAGCAGTTTCAATTGAACACGACTCCCCGTTAAACAACAGTTTCAATTGAACACGACTCTCTGTCGCTGCCACCCATCTGTACATGTTTTGTTACTGTCGGTTAAATTTTGGGAGAAAATCATGTTTGAAGAACTCAGGGAAATGAAGGATTCCCTCGCATTTCAGATTACTCGTCCTAAAAGTCCGGATCAGCATACACCACTTGTGTCAATTTCTTTATTGCATTCTGCGTTTATTGTGATTTAGGGGTGAAAATGTATGCTCCACGGTTGTGCTTCAAACCTTGATTACAGTCACCAATACGCCTTGCAATTCGATTATGGCCACTCCACTTGCCTCAAGAATCCCGTAATCAGCTTGTTTTTCCCTTGAATGTCCACACACAGTAAAATTTTCAGCCGGAGTTGAAAGCCGAGAATGGGAAAGCTTGGCAGAGCTGAACCGTGAATTGCATTAGTTAAGTTAATTGTCTTGAGGGGGCACTTACACTGTTTCAAAAGATTAACAGTCAGTAGCATTAATCATGGGAATAGTTTTCCATCTGCCATTGTAGTCTCTAGCAATACATAATTGTGTAAATTCCCATCATTTGCAATTGTGTTCTTGCTACTGCAGTGAGTTTTGAAGCAGAAGAAACATTACATTTTACAATCTTCACGTGTATGGACTTTGAGTCAAGCACAACATCCTTCAGGTTCACCACTTCTGCAATAAAAAAGGGTGGTTCCTTTGCTATTTCCATGGAAAAGGCTATCATATGGAAGATCAGTTCGTTTACACCTTAACTTTCTTTTGGCTGATGCTATAAACTATTAATGTCACACAGCGTTTCCGCAGCTGAAAACTGTTTCCGCAGCTCGCACCAGTTTCCGCAGCTGATCCCGGTTTCCGCAGCCAGCCCAAACTTTCCGCAGCTGTTTTGTTAAACTCTAGGTTGCAGGTGTCATCAAGCAAAACAAGTCACATGGGTAGCTGGGGGAATGTTGGTACATGGATGGTGTCCTATTCATTCGGTCAAATTTGATGAAAAAGACCTCGTTCAAAGGGAAGTCAAATTGTGTGTTATCACTAAGTCGCCACACTGAGTCGCCACACTGAGTCGCTGCATGTCAAGAAAAATAATAATTTTGAATCAATGAATTGAACAAGTTATTTTCTCACTTTTCTGAAGGTATTGATTAATTTTGGACTGATGATGAAAGATGAATGGCTAATTTTGTATTCAAGATTTTTAGCTACAGAACTGTGCACATTCCACAGCTAAAGTCCAATTCCGCAGCCAGAAAAACCTCATTGTTCAAATCAGCCTATCTTTCTCATACAAAATTAGATTTTGATGATTTAAGTACCATTGGAAAGATCTCAACAAGATCTATACAATGAGAAATATATCATTAGAGTTTGAAATGGCAAATAATGAAATAAATTGCTGAAAAGAAGCAACATCAACTTGAGGCACTAATTCCAAAACAGGTATAAATTCTTTTGATTTTTCCTTTGAGAACTTGTTTCATTAATACAAATTCTTAGTTTTGTGTGTAAATATCATAACTAGAGAGATTGATCACCTATCTCCTTTGATAATCTTACATTCCATTGCAGAAGAAGTATTAGTTTTTTTTGCAGGTTTCAGGAAGAAGGACAAATGACTACAAGAGAATGGTGTCTCTCTAAGAGACCAATTTGTTTCATAAGAGGATGATCAGCAACAAAGAGGAAATATGTTGATGCAAATTCAGATCCAAACACTTGAAAAACTTTCAGATACTATTGTCTCCATCACATCCATACTTCATAATAAACCATTCACCTTATTCCACTCTATACTTTCCACTTACATTCACATACACTTTCCATCTCTTTTTGTCCATTCATAACCCACAAATAAAAGCAAGAGGCTCATTCACATGCTTATTGCCCATTGTCATTTCTGTTCTCCATTGCCATTTTCCATTTTCATTTTCCATTCCTTGTCATTTTCATTCCGCAAATAAGCCTTGCTTCAATGCAAATGATTGAGTCCATAGTCCTTTGAGTCTAAGTTCTTTGTAAAAACACCTTGAGGCTTGCATGCCTTAATGGCAAGTCCTCATGCTGACAAACAAAGGGAATATATTAATGTCCCTTGTTCGTCAGATCTTCTAGGTGACTCGACTTCAGCAAATTCATTCGTACCTAGCAAGATGTGTTTGGGCATCTTGACTCTCATTGTCATCAATGGTGAGAGTTCTCGTGTTGACTAGTGGCATCCATTAATGGCCACTAAGCCAACAATTTCCTACTATGTTCGACATCAGAACATCTTTTCACATAGTAGGAATTGTGCCAATGAGTTTTGAAGACATGAAGACTATTATTTTCAGCATTTTGGAGCAGATTCAGCAAGTTTTAGTAGAAGCAATAAAAAGTCATCTTATCTCTCTATCCATGACTCCTCTTGTTCAGCCACTTGAAGAAGAATATGATCAGAAATTTTCAGCCACTACACATACAACTCATCCATTCCAAAGGGTAAGTGAAGGTACGACATTTTCTAACTTTTGACCCTAGAATTCCATAAAAAGCTAGAATGATAATTGTTGGAAAAACATTTCTCTTCCTCATTTCATAAAATTGCCAATACCATCAGTTGGGGGGGAATACATTCATATTCATATCTTGCCATGTCCATATCATATTCAGGAGCTCACATACTTCCAACATATATTAATTATTACATTGTTATTATGAGCATACAATGGTTTTTGAAAAAAGTGCTTAAAGGATCAATTGGATACAAACAAAATCATGGTTGTCACACAAGAACCAACCATCATGCAATCCAATAAAGATATACTTTGCAATAATAATCAAAATATCATTATGCAAAGTTCAAAGATCAAAATAGAAGGCAACAAAAAAAAAAATGGTTGTAACACAAGAACCAACCATGTTGCAATTCAAGTGAAACACTTTGCAGAAATATGAAGTTATCAAATGATATCATGTAAAGTTAAGCCAAAGCTCAAGGATCAAAAGAGTTAATGTAATATATATTGCATGAGGACATGCAATAGCTTCAGTTGGGGGGTATGTTGAGCCTTGAAAATGTCATTCATTTCCATTACACTTTCACTATTATGTCCATTATATCACCTCCATTTCACTACTATGTCACCACATTCATCCCACTTTCATTATCATTGGGCCACCTTTATGTTTTTCCAATATTTATTATTTCTAAGCCTTTTAAGTGAATTTGTGGTTAAACATTATAAAATAATGTGCATATACTTATACCTAACAAATGGGTTGAGGTTATTGACATGTGTAGGTTGAAAGGAGACTTCTAGAAGACCCTTATGTGGCACCCCAAGGCCAAATTCGAATTTGAGTGGAAAGAATCATGGGATCATGAGGATATGTGTCACATCTCCTAATTGTATTGTAACTCTAAAAAGACATGTGTCTTATCAGTTCCTATTTTGATTAGGACTCTAGAGGTAGAGGGAGAGATTCACGGACTATCATTAATGAGATGGCTCTCATCTTTTTGTATAAATAGGAGATCTCTCTCCTTCATTTGTTAGTCCTTTTTAGTTTTTTTTAGTCTTTTAGTTTCTAGTTCTCAAGTTTGTAGTTCTTCCTTGATGGCTTTTGAAAGCTTTTGTACTTTGTACTTTTGAAGAAATTGAATAAAGCTTTGATGTTCTCAACATGGAAGGAGATGTGAAGTAGATGTCATGGAGCATATTAGGATGTAAGGTAGAGTAGATTTCATTTTGTAAATATTGCTTTGTAGAATGTAAGGTAGATTAGATTTTTCATTCATGCAAGTGTGTTTAATTTTGCTTTGATTTCATGACTAGTGGCATGTGTGATCATCTTGTCTATGTTGCTGACCTTTATTTTTCTGTAGTTTGATTTTCATTAGTATCATTTCTTTAACTTGCACTTTACTTTCTGCTCTTAGATATCAAGTTGTTCATCTATTGATGGTTCTTTTTCCATAATCAAATAACTTTATTGGAGCCAAAATATCACTTAGTACAGCTTGGTTTAGTTTGCTTTAAGACTCACATTGCTGACTTGTTCATAACTGTTCTCACATGATAAATCTAGCTGAAAGGCAAAAAGGTTAAGAAAAGGTTAAAGTAGTGTGATTTGTCTCCTTTATGTAGTGTCACTTAGATTTCATTTTCATTTTAAATCAGCAGCAGAGATATTGGGCCAAAGTCATTAGTCCTTTATTTGATGTCTTTATTTTCCTTTAAGCATTTGATTTCATAGGTGGTAGGGGGCCCCTGCCTTGTATAGCTGTCATTTTATTTTTGCATTTTATTTCACCATGTATATTAGCTGTACATAAATTGCTTTCAAGTTGATTGTAGATTAGTGATGCACATAGCCTTTTAATGAACTAATGACGTGATAGAATCATCTTGTCCTTTTGCTGAAGCAGCAAGGATACTGGGTCTCATAGTCATTCTCTCATTATTTGATTATTGCATTTTATTTCGATTGAACTAGTTGCATTAAACACTTTAGAAAAGCAATAAGAACAAAACCCCAAAAACAACATAAACTATAAAACAACGAAGTAAGAGAAAGGTTAACTAAGCACATATAGTGCACCACACTTCATCAGTTTACGATACCTGGATTGATAATTTATGTAGAGCAATTTAAGACGTTAAATTGACTAGACATGTCATTAGATAGCTCTCTGAACGAGCTTTCCAACGCCGCTTACAGTTTCCAAATCTGACTCCCGATGCTCCCGAAACACTGAAAACAAAATCAGCCTCTAACCTCTAGAACCTGCATACAAAAGTTGAAAACCACTCTCCTTTCTTTCAAAGGATGAATCTGCCTTCTACAAGCCTGTGGATACATCTTAACCTCTGCTGCCCACCTTTAGAATGAATGAGCTGACTTGAAGGTACAGCTTAGGGTTTATGGTTGAGTTTGTTTGACACCTTGGGTTTAGTTCCCATGGTCCTCGTATTAATTTAAACAAATTAACACATAAAAACCCAAGATATCTTTGGATAAACTCTAAAACCATTAGCTGTCAGGATAAACCGGGTGGAGGTTGATGACTTGGCATGTGGATGGTTGTAGTGTAACTGTTTGCGGCCACCTGTAATGTTTTACCCCCGCAGTTTCGACTAACCGTGCGGTCTGTTGGTTCCATGTGACAGCTACCTCCGACCGTTACGGCTAACCTCTGAACACCGTGAAATTTACCTGCTGGCTTATCATAACACGCTCACATGAGAAAAGTTATGGTTCATTCCCCGTGCAGTCAGACTTCAACACACTCAACCTTGACAGTTAATCCTTGTTCGCTCACATGAGCGTAGTTCCAATGCGGTTGATACTCCGCAGTTAGGACCTGTCATGAAATTTTATGTAATGTTTTTACATTGTTTATAAAGGTTGAGACTTGGTTTTTGTTAATACATTTGATTTGTAAGGGGTGGAAATGTATTAGTTTGAGGGTTAGAGTAGCATAGGATTACTACATGGTTTTGATTAGGGTTTTAGGCATAGGTCTAGGATTTAATACATAGATTTAGCATAGGATTTAGGGTTGGTACATAGATTAGGATTTATTTTAAAAACCCATGTGTACAATTTTGTCACAATGCAATGTTCATGAAATTCATCACATGATGACAATAAACCCATGCCGAATGTCGACAAACGATGATATCGATCCTCTGCCACGACGATAACCCATGCACATCGTTGACTCTAGCTGTCTTTGTAACGACAACTCGAACGATGAATCTATGCCATCGATGACATCTATGTCGAAACCAATCCTGCTTGTTGAGCGACAGAATACATCGCATCGACCAAAACCTTGGGGAACTGTCGATGAACATAAGTCGACAACCACGCGCTAAACCCATATCAACAGAATGCCACGAAACCATAACATTACCTAAACAACCTGATCCACAACCAACACTGTCGATCTGTCGAAGCTGAACTGAAGCGACGACGACACTGAACGATACCCATGAAACATTCATGACGACACTTTGAACACCTGTGCAATTGGATCGACGGATCCTCCTAGTTCAGTAGACAATGAGGGTGTTTATTGAATTGATTTCTCTGCAGTTCTTGACATTTTCTTATGGGCTATATTAGAGCATTAGCATTATTATTTAGTTATGTTCATCATCAAGACAAATTCCAATAAGAATATCACAATGCAAACACAAGAACACTAGATGTAGGCTGCTATACAGGGCCAAATCCTCTCCTAAAGATGAAAATCCACAAAAAAATCTTCTTATAAAATTTCAATGAAGACTTCCAATACTTTGACCTTGACCCAATACAAAACCTTCCAAGAGATGAGCCAGCCAAACCCCAAATTAAAACTTTGCAAAATCTGGACTAAGGAAACCTTAGTTCACCCAAGGAACTTGTATGTGTGAGTAGGTAGAGACAGAAATCAACTTATTTTCCTCCTTCATTGACATCCACATAAATTCGCTTCTCTTTCTCTTCTGCACTGGATCAGACCACCTTATCTTCTTCGCTAGGATTAGGGATATATCTTGATGGATGTGTATATCAAATGAGAGGAGGCTTCTATTTATATAACCTTCCTTGAGGCCTCTTTAGGGCGACTTGAGGAAGGTTGGCCAACCCATATCTTGGAGGCTTCTAGACACAAGGAATTACAATAATATTTTTTCTTCTTTGTTACATGGGCCCTCCAAGGGATAGACCATCATTACCCTGACTCTTGATTTGACAATAAGACCCCTAGAGCACTCAATGGGTGCTTTGACCTAGGACCACAACACAATGGGTAAGAAACCCATTTCAATAAAATAAGCTTCTCTTTTTATAATTTTTTTTTGACAAGTGCATCAACAATTACATCAAGTCATGACTCAAGTACAAATTATGAAGACCGACACTAGTCACATTTCAACAACATGTGGGCTAATTTGGCTTGTTTTGTCATTAGCTAATGGATTGGTGTTGACTTAGGGGGTCCTGAACCAGGTTCAATGTTAGTTGCGCCAACCAACAAATCCCTACACTACTGGCCCTTTCAGAAACAACCTGCGTAGCGTAGGCTGCAGTCTCACCCAAAGCAGTATGGGTAGATGTTGGAACCAAGTTTCCGCATTCAGAGATCAGTGTGATGTCTTTTAGCACCCTAGATTTGCCTTCACGCAGATCTATAAGCCGCTAGGGCTCGATACTATAACTCTGTTAAAAAATCCTTCGGATCTTCGTGAAGATCTATGATTGGTCTTTGGGGACCCTTAATAGTTAATCTATCAACTTACGTGCATCAGAAAGCAATCCTAATTTACGATTCGCTCAGATATACTTAAGTTATTCATAAACATTAGAGAATGCATCAGAGTCTTCATGAAATTAAATAAACATGCTTGCGTACATCATTTAACAGTTATTCAACAGATTCGTGCAACATTAGATCATTATTCCATAAACATATTATTCATCAACATCATATTTCATAAACAAAAGTAATCAAAGATAAAATAAATATACACAATAATTCTTCACTAACTTTCTTTATTGATCTTCAGTTCGGATTTACAGACTCAAAATTACCTTGCGCACTAAGCTGCAGAGCCTTTCTTCTCCTATATGACCCACTTCTTTGTGATGTCCCTTCTCTTCTATTGACCCATTACATCCATATCTCACATAACATGCCTTCGAATCTCTAAGACACACATATTTATCGCATTTTTCATACAATCCCATGGTTCGTGGACCATGGGTGGGTCTCAAAACCGACTCAAACTTTACATAAACAAGGGGCTAAAACCCCTTTGAATCCTACTCATCTGGGCGCTACACATCCACAAATTCCGGAGACTTTACATTACTTAACAAAATATATCAAAACTTGGGTTATTTTAACCCCAAAACTAACCCAGGGAACCCCATCCCAACAGGCCCCCAACACAAAGATTGTGACTCGCCCTCAAGTCACTCGGCTAGCGTTGTGATCTTACTACGAAGACCCCCCAGCTTCACTTGAATTACAACAACTTCGGCAGCACTCTGCATGGCTGCCTGTTGAACTTCATCAACCAATTTTTTCGTGGTTGGTCCTTCGACGGCCAACCTCATCGTTGTTGTGTCTGCTACAACCCTTTTAGCTTATCCTGGATAATGGTCGTGACTTGATAAGCTTATTTCAACCATGGTTGTAGCCTGGCCTTTAGCAAGGCCTCTTTTTTATGTGCTTCCTCCACCTGTGCGAGCAGTTGCTTCCCTTCCTGCAATTTGGTTAGGCGTTGCGCTGGTGCTATGGAGCGCGTCATTGCCCTAACTTCATTGTACTACCACTACAGCTCCCTGACCTCTATATTCAGTGTCTGCAGGTTTGGATCCTCCTGTAGATTAGTCACCAACTCCATTTCTTGCTCAAACAATGTCGTGCAGTCAACGACTGTGGCATCTAAGGCAGCCATCTCTATCTTTATAATAGCTCAGCGCTACTCCCGAACCTTAGGCGAAGTAGTGGGCTACAAATTTAACTGCAAATCCGTGGTCTTCATATTGAGTTCAAACTAAACTCCACCAACCTTGGCTTTGGCTTTGCGCACACCAGCAACTAGTTTTCTGATCTTTGCTTTTGGCTGTGCATCATCGGGGATATGAAGCTCAGGCATTGTCCTACATGCCTCCACTACAGTTGATTATGAGCGTGAACTATGAGCCTATGGCGTCTCCTTCTCCTTCAAAACTTGTGTCTTTTCAGCGAACAACTGTTGATTATTGACTTTGATTTCACGGATAGCACTTAGTGCTTGTTGTTCCCTGATGCGAAACTCTTCCACAACTCCCTGTAGTAATGCATGCAGTGACTCGAGTGATATCGTGGCAGGATTTAGGCCCATTTTTGTGACCTTGTCAAGTAGGGCACGCTGTTCCTCAGTTTTGGCACGGACTGAACCTTCAAGCAAGGGGAAGACTCACACATCCTGCGGCCAGGCCATCTCCGCGACTGTACTATTACCCCACACCAAACTGCCTTGTGCGCCGCTCACCTTCCTGACATCTTCATGGATCTTGGTTGCTTGGAGTTGCAACTCTCGGAGATCCTTTTGAACTCCTCCCAATGTTTGCGTATACTGTTGTTCCCATTACTGCAGTACTTCTGTTGCGGCATCCCTGAATTTATCACCGATCTCATCACAATCACTTTCTGTGAGCACCATGGGATCAACCTGTGTTTTCTGAGCTTTCTCCTTTTTTCGCGATCCACCTTGTTGCTCTAGTTCATCCCTTTTCAAAATGAAGGGGGTGCGCTGCCCTTCCTCGCCTATACGGCCTTGTCCTATAAGCTCTTATGTTTCTGTTTCTGTTTCCGTTGAAGGTGACTTGTCACCTTTTTGGATCTCGCGCTGCTCCTGCTCTGCCTTCTCTTTGGCAGCACGTTCCTTCTCAACACGATCCTTCTCTGTAACGCCCTTCTTTTTCTGCTTGTCCAGGTTCCGCGCAGCCTGCTTAGCTACCTCTTTCCTGTTCTTCGCGGTAACGCTCTCTGCACCCGTGCTTGGGCCAGCAGTGAGATCTGAAGGGGCGCGCCATTCTGCGGGCCATCTTGCTACCACATCTTGTACATCCATTTATGTTACAAAATATGGCAAGTCAGGCCACTTATGCGCTGGATCCTTCCGTGCCTGGATATACACACTGTGGAAGTGAGCCTTAAATGTTGCGTAGGCTGACAGTTGCATGTACAATGTTGGGGACAACCTTGGACACTAGTTAACAGTCATGTGGAGACTTGCTTCCATAAGGACCCAAAATATTTTTGTCTCTATGATCTGCACAGGGTCCTTTGTAGCCCATAAGGAAGCGAATTGTGCAGCCTCCAGCAATCCTTCCTCAAGTGAAGGAAATTGGTTGTCCTTCGACAATTCCCAGACAACAAGCATAATGGATATCAACAACCAAGAATAGTGAAACGACTTGGTTTCATCATGTACCTCTTGATAGTTCGCAAGGAACTCCTGATAGAAGTATCTGGACCAATTGAATTGCACGACCTTCACGCACTGTGTAGCTAGGGACACTATGGGCGTCATAACTTCATCGGTGCAACATTTCCTCATCACCTTTCCTGCTAAAATTTGGGTGGCTAATTGGACTGCTGGGTCTGTGATAAACAGGATAGAATACCCTCGTGACTTCTTCACAAGGCCATAATCTCTCTTTATTCTTTCTACAAGGTCCTTTTCCCCCATCTTCCCACCAAAATCCTTAGTCGTGTTTAGTCATTCATATGGCAGGTGCGTGATTCAGTGAATCAGCATGTAAGTGATGGGGATAGGCTCTCCTAGCCATAAACACCCATCGTGCACCAATATAAGCAGCTGGTGCACACAAATTGTGTTAATTGTGGTGCGGTGATAATGGGGCACCCACAACAGATCAAGTAACCCCGAGTTCTCGACACCGTGGGTCTATTCTGCCATTTCTAATGCGGTAACACCCAACTCTGCATAATAGACACGCTTCATGTAATTA
The DNA here is from genome assembly GCA_031772625.1 of Pinus tabuliformis. Classification (NCBI taxonomy): domain Eukaryota; kingdom Viridiplantae; phylum Streptophyta; class Pinopsida; order Pinales; family Pinaceae; genus Pinus; species Pinus tabuliformis. The sequence continues at coordinate 683,369,180 of CM062820.1, read as the reverse complement.
TTTGTCACTAAGTGTGGAAACCTAGTGTGATCCGCGAGGTCCCAATCCTCCATCTCCAATAGTGGGATTCGCGTGAGTCGCGGACCTTCAAAAGGAACTTGCTCAGGTAGCAGGGGCGTGGAAATGGTGAATTTCTCCGAGTTTAGGTCCTTTGTGATCTTTGCCTTTCCCTTCCACGAAGGGATATAGTCGGGTAGATTCATGATGGGCTCCACTCCTTCAGCATCTATGTCTTCTGTACCTTGGCCTTCTTCTGCTTCCAGGTCCACTACGTTCTACTTATCTTTCACTAGTTGCTTATCTTTCTTCTGTGTTGGTGTCACAGTATGCTTCCTTGGGGAAGCACGTACCTGCATCGACTTACTCTGCTTTTCCTTTGTTGTAGGTTGCTTATCTTTAGGGACTGGTTGTTTGTCTTTCACCATGGTTTGTTTCGGCCTTGGTGACGTCGATGTCGTGGGCACTGCAAGCATAGCTTTTACACTAGATACTTATGTCCTAGAGCGTCATATATGATTGCTTCCGAACTCAAGGCTTCAGCGGGGTTGTTGGCAGTAATTCTCTCCATAAGCAACTAATGGGCTTCAAGAGAGATTTCTGTGTGTGCCAGGAATTCCTCACAAAACGCTCGGCTCATAGAGGACAGACAACAAATTTCAACAACAACTCTAAGGGCGCAAAGTGTTCTCTGTTGGATCGACACGCGTAATTTATAGGGGGTTTTGAATTCAAATCCGACCGTTCCCCCTAAATTTTGACAATAACTATTGTTTTGGCGACATATCTTCAAAGATTTTGGCCTTAAATGCCGCCAGCCTGCTCCTCTTAACGTCTTCTGGTTGTCAAGTCATGAACAATGACTCCAACGATCACTTTTCTATTGTGCTATGTGGCGCCTCCCTCTATGGCGCAGATTCCTGCGCGTAGCTCTCCGGATAGCATCTTCCTCCTTGTCTGCGCAGCCCACCTACTGCGTAGTCCTCCAACCCCAACAATGTAGTTTATAGTCTCACACTCCCTTGCAATTGCCTGGAGCACTAAGACTGTCTTGTCGCCATATAGTCATTGCATAGGATCCCTTATATACATCTTCAATCAACTTCGATTCACTCTTCCCAAAAAAGGTTCCCCATTCAGCTTTGTGAGCTGAATTGTGCCTCCATCTATAATTTCTTCGATAAAATATGGCCCTAGCGAATGCATCTTGAATTTTCGCGGAAATTTAGTGAACTTACTACCATATAACAAGACAAAATCCTTTACCTTGAATGTGCAAATCTTGATGTGGTAATCGTGCTATTCTTTTTGACGTTCCTTCTGTACTTGTTGATGAAATCATGCCAAAAAACTATCCTCTTCGAGCTCTATCAGCTGCGTGAGCCGTTCCTCCACAACCTCACGATCTGCCATACCTCTGAGAGCTGTTATGCGCATACTAGGCACAATATACTCCATCGACATTACAACTTCTACACCATATATCAACCTGAACGACATTTTCCCTGTCAGCTTCTTACAAGTAGTCCTATAGGCCCATAGCATTGCAGGTATGTGCACATCCCATTCATTCTGCTGCGTGTTGCAGATCTTTGTCAGCGCGTTCTCCAAGTTCTTGTTAAAGGCTTCAACTATTCCATTGGCCTGTGGATGGTACGTTGTACTCTTCTAAAGGTAGACCTGGAACTCTTCAGTCAACGCACTGATTGTTTCATTTAGAAAGTGTGTACCTTTGTCACTCATCAACACTTTTGGGCAGCCGAATCTGGATAAGACGTACTCAAACAAAAACTTCGCTATCGTTGCCCCTATACAATCCTTAACCGACTGTGATTCTGCCCATCTGGTTAAATAATCCGTCGCAGTGATAATATATCGCGCACCTGTTTTCTTCCTCGGGGGCTGAATTGGCCCAACAAAATCAATTGCCCATTTCTCAAATGGTTGCAAGGAGACTTGAGGATTTAGTGTCAACTCGTCCCTTCGCGATGGTCTGCCAGTTCTTTGACATGCATTGCATGCCCTACAATACGCCTTGGAATCTTTATGCAACGTTGGCCACCAGAGCCCTTCACGCAAAATCTTCTGCACAATTTCATTTCCTGCATAATGACCTCCCGCAGCCCCTCGATGAGCTTCAACGAGAATGTTATCTCTCTCAAAATCTGGCACATATCTACGCAATATTTCACTAGCACCCATCTTATACAAAAGTCCTGCAATAATTGAAAAATATGTCACGCGCACTACGAGTTCCTTCTTTCGCTGACTTGTATACCCTTCCGGTGCCATCCCCGTATTCAAGAAGTGAATAATATCTGCAAAATTATTATCCACTACGCGCACCGTAAAGAGCTGCGCATCTGACAACCCTTCCTCCAAATTATTAGGCTCCTCTCCTATTTCGATCCGCGACAGATGGTCAGGCCCTGCATTTAACCTCCCTGGCTTCACAATTACTTCAAAGTCATACTCCTGGAATAGTAGCAACCATATGCATATCTTCCCCCCCAACACAGGCTTATTGACCAGGTATTTCAAGGCAGAATGATCTGTGTACATTTTGAAATGTCCTCCTAACAGATAATGCTTGAACTTTTGCAGCACGTACACCATGGCCAATCTTTTGAGCTTAATCGTTGAATAATTTTTCTCCACCTTTGATAATTTCCTACTCACGAAGGCTATAGGATGGTCCATTTATCCTTCATTGACCTGTGTTAACACTGCACCCAACACAATGCAAGAGGCATCCACATGTACGTAAAATTTCCTTTTTCCAATCAGGGAATACCAAGGTCGGCATGGTGACCATTTTTTCTTTTAATACATCTAAGTTGCACTGACATTCTTCGTCCCAACATAATGTTGCATCCTTCTTCAGCAGTTTCTCCATGGGCGTAGTAATTTGCGCATATCCTTTGATAAATTTTCTATAATATCCCGTATGTCCTAGCGTCGTGCGCAGCTGCTTTACGTTCTTCGGGGCCTCCAAATTCACTATCACCGCAATCTTCACAGGGTCCACCATCAACCCTTGCTTGCACACCACGTGACCCAACAAAATTCCAAAGGGAATACAGAATAGGCATTTCTTAAATTCAACGCGATATGATATCTGCGACACGTATCCAACATCAGGCACAAACTTGCTACATGGCGCTTTACTAATCTGAACATCGTCCAGTCATCAAAGTAGACTTCAAGGAACTTATGAATGAATTCCTTAAACTGTGGGATGACTACACGAGAAAATATCGCAGGAGCATTCTTGAGCCCAAACGGCATCCCAGTGTATTGAAAACAACCCCATTCCGTCGCGAAGGTCGTTTTTCTCCTATCCTCTGGCGTGATCTTGATCTGATGATACCCAAAAAACCCGTCAGTAAATGAGTAGGCCTCCTACCATCCAACATTGTCCAACACTTCATCTGTAAATGGTATCGGGAACACAGGGGGCATCACTCAATGAACCTCTAAACTATCACGTGCGTTTGTGGCATATTAAACAATACCCTTAATTTGACTACATATTGGAAATACCCCTAAAAATCACATTATTTAACCCCTTACCAATACGAACCCAATACACCTTCCCAATTTAAAAAACCCCTACTCCCACTCAATATTGTAGGTATCCATTATTTCATTAACATTTTTTATACCCCTTTATATTTTTTCATTAAATTTGAGCTCCATTTTTTTATACGTGCTAATAAAAAAACTCTTTACCCCCTATATATCCCCCAATATATTATGTCATTTTTTCCTCAATATATATCCCCCAATATGAACCCATGTAGTATGGTATTGCCCCCCAGTGAAGCCCCCGTGGTCAGGAATCAGTCGTGAACACACACATCATTCAACTTCCTCAGATCTACGTGTTGGAAGTACTGAGAGGGGGGTGAATCAGTATTTCTTTTCAATTGTTACTTTTACCAGTTAGATCATTTATATTTAGAACACAAATTGAACAATAAGAATAAATGATTTTATTAATTTCTTTTTCGCAATAAATCAAGTTCATTGTATATAGGACTCCAACCCTAGATGAAGACACTGATCTTCAATCTCCCAGGCTCCAACATGTTGCCAAACACCAACTTGGACTTTTGTGAGGCTCCAACCTCTAGGGCACCGACCTTGCCTTTAGAGGCTCCAACCCCTAGGGCACCAACGCTTATCTGGTATAGACACCGATCCTCTAGCGTCCAATCCTATCTTATCCAAGGCACCAACCTTGAGTTTAGGAGTACCAACTCCAAGGACACCAATCTTATATTTGCCAAGCACCAACTTCGAATTTCCAAGACACCAACCCCAAGGGCTCCAACCCTATAGCTTCAATTTGTCAAGGTATGTTAGGTTGTACATCATGGCTCCCAAGGTCTTGTTCACCGAACCCTGTCAATCTTCAACTTCACTGTAGTCTTCACACAACATCATCAATGACAACCTTGTCAATTAGAAGGTATCGCCACTGCACTTCATTGTACCCAATCAAAGTCTCCAAATCACCTCATGATTATATCATGATCTCTAATAATGTCTTCTTCAAGATATCTTTAATAAGCAATCCAAGCTCTGCACCAGCTCTAAGCCTCTTCAAGGGATTCTTCAATTGACCTCAATACTGCAAGACTTCTCTTCTACTGTAACTCTACTCCAAAGGTGTCACAAGATATCTCAAAAGTCTTTCTTCAATGGATCATAAAACACTATCCTCAAGACTCAAAACACTGTCACTAGGCTACTCCAAAGGATGCCTAATAGAGTGCCTGCTCCAAAGGTCTCCTTCACAAGTTCAGATCTGCATCATTAACAATTCTCCACAAGCAAAGCTACTCACAGTTTGAGGCACTAATAGGCTTCCATTACTGCTATTGTCTAGGAGGAGATTCAATAATGTCACCATCCAAGATCTCTTCACAACTCTTGGTAGTGAAACTTCACCACATAGATATATGAGCCCTAGTCACAATCAATAATGTTTTACTTAAACCAAGAAACTGTACCCATTGTTGAGCATAGTCACATCACTGAGCCACTGAAGTTGTACCTTAGTTCGAGATTTTTCACATCATAATCCAAGGTCATGTTGCAACCCAATCAAATTTCTAAGCCACAGTCAATAATCAGATACCCAATCACAGTAGGTAATTTATGTGCTTTCTGTCTGGAAATATCTGAGGTATGCTGCCTGTAGGTGACTAAGGTATGCTGCCTGTAGGTGAGTCTTATAGCTGCCTCAAAAGAAGAAGGAATGCACCAGGTCCGAGCCACACAAAGACTGCTCCAATTTCGAGCCACAACAGGTTACTCAGGTCCGAGTTGTCTGAAATCCGAGCTAAATTATCACCGAGAAACCTTTATAGAAAATCCCCATCTCTTCCTTCTTTTGTTCACGAGTTGTGAATAATTCATATACTTTTATGTGTTCTTCACCGAGCGGATAGTTAAAACAATGAGATTAAGCTTGTATTTATACATGTTTTGACTTAAAATGAAGAGACATGTGTATTGGGTGAAGAAGTCGACTTAAATCTCCTTTTTGTGCAACCAACCTTATATTAATCAATTTGTAGCAGACAACTTTAATTCGTATATGGCAGATAGCTTTAATTCATATATGGCATATAACTTTATTGTATATGGCAGACAACCTTAACTTCTTTTCAAAGGGATTGCCATGATAGTAATATAATTAATTATAGCACTAAGGTTATACGAATGTTTAGCACATCATGTGTATTTCATTAGAGCATCAAATTTTATATGGTTTGCCATGTGATGTATGCATTAAATCTGTTTGCCATGTGAAAGATGGACCATATAAAACACCATGCAAAAAGGCTTTGTCTGCCATGTGAGTGTTGTATCCCATCTGCCATCCATGTCTACCATGTGAGTGATGTCTAACACCATGTTGTTGCATTATACATTATGTCTACCATGTATGATCATAGGGAACCATGTTTGTCTTCCATTAAACAAAGTCATTTGTTAACAAGGAATTTTTTATATTGTTTCAAAACATATTCGTTGCCAAGGATTATGTTTGTTTTAATAATATTTGATATTTTGTATTATGTTTTACATGGAGAGGCTACATGATATGAATGAATAATATGACATGATAAGAGGTAGGTGGGGGTTTGAAGTAGTTTTGAGGTGATTAAGTTTTTATAATATGGTATGGTTACGATAGGGCTTAGGGTAGGACTATGGGATTAATTTATTTAGAAATTCATTTATTTATGCTAGGGTGTGAGTATATATATATATATATAGATATATATATATATATATATATATATATATATATATATATATATATATATATATATAGGGTTTTAATGGTATTTTTAGCAAGGCTAAGGCATCATGAAACTAGAGCTTGTTATCTAGGATTTCTTCATTTTTATTAATTTTCCTAGGGTTGATTTCAACAAAATATTGCATATGATTAGGATTAGTGTTTGCTTCAACTAGGGTCAGAGCATTATGTAGAGCTAGAATTTCCCTAGGGTTAGGGCAACATCACCCATCACAAGAATATTTACCATCCCAATAATGTCATATTGACATCAATGACAACCTTGATTAACACTACACAAATCCTTATCTCACTCTTTTGTTTCTTCTCCTGAACCACCATCGACTCACCCAATCAGAGTCTTCATCTGGTTCTATAATGCCTGCCTCTAGCATCTTATCTAACTCCTAGCGAACCTTTTCCTTGTATTTAGGATTAAGGCGATATGGCCTCTGTTTAATAGGCTTCACGTCCGCTTCAGATTAATATTCATAATGCCCAGATCGCCAATTATGCCCTTCAAACCCAAAAACTTCGTAGGGAAGAGATCCTGATATTCACAGAGTAACTCAGAAACTTTATCCACAGTAGCATCATCCCAGTAACTCTAATCTTTGCAAACTTCGATTATGCTTCAGTACCAATGTTTACTTGCTTTGTCTTCAATGGCACGGTGATGTTTGGGTTGTCTATTTGCGGGTCGTCAACTTCGCGATGTCCTTTTGCCTATGGAATGTTAGTATTTCTTGGATCTTCATCCTCCTCTTCAGGGTCACATTATAGCATTCCAACGCATGGCGCAGCTGAGTACTCCAGTGTCGTTGGACCCACTGTTATAGACATTTTTGTGCCTTACAGCATGGAGCATGAAATGTCAATAATCTGAGGGATCCAAAGTCCCTAAACATGTTGTTCCTACCCCTAGAGGAACAAGGTCAGCAAACCACAGCACTTCAGATCAGTTCTCCACTGAAAAACACTCAAAAACAGGTCAATTTTGGATCAAAGCAGCTGCTCCACTAAGCATCTGCGCTGAATGTCAAAAGCTCTATGGTGTACCTGCGCTGCATAGCAAGTGCAACAAAGGCTACCTGCGCTGGGCGTACTTTGACATGTGGAGGAATCTTTTCTCAATGTGCCAGTGCCCAGGAAGCTTCCAAAATGACACTTGGATCAGAAGATTCGCCTAATGATGAGTAAAGACGTTCTAAAACTCCAAGTGGAAGGTAGAAACTCCGAGTGGACTCAAGGACTGAAGAACAACTGGAGTTGAAGAGGACAACAAGTCACACATCAAGCTGACTTATCTTCACTCCAAAACTCTATATAAGGATCTCATCCCATGGGATCTGGAGGCCGGAATTTTGTGCAAAGAATTGCTGTTGGTTTACAGTTGTGAGTATTGGGTGATTGCTTGAGGGAGGTGAAGAGGATATTTCTTTCCGTCGGGAAGGTGATGCTGGATTGGACCTCTCACGGTTGTATCACCGCCTGAACCTTACTTCCTTATATTAATAAAGCATTTGAGGTTCTTCTATTCGCACGTGTTTCAATGGTGTATTGTCTTACTTGCGTATTTGATTTATGCTAATCCTTGAATCAATTATGAATGCATGCTTCTTGTAGTTTCCTTTTCTTGTCTTGTTCGCAGGATCTCGTGTAGCTGGGCCCGTGAGAAGACTTGGAGCTGGGAGCGAGCGACAAATAGAGGAGATTGGATTGACCATTTGCGCAAGACATCGGTAAGTGGATCTCTTCCTTTCATCTCTTGCATGTCATAAAGAAGTAACTTTAGATAGCTTTGCTTCAGCTGTTGCTAAGGAACTATCACCCTTAGAGTGGGATAGGGTCATTCCGTGTTGGATACTTTTCCCCACAACAGACTGGCGACTCCGCTGGGGATCGTGTCTTGTTGGTAGCTTGTGTTTCTTGCTATTCATTTCCTAAACAAAGGGAGTACCGAATCGAACTGCATTCGGATCCTTCAAATGCAAAGTAGAGGGCAGCTACTCTAGCTCAGTGCTGGGCATGTTTATGATTTGAAGAGCTGATCCACAAGGACTCTTTTTAGCTCTTTGTGATAGTGTTCATCTTCCTTAATCATCCTCTAGTGTATACTTGGCTGATAGCCTCTGATTTGGCCAAAAACCATTGATTTTTGAGCAAACTGTGACCCGGAATCTGAGAGAGACGAGAGTTGTCTCTTCAGTGCAGCTGCAGCAAAGGCTACCTGCGTTGCAACGCAGGTCCCGAACGGGCTACTTGCGTTGCATGTCAGATTGACAGTGCAGTACCTGCGCTGATCCAGTTTTGCCTTGTGCAACTGGGGTTCCCTACTGTCTGTTGCCCAGTTTCAATATTGTTTTTGCAGCCTGTTGTCAACCTGTATACCCAGCTGAAACTACCTTTCTTTGCCTTCATTCCGCCTCAGTTGTATGAAGAAACCGTGATTGTTCTTATTGTATTTCTTACTTTCATTCACAGTTTCCCGTAGCGAAAGTGAACTAGTCTTGCTGTGACCTCTTGGATCTAGGCCTGTAAGAAAGTGTCGTTGTGATTCTAAGAGCTAGTTTATTACTGTTCATAGCTGCTTGAACATTTGCTTTCGTTATATGGTTCAAATTTCAGTATTTCTTGTGTTGAAACGAGTGAATCTTAAGGTGTTCTTTTGATTATTGGTCAAAAACTTGTTTTCTTTGACTTGAAATTGAATTCGAAATTATACAATAGCTTTCTTTTTGTAATACATCAACATTAAGGAAGAAGAAAAGAAATACTTGCATTGTGCATGTGCATTTTGACAGTTTGCATGTCGATTTAGGAAAAGTGCATCAGTGTGTGCTCTATGATCTGTTTGAAAAGATGATGTCTTTCTTTTCCCTCAGTAGTTAAGATTTTCATAAGTTGAAAGAATTGAAAAAGCTTGCTTATCATTCTTAGACTGCATTTAGGAGTTGTATCATACATCACGTGGTGATCCATAAAGGAAAACTGCTAAGCAAGATCAACCTAAAAAGAACTGAATTTATCTAACAACGCTTTGAAACATAACGAAACACAGTAGAGGTCTAGGTAGAGACGTGTTCCGGCGTCGTTAAACATAGTGACCGTCGATCTCTACGAAGGTGGGTGATTCCTCCTGAGGGACGATAGCACTAATACGGACTTGTGCCCCTGCGTACCGTCGCGTATATTGGGGGACCCCTATAGGAACAAAGCCTTTATCCATAGGAAGCTGTGTCGGCCGCCCTACTGATCGCGATGCAGTGAACACAGCATTCACGAAGATCGACCACTCGTACCGTAAAACGTATTCTGTGGTTTCGCGAAAGGTTTGGCACACCCTCTGCCTAGAACTCCAGAGTAGTTTCTTTTGGACTTTTTCAAACTCTATAACTGAAAAAGTCCATCCGAGCATTTGTCACTTCGGGCTCGTTAATACATCGAAGGAGACTAGAGTCATCTTTAGCTTTTTCTCGACTCTTAAAACATGAAAAAGCAAGTTGTGTCTTAAAAAGCGTCTAAAATTAATTCAATTCGAAAACACATTTTTACCCTGTGCATTGTTGGTTGATCAAGTAATCTGCAACCGTGGAAGAAAGTCAATCGATGAACCGTCGTTCGCGGAGGCGTACGAGTCAACCGTCTTTGTCTCCGGAATCGAAAACAACCCGGGCAAAGCGATCTCGTTCAACTGGTTCCAAATCTCCTGTCAAAGTTAGAACAAGTGTTCCGACGACATCTGAGGTTCCGGTTACTCCAAACATTTCTGGAAACCCTGCCCCTATTGAAGAAGTTCAACAGCCCCAGAAGGACAGTAACACTGATCCTAGTCTGAGAGCAAATACTTGTGTTACTGAATCAGTTCCATCAGTGATCGGTTCAGAGAGTCTTGCTCCTTAAACAACTGTCGTTGTTGAAACAACCCCTTCTTCGGCACCAGAAATATTCTACGGACCTGACGGTCTTCCTCTTCCACCCGGTCTGATCGCAATAGAAGAAATTGTAGAAGATCCGCAAGCAACTACTCCAACACATTTTGGAGCAGGGATCACTCTACTTCCTACTGCATCAGAAGCTAGCCTATCACCCAGAGAAGTTCCTGAAGAATCACTAGGCAATCTACTGGATAGACTCAAAATGTCTGAACAACCGTCAACATCTAGGACTGTGCCAAATGACACAGCGACAGCAGAACTCCCTGCAGTCATTCCGACAATGTTCGCCGGCATACCATCTGTCCCTAACTCTCAACAGCTGGAGGGGGTCCCTTCGGGGGCCATGACGACAGTATGGTCTGTTCCTGTTTGTTCTCCCGGGATAATACCCGGTAACTCCTATGTTGGAACTCAACAAATTGATCCTTTCGGAAATTAGTTTGGGCAATCCGGTCCTCGAGGTGTAATAAATCCTCTCGGTTCCGGACCACCATCGTATGGGGGGCAATATGCTTTTTCATTACCCCCTCCGGGAGGTTACCCATACGGGAGCTCACAACCATACTCAGGTTATACTGGAATAACTACAAGTGGTTGGATGCCTATGCTACCCCAGCAACCAAGAGTTGTGTATTCTATGCAACAACAGATGCCTGTGACGAACATCCCGACGACACCAGCAATTGTGACTGTGTCGCAAGTTCAAACAATACCTGTTGCATGTCAACCTCAGTTTTCTCAGGTTGTAATGCAACAACCCTTTGACCCTGCAACCCAACCACAATCGCCGACTGGCAGGGCGACACAAGCACAAACGGGTACCCTTACCCCTCATCTTGGCCCAGTGGTAAGCATCGCACAACAACCAATGGTATCACAACCATGGTTGGTGCAGTATCAACAACCGCAGTTCCAGCAAGTGTACCAAGGTACCGAGCAGCAGATTTTTGCGAACAATGGACAACCGTACCTACAATACGGTCAAAACCAACCACTTTACAGTGGGGTAGTCCACCAACCGTATCAATCATACCAGCATCAAATACATTATGCCGGTATGCAAAGACCAACTGCTCAGGCGATCCCTTCGTATCCTGGGTACGCTTCGCCTAATCTGAGTCAACAGCTGCCATTCGTGGCAACTCTAGAGTTACCCGATTTACATCGGTTGACGAACGATCCGATTGCTTATGCCCCTTGGTGGCCAGCGATTCCTCACAAACTTCCCTCCGACATTCCTAAATTCAATGGAAATCCAGGTGAAGACCCGTCGAATCACGTCATGACCTTTCATCTATGGTGTTCATCGAACACTCTGAACGATGATTCGATAAGTCTTCGCCTCTTCCAGAGGACATTGACAGGTCCGGCGGCTAAATGGTATATAGAATTGCCAAGAACCTCTTTCGACAATTTCAGCTCCTTAGCCACGACTTTCCTAACCCATTTTCAATTACCTATCAGGTATGAAACAGGAACCGAGATACTGACCAACTTCAAACAGACGACAGCTACTCACATATCTGATCACATACATGAGTGGCGTCGCCGTCGTAGGATGGTGAAAACATACGTTCCTGATCAGCTATTAGCCGAATGGTTTATAAAGTCATTACTTCTGGCTATAACGGAAGATGTGGCCAAGGGGGGGTCGTAACAGAGGAGCAAGTGATTGCTCGTGCTCAATATTTAGACTTGGTATATACTCAGTCTGGCACGCTCTACGACAAAATACCTGATGCCCCCAGACCTGAATTTTCAATTCCTCCCCCTCCTAAATCGAATATTGACTCTCATGCCGGAGATGGCGTGATTGGCACTGCAAGCGCGAAGTCGAAAAAGGCTTCACCTCAGAAAGCCCGTAAGACTTCAAATCGAAATTCCCATGAAGAGATTCTTGCTTCGGAAGTAAATGCCATATCAGCAGATAAAGGCAAAGAAACCAATCAACCAGGAAGCAAGAAGAAGCAAAACAAAGGGAAGAAGAAGCAACAGGATGATCCGTCACCTGAAAAAACTTCTTCAAACCCTCCTGAGAAAGGGAAAAAGAAATGGCCTTGTATGATATGTGACGAAGATCACAAGACAACAGATTGTCCATACAAAGCTGAGCTCAAGAGATTCTTAAAAAGTCCAAAGAACCCAGCTGTGTTGACAGATCCATTTCCCAATCCAGGTCAAAATATGGTTGATAGTGGAAATGCTTCCCCATCGCAAGTGTTGATGTTATCGATCTCCAAGCAGCAGAATGATGCTTTGATTTCGACAAGGAACAAAGATTACGGGAATCCGCAACTGTCAAACGAAAAAGGTAAAGATCAACCTAGTAGTTCGACAACAACTTCGACAGAAGTTGTCCCACCCATAATGCCAGAATTAACGATAAAACCACCTAAGGGTGTAGTACACAAGTCGACTTTTAATCCTCGTGCCAGAGCGGCGCAGCATTATAACATAGTAGAAGATTTGGCTCAATCGCCATCCGCTATGTCGACTCTAGAAGTACTACAAAATTGTCCATCCCAAAGGCAGGCATTGTTATCGGCAATAGGGGGGGTTGATCCTAAGGATTCCAATCTTGTGTCCTTTGATCACAAAGGGTATGACCCTCAGTTACCAGCTCAACTAGCTTTCCTTATTCAAGTGAAGGCCCTCAACAAAACTGTTCACAGAACAATTATTGACGAGGGGGCATCTACATGTATTATGTCGATGAGCTGCTGGAAAACGCTAGGGTCACCAACCTTGTCGAGATCTTCGACAACACTAAAGGCTTTCGACGGTAGGACATATACCCCCTACGGTATCCTAAGTAACTTGAAAGTTGAACTAGGTGGAAAAACAGTAGAGATTGATGTTGAAGTCATAGATGGAAATCTGGATTACAACATCCTACTGGGAAGACCATGGATTTATGCCATGGCAGCTGTCGTGTCGACTTATTTTAGGAAGATCGCATTCCCGTTTGAAGGAGGGATTACGGTCGTCGACCAACAGAACTTCCTCCTTAATGGTTCACAAGTTACGGGAAGCATTCCCATGATCCATGAAAGCGACCATTCAATTCAAGATATAGGAGTAGGCCTGTTGAAAGACCCCACGATGATGGGGACTTTCTCGCTACCAAATCATATGTACATAGGAAATGTACCATTGGTGGCTACCTGCAACATGATATCTTCCACGAAGGTCGCAAAAGACAAAGTCATCATGGATCGGGCAATGGTCTTGCACCCGAGCCCAATCGAAATATTGTAGCAATCAATGTTTCAGGCATGGGAGGCGAGCCCAAATCAATGCTCGTCAAGCGTTTGGGTAGATAGGTCAGGAGAATGTGGTACCCCTTTGGATCCTTGGTCACGAGTGCATGCAAGTGACGAAGGAATCCTGCAATCAATGTGGATTGAGGGGGCACCATGGGATGATAACCACCATCGTTCCCTTCCTAAGGAAGATACTCAAGGCGACCAATATCACCCTTCAGTATTTGAATTCCTAACGAATACTGTAAATACGGTGGACTCCGAGAGAAACCTATCCAATATAGAAGAAACTATAGCCATAAATATCTCGACCAAAACAGACATTGTAGAGAATATTTATGTCGGCAAAGGTTGTTCCCCTTCAGAACAAGAAATATATAAAGCTCTTTTCCGCGAATTTAGAGATGTCTTTGCCTGGTCATATGATGAAATGCCAGGCATTGACTCGAGTATCGTTGAACATGAAATTAAGATGTATCCTGATGTCAAACCAGTAAGACAGCGGCTTTGGCAGGTACACCCCAAGAAGGCCGCTGCCATTAAAGCGGAAGTTGAGAAACTTCTCCATGCTGGTTTCATCTACCCGGTTCCTCTAACCGATTGGGTATCGAATATTGTCCCTGTTATGAAAAAACAAGGAACAATACGAGTGTGCGTCGATTATAGGGATGTAAATCAAGCCTGTCCAAAGGACAACTACCCTACACCCTTCATCGACCAGATAATTGATGAATGCGCCGGATGTGAAATCTTTTCGTTTATGGACGGATTTTCCGGGTATAATCAAATTAATATCCGCCCACAGGACCAGTCAAAGACTGCATTTATTTGTCCGTGGGGCACCTTCGCTTATCGAAAATTACCCTTTGGTTTAAAGAACGCAGGAGCGACGTTTCAGAGAGCAATGAATTATGCTTTCCATGACATCAAGAACATCGTTCAACCTTATCTTGACGATCTTCCGGCTCATTCGCAAAAGCGGACTGATCATCCGCAGCATTTAAGAGCAATATTTCTACGTTGCCGACACTACAAGATAAGACTCAATCCGCACAAATGTGTGTTTTGCGTCGGTTCTGGTCGTTTACTTGGCTTTATAGTCTCCAAGGATGGAATTCGTCTCGACCCTTGCAAGGTGCAGGCAATCATTAATTTGCCTCCACCTTCGAACTTGCTTCAGATTCAGAAACTCCAAGGGAAAGCAAACTTTCTGAGGAGGTTCATTCCAAATTACGCAGAACTTGCTAAAGGTTATACCCATCTCCTGAAAAAGGATGTACCTTTCGTCTGGGACCAGGTTGCACAAGCTTCCTTTGATGCTTTGAAAGAAGCGCTAGTCAAAGCATCATTAATGTATGCCCCAGACTATCTAAGGGACTTTAACCTGTATCTGGTTGCAGCAGATACGACCATAGCAATGGTTTTAGTTCAAGAAGCCGATGGAATTGAACACCCTATATATTATTTAAGTAAAAACTTAAATGATATAGAAAGTAGATATTCTCATGTTGAAAAGCTAGCACTTGCTGCTGTTCAAGCGATACAAAGATTTCGGCATTATGTCCTCTTCAGGAAGACCACCGTATTGTCAGATTGCAACCCCATGACTTATATACTGTCGCGACAGTTGCTTGGGGGCAAATATTCAAAGTGGATAGCTATCCTTCAAGAGTTTGATCTGGAATTTGTGAAATCCAAATCAAAGAAAGCTTTAGTTTTCGCAGAATTATTATGCGATCACCCGTCATCGTCCAACGATGAAACGTCCAAAGAATCGATCGTGGACGAAAGTTTGTTTCTGATATCAGCAAGTGATGAGTGGTATGGAGATATAATAGTTTATCTCCAAACCCAAAAGTTTCGGCCAGACACCTCTCACTCAGAACAAAAACGCATTCGATACCAAGCAAAAGACTACATGATCGTCGGTGATACGCTTTACCGTCGTGGTGTCGATACGGTCCTGAGAAGGTGTCTAACCCATGAGGAGGCCGAAAAAGCCCTGAATGAATGTCATTCAGGCACCTGTGGGGGGCATCAATCTGGATATGCTACAACACAAAGAATCTTACGAGCAGGATACTTCTGGCCAACCATGTTCAAAGATTGCATAACCGCAGTTAGAAGTTGCCATGCATGTCAGATTTTTGATAGCAAAACCAGAAGACCCCCCGCTCCTTTACAGCCAATAATAGCTGTGGGGCCTTTCGCCAAGTGGGGCATCGATTTCATGCAATGTAACCCCACCTCGACTGGGGGGCATGGGTATATTATAGTCGCAGTTGACTATTTTACCAAATGGGCCGAGGCGATGCCTACATTGGATAACACTGGTGAAACAACAGCCCTATTCTTTTTTAATCATGTAGTCGCCAGATTCGGCGTACCACAGGCCATAGTAACAGATCATGGATCGCATTTTCGCAATCACATGATGGTTGAATTAACTGCCAAACTAGGATTGTCTCACGACAGCTCTACTCCGTACTATCCGCAAGCTAACGGACAAGTTGAAGCAATCAACAAGGTCCTGAAGCGCATGCTGCAAAGGATGGTGGGGGTTCACAAAAGAAGATGGCATTTGATCCTGTACTCGGCTTTGTGGGCCTACCGAACATCGGTAAGGAATGCCACTGGGTTCACACCGTTTCAACTGGTGTATGGCCTGGAGGCGATCCTACCAATCCAGTGTGAAATTTCGTCCCTTAAACTCGCAATTGATCTCCTCCCCAGAACCTCGGAAGAAGAAGCTCGTTTCTTGGAATTAATCCAGTTGGATGAAACCCGTCGTGATGCCGCCTTGGCCAACGAAGCCCACAAGAAACGAGTCAAAGCGCAGTTCGACAAAAATGTCAAACCCCGTGTCTTCTCGGAAGGTGATTTGGTCTTGCTTTATGACCACGAATCCGATAAATTGGGAGCTGGGAAATTCAAGTCCTTATGGATGGGCCCTTATATTGTTAAAAGTGTGTTAGCAAAAGGTGCCTACGAGTTGGTAGATTATGACGGAGTTCCACTGGCGCAACCCCGTAACGGGTTGTACCTTAAACGTTACTATGCCTAATAGTAACCTGTATGCTTTTGTTACATTTTTGTTTTCGCTAAAGCGTTTGTTCCGGTTTAAGTAATCCGCTTTTTACACTTATTGCAGATGTCAAATCCATTGGAACCGTGGGTTGGATATGCTGACGGAGCGAGTCGTAGTTCGAGGAACCTATCCTCTGCAGCATGGGCCATTTTTGACCCAAGCGGCGAGTTAGTGAGTTTCAGGGGGGTATGTATTGGTCAATCAACAAATAATATCGCTGAGTATAGCGCGTTGATAGAGCTCCTCTCTGATGCCATCACCCATGGCATACGCCGGCTAGTCGTCAGGCTAGACTCACAGCTCGTGGTACTACAGCTCAATGGTACCTACTCTGTCCGAAATCCAGCTATTTATCGCAAGTTCCTAAGAGTTAAAATCTTGGAAAGACAGTTTGATTTTATCCAATATCAACACATTTCCAGAAACTTAAACACATTAACCGACTCATTAGCAAACTATGTGTTAGATAGACATTTGCAAAATTGATAAAAAGAGAAGCATCATCGATGTTTCATACATGGATCACATAAAAAATGGAATAAACCCCGAAAATCAAAAATATATATAACTGTTTACGGTTTACATATAATGTTCTGTAATCAAGACAAAATCGGTCATACGACCCCAAAACTCAAAAATGGCTGGGGGGCACCCTAGCCTAGTGATGCTCATGATAACATGCCACGGCCTGTGCGATCATGCGCAGAAGACGAGACCATCGTCTAGGAACACCAGCAGTATGTCGCTGCAATCGTAGAGGCAACTCATCGATCCGTACATCCGGAATCCCAAGGGTAAGACCCTCGACCTGTTCCTGCACAGCTGCAAGAGTCTCGGCCAAGTCAAGGTCACGGAGAATAGCTCTCCCAGGAGCCTCCCCTACTGGGGCAGCGGCCGGAACTCTCGGACGAACTGCTGGACGGACGGGGCCCACATCTGCATGCACACATGAGTTTGATTAGAGTCTTGAAAGAGTAAAGCACAAGGACATTATAAATAAAAGACAGTAAACAGTGATAAGGTCAAAATATTTACCAAGATCACCCCACTGCTCGCCGTCCGGTAGCACCAAATCCGGATCGCCTCGGAAATCCATGCCAATATATGGATACTCGGAAAAAGCCATATCCTGCCGCTCGAACCACCTAAAGAAGGCATCAGTAAAAGTAATCTGGGATTGACCTGCGTGTCTGGACATGTGGTCAACCCACCTCTGCATGCGTGGCTCAGTAGGAGATGGCAAGTCGAGAACAATATACTGAGGTTGCATCAGGGGTATCTTCTCCAAAGCGAAGGCAGTCAAAACTGAACCGAAGCCAAAGTTCTTCAGTTTCCCGTCCTTTACTTTGGTCAACTGGTTTTTCATCTGAACCAGTACTGCATCACACCAGTTAAAAACTTTCGGCTGAAGACACTCCAGGGCGTGCTGCACATAAGACCTGTTGGCAACATGAGGGGATGCGCTGCCGGCCATCCTACAAATCGTGTACAGAATAGACCTGAGAGACCTGTCAGTGATATCACGGATAGAAACCTTGCCGTCTCTGCTCGGCTAGGATACTTCCCTACAATACTGACGGATATAATCTTTCACGGAATCGCTCCCTCGGGCCGAACCGGACAAGGAAATGGGGGCACCCCGCCTTGACAACCCAGTCAAGAAGTAGATGTCCACTATGGTCAAAGGGATGGACTTGTCCCTAATCTGGAACACTTGGTTAACAGGATCCCAAGCATCAAGCAGGTACTGCAGTAAACATATCTGTGCCCTCATGCTAGATATGCGGAAGAATTTTAGCAAGCCACAGTTCCGCAACGCGCTCACGGTAACAGGATCATGGAGGGCAACCATGTCCTCCTCTTCATGCTCTCGTTCTCGCCACGTAAGAGTCATTCTGCTCCAATAAACTCTGCAAAACAAACAAGAGGAGGAGTAAGATCCCTGACTCGGTAAAGAAAATGGCAAAATTCTCATGAAAAAGAGTGCAACCAAGAAGTTTTCTGCGCCCAACGCAGGTAGAGAAGGGTCTCACCTGCGTTGGGGGACAAACTGCCTTTGAAAAATGAGAACCCCAACGCAGATTTCGAATGGGGCACCTGCGCTGATGGCAGAGCGCCCTAGTGAAACCCCAGGGGCTCATGGGGGCAGGAAAACAAGCATAAAACTGAGAAATAAGACCATGAAAAGATAGAGCTAGGGTTTAGCTCCTACCTAGTGGAAACGGCGCTGAAAAT
The DNA here is from genome assembly GCA_031772625.1 of Pinus tabuliformis. Taxonomy (NCBI): domain Eukaryota; kingdom Viridiplantae; phylum Streptophyta; class Pinopsida; order Pinales; family Pinaceae; genus Pinus; species Pinus tabuliformis. The sequence continues at coordinate 683,350,340 of CM062820.1, read as the reverse complement.
CGTCCACAGAATCTCCCGAAATCAGCTGGTGAAAAATCGAGGGAAGAGGCACCTCCAAAGCTCCAACAAACCAAATGCACATGAAATGGTAAAATGAGAGGTAAAAACATCTTTTGATTGCTTTTTTACGTAATTCAAAGTGAAATATTGGTATTTTTACTTCATGTTATCCGTTTCTAACAAGTTTGTTGCAGCAATTGATGAAACAGTACTATCTCTGGAAAAGAAAAAACTAGTCATGGTAAAATATGAATTTGACCTTATCAATCGAGTAGTTTTACCGCGGAATTTATGCTCGTTAAAAAATAGAAAAGCGAGATCCGAGCAGTTTTAGTGTCATAGTTCATGCTCGTTAAAAATAAACATAAGCGTTTGAGCAAGAGTTTCCTCCAGAGTTCAAGCTCATTAAAAAATGAACCTATTCCGGTAAATAACCATTGTGATCGTAAATTTATTAGCCACAAAAGCCTTGGTCGTGTTTTGCACCTGCCACCTCCATTTCATTTGGCCAATCGTTCACCTCCATATGATTGTTTACCCATTTTGAGGAACAGCTGCGAAGAGTGATTTCACTTAGCCATCCTTGTGACACTGCCGTGATTGGAAAATTCCAACCTGTACCTGGAATCTGCTGCTATCCCTGTTTATCACTCATTCCTCAAAAGACGAGTCTTCTTTGAGCTCTTTTCAATCGACTCGTAAAATATGAAAAGTTTGCCGAGTTTTGGCCTTCCAACTCGTTAAAAAGACCGGAAGAGCTATCCCTCCTCTAGATTTTAATCTTTTTTGGACCTGAGGGATTATTGCACAAAAAGATCGAGCGCTTGTCTAGTTCGGCTCGATAAAGATATCGAACATTCATCCCTTCTGTATTGTTTTATACTTTTTCGGACTTAAGGGATTAGATGACGAAAAAGGACCCCTGGAGTCCACTTTATGTACCCTTTTCAGACTCTCTAAAGATGAAAAGGACCGAGTTGTCTTTGTCGCTGGGCTCGTTAAAAATATTAGATAGCGACAAACTTGTCTTTAGACGAGAACGAGTTTCCCTATCGTTAAGCTCGTTAAAACATAGCGATGGGCTTGCCCGAAGGGCAGGTTATAGAACAAGCATATGTTATCCTCCTCAAGCTTGACAAAAATAAAGAGGTACTGGTCAGAAATGACTGGGGAAAAATTGGGAAGAACCTCAAAGCTTAATGGTAGCAAGTCGCTCTTGAACATGACACTTTTGCCTCCGTAAATATCAGGTTGGGTTATTATCATTCACCGGTCCCTTCACCATGGTCTCGCCATACCATCCATACATGGGGTAATGCTACCGATCCATCACATCAGTGTCGTTATATGTTCAAGAGATGTCATTCAGGAAGTGTCAACCGGGTCCCATCCACTACCATACATCATCTTTCGTCCTTCCATGACCGCCACCCTGAATCATATTTCACAGATCGTTTTCACCATCATCACTAGCTCCGTTCCGTGTCACTGATGTGGGATTCATTAAGGCCCTCCTTTGACGGATCACTTCTTGTCGACATCAGCTCACTATCCAAGAAGTTGATCTAGGAACACCCCCTCAGTACTTTGAAGCTTGCATGCCTCAATGGCAAGTTTCTCACTTCCGGCGATAGGTATACATTAATGACCTTCGACCGGGAGACTTTGCGTGGTGTTCGACGTCAGATCCTATATTCACGCCACGTGAATTGTGCGGCAGTACCTTGAGGGTCATCATCATTATCGGTGATTCCTCTCGCGCTTGTTAACAGTTTACATTATTGACTGGTAATCAAGCGATGTCTTTCCATGTTCGACTTCAAGAAATTCTCACATGGATCGACTTGTACTAGAGTGAAGATCGAACAAGTTTGAAGACCCCGGATCTAGTTTCATCCATCCGGGCTGCGATATATATTCAGGAGATAAAAACATAGACATGTGCAACAGATGATCATCCTACTAAAAGGATGATAATTAAAAGCAGAGAATTATCAATCTATTATCAGACGATCGTCTGTTTATGTACAACAAATGTATTTATAAAGCTAAGCATGGGAAATGCCCGCATCAGCTAGATCATGAAAAGAAAGTATGAAAAGATAATGTATTGTATTGTATTTTGTTACAGGTCACCTCCCGACGATTGAATGAACTTCGGATCCTCCTAATAAAGCATTTCACCCGATAAACGACCTCATACTTTAGGGGGCAACTGTTATAGACATTTTTGTGCCTTACAGCATGGAGCATGAAATGTCAATAATCTGAGGGATCCAAAGTCCCTAAACATGTTGTTCCTACCCCTAGAGGAACAAGGTCAGCAAACCACAGCACTTCAGATCAGTTCTCCACTGAAAAACACTCAAAAACAGGTCAATTTTGGATCAAAGCAGCTGCTCCACTAAGCATCTGCGCTGAATGTCAAAAGCTCTATGGTGTACCTGGGCTGCATAGCAAGTGCAACAAAGGCTACCTGCGCTGGGCGTACTTTGACATGTGGAGGAATCTTTTCTCAATGTGCCAGTGCCCAGGAAGCTTCCAAAATGACACTTGGATCAGAAGATTCGCCTAATGATGAGTAAAGAGGTTCTAAAACTCCAAGTGGAAGGTAGAAACTCCGAGTGGACTCAAGGACTGAAGAACAACTGGAGTTGAAGAGGACAACAAGTCACACATCAAGCTGACTTATCTTCACTCCAAAACTCTATATAAGGATCTCATCCCATGGGATCTGGAGGCCGGAATTTTGTGCAAAGAATTGCTGTTGGTTTACAGTTGTGAGTATTGGGTGATTGCTTGAGGGAGGTGAAGAGGAGATTTCTTTCCGTCGGGAAGGTGATGCTGGATTGGACCTCTCACGGTTGTATCACCGCCTGAACCTTACTTCCTTATATTAATAAAGCATTTGAGGTTCTTCCATTCGCACGTGTTTCAATGGTGTATTGTCTTACTTGCGTATTTGATTTATGCTAATCCTTGAATCAATTATGAATGCATGCTTCTTGTAGTTTCCTTTTCTTGTCTTGTTCGCAGGATCTCGTGTAGCTGGGCCCGTGAGAAGACTTGGAGCTGGGAGCGAGCGGCAAATAGAGGAGATTGGATCGACCATTTGCGCAAGACATCGGTAAGTGGATCTCTTCCTTTCATCTCTTGCATGTCATAAAGAAGTAACTTTAGATAGCTTTGCTTCAGCTGTTGCTAAGGAACTATCACCCTTAGAGTGGGATAGGGTCATTCCGTGTTGGATACTTTTCCCCACAACACCCACTCCATAGGTTCTTGCGGCGTTCTGAATATAACTACCTTAATCTCCTGTAGGGCTTCATCGATATTGGCGAAGCCATCTTCAAATCTGAAGGTCAATAAGAACCCTTCCCTCAAAATATCCCACTCCGCGGTGCCATCATGGAGCTCCATTTCCAGATATGAGTTCATGGGAATTGTATCCTAAGTATGGCAGAATAGGTGTACCCACTATGGTTGCGGTTTTGTCCCCCATTCTTTAGTCCATTTTGCTAAGTGGTCACGCGGATCATCCTTCCCGCTATATTTCTCAGTCAATCTAGTGTTAGGCCGCCCAAACCGTAACCTCATCATTCTTCTGTAATCCCGCCATCCATCAAAGCTATCCTTGTGCGTACCCCACCATCGTGCGGGTGTAGCACGCAGTGCCAAATCTAATGCTTGGAAGTGGTGATCCTCAAGGACTTCACGCTCAAATGCATCCAAAAAATTATCCACATTAGTTAAACCATCATAATAGGGTAAGTTCCTTACCTCCGACGAAACACAACGCAACGACTTCATCATCATATTGCATTGCAGCGTGGATACTTCATGCAAACGATTCTGCCAATGTTCCAACTCTTCATCTGAATCATAGGTGCAGGAAGTCTCCCGATCCCATGCAATTCATCCATCTACTGTCGGATTAATCCAGTCTTGGTCTTGCGCTGTTATTTTATAGATCTAGTCCAGTTCATCCTCACTTTCTTCATAATCACGGACTGGTTCAGTGTAGCGCGCCCCTTCTGTAGGGTCCAACAACACTACAACCCGAAGCGATTTCCTTTCAAATGACATTGTCCTCTTTTTCAGATTGATGACCCCATTCATGTCAATGGCCCAGTCAATTCCTAGGAGCGCGAGGTATGGATTACTGTCATCAATGATCTCTATCACCTCAAAGTCAGCCATCACGCTTGCACCTTCTATATCAACTTAGACTCCGTATAATCGTCCCAAAGGGATGATATTCTGCTGGTTCACCATTCTGAGCTGAATCAAAGACCACTGCAGCACAGGTCTCCTCATTCTTTCCCATGTTTGTTTTGGCAAAACGTTCGCATCTGACCCCAAGTCCAAGATGATCTAGTCCATCTCATAATCCCCTATCTGTGCGGTGAGCCTCATCTTGCATCGTATTCTCGCCTTATGTTTGCCATTTTTTCTGACCACCCGGTGTCCATCAGGGACCTTCTCTTTATTGACGCATTTGTTTACTAACTCCTGTAGGCCTTCCATAGCTTTGCTATAGCGTAACAGTTTTATGCATGTCTCCAAAAACATAGTAAGAACAGAGGGCTCAACCTCTGCAAGCGCATTGGTGTCTTGCACCTTGTCCTAACTTCCTGAGGTGGATGCCTCAGTGAAGCTTTTATTGACCTCCATAAATGTTTCCTTTGCGCGATTTAGATCAAAACCCACTTCCTTCTCTGGGGTCTTACGGACCCATCTGTCCTCTTCAGGTTGTTTACCTTTATCATCACCATACGTTATTCCGCTTCTCAGCACTATATTCACGCTTTGATCTTCCTCGCGGGGCTGAGCTCTCATCATCTATAAATTCTGCTTAGGTTTTTGAGTCTACGCCTTGTTCTCCTGCATCTTAGCTATCAACACCGGGCATTCCTCTATAGTATGGTCAAATTGACTGGAGTATTGACATGACAAGCATGTCTGATTCTGACACTCCCGCGCGTAGTTCCCTGGTGTTTCGCAGTTGTAACATATAACTTGACCTCTACCTCTACCAGGTCCTCCTCCTCCTCGACCTCGACCTCATCCCTGATAACCTCCGCGCACTCCTTCGGTGCCCTGATCTGAAGGCCAAGTTTCTACTTGCATCCGTATGTAGGCGTTCTTTCCATCGTCAACTCTAACTTCGACAATGGTGCTCATCGTGGCCTACCGATTTGTAGAAGTTACAGAAAAATTGTTGAGGTGTCTGGACAATCTTCTGAAGTAAATAACAGTTATCTGTCGCATGTTGTCAAACAACCAGACAAATATCCCACCACATCGCAGCCCCCATGCTCGACCCTGCCGGGGCTTCCGGCTTCAGGGGAATTGGTCCCCCTCTTGTAATATAATTTTCGAATACAGGAGAGTGGTATTTACCGTGCCCCTCGCTCTTGCATTTCAGACACCAAACTTCTGCGCACACCTCTAGTTTAGTCTCCTTGTCTTTCTTCAAGCTTTGCAATTGTAGGCAGAGGCTCTATAACTGAGAGTGAATTTGTTGTACCCCCATGCTCGCATCCTGAATAGGCATTGCATGTAACCTCATCGCAATTTCCAAGGCTTTTGCCTGCATTCCTATCTTCTATTGTGACAAATAAATTCTCAAGTGGGGCAGGTGCGAAGCTATAAACCATTCGCGATGCTAACCATCTGTGAGCTGCATGTTAGCTTATCGAATTTGACACTTCAACCTTTGATCTAATTCCCAAGGCATCTCATCAACCCTCATCATGATTTCTTTAAATCAAACTACTGACTGTGAGTCATACTTAGGCTTACTAAACTCCTTGTTTAAGGCAATATTCATCTTTGCTAGCAATGCAAGAGGTTGATCAAAACAAAATTTAATATACCAAGTCAGCGTGTGATCCTGTAGAGCAGTAACCAACTATGCTTTCTTTATATTATCGTCAGTAATATGTTGCGCAGTCCAAATAGCATCTGCAACAAACCAGAACTGCTTTGCATCTTCACTCCCGATGCCCTTGAAAATCGGCAGCTTCATTGTTGAATGGAGGTGGTGGTGGTGGAGGTGTAGGCGAGAGTGTATGCAGTGGAGGTGGAGGTGAAGGTGGAGTTGAAGGATGGTTTACTTGAGGAATTCCCTGAGTGATTAGTTGAACAGCGCTCTGCGGCGGAGTCCGTTTCACCCCTTCGTCGTCACTTACAGGCAATCCAATTAAGGGACTATACTCTGGTCTGGATCCTTCATGATTTCTAAAGAATTGTCCACTTTGCATAGCTCTAAACATCAAGGTAATGGCATCACTTGTTTTTCAAACAACATCATTTTAAACCAAGTATTCAATGATCTTAAATACTTACCTCGTGGTCCCTTGAAGAATCGTTGCTCTGCTTCACTGTAGCTGACCGAGATATCAACTATGAATTCTGTAACAAATCCTCCTAGAATCTGATCGAGCCAATGATCAACAACCCGTGCGATCTGATTTTCAGAGGCTTCTAATCGTCACACTAATTCAGGAGTCCACACTATAGGATTATCAAGCTTCCACCTTCCTTGGTTGGCTGCCAATTTGGCTAACCACTCGTACAGTTCAATGGGGAAGGTGCAGAAGAAGATCTCGTGTATCTCTATATACAGATACCTGTTCGACCATTGTTCCTTCGACAAGTGTAGATTCATGTTTTCTTGCGTCGCAAACTCGTGAATCTTCCGATCCAACCACTTTTCAATTTCTTTCTTGGTCAGATTCGAGTGATGCAACATCACACATCTCTTTCAAGCAAATCCCAGTCCCCATAATGGAACCATTTGTTATCTTAGGGTGTCTTGACCCAGGTTCAGAGTTAGTTGCGCCAACCAACAAATCCCTACGCTACTGGCCCTTTTGGCAACAACCCGCGTAGAGTAGGCTGCAGTCTCACCCGAAGGAGTATGGCGGGATGTTTGAACCAAGTTTCTGCATCCATAGATGTGTGTGATGACTTTTAGCACCCTAGATCTACGTTCATGTAGATCTATAAGCCCCTAGGGCTTGACACTGCAACTCTGTTAAAACAGCCTTCAGACCTTCGCGAAGGTCTACGATTGGTCTTTACGGGCCCTTAATAGTCAATCTATCCACTTACGCGCATCAGAAAGCAGTCCTAAATTAGGGTTCACGTAGATATACTTAAGTTATTCGTAAACATAAGAGAATGCATCAGAGTCTTCACGGAATTATATAAACATGCTTGCGTACAACATTTAACAATGATTCAACAGATTCACGCAACATTAGATCATTATTCCATAAACATATTATTCATCAACAACATATATCATAAATAGAAGTAATCAGAGAAAAAATAGATATACACAAGAATTCTTCTGTAACTTTCTTTATTGATCTTCAATTCGGATTTACAGACTCAAAACTACTCTGCGCACTCAACTGCAGGGGTCTGCGCACTCAGCTGCAAAGCCTTTCTTCTCCTATCTGACCCACTTGTCTACGTTATCTTTTATTGACCCATTACATCCATATCTAACATAACATGCCTTAGACTCTCTAAGACACTTATTTATAGCCTTTTTCATACGATCCCATGGTCCGTGGACCATCGGTGGGTCTTAAAACCGACTCAAACTTTGCATAAACAAGGGGCTAAAATCCCTTGGACTCCTAATCATCTGTGCACTCCGCATCCAAAAATCGTGGAGACTTTACATTACTTACCAAAATATATCAAAACTTGGGTTATTTTAACCCAAAACTGACCTAGGGGACCCCATCCCAACAATTGGCTTGTATCCCAAGGTCATTTAATGTCAAACTTGATTTTAGGGGCTTCATTAGGCTAAAATAGGTGAGTTAAACCTTATATAAGTAGAGGTTAGCCACATTTTATTATCATTACTTGTGGTAACTTTGGCCCTCTTAGAGAATTCAGCCTTGCTAAATAGTTTCTTGTATCTTTTGTAGATGTGATCTATGGTGGATTTTTGTTAATGGAGCTTGGCTTTGGAGATGTCATTTTAGAGCAATAAAGGACTTGTTCATGCATTCTATTTTGTAAATGTGCCTTGTATTTGATAATTTTTTTATTATTTGTGGTTATTGCATGGAATTGTTGACTATCTAGGGGTTCTATGTGCAAATTTATGGTTGAAAATTATTCTATGAACTCTTGATGGTAGTATTGCATGCATTACTCTCTTATAGAGTGTGAATGACAATCTCACAAGTGAACCTTTAAATTAGTTATCCCCATTGATTTTTCTCCCTCACAAAAGTGATAGTTAGGGTTTGAAACCTAGGTTTCTTATTCCCTTACTCCTTTTTATAGGTTTAGCCATATTCAGTTGCCCCCGAAACCCCATCACACAAGGTCAAGGCACTAGCCTTTTGTTGCATGATCATCTTAAAAATCAACTTAAACTTCACTTCTCTTCTCCTTAACCTATTTTTTTACCTTTAAAGGTAAGTCGCTTAGGACTTGAGATGTTCCTAGGTAGAGGAATTCAGTACGTGGAGGTGAGGTATTTTCCTCAAAATCAAGTCATTCCCATGGCTAATCTCTCTATGTTGGGGCAAACTTCCCTTACCCTAGGTAGATTTTTCCCTAGAAAAGCCCTAATTTGTCATAGGCTTCAACCTGAGGCTTATTGGAGACTTCATGTTCCATAAATTGAAGATATACACTTGTAGGAAACCTTTTCTTGGCCCTGTAACCTTTTCTTGGCCTATTTACCTTGCTAATTCTCAAACCCTAGTTCACATTGTGCCTAAATTAGGCCTCTTTGGAGGGCATGAATTCCCGCTGTATTCTATCTAATCATGGTCCTTAGGTAGAGTTTCCCTCCTTAAGTCTGTATTTTCACCTTATCCCTTGTACTTGATATATCCTTTTAGGTGACCTAATATAAGGAAGCCTCCCTAGTGGTGAAAGTCCACAAAAGAGCAGGACGTAGTGGTTGTGGTGACAATAGGCAACACCTCATAATGTTGTCCCTAGGTCTAGGTCTTGCCTTGTGATCCACCCTCACAAGACCCTATTAGATTTTGAGGCAACATCTTATGGCATTGTTGTCAGGGAGGATTTGAGTCAACCTCCTCATGATCTAAAGATTTAAACTTAACCTTTGTTTGAAGAGAGCATTTTGAACAAACAATAGATTATCTTCTGGCGACTTCTGAGTCTAATTCGGTCAAGTCCCCTAGTAGTTCTTCCAACAATACTGTAGCTCCAACAAATAGGAAGACTACCAATAAAACCATTGAAGCATCTACGTCTCCTGTAAATCCTACTAGTCTAGTGGTTAGAAAGCTCTTTGTACACAATTCCACCCCTTTCACCATGGATAAGCCATGGCTTGTCGCTACATTCATCCCATTGGATCTAAGCCAACTCCTTAATGATCTGCACCCTTAACTAATAAGTATTACAAGTGGTTTGTGAAATAATGATAAAAATATCACTTATTGCAATCAATTAGTAATTATCCATGTATTTACTACAAATACTAAATAAAAACACAATTGCAATATTCACCAAAAATAAATTGTGGAAACTCTGAGAAAAACAAGCACAAAATGGACACAATATTTTTGACAAAATTTCCTTGGAAAACCCCTGAAGGGAAAACCAATTCTTCAGCTCTGGGGTTTTCTTATTATCATCAAAAAATTATGTGATTGATAAATATTACAATATTGCTTTCCAAACCCCGACAAAATATTTCTTCATCTCCACAAGTTCATCTAACCCCTGGAAAGCTCATGGCCTCCCTCTACAACCCGACATGGCCTCACACTAGCAAATACTACCTATATAACCCTTCACATTTAGTTGTTGGACCCTTTGATGCTCACAACTTAGATGGAATCAATATCTTGGCCCTGTTGGCAACTTGTATGGCCCCGTTGGCAACTTGTATGGCCTTGTTGGCAACTTGTATGGCCCTGTTGGCAACTTGTATGGCCCTCGTGGCAATCTCGTACGCCCTCCTCAAGGAATCTCGGCCTCCTCGGAGAAAATACGACCCTCCTGGAATCCTCATGACCTCAACAGCTCAACCTCTCTGTCTGTATAAGAACTTTGGTAAAATTCCTCCTCCAGATCTCAGAAATTGGAAGAATATTGATGAAAGAAAACCCCAAAAAATATTCATTGCTTGAATTATTGTTGAAACCCTCACTTATGTCAAACTCAATAACCATGATCATGATCTCCAAGGCTTCTCATTGATTTCCTCTATAATCTCTCGGTCAGAAAGTAATGACCAATATCTAGATTTGAAATGATCTCATTAATGGCTAAGATCGCTTAGAGACTTTTCTAGAAGTCTATAGAGGAAAATTAACCATGCCTTAATTATTAATAATTAATTAATCTATTTCCCTTAGTCAAAACTTAGGAAAATATTTAAAAGATGGTTAATTAATTTAATTAACACATTTCCATTTAAAATAATAAATCTAGCTTAGATAAATTGTTTGCTCTTGTGTTCCTAGCCTCACTAGCACCAACTGAGGCTAGAACACCTATTTGTGCTACAACAACCAACACTCCCTCTTAGTGAGGAAGGTGTTCTACATTGTACACCCTCATGTTATGTGTTCACATCAAGAATGCTTATCACCTCATGGCCCATTCCACTATGCCACAACTCTTTTGGATTGTTTCTACAAGAGATGAGTGCAAAATCATCCTCCAACCGTCTAGAAATCTCATATGCAATTATCATTGTTTGCTTCTCGCCCTTCTTGTCACCCTTATTCTTGTGTGGGTAATTGTTGCAGTAATTTCCAAACTCGTGACAACCATAACACTTTATCTCCAACAAGTCCTTCTTCTTTTCCCCCTTGGAGCAGGACACTTTACTATATCCCTTCTTCACTTTGCCCTTGCTCACAAGAGCAACATCCTAATTATCATCTCCCTTCTGCTTGGAACTGTTGTTAGTACCATTGTTGCCATTTACAAGGCTTAGTCGAAACTCCTCCTATGTGAAGTCGTTCCACAAGTGGTCCCAACTAGGAAAATTAGATCTTCCACTAACCACTCCCACAAAAACATCCCACTGCTTCTAAAACCCATTCAGGGTTGTTTTCACAAGATCTTCATTGTCAACCTTCTTTCCAATGGTTGTCAGCTCATCATTGGTTGTTCTGATGTGGGTGAGATAACTGACAATGTTCTCTCCCTTATTTTGCCTTGTGCTATTGAGCTTCTCTCTTAGGATCATTTTATGATTCATATTTTTATCCTGAAAATATTTGTTTATGGCATCCCACGTCTTCTTAGCCATATCTTCTTCCGCCAAATGTGGAACAACGTGGCCTTTGACCCCATTTAGAATAATACACCTCCCCTTTGCATCATCTTTCCAATACTCATACAACATGATAGGATCTATTGGTAACACAATATGTGTCATAACAAATTACATCAGCCTATGCTCTTCCAAAATAAGAAGGCATAGGATTCTCCAGACACCAAAGTTAGATGCCATCCAACCTATCTTGGGTACTCAATCTTGTTTGAAGCCATTATCAAAGCCCTCGAAATAAAATAAAATCTTCTACCTACTAACAAAAGTACATGGAAAACTCGAAGTCTCCCTCTACGAGTGATCTTGGCTTCTCTAAGAATTTTCAGCTATCCTCGAAAACAATATGGTCTACATGTGCGGCCTTTGGCTAGCAATCTGGCCTCACAACCTTGCATCTAGAAGTCTCAACCTCCTCAAAAATACTTGGCCTCACCCTCTTGACCCTCTTGGTGTATTTTGACCCTCAACATGACCTCAACACCCCACATGTGCGGCTAAATCTGGGCAGCAAGGCCCTCCAAAAACTCTCAGAGACTGACTAAAAATCTTAGCCTCTCCTACAAATATAACATTTATTGAAGTTTGACCCATAAGAAAGGGTGGCTGGCTAATCCACATAATAATACAACCAAGTGTGCACTTGTGTGCCCAAATAAGTTATACAAATATAACCCATCTAATATAATATGTCTTCAATGTGATGCTCCATAAAATGGATCCAAGCTTCTCATGAAGGCCCATCAAACATAATAATAAAATACCTCAACATGTGTGCCAACCTTGGTACACTCCAATGTGGTTCAAAGTATATTATAGTAAAGAGGTGGCCCATAATTAAAATAATAATAAGCCACGTCCACATGTGTGCCCCATGGTATAATAATTTCATTATAAGATTAATAGATGACGTAGCAAATAACTCAATGTAAAATGCTTTCATATTATTAACATAGCCTTGCTTCAATGAATATATGATCTAATTTGTAAAAGGGGGCGACACCATAATAATATATACTTGCAATAGATGTGCCAACAAGGAGTATATCACATTTAGGGAGTATACCACATAAAAGTTTTGTATCGTGAAAATAGAGGTGGTATGTAAAATCACAATATAACCATCCACCAATAATATACCATGGTATAAAGAGCATCCCACAACCATCAAAGAAATATGTGCAATCATGAAAAGGGAACCAAAGTGCAAGCACAATCACCATCCAACCAAGCAGAAGTGACACTCTCTCAACAAATATCTCCATTAAATGATATGATTCCATGATGAGATGATGCAACCATATGGCTACCACACTCTCAAACCCCTTATCGGAACCATTCACCCCTGATGAGCCTTCAAATCTTCATCCCTCATATATATATCAGAAGCGTTCTCATATGCTTTTGCTTTAAAAATGGGATCACTTAAGCTATCAGAACCCATTACATTATCGAAAGTGTTTTATTCCGCTTTTAGCCTTAAAAATCTCGAGCAACACTTTTTATCGGAAATATATGAATACACAGAAACGCAGGAAATACACGGGAAACCCCACTCCACACATATATCCAGATCTCAAATATTTATAAGTTCGCTTCTATATATTGGCGGATCCGTCCTTTGGTCCATCGCCTTCCTACGACATGCTCCAATCACCGATCTCCGATCGGCTGATCTCCACCGTTCATTCCATTTTCCAATCCAGCGGTTAGCATTCACTCTGAACGTTTAAATTAATGCGTTGATTCTCGACCGTCAATCTACACGTAGTGGATCCAATGGTCCACATCTTATTTCGGGCAGACAATTAATACGGGGATTAACCGCCCGATAAAGCGGTTTCCCTATCCAACCTCGTTGCTACATGTGGAAGGGTGAATGGAATCAGCCACTATCATTCAATATAGCTTATGGCTCTTGAACCCCCCGAATTACCATGCACTGTCACGAAACCGCTTTCCGTGATCCAACGCCCACGGTTGATAACGATCTAACGGCCATGATTGAGTCGGCCGATCGCAGGGCACATATTCACTTGCCAAGCTCCTTCCGCTTCAAAGCGCCAATCCGACCAGACTTTCAGACTCGATAAGAGTATAGGCTCCGTCTATAAATTTTCAAGTCCGGATTTCATATCCAACTATGTTTTGCGCTCATTCTTAGTGTAAACTGGGTTTTTCGCTTGCGAGACAAAAACTATGTAAAAATACTTCGCCGACCCGTATCAAACAATGATATTTAAAATAAAGCCACGACTTCTATCAATCATACGATTTAGGCGTTTAAACATAACAAAATAAAGGGATAATCACCCGACTTGAATACAAAGAATCTGAAAGCATACAAGGGTTTCCGCAGGCCCGATAATCAATCATAAACACAACAATATCATTCATTCAACATAAAACGATTACAAAGTCTCGCCTCGGCTGATTAAACAAATTAAAAGACCTATGTGTCAATTACAATCCACACACTATTTTGCTCTCTTGAATCTTTCCTCTTTGGCCTGATTCTTCAATTAGTGGACTCTATTCCTCATCTGCCCGTGGGCTTACAATTCCATCGTGAATCCTCTCTCTCTCTCTCTCTCCCCTGTTTCAGAAAGAAAAGGGAAATACATATATGCTCTATCTAACCATCTCCTTCCACAAATGAATTTACTATATTTTTAGAAATCAAATCCTATCCTAATCTGAACAAACTAAATTACTTGGCTTGATCTCCATGCAGAGAGGATCACTTGCCACTTATTCCCAATTCTGTTCAGAATTAGGCAACAATTAACCACTCACATAATTTGAAATTAATACAAATTAAATAACCAATTCTTCCTCCAAACTTTCATTAGCCACAACATGTGACCACACCATCACATTGCTGGCTAGGCCTAGATGCTCCTGCATCAGACTTCCAAGGTTAAAAATAATCATGATCTCCTGATCATGTGCTTCTGATCTGTGTCGTCCTGGATACCATACTTTGTTTGGTACTCTGTCCTTGGTTACTATTGTTGTTTGTTGTTCCCTCGGTCTCCATACTTTATGCTGCGGTGCCCCATTAGCTATGCTCTCACTGCTTGTTGCTGTCTTTTTCCTATATCTTACTACTTGTTTCGCATCATCACAATTTATGTCAGGCTTCCACACTTTAATTTACAATTTACCATTACCTTCACCTGTACCATTCTTCCCAGCCAATCTTCCTTCCTTCTTTTGTCCTCTATTTAGTTTATTGGAATGTTGTTGTATGAGTCCCCACAACTCATCAATTTCTTTGTCCACTTCACTTCTCAGATGATGAATACTATCCTCCTGCAACTGAATGTGTCCCTGAATAAGAACTTCATAATCCTTGTGCCAATATTTTTCCATATACATTTTTGAAATGTACAAATACCTTCTCCATTGATTCCCTGTAGCAATTCCATTTCCTTTTTCTGGTTTCTCATTCATGGCTTCACCTCTTCTTACTTCAATTCTTAGTATACCTGCAACTCCACAAATTTCTTGAAAACTAAGAATTCTTACTACTTGCTTAGATATTTGGAATACCTCTTCTTCTAGTAACTTAATTCCTGCACCCTTAAGGATTATGGCATCATACTTGTCTACTTCTGAAATGTCATCTTCATCCTCTTCTTCATTAATAACTCTCTGTTGCACAATAGTAATCCTGTTACTATTATCTCTTTAACTCATCTCTAGTTCAACAGTTCCATACTTTAATTTCAACATCATTCCATCTTTCTAAGACATTCTGATCTCATCCTTCCTTACTTCAATCTGATCTTCAGAATCAACTCCTTGTTTCAAATTGACTTCACATTGCCTTGTTCCTACATACAAATATTCACCAGAATCAATCAATTCATCAAACACAAATGCTTTACCTTGTTTCCTCATTATGCCAACATTTCTGACAACTTCTTTTCCATATTTGTCATCAATGACGACTCCTTCATTTTTATTCAATTCTGGTTGTACAGTCTAATCACTTATCCTTTGATTTCCTTGCCTCTTCTCTAAAAGAATAGACTCATGCCACAAATTTTCCATCTCATTTGGAACTTCTCCCAAAAGCTCTGCACAATCTTTACTAACTTCCTTGTCTGCAACATCTATCTTTAGTCCTTCTTTACTTGGCTTTCTTCAAGGTCAATAATCTTCAATAATTGTTTAATATCTACATAGTCTTCTATATCAACCTTCAGTAGCTACTTTCCTTTGGCTTCAGTCCTCAATAGTTGTCTAATATCTGCATAATTCACTACAGCTATGTTTAACAACTGCTCTTTCTCCTGCATCACAAGATTATGTGGATTTCCTTCTTCTAACTTCTGAAAAATCATTTCTTTGCTTTTCCTTTCCCTTATGACAACATTAAATATTTGCCTTACTTCAGTGTATCCTGCTTTTACACACAAAATATTAGTTTCAAAACTATGAGACACCAAGGTCTTCATAAGATTCTCCATTTGGTTTGTATTAGCTTCATCAGTTTTCCTGAGAAAACTCTTTGTTCCATATTCATATGATTGGATCTATTCCTTTCCAAACATTTCTTTGACCTTGATAATTCCTTTTCCATCCTCCTTTTGACTTATCTTTTGGATGTCACGTGACTGGACATCTTGCTTCACTTGACTGTAACTTTTCTCCTTATTCTTCATATGACTGTGGGTAGTCATCTTTCCACCTATTAACATGGCAGTTTCCAATAACTACTTGTTTCCCCCCAAGTTTTCATAACCTGCAAACACACAATAACTTTTAGTTTTCAAAATACAATACCTTTCATCCTCTTTTGATGCTCCAAGCACCAATCTTCCATCATAGATCTTTTGGATTTCAACAGATCCTTCTTTCTGTGACTCTGTTGAGTCTTGAAAATGTCATTCATTTGCATTATATTTTCACTATTATGTCCATTATATCACCTCCATTTCACCTCCATTTCACTACTATGTCACCACATTCATCCCACTTTCATTATTATCGGGCCACCTTTATGTTTTTCCAATATTTATTATTTCTAAGCCTTTTAAGTGAATTTGTGGTTAAACATTAGAAAATAATGTGCATATGCTTATACCTAACAAATGGGTTGAGATTGTTGACATGTGTAGGTTGAAAGGAGGCTTCTAGAAGACCCTTATGTGGCACTCTAAGGCCAAATTCGAATTTGGTTGGAAAGAATCATGGGATCATGAGGATATGTGTCACATCTCCTAATTGTATTGTAACTGTAAAAAGACATGTGTCTTATCAGTTCCTATTTTGATTAGGACTCTAGAGGTAGAGGGAGAAATTCATGGACTATCATTAATGAGATGGCTCTCATCTTTTTGTATAAATAGGAGATCTCTCTCCTTCATTTGCTAGTCTTTCCTTTAGTCTTTTCTTAGTCCTTTTAGTTTGTTAGTCCCATGGCTTTTGAAAGCTTTGGAGAGCTTTGTTGTACTTTGCACTTTTGAAGAAATTGAATAAAGCTTTGATGTTCTCAACATGGAAGGAGATGTGAAGTAGATGTCATGGAGCATATTAGGATGTAAGTAGATTAGATTTCATTTTGTAAATATTGCTTTGTAGAATGTAAGGTAGATTAGATTTTCATTCATGCAATTTTAATTTATGCAAGTTATTTTCTCCCGGGATTGTGTGTCTTTGTTGTATTTGCTTTATCTCTAATGGTATTTTCAGTTGTCATATTCATAAGTTGCTGCCTTTATTTTATTTTTCTAGCTTGATTTCTAGTTTAGTTTCTCAAGTTGTATGCTAACATATTGATGGTCTCTTTATCATAAGTTGTTCATCTTTAAGAGATCAGAATATTAATAAATTACAGCTTGCTTTGAGTACTTTTTAGACTAATCTCTAACTACTTCTTAATCGTGTTTCACATAATCCCATATGTTGGAAGCAGAGAGTTAGGAAGAGTTGAACATTATAACTGGTCTTTAAAGTGGATTTTTCTTATTTTGATTACTTTTTAGACTTATTTCTAACTACTTCTTAATCGTGTTTCACATAATCCCATATGTTGGAAGCAGAGAGTTAAGAAGAGTTGAACATTATAACTGGTCTTTAAAGTAGTTTTTCTTCTTTTTTTTTGCAGCAGCATGAGTAGTGACTAGTGCCATTAGAAAGTGGTTTTTATGCTTTGCTTTCAGTTTCATTTCAAGTTATTTCTTTCAAGCTCTTTCTTTGCAAGTTTAATGTACAGTTTGAATTACTGCATGCCTTCAAGTTGATTGTAGATTAATGATGCACATAGCCTTCTAATGAACTAATGACGTGATAGAATCATCTTGTCCTTTTGCTGTAGCAACAAGGATACTGGGTCTCATAGTCATTTTCTCATTATTTGATTATTGCATGTTAGAACAAAAATCCCAAAAACAACATAAACTATAAAACAACGAAGTAAGAGAAAGGTTAACTAAGCACATATAGTGCACCACACTTCATCAGCTTACGATACCCGGATTGATAATTTATGTAGAGCAATTTAAGACATTAAATTGACTAGACAGACTCCATTCCTTTGAGTCTCTCCTCTAACAAATCAATATGAATTTGTTCAAGTTCCCTGAACTCGTTTATCAGCTTGCCATTCCACCTCTGTTGCAATAGCTTCCACTTGACCCTTTTCTTTGTTCTCCATCTGTATCTTCAATCTTCATCTGTCTTTCTTTGTTCTACTAGACTAATATCTTGTTCTTCATTCTGTTTCCAGTTGCTATACTTCTGCAATCTAATGCCTTCCTCAAATTCATTCTGATGTGGCTGATCATCTCTTTTAAATTGTTGGTTTCTTCCATCTTTATCCTGCTGAATTAATACTTATGTTTCCTTCATATCTCTAAGGACATGAGTTCCTTGTTGTTCTTGATCTTCCATTTCACCTTCAAATAATCTCTTCTCGATTTCTCTGATTTCAGCATCATATTTATTAATGTTGTCTTCCATACCTATAGTCACATCATTAACCGAAGAGTCTAAACATTTACTTAACTCTATAAATGTTTGAGATATTTCATCCTTATCATGCATAGTAACCATTTCCTTTTCTTTATCAAGTTCTGAAAGCTTCATTTCTCCTTTAGGTTCCTTGAGGGATCTTTCCAAGAATGTTATTTCCATGTGAAATCTCTCCAGCAGTTCATCACAACTTTCATCCTCAGCTTCATTTTTTCCCTGCCAATCCTCCTGAGTTATCATGTTTTCTGCACTATCATATTGCAAAGTTCTTTCATCAATTCCATCAGACAAATTCATTTGTTTACCTTCTTGGAATACCACTATGGCATTTTCATTAGACTTCTGGTCCATATCAACTTCATCTGACTGTCTTACACCAAACAGAAATTCATTTATGAACTCCTTCTGCTACAATAAATCGGCACTTTCTTCCTCTAAAAGGCATTCTCCATCATACTTCACCTCAAGAGCTTCATTCCTGTTTGTGACAGTTTCACCAAAATATCCATCATCCTATGCATATCCTAGAAACATACACAAACTATGAGAATTAAAATCACAAGGCTTCATTGCCTCATCTGCTTCCCTTGTCATCATATCTTCTGATTGTTCTAAACTATGCCAATAGTCCATGAGATCTTCAACTGATCTCTCACTATTATCTTCACCCAACATTTCACCTTGTTCTGGTCTACATATGGAAACTTCCACTTTTGCCTCTGCTTCTCTGAGGTTTTCCATCACCCACTTTACCTGTTCTTGTTGCAGCCTTCTCTGCAACTTAGGCCACTTCACTGGCTTCCTCTTCAAGACCCAACCTTGTCTTTGGTTCTCTTCCAGCAGCATTACTAACACATCGAGTTCTTCTCTTATCTCAGCTATTTCCTTGTCAATCTCTGCTTGACTCATCTGTTTCCTATGGATTGTTTGAGCACCCTCCTCATTCATCTTGTAGCCTTCTTCTGAATCTTCCATATGACTTTCCATAGCCATCTTTTCTTCTGTGTGAGCTCCTACACCTGCAACCAATCAACTTCCTTCTAAGTTGATCTTCTCACTAAGCTTCTCCTCTGCCTGGTCTCCAAGTCATCTTTCCTTAGAACTTGCACTAAGCAATCTTGCTCTCACTCTCTGGTTGCTTCACCCATTACTCTTAAGGCCTCCTCTGTCCCTATCTATTCCAAGCCTCAACTGGAATGAGGTTCTGCTACAATCTCTAAGAACTTCCAAAAGTTCTTCTACAATCTCACTGTTGTAGTCCTGTTCCCAACATTTCCATTCATTCAACTGCTGCAACTTTCATATCTTTGTAGTCATAACCTTCATATGTAAGACATCCTTCTCGCAGGAAATTTTATTCCATTTTCTTACTTTGATACCAAAAATGATGCAAACATATGGCTGCCACACCCTAAAACCCCTTATCGGAACCATTCACCCCTGACGAGCCTTCAAAGCTTCATCCCTCATATATATATCGAAAGCGTTCTCATATGCTTTTTCTTTAAAAAACAGGATCACTTAAGCTATCGGAACCCATTACATTATCAGAAGTGTTTTATTCCGCTTTTAGCCTTAAAAATCTCGGGCAACACTTTTTATCAGAAATATATGAATACACAAAAACGCAGGAAATAAACGGGAAACCCCGCTCCACACATATATCTGGATCTCAAATATTTATAAGTCCGCTTCTATATATTGGCGGATCCGTCCTTTGGTCCATCGCCTTCCTACTGCGTGCTCCAATCACCGATCTCTGATCAGCTGATCTCCACCGTTCATTCCCTTTTCCAATCCAATGGTCAGCATTCACTCTGAATGTTTAAATTAATGCACCAATTCTCCACTGTCAATCTACGCGTAGTAGATCCGACAATCCACATCTTATTTCAGGCAGACAATTAATATGGGGATTAACCGCCCGATAAAGCAGTTTCCCTATTCACCCTCGTTGCTATGTGTCGAAGGGTGAATGGAATCGACGACTATCATTCAATACAACTTACAGCTCTTGAACTGCCCAAATTACCATGCATTGTTACGAAACCGCTTCTGTGATCCAACAGCCACGGTTGATCGCAATCTAACGGCCACGATTGAGTCGGCCAATCTCAAGTCGCATATTCACTTGCCAGGCTCCTTCCGCTTCAAAGCGCCGATCCAACCAGAATTTCAGACCTAATAAGAGTATAGGCCCCCGTTTATAAATTTCAAGTCCGGATTTCAGATCTGACTGTGTTTAGCGCTCATTCTTATTGTAAACTGGGTTTTTCGCTTGCGGGACCAAAACTATGTAAAAAGACTTTGTCGACCCGTATCAAACAATGATATTTAAAATAAAGCCACGACTTCTATCAATCATATGATTTAGGCATTTAAACATAACAAAATAAAGGGATAATTACCCAGCTTGAATACAAAGAATCTGAAAAGCATACAAGGGTTTCCGCAGCCCCGATAATCAATCATAAACACAATAATATCATTCATTCAACATAAAAATGATTACAGAGTCTCACCTTGGCCGATTACACAAATTAAAATACTTTTGTTTCAATTACAATCCACACGCTATTCTGCTCTCTTGAATCTTTCCGTTTTGGCCTGATTCTTCAATTAGTGGCCTCTATTTCTCATCTGCCCGTGGGCTTACAATTCCATCATGAATCCTCTCTCTCTCTCCCTTGTTTCAGAAAAGAAAGGGAAATACATATATGCTCTATCTAACCATCTCCTTCCACAAATGAAGGAATTTACTATATTTTTAGAAATCAAATCCTATCATAATCTAAACAAACTAAATTACTTGGCTTGATCTCCACACAGGGAGGATCACTTGCCACTTATTCCCAATTATGTTCGGAATTAGGCAACAATTAACCACTTACATAATTTTGAAATTAATACAAATTAAATAACCAATTCTTCCTCCAAACTTTCGTTAGCCACAACATGTGACCACACCATCACATTGTTGGCTAGGCCTAAATGCTCTTGCATCATGAGAGAGGGTTCATAAAGATGAATCCCCCAAGTTTATCCAATAACTCGAAGGAACAAGAAGAAAATCACCATCAATGTGATGAAAATCAAAAGTTGGAACCTCGTGCAATATGAGTTGTAACATGCCCTACACAAATGCAATCTTTGTGGAAAGGCATGTAGCCATAAGAAAGTTATCTCAAGGCTAGATATTAATCCATATGCTCCACCTAAAACTTCAGCACTCCCTGCAAATTGCTTCTAATACTGCTTGTCTTTCTTCGTCATAGGGCGATGAAATCATGGTAGACCATCTTGTGGCACTTTTAATTTTGAAATAGTTCATGCAACTCAAGTCTTTCTCCCAATGATCTAAAGAACCTAATTCTCCTCCTTGACCTTTTGATCCCTTCCAAATCCCCTCCTTTCTTATCTCCTCTCTTCATCTTCCCAATGAGGAATAGGTCCTGAATCTCTAACACTTTTGGTTCAAACTATCTCTAGCCTTGTCTCCTATTGAATGAAATCATCCCAAAGCCTCTCATGAGCAAAGACGCCTTGAAAAAAATGTTCCCGGGAAGAAGAGAATCCATTTAGTGCTATGAGAACCAACTGCTCATTCTCAACCTTCATCTTGTTATTAGCCTTGCACCATAAAAATGATAAGAAACCAATCTCTCTCTCTCTCTCTCTCTCTCTCTCTCTCTCTATATATATATATATATATATATAAGCTACATGTTAACCCTAAAACCCCTTATTAAGCCCTAGATATTGAATGGTTACATTTCTAATGTTATGTTGTTATGTAGGCTAGAACCTTTTATGGTCCCGTTTTATTATAATTGTATCCTTTGTCTCTTATAATAAAATGGGACCATAAAAGGTTCTAGCCTACATAACAACATAACAATAGAAGTGTAACCATTCAATATCTAGGGCTTCATAAGGGGTTTTAGGGTTAACATGTAGCTTATATAGGGTTTAACATGACCTTGCCCTTCAAACAAGTTTTTTCCTCAACATTTGACTATCCATGAGTATATTTGCATGAACAACTCATCTTCCCATGTCGCTTCTTCCCCTAGTAGGTTCTTCCATTAGACGAGGTACTCAATAATTGCTTGGTTTCTCAACTGCTTAATTCTTGTTTCCACGGTTGTTTCTAGTTCTAGCATGATTTTACCTTCTTCATTAATATTTAGTAAAATAGTTTGGACTTAGATATTGTCACTGATTACCTTCCTTAAGCAAAAAACATGGAAGACACAATGTACATGTGAATATTAAGGCAAATCTAATTTGTAATCCATTTTTCCAATCCTCTACAACACCTTTAAGGGGCCATAATACCTCAATCTAATTTATTTTCCTTTAGTTTCTTGGGCAACATATGATTATATGGTTGTAGTCTCTCAAATACTTAATCACTCACTTCAAATTCCCTTTCACTGCGATGTTGATCTGCTTGTTGTTTCATCTGATTTTGTGCTACAACCAAGTTGTTCTTCAATAACTACTTGTTGGTGTTGTATGCGGTTCTATATTGCTTAAGCCTTTATAGTCACTTTCAAGGGTGTTGTGATGGATGGAGGATGGTATCCATATAGTGGCATAAATTATGACATTTTTTATGAAGTATGGAAATATATGTTGTATCAAAAATCTACCAAGGGCAACCATTTGACCTAATGTGTCTATCAAATGCAAAGCAATGTAGTTATCCTTCTAAACATTTATTCACAATCTCAGTTTGCCCATCAAATTGAGGATGATAAGATAAGTTGTGAGAAAATTGAGTACCCAAACAAGAAAATAATTCAATCCAAAATATTCCAATGAAAATTGGATCTTTTGTCACTTATAATTATCTTTGATATTCCATGTAGCTTTTGGACTATTTCCATGAATGCTTCTGCCATTGTTCCTACTTTAAAAGGATGAGAAAGAGAGCGAAAAATTCCATACTTTGTCATTCAATCTACGAGTACTATAATGATACTCTTTCCTTCATATTTGGGTAAAACTATAATAAAATCTATTGAACTTCTTTCTAGCGTTGGCTTGGTACCACTAATTGTTGAAGGAGCACTGGGGTCTTGATTGTCTCTCACTTATTTTGTTGGCATACCACACATTCAAACACAAACTTTTGCACATGCACTTTAAGACATTGCTAAAAAAACTTTCTTCATCCAATGGTATGCCTTAAGGAACCTTGAATGTCCTCATATTGCAAAAGTATGTAATTCCAAAAGGACCTTTTGTTTGAGTTGATAATTCTTACATAATTATAAGAAATCTTGATACCACAACAAATCATTCTTCCATGTGAACTTTTCTACTGCACGAGGTTCATCCTATAGTTTCTAAATGATCTTGCATACCTTCTCATATTGCTTTTATTTATCCTTGTTTCTTCCACCCAATTAGATTGTCAAATGGAAACAACACATCACAAATCCTTTGTGTCTTCCTCTTTCCGTGAGAGTGCCTCCACCACACTATTTTATCTTCCCTTTTTGTAGATAATTCAAAGTCATAAACCAACATCTTTGTATCCAATTTTTGTTTCTCTTCTAAATATAGTCTTTGTTCCAAGAAGTATTTCAAACTATCATGATTTATTTTTACTTTGAAGTGTTTTCCTATTGGGTATGGATGTTATTTCTTAATTGCATGTAGCATGGCCAACATTTCCTTTTCATAGATGGGCCTAAGTAAGTTTGCTACTTTCAAAGGCAAGGGGCCTTTCTTCTTGCATAAAAATTGCACCAATGCCATAGCCTAGGCATCATGCTCCACAATGAAAGTTTTTGTAAAGTCAAATGTTGTTAGGTTAGGATTTGTATGCATAACCTATTTAAGTTTTTAAAAAGCTTTGATTGTTGGGTTGTGTTATATTATTTCCACGACTACCCCACACGCGGGGTCTAGGACAGCGCCTCGAGAAAATTTTTTGGACCGTATATTAGGTGGGCGGACCTACCTATGGTTTTGTGCATGGATTTCACACATGGTTTTGGGCATGATGGTTTTATGTCCATGGTATTTTGTAGATCCAGTCAAGGGAACTATGGTTATGTTCTAATCCAGGGTTAATGGATTGGGGTTTATGGATGCTTCGGTATGTATATATATGTATTGTAACATTGAAAGGAACATAATGAAAAATCAATCTAGTAGTCCCGGTTTTAGGATCCAAGGGAAAATCTCTGTGTATATATGTTTTATGTTTTATGCTCTCGCCATTGTTTATTTTCTTTTTAGAATTCGTATGCAGGTAATTTTTGTACGAGGTTAAAACCTACATTTGGTATCAGAGTTATTTTGGCTTCAAGGGGACGCCTTTGCTGCTAAGGGGTTTTTTGCTCGGGCCTGTGGTAGACCCTGTTTAGTGGGAGATCTACGAGATTGATTCTTGTAGTGAAAGAATATGGTGAGCAGTGGAAAGATAGAGATCGAGAAATTTAATGGTTAGAGTTTTCAGTTACGGAAACTCAAGATGGAGGATCTGCTGGTGGATAAAGATCAGCGGATCGTGGTAGATCTGGGTACTAAACCAACAACAATGTCAGCTGAAGACTCGACGAAGTTGGATCGAAAGGCAAAGAGCACAATACGATTATGTGTCTCAGATTCAGTATTGTTGAATGTATCAGGGGAAGCTTCGGTGAAGGCTTTGTGGGACAAGTTAGGGACTTTGTACCAATCTAAGTCTCTGGTGAATAAACTGTTCTTACGGAAAAAGCTGTATAAATTGAGGATGAATGATGGAGTCTCGGTGACAGAGCATCTGAACGCTTTTAATATTGTGGTAAGCAAGTTATTATATGTTGATATTCAAATTTTAGATGAAGATAAGTGCATCAGTTTGTTGTGTTCTCTACTAGATTCGTGGGATAATCTGGTTGTTGCAATAGGTAGCAATGCAACTACCTTGCAGTTTGATGAAATAGTCTCATCCTTGCTGTTGGAAGAGATGAGACGGAAAAATACAGAGGGCCAAAATGGTGATGCCTTGTCTGTACGAGGATAGTCCCAGAACAGAAGCAAAAATAAGTCCTTGAGTGGGAGATTTAAATCTAGAGGGAAATCTAATTCTCCAGGAAAACCTGTAAAGGTGTGCTGGAAATGCGAAAAGGAAGGACACTACAAAAGGGAATGTAAATCTAAAGCTTATGAGAAAGGAAAGGGATCTGATGATGCTCCTTCTACAGAGGTGAAAACAACCTCAGATGAAGGTGGGGATGTGTACTTGGCTTCTTCTTCAAGTACACATGTAGATCATGAGGCATGGTTGATTGACTTAGGTGCATCCTTTAACTTCACTCCCCATAGAGAGTGGTTCTGCTAGTATGAGAAATATGATGGTGCTAATGTCTTCTTAAGGGATGACATGAAGGCTATAATTGTTGGTCGTGGAAAAGTCAAGTTGAAGTTGCAAGGTGGAAGGATTAGAACACTTCTAGGTGTTTTGCATATTCCTGCATTTGCCAGAAATCTGATTTCTATAAGCAATTTGGATGATGCAGGTGTAAAAACAATGTTCGAGAAAGATACCTGCAAGATGGTTTGAGGAGCACTGGTATTCATGCGGGAGTTCAAATTGGAACTATGTACAAGCTTCAAGGTAGCACTGTTATTGATGGGTGCACCAGTTTTGTGGTTCCTGAAAGTGGAGTAGAAAATCTAGTGGTCTCTGGAGAAAAGACCATGTTATGGCATCAAAGGATTAGACATATTGGAGAGAAGGGCCTTCGAATACTCCATGGTAAAGGTATGATAAAAGGTATGTCTAATAGCTCTCTGGATTTTGATTTCTGTGAAAATTGTGTATATGGGAAGCAGAATCGGGTGAGTTTCCCCTCTGGTGGTAAGAGGGTGAAACATATATTAGATCTTGTGCACAGTGATGTGTTTGGACCTGTGTCGATTCCATCACTGGGAAAGTATGTGTACTATGTATCATTTATAGATGAATTTTCAAGGAATACACGGATATATTTCTTCAGGAAGAAATTTGAAGTCTTTAACAGGTTTAAAGAATTTAAGCCTCTGGTGGAAAACCAGACAGAGAAGAAGATAAAGGTGCTGAGGACAGATAATGGTGGAGAGTTTTGCAAGAAGGAATTTGAAGAGTTATGTAAGAAGTGTGGTATATCACGACATAAGACTACTCCATACACACCTGGAAAAATGGAGTTGCAGAAAGAATGAACAAAAAGTTGATGGAAAGGGCAAGAAGCACACTCAGTGGTGCCGGTTTAGGACAAGAATTCTGGGAAGAGGCGGTGGAAACTGCATGTTACCTGGTTAACAGATCACCTTCATCAGTGTTGGAGGATAAGACTCCATAAGAGGTATGGACTGGTAAGAAACCTTCTCTTTCACATCTGAGGGTATTTGGATGTGATGCATATGTACATGTTCCAAAGGAGAAAAGAACAAAATTGGATAGTAAATCTGAAAAGTGCATCTTTATTGGGTATAAGAATGGTTTAAAAGGTTCTAAGCTTTGGAACCTGTTGTACTCTACAAAAACCCCCCGTTTCATATCATTTTTATTCACAAAACTATCATATGAAATGGGTCCCTTTAGATTTTGATTGGTATCAATATTTTATTATTTAAAAAGGTCCGAAAACCAAATAAAAACATTATAAAAAACCTTTGTGAAAAACCCATTTTGATCAATTAAATCAATCTTTTATCATTGCGATAAAGCGATCGCAAGATCGCATATCGCAATGACATAAGGAACATAAGTAAGTGGCACATTGGTTTCCGCCGATGCGATATCGCTATCGACTATCGGCAATACTCTATGGACATTCTTTAAGCGCCCCCGGACCATTCTCCCGATGCGATGCGATATCGCTATCGGCAATCGGCGATATACTATCCATGTCTCATGTAATGCCAATACTCCCGATGCGATGCGATATCGCTATCAGCGATCGGGGTTTCAAAAGGTGTCAATATAAGAGGTTAAAGCTTTCCCCGATGGCCGATTGCGATAAAGCGCAAATTTCAAAAAGCCGTTAAAATGGAGGGATATTACGATCAATTCATATTAAAAGCTTGATCTGTCAAGCAATGATTCACCTGCGCTCAACCGCCAAAACATCTATAACACGCTTAAATGAATCATTCGGCCGATTAATGGTATAATGGGCATTTAAGGATTGGCAGGTTTTAAACGGCCATTTAATGAAATTGTAAGTCCTAAAATCTTCCTATGGATTGTATCCACGGCCATTGTAAAAGTTTTCTCTCATCACGCATTTGATCAATATATCTCACCATATTGGAGTTTTCATTGCCAATTCTCTGTGTTATGTTTATCTTCACTTCTGTGCAGAATTCATCCAAAGAAGAAAACTCAAGTAAAATGGGGAAGAAATCTAAGAAAACCACAGCCGCTTCCGTTGCACCAGCCGCAGGACAAGCTGTCGCTGATCCCTCAAACAAAAAGAAAGGATTGATTTCGGATACTACATGTTCTGGTCTCGGCAAAACTACTTGGCAAAGTACCTACAACTTGATTGAAGCCGAAGAACCTGAAGTGACAACAGTACAAGCTACTGCAGATTCAACTCGGAAATCTGATGGCACTCTAAAGGACTTAGCTGACTCCTTCCTTCATCGGATAGCAGCTAGGGAACAAATTCTTCCATATACTGATGTAGTGCGGTGGGCAATTGAGGAAATTCCAATCATGGATAGAACCTTCAGCACCAGAGACGAGAGAATTTTCGGGTCATTCAAGGCTGATGATTTAAGGCAAATGTATCATTTGCCTGAGCCAGAGAAGAAATACAATAAGGCGTTCCTGGAGAAATTTCAGAATGAGAACGAAGTTGAATCCGAACCCATCCGGGATTGGAGACAAAATCCGGCAAAGCACAAACATGAATCTTCCGGTAAGTACTCGGTTGATTCCCTGGCTTCTCCTTATTGCTACGCTGGAATAATGATGTGTAGATTGTGGGGATTGCATGATTCTTCTAATTTCACTATAGAAATGGTTCCCTTAATGGAAGCGGCATGCAACAGTATAATAATGGATTGGGCCACTATTCTCTCAGATAAACTAGCCACAGCTGTTCTTGAGTTTAGGAATAAGACCCGCATTTCTGAAAGGATAATTCCCCCATTTTATTACAGTGCCTATATTTTAGATACCTTGTGTTTTAATTCTGAATTTCCCGTGCTCGGCTGGAGGTGGACGCCACAAGACCCCATGCCTATTCACATATACCATCAGAAATTATGGAAATCCTCTTATAAGCACCATTTGTACCAAGTCTGCAATGGCTTTATGTTGCCTATTTATTATTCTATTTTTGATAAACCTGTTCCCAAGATTTCCTACCAAGCTGGGATTGATTTAACAGCAGTAGGGAGATGGTTCGGGGAGGAGAAGTTCACTTATATAAGAGTTTTCGGTAGCCAAGCCGAACCTCATGTCCTCCCTTTATACATACCTAATAAACTGCTGGCAAGGGAAATCGCTTACCAGATCATTGCTGAGAGTGTCACACAGACTCTCGAGAAAAATAAGAAGCAGGGCTGGCCCTCTTTTCCTTTGAGATGCGGTGTCTAAACCTTGCATGATCTCAAACATGCAGAGAAAGAAGCTACGAAGATTAAATCATTAAATCTGGCAACTCTCCCTAATAGGCAATTTGATCCAAGCAAAGTTGCCTATAATGCACTAGAGTAGGCCAAGTTGTCAAAATTTGATCATAAAGAAGATATGTTTGATGACTTGTTCTCCTCCGCTGAGTCAATAATGCAGGTTAAGGCATTTGCTAGAATGAAATATCAAGATGAAGGGTTGGTCGAGTTTAACAGGCTTAGAGAACAGAGGTTGCAAACTCTGCCTCTAGATCTATTAGCAACAACCCCAACAACTTCGACAAGCGAGCCTGAACGACAACAGTCAAAGGAGCCTCCGGTTACAACAATAGAACCAGAAAAGCCACAGGAGGAAACTCAGGCTACAGAGCAAAAGAAAGTGCAGGAAGAGACCCAGATGAAAGAGCAGAAACAGACCACCACTGAAGTTAACATGGATACTCATATTGACCCAAAATTGCTCCAGGAATGGCAGCAATTTGATTCTATTATCAGTGGTTTGGAATGTTCAAAGGACACTGAAACTTCGAAGGCAACAGACACACAGAAAACCACTTCACAACAGGTTCTGAGTGGAACCAGCGGCCCACCCATGTCAAAAGAGGTAGAGATAATACCAAAAGACCCCTCTGATCAAATCATTTTGCAGGTAGAAGAGATTCCTCCCTTGGATGTCTTCTACAGCCCAAGGCATAAAGTTGTAGTTAAACGGCAAAGGAAAAGAAGAAGGACTGATCAACCTTCCCTTTTCCCAGAACAGACGGTCACGGGCAATGTGGTTTGGAAGGAGGAATTTGACCCCTCCGATGACCTGACAAAACTGTCATGATATGCTGGAGCCTATTCGGTAGCGACAATAGATAAGGCATCGGAGGTGAGTCTTTTGCTGAAAACAAAGGATCAGGAAATTTTCTTGTTACAGGCACAGCTGACTGAAGCAAAGCAGAAAGCGGAGCAGGCAGAGCAGCAATTGTTGACGCAACAGCAATTAAACAGTCAACTAACTCAACAATTGCAGGCAGAAAAAAAAAGGATTGACCACAGCGCAATCCAGAAGCAGAAAGAATTATCAGAGGCATTGGCACAATTTAAGGCAGCGAATGAGCAAATGGTGAAAACAAAAGATGAGAAAATTGCTAAATTATCAGCACAGCTCGAGAAAACAAAGGGCGTTCCACAAGTGGCTAAATTTAGAGTAGAAGCACTACAAATAAATACTGCATTAATAGCCCAAATTAAGCTTCTATGTCAACAAATCGCCCAGGCAGAGCCACTATGTGAATTAACGGCATCCATAAGTAATAAAGTAAACAAGGCTAGGACTGAATTGGATCAAGCTGAAGAAATGATAGCTGCATTTCTCGATTGGCAAGATACTGATCAAGGACAAGCGACGAATTTACCAAGAATCTTAGAGGCACATAAAGATATACTCTTTACAGAATGGCAGTCCCAGTTAATGAAAGCAGAGAGGGCAGTTTCAAGATGCAAATCAACTTCAAGCAATTTAGTTGAATTAGTCAATAACACTCTCTACTTATCAAACATGATTTCCCAATGCACACCAGGAAAATTGACAACGATGAAAACATTGGAGCAATCATGTTATCCAGATCTAGAGGAAAAGGGGAGATTAATTGCTGGAATTAACAGTTTAACCTGGGACACCTATTGGTTCTTCTTGGTAAAACTACACACACAGAGAGCCGCCCTCAAGTGCCTTACGGATGCAATCGGGTATATTATCCCCGATATTCAAGATGCCACCTATGCCGCCCAGCTCAGCTCTCGCCTCAACAGACCACCCGAAGTGGAGCCGATGCTTGCGATAAGTCAACTCAGATTTAAAGGCAAACAACCTACTTGATGATTCATGCCGCCGACTGCCAGATTGCTGGAGAAAATAGGATCAAAATCAATTGATACCAATTAAGTAGGATTTCAGGTTTTAGATAGTTAGATTAATTAAGTATTTATAGACCCTTTCATTGTTTTGGAAAGGGTCGTAAAGTTTTGTATTTGACTTAAAGACTGAAGTTGCACTATTGTGCTTCAGCCATATTCTTTTATGAAACTGGACCAGTTATTCTAAATTTGACAAGGAAGCTTTTATGCAATTGTGCACTATTGTCTTTGTTTGAAAGTGTTTCTGCGTTGAAGGAAGAATCTCAAGTAGCGATTGATATTAGGAGTGTCTAGCAGCTCATATGGTACTTTTATCTATGTTTGAATTCATTATTTTCATATGAACTGTTATTTGATTATCTTTGCTATTATCGAATATATGTATGTGCTTTAACAGCAGTTCTGTATTCCTTCCACTATTGGATGTTTATGGTGTGCTTTTCTTTTAATCATATATGTGTCGATGATATAAATGACAAGTGTAGTAATATTGCTTTAATCGCTTTGCTTAACTATTTAAGCAAAGTAATCCTTGAATGAATTAATGTCCATGTCTGTTAGATGGAGTCATCTATATGCTTGTCCATAGACACAGATAATCAAGCGCTACACTTCAAAGCTTAATAGCTCCCGGGATAAGTAATAGCTCTTTTATTTTTGCTGATAGATTTAGCTATTCGCCTATCATTAGATTAGTCAATCGCTTATCCATTCATCCCGTTTATTCATTGCTGGGAAACTGGTCCCATTATCCCCAGTCGGAGCCACCATTCCAAACGGAAAAGGAGCTGTACTAAGGTCCGGACCGGGTGGTTATCCCCCAATGTTGATACAACGATTTTCGGGGCATCAACATTTTTGGCACTAGAAGGAGGGCCATCAATTGTGAATGGCAAGCAAACCCAAATCTGCAGGCCATTCTAAGAGTAATTCTCCCTCCGTATCCCCTCGAACTTCCCAATTGCATGCTGGTTCTCCAGTATCCAAACAAAAATAAGAGGAATCAACTACCACTGCTCAAACCCATCATACTCCAGAACAATTAAGTCTTGAATCCCCTGAAGTCCAGTCTCTTATCCACAAACTTCAGAGCTTCTTGATTTCACCACAGAAATCTGAGGTATCACAAAGCAGTGCGACTTCGCAGTTCAATTTACCTCACCCTCTCACAAGACTTCAAAGCGAAAAGCTCGGTATTGAACCCACTGAGTTCCCTTTACCCAAAAGGAAAAAGGCGAAGAAACATACTGAAGGATCTGACAGTGAAGAGCTTTCATCCACATCCTCCATTTCATCTTCCCCTCTACAAAGTCAACCATCCACTTCCCCATTACATATTGTTGTTCATCAGGGATTAGGAGCTTTAACATCCCAACCTGCTCACTCGTCAACATTATTTCCTTCCTAGACATTTGGAATTCCAACAGTAGTATCAACCACTACTGCTATTACAATGGCAGATCCATGGACCAGGCCTGGTGCAGTCAACATGCCTGCACCATTGCATGCATTACCAGATGCACCTGAAAAATGGCTACCCAAGTTTAACCCAGATGATGGGACCCAGGCTGAGGAACATATTAATAATTTCATGTTGGCAGTCAACTTGAAAGGAGTAACAGAACAAGATGTTGTTGTTAGACTTTTCCCTTACACCTTGCAAGGATCAGCAGGATCCTGGTATTTTTCTTTACCCTCTGGTTCCATTACCAGTTGGAACACTTGCCAAGAGCAGTTTCTTACCAAATATGGAGATGATAGGTCTTTGGCTACACTAATAAACGATCTCTCCAATCTTAGGATAGAGCATAGGGAACCAATTAAGGAATTTAATGCTCGATTCAATAAACTCCTGAATAAAATCCCGACGGCCTCCAAACCAAGTGAAAAAATTTGAAGCGAATGGTATATAACCGCCCTACCTGCCAATATAGCCATTTTTGTAGATAGGGCTGGGAAACCTACCTTAGCAGAAAACATGAAAGAAGCGCTTGCTGTGGAGAAACGTATTAACGCTCTAGAAAAGAAAGCTGCTATGGAAGATAGAAAAGCCAAAAAAGTCTCTTTTAAAGATGACTCAAGGAAGAAAACCCCAAAAGACCCATATGACATGGAGGGTTTGCAAAAAGTCCTAAAAACTTTGTCAAATGAAATGGTTGAAATAAAAAAACAGGTAGCCGAAACCTCAACCAAAAGACCCTTTAGGACTTATAAGAAAACTGAATCAAAGCCACCGAATGTCATATCTAATGCAGATTCAGAGCAAGAAGAAGAAGAAGAGGAAACAATCTCACCAACTGATGCTGAAGAAGAAGTAGTTGAATGTCATGGAATGTGGGATTTTATACTCCCCAATTCCGATACCGATAATGAAGAAGAAGCGTTCCCGGTCACTACTAGGAGTAAAAGTACTTCCGAACCTGTTCAGGCAATGTCAAAGAAAAGGAGTGCAGGTGCTGCTACAACAAAGGAAAAAATACCTGCAAAGAAATCACCTGCAGCAGTTCCCCAAGACCAACCTTCAACTTCTAATACTCCTTCAACATCTAAAACGTTAGTGGTATCCGATTCAATGGATTACAATATTGTTGATGACATGAAGAAAACTAAAGCAAACATTACTATGTTTGAACTTAGTAAATTAAAACATCAGCAGAAATTGCTTCTCAAAGAATTGAATGCTGTTCCTTCTTCACCTCTTCCCAGTGCTAAAGCTGCTAATGATTCAGGGCAACCTCCTCCTGGTATGGTTGAAGCTACCGATGCGGTTCTGATTGGAGATAGATCAAATTCTCATACTCCACCTTTCCTTCTAACCTATGAGATCTACAACAGAAACCTGTACAATTGTTTGATTGACTGAGGGGCATCTTCTAACATAATGCCAGCTTCAGTTTGTTCCAAACTGAACATTGAACCCCAGAAGTCTTCTATTCATATTGTACAGTTGGACAGGACCAAAGTACAGGTTGTGGGAGAGATTAATTCTGTAACTATCAGGTTATCTGCTGATCCCAGAGTAGTACAAAGGATTGATATCCTAATAGCCGATATACCTGAATTTTACGGTTTAATCTTGAGTAGGGATTGGTCTGAAAAACTACATGGGTATATTTCTACTGATTGGTCACATACGTGGCTTCCCTATAAGGGTAAGCCAAATCAAATAAGGATTGATCGAGAAAAACATATGACCCATACAGTTACTGAATTTGAGCAAGAAAACCAACCTGTAGCATTTAATAACAACATTTTGGGGAATTATTCATCTGAGTCATTTTTTGGTAACTTTACAGCCCAGCCATCCCCTTTCTCAGTGAATCATTTTACATCTCAGATTGAGAATTTTTCACAAACAGATAGGTCTAGATGTTTCAATGATACTGAGAAAACTGTAAATAAAATTGTTAATACTTCTTTATTTTGGTCGTTATATTTCGATGGGTCCAAGTCTAGTGAGGGCTCAAGAGCAGGATGTATTTTGGTTAATCCATAAGGAGAGAAAACAATGCTGTCCTGTAGGCTAGAATTTGAATGCACTAACAATACAGCCGAGTATGAAGCCTTAGTCCAAGGACTGTACAAAGCAATCGGCCTTAAAGTGCAGTATTTAAAAGTATTTGGCGATTTTGAAATTATTATCAAACAGGTGAGAAATACAATTCATTGTCTTTCAAATCATCTTAAACATTATCAGTCGCTAGTACAAGAACTCACCTCACACTTTTCGGCATTCAATATTTCTTCCATCCCTAGGTCTCAAAACTCGGCAGCCGATTTGCTAGCCAATGTAGCTTCCAAGCTCCTACCTTCTGAAGACTACAGCCCGGCTAGATTTTCAGTAGAATTGCTTTTTAGGCCATCAATTCCTGACAATGTCACTAATTGGAGAGTATTCAACCATGATGAGGATATTTTACAATTCTTAACTTCTGAAAAGTCCTATGATAATCAAATTATTGAGGAAAATGAGCATGACTTTCAAATAAGAGAAACACCTCAGGAAAATTCAATCCCTAAGCCTGTGGTAAAGCTAGAGGATCTTTATGATATTAAAGACAGGTTTAAACCGGTGACTAATACAAAGCTCCAAAGTTCTACCCTAAGGTTTGAGTTGATAAATCTTGGCACTGAGAAAACTCCTCAAAACATTAATTTAGGATTAGGACTTTCCTTGGAAGAGAAGGAGGCATTCATTAAACTGTTAAGGAAAAATAAACAGATTTTTTCTTGGAAATATGATGATTTGAAGACCTATGATACATCCATTATCCAGCATACCATTCCAGTGCTTCCCGATCAGAAACCAATTCAGCAGAAGTTAAGAAAAATTCATCCAAGCTTAGAGAGTCAAATAAAAACTGAACTTAACAAACTCTTGAAAGCCAAGATTATTTTTCCAGTCCGACACTCAAACTGGGTCTCCAATATGGTGCCAGTCAAAAAGAAAAATGGCAACATTCGGATTTGTATTGATTTCAGAAATTTGAACAAAGCAAGCTTAAAAGACAATTTCCCATTACCTACCATGGAGCAAATACTCCAATCAGTAGCAGGCTCTGAACTAATGTCCTTTCTAGACGGTTTCTTAGGATATAACCAAGTTTTGGTCCATCCTGATGACCAGCTTAAAACCACATTCAGAACAAAATGGGGAACATATGCATATCAGAAAATGCCTTTCGGACTTATTAATGCAGGAGCAACATTCCAAAGAGCGATGGATATAGCTTTTAAAGGGTTAATTAATAGAACAGTAGTCGTCTATCTTGATGATATTACTGTATTCTCTAAAGAGAGGTCCAATCATTTGCATGATCTAAATCAAATCTTTCAACGCTGCAAAAGATATGGTATTTCTCTTAACCCTAAAAAATCTTTCTTTGCTCTTGACCAAGGAAAAATCTTAGGCTTTATTGTGTCTAAAGATGGCATTTATATTGATCCTAATCGTATCAAAGAAATCTCTGAAATCCCTTTCCCACATAATAAGAAATCCATGCAGTCATTTTTAGGCCAAATCAATTTTGTTAAAAGATTTGTTCCATATTTTTCTCAAATTATTTTGCCACTCCAAACCATGATCAAGAAAAATTCAGTCTTTAAGTGGGGATCAGCAGAAAAAGAAGCGTTTGATTTAATCAAGCAATCAATAATCAATGCCCTAGTCTTAAATACTCCCAATTTTTCTAATCATTTTACATTATACACT
Organism: Pinus tabuliformis; assembly: GCA_031772625.1. Classification (NCBI taxonomy): domain Eukaryota; kingdom Viridiplantae; phylum Streptophyta; class Pinopsida; order Pinales; family Pinaceae; genus Pinus; species Pinus tabuliformis. The sequence goes on along the minus strand of CM062820.1, from coordinate 683,314,305 downwards.
ATCGCATCCACCTCGTCTTATGCAGCAGTACTCACGCAGCTCAACGATCACAATTTGGAAGCACCCATTTCATTTTTTAGTTCAAATCTTCAGGGTGCTGAATTGAATTACTCCGAGGTAGAAAAACAAGCCTTTGTTGTATTTAAAGCGGTCAAACATTGTAGACCCTTCCTTTTGAAAACCCACACAAAAGTTATAGTTCCTTTCCCTGCAGTTAGGCAACTATTAATCCAAAGAGAACTGGGTGAAAAAAGGGCAAACTGGGTCACAACGCTTCAAGAATATGACTTAGAAATTAAGCCAGCGAAGATTGTTAGGGGCCAAGGTTTTTGCAGGTTATTGGTAGGAGCATCCAACATTCTAGAATCAAGTGATACAGATCAAACTGAAGAAGTTAACCAGATAAGTGTTACTGATTCTGAGTCTCAATATGCAGACTTAATCTTTTATTTAAAAAATGGTTATGCACCTCTTAACCTGTCTTACAAAAACAAAAGGGCCATTAGGTTAAAAGCGAAAAATTTTACAATTATTGATGATGTGCTTTTTAGGCAGAATTATGATTCAATCTTATTAAGATGCCTTGAGAAACCCGAAGCACAAAAGGTTTTGCAGGAGTTACATGATGGACCAACAGGAGGACATTTTGGAGCTAACACAACAGCTCACAAAGTTATTCATGCTGGATACTATTGGCCCACTCTATTTAGAGATGCCCACGAGTATGTAAGGAAATGCCTCAATTGTCAAACTTCTAGTGGAAGACAACGTAAACCAGCTTTCCCTCTGCAACCAGTCAACATTGAACAACCATTTGAGCAATGAGGATTGGACATCATTGGGGAAATTACTCCACCTTCTTCCAAACAGCATAAGTATATCCTTACTGCTACCGATTATTTTACTAAGTGGGTTGAGGCAATTCCTTTGAAAACAACAAATTCTGAAGCAATCATTGAATTTATAGATCAATTCATCATTACCATGTTTGGTGTCCCAAATGCTCTTGTTTTTGATAATGCATCTTACTTCTCGGGCAATGCTATGTTTGATTTCGCTATTAAAAGAGGATTTAAATTGAAATATTCTGCTAATTACTATCCCCAGGGTAATGGTTTAGCAGAGTCTACTAATAAAAATCTGATCAAAATCATTAAGCGAACTATCGAACAGAATCATAAAAACTGGCACAAATCCTTAATGTTTGCATTATGGGCTGATAGGATAACACAAAAAGCTTCTATAGGATCTTCTCCGTTCAACCTTGTGTATTGAAAAGAAGCAGTACTACCCACAAATCTTGTTCTTCCTTCTCTAGCCCTAGTTCAGTTCATTGAGGAAAGCCCTTCTTCTTCTATTCAGCTTAGACATGATCAAATTCTAAAACTAGAAGAGGAAAGAGAAAAAGCCAGGGTTATTCATGCCAAACATCAGCAAATCATCAAGGCAGCTTTTGATTCAGTCTCATCCGGTTCAAAACAATTTCAAGTCGGTGATTTAGTTCTGAAATGGGACAAAGCCCATGAGGACAAGGGAAAACACACCAAGTTCCAGAAGATGTGGCTTGGACCATTTCAGATCTGTGAGAAGATAGGCCATTCGACCTTCATATTGCAAGATTTATCAGGTTTGAGAGATTCTCTCCCTGTTAATGGCCTTATCTTGAAGAAATTCTTTAATTGAGGAGGTAACCCCTTCTCCTTTTTAGTTTAATAGAGTTTTGTAGTTTGTAGGATCTTTAGAAAATAAAGTTGTAAGGTATCCTCCATTGACCTTTGCTGTGTTTGAAAACTTGATCCACAGAAGTAGTATGATATTTGCTTTTAAAATAATAGAAGTCTTAACCAAAAGGGATAATTTCTAGGAAACTAGGTATCATTGTATTCTGAAACCACACTTCAAGTTTTGTGAACTCCTCTCAAAATTTAAAAGTATTGTAAATCATTTTCTGTTTTCAAAATTGGTCACAAAAGGTTATCAATATCAAGATAGAAGCTAATCCAACTTCAGCATCTTCAACTCTTACCCTGTCATCCATCTACTCTTAAGGAGAAAATTGTCCATCCCATTCACCAAAGTTTATGATTACTCAGAGTGTAATTCTAAAATTTTTTTGATATAAAAGATAAGAGGTCTTATTACAAGCCTGCTTACCATGATCATAGGGAAATAGTTTAACCGACATTACCAATATTGCATACCATAACAGGGTAATGGCTTAAGAATTATAAGACAAGGGGTCTCATAACGAGCCAGCTTGTTCGGTTAGATTATTACCAGTGAATGGCATTGTCAATAGCTGGCTACCAAACCAGGACAATGGCTTTTTATCTTATCAATAACAAAAAAAGGAAAAGAAATACAAAATATGAAAACATATTTTGAATTCATTCTGTTAATCACACTCTTAATTGGATGGGACAATGGACAATAACATGGTTAAAAGGTATCCCTGTCGAAACTATGAACGTTTGCTGGCAGCAGAGGCTCTACCTATGACACATGAGTTCACTATAAAAGCTGATTTGGAAAGGTTTTTTGTTTTATCATTATAAACCAATAGAGGCCTATTTAAAACCTAGAATGTATCTATTTTCTTAAAAAGAGAGGAAATTAGCAAAAATAGTTTCATTTTACTCGTAATGCATATATACTTAGTTATATTAGAATTTTCCCCTTTGATTAGAACTCTATTTTGAAAAAGTTTAAGTATTTCTATACTTTTCAGAGATAACTGTTTCTTCCAGTGAATCGCCAATTGTTGTACTCTACAACAACCCCCCGTTTCATATCATTTTTATTCACAAAACTATCATATGAAATGGGTCCCTTTAGATTTTGATTGGTATCAATATTGTATTATTTAAAAAGGTCCGAAAACCAAATAAAAACATTATAAAAAACCTTTTTGAAAAACCCATTTTGATCAATTAAATCAATCTTTTATCATTGCGATAAAGCGATCGCAAGATCGCATATCGCAATGACATAAGGAACATAAGTAAGTGGCACATTGGTTTCCGCCGATGCGATATCGCTATCAGCTATCAGCAATACTCTATGCACATTATTTAAGCGCCCCCAGATCATTCTCCTGATGCGATGCGATATCGCTATCGGCAATCGGCGATATACTATCCATGTCTCATGTAATGCCAATACTCCCGATGCGATGTGATATCACTATCGGCGATCGGGGTTTCAAAAGGTGTCAATATAAGAGGTTAAACCTTTCCCCGATGGCCGATTGCGATAAAGCGCAAATTTCAAAAAGCCGTTAAAATGGAGGGATATTACGATCAATTCATATTAAAAGCTTGATCTGTCAAGCAATGATTCACCTGCGCTCAACCTCCAAAACATCTATAACACGCTTAAACGAATCATTCGACCGATTAATGGTATAATGGGCATTTAAGGATTGGCAGGTTTTAAACGGCCATTTAATGAAATTGTAAGTCCTAAAATCTTCCTATGGATTGTATCCGCGGCCATTGTAAAAGTTTTCGCTCATCACGCATTTGATCAATATATCTCACCATATTGGAGTTTTCATTGCCAATTCTCTGTGTTACGTTTATCTTCACTTCTGTGCAGAATTCATCCAAAGAAGAAAACTCAAGTAAAATGGGGAAGAAATCTAAGAAAACCACAGCCGCTTCCGTTGCGCCAGCCATAGGACAAGCTGTCGTTGATCCCTCAAACAAAAAGAAAGGTTTGATTTCGGATACTACATGTTCTGGTCTCGGCAAAACTACTTGGCAAAGTACCTACAACTTGATTGAAGCTGAAGAACCTGAAGTGACAATAGTACAAGCTACTGCAGATTCAACTCGGAAATCTGATGGCACTCTAAAGGACTTAGCTGACTCCTTCCTTCATCGGATAGCAGCTAGGGAACAAATTCTTCCATATACAGATGTAGTGCGGTGGGCAATTGAGGAAATTCCAATCATGGATAGAACCTTCAGCACCAGAGACGGGAGAATTTTCGGGTCATTCAAGGCTGATGATTTAAGGCAAATGTATCATTTGCCTGAGCCAGAGAAGAAATACAATAAGGCGTTCCTGGAGAAATTCCGGAATGAGAACGAAGTTGAATCCGAACCCATCCGGGATTGGAGACAAAATCCGGCAAAGCACAAACATGAATCTTCCGGTAAGTACTCGGTTGATTCCCTGGCTTCTCCTTATTGCTACGCTGGAATAATGATGTGTAGATTGTGGGGATTGCATGATTCTTCTAATTTCACTATAGAAATGGTTCCCTTAATGGAAGCGACATGCAACAATATAATAATGGATTGGGCCACTATTCTCTCAAATAAACTAGCCACAACTGTTCTTGAGTTTAGGAATAAGACCCGCATTTTTGAAAGGATAATTCCCCCATTTTATTACAGTGCCTATATTTTAGATACCTTGTGTTTTAATTCTGAATTTCCCGTGCTCGAATGGAGGTGGACGCCACAAGACCCCATGCCTATTCACATATACCATCAGAAATTATGGAAATCCTCTTATAAGCACCATTTGTACCAAGTCTGCAATGGCTTTATGTTGCCCATTTATTATTCTATTTTTGATAAACCTGTTCCCAAGATTTCCTACCAAGCTGGGATTGATTTAACAGCAGTAGGGAGATGGTTCGGGGAGGAGAAGTTCACTTATATAAGAGTTTTCGGTAGCCAAGCCGAACCTCATGTCCTCCCTTTATACATACCTGATAAACTGCTGGCAAGGGAAATCGCTTACCAGATCATTGCTGAGAGTGTCACACAGACTCTCAAGAAAAATAAGAAGCAGGGCTGGCCCTCTTTTCCTTTGAGATGCGGTGTCTATACCTTGCATGATCTCAAACATGCAGAAAAAGAAGCTACGAAGATTAAATCATTAACTCTGGCAACTCTCCCTAATAGGCAATTTGATCCAAGCAAAGTTGCCTATAATGCACTAGAACAGGCCAAGTTGTCAAAATTTGATCATAAAGAAGATATGTTTGATGACCTGTTCTCCTCCGCTGAGTCAATAATGCAGGTTAAGGCATTTGCTAGAATGAAATATCAAGATGAAGGGTTGGTCGAGTTTAACAGACTTAGAGAACAGAGGTTGCAAACTCTGCCTCTAGATCTATTAGCAACAACCCCAACAACTTCGACAAGCGAGCCTGAACGACAACAGTCAAAGGAGCCTCCGGTTACAACAATAGAACCAGAAAAGCCACAGGAGGAAACTCAGGCTACAGAGCAGAAGAAAGTGCAGGAAGAGACCCAGATGAAAGAGCAGAAACAGACCACCACTGAAGTTAACGTGGATACTCATATTGACCCAAAATTGCTCCAGGAATGGCAGCAATTTGATTCTATTATCAGTGGTTTGGAATGTTCAAAGGACACTGAAACTTCGAAGGCAATAGACACACAGGAAACCACTTCACCACAGGTTCTGAGTGGAACCAGCGGCCCACCCATGTCAAAAGAGGTAGAGATAATACCAAAAGACCCCTCCGATCAAATCATTTTGCAGGTAGAAGAGATTCCTCCCTTGGATGTCTTCTACAGCCCAAGGCATAAAGCTGTAGTTAAACGGCAAAGGAAAAGAAGAAGGACTGATCAACCTTCCCTTTTCCCAGAACAGACGGTCACGGGCAATGTGGTTTGGAAGGAGGAATTTGACCCCTCCGATGACCTGACAAAACTGTCACAATATGTTGGAGCCTATTCGGCAGCGACAATAGATAAGGCATCGGAGGTGAGTCTTTTGCTGAAAACAAAGGATCAGGAAATTTTCTTGTTACAGGCACAGCTGACTGAAGCAAAGCAGAAAGCGGAGCAGGCAGAGCAGCAATTGTTGACGCAACAGCAATTAAACAGTCAACTAACTCAACAATTGCAGGCAGAAAAACAAAGGATTGACCACAACGCAATCCAGAAGCAGAAAGAATTATCAGAGGCATTGGCACAATTGAAGGCAGCGAATGAGCAAATGGTGAAAACAAAAGATGAGCAAATTGCTCAATTATCAGCACAGCTCGAGAAAACAAAGGGCGTTCCACAAGTGGCTGAATTCAGAGTAGAAGCACTACAAATAAATACTGCATTAATAGCCCAAATTAAGCTTCTATGTCAACAAATCGCCCAGGCAGAGCCACTATGTGAATTAACGGCATCCATAAGTAATAAAGTAGACAAGGCTAGGACTGAATTGGATCAAGCTGAAGAAACGATAGCTGCATTTCTCAATTGGCAAGATACTGATCAAGGACAAGCGGCGAATTTACCAAGAATCTTAGAGGCACATAAAGATATACTCTTTACAGAATGGCAGTCCCAGTTAATGAAAGCAGAGAGGGCAGTTTCAAGATGCAAATCAACTTCAAGCAATTTAGTTGAATTAGTCAATAACACTCTCTACTTATCAAACATGATTTCCCAATGCACACCAGGAAAATTGACAACGATGAAAACATTGGAGCAATCATGTTATCCAGATCTAGAGGAAAAGGGGAGATTAATTGCTGGAATTAACAGTTTAACCTGGGACACCTATTGGTTCTTCTTGGTAAAACCACACACACAGAGAGCCGCCCTCAAGTGCCTTACGGATGCAATCGGGTATATTATCCCCGATATTCAAGATGCCACCTATGCCGCCCAGCTCAGCTCTCGCCTCAACAGACCACCCGAAGTGGAGCCGATGCTTGCGATAAGTCAGCTCAGATTTAAAGGCAAACAACCTACTTGATGATTCATGCCGCCGACTGCCAGATTGCTGGAGAAAATAGGATCAAAATCAATTGATACCAATTAAGTAGGATTTCAGTTTTTAGATAGTTAGATTAATTAGGTATTTATAGACCCTTTCATTGTTTTGGAAAGGGTCGTAAAGTTTTGTACTTGACTTAAAGACTGAAGTTGCACTATTGTGCTTCAGCCATATTCTTTTATGAAACTGGACCAGTTATTCTAAATTTGACAAGGAAGCTTTTATGCAATTGTGCACTATTGTCTTTGTTTGAAAGTGTTTCTGTGTTGAAGGAAGAATCTCAAGTAGTGATTGATATTGGGAGTGTCTAGCAGCTCATATGGTACTTTTATCTATGTCTGAATTCATTCTTTTCATATGAATTGTTATTTGATTATCTTTGCTATTATCGAATATATGTATGTGCTTTAACAGCAGTTCTGTATTCCTTCCACTATTGGATGTTTATGGTGTGCTTTTCTTTTAATCATATATGTGTCGATGATATAAATGACAAGTGTAGTAATATTGCTTTAATCGCTTTGCTTAATTATTTAAGCAAAGTAATCCTTGAATGAATTAATGTCCATGTCTGTTAGATGGAGTCATCTATATGCTTGTCCATAGACACAGATAATCAAGCGCTACACTTCAAAGCTTAATAGCTCCCGGGATAAGTAATAGCTCTTTTATTTTTGCTGATAGATTTAGCTATTCGCCTATCATTAGATTAGTCAATCACTTATCCATTCATCTCGTTTATTCATTGCTGGGAAACTGGTCCCATTATCCCCAGTCGGAGCCACCATTCCAAACGGAAAAGGAGCTGTACTAAGGTCCGGACCGGGTGGTTATCCCCCAATGTTGATACAACGATTTTCGGGGCATCAACAGAACCCAGAAACAAGGAAAGTTATGTACAACCGAGATTTGGTGTTTAGAGGGGTGAAAGATGTTATTAAACATGAACTCCTACCAAAGGAACCTGAGAAGATAGAGTTTGAGCTAAAGGAGGAAGAATCAATAGAAGAGGAATTGGAAGATGAAGAGCCACAAACTCCGGCTGTGAGAAGATTAGTTCGAGAAAGAAGGCAGCCAGAAAGGTACTATCCATCTGCTTTCTGTTCAAATTTTACTTTATCTATTACTGATGATGATCCCAAAAATGTGAGGGAAGCACTAGATTCAGAGGATGGAAAACTCTGGAAAGAGGCCATGGTTGATGAAATAACATCTTTGCACAAAAATGAGGCTTGGGATCTGGCGGAGTTATCGGTTGGAAGGAAACCCATTGGTAGCAAATGGTGTTTAAGAAGAAGAACAATGTATAAGGAAAGGTGGAGAAATACAAAGCTCGGTTGGTAGCAAAAGGTTATTCCCAAGTGTCGGGAATTGATTTTGGTGATATTTTTTCTCATGTTGCAAAGGTAGCTTATATTAGATTAATTTTATCTGTTGCTGCTGCTTTTGATTTTGAGGTAGAACAGATGGATGTGAAGACAATATTTCTTCACAAGGATATGGAAGAAGAGATTTACATGAAGAAACCTGTGGACTTTGTGGTGAAGGGTAAGAAAGAACTGGTATGCAAGTTAAAAAAGTCTTTGTATGGGTTAAAACAGTCACCAAGGATGTGGTATCAGAAATTTGATACATTTATACGAGGACTTGGCTTCACTAGAAGCAAAGCAGATCACTATGTGTATTTTAAATTAATTGGTTACCATGTTATTTATTTGGTCTTGTATGTGGATTATATGTTGTTGGTTGGAAATGACAAAGAAATTATCCAGGAGTTGAAGACCCAATTGTCCTCCAAATTCGACATGAAATATCTTGGTGCTGCAAACTATATTTTGGGCATGGAAATTAAATGAGATCGCGCAAAGAGGAAGCTCAGGCTAAACCAGAGGAAGCATGTCGAGACAATACTGTAGAGGTTTAATATGCAGGATAGTAAACCGGTGAAGGTTCCTATTCCTGTAGGTGTAAAGTAATCTGTTGAACAATGTCCCAAGACACAATAAGAGGAAGAGGACATGTCCCGTGTTCCATATGCAAGTGCAGTCGGTAGCCTGATGTATGCAATGGTCTATACTAGACCAGACATTGCACATGCAATGTGAGTATTGAGCAGGTTTATGTCAAAACCAGGGAAGGAGCATTGGATAGCAGTGAAGCGGGTTTTCAAATATTTGCGTGGAACTAGTGATTATGGTTTGTGCTACCAAGGAAGACTAGGATTGGACAAAGTTTTGGACATCCGTGGCTTTGTTGATGCAGACTGGGCTGGAGATATAGATCAGAGAAGATCTACAAGTGGGTATGTGTTTAACCTATTTGGAGGTGCTGTTAGTTGGATGAGTACGAGACAGTTTGTAGTGGCACTTTCAACTACAAAGGCAGAATACATGGAAACCACTCATGCAAGCAAGGGAGCAGTTTGGTTGCAGAGATTGTGTTCAAGTATGGGGTTAGTACAACGAGCTATATGGATAGACTGTGATAGCCAAAGTGCAATTTTCTTGGCAAAGAACCCTGCTTATCATTCAAAAACAAAGCACATTGATGTTCAGTATCACTTTGTGAGGGATATGGTTGAGGACAAAAAGGTGTTGTTGGTAAAGATGGAAACTTTGAAGAATATTGTAGATGCATTGACAAAGTCTATGAGCACCGAGAAGTTCTCTTGGTGTAGAGAAATAGTTGCAGGGGTTGGATCAATGACTAAGCTCTCCTGTGGAAAGAAAACAACAAGTGGGAGAATGTTGGGTTGTGTTATATTCTTTCCATGACTACCCCACGTGTGGGGGAGTGACAGGGGGGTAGTAACCAACTTATACGTTGTGGAGGGTGTTGTCGAGGGGTCATAGTGGGGGTGGCTACCCCCTGTTGGGGGGTATGTAGGGGGGCGGTTTTAGGCATGATGGTTTTCTGTCCAAGGTATTTTGTAGATATGATAAAGGAAACTACGATTATGTTATAATCCAGGGTTAATGGATTGGGGTTTATGGATGCTTCATCATGTATATATATGTATTGTAACATTGAAAGGAACATAATGAAAAATCAATTTGGTAGCCTCGGTTTTGGGATCCAGGGGAAAATCTTTATGTATATCTGTTTTATGTTTTATGCTCTCGCCATTGTTTATTTTCAGTTTTTAGAATTCGTATGTAGGTAATTTATGTACGGGGTTAAACCTACATTGGTCACTACTTTAGTTCAAGAAAACGCTTCCTTCTTCATTAATTTTGTTAGAATTGTTGCTATTTGACTATAATTCATTACAACCTTGCCATAATATCTTTTCAATCCCAAGAATCCTCTAAGTTTCTTCAAGGTATTGGGTATTGGCCATCGCCTCATAACTTTGATTTATTGGGGTCCATTTTACCACCTCCATGGGATACAATCTAACCAAAATATTCCACTTCTTGAACCAAGGCTTGCATATAGTTGTCATGATATTCCCAAGATTTATTATATATTAGTATGTCATCAAAAAATACTAACACAAATTTTCAAAGGGAGGGTTTGAAAACATATTTCATCAAGCTTTGAAATGTTGAAGGTGCATTTTTAATTCCAAATGCCATAACTAAAAACTCATAATGATATTCATGTGTTCTAAAGGTTGTTTTGGGAATGTCTTCTTGTCTCATTATGATTTGATGATATCATAAAAAAAAAGACATAACTTAGTAAAGAAAAACACTCTATTCAATTTGTCTAATAATTCATTAATGACAAGAATAAGAAACTTGTCTTTGATTGTCATATTATTGAGTTATCAATAATCTAGACACATACACCATCAACCATCCTTTTTAATAACCATCACCACTAGTGAGGAAAAAGCACTCTAGCTAAGTTGAAGGATGCCAGCCTCTAACATTTCTTCAACCATAAACTAAATCTCAGTCTTATATGCATATGGATACCTGTAAGCCTAACGTTAAGTTGTAGACTTCAATGTTGCAAATGAATAACATGGTCATGATCTTGAGCAAGAACAAGACCCTTATGAACCTCTCTAAATACTTTGAAATGATTGTTGATAACTTTTTGAAGATCAATTGGAGCAAAGGATATATATTTTTAAACATCTAACGAGCACAAGTGTGCAATTACGCCTTGGTGTCCCTTTCTTTATCAATTTCGTCATGCCATTAAAGCTTATCACTTTACTAGGTTTCTCTTTGATGCCTCTAAGCACAATTTTCTTTCCTTCTAAGGAAAATCCTATGAAAATATCTTGAAAATTAAGGGCCATTATTCCCAATGGTTGTAACCATTGGACTCCTAATAGAACATCAACACCATCCATTTGGATTGCAATCATAGGACCATTTAACAAATACCCCCCCCCCCCCCTCTCCCCCAAATTCAATATTGTTACATTTTTCTTTTTGATATATTCTTCTATCTTGAGGGTTTGTGGAGTATTGATCTTGACCAATGCATGACAAAATATTGTGGAATAGTGTCTTTTAGGTCTAGATCTTGTGACAGTTCCACTTCTTAATCTTCTTCATCTTCATAGTGCATGTAAATAATTTATTCTCACTACATTTATGCCCCTTACTATACTTGTTGTCATGGTTGAAACATAGTCTATTTTCTCTTCTTTCATCCATTTGGCGAGGAGTCAACCTTGTCATTTTAAGAGAGGGAGCATGATTTTCTCTATAATTATAGTGACAAATTTTCTAGTGGATATATTTTTTCTTTAATTTTTTCTTGACAGAATAAAAGTATGCTCTAGAGATTTAGGTTCAAAGAGATGCACCTCATGTTCGATGTTTTCCTCGAAGTTCCCATAAATAGGTCTAACAAATTATCCTTTAAAATGTTCTTTACCCGAGACTAAAATTTTTGAATTGTTGATTGTGCTTTATAGTTGTACCTTTTGTCAAAGATTTACCAATTGACTAAAGAATGTTTTGCTCTTAATATCCCCATAATTTGTTATCAATTCCTCTATAAAAATGGACCAAGATATAATTGATTCCTTTTTCATTTCACAAAGCCATTGATATCATACATGTTGGTCTTTCTCTTAAAACATGGATGAAATATTTACCTTCTATAAGGGTGCTACTTGTTCTAGAGCAAAGTCTTGCTCCATCTAGAATATCCATGTTATAGGATCGTTGCCATTAAGCTTCCTCATATCAATCTTTGGAATGTAATAGTTCCTTAGTGCTAGGTTGAATCCCTGATAATGTGGATCTTGGATTGAAAAGTCTTGATTATGGTTCTATGATTCAATATTTGTGCTCTCCAATTGTGATAACATATTCCCCATATGTGATTGAGTCTTAATACCATGCTTTTCCTTAGGTTCACTATTTCCTTGGATCTCCACATCCCTTTTAGGAAGATCTTTTAATATAATAGTTTATAATTCTGTTATTTCTTTCCCGATGGATTTTTGTATATCTTCCTTGGCATTTTAAATTTATTCCTTATTTTCATTCGTTTTATTTTCCATTTCATCCATCAATTCCCTTTTAATATTTTCCTGAGAACCTGATAAATCTAAATTTTTCAACACATAACCATCCATTTCACTAACTTTCTCTCCAAGTGGGAGAACCTAAATTCTAAGTCTTCACTTTCTTAATAAGTCCTAGATGAGTCTTTAGAAAGTTTATTTAGTGTAGTAGCTTTTGGATCTTTCTTTGGAGCCATGTGAGAAGATAATAATAATACTCCTCTTTATCACAATTTCGAATCACCCAAAAATGGGATCTTCTAATAAAAAAATATGTTACTTGTAAGTTATGTGTCTTTAAAACCTTAATTTGGAGAATACCTAAATGGTTGAATTTTTTTCTATATATATATTCTAGAGTTGAGTCCTTTTGAATTTGAAACTTTGGTTTGTAATACTCTAATATGTCTTATCTGAAATTTCACAGTCTCACCAAAATTTTATTTTCCAAGTGAAAGTGATGGAAACTTTCCCAAAACTTGTTGATTCTTGGCCTCTTCCCATAAGTAAACTTATATAGCGTACCATATGTCCAATTCTCTAAATATAATTCTGAAATTTTTACCTTAGGTACTTCTATATATCTCTTAATATTTTTGAAGATTTCACAATTTAAAAATTCCCAAAAAGGAATTCATGGAAAAAATACCACACTAACCTATTAGAAACTTATTTCAGGATCTTTCACAAACCCTAACTTCCATAGAGTTTATCTCGTGAAATATAAGGAGCCAAAATTTGAAATTTTAATTAGAGGTTCCCCAAGATGTTGCCTCAATATTGTGCAAATTTCACCATCTAAAATGTTCTAGAAAAAATGTTATAGCAAAAAATCCAAACTGACCCATTTGAAACTAATTTCAAAATCATTTAAGAACCACAACTTTCTCAGATCATATCCGAGAAAGTATTGCAAACTAATATCTAAAATTTTAACCAAAAGTTCACCGAGATCTAGCCTCAATGTTTTCCAAATTTTACTGTCTGAAACATCTTAAAAAAATTATAGTGAAAATGCCAAACTGACCTATTTGACACTGATTTGAGGAGCATGCAGGAACCCTAACTTTCTCAAAGCATACCTCTAAAAGTGTAGCGAACCAAGAACTAAAATTTTAACCAAATGTTCCTATTGTTGTTGCGACAATGACCCTCCAAAATTTTTGCCTAGTTCAATTTTGGAGCCTACATGAAACCGTTGTTTCAAGCCCCTTAGTGTCGTCACATTGTTTGTTTTATGATTCTTATGTTTTCTCCTAGTGTCACATCCTCCTAAGTCAATGTTCCCTAAGTGTCATCACCTAACCCTTAGAAGAACTTGTGTTATCTAGCCCATGGTTAGGTAGACTTATGACTTTTATTGACTTATAAACTAGCCTTTTCGCCACGCACACACTAGAAAAGCACACAAAAGAAAACAAAAGCAAGAAAGTTCCCTTTTAAGGAAAAATCACATTTCAAGTTGACAAAGACATGCTCTTATGTTGAGTGCATTCATTCGGGTCAAAGAAGTGCACCCTCCTTGAGCACACTTCTTCATGTTGAAGACATGCACCCCCCCCCCCAAGTGCATTCCTTTCTGTCGAAGGCATGCGCCCTTCTTGAATGCATGCATGAGCTTCTTGTTGCATGTGGGCGCACTCCTAGAAAATAGGAGCCCACATAACTTCCCTTAACTAACTCATTCACTGGTCAACAAGTGGTGATCATGCATGAAACTGATTTGCATGTAATTTCTTTTAAATCAACCTAGTTAATCATTCATTTTCATAATAATTCTCATCTGGGTTGGGCGCACAACTGTGAATCAAGAAACTCTTTGTTGATCTTCATTACAAGTAAGTTTTGCATGTTGAATCTATTCATTTCCTTTCATGATTTCACTATCGATCTTGCTTTTCTTGTTGGCGTTTCTTTGTTTTTCAGTTTATTTACTGGCATTTCTATTCAATCTTGCTTCTACAAGTGTTATTTTGTTGTCGCATGTTGAAACTCTACATGTTCCTTATCTTTTCACATTCTCACCATGATTACGATAACATCCATAAAAGTTTTTAGATCCTTCTTCTTCTCATTTTCTATCATGAAATCTTGCTGTTAGACTTGTTCTTGAGCCATCCTCAGGCAAAGCACAATTTTGGAACTCGAAGCCCGATCAACTCCGAAAATTATGCCTAAAATAGTCTCGTTTCCCTCTTCAGCGCACTCCTTCACCACAAAGAATTGCGCTCTTCTTGAGCACATGAGCACACCCCGAAGGATTGAGTGAGTTTCCTTCATCCCTTCCGCATGCGCTAGTTCACCCCCTTGCCCTTGAGCGCATGAGCGTGCCCCAAAGGATTGAGTGAGTTTCCTTCATCCCTTCGGCATGCGCCAGTTCACCCTCCTTGCCCTTGAGTGCATGAGTGCAACTTGAAGGCCTGAAGGCCAAAACACATGTTCCTTCGTCTCTTCAGAGTGAGTTAATGCACCCTTTCTCTCTCCTTAAGTGCATGAGCGCACTATGAAGGCTTGAAATCCCGAAGCATCATCCTTCGTCCCTTCGGAGTACACCAGTGCGCCCTAGTGGTTTTCCTTCCCTTGCATGAGCGCATGAGCGAATTGTAAAGCCCCGAATGACCTTTGACCCCCCTTCGTGCTTTGAAAGTGTGCCCTCCTTGTTTTCATGCCTATTTTCTCATGCATGCAAGTGATTATGTGTTTTCATTCATAGATTTACATTCTTAGTTACATTTAATGGCTCTTTGAATGTGATTTGTTGAATATATTGTTGCATAGTTAGTTTCTTAAAGCTAATATTGTCATCATGAGTGTGCTTCCACAAACAGGTGTTCAAGCTACAAGTATTATCACCCTTTCATCATCTGTTGGAGCCATGCCTCCCCATAAAGTGGCCTCCAAAGAAGTTTCAGAGGCAAGAACTGAGGAAGTTGTTGAAGTGACAAAGCCAACCATTCCTATTTATGCAGACACACAATGATTCATTGATAAGTCTATTGAGGTCACATGGAGCAGCATAAAAGACACATTCATGCAGAAAAGGTTTCCTGACAACTTGGAGGACTTGGAAGTTTATATCAACATCAAGTAGTCCAGGATGCATAGGATTGCATCCAGATTCCCTATCATCCCCTGTGCAAAAGTGATTGAGTGGATCATTACACATATGGGTGACTCTCATCTCACGCTTCGCAGCGAAAGTGGTGGTAAGATCGCCACCTATTATGGAGAATACACGGAAACCTACTACGATATTATTAGGCCCATAGAATATGCAAATGATGACTTCTACATCAGATGGGATGATCTCAACATAAGTGACATCATAAAATATTAATGTCGAGAGCCTGCTAAGTTTCGTCACTACCCATTCGCAGTTTATTTGACCAAGATTCTCATAGATGTATATCAGTATCTGGTTGCCATGTGTTGTCGATTGCATAGGCAGAAGAACACTGAGGTGTTTTAGGAAAACTAGATATATATGCTAAATATGGTGGTAACCAGTGGTAAAGCTTTCAATTGGGCATATATATTGTCATTTGAGTTGCAACATCATGTGGGGCAGGAAAAAGCATCTTTAAGGGTGAATAAGGCGCCGGATTTCTATATGTCTGCATTTCTACTAGATGGGATCTATGCACAATATGCATTCCCAAGAATGTACTAGAATTGGACACCTTAGGACAAGTTCCAAATTTACTTTCACTGTAGAGTGTTTTCAGAATCAAGCTTCAGTGGCACATATGACAGATTGGTTGAGCACTTCTTTACATTTATCTTTCATATGATATTTGAGATTGATCCTCCTTGCATGACTGATCAAATGAAGGAGTCACCATGAGATATCACGAATTGGTTTGCAAAACCCGAGGGTACATACATCAAAACTTTTGGTTGTCAGATATCCCCTCATCTTGTGCCGCGATATTCGACCAATAAGGTGGTGATGCAGGAAGTAAGAAAGCCCCTTAGCCCACCTTCCCTTTGAGGATCAGAACATATGAGTTAAAGAGCCACAAGGCGACAATGACAAAAATACAAGAGCTGGATTGCTTGCACTTCGCAACCAAGGACTTTCATGGATATGATCCCAAGAGAGTGTGCACGCAACATTGTGAAAGGATCGGTTTCAATTCGGGGTATTCATCAATGTCCACAACAAAATATGAGAAGGTGAAGAACTGGTATAATGCAGTTAGAAAGACACACCCAACAATGGAGACTAGTTCACCCCAATATCCACCAACTCAGGACATGCAGGTGCAAGAGACAGAACAGATAACTCCTCAAACAAGGAAAGTAGCTCCTAAAAATAGGATATGGTATAATTTGATAGGCGAGAGCAGCAGGAAATGGAAAGCTAATCCTTTGAACATAGGTTCTATTCAAGCAAAACAAGAGAGGATAGAAGCATAAGAAGAGGAGAAGAGGAAGTAAGATGAGTGCTAGAGAAGCAACGAGAAGAAGAAGAAGAAGAAAGGAGAAGAATCTAAGAGAACAAAAAAGGCAGACCTAGGAGGAAGAAGCAACACAAAGACTAAAAGAAGAATAATTGACTCAGGAGATAAAAGAGGAAGAGGTGGAGGAAGAGGATACCATCCAATCCATGGATGATGAACCATGTTCTCTAAAATAACATCCTTTCATAGGTGGTATTCTTCCATTTGGAGAGATGGGGATGACACCTCCACCAAAAAACAAAGTCATGGATGTATGCAGTGTCATGTTTGATCAGCTTAAGAAGAGGATCATGCAACAAAGGCATAGATACTTCTCGAATGATCCTCATAATCGAGTCTCGATTTCTACATAAAAGGTGATAACTGCCAATATCAAAAGGAATCCCAAGAAATCATGGTGGCAAATGTTTCTTTTGCCAAAATAACACAAGACAAACCTAAATATCTATTGAGTGAGAATGTTAGATTGAGGAAAATCAACGGTTATCTTCACAGAGTTTCAACACCGCAAAATGGCAGTCAACCATGTAGGATGAACTGGGGCCAATGGAGGACACCATGACACAATTATATGATGAGATTGTACTTCTACAAAAAGTGGTGGCTCCTCTCATTGGCATTCAAAATAAAGCACAAGAAGTGGTGAAACCCTTGAAAGTAGCAAACATAGAGGTTGATCATCTTTAGGAGTGGGCTGCCAAGTATCCAGATGCTCCACAACATTTGGAAAGAAAGGATAGGATTTTCGTAGAGATAGATAGAGTTCAGTTGAGACTCCACCATCAAAATTATATGCATCTTGGAGAACGATCTATTAATACTATTGCTGCTTATAATTGATTGCACAATGGTTTCGTGTCTCTAGCACAAAAACATGGGTTGCCTTCAATAGGAGCACTTGAAGCAAGCAGAGGCAGAGAAATCATCTTCTAGGAGATCAAACAATACAATGAATATATCAAGCAAGCGACAGAACAAGAAGGCTTAGAAGTCACCAAAGGAATTATTCTACACTACACCACCGCACCAGTCAAAGCTCATATGAAACTTTCATAGCTATGGAATAATGCACTGTCAAGCTCCAAGTCCATATTGACAGAGGCACTGAAGGTGAAGATGCATTATGTGGGTGACTTGCCAGTTCGGGTTAAAGTCATCTCAGCGAAGTCCAGAGCATGGCACACATACATTACAAATGAGCTCCACAAGGAAGCAAATGATTTGTCAATTTGATGAGACTTTGTCCCATTATCAAATTTGTCTTATATAGCCACCGTCTTATATATAACTTGTCTTTTGTAATAAATATTATGTAATGAAGTCCAAGAGACACATGAGGAATTTGAATAGCCACACATGGAATGTAATGAGTCGTGTATAGAATATGAAAAGTCATAAGAGTTGAAGAGTCACGAGGAAGCTCAAAGATCATTGTCATTTATTATAAATAACTCTTCATAACTCAATATAGGGGCTTGGATTCTTGGAGTCTTGCCTTGGATTCTCTTGTAGTGCATAGGAGATAGATCATTCTTTGGAGAAGCAAGTTGCGGCTTCATGTTCTAGTACTGGATACAGTGTTTCATTCATGTACCTGTGTACTTGGGATCTTTCACTCTTAATTAGAAGCTCCATGAGCCGACACTTCTTCATACATGTATCATAGATTTAATGTGACTATTTTTGTTATGTTTATGATATATGTTTCTTTAGTTACATGTTGAGTTAATGAACTACTTCGTTTCTTAACTATGATTATTATTAGATAAGTGTTGTTATGCTATCATGATTATTGCTTATTATGTGGACTAATCTACAGGTATTCAACAACCCTTTCTTTTCCTTCTCGGGTCCCCTTTTAGGATAGTACTATTAAGTTTCTAACAGGAGGTTCGTTTTCCTTTACCAACCGTGGATTTTCCCTTGTGCACCTTACATTGGGTGTCTCACAAAGCTCACATACTTGCTGCCCCAAAGAGGTGCTACATTCTCTTGTCTGTGTCTGTAACCAAGGCATATCTTTGAAACCTTTACAATGGTGGTTAGACCGTATGCCCAGATGGGACTCCTACACTGAACTATGTGAGGTCTAATTGGGACTTCACATCAGGGAGATCCTATTACGTGTTGGCAACATCCAACACCGTTAACAATTCCCTAATATTTCACCTCAATGTGGTCCAAATTTCATTGTCTAAAACCTCATAGAAAAAAAGTAATAGCAAAAATGCTAATATGCCTTATTTGTAGTAACAAAACCTTAGGGTTGTATGCTTTAATACGAAATGTTATGAAACTTGTGCCTTAAAAATAATAAGAAACCAATAATTATAGTCTCTTTGAAGACGAAACCTCCTTTTACAATGAATACAATCACAAGACAAGATTTTATGATCCTAAGAGAAGGGTTACTTCGTATATATATATATATATATATATATATATATATATATATGAAACAAAGGGTACAATTATAATTGACATGGTTCCTCTTAACTCCAGATCTACCAAGCATCGAGAGGGATCAAATCTCTTAAGATGCAAATAACTTTTTGAGTAGAAAACTTGAGAAAGTTTTGCACCTTGAGAGATTTTATTCCTCTAGGCTCTTGGTAGATCCATAGTTAAAATGGATCTATGCTCATTTTGAGCAACATACTAATAAGTATAAGAAATATTTCCTTCACTTGTTTACATATCAAGGGAATAAGACTCTCTCTCTCTCTCTAAATATTTGATTTATAACTCACATCAAACTTTTTTTATTATTGATATTTTTTAAATGTTATATATAACTCCATATTAAGAATAGAATAAATTACACACTTTCCTCTCAATAGAAAGAGAAATTATAAGAAAAAAATAATTTAAATTACTTTTTTTGTTCTCTCTCTATATAGAGTTGATATGAAATTATGTTATTTGATGCGTCTAATGAGATATTTTATCTATAGCTAACACTAAAATATTTTTTTTTAAATATTACATGTCAAATGAATATATAATGAATTACACATCATGTACTATCAATAATAATATTTTTACATGTCATCACTCAACTCCATATTAATTGGTGAAAAAATCACATATCTCACTCATACTAAAAAGTATATTAAAAATTGTTTACTTTCAATTACTTTATCTCTTTTTATAAAGTTGATATAAATTAAAGTGGAAATTGAAGTATTTTATTTATGATCGATAATGAATTTTTTGTTGTTATTATTATTATTATTTATGTAAGTATTATTTTTGGATGTAACATTACAGGATAACGTCTTCCTCTTACTGGGTTGCAAAGCATCTCTCGACGCAATAAAATGGTACCATGAAACATTTTAGCCTACATAACAATATAGTAATAGAAATCTAATCACTCAATAGTTAGGGCCTAATAAGGAGTTTTGGGGTTAACATGGGGCGTATACAGGGTTCAACACATTGATCTCTTGACTCAATGATCTTCGTCAGGTAGCCAACCACCATGTCTATGCCACTCATGCATGTGGAAGAAAGCTTGTTCTTCAAAAAAAACTCGTGGGAAACATTCATAGTAATACAAAGTTATTAGACAATCTACATATCTCAATCTGACTTTTTCTTTGCAATGTGAGGGATCATGTGGTCCTTCACAAAATCAAGAATGATTATGTTTGCTTTGGCTACCTTCTTGTCATATTTGACCAACTACATTGAATCCGTAGGCACCACATCCTTCCCTTCCACAAAACATCAAAAGGTCGACCTCCTCCACCAACACCTGAAGTTTGCACTTCCAAGGAGTGAAGTTTTTAGGGCCTTATAATTGATCTTGCACTCTGAGACCTACACTATCCATCCCCACAAAACTTAGAACACACTTCAACTTAACAAATCAATCGAAAAACAAATCAAATCAACAACCTATCGTAGGTGCAAATTAACTCTCTCAAGCATACACAACACTCCAATGACTAGAATAACTTGACAATCTCACCCACAATTCCTCGTAGGTCCTAACACCTATCTTAGGCATGGATCACCTAACTTATGTATCAGTATGTTAAAGGCTAAAAGTCTGGCTTGATGTCACACTTCGCTGGTGGTATAATAAGATTTTATAAGAAGACTCAACAAGTTAGAGTCTTCACAAAGCATTTGAAGCTAAACTTTAAAATGCTCATTTATGTTTCTATGACCCTTGCAATTCTAGTATAAGGTTAGCTTGGATTCTTTAGCTTAGTGGGATTGTTAAGTTGCTCACCCTAAGAATACAGTTTATCTTCCTCAAGCCTCATTCTACTATTGGGTACCTTTCTTATTAAAAGGCCATAACATTTTTCCAAAGGGTTGGTCAGAATGTTTGATGCACAAGTAGACCCCTTATAGGAACCATAATATCATGTTTGGTTGAAAGCGAGAAGACCTTTAACTCACTCTAAAGGTAGAGAAAAGATGGGGTGGGCATAACCTCCAGGTTGTCCAATAGAATAAGTTATGAAAGCCTTTGTTTTAGAATAATTGTGTCCATACAATATATGTATAATTGAGCCATGCACAATTAGGTGGAAGGTCGTGGGCAATAATAACCCTTTGATCAACTACAAGGAGTAATAATAAGGAAATATATGGATAATGCTAGTACAAGCATGGGTTGTCTTGCTCAAGAAGGGAAGAGCCTAAAATTTGTTCTCTTTCTTACAACCAAGATAATTAAATGGATGATTAAGTCATGATGATTATGGAGTATCCTTCACTAGTCTCATTACTAGCTATAATGTATAAGATGTACATCTAAACCAAGTAGGCCCGATGGGGCCCTTCTTCCTCACAAGGTATATAGTTTATACTCATACACCCCCTCATGGGCAATATTGTCCATGGAAGGTGGATGAGAATCGTCTTGGGTACTTTTTTGTCGGCCTTGGATTTTCAACTAGATATGTCCCATGACAACCTTATAATGGTAAGCAAGCCAAACAAGTGTGAAATTATATATAGCGTGGAAGCACCTCTACTCATCCAATTTGGATGTTAGTGTTCACTAAAAGACTGCATTAGAGAGTTGACTTGGGCTAAGTGGAAGTCCTTGCACGTAAGATTCAACCTCTTGTTGATTTGGGGTAGCATCGGATGTGCTCTAGCCACGAAAAATTGGTGGACAGGCTAAGGCACATGAGATCTCCAATACCCAGAAAGGGTTTGGGCAGATTCTAAACAGTTTGGGAGATATTAAAATAATTAATATTTTTAATGGAGTCCCTAAGTCTAAACTTAGAGAAAATAAAATATTAATGTGAATTAATATAAAATTGTGTTAGAATGGTCCAAAAGTCATGGATCAAGCCAGATCTAATCTTAGCCGTTGATTAGGGACTTAATCTCGGCTGTTGATTTGTCAACGAGAAAAGTATAAGAGGAGGCTTGAGGGTCACTTGGAGAACACACCGAGTTGATCAAGATTTCGACTTTTTGGGGCTGGGTTTACTGAGGAAGTTGAGAGAGTGATCAGAGTTGCAGCTGAGGGGCAGTGAATACAGAAGCAGAGAGGTAGAGATAGCACCAGGAGCATCAATGCAGTAGCCGAGAGTAAGGGACGCAGAACCAACCAAGGGTTCACGCAGAGCGAGCCAGGGCTCACGCAGAGGTAGCCAGGAGCT
The DNA here is from genome assembly GCA_031772625.1 of Pinus tabuliformis. Lineage (NCBI taxonomy): Eukaryota > Viridiplantae > Streptophyta > Pinopsida > Pinales > Pinaceae > Pinus > Pinus tabuliformis. Next base: position 683,291,959 of record CM062820.1, on the reverse strand, counting down.
GCGTAGTGCCTCAGAGGGCTAGCGTCGGTGATGTAAAGGGCCAAAGGATTGACGCGGTGCCTCCAGAGGTTGACGCAGGCCAAGCTAGAGTGACGATGGGCCAACGCTAGGCTAGAAAGGGCTGACTCTATTCCTAGAGGATGACGCTGGGGTTTCGTGGGGCAGATTGGAGCTGTGAAGCTGCCAGAGTGATTATCCGGGGTTTTAGCCAGAACATCTGTCTTCGACTGAGAGGTACTACTGCCGAGATTATTCTCTGTTGGGTGAGTCGGTTTTGGCACCTAGATTGTATTCAGAAACTGCATAATAATAAAACCATCAAATAGCTGCACCGTTTTCCCACATTGGGTTTTTTCGGGGACATTGGTCCAAAACAACGGTGTCACTTGTGTGCTTGTTTTGTTTCTTTCAGTCGATGATCTGTAATGTGTTGAGCATGTACTTGTATTTATTTCCAGTATTTACATGGTAAATAACTTGTTAATTAACAGAACAAGTAGGTAGGAATAAATTAGTAAAGTACATGAAGGGTTTCAAACACCTCTGAGTAAGCCCCATGTATTATCTTTTATAGCCTTAGGCTCAATTTCTTAAAGAATCCATAAGTGATGTGCTTAATTCTTGTCTATAAGAAACCCACATCACATATGATAGGACTCAAGGCATATTGTGAGCAACCTTTTTCTGAGAGCGATACCTTTGTCGCTAGATATTTTACTTTGTGGATCAATGCCTTGTATCATTGGGAAAGCCATGATTGGAAATGATAAATCACTATGAAATCATCCTCATTAATGACCAGAGGTAGGCTTATACTTTGCAACAATAAGGAAGATACTTCCCATGTGATATGCAATCATGCTTCATCAAGAAAAGCACAATCCATGTGATGTGTAATTCTATATCATTTAGGGAATGGCTCCATGAGTAATGTGTAACCCTTGTCCCATATGCAATTAAACCCTTAAATTGTCACCAATATGCTTGATTTGAATTTTAATGGAGCTAGTCCTTGCTTGAAGAAGCTCATGTATGTACTTGGTATAAATTGCTTGAATTGTCAGTTCACTGGTTTATTGATTTATACTCTTTCATGCAAAGTTTGTTTGCTTACAATGTAGGGAGTGCTCTACCTCATTTTGCGTGGAAAGTCTATATGCCCTAAATATGGGGAGTGCTCACTCCCATCTTGTGTAAGAAAGAGCATTGCTAACAATATAACATTGAATTGATTCCCTCTGTATCATTTGAGAATATTATATTAAGTGGTATAACAAAGAATAATCAAAGCTTTTAGCAAGCAACTCTGTTGCTAAGGGGTGTAAACCCTAAGTGGGAAAAAATTTCCAAGCCAAAAATTCCAAATCAAGCTTAATAGTTTGCAAAAATTATAGATCCTATTCCTCGAAGGATCATAGGGTTGGGTATGTTATAGTCAAGCTTTGTAGATCTCAAGGCCCAATAATCTGCAATGGTGTAATAAAGTGGCTAAACTCCAACTAAATGACTTGTATTCATGGATATCTCCGTTTCCAATCAAAGAGTAAATTTTAACCTCTTAAATGACCATGAGCCTAACTCCCATCGTAGAATTGTAACCCCAGCTCTAAGCTTTACCATGCACAAGAGCCCCATGAAAGAAAATTTTGATAATGAAAGGAACTTGTTTTTTCCACAAAGTTGAATCTAATCTCTTCTTAAAGGATTTAAACATGAATTTAAATCTCTTGACTTATAAGGACAACATGGAAGACCTCTATCATCTTTTTACTACGGCCCCTTCTATTTTCGTTAACAAGTTCTTTATCAAGATGTCATGCAAAAGAATAATAAAACAACCAAACATTGACATACTAATGAATGTAAAATTGCTAGAAAAGCCCTTAGGGATGCCTCTAATGAATCTTTAAAACTTGATAAGATAAATACATATAAAGCCCTTATTAAAGGAAATAAATTCTACTATATAAATACAAAGTAAAAGCAATTGTTGAACTTATCTAAGTTGGAATCTAGGAAGTTTTGGAGGAAAATTCTAATTCATAAAACCAAATAAAATATGATTCCCTTGAAGGACTAGAATTTCTACCTTAAAAATTTGTATATACCTCTTGATGCCATGGACATCATTTTAAATGTTCTTGTAGATGTTGCAATATTTTATGTAGAGGACATGGAGTTTATGGTTAAGCAACTAACAACTAGGAAAGCTACCAAGGCTACCAAGCTAATTTTTTTTAAAATCGAAGGGCCTATCCTCATCCCTCACATACACAAGCTCTTCAATTTGGTAGTGAAACAAGGGTTCCCTAACCCTATACACAAATCTTCATTGTACCTATTTTAAAAGTGGAGATAAAAACATTCCCTCTAATTATAAGACCATAATGATTAGCCCCATTTTAACCAAGCTGTATAGAATTATTTTGGAAAAGAAGATTACTTTATGGCTAGAAATCTATGAAAAAAGAGCTAAAGATCGAGGTAGGTTTAGGAGATAACATTCAACTATCGGCCACCTTGATACTCTTATGATCGCTGCAGAAGAGTGTTGCAATAATAAAACTGATCTCTTGTGTTGTTTTATTGACTTTAGAAAAGCTTTTGACATCATTCCAAAGACAAACCTTTCATAGAGATAAGGTTCCTCTGGAGTAGAGACTTGTTGTGAAAATGTTGTATGAGTATATTATTAACATGTTTAGGACCATCGAAGCCTAGTTGGAAGAAATTCACTACAATATTAGAGTCAAAGATGGGTGTCCCTTGTCCCTTACCCTTTTTGACATATACATTGATAAGTTAGAAGAGTTTTTTGAAGAATCTGCTTATGTTGGCCCACCGTCATTGGTATAGTCATCACTCAAATCCTTTATGTGGATGATATTGTTCTTTTGGCAATGAGTCCTTATGATCTTGGCAAGCCACTACAAATCCTCCAAGATGTTTGTTCCATGATGGACATGACTATTAATATTAATAAACAAAAGTTATGATAATAAAATCCAAAAACATCGCATATGATACTTTCATCTATGACAACAACAACTTGGAGGAAGTGCCTTCATACAAATACCTCATAATCAATATCCATCACAAGCACAACTAGGATTATAACATTGGGCAAAGGATAAATGGAGGGTGGAAAGCTTATTATGGACTTGAAAACAATTGTAAATCAACAGAGCTTTGGATATGGGATTAAGAAAACTATTTTTTGAGACTCTCATTAGCCCTATTATTTTATATGGATGTGAAGTTTGTGGATACAGTTTCTCGAGAGATTTGTGGAGAAAAATAGAATAGATCCAAAAGCAATTTTAAACTATAATCTCAAAATTAAAGGAAATATGCCCTAAATATCCTCTTAATTGAAGAAAGCCCTTCTCCCATTGAGAGCATGGTCATAAGTAATTATCTAATATATAAGAAGAGGTTAAACAATAAGGAAGACAAGAGGCTTCATAAAATTGCTCCAAACTCTAGCCAAAAGCACTCTTGGGTCAAGTGGGGATGACATAATGCGTAATTTTAGCTAGACCATTGGAGGACAAAGGAAGAGATAATTTTGCAAAATAAGGATAACATTAAAAATATTATTACTTTAAAATTTAAGGAGAAAATATGGTGTGATAAAGGGTTAAAGGGAAACATGGAATTAAGATCTTATAAGGAGGCGATCAACCAAAATCTTTAAAACCATAAGTATCTCTATATCTTAATTAGTGTAAAGAAGAAAACAAACGTTGTTGAAATAAGAACAAATTCTCATAAACTCCTCAATGAAAGCAAATGTTGATTAGTTTATAATATCCCATGGGATGAAAGAGCCTATCACCTTTGTGACACTAAGAGGGTTGAAGATGAAAATCACTCTGTGAGACTATCGAACATATACTCAAGTCACAATATTTATCTTCTTAACCGTTTCACTTAGTAAAATTATGGTAATCTTAGAATGCTTTAAATTGTAAAGAATTTCAAGTAATTTCTTATCTTCTTAAGGTCAACTAATCTTGGAATGTTTTTCAAGCATATAAATAAATTTGTAAAGAATTTTAGGTATTCTCTTACCTTCTTAAGGTCTCATAATCTTGAAGTGCTTTTCCAACATGAAATAAAATTGTGAAGAATTTCACATAATCTGTTACCTTTTTAAGGTCAGATAAACCATATTCATTCCCAATAGACATTAGTCATCATCATTTTAAAAAATTAATAAATTACACAAATGTTGTTAATTGATCTTAGTTATGAAAATTTAGAATAAATTGTTATATGTTTCAACCAAGTTAAATCCAATATATAACATAGGCGTAGTCTAACTGATAGACGAAATAAACTTTTTCCACCAGAATCTCACAAAATTATTTCAAGAAAGAATGTGATTTTTTGTTGTTTAAAATGCATTTTTGAATGTATAAATGAATTCAACACACTAAAAAACCCTCTCGGGCACTCAAATTCTACAGATTAAACAACTTAAACTCAATTTTTTTAAAAATCTATATCGAATTTTGGTTAAAATTAATTAGAAAAATGTAATGAAAAAAGCCATTTTGTCTATAAGTTAGACAACACTATAACATATTGACTCTAACACAATGCCAATTATTGATTAAAACCAATTTCTTTAAAAAGTAACGCAACCATATAATTTAAATGACTGGTAAATGCTATAGGAAACAATCCAAAATAAGCATCAACATACTTACTCCCACTTTACCATTGAGATTCTTAATATGTGATAGACATCATAAGCATCAAAACACTGACCTCCATTTTATCATGGAGATTATCAATACGACATGCTAAAAAAACTATAGCTCATTTCATATGACACTTGTACATATGATATATTTATTTTAATTAGTCAATTTAATTAAAAGAGCATAACTACTTTGCAAATAACTCTCAACTTTTAATTCGTGTACACTATTCAAAATATTCTAAAATATAATATTCTAAACTATTTTTGTAAAATTAAATCTCTACCATTTATCTAATAATTATTGATAATTAAATTAAAATTGTAAAAACATTATTTTAAAATCCACATTTATAAATTATAAATATAAATATAATTTGGAATAACATCATTTAATAATTATTTTAATTAAAATCTAGTTTCAATCTAACTTAATTCTTAAAATATCACAATATTTTATTATTAAAAATATATTTTTAAATATAAATTAAATTCAAATTTTTAAAAACTCTAGGGATATTTACGCTAGAGAGGGTGATCAACTTGGAAACTAAAACTTTCACAAATTTTAATAAAATTTTCAGTGAGTTGACCCAAAAATCTATCGACCAAAGTTTCAAAAATTTTAACCAAAAGTTAAATTGACTTAAAACATCGGCCCTGAAACATTTTCTACCCAATTTTGAGTTAAATTGACCCCAAAATCTGCCCCAAAAGGGCGTCTGGTAAGAGTGATGCATTTACAAGTGGCGGATCAATAGTTGCTGAGCATTTAATCAAGGCATACGCATTCGTGACACATCTTTTCTCCGGGATGCACCTGCAATTCAGCAAACACTGAATTGTGTTGTTTCGGCTGATTGCAATCATCCAAGGAAAAATGGACAGGAGAAGCATACTGGATGGACTTGGAGAAGAAATTGTGAGAATAGTGTCCCCTGTCTCAATCTGCATGCTGTTGGTTGTTATTCTGGTGAGTATCCTAAACAGCAGCTCCTCTTCTTCTTCGTCATCATCAATAACTACAATCGCCACTCTCATATATGATGAACAATCCTCCGATTCAGACTGGGAAAAATTTGGGGGCGCTCTTCTGAATGCCCTTGTATTTGTAGCTGTTGTCACAGTGGTCACATTCCTGTTGGTATGCCTTTTCTATTACAGATGCACGAAGTTTCTTCGTTTTTACATGGGTTTTGCAGCATTCGTTGTGTTGGGTTATATGGGTGGGGGCGTGGCCGTGCTTCTGGTGCAAGCTCTCTCTATACCCATTGACTGCTTTACTTTTGGGGTTGTGCTTTTTAATTTTGCTGTTGTGGGGGTGTTTTCTGTTTTCCTGTGCAAAGTGCCCATAATTTTCACCCAGGGTTACTTGGTACTCATAGGCATGCTTGTTGCATTCTGGTTTACTATGCTCCCCGAATGGACTTCGTGGGTGCTGCTTGTTGCAATGGCAGTATATGATGTTATTGCCGTTCTCATCCCCGGTGGCCCTCTCAAAATTTTGGTAGAGCTCGCTATTTCAAGAGATGAGGAAATCCCTGCTTTGATTTACGAGGCTCGCCCTGTTACGAGAAAACCCCACATCGCAGTCCCCGAGCGTGAAAATGAAAATGCGCTTCTTCCTCGCAGTCGCCCTCTAGCTACTGAAAGTGAAGAAGAAGAAGCTTTGATAAACCCCTCCCTTCCTCCATCCGTGCAAAGATTAGAAAAAGCCCTCCCGCAACAACAGATGGGAAACATTTGGAAGAAACCAGCAAGTTCAGGTTCGAGATCTGCGTTATTGAAATCCTTGAATTCAGGATGCGATGAGAGCACTGCCTCTGCTTCTGCATCGCTACCTCATGAGGATTCTATTCAGGGTTTCAGAATAGCTGTCGCAGAGGAGGAGGAGGCGGAGGAGAGTCGTGTTCACGGAGACACAGAGACACCAGCAGAAGAGGAATCAGTTCCCCTCGTAAATCACCAGGTGAGGACTTCTTCTTCCACATATGTGAATCAACAAGTGGGTTCTTCGCCATTGCCTTCTACATTACAAGGATTATTGACCCAAACTGATAGTGATAGTGAGGGGAGGCCGCACCCAAATGGGATTGAAGATTCTACACATACAGATACATACCAACAGGATGGGATTGGGCTTTCTGCATCTGGTGCAATTAAACTGGGATTGGGTGACTTCATATTCTACAGCGTATTGGTTGGAAGGGCAGCTATGTATGATTACATGACAGTTTACGCATGCTACCTTGCCATAATAGCAGGCCTCGGTGTAACATTGATTCTGTTGGCCTTCTGTCAGAAGGCTTTGCCTGCTCTCCCTGTTTCAATTTCTTTGGGTGTAATTTTTTACTTCTTAACTCGTCTTGTAATGGAAGCTTTCGTGGTTCAGATCACGACTCACCTTTTGCTTTTTTGATATTAGAGCAGAATAACTCCAATCCCCAAAGTTGCACTTAGCTTGAATACCCTTAAATAGACCGCTGGATATCGTGAGGCCACAAATCAACTCAGCTCTCACAAGGGAAGCCAAATTTTCTTTGTTGTAAACATATAAATTCAGCACAAATAGCACTGATTCTGTTGTATTCTATTCGTATCGTTTCCTTCGGCAAAGCAATATACTCATGTAATTTGATTTTGTATTTGAAATTTACTGCAAGAGGAAATCAATGAAAATTTGAAAACAGTATTCTGATTATTTTATCAAACGACAAAGAGCGTTTAGAAGGGTATGTTCTTTTAGGGTCATAACAGTCAACCCATTTTTGGGCAATTTAGAGATTATCCAATCTAATGCCTAGAGTGGCCAGGGAGAATGTGAATAAGCCTCTACAGGCTCTAGTGATTTTTTGCAACTCTTTAGGTTCTCTTATCGCCTTCCATAAACCTATTTGTTATGCCCTTTGTATGGAATGGAATGTGCCTCTCAGTTTGTTGCTGATTATGATTGGGAGATAATGCAGGATGAGTTAAGAATATCTTGGGAATTCTCTTATGGGTTTAATTTTTTCAAATTTCAGACACATACTAATGCAAGCTGGCTAAGACACACAAGAGTTTCTCATATTGGGAAATTGTGATTTCTTCTTTGTTGATGGGTTTATCAGTATAGGAACTGTACGTGCAGCAATAAATGTCTACTATTCTTCTTCATGGCTCTCCTGTGATTTGTTGACAATACTCATGAATATACTTCTTTGAAACTTTAAATAGGTGGGTTCATTTGAACATAAGTAGTTGGAAGTTGTGCTCTACATTGAAGGCTAATGTGGGGAATTGATATGGTTGATATTATGATTCAAGGTGCTGCATTAACTTGCAAATAGATGGCTAGAACCTATTTTAACAATACTAAATGTGCTACATTTCTAACGCTCATAATAAGCAAGCTACACTTCCTGGATTAAGCGTTGGAGAAAACTTTTGTTTGGACACTTGTTGCTTTGCACAGTTGAGGTTCGTATTTAGATTCATTAATCACTGAGGCTATTTGATGTGCTTGAACAATGTGAAAATTGGTTTGGAACATCAAAATTTGTCAACAAGTACATCTGTTTTCCTGGTGGCTCTCTCTTATTATAAATGAAATTTATGTCTAGGGATGAGAATACCTGGTATTGCAAAATCTTGATATGAAAAAAATATACTTGAGGTGATGGTCTTATGGTGCTCCACTCAAAAATGGATTTCGGAATGGTCTTAGAAGACTGTATATTGTTCCTTTGACTTAGTGGTCAGCTCAAGCTACTGTTGTCAGGGCTAAAGTGATTAAGATGTAGGAAAGAAAAGGGCATGTACTGGCAAGTACATTTGGTGGACAGATTAGTCAGTGAATCCTAACATTCTCTGTCATCCATTTCCGTTAAAGAAGATGCTCTCTCATCTGAACCAGCGTTAATTTATAGGAATGCTTGGATAAACTGTAAAAGTGATATGATCCTCCTCATGCTTGGACTAAGAAAAAACAGATTTTTATCTGGGTTTACCGAAACTTTAAAGTGGAAAAAAATTGGTAGTGTCATAATCTCTCTATGGGCTAGAGGATTCTAACATCCATCATTTTTGGAGAGTCTCTTATATAGCGTTATCTTTTTGAGTTATTGATGTGGGGAATGGTTGTTCTTGACAATAGTTATGGCTTCAATCTGGGCTGGACAGAATTCAGATTTCTGATTCTTTATTGGAGATGGACTTTCCTCGACCGTTTGGAAGGTTAGAAATAGTAGTAAATATTCTGATGAAAGAGTTGATAGCCTTACTTCTAATAGTGCATTTTATACTGTCCCCTCAATTTTATTTTTATTTTTTTATTATCAATTATTCACTTGTTACTCTCCCATCCCAATGTGTAATTTGATCACTTACATGCTCTGTTGGTCAATTACTATACCCTTTATCTCTTGGAATCAGATGCAAGCATCTGCATGCTTAGGCATGTGTACCTTGTAATGATCACAATACTGCTCATGATATTAGTCATTTACAAGGCATCTCGAGTAGATTTCAATCTCGGATAGGCAGCTTTTCTGTAGCTTCCTCCTCTTTCCAAGGAGGTGGACTGCTTTGTGTGGGCATCAATTTTCATCTTTTGTACAATATTGGTCACTTTTGTCGTAGTTTGATTGGTGGGTTTGTCTTCTTTTTAGTCTCAAGCTATTAATTTTTGTATAGTGCTCATGCTTCATGGTGTTGGAGATCAAGTGATTTTATTCTTTGAGCAACAATTGGATTGCTTTGTTTTCAATTGAATTACAAAGCATATGACATCTAGTTAGTGTTACAGAGGGGTGGGCTCCCTTGCTACCTATGTTCTTGGGACGAGGAAATTTCATGTGAAATATTTCAATATGCTTCCTTTTTGTGGGGTTGTGGGAAACACAAAGGGAAACATTTAATCCACATAAGGGGAGAATGTTCCCATTTTCATTTTCTATGGTACTACCCCCTCAAAAATGGAGACACATAGGTGCTCCTCATAAGATTGCCCTTCGGCCTTTGAAATAGGTCAACGATATTTTTAAAAGGAAAACAGACTAGCCTTAACTCTAATTTGTTTACTCCTTACCGCCTAACAATTAGGTGTATCATTTGTGTCTTTCATATATTTAAATATTAATTTTTTTATGATTTCGGACAAGGTCACTTATGGTGGGGATTTGTCCACTATGACATTCTTGAAAATTTGGGGGATTTTTCCACACATTCCTGAACACATTTCCCCATTCCTGTGTTTTTACATCCCAAAAGCTTGGTGGAACATTTGATTGTTGGAATTAAGAGCGTAGATGTGAACAGTGGGATCACCATTGGTGAATCACATAGGTAGACACTTATTCCTTTGTTTTGACTGATATTATATGGGTGGTGGATGACATATAAATATTGACAATGGTATCTTACTTATGAAATTAGATAATAGGATGTGTCTGTGGTGTTTCTTTCCTTATTCTCATGCTATCTTTTGCCCATGATAAGTAGAGGTGTCGTCACAGAACTGAAGCATTGGGTCTTTCGCTCACAACTGAAATGTGGTCTCTCTTTGGCTGCCTAGCTTTCGATATGCTTATGCCTTACGTTGATTTCGTCTCCTCAAATGTGAATTAATAGTTAGTTTGGGACCTTAACCCTAATTTGTTTACCCCTTACCCCCTAACAATTACTGTATCATTTGTGTCTTTCATATATTTAAATATTATTCTTTTTAGGATTTTGGACAAGGTCACAATCGGGGGGTGTTTTCACACATCCCTGAACACATCTCCCGATTCTCGTGTTTCTACATCCCAAAAACATGGTGGGACATTTTATTGTTGGAATGAAGAGCGAATATCACATAGGTAGATCATTATTGGTGAATCACATAGGTAGACACTTATTTCTTCCTTCTTTCTATGTTGGTGGTGGATGACATATAAAGAACGACAATGGCATCGTACACTCACAAACTTAGATAATAGGACGTGTCTATGAAGTTTCTCTCCATGTTCTCTCTTGCTATCTTTCACCCATGATAAGTAGAGGTGCCCTCGCAGAACTGAAGAATTGGGTCTTTCATTCTCAATTGAAATGTGGGCTCTCTTTGGCTGCCTAGCTTTTGATATGCGATGCCTGATGTTGATTCCTTCCCCTCAAAGGTGAATTAATAGTTAGTTTTGGTTTGTTATTAGTTACTAAATGGGATTTCAGGTTTCAATATACCTATGTTTTGCCTAGCTCTCAATATACTGTGCCGTCAAATTCCCTTGCATTTAGTAAATAACAAACTATGACAAACTATACAGCCTAATCCAGAAGAGTACATATGTAAAGCAAATTTCACTATTTGATCTCATTGGCATTTAGTTCCTTTTTCCTTAAATATGTGCATGCAATGATGCATATGCATTTGTCTTTTGGATTTTATCTTAAGAAATGTTCTCCAATCTGACTTCAGTGGGGTCAACAACATTTTTTCCTCCTTAATTAAAGTTTCTATACTACTGTAATTGATCTTGACGTTTCCTTTATAGCTTTTGATTGCCGATTTTAACCCCTTAGGGGTGGCAGGTGTGGGAGGGGGGTGGATAATATTCAATTTTGAGGCAATTACATTTCCTTTATAGCTTTTGATTGCCGATTTTAACTCCTTAGGGGTGGCAGGTGTGGGAGGGGGATGGATAATATTCAATTTTGAGGAAACTCATGAAGGCAGGTGTGGGAGGGGGGTGGATAATATTCAATTTTGAGGAAACTCATGAAACAAGCTTTGCATGGGGATTAGGAGACGCTAATAATCAAGCTATGCTTTGGCACTCTATCAAGGGTCTTTGGATTCTAGGCTCAAGAAGGATCAAGAACCTTTTGGTAACAGGGGATTTGACAATCATCATTAGGCATATGAGAAATAAGTCAACCTCTAAGGATTGTATTTTAGCAAGGCTTATCCTTAGAGTACAAAGGTAAGCCTAGTAGCTTCGACTCGATAGAGTTGACTGTGGACTGTCTAATGAAGCAACTCTTCCAGGTGATAGATCAATAAGGACAAATGAGGGATTATTTCTCTATTTCATATCCCATAGAACTAAAGTTATTAGCCATAGCAATGTGTGAAATCCCAAATAACAATGGAGTATGCATGCCAAGATAGGTGCGATGCACATTCATTTTGAAGAGACAGGTGTCTACAACTTTTGGTTGTTTAGTATCCTTATTCATAACTCACGGTAATGGTGTCGTAGGCTCATAAATGACAAAATGTTTTGGAAGGATGCAGGTGGGATTATTCAAGTTCTTAATTTGGTTCCATTTATTCTGGAATGCATAGGGAGCAGGGGTGATTGTGGCTTCAGGGAACTTGGTCCCTTCCTTTTGGCACTTTTTGTTGGGTTGCAGTAGTTTTGTTTGAGTCGACGATTCAGGGGTTTGTTTTCAAGACTGGGTCCACCCCCTTGCGCTCGTGGCTCGTTTCAGGTCTAGTTTTGTGTTTTTTCAAGTTCAGTCCGTAGCAAAGCTTGGAGTGTTGGGAGAAAGGCCGGATACAGCCACTCTAGTCAATGCTTCTTGTGTGAGACTTTGGACTTACACCAAACTCAGGACGGAATGAGTGCCTCCTAATGGACAACTAAGTGGTCATTTCTTATCTAAGCAATAGAATTGTCATTTGAAATGAAACACACAATTACAAACAGGCAGACTTGCTAGAGATCATGGTTTATCAAAGCAGACAAATTGAGAAGCTTGAACCTGAGTGTGGCATACGAGTTATCAATTTCTGGTTTCTCAACCAAAGAGATCAATTGGGTCTGCCCTAGCTGTAGCTGAAGATGACGAAACTGTTCAACAAGCTCAAGGAGATTGGGAAGTGGAAAATGCTAATTACGGGCTCCCGTTACTGGCAGGCATCGAGTAGGAAGCCCACACTAGGCTTTTCTTTTTCTAATCCCAAGTTTATTAATGTTGTGTAAGGTAGTTCTGATACTATGCCAGTTTCTTAGGATATATACTAGCAGGTTTCTTTGCTACACTTCTAAAGAAGGAAGTAAGAATATCCCTGCTTATAGGAAGCAATTTTGAATTTTTGAGGTGTTTTGAACTATTGGCTTTTGGAAAGTCCGATTTTGTTTGTATTATTATGCTGTACAGTGTGGCAGCCGCAACCTTTTAATACAAATTATAGCTTTTTCAGTTAAAAAATAAATAATGTTGAGCCTTGCACTAAAACTTGCAAAACAGCTTTGTCCTTTGGCAGTCCAATTCCTATCACAAATTCTTTGAGCTTTGGCATAATCTGGAAGCCCATACCAGTCCTATTTACAGAAGGGAAAAAGACCCGGTTCCTAACACAAAAAACTGTTGGCTTTTGTTGTACCTGGATGTTTTAATGAAGTTCCACTGAATTATCTGAGTATTCAAGACCTTTCTGGTGTATAATCCACTAATATGTTTCAAATGTGGCCCCCTCGTGCAGTGACCTTTGACTAGCCCCTAAAGGCAGAAAGCAAGGGCATGGTCATAGGCATTCAATATTCAGCCCCACTCAACATAAAAATTCTCTCAACTAAGAGTAAGCTCTCCAGCATGAGTCCTGAGTTTTGACGTATACTGTTTGAAGGTGGCGAAGATGGCCCTGCTTCTCCTTATCAATATACATTTCAATAGAAAATTTGGCAGATCAATATCCATTTCAATAGAAAATTTGGCAGATAATTTAATTAAGGATTGCTTAAAAAAACATGATATTATTAATAAATACAATTATATTAGAAAAGCTTTTGTCCTTTCATTTCCAATTCCAAATATCAGAAAATGGCTCTTAGAATGAAAGATATTGCTTGGGCATATGCTGAGATGATTGATAATCAAATGTATTGCAAATTTTGTCATAAAAGAATTAAGGGAGGTGGAGGGGGCATTCACAGAGTGAAACAACACTTGGTATTAGAGGCCAAATTGTCCCATGTGCAGCACTAGCATAACAGATTGGGGAAATTAGGAAGGAGTTGCTAGAATAACTTGAGAAGTTTGAAGAAGAAAAAAGTTGGACAAAAAGAAATAGAGGCTGAAATAAGGAGAAAGAGGAGTATAAAACACATGATGGTTGCCAACCTCAATTTTGATTATGATGACTCTTCATCTATCCCTTGCACTGATGCATCCAACCCCTTTTGCTATGTTCCTCTCTCTTTGGAGTCTATTAAAGAAAAGGGTCAGGGTAAAATTAAAAAAAATTATTTCACTGTCACAACCTCCTCTCCCTCTGATAGAGCACATGGTCCTCAAGCTAATAGAGGTCAAATCTAACCTACGTTAGATGGCCATTGGAAGAAAAAATTGAGAGAATTGATTACATAGCTAGATGGTGGTATGATGCTAATATCCCCTTCTACGCTGCCTGTTCACCATATTATGAACTTATGTTTGATGCCATATTCGCTGTTGGTAAGGGCTTCAAAAGCCCTAATATGCATGAACTAAGGGGATCTCTTTCGCAAAAAGAGGTTATGTCCATTGATGAATATTTGACAGATTTCAAAAGCTCTCTCATGGGTGAAAACATGATGTACCGTCATGTTAGATGGATGGATTGATCAAAAGAACTGTACCATTATAATTTTTCTTATCTTTTTCCCATAGGGAACCATGTTTCTAAAATCAATTGATGCATCTGATAAGGTGAAATATGCACACTTGCTGTTTTGGCGATTGAATGAGGTTGTTGAAGAGGTGGGGGTGGCTAATGTTGTTCAGATCATCACAGATAATGCCTCTATGTTCTTGCTGGGAAAATGTTAGAGGAAAAACACAAAACCATCTTTTGGACCCCATGTGCTGCACATTGCATAGACTTCATGCTTGAGGATATTGGTAAAATAGATTGGATCAAGAAAACTAATAGAGCATGTCAAAAGCATAACAAAGTATATCTACAATCACTCATGGATTTTGACCCTGATGAGGAAAAACACAGGGGGAAAGGATCTTGTTAGGCCTGCCATCACTAAATTTGCAAATTATTTTTTGACATTGCAATCTATGCTTTACCAACATGGAAACTTGCAGAGAATGTTTTCTAGTGATGAATGGAATGGATGTCAATGGGCTCGCAAACATGATGGTAAAGATGCAAGAAAGAAAATTAATGAAGACATATTTTGGAAAAAGGCAACAGAGGTTGTGAAAGTTGTTGAGCCACTAGTTAAGGTGTTGCGGTTGGTGGATGGGGAAAGATTGGCTATGGGTTTCATTTATGAGGCTATGGATCAGGCAAAGGAGTAAATAAAGGAAGCACGCAATGATAGAGTGGCTAAGTATCATTTGGGAAATCATTGATCAAAGATGGAACAATCAACTCCATTGCCCTATACATGCAGCTGTTTTTTTTGTTTTTGTTTCTTTTGGTTATTTGGTTTGGTAATGTGTTGACCCAAGGTATGATTATAAAGCTCTGGTGGGAGAAGCTTTGACTGGGGAGGTGAGAGATGGATTGATTGAGTGCCTTGAGCGCATGGTCCCTGATGAGAGTGAGCAGTAGAAGATACATCGAAAAATCACTTGTTTCAGTAGAGCCACAGGTACCTTTGGCAAGAACTTAATAAAGATTGGAAGGGAAACAGATGAGCCAGATAAACAATTTCAATTTTCAAATTCTTATTTTGTTAAATTGTTTATAATTTGAAAGTTGGATATAATGAGAAGCTTTGACTGGGGAGGTGAGAGATGGATTGATTGAGTGCCTTGAGCGCATGGTCCCTGATGAGAGTGAGCAGCGGAAGATACATCGACAAATCACTTGTTTCAGTAGAGCCACAGGTACCTTTGGCAAGAACTGAATAAAGATTGGAAGGGAAACAGATGAGCCAGATAAACAATTTCAATTTTCAAATTCTCATTTTGTTAAATTGTTTATAATTTGAAAGTTGGATATAATTTGTTGAACCAACTCATTACACAACTATGTTTTTTGCAACACAATGGTGGGAGGCATTTGGTAGACAATGTCCTCAATTGCCGAAGTTTGCAATCTATGTTTTGAGTCAAACTTAGTGCTTCTGGGTGTGAGAGCAATTGGTCTGTTTTTGAGAGGATTCGCACGAAGAAGAGAAACCGTTTAGCACAAAAATGGTTAAATTATCTAGTCTACGTCCAATACAACCTCTGACTAAAACACAACCAATTTCTAAACAAAAGACATGATATAAATCCCATTGTGTTGGAACTTGGAAGACATTGATCCATCCTTAGATTGGGTAATGGAGACTCAACCTACAGAGTTTGACCCTGATGAAGATGTTGGTGTTGATTTTGATTTAAAGATGGATGATTACAGACTGTTCAGTTAAATGCAGATCCACTAGTACCGGCCCGAACTCCTCCAGCGGGAGGCACTTCCTCTATTCAGCCACTACTTCTACAGTTGCAGTTGGAGATCTTGATGAAGAGGAGCCATGGGTTTCCTCGTCTGACTCCGATTCAGAGCCTGAGCCAGATGATCTTGCCTTGTCTTGCAGCGGTGATTAGTGTGATGTTTTGTTGTAGAGACCATTTAGAGCCTCTTTGTTTGTGTTTTTGTTTTGATCTCTATTTATATGTATTGGACAGTGCACTGGGTGCCGGTTTGATATAATAGATATATTCATGAGCATACTTTGTTCATATGTTGTCTTCTCTCTATATTCTAATGCTTTGAGTTAGGAAACATGAATGAAAATCTTTAAAAATATTTTTTTCATAAAAAAATAATGTTTAAATGTATTTTTTAGAATGACCGAGTCATTGAAATCAACTAGGCCAAGTCGGCATTTGCATTGGCTGGTTGCTATCTACATGCGAGGAGAAGGAGATGTTCGCTGATCTCTTGGCTTGAATGTTTTGCGTGCGGTCGATATTGACAATTTTTTCTTCTAGCTTTGCCAATCGATATTGACAATTTTTTCCTCTAGCGTTGCCAATCTGAAAGAATTCTCTCGCTGAGTTCTCCTGTACCTCCCTATGTTACTTGTAATATTCAAATGACATTGACTTTTTGCCAACTTCATGCTGTGATTGATGAGGTGATGGGAACACATACAATACACCAAGTATAGTGGGAGCCATAACCCCCTTTCGTGTGAGTTGTCATCATATCAAGGTAGGGGCAACATTTATGAGGGAAAAATCACTTCCATTTTATTAACCCACTTGATAGCGTTTTTATCACCTAGTCCATCATATTTAGGCATATCAATTTTGATTTTATTCAGAGAACCCACTTTATCTTGAGATCTTTGGTACCTAGAATTAAATGAATTTGGACTTGGGCTAAGGGTTGCATAAATAAGACATCTACCCTTTCGAGTAGTTGGTTAATTCTTTTGTAATGATTATTATTTTTGTTGTAATTTCTCATTCTTAATAGCGAATGCCATCATCTTTCATTGTCTTTTATTAATCTATTAAATTTGTTTTTGTTTTGTATTAATTTATCAATTTTATACCTTATTTTATTTTATTTCTCCCAACTCTTTTTGTCCTTTTCCAATTTTTTTTATTTTTTTTTTATTTTTTTTTTATTTTTTTCTTCGCCTTTTTCAACACTACCAAGACAATATCTTATGCTGTTGATTTCATCTTTTCATTGATTTATATCTGCATGCAACCTTTCGTTAACACTACCAAGACAACGTCTTATGCTTTGACTTTGTCTCTACATTAATTTACATCTGCCTGCAACTTTTCAATGCTTCAATTTTTTTCCCTTCACTTTATATACATTATAGCTTAATTTACAAGAAATTAACTTTAAATATAAAGTGTGTATATTTTTCTTTTTTCTCAAAAGAAAAATAAAGTTTAAATTTAATATTTTTAAGAACTTAATTTATATAAAGTGCGTGTATTTTTCTTTTTTCTCAGAAGAAAAATAAAGTTTAAATTTAATATTTTTAAGAACTTAATTTATTAATTAAGCGGGTTTATGGAAAAGTACGCTGGACTTTATTGAAAAGTCGCCTGGGGAAGAAAAAACGAAAATGGGATGGATTGAAGTGCGTGGAGGGTGAGATAAGGAGGAGGTACGGAATCGATATGGATCACAAAGTAGATGCAGTGGCATGGAATCGCTATGGCAGTGGTACAAAACTGGCATGCGGCTACGTGATTGAGATGGAGGTACGTACGGCGGATGCAAATTTACAGCAGGGAAAATGTATGGATCAGCACCGTGGCTGTATGGATCGATTGCTGGTTTAATCAATTGGCATAAATTATATGCAATGGTTGGCACAGATTTGCAGTGATAGCTGGTATGGAACTAGGTGCCGGGCACTCGAATTTGCAGTGATTACAATTGGTGGTTGCCTACATACAAAATACCGGGCACACGGATTGCAGTGATAACAATGGATGCCTGTGTACGGACAAGGTACGAGCCCACAGATTGTAGTGGTTTAATTCTACATGGACCTGTATGGAATTGCAGTGCAACGATAATGTTGGGGAGTTGTGTGTATGGACAGCAATGAAGACCCACAAATTCACTGATTGTGTGAGGTGTTTTAAGTCACGAAGCTAAGGATGAACCGTGAATCTCATGTTTATACAATATTTCATAACACAGCTATTGTCAATTGAGCTGTCTCATGGGCTATTAAATTTAACTATATTTATATTATTATTATTATTTATTATATTTTCAGTGTTATTACATTTATAATAAGAATGCGGGTCCAACCCTAAAACTATGTTTGCTTGGATAAGAGCTTGTCTTCCTCAGATGTAAGGAAACATGTTAATGGTCCAAGACTAAGAGGTGGCATCTGGTAGGAGTGAAAGCTGTTCCCCATACGGACGGACCATCAGCGGGTAATTACAGGTGGCGTGGTTTTCCTTGAATAACAATGATGAATCAACCTGCATTAATGGAATCAACCTGCATTAGCGGATAATAACCAGTGATGATTATCCCCATTGCTAGTTTGACAACTGAGTTATAATAGGTTTTCTCACTCTTTGAAAAAAAGAATGCAGGTCCAAGCATAATTCTATCATTGCTCTGTTTCAAGTTTTTCTGACAAGGGGGTACTTTAAAATAAGTGCTCTCTTGCTTATTTATATATGCTTGCACAAGACATATTAGTACAGACTACAGAGTCAAACCTTGCCATCCATTTTGATATAATTACTATAGGTGAAGCAATTATGACATAAAACATCATGTACATGGAGATCATTTTGGAAAACACTTGTTTCCAAAATTTGTTGCTTCCAGTAGTTTTCAATGAATTCAATGTACAGAAAATTCACTCTCAAGCATTTGATCCCATTTTTCATACAAATCTGTCCAAATTGTTGGTGATGAGAATAGATAGAGGCTCTATGTTAGACCGCAGGCTTTGAAAAGCATGCCATCAAGGCTTCCTCATAAATCCGAAAGCGGAACATCCATAGCACAGGGCATCTTGCTGCCACCAAATCTAGACTTTGGGTAGAAAATCTAAATGTTCAACCTATCAAACAATTTGGGATTGAGTGCAAAAGGTACATTGTTCTTAACTTGATGAATATAAATTTCTAATAGGATGAGTCAGTGGTCTATTCCAGCTTCAGGTGTCGACTATCGTGTTATGGCAATCGATGTCTTACAAAACAAGAATCTGTCAAGCTGTTTCATTGTGAATGCTTCATTCAGTTTTCTCTGGATTCAATATTTTAGCATGTGTGTTTTTGGATTATTCTCGAGCATTCCCATATTCTTGCCATGTTACCTCCCCCTTTCTTTTCATTGTGTTTTAAATTGGAGTTACAGCATCCACACATTATGATGTCTTTTTGGAAGTTGCTTTGAGAAACATCTCTTGAAGCTGGGGACCTGCACTGTTAACACAGACTTACTTCGGCTTAGGTGCCAGGCCAGGTCTGAGGGGCAGTGTTAGTGGATTTGATGAAATTCATGGTCGAAATTCGAAATTCACCGAATTTCAAGATGAATCAAATAAAATCGCTTCAGATTCGGCGAACTTGAAAGGGAATCTTCAACAAGTCTTCCTCAAACAAATTTGGCATAAAATCAGAGTTGGATAGAATTTGAATTGGATTTGCTATAGAGGGTTTAAAAGAATTAGAAAAAAACGAATTGTGCAGACCTCCCTTAGTGTATGGCATCGTTCCTTCAACCCTCCGCCACACTCCAGAGTCCAATCTCCAATTGAGCGGCAACGAAGCCAAAATTTGAATGCTAGTGAGTGTACTATTCGATGATTACAGACCTGAGTTCACAGGTGGCACTAGGATAGGGTTAAACTTTAAAGACGGAGGTTGGTTCACAAGTTGACTATATTATGTATTTTATTATTATGTATATTTTTCAATTATAATTTTGATTTATTTAAATTTGTAATTTCATTTTATTTTCATGCTATATATATTATTAGTCAAACTCAAATTCAAACTCGAACCCAGTGACACTGCTGAGGGGTATGTGTTCTACCAAATTTGCTGGGGACTAGCATCCATCCTCATCCATATTTGACATGGCATTCGAGTGGGGCAGACCACAGTGAGAATGGAACTCCAGTGGATGGTTTAACATTGCATCAATCTCACCGGTGAACTGAGGGCTGACTGATAAACCCATTATGAATTTGTCTATCCTAGAAAATCTAAAATTATAGTGAATTTCAGAAATTGTCTTCCTAATGGTAATAGTTTAGTCTTATAAGTTTATAAGTGAAACATAAACTCAAACATGAATATTATAAACTTACCCCTAACTAGTGATCTACATTTCATTCATCTAATTTTTCAATACAACTCGTGTCCCATAAGGTTAGAGTGTCCATTGACTTCTACAGTAGAAAAAAAGCAGGAGACGAAACATACCTATAACTTTATAAGCATTGATCCATTGGCTGGACGATTTTGGCTATTGAATCTTTAACAATTATGGGCTTAATAGCTTTGATGTTTCCTCTTGAGGGTTTGTTTTTTCCGTGTTGAGCCGACTCCCTTGCTCCTTTCTCAATGCAGGAACTTCTTATCTATCCTCTACCACTTGCAGGGCTTGTTCTTCTATCCCATTCCTATGTTCCTGGAGGACTTAGAATATCCTAGTTGTCGCCTCAGCTTACTTGTTGGGTGCTTTCCCCTTGGCAGGCCCTTGAGATGTCTGATGACTAAAACCCTTGCTTGTCTCGTGAAATGTCCAGATCACGAGAATGTCTGCATTAGAGTGGGACTTTTACATTGTCTAGTCACTAGTGCTTCGAATGTTGAGGAGCCATAAAGGTTCAACTTACTGGTCTTAAGAAAGCCTCTTTTGAGGTCCACTTCAATGCAGATTTTTGCATATATTGATGTCAGTTCTCTCCTTGGTTTGTTTTGACTGTATGATAAATGTTTCCAGTTTATTCCTGATGCTTGTATGTAACGGTATAACAGGGTCCCGCTATTCCAATTTTACCTTGACTGGGATAGCGTTCAGGATTTGGTGTTTTTAGCTTGGCCGTCTAGTTCCCTACGTAGAAGTTTGCAGTCAATACTGGCAAATAAGGGTTATTATTAAATATCCTTTCCCTACACTTACTCTTGAACGTATCCATAAAGAATCCTCAGCCCACTTGAGAGTTTTGAAGGTCAATTTGTTGGTATCTAGATAATGCATGAACATCAAAGATAAACATAAGAGTGGAGAGAATAATACTCAATATATTCAGTTTCTGGACATCATATCAGGCTAGGTCAGCTGTACTTCTCTGTCAAATACATTATCTACCAGATACGTCTGCTACAGATATCTTATGACAATTTAACCACCTACCATAAATTTAACTTTTAATATTTATGTATTGGTCACATGTATATCACTAACATAATGTGACTAGATAATACAAAAGTACACATACAATATTTAATGCTGGAGGTTTCTGTTTATGTCTCCAACACTCTCCTCAAATGAGCTGCTTCCCAGAACAAGCTGAAGTTCTCAACATCTATGGAATCATTATCTACTGTAAAAGAAATTGCTTAATGCTGCAAAAACTGGATGTCTGTCCTTCCATCCCCTAGGCGAGTGCTGAAACTGTTGTGAAATGCAATTCTTGATCCAAAACTGAGTGTTTTATCCTATCGCTGGCATTCCTCATCTATTCCCTTAAACTTACTGGTTCCTCCATCATCTGATCTGATCGTTAGAAGCTTGGTTTTAGGTTCACCTAAATCTTTTTTTTGACAATAACAAGAGTGTTTTTTTGGTTTTCTTGCAACCAAAGCATTTCTTTTGGGTTATCCCTGTCCACGCTTAAATATGGGATTTGAAGACCAAATATGGGTTAACTTTTCTGAGAAATCTAATTCAATCATGAAATTCTTGCACAGGTTTAGTGTGGATGTGCAGGAAGTTGTTCGAGAATTTTCATTAATGACCCACCTTGGATGTAGTATACCTAGGGGGGATAATATGGGGTACAAGGGAGGTACCCAAGGGAATAATGTAATAACGGGATGGGCCATAGTAATAAATAAGATGGTTAACTCGTATCATGTAAGGGATCAAAAGTAGTTAGCAATAATGTAATAAACCCATGGTATTAGATAGATGGTATTGAGGGAACCATGGTAATGACCTATGATATTGTATGTATGAGGCCTATATAGAGGCTAGAGACTCCCCATTGAGAGATATCAAGGAATATTGTATGAACATGCATATGGCATGTGGAGTGTTCTCCTTCCTTAAGGAGTGAATATATGGTGTTGCCCTACCTGAAGGGTTTGATCAATAAAGTGAAACATTTCTATATTCAGATTTTGTTATTTTATGGGTTTATTTCTATTATCATATATTTTCAGATCAAATATATAACAAGTGGTATCAGAGCACTTTCTTGGGCAAAGCGGGGGATTTTTTTTTTGGTAGGAACTTTTTGGGGCGACGCGTTTGCAGATCATATCTGTACGTTTTGGTGAAAAATTTGCAGAATATAATTGCAGATCTGGGTTCTTTGCAAAAAAATACCCAATTTGGAAAAAAAATCAGTTGAATCAGAGTCCGGATGAGGGAGATATTGCTGATTTAAAAATCCGCTGTGTTGCAGACATTTTTCGGGGTGACGAGGTTGCAGATTAGATGTGTACGTTTTGGTGCAAAATTTGCAGAATCTCATTGCAGATCTGAGTTCTTTGCAAAAAAATACCCAATTTGAAAAAAAAATCGGCCGAATCAGAGTCCGGATGAAGGAGATATCGCTGATTTAAAAATCTGCTGTGTTGCAGACATTTTTCGGGGCCAGCAAGTTTGTAGATTAGATCTGTACGTTTTGGTGCAAAATTTCAGAATCTAATTACAGATCTTGGTTCTTTACAAAACAATATCCAATTTCAAAAAAAAAATTAAGTTGAATCAGAGTTCGCATTAAGGAGATATCGCTAATTTAAAATGAGTTATTTTTCAGAAATTTTTGTGACGACGGGACAGTTGCAGTGCGAATTTGAAATTTCAGTGCCTAGATCGGGATTTCGATCACATGAGAAGATGCAGAATGTTTGTTCCATTTCCGAAAACAGGTCATAATAGAGATTCTGAGCAATATTGACTAAATTGTGACAATTTCAAATTTTCGCCAAGTAAGTGAATTTTTTTTTTGTTATGTTTTTTGTTATTGTTCTTGTAAACCCAAACCCTCTGCATGGCGGTTCTATATTTTACAGGAAAAGATAATGGTCCTACTATTGAAGAATACATAAAACAAAAAAAATCATTATGGGCAAAACATTGGAAATTTTGGGTAGTGGCTAGTTTTACAGATGAGGCGACCACATGGTGGGAATTACTTAACAAAAAGAAGTGTTCCAACCTGCCCGATGAAGAATTTGAAAAATACCTTATAGACAGATGGTCTCATGCTCGAAAACAAGATAATGAGAAAGATGTGGGGTTATTTTCCACTGGTATCTGCTTATTACAGGTTCATGGGTATATTAAGAAAGAGAAGACCATTGTGTTTATAAATCTTATAAATGTCAATTTGACAAAAAAATTGCAAGTTCCAGCAAAACAAATAGAGCACACACAGGTTAATAATGAGGAAGTGTAAGTTTATAAAGATTTGAAGATCTTTATGGAGAAGTATGTATTGCATTCTGATTTTTATGTTTCAGATATGGCTAATGTGGATGTTATTTTAGGATATCCTTAGATGGAATTGGTGGGTACTATCAATATTAATGTGCATAAGAAATTCATGAAACTCTGGTATAAAAAGAAGAAAATAACATTGTAGGGTATTTCTATTAAGACCCAAGCAGGGACTATGGACGCAGAAGCACAAAGCTCTAATGACACTGACACATCGGATGATGAGCCTTTAATGGTCGACAACCAAACACAAACATCAAACAGGGAGAATCCAAGGAGGCTGAAGCAGAAAATGTTACAGGTACTAATACATCAGATGAAGACTCGGTGGTTGAAGTAATATTGGAAGATAAGAAACAACAACAAGCACCACGACATGTACCAGATACTAATCAGGCTCTATTAGGTGGTGAATTAAAGAAAAAGACATCGTTGGTTAAAACTCCAGCATATCACCATCCACATCACCCCGCAAGAAAACAACCAACAAGATGACAACGAATTAGCCACAAGGACAACAACTCCTGCATGAAAGATAGAGAGGGGCGAAGATCCACCTATTACACATCAACACAGAATAGCCGCCGGGATCAACTTCCATCTCAAGCGAGCGAGGCACCAACTAGGTCGAGGGTTCACCTTTCTCTTGGATCGCTGGATGCACGTGCATGGTACCAGTGGACTACTCTTTTGAGTAGATCTTATTATTTGTGTTCTTCTTATGTTTCGGGGACGAAACATGTTTAAGGGGGGTGGAATGTAATATTCCTGGGGGGATAATATGGGGTACAAAGGGAGGTACCTAAGGGAATAATGTAATAATGAGATGGGCCATAGTAATAAATAAGGTGGTTAACCTGTATCATGTAAGGGACCATAAGTAGTTAGCAATAACGTAATAAGCCCATGGGTTTAGATAGATGGTATTGAGGGAACCATGGTAATGACTCATGGTATTGTATGTATGAGGCCTATAGAGAGGCTAGAGACTCCCCATTAAGAAATGTCAAGGAATATTGTATGAACAAGCATATGGCTTGTGGAGTGTTCTCCTTCCTTAAGGAGTGAATGTATGGTGTTGCCCTACCTAAAGGGTTTGATCAATAAAGTGAAGCATTTCTATATTCAGAGCTTGTTATTTCTTGGGTTTATTTCTATTATCATATATTTTCAGATCAGATATATAACATTGGAAAGATGATAATTTATTCCATCTTGTAATTTCATTTGAAAAATAAAAAAAATAAAAGTGAAAGTTTTATGTTTTGAAGTCAATTAGTTTTAGATCTCTAAGTGAAATGTTCTAAAACTTCTATAACATTAATAAACTTACGTTAGTATTTACTATTTAATCTTAGCTGCATATACCATGATTGAGATAGGTGGCAGTTAGGATTGAAGAGATTATTTATCCCTCTCAAAGCATAAATAAGACAAGCTTGGAGAGGTCAGTTACATACATGAGAAAACAACAAGAGTGTTGAAAGAGGGCAGATTGCATTCAAGGAGAAGAGGAAGATTGCTGAAGTGATCAGCAAGTACAGCAGGCCATACAAGCTGTATCACTGTTGTAGCAGTCCTATCTCAATGCATAGGCTGTACACCATTAGATGTGCACGTACACTCTTAGATCTGGCCGTACATTGCTGTTTGAGGTGATTTTATTCTCTATATAATTGCTGTTTCAAAGCACGCTGCGGAGGTCACCTTATAAGCTTTGATCAAAAAAAAAAAATTAGATTTGGAGGGGAAATCATTGTAAATGTATTTTATTTCTTTTGCTATTCATTTTTCAGCGACTGTGTAATTGATGCAATGCTTTTTCTGCTGTTAAATAAATTCTGTTTTAAGTTATTGAGAGTGAAAACATTAGGAGAATAGCCACCTAGTCTAAAAATTACATAGTTTTGGAACAATTTCTTTGATTGATATTTTCAAGGATTTCCAATGATAAATCAATTGTCAGAAAGAAGTACCAACAATCAGAGGGTTTCAAAGTTTCTCTTACGGACTAATTTTCAGATCTAGAAGTTTGTGCATTAGATCTCAACGATGGCCTTAGCTAGCTTTAGAGGATAGGCTAGAAGTTTAATTATGAGCTAGGGTTTTCAACAACTACAAGAAATGTGTGTGTTTTGTAATAACATTACAGTACTCATTAATCTATGAAATAACAATGTTCATAATTGGATACATAGTGGTAGAATAAATAATTTGAGCAATCAATTGATTCCACAAAGAATTGTTTATAAACTAGGGCTGATTCAATAAGCAATTACAGGCTTACAAGTTCCACAGGTAACATCATAAACATAACTTACTAGACTTTAGCTAACCCCTCACAGATTTAGAGTCCTATCTTAGCTCTGTTGTCACAAAGCACATCAACAATACTTGTTGGTTGCTCCTACTGTTGATTGCGCTGGCTGCTTCAACCCCCAATTAGCCTACACCCTTAAACTCTTGTAGTCCCCTGTTTGTATCCTTTTCTACTACCCATAGCCTCATAAATAACCTTTTGATCTTTGCTGCTATAGGGAATTGATTCCCAGCTTTCCTCTACCTTAGGCAAACTTGTATGGGTCTCCCGTACCCTCAGTTATACCCTCCATTGTCTCACAAAGGGGTCTCCAACTTCTCTACCACAAAAAATGGGGTTCCAACCTCCTCGTTGCCTCAAAAAAATAATCTATTGCCCCTCAGGGTGTTAATTTTTCATAGGGCCACCTGCTTTGATAATTGCATTTCTTCATTAACACATTATGTTCACCCCATATCATCATTCCATTATTCAGATCTACACCATTATTCACCAACATATGCAATTATATAGAAAAAGCAACATCATCATCATCAATGCAACAGAACATGAAGGAACAATAGAAGAAAAACATGCCCACACATAGAGACACTAGGATTGGTCTGAGACCAGGGCAAAATCCACTATGGGGAAAACCCTTGCAAATCTTCTTCTTCTTCTGTCATCATCAAATGATTCAACAAAAGAGAGTACAATGATCCATAACTTCATCTATGCAACAAAACAACTATGATATCCATGAAACAGATCTAATCATGCTTGAAATCAAAACCTTCATTCTGATCGCTGCAATGTGCTGTCACAACTGAAGTCAACTGCTAGATACTGCTGTCACTGATTTGAACGCTGCTGAACACTGTTGTCACTGAGCGAAATCTCCGAAATACAAAAATCTCATCCATGAGTCCTGGACGTAGGGAGGAGTTGTGTGAGCTATAACAGATCTGGATGCTCTTTGCATAACTGGATGACTGCGTCTAGAACAGATCTAGACGCTTCCAGGTGAAATGGATGAGGGCGTCTGTGGTCAAACATACCTAGACCTGCTTCAAGCCTTGGACACTCTCATAAGGTTGTTGTGCGAGCATCTATGGCAACTCAGACGCTCTCAGGACCCTCTGTGTGAGCGTCTGGGGACTAATACAGTCCGATCTGACCCTCAAGCCTTGGATGCTCTCATAACTCACCGTGCCAACGTCCAAGGCTCCATGGACGCTGTCAGGACCACTGTGTGCCAGCGTCCAAGGACTAAAATGACCAGTTCTGTGCCAACGTCCGAGATCCATAAAACCCTAGATCATAGCGAGCTTCGCCCTTGAGATTTCAAACCCTTGTGCGAACTTTCCTCCGACAGACCTGTGCAAACCAAGACAATAAGAGAAGAGAAGATGGCTTGATCAATGTGTCCAAATGAGTTTGAGGTCTCTTCTATTTATAGGCTTTCATGAGGGTCCACTTGGGGTTGAGGTCGACTTGCCCAATTTAACATGTGCTTAGGGCTGACCTAACCCAATTTTCTTGAGTGAATAGATAAATTCAAAAGCCAGCGTTTGCTTATCCAAATAAGGTGATCTTTAGGTCGATTTTGGTCTTCTTGAAAATAGGAATCTAATGCAATCATCATCTTGGTCATCTGAGCTGTGCAAGGTGGAATTTGGCCGCAGTGGTAAAAATTAACACTCTCTCTCACCTAGGGAGAACTCCACCTGCCAATATGTGTCCATCGATCAATATGCCTTCTTGTGTCTTCAAGTGTCATAACATATCATCCTTGATCATCTCTGTCATGTAGTCATCATGCCATGACCACCTCAAGTTCTCATCATCACAAATCATCATTGTACATCTTGATCTAGCCCTTGCTTATTCCTGCTTATCTCTTGATTGTTTTTGCTCGCATGCTAAATGTTCTTGAATCTAGAAGAAGAAGACTTTGTTACTGGAGGGGAGCTTAAGCTACCACCCTCTATCCATCAGGCTGTTACTCGAAATCTCTGCCAGCGGGCTACTACCCAGAATATCATCATCAATCGTCATCGGAGAGAATGTCATCAAGGAACACATCTCAACTTGGAACCATATCGGGGAACACATCTTGACACGAAATCTCATGGGGGAGTTATACATCTACAACCCCATATTGAGCAATAGGATATCCAAACACACAGGGGAGCACATCTCGACCCGAAATCTCATGGGGGAATTATACATCTATAACGCCATATTGAGCAATAGGATATCCAAACACACAGGGGAGCACATCTTGACCTTGGGATCTCATTAGGGAGCTCAATCTCAACTTGAATTGCATAGGGTTATCTCAACTCATCCTATTGCCCATCGATATTCCCATCGATGACCCTAAATAGTCATGTGGTAGAACACCTACATCATAATCGACTTGGGTTATACACCCCAAATACACTCGCAACTCGTTGGCCAAACAAGGAGTGGTATTCCCGACAAGCCCAACTTGTGGGTATGATGCCAACTAGGGTATACTCTGCAAAGACCAAACATGGGAGCAACATTCTCCGACCCTATGAAGATAGGGGAGCAACATCTTCAACCCTATGGGTAACATATAGGGGAGCAACATCTTCAACCCTATGGGTAACAGATAGGGGTAATACCCTATTGTCTAGAGTTCCCTCAACCCCAGGAGCCCTCTATTTCAATTCCTCACCCTCAGAGCTCAGACATGGAGGAAGAGTTGGTTCAGTGTCATTGATCAACGCTGCTCTCATCATACTCAAATATGGTATCAACTTGTCTCAATAGCATATGTTTCCTGTTCATACATGACATCAAATCAAATATCATGTCAGAACACAAATAATCATATAAATCACAAAAGGATACCATAATCATCCTCCCTCTCAAAGAGGTTCCAACCACAACGCTTGAGTTTGTTTCGAACAACTGCACTGTTTCAATATATGAGAGTATCTCGGTCCCAACTATAAATATGGGACTTTCTGCCAAACAGATCTCACTCTATGACATCACAATGTATCCATGTCATATCCAGATCATGCTCAGACAACTCTCTAAGGAGCTTCTACATCCTGCCTCACAGCTAGCCATTGTACTTATCCTCAATCGTACTACGGACCTCTTGTCCAAGATATCATGGTAGATCTCATACTAAAACAACATCCAAATGTGCTTATCAACAATAATCTCAAATATCAACAATACATCTAATATCTCATTTAAAAAAATAGAACACCTCATGCAACTATTTCAAAAGATGCTCAGTGGCAACTCTATGTGAGTGTAACAACTCAATCATGAATGTATTCAGGTACTATGCACATCATATATATACGGATGAATATTCAAAATGGAACATTAATGCTTCAAACAACTGTTGGATGCCATGTCAAGTTCAACAACATCTTGAACTTTAATTCAGAGTGTCCAAGGATTTCCATTTCCATTATTCAAAAACATTTTCAAATAGTTTTGCAATATAGAATTTCTTTCCCAAATTCTAGAAATCAATTCATCATTACATGATACATTATTCGAGCTTCAGAAGCTATCTCCCTTTGATTTAGATCATCAGAGGCTCATCACCTGTCAAGAATAGACCATAAGGATATAAAACCAAAACCATAATCAAAATCAAAGCCATAACTAGGAACTCATCATCCTGACTTCATCAAATGACTGTCCACTATGGACATATCTGGATCGGGGAGCTTGCTTCATGCAATGCTCTCTACAAGCATAATGCTTTACTAAGCCAACATAATCAACCTTACATACATCAATGGTGTATCATCACATCAACAAAGTCAACTCATCAAAGTTTAGAAGTTAGATCACAACCAATATCAAAGTCATCAATATCACAATATCAATTCTTTCAACCAGGAGACAGGTGGAGCTCATATCAAATCTTGACTTCATTTATTATAATGCCAACAAGTTGTATGCAATATCAATTCAAACTTTAGCATGTCATTCTCATTCTCATAAGTCATTTCTGCTGCTAGGTGCAAATGCATACACCAAGGATGAGTCATGCAGGTTTCAATTTCATGCTGAATCACAACTATCAGTACCTCAACCATTGTGCTAGGAACGAGGAGGCCAATACAAAATCATTTTTTCGAATACCCACATAAGTCATTATGCCCACATAACATTGATATCAGGGCAAATCAACAATCGTGAAGTCAGATCATCAGGTCAACTCTAAATTTGCTATTGTAGAGAGATCTATAGTCAAAGCATATCTCAATCATCAATTCAAAGTTATTGTCGAGCATCATGACAAAACTCTGTTCATCTATATCAATCATCATGCCAACCTCTTGTAGCACAAACATAGTGACATATCTATATGTATGTCTTGGTCACTTGCAAACACACGTTTAGTCTGCATGTTCATGTTATGGCAAACATTCAAGATTTTTTTGCTTCAAGATCTTGTTATCTCCAACACATCTGTGGAACTGACATCTTCCAGGTGAACATCTAATTTCATGCAAGATACTTCATTTTTATGTGATCAACAATTTAACCCAACAACTTCAGAAATCATATTACAGTGGCAGGATATGTCAGAAACATCTTGATTCAGAGTTCAGACAACTTCAGAAAGCTTCAGATGATGGTCAACTATAGTCAAACCCCTGGACGCTCCCTTCAGGTTAGCATGGGAGCGTCTTTAGCTGCATGGACGCTCTCTGGGCCTTAGCATGCATGTGTCTAGGGACAAGATCTCCCAGTTCTGTGACTGCGTCTGAAGCAGAAACCCTAATTTCTATGCGGGTTTCAGATCTGAGACTCTGCTGCAGATCAATACTGTCAGATGCACATAAATCATATTTCAGCATCACATAATGCAAATAGTGATATGAGTAAGAGTCTTGAGAAGAGATTCTCCCTCTGATTGGGAGTCTACTTCATTCATCTTCATTCATGCCACCAACCTGTCTCTACTAGAGTCAAGCAACAACAGATATATTAGAACATATATCTATCATGGCTATCAACATCATGACATCAATCTTTCATCAAAGGTTAGACTCAAAGCAATAGATAGATGCAACATCATATCTCAAAGATTATGAACACAATAACACTTTTTATCAAGTCACTTCATCAAGTTAGGGCATTCAACTTTACCATATGCTATCAAGACATGACCACAAGTAGTAAGAGATCTAGAATATCAATCTCATAGTTATACCTCTAACATCAAGGTTACCATACTTATCATGATCAATAAGATCAAGTAAGGTCATTTATCAAAACAACAAGAGTGACAATCTCTCTTTCCATATG
Organism: Pinus tabuliformis; assembly: GCA_031772625.1. NCBI lineage: Eukaryota > Viridiplantae > Streptophyta > Pinopsida > Pinales > Pinaceae > Pinus > Pinus tabuliformis. Next base: position 683,260,540 of record CM062820.1, on the reverse strand, counting down.
CTTTCATCACGCTAATCACAAGCATTACCAGTAGTATAATGTATAAGAATCAATGAGATATCCTTCTATATAAAATCCATCATGACAAGTATCAAGACTATCATTTACTAGACTCAAGGTGCTAGCCTTCCTTATAAGATCAAGATGTCCACTGGATGGTTTTTATCCAAACATCAAGCATATCAATGTATCAACATTAAATAGCCTCATAGAATTCAAGAAGATCAAAATGTTCAACACCAGGTGCATCATTTCATCATAGCAAATATAGATCCAAGTCACTTTCATATGCATGTATGAGCCATCAAAGAAAGAGAGATTCTCATCATACCTTAGGGCTTATCGAGCCATACAATGTTACCACTGAAATACAACATACCATGCATACCTTGTGATATTCAAATACTCGTGCACCTTTTCATTAGACGACTTGAAGCACTTTGTCACCTGTCATCAAGTACCTCTTTCCAAATCTAGTTTTCTTTCCTTCATCTCAAATGATCTTCATATCTCATCAATGAGGTTAAAAACATCCATATACTCAATTACATATGCAAGAAGTATAATCAATAAACATAATCATCAGATCCATAGGCCTAAACAAATGTAAGAGGCATCATGAGTCAAGAAATATTTATCTTCAATGAGAGGTGATCCTCTTCCTCTTGAACCAATCTTCAAGAGCTATCAATGTCCATGTCAATTATCCAACCAGGTGTGCTAGGGATTACCCCATCTAGGGCTTCATCAAATCCAGCTAGGTTCCATATCTCATATTGTTCCCATAAACCAAGGTTTTCTCTCCAACCCTACCCTCATAGAATCCATCAAACCATAATAGTCAAGTTTCCTAGGGTTTTCTTCAAACCCTAAAATTCTTTTAGGTCTCTACCATCCTCTTTTTTCTTCCATCAAAGGTGTCATCATCGGGGTGATCTACATGGCTTTTCTTCAGCCCAACTATGATACCATGTTATTTTTCATAGGGCCACATTGTTCTTTGCTTTGATAATTGCATTTCTTCATTAATACATTAAGTTCACTCCATATCATCATTACATTATTCAGATCTACACCATTATTCATCAACATATGCAATTATGTAGAAATAACAACATCATCATCATCATCAATGTAGCGGAATAATAGAAGAAAAACATGCACACACATAGAGACACCAGGATTGGTCTTAGACCAGAGAAAACCCCACTATGGGGAAAACCCTTGCAAATCTTATTCTTCTTAGATCGTCATCAAATGATTCAGCAAAAGAGAGTACACTGATCCATAACTTCATCTATGCAACAAAACAACTATGATATCCATGAAACAAATCTAATCATGCTTGAAATCAAAACCTTCATTTTGATGGCTGCAATGTGCTGTCACAAATTGAATTCAAATGTTGGATACTGTTGTCACTGATATGAACACTGCTGTCACTGAGCAGAATCTTCAGAATACATAAATCTTATCCACGAGTCCCGAACGCAAGGAGGAGGAGTTGTGCGAGCCTTTATAACAGATTTGGATGCTCTTTGCATAATTGGATCACTGTGTCTAGAACATATCTGGATGCTTCCAGGGGAACTAGATGAGGGCGTCTGGGGTCAAACATACCCAAACCTGCTTCAAGCCCTGGACGATTTCATAACGCTGCTATGCGAGCATCTATGGCAGCTCGGACGCTCTCAAGACCACTCTGTGCGAGCGCCCGAGGACTAATACAACGGGATCTGACCTTCAAGTCCTAGACACTCCCATAACTCACTGCGCCAACGTCCAAGGCTCCCTAGACACTGTTAGGGCCAATGTTTGCTAGTGTCCAAGGACTAAAATGACCAGTTTTGTGCCAGCGTCCGAGATACATAAAACCCTAGATCAGAGTGAGCTTTTCCCCTGAGATTTCAGACCCTTGTGCGAACTTTCCTCCAACAGACCTGTGCAAACCAACACAATAAGAGAAGAGAAGATGACTTGATCAATGTGTCCAAATGAGCTTGAGGTCTCTTCCATTATAGGCTTTCATGAGGGTCCACTTGGGATTAAGGCTGACTTGTCCAATTTAACATATCCTTAGGGCCGACCTAACCCAATATACATGACTTAATAAATAATTTCAAAAAGCAACTTTCGCTTGTCCAAATAAGGTGATCTTTAGGTCGATTTTGGTCCTCTCGAAAAGAGGAATCTAATGCAATCATCATTTTGGTCATTTGAGCTGTCCAAGGTGGAATTTGATGGTAGTTGTAAAAATTAACACATGGTTGGTTCCAACCTTGTTGCCTTAGGAAACAATCTCCACTTAACTCAGGTGATAACTCACTGACTCAGATTTGATTAGTCTAGTCTTGCATCCTTAGGAGACAACCTTCACGTGCCTCAGAAATATCTCATTGCCTCATATAATACCTCAGAGATAGTTAACTATCATAGATAATGCCTCATGAGATAGTTCGCTGCCACAAAATGATAAATCGAACCCTCGCTACTTCAGAAATGGAGATTCTAGCCTTTGTTTCACCTCAGAATGTTGATCCTCCAATCAAAACTCTACCTTGTAACCAGAAAGGCAGAAGGATTGGCTAAGGTGGAATATTTTACCAACGAAACCAATTAGAAAGGAGTCTTAAAACACTTTAACAACCTTAGCCCAAAAATTTGAAAGAACAATAATCCATGATGATCACTATGAATCTCCTCTCTCCTTTTTATAGATTCCCTTTGGGGTTTTCTCTCTTAATTTTTATTTCGAGTGGCTAACAAGTTTCCCTCTATATGCCCCTAATTTACTATCATTATTTAATGTTACCTAAGTAACATCAAATAATGGTTCCCCCTTCACAAATGACTATATCCTATGGGATTAAATATGCTACTACGTCCTCCCTTTGGAAATTTAATTGGAAGAGGACATTACAACCCCCCCTTATTGACATTGCTTATCCTCAAGCAATTGCAAATTCAGGTGCTGCAAGATCTGTTCTCCTTCCCACGGGGCATCCTCTTCAGACGAATCCTTCCACCTAATAAGATATTATGAGATCATCTTGCCCCTCAATATCCTCTCTCAGACAACCATGATAGCTTTTAGAATCAATACTTACTGACCCTCCTTATCCAAAAAGGGTAGCTCAGCTGAACTAGTAACCTATTGACCCACTGCCTTACAAAATATTCAGACAGATTACAGATTGTAAATAAATAGTTTTCAAGGGGTATTTGCATAACTATGTGTCAGGATAGCAGAAGGCATGGATCAAATGGTTACATCTTAGGGAGCACTGCTATAACACCACTTATCATCTATCCATTGTGATGACCCCATTCAGGGCATTGTATAGGTACAATGCTCCAACATCTGTCGATTTGGCATTTGAGGAGAACAAGGCTCCAAAAGCCAAAGATTGGATACATGATAGTTATGAACAATTCTCCACTATGCATCCATATGCTAAGGCCTCTCTCAAATTGATAACTAATATGAGCTATGACATGGAAACACCATATAAAAAATCTCCACTAAAGAAAAGTGGTGCAAAGAAACTAAAACATAGATTTGATGGGCTTTACAAAATAACTGTCGAAGGTTGGAGTTTGACCATAGTTGTAAAAATTAACACAGGGTTGGTTCCTTGAAGAACAATTCTACTAGTGTTGCCTTATAATTTGCAGAGACCACAATTAAATTTGTGAACTTGGTCAACTATCACGTAGATGCAATCCTTTCCCTGTGCCTTGGGTAGTCCTGTGATGAAGTCCATTGATATGCTCTCCCATTTCTGCTCTGGAATTGGTAAGGGTTGTAGCAATCTTGTAGGAGGAGTATGCTCGGGCTTGTTCTGCTAACAAGTCATGCACTCCCTTACGTGCCTCAACACATCATCCTTGAGGCCTTTCCAAGAAAACCTTTCTCTGATTTTCCTATAAGTTTTGAAGAACCCTTGGTGTCCTGCTAGTGGTGTGTCATGTGTGGCCTTCAAGATCTTCTCCTTGAGTGTGGATTCAGGGACCAAATATAACATGTCTTTATAGAAAATGACCTCATCTACTATTTTGTACTTGTCATCCTAGATGAGATCATCCATTAACTCACAAGCAAACTTGTTTTTGGAATATTCTACCAAGAGGTGGGCTTTCCAATCTGATCCAGGTGGATATTGGTGGCCACCTGCCAAGTCCACCTGGACCCCCACCATTGTCTTTCTCAGTATTTTCAGTTTCCTTAATTGTAGCACAACTTACTATTTTTAGCAGTTTTTCGGGTCCTGAACTTCCGTAGCCGTTTTGAGGCCCTAAACGATGTTTTTTGGGGAATCCAGGGGCAACATGGGTCCATGGAATGGACCGATGTTGCCCATTCCAACAATGATAGTGCTCGGATAAATCTTTCTAATGAGCTATTGTACGCGTCAAACGGAGATCATATGCCAAAGTTACGACCCCGGGAAGTTGATGTACCAATTTACCCCAAACGGGGCCCACAGTTTGGCGTTTCATCTCCTAGGGTTAGGTTTTGGAATGTTAAGGGTTTTCCATTGTTTCTCAACAATAAATAGGCCTTCGAGCCTCATTGTAACACAGTTCAGAGGCATGTAGTCATCACATCTCTTCTCAGAGATAAGCTACCATCGCCCTAGCTGGTTTATTTCCATTTCGGGTTGTAAGAATATTTCAGTATTTTTCATTAATGAAATGAAGTATTATTTCTGCTGCATCTTTGTGTATATGGTTATCTCTGTAATTTGTTGCGTTCCTGTTTAAATCCGGATCAGTGGTATCAGAGCGGTCTGCTTTTTCTCTGTTTTTCTTTGCATGTCCCCAACAAGGTCGGGATATAAGGAGTTAGGGCTTGAACTGGTTGAACCTTTGCAAGACCAGCCTCGCAAATCCCAACGGCCTCCCATGGCGGACGAGAAGAAATACGAGGGGGCAGGAGATCCCATCAAAATCTTGCTCGAAGAAGCCCTCAAGCGACAACGGAACGCGATGATGGACAGCTTTGCCCAGATCGTTCAGCGGCTACCCAGAAGCGACGCATCGGCTTCCAGCAGCTACTCTGGAAACGCCACACCCTTTCAGGTAAAAGTTAATTTTGAAATCCCCATATTCGAGGGTCAGATAGACGCAGATGCCGTAGATAAATGGTTAAATCTGCTAGAGGGTTATTTTTCTGTTCATGAATTTTCGAGTCGGGAAAAGATTGTTTTTGCTCTTCTCAAAGCAGCCCCCCACGTCAAGGATTGGTGGGAAACCTACTGCGAGTAGAAGGATGAAAGTACTGGCTCACTATTTTCAGCTGCACCCACCTGGGATTCGTTCCGGGATGCCATCAAGGAGCAGTACTACCCTGTCGGAAGCTATGAGGATGAATACATAAAGTGGACCACGCTGCGGCAGGGAAGGGACCAAGACGTGTCGAAGTTCACCAATCTTTTCCATACCCTTCGCACAAAGTTGGGTATCAAGGATTCGGAGCAACATTTGATACTCAAATACCGTGGCTGTCTGCACAAGTACATCCAGGAAGAAATACAATTCCTAAACATCCCCTCGCTCGGCGTAGCATACCGATATGCCGTCAAGGTCGAGCAGAAGTTTAAACAAAAGAAGCGAGACTTTGGATCTACGAATCCAAAGCAGGGGAAAGGTGCCCCTAAACCACAGAACAAAGGACAAAGCCAAGGCGGGACAGCCCAAGACAACCAGCCGAAGCTGCAAGCAAAGAACAGCGCCGCGAAGCCGAGAAAGGACACTGGAAAATGGTGCGAGTTCCATAAGAGCTCCACTCACAACACAAGTGAGTGTCGGGCCAAGCAGTCACTGGTGGCTGAGCTAAAAGTTTCAGAATCAGATGCATGTTCCGACTCTGAGTCAGAACCCGATAAGGGGTATGAAAAAGGGAAGCAGATCATTGATGCGGATCCCAGCGCCACTGTTGCTACCACAAAGATCCAAAAAAATGAACCCGAAGATCCAGAGGAGGAGGAGCGTCTCTTCCACTCCCAGATGTGGGTAAAGGGCTCCCCAATACAGTTCATTGTTGATAGCGGGAGTCAAAAGAACCTCATTTCGGCAGAGGTCGTGAAGCGGTTGGGCTTACCGACCACAGCACATCCACAACCATACACCATTGGGTGGCTTCACCAAGGACGAGATCTTCGCGTAAGCCAGCAGTGTCGCCTTCCATACAACATCAAGCCCTTCACGGATGAGGTATTGTGTGACATTGCTCCCCTTGAAGTTTGTGATGTATTACTAGGACAACCATACTTGTGGAAGCGACATGCTGTGTATGAATCAAGGCCCCGTGCTGTTATTATTACATTGGGAAATAAGTTGTTCAGGATACCAGAGGTAGCACCACCTGCCGCCATCTCTTTGATTACTGCAAAACAATGCAGTAAGATCATTTCCAAAACCAGGAAATTTGTTTTCCTGATGATACGCCCTCAAGGAAAGAAGAAGACAGTGGCCGCGGCCTCCAAACGGGGTCCCTCTGCACGACAACTACAGATGGACAAGATTGTGGAGGAGTACGAGGACATCTTCACCTCCCCGGCAGGGGTTTCTCTGCACTGTCAAGTCAAGCACTCCATCGATCTGACCCCAGGTGCGCCGCTACCCAATGGACCAATTTATCGGCGCTCCGTTCTGGAGAACAATGAAATCAAGAGGCAGATTCAGGAGCTCCTGCAGAAAGGTCACATCCGTCCGAGTTCATCGCCCTGTGGGAGCCCGATCGTGTTGGTACAGAAGAAGGATGGGACGTGGAGACTCTGTATTGACTATCGGGCGCTGAACAAGATCACTGTCCGTAATAGGTACCCGATCCCGCGGATTGATGACCTCCTAGACCAACTAAAGGGGGCGAAATATTTCAGCAAGATCGATCTGAAGTCAGGATATCACCAGGTACCAATCGAACCCTCCGATGTGTGGAAGACTGCCTTCAAATCCAAGGAGGGCCTCTTCGAATGGTTGGTCATGCCTTTCGGATTGACGAATGCTCCTGCAACCTTTATGAGGCTAATGGATGACATCTTGCGGCCATTCACCAACTCCTTTGTAGTAGTATACTTGGATGACATTCTGATCTTCAGCCAGAGTTGGGAAGAGCACCTCCACCACATCCGACAGGTTCTCCAAACACTGCGGCAACACAAGCTATGTGCCAATTTGGAGAAATGCACTTTTGGCATGACCCAGGTTCAGTATCTGGGATACATCATTGATGAACAGGGGGTGCATGTCGATCCAGCCAAGATCCAAGTCATTCGGGATTGGCCCTCTCCAACCACTCTAACAGAGCTCCGCAGCTTTCTAGGTCTTGCCAACTTCTACCGCAGGTTTGTGTTGGGGTTTTCTCATATTTCTTGGCCCTTGAGTCAAGTCACCAAGGGAGGGGCGAAAGCAAAATTCTTTTGGTCTGAATCTCAACAGAAGGCATTCAGGGAGTTGAAGGATCGCCTCTGCATGGCACCAGTGCTCGCGTTACCAGATTTACAACAACCATTTGAGGTCGAGACAGATGCCTCTGACTATGCTATTGGGGCAGTCCTTACTCAACATGGACATCCAGTGGCATATCACAGTGAAACACTTTCAGACACAGTCCGGAAGTACCCCACTTATGATAAAGAGATGTATTCCATTGTACAGGCCTGCCGACAATGGAAGCATTACATTTTGGGGAAGGAAACGGTCATCCACACAGACCACCGACCCCTGCAGTTCATACAGACCCAAGGGAAATTGCAGAATGATCGCCATCAGAAGTGGTCTACATACCTGCAACAGTTTCACTTGAATATCAAGTATAAAAAGGGCAGCACCAATAATGTTGCAGATTGCCTCAGTCGACCACCGATCATGGCGCTAACCACCGTGCTCAACTCTTGTGGGCACGAGACTTCTGATTGGCCACTTCTCTACAAAAGCGACCCAGAATTCGGCCACACATACCAGACACTCTTGGAGGGTCGGCATGTTGCAGATTTTCACCTCCAGGATGCCCTATTATGCCACCTCGGTCACCTTTGTGTTCCTTCAAGCGAGCGTGCCAAGATGATTTGGAAGCACACTACAGTCGGGCTGCTGGGCATTTCGGGGTCGAGAAAACAGTGGCAGTACTGCAAAATTATTTCTATTGGCCGAATCTTCGACAGGATGTTGGGAAGTACATCCGATCATGTACTGCCTGTGCCATTGCCAAACCGACCATTAAGAAGCACGGCCTCTATACCCCGTTGCCTACCCCTAGTCGACCTTGGGAATCCATCTCCATGGATTACATGTCAGGCCTTCCTTCCACTAAGCATGGAAATGACTGTGTTTTTGTGGTCGTCGACAGGTTCTCGAAGATGGCCATTATGGTGGCCTGCAAGAAGAATATCACAGCAGAAGCCACTGCTAAACTCTTCTTTGAACGAGTGTGGGTGCACTTTGGGATCCCACAATCTATCATCTCAGATCGGGACAGTCGGTTTCTCAGCACATTTTGGTCCAGTCTCTGGTCAATGCTGGACACCAAACTCACGAAGTCCACAGCCTTCCATCCTCAAACTGATGGCCAGACAGAGGTTGTCAATAGGATGATTGTGCACATTCTGCGCATGTATAACTCAAAGCATCCACGCACATGGGACGAGAGCCTCCCCTATGTTCAGCACAGCTACAACCGAGCTCTTCACAGCTCCACTGGCCATAGCCCTTTTCAGGTGGGTTTAGGATTCCAGCCACTATGCCCCATTGATGTGGCCATGCCACTTGCAGCTACTCACATGAATTCAGCTCATGTCCAGTCCGAAACAGATAAGGCCACCAGCTTCATTGAGCGCATCCAACATATTCGCCAGCAGGTCCATGACATTCTTGAGAAATCAAATGCCAAGTACAAGCAGCGACATGATCAACATCGTGTGCCACACAAGTTTTAGGTGGGCGACAAAGTCTGGTTGCATTTGCAAAAGGAACGCCTTACTGGAGCCTATCAGAAATTGAGACCACTCCGATATGGTCCTTACACCATTACTAAGGCTATGGGAGACAATGCATTTGAGCTCAGCATTCCCCCATTCCTTGGCCTGCACCCAGTGTTCAATGTGGACCGCCTTCGGCCATACTTTCCACCATTGCTAGACACATCCGACATTGCAGAACAGCTCAAACCCACAGAATTAAATCCAGATTGCATGGAACAAGCTGCAACTGATCAGATCATGGACACACAGATCAAGAACACTCGCCAACATAATATCCAACTGTATCGAGTTGTCAAAGCAGGCCAACTCCTTCAGCAGGGCAAGTGGCTCACCAGGGAACAAGTTCAACAAAAGTTTCCTCATCTCATGGAGGAGCTCAACGCAATGGGGACCATTGCTTCCTAAGGGGGGAGGAATGATCCAGGTGGATATTGGTGGCCACCTGCCAAGTCCACCTGGACCCCCACCATTGTCTTTCTCAGCATTTTCAGTTTCCTTAATTGTAGCACAACTTACTATTTTTAGCAGTTTTTCGGGTCCTGAACTTCCGGAGCCGTTTTGAGGCCTTAAACGACGTTTTTTGCCAACAATGATAGTGCTCGGATAGATATTTCTAATGAGCTATTGTACGCGTCAAACGGAGATCATATGCCAAAGTTATGACCCTGGGAAGTTGATGTACCAATTTACCCCAAACGGGGCCCACAGTTTGGCGTTTCATCTCCTAGGGTTAGGTTTTGGAATGTTAAGGGTTTTCCATTGTTTCTCAACAATAAATAGGCCTTCGAGCCTCATTGTAACACAGTTCAGAGGCATGTAGCCATCACATCTCTTCTCAGAGATAAGCTACCATCGCCCTAGCTGGTTTATTTCCATTTCTGGTTGTAATCATATTTCAGTATTTTCCATTAATGAAATGAAGTATTATTTCCGCTGCATCTTTGTGTATATGGTTATCTCTGTAATTTGTTGCGTTCCTGTTTAAATCCGGATCACAATCACCTGTAATCTCCATGAATGAACACGTGGTTGGTTTCTTGGAAAGTGCATCGACCACAATGTTCTTCTTGCCTTTCATGTACTCAACATCAAAATCATAGGCCCGAAACTTACCCATTTCTACTATCTTTCATGCAAGTCCTTTTGCTCTAGAAAATTTCATACGCTGTTGTGATATGTTTTGACCACAAACTTGCCCCCTACCAAGTATTGTCTGAACTTTGTCAAAGCACGCATAATGGAGAGCATCTCCTTGTCCTAGATGGAATAGAGTATATTTGGATTTGCGAGTTTTCGACTTTCGAAGGCTATCATGTGTTTATTTTGCATCAACACAACCTCTATCCCTTCACCCGAAGTATCACACTCCAATATGAAGGGTTGACTGAAGTCAGGAAGCGTCAAAACTAGGCATGAGATCATCACCTCTTCGAGCTCGTTAAATGACCACTCAGACTCCTCTGTCCACTTGAACACCATTTTTTTCGTTATGTTTGTCAATGGTGCACCTAACTAAGAAAATCCCTTATTGAACTTGTTGACGGCGCTGGATGCCGCCAATAGTATGGAGGTCTCCCCAATATGAAGTCCCAATTATACCTCACACCGTTTGGGATAGGAGCCCCATTCGAGAATTCGACCGACTGCCATTACAATGATCTTAAAGATTTGTCATGGCTGCAATTATCAACATAAGAGAGCATGCATATACTTTTGAGATAAGCAAGTAAGCTTTGTGAAACAAACAATTGCAATGTGTACAAAATACTTTCACGGAGGGGGAAAGAAAGAGTGAGCCTTTAGAATAAAATTAATAGTACTATCCTAATAAAGACACACATAAATATAGAAATAATCATTAATTAATTTGTGAAATAGTTCACAAAGTAACAATGATCATGAAAGTAAATAAGTTCGCACAATTCAAAGATGTGTACCAAAGCTAATGAAATAGTTAATTTTCCTTAGTACACATGAAACCTAAACATACATTGCAAACATGAAAGAATAGTCTTACAACATTCATGATACATGCATGAAAATGTGCTGATTTTGAGAGCTTCAAAATATTAAGTGAAAGTTCCAAGATACACAATTACAATGTTGCATCACTAGCCCCAATAGTGAAACATGAAAAACCACTTGTTCGTCAAAAGAATGATCTTTTCTCTTATGCCTAGCTTGGAGAGCCAAGGTGAAAAGTCTTTTGTTTAAGTTATGAGGGTTTATTTATAACAAATGAGGTGACCATTCCCCTCCCATGTGACTTTTAACTTCCCTCATGACTCTCGAGCTCCCATATGACTTTTGAGCTACTACATGACCATTGGACTACTTAGTGACTTTTCACATTCCATGTGTGACCCTTGGGTTTCCACACATTTTACATTTTCCAATTTTCGAAATTACATAATTACATTCCACCAATAATGTGGCGAAACACATAGAAGAAAATAATACTCGTGTTCACATTGTGAAGCTACAATTTGGCGATTGTGACATGATACTTTATTGTAATGTATCATTGTCAAGTTCTTCTCTTTATTGATATGTCTTCAACTCTTCATGATTGATCCGAGATTTGCTTCATCTTCACCCTCTAAAGGGGATGAATAAGCACTGAAACCTTCTAAGTCAACATGAGTTTCCATCTCTCTGTTGTGATCCAAGATTCCTTTACTCTTGCATGATATCATTTTTTTGTCTCATCTCCACAAGTGTCTTCTTGAAACCTCTCATTAATGATCTCCTTGAATATCATCTTGCCATGTTAGGATGATAGCACCTGCAAATGAAGTTCATTCCTGAAAAGACAATATCAGTGCCAAAATCACCTATTATGTCTTGTTTGTTCATGTAAGTTGCTAACTGTGATGGGATAGTGCGCAAGGACCTAGAGAGAGGCCTTGGGCGCAAAGCGTAGAGTCAGGGGGCAAAGGGGTGGAGGTTTGGGCACTAGGAGTGTGCATTGTGCAATGGAAAGATAGAGAGGCAAGGCTTGGGTGCCGAGGGCAAATCCAGGAGATAGTGGCTAGGAGCTTGAACCTTGAGGATGCGTAGTGTGCAATGACTGAGAGGGAGCCTCTACGTAAGGGCAGGTTGCCATTGTAAGGGGTTTGAGGTGACCTTACTGTCCACTAGGAGTGTGCAATGTGCAACACAAGTTAGGGTTGATCAAGGCTTGCGTAGTGGGCAAGTGTAAGTAACAAGGGTTGAGTGGCTGTGTTGAAGATGTGTAATGCACTTGTGAAGGGGCTGAATTCAAGATGGGCGTGGCTTCAAGAGACAAGGGTCTCACACTGAGGCTTGGAGGTGTGCAATGCGCCCATCACTTTGCTGAAAGTTAAAATGTGCTCATGACTTATGCATGATGTGAAGTCAAGGAAGAACCTAGAAATTGACTATGCGTGAGATCAATAGGACAAAAGAGAGAGGGAGTAAGAGCATACACATAGGCAGTGACATGATCACACACACATGCACAACCAAACACATGACAAGAATATGCACAATACCCAAAACAAACATGTATATATTGAAACGACAACAAAGCAACGCTTATTTCTTGGTATGATAATTAGGATGCAAGACTTTACGACACAAGTGTTGTCACAATTAGAAGGTGCATTAAGTCATGGAAGTGTGTTTAGCGCATGTCCTTGTGATAGATAAGATCAACTAATGCAAGGGAGTGTGCTAGAGCTGCATCTAGAAGGTGCACCAAGGTGTTCTTAACAAGATCTGTGAAAGTAAGCGAAAGTGACACATGCAATAGTTAAAGCAAGCAAAAACGACACATGCACAAACAAAATTGACACATGCGAAGGCAAAAAAAGCAAAAACAACAATTGAGAACTCACCCAAAAGATGGTGCATTTGCAACCAAGAGTGAGGGATGCTCCTTGTGCTCCAAAAGTGCGCAGGTCTCAAAAGTGAAAGATGTGTGTGAAATGAGCTCTAGGCTAGACTCTTCATTTAAGGAGCGCAAACATGCAATTAGGGTTAGGGTTTCACAATGCAGTTTTATGTGATTCATGATTTATACTAAATTTTCTTCCGAAAGAGATCACATATAGCTTTTCATGTCAACGCGTTTTGAACCACTTACTGTGGTTCATCATCAAGACAAAAATGGATAACTAAACTAGAGAACAAATAAATAACAAAGATGCAACCACTAATCCCAACGATCAAAGTTTTTATTTAATTATTTTTTCATTTATTTATTATTTAATCAAAAGAAACAAACAAATAAGTCAAAATTAGAAAAAGAAAGAATCCTTAAAAATAAGAAAAAATAATAAAGAACTTGATAAAATAAAATAAAATAAAAATAAAATAATATTAAATAAAGTAGAAAAATTACAATATAAAGTAAAGTTGAAATTAGAAAACAATAAAATAAATTAAACCAAATTCAAAGAATAAAATATAAGAAGAGAGATATTTATTTAATTATCTAAAATTTAATTGAAAAAACTCAAATAATAAAGTCAAAAGTAAAAATTAAGAAAAAATGTTAAGGAATCTAAAACAATATAAAATTAAAATAAACAAATAAATAAAATAAAATATAAAATAAACAATACAAATTAAATTAAATTAAATAAATAAATAAAATAAAAATTAAAAAACAACAAAAGAAAAAAGTCTAAAAATAATTTATGAGAAGAGAAAATTAGAGAGATAACAATCCTAACTCCCATCACTATCCTGCCCAAAAGCTAGGGGTTCTAAACACTCTAGCTACTCGGGCTTTGCGGGTTTCTGGTGGAACACTCAAAGGGTGAGAAAACTCATCTTCTTAATGTTTTTGAAATGAATGGTTATAGCAGGTCTCAAGGTTTCAAAGCTTTTCAAAAGACAAGCAAAGGTCCTAAGATTATGAAATAACTTAGAGATTTGACTGCGAATGTTCAACGTCCCTTTATACATGGAGCTATTGACAAGATTGCTCGGGTTCTTAGGAAGCATGATGTTTCTTCCACCTTCAGAGCCTTGAACATGATTCGCAGCTCCCTGAGATTAGTGAAAGACCCTGTGAATCCCAAAGACATGAAAGGTGTTTATTAGATTCCCTGTTCATGTGGGACAACCTACATTGGAGAAACATGTCATTACGTCAGTCAAAGGATTAAGGAACATGTAGTCAACATAAAGCACTATAGGACTCGCTCCTCAGCATTGGCGAAACATGCGGTCAACATAAAGCACTATAGGACTCGCTCCTCAGCTTTGGCGGAACATGCAGAGAAGACCAAGCACCACATTAATATGGACTCTCAGGTCATTGCCAAGATTGATCACTTCCATCACTGCAAGTTTAGAGAGACCATTGAGATTGAAAAAAGGTCTAAGATGCTTAATAGAGATGATGGTTGGAATATAAGTCGTTGATGGATCCCCTCTCTTTATTCCTATTTTTTTAAAATGTTAATTTATTTCATAATTATAATTCTCCTAATAATTTATTTAATTCGATTATAGTCATTTTTTATGATTTTGTTCTATTTATTCATCTATATATTATTTCCATTCATGCATGTAATTATATTTCCTATTTTTGGTTTGATATGAATTTTGTGATCTCTCTAATTTTCTCTTCTTATAAACTAGCAATTACCATTAAAGGTGAAAAGGTACACCTAAGGAATAGAAGATTTGGGAAGACCACTCCAATGCAACCATCATTAGTTGTTTCTATGAGTGGAGAAAATTTCTTTTATATAGGAATATGTAGATGATGTATATCTAAATCCACTAAGAAACGTTAAAAAGGAGCATACGAATCTTTGAAGAGGAGCATACGAATCTTTGAATGTCTGATGCGCAAAATTATGCTGCATAGTTAGTGAGTTCAATGAAAATCACTTATGACGACCTTGAAGGTGCCATGTAATAGGAAACTAAAGATGAATGCTATAATATGAACTTGCCAATGCCATTGCCAAAGCACTTCCATTCATCAAATTAGAATAGAGGAAAGCATTACACAAATGCTTGGACAAGGGTTATGAAGATGAAATAGATAATTAGCAGTGTTTTACTTATCTTGTGTATGCTTATAGCCCTCTCAGTGGAAAATTAATATTTACATGGCAGGGGTAGTCTATATTGGAATTGGGCTCGAGGAAATTAATATTTACATTGTAGAGGTAGTCTATATTAGAATTGGGCTTCACAAATTTCCAATATTTAAGATATAAGAAATTATGGACCACTCATATTTAATAATGTGAAAATATTCTTAGTCTAATAGAGAATCCATATTATCTATAGGTTCAGTTTCAAATAGATAATATGAAAGGATTATGAAAAAAATTTTCAGTTTCAAAACCATTAAATAACTAGTGTAATTTTTGTTTTACACAGTTTTATTTAATACTTTTTATTTGAAAGCGGCCCAAGTATTATTCATAATATTATTAAGTGTTTCGATTTCATTTGGACCTGACCGGTCCAATTTAACTCTTCATTTCTCAACCTTTCCATTCACCCTCATTCGCTGACATAGACTGCAATAACCATTTCAAACAAAAGTTCAAACTTATCAATGTTTGTCCCATTTATCTATTTGTAATATTAATTTTTGCTCCTTTCTAAGTTACAGGGTGAGTGAGTAGAATGTTATGGAGTGGCTTTTTGTGTTCTTGTGCTACAGTTGTATGAGAGAAGGATGTGTTGCTTCCTGAGTTTGTTGTGTTTTAATAATGGAAAGCTTTGTGAGAAATGGGTTTATAAAAACCCCATAAATTATATGGAACAAATCTGATAAATGTATGTGATCAATGAAAAAATTACTCAGAAGCATATTCTTTAAGAAAATGTGAGGACAAACTATTATTGATATTGTCTGCACCATTTCAAGTGCCCTATTCATTCTTCAAATAAATTCCACATTTTTGTTATCGTTATTTTTTACCGAGATCTATTTTTTATTTCTCAAATGGTGGCACTTTGCTGCTGATTTATTTGTCTTATGTTTTGTACATTCATATTAATTGATATTTCAAATATTAATTATTTGATTGGCATAAAAGAGCATCATATATAAAAAGATGCAGTGATTGGACTGCATCACATCATAAATTAAATTTGTTGTCCATATTGGACTTATGTTGTGCATATGGATCTCTATTGTATATATCACAAATTAAATAATTAAATTTGTTGTCTATATTGGACTTGTGTTGTGCATATGGATCTCTATTGTATATATCACAAATTAAATTTATCGCTTCCATTCAATAGTAAGAGAGAGCATTGAAATCTTTCAATGATGTATTTAACTCAATTAGAGACTTGAGAACCCCTATAGATTCTGGAAAAGCCATGAGATAGTTAAAATTGCTGCTATGATCCAGATACTTGAGATTCATGGGATCTTGAAGATATTTTCGAAGGCTTCCAATCTTGTTAGTCCTTGCCATGTAGCATGAGACTATAATAATCAGTTTGATGTATTTGATATTAGTTAGTTTTCATTTTTGCGAAGGTTTTTTTTTCATGTTTCATTATTTTGAGATTAATCCCTTCTCATTCAACTTCACCGTCTTATTTGCCCTCTTCCCGAGGCAGAAGAGGCTGGACTATATAATATTTTGCAGTTAGGCAATTCATTTTTAGAATTGCTTCGAGTGTCGAACTAAGGTTAGCATTAGTTTGAGCTATTAAATGCTATGTATTATTAAGGTGCGAAAATGATTTTTTGCTATGGTTGTTGCAGTGGAGCCGCAACTGGATTACAGGTGGATGCATGCAGATAATTTCATTCTGATCCCTTTGAGGCTCAATCAAGTGCTTAACTGACTAGATTTACTTCAAGCTCTCTATCTGTCTTTGGATCTGGATCTTTGGCAAAGGAAGCAAATTTGAGCTTGCACAGAAGCTCCCATCTGAGAATTTGAGGAGCATAGCCGATGTTTAGGTGCAGAGTCCAATTTATTGATATAGGGCTAGTTCTCAGGGGAGAGGGGGCTATGCACATGCCATTTTTTGGATGCCTTCGGGCAGGTTATGAACGGTTTCTTTTTATGGCCTCTATCTCTCAAGGCCTTCTATGAAACTGATACCTGAATACCTTACCTTACTTTACGACGCTCACTAGCACCGATAGGCACCCGCTAGACTAAGCATGACAAGCACCCACTAGCGCCCACTAGCAGCGACGGGCAAGCCCTCCAGGCTATGACTCCAGGGTGTTTGCGCTATGGTGACTCTTTCTTTGGCAAAACCCTTATCTTGATCTAAAACAGGCGTGGTATTCCAGTTCTAGAGTTCGGCAAGGCAGAGAGCTACGAGGAGGATGGTTCATCTGCTTGTCAGCTTCTTTCCTTCTGATCAGGTCCAAACTTTTGCAGTGACCTTTCCTTATTATCTAGATAGTAGTTTTGCCTACCTTTGAGCCTCCCTTCTCCAGAATCTGTTTCGCTGCAACCTCTATATTATATTCCATACTTTGACCTTGATTTATCGTTGTCAGTCTGGTATGATTCCCGCTTGCTTGCTGGATGGGATCGATCGCTGGATGGATATGCAACTGCTGAACTTGGTGAACTGTTCCGAGTGTAAAGGGTTTGTTGTAACCGGGGTAGTTCTAGGCTCACCCGGCTTGTAGTTACCCCATTTCACCTATTGCCAAAACTATTTCTCAGTCTTAGGTAGAAGCCCTATTTTGAAGAGGGAAGCCCTATTTACAATGGGTCGGCCTAGGAGTAGCTGCATCCAGAGCGATTCCTGCATAAGAGGACAACGACCTTTCACACCAGCGTTTGAACTACTCATCAGCGGAGAGGAACTGACCAAGCAAGATTTTCTTATCTATGCGACCAACCACTGACGAAGGAACATAAAGCGTAGCAGCGAGAGCTTATCATCAGAACTGAACTAGTTTCAGTGATGTAATATGACATATGCGCTGGTTAAGCTGATTTGACAGAGGTTAACACAAATCACATCATTTATGTGTGTTATTGATTCCATCCAACATTATACATGCAGAGTTGTGATACGTGCAAGTTACCGTTGTTATATAATATGGCTGATGTCAATAAAGTTCTATTGTCTGAAAATCAGTTAGTAGTGACCTAACTCCTTTCGCTTTTGCTTCAGCTCGACTTGGTTGGTGTATATCAAGTAAGTAAAAGCATCAGTAACGTTAACATCCATTTGATCAATCTTGTAATCTTTCATATGGGTAGAAATAACGAGCGGTGATGCTCTGAAACCGGAAGTAGTAATCCCACTTAATGATGGTTAAGCTCAATTACGGGCAATTATGCTCTGAAACCGAGAGAAATAATCCAATTTGATGACAGTTAAGCTCCTTCGCTCGATTCCTGTAGGGCAGGTTCCTCGCCAACTACGCCTTCCTTCATAGGGGGCTATACATAACTTAGTCACGATATTGTGCAATCCTTAATGATTTTGTCTTTGGAATAGGAAATAATATCCATATTATTTTCAATAGCTTTCCAAATCACTGTCAGTGAAAGTGGTGGCCAATATTGTGATTGCAGTAGCTGCGCATAGAAACATTTAATATTGCATACTTCTCACCGAGTTCAACCTTCCATAGCACGTGAAAACTAAACTTATCTGTGCTATTTATTCAATTTTCCCATAGTTGTATAACATAGGTCGTTTCTATGCAATTTAAACCTGTTCTTTTTGTTCATGGCCAAGATCCCTGATTAGGAGCCGCATCTTGGCCGGTCCAAATAGGCCCCATAGAGAAATTAGTAGAATTGCAGACGCAGATATGCAATTGAAACTAGCCCATAGTAGCATAGGCCAATACTTACCCATGTTGATATTGTATGTTAACTAGGTTGAACCAACAACAACATGAGAGTTTACACGAAATTTTAATTACCGAGGAATATAAGCATTCTGCTGAAAGGCTGAAAAAATTTCGAGTAGGACTAGGAAGCCATGAATGTCTCCTTCACTTCTTGTTCATGCATGACATATTAATCCTTTCCTTTTGTGTGGAGGCACGGATTTTTCTTGATAAAATCATTGATTGAAGCCATCCCACTTTATTTCGCATCTTTTGGCTGTCATTCCAAAAGGAATTATTAATAGCATTCAAAAGTTTATTTATGGTATGCTTAGCTGTAAATAGATATAGAGAACACCTCAATCAAAGAAAATCTGAACAATACTTGAAAATTCTTAGCCAATGGTAACAAACGAAAAATCTCAACTAGGATTCATTTTCAAGTTCAAATGTCTAAAAGTTGGGACTCAAATAGTACAATATCATGTTCTTTCTCCAACAAAAAATTGCATTTAAGAAACTTGACATGTCAGCTTATATTTCTTGTACCCATCCACATAACTCATGCAACAAACACCAGATTACAACGCTTCGACTTACAATACCTTGACACCTCACTTATCTAGATAGCATATCACCACTATCTTTGTTTTACTATGGTGTGTATTATGCCATACAAAAACAAAGTGGCATGGAAACATCAAGGTAGTCTCATTAATAGGGAAAAACAAGTCTGCAATAAGTCATACCTTCTAAAATATTTGCATGAATCCCTTATAGATGTTGCAAAGCCTTCAAGTATATTAATATTGAAGACATGGTATTTAAGGACCATCCAATAGGTATTTTAGCGTTTGGTTGTTTTTCACTACACACAAGAAGTGATTTCTGGATACTTTCCAACTTCTCTTCTCCTTTTTAGTGATGGGCTTATAAAAAACCATAATTTTCCCATATCCAAAACCAATAGCTCTGAGCATTCACTCTTTAAATGATTTTAAAACAGTGGAGTGAAATACCGTTCCTTTTCTCCATAAGGTGACTTCTCTAAAATTATAGATCCACCAAAGAGAGCATTAACTAGTTCGATGACTCATATGGGAAAATTCGACCAATTTCTCCATGTGAAATCAACCTGTATGGCCATGTAGCCTTGTCACCTTGGGTTGTTGTTTATTGTAACCAAGTATTATTGTATATCAATTCGGTGCGCTGGTATGGCTTCACCTTGTCTCCTGCACATGCATGAAGTTCTTTTTCAATGTCCACTTCAATAACTCTGCCAGTCCTCTACTCTGTTTTGTTGGCTTGTCATAGCAATGCCAAAATGAAGTCAAATCTATGTGTCTAGATACATCCAATAACTAATTGTGAAAAAAATCGATATTTTTGGTTAAGCCCAGTACATACAAAAATATAGTAACCTCAAGGATATCATTTGATGGAATTTAGAATGAGATGGATCGTCATCCTACAACTGGCTAGGTAGCATCATAACCAAGTTCCACTTGCATGCATGTCTGCCTCCTGTGCCTGAAGTTTGCTAAAGGCCCTCATACTATAGGTCATATGTTTCCAGGATTTACTGTCCACATACTAGCTGTGACTTTGAAGAGACTTTTGCTACATTAAAATGCATCTATCTCATATAGTTAACTCCCATGCTTAGTTGTAAATAGATATAAAGAACACATCAATCAACGAAAATTTGAACAATATTTGAAAATTCTTAACTAGTAGTAACAAACGAAAAATCTCAACCATGATTCATTTCCAAGTTCAAATGTATAAAAGTTGGGACTCAAACAGTACAATATCATGTTCCTTCTCCAACAAAAAATTTCATTTAAGAAACTTGACATGTCAGCTTATATTTCTTGTACCCATCCACATAACTCATGCAACAAACAACAGATTACATCCCTTCGTCTTACAATACGTTGAAACCTCACCTATCTAGATAACATATTACCAATATCTTTGTTGTACTATGGTGTGTATTATGCCATACGAAAACAAAGTGGCATGTCAACATCAAGGTAGTCTCATCAATAAGGAAGGAAACAAGTCAACAATAAGTCATACTTTTTAAAATATTTGGATGGATCCCTTATAGATGTTGCAAAGCCTTCAAGTATATTAATATTGAAGACATGGTATTTAAGGATCATCCAATAGGTATTTTAGCGTTTGCTTGTTTTTCCACCACACACAAGAAGTTCTTTTTGGATTAGATATCCACTAGAGAGAGCCTCAACTAGTCCGATAGCTCATATGGCCTATGGGCAAGTTTGACCAACTTCTCCTTGTGAAATCAACTTGTATCGCCACGTATATTAGGCCTTGCCACCTTTGGTTGTTGTTCGCTGTAACCAAGTATCCTTGTATATCAATTCGTTGAGCTAGTATGGCTTCACCTTGTCTCCTGCACATGCATGAAGTTCTTTTTCAGTGTCCACTTCAATAACTCTGTCAATCCTCTACTCTGTTTTGTTGGATTGTCATAACAATGCCAAAATGAATTCAAAATCTATGTTTCTAGATACAACCAAGAACTGATTGTGAAAACAAATTGATATTTTTGGTTAAGCCAAGTACATACAAAATATAGTAAGCTCAAGGATATCATATGTTTCTAGGCTTTACTGTCCACATACCAGCTGTGACACTAGTCAAATAGCATTATCACCTTTTTTTAGGGATGTGTCAATTTTTGTTGCGCTTTCATTGCTTTTCTTCTTGCTTGTGTTTATTGCTTTTTATTTAGAGACATATGGGAATATGTTTGCATATTTACAGTTTCCATGCTTTTAAAATTTGGGTTAACATCTAGGTTGTAGTTCATCGGTAACTAGTTAACTGTTATTGGTTCAGGTGTGCTGAGCTCATGAGTTTCTAGTAACCATATTACAATGTTATACTATGTGGATTCAAACACAAGGTTCCTACCTCACTTACGTAACTCAAGTGTCAATTTGATGCTAAGATTGTTCGTGGAAGGTAATTGAAACCAAGCTGGTTTTTATTAGACTCCATTACCCTTGATATATTCTTTGGTTATCATACAGAGTTTCAGATATCACAATCCTGGATCATGCCTAGGACATGTAAATTGTAAGTTTAGATTAAAAACTAACTTGAACCCATAAATTCATCTATAATTTCATACCATATAAACAACTAAAAAAAATTGACAAGTTTCTAGTGTGGGCACACAAAGATCATTTTATGGCAAATATGTCTTTTGTAAAAGAGTGTTAATTTGCCAACACTTCTTAGCTTTAGTCTAAAAAAGAGGGATAATCTGTCACAGGGATGTGAATTTCCAATAACATAGAGTTTCAATTTGAGATGCGTTTAAGTCTTGATTGACTGCAAATAGGAATCAATGTTGCCGATTTGAGCACTTCAACTTTCTTCCAATCTGATATGGAGCAGTTTGAATGACTTTAGTAGACTGCTGTCATCTACATCTAAGGTTTTCCAATATTTAGACCTTGTCCTGTGCAAAAAACCATACAAAGATATCCCCTCTTTTTGCTAGATAAAGGCAATTGGGTTTTCTTCTGTTCTGGTTCTCTCCTGCTTAGCTTGCTTGGGTGAAAGAATTGAGAAAAGCTTCACTTGATCATGCTCTTTCATGCATAACTAATGGATTATATGCGATTATATCATCCACACGTGATCCACTACAACACAATAGATACAAAAAAAGAATCATTAAAATTCTATGAGATTAGATTTGTCATATGACAACGTTCAGAGGGTCAAACATTATTGAATTCAGTTCTCCAGAACAAGGAATCCCGTAACATGACAAGCCAACATGTTTCAATGGCCAAGCAAAAACATTGGAAATGTGCCACTACACTACGACTTTTTGAGAAGATGTAGGAGAAATCCTAGAAAGTGTGTATTAAGATTCTTTGACACATTGGATGCATAGGCTTAGGGTTACTCTTTTCTATTTCAGGGTTTTCTCTCACTAGTTTCATATTGAGTTACCAGTTCTTTAACTGCATGAGTAGAGTTACCAATTTTTAACTGCTTTAAAATTGTAACTGATGCTTGCAAATGTAACAACACTCTAATTGGTGTTCTAAGAAGTAACTCACTTTCATGCATAACTAATTCAAAAGTTACTTTTACTATGTAGTTCAATAACTGCTATTTTCAATTTGAATAAGAAAAGTTTCCACTTGGTCATGCTCTTTCATGCATAACTAATGGATCATCACAGACAAGCGCACGAGAATATTGTGCTATAATAACAAAAACTAAGCTGCAAACAATACACCTTATGTTCACTATTGCTTATTCTTCAGGATGTAATTTAGTTCCTTCATGGAGACCAAAAGCATGAGATCTACATTTGTTTCCTTAGAACCTTGTACATTAATAACATTATACGATTGATTACTCTCTACTAGTAGATAGATTGCGTGCAAACACAGTCCAAAACTCGCGCTTTGGAGATTAGCTTAGTCAACTCCAGTTCCCCTGTTCCTCCTGCTTACGGCAAGGACTAGCTGCGACGCAACCCTCCTTGTATTTATTATTTAGTATTCATAAAAAATAGCATAAATACCCACCTTTTTCGTTCACTAATTCAAAATTATGAATAATGAAAACTTTGAATTATATATTTGTCGATATCAAGCTTATTCAATTATTATTAAAAAGATTATTGAAAAATCTTAGTAACCTCTTGAATCAAATTTATCTTCTGAACTTTCGTAATGTATTTATCTTCTACATATTCATTGAGTAACGTGTATCTATTGACCTCTCTCTTTAATTAAAATTTATGTATAGTTCCCAAAATAAGTATGCAAACTGACAGATGGGAAAATCAGGTTATTTGCAAACTCCCGCAACAACACAAGACAATGAAGTTATATATAGTTGATGATATCTGCAACTTTTGAAAAGTTGGAATGACAAGGGATAAATCTTAATTATTCACACTATTAGATTATAGAACTGTTGTTACAACCTTTTAACTTAACTTCCCATGTGGCCAGAACTTTGCAAACCTGTTGGGTCCCTATAATACTAGTGATTACCCCATTACTATTGTAGTTATACCCCCTATTTATATTTTTGTGCCCCTATTACCCCCATATTGTTATTTCTGTGCCCCATAGAATCCCTCTATTGTTATTTTTGTGGCTTTATATTATTATTGTTAGGTCGGCTGGATTATATTGTGACTCTTTAGACTCCTATATATAGAAAGGAGGTTTTGTCATTTGTATCATCCAAGAATTGTTCATTTATGTAATGTAAAGGAGGTTGCCCCCTCGAAGAGGCTGAATTCTAAGGCGTGGATCTCTCTTTTCTATCTTTTTGTGAGCTGGTTTCATAACATTTGGTATCAGAGCTTTGGATTCTAGGGTTTCGCTGCTCCAAACAGGTCATCGTGGAATTTTCGCTATAACTTTTTTTCTGTGACGTTTCAGAAGTCGCAAAAAAAACCCATTTGAGAAGAAATCGCGCTGAACCTTGGGTCCGAATTTCAGAGCTTTTTGCGCGATATTTGCGGAGATATGATCTGAGGAAGTTGGTCTTTTTGCAGACTCCTGAATTACATTCAAAACAGGTGACCTGGGGAAAATCGTCATAACTTTCTCTCTGAGGATCGGATTGAAATTTCATAAAAAGGTACAGAAAGAGGACGGACTGTAGTTTCTTGTGGATGTTTTTTAGATCCAAAGGTCGAAACAGTGACTCGTGGCACGTCGTACAAGTTCGCTCTACTGAAATAGTCTATAATCAAGTCACTGTGGGAGATTTCGCATAACTCTTCCTTGGAGAATCCAATTTGGGTCAGACTTGTGGCATTGGAAAGAGGACACAGAGAGCTACTACAGGTCACAATTTCAGAACTAGATGACTGGAAAGTACAGAGATACATCAGAGGCAATATCGAGCTCCTACAAAGTGAAAAAAGGTGTGTATATTTTTTTAAATTTTTGCTTAAGCTTGGTTTGAAAATTTATTTTGAAGGAATTCAAAGGGCATAGTAAAACATTATTATCGGTAACTGATGCCCCGAGGAAAGAAAATGCAAACACCTAGTAAGGAACCTGAAAGCTCTAGCATGACTCATGAAGAAGAGGAAGAAATGCTACATGATATATCAAAATTACAAGAACAAGTGCAACAAATGTCACGCTCACAAAAGCTAACAGAAGCTAAGGTAAATGGCGTGGAATCTAAGATAAAGGGCATGGAAGCTAAGATGGAGGATTCGATGGCAAATTTGAAGATAGATTTGAAGACAGACATGGAAGAATTGAAGAAGTTGCTACAAGAAAGGGTCACTAATGGTGAAAAGGTAGTAAAGGAAACTCATGATGAGAACAAAAGAAATGTTAATCATGATTCCATAGACTCTAATGTTGGATCGAAGACTCACCATGTTCCAAAAATCGATATGAGGAAGTTTGATGGCAAGGATCCCGCCACATGGATATTACAGATGGAGCAATTCTTCGATCTCAATAATGTGCAAAACACACAAAAGGTACGTATGGCAACTTTATATTTGGAACCAAATCAGTTTGTATGGTATCAATGGCTTTGTTCTCGTAAACAATTTATCACTTGGGCAATTTTTACGGAAGAATTGATAGCACATTATGAGGATACAAAAAGCAACACTTTTTTTAGCCAATTGATAAGTCTCAAACAAAAGGGTTCAATAATGGAGCACATTGAGGAGTTCCAAAAATTGAACATAAGGGTAAAAGATATTCCAGAGGAGCATAGGATTGATGTGTTCATAGGGTCTTTAAAGGATAATATCCAACATGATGTGCGCCTTTGGGAACCTGATTCATTAGAGAAGGCATTCAGGTTAGCAAGAAAAATGGAAAGCAAAATTATGGCAACTAGGAAGCATACCATTCACAACTATAAAGACGGAAGTGTTGTTGCCCATAGTCTTCCACAACCTACAAGGTTGACACCACAACAATTGGAAGAAAAAAGAGCAAAAGGGCTTTGTTACAATTGTGATAGCAAATACACAAAAGGTCATAAGTGTGCTGAGAAGAAATTATTCTACATAGATTGTGAAGAGGAAGAAGAAAAGGAGCAAGAAAGGTCAAAAGAAGAGGATATATTCCAGGAACAAAGCCTAGATGAAGAACAAATAAATCCGACCATATCTTGTAATGCATTGGCGGGAATTACCACTCCTCAAACCATCAAGATAGAAGGACAAATCAAGAAGAAAAAGGTAATAGTGTTGATTGATTCAGGAAGCACCCACAATTTTATTCATTGTAGGGTAGCAAAAGAATTGAATTGCTTCCTATATCCAGCACCAGAGTGTCAAGTGATGATTGCAAATGGAGGAACAATAAATTGTTCTGGAAAGTGCCATAATATCAAGCTATCCATGGGAGAATATGTATTGACTAGCCCAATGCTTTCCATTCCAATGGGAGGTGCTGATGTTGTACTAGGAGTCCAATGGCTACAATCCTTGGGTACAATAGCTTTTAATTTTCAAGAACTTTTCATGAAATTTTCTGTGGAAGGAAAGGAAGTTGAATTAAGGGGTATTGCAGGGAAACCAGGAAAGATAATCAGCTCTAATGGCATGACAAAGCTTCTAAAAAAGGAGCAAAGAGGTGTAATTGCACAATTATGTTCGCTAGATGTTTCCACATTGGAATCATCTATTTCTCCAGATCTCCAAAAAGTCTTGGACAATCATTCCAAGGTATTTGAGACTCCCAAAGGTCTCCCACCTATGCGTGATCATGATCATGCTATTCATCTGATTCCAGGAAGTGTTCCTCCAAACATCAGGCCGTACAGATATCCCTATGTCCAAAAAAGTGAAATTGAACGTATGGTTGCAGAAATGCTAGAGGCTGGTATAATTCAACCGAGTCAAAGTTCTTTCTCAGCTCCAGTAGTATTGGTGCACAAGAAGGATGGATCATGGCGCATGTGTCCAGATTATAGGGAGCTCAACAAGCTCACTATTAAAGATAAGTTCCCCATTCCTGTCATTGATGAATTACTGGATGAATTGCATGGATCAATTTACTTCACCAAGTTGGATCTTCGTTCGGGATATCATCAAATCAGAATGAAGATTGAAGACATTCCGAAAACGGCATTTAGAACTCATGAGGGTCATTATGAATTTTTGGTCATGCCTTTTGGCCTTACCAATGCACCTTCAACATTTCAAGGTTTGATGAATTCAATTTTCAAACCATTCCTTAGAAAATTTGTGTTAGTATTTTTTGATGATATACTAATCTACAGCAAGTCTTGGAAGGATCATGTTGAACATGTTGACAGGGTGCTACAACTATTGGAGGAGAAACAATTATATGCAAAAAGATCCAAATGTTTCTTTGGAGTCCAGGAGGTGGAATATTTGGGTCATATTGTATCTCATGAAGGAGTTAAGGTAGACCCTAGCAAAATTAAAGCCATTAAGGAATGGAAAATCCCCACATCCATAAAGCATCTGCGAGGATTTCTTGGGTTGACAGGGTATTATCGCAAGTTTGTTAAGAATTATGGGAGAATAGCAGCACCTCTAACAACATTATTGAAGAAAGATTCATTTTCATGGACTTCGGAAGCAACAAAGGCCTTTGAACATCTTAAAGAGGCAATGTGCCAAGCACCGGTCTTAGCTACACCGGACTTCACAAAAACCTTTATTGTGGAATGTGATGCTTCAGGAAATGGAATTGGTGCTGTTCTAATGCAAGATGAAAGACCCATTGCTTTTGAAAGTCGTCCAATCAAGGGAAAGTTTTTAAGCAAAGCTATTTATGAGAAGGAAATGTTGGCAATACTCCATGCACTTAAGAAATGGCGACCCTACCTAATGGGAAGACACTTCAAGGTAAAAACGGATCATGATAGCCTTAAATACTTTTTAGAACAAAGATTATCCTCTGAAGAGCAACAAAAGTGGGTCACAAAGATGTTGGGTTATGACTTTGAAATCATCTACAAAAAAGGGAAGCAAAATGTGGTGGCAGATGCACTCTCAAGAAAGGATGAGGATGTGGAAGCATTGTTGTGTGCCATTTCTATTATCCAACCAGATTGGATAAACGAAGCAAGGGAGGAATGGAAGAATGACGAAGAAGTGTGGGCACTTATTCGAAAGCTACAACAAGATTCCAGTACTTCTGATACATTTAGCTGGCAAAATGATTCGTTATGGTACAAAGATCGCTTATACCTCTGTAAGAATTCCCAGCTAAAACAAAAGATTCTTATGGAATTGCACACTTCTCCCTTAGGAGGGCACTCAGGATTTTTAAAAACTTACCACAGGGTTAAGAAGGAATTTTTTTGGGATGGCCTTAAATCAGATATTCAAAAGTTTGTGGCGGAATGTTTGGTTTGCCAACAAAATAAAGTTGAAACAATTAAGACACCGGGTCTATTACAACCTTTATCCATTCCAAGCCAACGTTGGGAGGAGGTTTCAATGGATTTTATCACAGGTTTACCCAAGTCTGAGGGAAAGAGTGTCATCATGGTGGTAGTTGACAGACTTACCAAGTATGCACACTTTTGTGCATTATCACATCCATTTAAAGCCAGTACAGTTTCTACTGCATTTATGGAAACAATTCAAAAGCTACATGGAAACCCAAAGATTATTGTAAGTGACAGAGATCCCATTTTCACTGGAAATTTTTGGACAGAATTATTTTCTTGTCTTGGTACTCAGTTAGCTCATAGCTCATCTTATCATCCTCAATCTGATGGGAAAACTGAGATAGTAAACAAATGTTTGGAAGGATATCTTCGTTGCTTTGTATCTGATAAACAGACACAATGGGTCAAATGGTTGCCTCTGGCTGAATGGTGGTATAACACTTCCTTCCATACAGCAACAAAAATGACCCCATTTATGGCACTTTATGGGTATCAACCACCATCCATCACATCATATTTAAGAGAAAATTCTAAGGTTCAGGCAGTGGAACATCACATCGAACATCAACAACAAGTCCTCCAACTCTTAAAGGATAACCTCGTGTTGGCACAAAATAGAATGAAACAACAGGCAGATCAACATCGCAGTGAAAGAAGTTTTGATGTAGGTGATTGGGTATTCCTACGGCTACAACCATATAAGCAAATGTCCCTAAAGCAAGCTAAGAAGGATAATAAATTATCACCAAAGTATTATGGTCCGTACAAGGTGTTGGAAAAGATTGGTACTATGGCATACAAATTGGAGCTTCCTGCAGCTTCTCGATTGCACCCAGTTTTCCATGTTTCATGTTTAAAGAAGGTTATAGGTGACAAGCTCCCAATTCAAACAATATTGCCAGAACTTGACGAGGAAGGAAAAATTATATTGGAACCGGAAGCAGTCACAGAAACAAGAACTCGACAGCTACGAAATCGATCAATTTCAGAGTATCTTATCAAGTGGAAGAACTTATCCGCTGAAGATTCCACATGGGAGGATGAGAATTTTATGCAGAAGTATCCAGAACTACTCAAGCGTTGAGGACAACACTTTTTTGAAGGAGAGGGGCATGTTGGGTCCCTATAATACTAGTGATTACCCCATTACTATTGTAGTTATACCCCCTATTTATATTGTTGTGCCCCTATTACCCCCATATTGTTATTTCTGTGCCCCATAGAATCCCTCTATTGTTATTTTTGTTGCTTTATATTATTATTGTTAGGTCGGCTGGATTATATTGTGACTCCTTAGACTCCTATATATAGAAAGGAGGTTTTGTCATTTGTATCATCCAAGAATTGTTCATTTATGTAATGTAAAGGAGGTTGCCCCCTCGAAGAGGCTGAATTCTAAGGCGTGGATCTCTCTTTTCTATCTTTTTGTGAGCTGGTTTCCTCTCCAAAATACCAATTGGGGACATATCACTCATCACTCTGATCAATTTTTCTCCAGAGAACTAAAAAACGATGTACTTGACACATTTGGACTACACAAAAAATTACTTGCAAACATGATGTTGGCTTGTATATCTATTGACAGATAGAATACATTAAACATGCATGTTGAGGAAGTGTCTCCTCCCATTTTTTATGTGTTCGCTGAATTTTCTAGCACAACCATGGCATTGCAATGAGACTCTCAACACCACTACTTGCACAATATAAAATAAGATAATATGTAAGAACTATAAACAACATACAAACAATGATTTCATTGTGACCTAACAATACTGTGTATGATAAACTGTAGAATTTCATAGAATTGACACACAGATTTATGAAAACGTATGACCAATTTTGAAGTGGGCATAAATGAATATTAATCCCACATGATTCTCACCTCTGGGTTTTGCCTTAATGTTGGTAGTTGCTCTTTAGTTGTAATCGGTTAGACATTCGAAGCTTTCAACAAGTCAGAAGGTGTGTGTGTTCTGAGATTTGACAGTCTTGCTTTTTAAGGTATCACCTCTCAAACAAAAAAACAAGGTGCAAAGGAAGGTGGATAAATATAAAATATGTTCAATATGACCATCAGACTCATGTTTAAAAATCACAAAAATACCCAAGACGAAACTACGAGTAAAGCATCAAAACCAAGTTATTCATGATGACCTTCACTTTCCCTGTGTATTTGTTTAAATTTGATATAATATATTGATTTTGGAGTGTTGAAGAACATAAAAAAACTGACAAATTTGGTGAAACAAGATACAGTTAAGTCAAAATGTATAAGCAATGAAGCAAAAAAAGCTATAAAATGAGGTTGTCCAGATCAAAATAGATTTTATTTTTCACTGTATGATCTGATGCCATATTTTTGAAGCTTTGTATAGATGGGTATGTGATCTTTTGTTGAATGTTAGTTTTTCTGTGCTAATTTCAACTTCAGAATTAAAAAAATTGCTTATCATTTGCTTTATGTGCATAGGTTTTCTTTATGGTGTTTGTGAATGTAACAGGTAAACTTGTCAAGTTTTATGTCAAATTCATGAGCAAAATAGGATGTAAATGAAGTGCTGAACAACAACAAACAAATATACAACAAACCATCAAAATGAACACTTAACACAATGTTTTTATGAACGTGTTCACCCCTATTGGGCTACATCTCCTTGGTCCAGCTTCCATGGCTTGGGCCTCTGTATTAGCTCAAAATGGCAAAA
Source organism: Pinus tabuliformis (assembly GCA_031772625.1). NCBI lineage: Eukaryota > Viridiplantae > Streptophyta > Pinopsida > Pinales > Pinaceae > Pinus > Pinus tabuliformis. The sequence goes on along the minus strand of CM062820.1, from coordinate 683,229,629 downwards.
GTGCTATTTTTAATGCTCTATTGCTCCTGAAACCTGCTTCAATGTGCTCAAAACATAAAAGTCATCTAGGAATGACTTTTTCTGAGCCCAAATTGGTCGAAAATTGCAAAAGTTATGGTCTCTTCGATTTCCCCTAGGAAAAATCCACTAAAACTAGAGAAACTCCAGTTAATCCCGCCAAATTTGGAGTTAGCACCGAATTTATCGGACTTGCCAAGAATATTTCCAAATTAATCCCACAATTAATTATGGATAAGCACAATTTAATTAAGGGTTAATCGCGGTTAGAACGTTTAATGGCATAGTTATGGTTTACCGCTGGCCTCCGGTCTTATGATAGTGGTCACATGTGAAGGGGGCTAGCCCGCGAGGTTGGCCCTCTCCTCCCTCAACTTCCAAGTGTTAACATATGAAATACAATTTGAAACCATTGTATGGTAAGAATCACTGGTGCGGTATAATGGTATGACGTTGGATTTGTGCGGGCGAGGTCGCGGGTTTGACTCTGCCGACCTACCATAAAATTTTTCTATAGTGCGCCGATGATGCCAGGCCTTTGGGGAGGGACACGTGGCAGCCTCCGGGCTTGCCACATGTCTCCTTCTCATTGGTCCTCCTCCAACCAAAGAAAATGCCATTTTACCAAACTATAGACCAACCAGAATGCGCCACTTGGCATGACCCCACTGGCCGTTGACCAACCTTTGACCTGCATAGTCACCTGCCACGTCAGTAGTACGGACTACTGATTGTGAAATGACTGTATTTTTTGTTGTTGCAAAACTCCTCTTTTTGGCAACACGGACAGAACACGATATCTTTCTCATACGAGCTTCGTTTTGAGTGAAATGAGTTGCGTTGGGATCGTATCGTCGAGACGGACGCAGTCGTTTAGGTTTTGAGCGATTATGATCACTTTGTTTTTTGAGATAAATATTAATCACCTGATCATTCCTCCCCATTGGAAGCCTTTTGGACCCCAAAAGATACTATCAATTGTTCAGCATGTGAGGGTACAACTCCCTCACCTTCTTAATCTACATACATTTGGCCTTACAAGGATTTTTTCTCTTGAGTCCCACTCAAAGGTATTCGAAATTCCCTCTCTTTGAAGTTCTGGTTCTTCTGTCAAATATGAGATCTTGCTGAAGTTCATCAAGATATTATAGAGAGAAATCATCTATTGATGGCATCTGAACATCCTCTCCTTGATCATTAATCAAAGGAGGCTCAAACAATCTCAAATTCTCAACATTAACAACAAAGTATATTTGCATATAAGGAGGCATATCTAGCTTAAATGCATTGTTACCAATCTTTTTCAGAATTTTAAAAGGACCATAATGGATTTGCTTCATCTTTTTACCTTGCCCTTGAAGTCTCTCTTTGCTAATATATAACCAAAATTTGTCTCCAACTTGAAATTTATGATTGACACTGTGTTTGTCATGCCTTGCCTTGTAGCTACTTTGACTCTTTTCAAGCTGTTCTTACACTGTGTGATGTATCAACTGAATTTTCTCAATGAAGTTCCTTGCCTTATCGATGTTGCTATGACCATCAATAGCGACATCTTTCTCAAATATGAAGTCCAATGGCGATCTTGGCAAATACACAAAACATGCCTCAAATGGCGATGCGTTTGTGGAAGAATGATTTGCCCTTTTGTATGCATGTCGTATGTAATGCAATTGTTCATCCCATAGCTTGGGATGTTTGCTGCAATATCCACTAATAAGATGAATGACTGTCTTGTTGACCACCTCGGTTTGTCCATATGTTTGTGGATGAAAGGTTGTACTCTTCTTCAACCTAGTGTCCATCATGTCCCACAAATTTGACCAAAAATTTCCAACAAATCGAGAATCTCGATCACTTACAATGGAAGTAGGAAGACCAAAATGAACCCAAATGTTTTAAAAGAAAAGATGAGCTATTTTTTTATCTGTAATTTGCTTTTTACATGGTGTTAGAATACATATCTTGCTGAACCTGTCTACAACTACATACAAGTAATCATGACATTTCCTTGACAATGAAAGACCTCCTACAAAATCCATTGAGATACTTCCATGGATGTGAAGGTACCAAAAGTGGAATGTACAATCATAGTTTCCTATTGCTAGGCTTACTTATTGCACACAAAGAACATCCTCTAATGAAATGAGATACATTATCAAACATGCGTGACCAATAACAATACCTTTGGAGATTCACTACTGGCTTGCCTACACCAAAATGTCCACCAACCAATGAAGTTTGCGCCTCCCTTATGATATTGATTCTTTCTCCCTGTGGAATACATAACTTGCCCAAGTGATACAACAAACTGTTATGTACATGGTAATCTAACTCTTCAATTTGGTTTCCTTGCCTCAAGCTTGCATACACATCTTGAAAGTCATTATCATATGCATATTGCTCAATGTAACTTTCATGTAAAACAAAATTATGTTTGAGTATAATAGATGAATTTACAGTAGGCCTAGAAAGCATATCATCTACTTTATTGTGGATTCCCTTTTTGTACTTGATAACGAAATGAAACTGTTATAGAAAACCCATCCATTTGAAGTGTTGTGATTGCTGCAACTTTGACTGTGACTGTAAGTACTGCAATGGTTGATGGTCGGTATGGATAATGGTCTCCTTCCCCATCAAGTAGTGTTTCCATTTTTTAACACTTTGTACCAATGCGTAAAGTTATTTGTCATAAGTGGGATAGTTAGTCACAACACCATTAAAAATTTCAGAATGAAATGAAATGGACTTATCATGCTGCATGAGAACTGCTCCCATGGCGTAATCAATGGCATCCATTTGAATCTCAAATCGCTGTCTAAGATCCAAAAGAGCCAATACCAGAGTTGAATTGATCTTTTGTTTTAAAGCATCAAATTCTTTTTGTTGTACATCTCCCCAATGGAAGACTTTTTTGACACTAGTCAATGCATGTAGTGGAGCTGCAATGGAAGAAAAAATATCAATAGATTTCCTCCAATATTGTGCTGCCCCTAGAAAGCTTCTTACCTTTGTAACTGTATTGGGATTGGGCCAATTCACAATGACCTCAACCTTAGAGGGTCTATCTTTAGCTCACCTCCTCCAACAATGTGTCCCAAATACACTAAAGAAGTCTTGTGATAGGTCCCTATAATACTAGTGATTACCCCATTACTATTGTAGTTGTATCCCTTATTAATATTGTTGTGCCCATATTGTCCCCATATTTTTATTACTGTGCCCCATAGAATCCCTCTATTGTTATTTTTGTGGCTTTATATTATTATTGTTAGGTCGACTGAGTTATATTGTGACTCCTTAGACTCCTATATATAGAAAGGAGGTTTTGTCATTTGAATCATCCAAGAATTGCTCATTTATGTAATGTAAAGGAGGTTGCCCCCTCGAAGAGGTTGAATTCCAAGGCGTTGATCTATCTTTTCTATCTTTTTCTTCAGCTGGTTTCATAACATTTGGTATCAGAGCTTTGGATTCTAGGGTTTTGCCAAACAGGTCATCGTGGCATTTTCGCTATAACTTTTTTTTCTGCAACGTTTCATAAGCTAAAAAAAAGCGAATTTGAGAAGAAATCACGCTAAATCTCGGGTCTGAATTTCAGAGATTTTTGCACTATATTTGTGGAGATATGATCTGAGGAAGTTGGTCTTTTTGCAGACCCCTGAATTACATTCCAAACAAGTGACCTGGGGAAAATTGTCATAACTTTCTTTCTAAGCATTGTATTGAAATTTCGTAAGAAGGTACAGAAAGAGGACGGACTGTATTTTTTTTTTATATATATTTTCAGAGCCAAAAGTCGAAACAGTGACTCATGGCACGTCGTACAAGTTCGCTCTACTCAACTAGTCTATAATCAGGTCACTGTGGGAGCTTGTGCATAAGTCTTTCTTGGAGAATCCAATTTGGATCAGACTGGTGGCATTGGAAAGAGGACGCAGAGGGATACTACAGGTCGCAATTTTAGAACTAGATGATCCGAAATTACAGAGATACATCAGATTCAATATCAGGCTCTTACAAAGTGAAAAAATGTGTGTAGTTTTTTTTTTTAATTTTTGCATAAGCTTGGTTTGAGAAATTAGTTTGAAGGAATTCAAAGGGCATATTAAAGCATTATTATCAGTAATTGATGCCCCGAGGAAAGAAAATGCAAACACCTAGTAGGCAACTTGAAAGCTCTAGCATGACTCATGAAGAAGAGGAAGAAATGCAACATGATATATCAAAATTACAAGACCAAGTGCAACAAGTGTCACTTGCACAAAAAGGAACAGAATCTAAGATGGATGGTTTAAAGAAAGATGTAGAAGCTAAGATGGATGGTTTAAAGAAAGGCATAGAAGCTAAGATGGATTGTTTAAAGAAAGGCGTAGAAACTAAGATGAATGACGTGGAAGCTAAGATGGACGATTTGAAGATAGATTTGAAGACAGACATGGAAGAATTGAAGATAAATATGAATAAGTTGCTACAAGAAATTGTCACTAATCGTGAAAGGGTAGTAAAGGAAACTCATGATGAGAACAAAAGAAATGTTAATCATGATTCCATAGACTCTAATGTTGGATCAAAGACCCACCATATTCCAAAAATCGATATGAGGAAGTTTGATGGCAAGGATCCCGCAACATGGATATTACAGATGGAGCAATTTTTCTATCTCAATAATGTGCAAAACACACAAAAGGTACATATTGCAACTTTATATTTGGAACCAAATCAGTTTGTATGGTATCAATGGCTTTGCTCTCGTAAACAAATTATCACTTGGGCAATTTTTACGAAAGAATTGACAACACATTATAAGGATACAAAAAGCAACACTTTTTTTAGCCAATTGATAAGTCTCAAACAAAAGGGTTCAATAATGGAGCACGTTGAGGAGTTCCAAAAATTGAACATAAGGGTAAAAAATATTCCAGAGGAGCATAGGATTGATGTGTTCATAGGGACTTTAAAGGATAATATCCAACATGATGTTCACCTTTGGGAACCAGATTTATTAGAGAAGGAATTCAGGTTAGCAAGAAAAATGGAAAGCAAAATTATGGCAACCAGGAAGCATCCCAGTCACAACTATAAAGATGGAAGTGTTGTTACCCCTAGCCTTCCATAGCCTATAAGGTTGACACCACGACAATTGGAAAAAAAGAGAGCAAAAGGGCTTTGTTACAGTTGTGATAGCAAATACACTAAAGGTCATAAGTGTGCTGAGAAGAAATTATTCTACATAGATTGTGAAGAGGAAGAATAAAATGAGCAAGAAAGGTCAAAGGAAGAGGATATACTCCAAGAACAAAGCCTAGATAAAGAAGAAATGAATCCGACCATATCTTGTAATGCATTGGCTGGAATTACCACTCCACAAACCATCAAGATAGAAGGACAAATCAAGAAGAAAAAGGTAATAGTGTTGTGATGATGAAGATGATGACAATGATGAATATGGTGGAGACGAAGGAGGCTTTCCTCCATTACCCTTTGAATCCTTCTTTTCATCTTTTTTATCTTCTGAGATTCCCTCTCCATGTGGGGACTTAGAACTCTCTCCAGCCATTCTAGTATTCCTCTCTTCATAGAGGACTCTAACCATGTCAGTTAAATCATAGAAAGATTTCTTGTATGCTTCCTCTTCTGAAATAGCTTCAGTCTCTCTTGCTCCAGACATGATGGCTTTGGATTCAAGCTCAGCTTTTGGTACTACTTGTATCTCCTCAATCTCAACTAAAGGTAAAAATTGAGGTGCTTCAAGTGCAATTGGGATTGAAACTTTGGGTGGCAATTGTGGCCTTGTGGCTCTCCTTCTTCTGGGCATTACCTCAGGATTTGCAACCAATAGTTTCCCTTCTCCTCTCTGCAACTTTAACCTTGTAAGCATCACAAATTTTCAACCAATAAAACCCTACTTGCACAAAATTCAAGCAATCAAGAAAATAACCTTTTCTCTAATACCAACTTGATCTGTAGTTGAATGTTAGTTTTTCTGTGCTAATTTCAACTTCAGAATTAAAAACAATTGCTTATCATTTGCTTTATGTGCATAGGTTTCCTTTATGGTGTTTGTGAATGTAATAGATAAACTTGTCAAGTTTTATGTCAAATTCATGAGAAAAATAGCATGTAAATGAAGTGCTGAATAACATCAAACAAATATACAACAAACCATCAAAATGAACACTTAAAACAATGTTTTGATGAAGGAGTTCACCCCTTCTGGGCTACATCTCCTGGGTCCAGCATCCATGGCTCAGACCTCTGTATTAGCTCAAAATGGAAAAAAAGTGATGTTTTTAATGTTATACTACTCCTGAAACTTGCTTCAATGTGCTCAGAACATCAAAATCATCTAGGAATGAATTTTTGTGAGCCCAAATTGGTCGAAAATTGCAAAAGTTATGGCCTCTTCAGTTTCCCCTAGGAAAACTCCACTAAAACTAGAAAAACTCCAATTAATCCCTCCAAATTTGGAGTTAGCGCCGAATTTATCGGACCCGCCAAGAATACCACCAACTTAATCCCATAATTAATTATGGATAATCACAGTTTAATTAAGGGTTAATCTGTGGTTAGTGCATTTAATGGCGTGGTTATGGTTTACCGTTGGCCTCTAGTCTTGTGGTAGTGGTCACATGTGGAGGGGCCTGGCCCTCTCCTCCTCCAATCGCCAAGTGTTAACATATGAAATACAATTTGAAACCATTGTATGGTAAGAACCATTGGCGCGATATAACGGTAAGATGTTGGATTTGTGCGGGCGAGGTTGCGTGTTTGACTCCTCCGCCCTGCCATAAAATTTTTCTATAGTTCACCGATGATGCTAGGCCTTTGGGGAGGGACACGTGGCAGCCTCCGGGCTTGCCGCATGTCTCCTTCTCATTGGTCGTCCTCTAACCAATAAGAAAATGACATTTCACCAAACTGTAAACCAACCAGAATGCGCCACTTGGTGTGATCCCATTGGCTGTTGACCAACCTTTGACATACACATTCACTTGCCACATCAATAGTACGAACTGTTAACTGTGTAGTGACTGTAATTTTTTTTGCAAAATTCCTCTGTTTGGCAAAGCAGACAAAACATGATATCTTTCTCATACGAGCTCCGTTTTAAGTGAAACGAGTTGCGTTGGGATTGTATCACCGAGATGGACACGATCATTAAGGTTTTGAGCGATTCTGAGACCTTTGATTTTTGAGCTAAATACTGATCACTTGATCAGTATGGTTAAAAAGGAATCAACGATCTGATGAAGAGCACAAAAACACAATTTCTCTTGGAATATGATACACAATACAATTCAATCATGGTTCTTTTTTATTATCCAACCTAAATCTCATAATGGCTCCTGGTTCTTCTTCAAAGCTGAACAAATCTCTAGTACCAGATAGGCACCAAACCCCACGATGTTAGATCTAGCGGAGTTCGGTAATGCGTTAAAGGTCAGCGGTTTGTTCTACTACATAAACAAAAACATTTCCACGACGAAGAAATAATAGCTTAGGCCAAATGCTTACACGACGAAAAAACAACGACACACTTCGTGCCATGTGTCAATTTTTTTTTGGAAGGAGGAAGACGAAAATACACAAATCTTATTGGCCAAATCTATTGAGCCAAATCCATCATAGGAACACTTTTGGTGTAATTAGTCTAGAGTTTTTTTATTATTATTGTTTTCTAATTTCCTTTTTTTTTATTGTTTATTTTTTATTTATTTTATTATTCTTATTTTTTTTTAAATTTCTTAGATTCCTTAACAATTTTTCCTAATTTTTACTTTTTACTTTATTATTTCTATCAACGTTCCTTTTGATTAATTTCATATAATTAAATACATATCTCTCTTCTTATGTTTTATTCTTTGACTTTGGTTTAATTTATTTTATTGTTTTCTAATTTCAACTTTATTTTATATTTTATTTTTTCTACTTTATTTTATATTATTTTATTTTTATTTATTTGGATTCTTTATTATTTTTTCCATTTTTAAGGATTTTTTCTTTTTTTTTTTTTTTCTACTTTTGACTTTATTTTTTCGTTCTAACATTCCTTCGATTAAATAATAGATAAATAAATAAATAAATAAATAAAAAAAATCATTGCAGGGGTTAGCCATTTGCATATCTGCAAATTATTTGTTCTTTAGTTTAACTATCCATCTATGTCCCAATGATGAACCACAGTAAGTGGTTCGAAACACGTTGACATGAAAAGCTATATGCGATTTCGTCCAAATTTTTTTAGGGTTAGGGTTTGTTAGTGTACTCTGTGCATGTCGGGAAACTAGTAGATAAGGATGAGTTGAATTCTTCTAGAAGTGTGATAGCGCTGACTAAGGAAGTGCGCTCTCACTATCAACAAGATTTGCGCACTGACTGTCAACAAGGAGTGCGGATTCACTATCAACAAGAATTGCACAATGATTGTCTCTGGGAACTACACAATATCTATCAGTAAGAGGTGTGCTTGTTTGAGTTCCAAGAGTGTGCACTAACTATCAATAGGGAGTACGCTAGGCTTGCTTAGAAGAAGTGCACTATGAAGGCATCATGAGTTAGGTATGTGAAAGCAAATAACTTCAACACTTAGGTTTCCTAAGGAAGGACTTGAACACTTAGAAATCATGATTGAGCATGATATTAATGACTTGAAACAAGAGATGAAAGGATCATAAGGGAGGCTCCAAAATTGGTTGTAGGAAATTTTTTGGAGATGTTGTAGCAACTACAATAGAACCTCCTAATAGTTGCAAATCCCAAAGAACCCTCACAACTCGGTAAGGTTCCTAGGTGTGGGCCAATTTAGAATGGCCTATATCTTCTCCTGATGTACTTGTACCCCTTGTGCATTGATCATGTGGCCCAAATAAAGGATCTCGATCATGCCCAATTCACACTTTGATGCCTTGGCAGAAAGTGACTGCTCCATAATACCCAAATTCTCATCCAAATGCCCCGAGTGCTACTCCCACATTTTGCTGTATATGAGGAGGTCATCAAAGAATACCAATAAGAACTTCCTCAACTGTTTTTTGAAGATGTGATTCATGCATGACTGAAATGTGATCGATGCATTATTTAACCAAAATGTCATGAACAAGAATTCAAAATACCCATAGTGGCCCTTAGACTCAGATTTGATGATAACTTGATCAAAGATTATCTTCGAGAAATACACTTCTCCATGCAATTCATCCAACAACTCATCGATTATGGGAATGTGGTACTTGTTTTTGATGGTCTTCTTGTTCGAGGCTTGATAATCAATACACATCCTCCATGTGCCATCCTTTTTATTTACCAAAATCACTAATGAGGCGAATGGTCTCGAACTAGGTTTGATGTGGCCCATGGTTAGCAGTTCTTTGATGGCATTTTATATCCATCCTTGAATTTCTTCAGATGCTTATAAGGTGTGGTGATTACTAGTTTGGCCCTCTCTATCTCTATGGTGTGCTCAAAACCTCTGTTAGGGGGTTTTCCTAGGGGAATCTCTCCAAAAAATTGGTCATGCATATTCAATAATAATTGAATGTCGACATGATATTGTTGGTTTCTATTTGATGACTTTTGGCTCATAATTAAATATTATGTTGCACAAGCTACATCTTCATGCTTGAATATAGCCTCCATTCTCTTAGCAAATAGAATTTGAGTATCGCCATTAGACATACCTCTCAACACTACCATGCTGCCATTTGATGCCCTGAATTCTATCTCCATTACTTGGTAGTTCGTTGAGAACTTTCCCAACGAGTATAACCACTGTAGCCCCAAGACAACATTGGTGTTAGCAAAATCTACTATGTAGAAGTCATCAGTGAATGTGTAATTACCACGTGTCACGCTCAAGCATGGAATCCTCAGTGTGCATGTCATGTTGTACCCATCATCCACCACAATGCTAAAGCCCTCAAACTCTTCTGTGGTAACACTTCTCTTTGCCACCAAAGTTGCATCAATTAAGTTGCGAATTGCTGTGCTATAAACCAATGTTGTGATTCATTGTTCTTGTATGACCCAATAATTTTGAAGGTATAATACTTAGGGACTATAGAAAGAGTTGCGATAGTACCACCCTTAATTCTTGTACATGGTCTCTCATCCCTTTTATCTTCCTCATGGGACTCCTCCCCCTCCGAATTGCTCGGCTCGTTGCTTGGTGTTGGCATTGTATCCTCTTCATCATCGTTGTATGAGATCACCTCAATATAATGGACCTTTCCCTTGCCCAAGCATTTATGATGTGGTTCCCATGGCTCATTGCAAGTGAAACAAACATTAGGGGAAATTTCAACCTGAAAGTGGCATGCTAAGGAAAAATCAAGAAAATAATAAAAAATTCCATGTAGACAATTTTTTAATATTAATTTACTTTTATCTATGTCCCACAAAATTTATTAGCATGAGATTTAATATTTTTTTTTAATATATTATTTCTAATTTTTTACGTTTATCAAAATGCATCAATATATGACACTTTTATTAAAATAATTGTCTATATATTTTAGGTGTAGTCTAACTTATAGACGAAATGACCATTTCATGGCTAATTTAAATCAAAATCTAACAGAGATTTTTAAAAACTTGAGTTTAAATTATTTAATTTGCATAATTCAAGTGCCCCAGGGGTTTTTCAGGGCGCTGAATCCATTTATGCATTCAAATATGTATTTTAAACAATAAAAATTCTTGAAATTATATTGCCCGATTTTGGTGAATTTCGGTGAAAAGGGCTATTTCATCTAAAAGTTAGACTACGCCTATATTTTATATTTAAATATAACCGTCTATATTTATATTTTATGTTTAATTGTTTATATATATTTTATATTTAACTATTTTTTTAGTGGCTTTTTAACGACATTGTCTACTGAAGCCACAATTTCGCCTTGAATATATATATTTTAGCCGCAATCCGGTAATTTTTCCTTCCTAGAATATGTTTTTTTTTAACTACATAACTATTTTATATTTAACGTTATATTTTGTATTTTTGGTCGTAATTCGGTAATTTGCCCTTTTTGGAATACAATTTTTTTAAACTATTTAACTATTTTATATTTAATTAACTATTTTATATTTTTGGTCATAAACTCATATTTTGTCCTTTAATACATTTTTTAACTATTTTATATTTATTTATAACTATATTTTATTTTTAACTATTTAACTATTTTATATTTGATTACTTTTTAACTATTTAATATTTAACTGTAGCTGCCTATATTTATATTTTATATTTAGCTGTCTATATATGTTTTATATTTATTTATTTTTGGTGTTTTTTTAGCATGGTTATTAATGTCAAACGGGCCCGTATTTTTAATTTATATATATTTTCACTATTATCAAGATTTACATTGCATTAATAACTTTTTCGATATTCTAATTCATATAGGTAAGGTAAGTAAATGACATTGATAAAATATTTCAAAAATACCCAAATTAATAATAAAATATTTCGCTGATACCCAAATTAATAATAAAATATTTGACGGATACCAAAATTAAACAATTTAAAATTATTTAGGACATGTACCTCTTTTTAAATTTAAAGGATTTTGATTGATTTATATATTATGACATGGAAATTACATGAAAATTTCTTGGGAAATTTTAGTCTAAAATTTCCTCTAATGGTTTCTTCCTTCTCATCTCACTCCAAGTTTCATCATCTAACTTGCCCTTCCCATCCTACCTAAGTTTTTAAGGACTTCTTATCCTTATCTTTTGAGTGATGAGTGGGTTGGATGGAAATTTAGTTTTAGGTGATGTATCTTCCATGTCTTGTGTCCTAGTGATGGCGTATTGTAAGATGGTGGGTTAGACGGCATTGGCCCACTCACACAGTGGCTTAGCTAAATCCTTTGTGAAGAGCATGATTAACATCTATTTAGATATATTTGTCACCATAACAACCACTCACTGAAATTATGAAACATAGGCATCTGGCGTGTCGATTTGCTTGAGCTGTTCTAGCTCCTTGAAGTGTATCTCCAGATTCTTCCTATTAAAATGGTTTATCAATTTTTTTTGTGAAGTCCACATAAGAGGTAATGTTGGCATGTACTAGGGTGACCAATTTGTGGTACCACCATTTATGAGTTTCTCCTTCAAAATGCAAGGTAGCGAATTTGATAGCCTCTGCTTTCAACATTGGGTTAAGTTGGTAGTAGTTGTCTAACTTTTGTACCTAAGACCTTGTTGAGTACTTGGATGACCCATAGAAAGAAGAGATGTAAAACGTACCAACCTTTCGTAGTATGTCATAATTTTGTTGTGTGCCCCTGTTATGATCCCTAGGTCTATTTTTGCACTTAATGTTACTGAACTTAGTAAAGGTCATGGCTGCTTGAGCATACTTTGTTACTGACACATACTCCTGAAAATATTCTGAAAAATCTTCATTTTTTTTTGTGGGTCCTTGGGTTACTGCTACATGATCATCTAGAAATTGGGATAGTAGAGGTCTAGGGTTTCTTCTATTGACTTACCCTATGTTAGTTTGTGCACAGATGTTAAAGGGACTAGGGTTATGGTCATTGCTTCCTTCTGCCAAACTTTTTATACCTGCATTAGATCCATTAGCAACATCGTTACCTACATTGTTCAGATTTGCTACAACCTAGGTAAAAAAATCTGGCCATCTTCTATTTCCCTTGTGCTAATAATTTAGCTATCTGCTGTTGCTCTTGTGTCGTCTATTAGGAAATTAGTTGTTGCCCTTGTGCCATCTATTGGGCTATTTGCTGCTGCCCTCTTTCTAGCTCCCCCAAGATGTTAGAGGGGTTAGCTTTCAGTGGTTGTTATTCCCTATCTTCCATGCTTGAGTTGTGGGTACCCTTCTTTTCAATGACTATAATGTTTTCCTTGTCTTCTGAGAGGATCCAAAAATCATATACTCACAGACTGGAAAGATGCACAACTATGATACCAATATAACGTCTTTCTTGGGAAGTTTAATTATGAGCAAGGGTTTTCAACAACTAAAGAAATAATTTTGTTTTATAACAAAATTATAATACTCATTAATCTATGAAACACCAATGCTCATAATTAGATACACAATAGTATAGTGAAAAAATTGAGCAATCAATTGATTCCACAAACAACTGTTTATAAATTAGGGTTGATTCAATATCAATTACAAACCTACAAGTTCCATAAGTAACATCATAAACATAGCTTGCTATATTATAGTTGACCCTCACAAATTTAGAGTCCTATCTTAGCTTTGTTGTCACAAATCACATCAGTAGTCGTTCCCAGTTTCTCTGATTATTAATTTCTTTGGTTGCTTTAGCCCCCAATCAATTGACACCCCTTGAACTCTTGTAGCCCCTTATTTGTACCATTTTATCCTACCCATAGCCTCAGAAATAACCTTTCAATCCTCCGTTGTTAGAGGCAATTAATTCCAAACTTTACTCTACCCTAGGAAAGACCTATATGGGTCTCTTGCAGCCTTAGATACACCCTCCATTGTCTCAAAAGTGGGTCTCCAACCTTTGTTTCCTCGAAACAATAATTCACTATCTTTCAGGGTTGGTTCCAATCTTGTTTCCTCATGAAATAGTCTCCACTTGACTCAGGAGATAACTTGTTGACTCACATTTGATTAGTCTAGCCTTGTGTCCTTGGGAAATAACGCACATGTGCTTCAAATAATATCGCAAATATAGTTTTGTAACATACCCCCTAATATCCATATCCCATACTAAGGGTAGAAGGATGCAATTATTATCATAGACCTGACCTCCATAGTCTTGTCATGGAAATGGGGCCTTAGAATTTTGATGTTTTTCAAACTTCGCAAAACCTAGAACAACAATGCCATTGCATTCGTCTCGTTGAGACCTTTTCGATGACATAAAATTTACTTCAATATGACTTACGGATAAGGGGATATGGAGAATTAAATTTTGACCAATAAAAATCATGCCACATTAGCATTGGTCCCATGTGGCACCCACGTGTCATCTTGCATGACGCGTATGTGGCTATTTTACCACCGATGACAAGTCCACATGGAACAAACACGTTCCTCCTTCATAGTCGGTGGTTGACTTGCTTGCATGACATACACATCAAAACTCCCACTGGAACCCCAACCTTGACTTGGATGATACAACTCGACTACAGTACCTGCGTGACTCACTCACCAAACCTTGATCATCACCAAGCCTGACTTGTCTGATCCCTGAATAGTGGGACCCACTTGACTAGCTCAATTTCATTACATTGATTGGGCGCGTAATTGCTTTGAAAGTCACTAGGCTGAATGCATTTTCTATTATGTCTTTTCAGTTGACTAGCCGACCCTTGTCTCTGCGAGTCCCACCAAAGAATTCTCGGTGTACTTTGCAAGCTTTTATTCTTATTGATTTTTCCCAGATCTCTTCTTGAATTTACACATGCTTGAATCCTTCTGTCTCTACAGCCACCACAATTCCCAGCACATCAAGGCCACGAAAGCCATTAAACATTACGTCAATGAATGTGCTTTCATCGACATAATAGGCTGTGTCCAAAGCCTCTAATGCTCCTCTATAGCATTTAGCAAAGGCAAGTCTTCTCTGTCTCTCTGTCTCTCTGTCTCTCTCTCTCTCTCTATATATATATATATATTTGCCTCTCCTGAGCTTTCTAAGGCCTTGACCTGACCTGGCATTTCATGCATATTTATAACTATACAAAATAAAGGCGAAGTCCTCTCTCTCTCTCTCTCTATATATATATATTTTCCTCTCCTGAGCTTTCTAAGGCCTTGACCCGACCTGGCATTTCATGCATATTTATAACTATACAAAATAAAGCTATCTCTTCGGAGCTTACTATATATATAAAATTCGCCGCCTCTGCTGAGATTTCTATGGCCTCGACTCGACCTGAAATTTCATGCATATTTATAAATATACAAAAGAGAGTTATCTCTTCAGAGCTTACTCAACCATAAGGCCATATGGTTATCTCTTGACATATCATGACTAGTTAGGGTCAATCGATGACAACCCCACTAGTCGACTTACCTCAACTAGACAAAATCTGTCGAACAACTCAAACCAATGGACTTACCTTGACTAGATAAGAAAAATGGAAATGATTTGGCCCAATGAACTTTATGAATATATCTACGTATGTTCATATTAAACACAAACTTGACTTGGATACATTCATATTTATATACATATAGCTGAGCTATCTCTTCTGACCTTTTGTGACATATAAACAAGGCCTGATAGCCATTCTTTTAACAACATGGAATACATCACAGAGATCTGACCATCTTGTTCACACTTAAGTTAGTTAGAGATATTTTAGGTTCATAATAGCTCAAAGATTCATATTAACATAAAACAAGCTCATGAACACACATGAGAGTTCAAGATAAAATATCATGACTCCGAAAAACTTTGAAATTCCAACAATTTTCAGGCATAACATTAAAGATAAAATATTGTGTCTCTGAAAAGCCTTAAAATTCCAACAATTTTTAGCCATGGTGTTAAATATAAAATATCATGACTTTGAAAAACCTTAAAAGTCCAACAATTTTTAGGCATGAAGTTAAAAATAAAATATCACATTTCTGAAAAGCCTTAAAATTCCAATAATTTTCAGCCATGACATTAAAAATTAAATATCATGACTCTAAAAAACCCTAAAATTATAACTATTTTCAACTATAGCATTAAATATAAAATATCACGACTTCGGAAAACCTTAACATTTTGACAGATTTTTGACCATGAAAATAAAAGAAAATATCATGATTAAAAAAAACCTTAAGATTGAACCATATTTCAAACATAGCATTATGGAAAAATTATATGACTAAAAAAAACTTTAAAAATAAACACTTGAATGAAAGAGTCATTATACCAAGAGTGATTTATTTTTTAAATGCTAGAAATATAGCTATTGTAAAATCTTAGCCTAAGACAATTTGACATAGTAACAAAAATTTAGCAATCAACCATCAAATTGACACACAATGGAGACGAATTCAACCCATTACAATGAGAACTTAAAATCAACCATGAAATTGACACACTATGAGGGTGAACTTGATCCATTATAATGAAAACTTTACAATCAACTATCAAATTGATACACTGGGGTTAGATTGCTAATGGAGGATCGACATAGGCCCTACCCAAAAAAAAAGATTAATAAATAAAAATGAAAAATGCAATACAAAACAAAACAAAAATAAAATAATAATAAATAAATAAATAAATGAAAACAAAAACAAAAACTAATAAATTTTAAAAAATAATAAAAAATATATTAAAACATACAAAATATTAAAAATACAAAAAAAATATATATAAAAAATTAAACAAAGTCTTTCACTAGAAATCACACAAGAAAAGTCTTTTGGTGGAACCACACTGGTTGGTTCAAAACACATCGGCTAAAAATTTCTTTTATGTGATTTCTACCGAAAGACTTTGTTTAATTCAATATGGATCACAAAAGCTTCTATATAAAAAAATATTTTAAAAAACATACACAAAAATATTCCACTATAGAAAAGATAAAAAAACCAAAATTAACTCATAAAAAAGAAAAATTTAAACACACACGTCTAAAAATTTAAAAATATAACAAAAAAACATAAAAAATAAAATCAAATTTGATAATAAAAAAACAAAATAAATATAATTAAAAAAATATAATTAAAGAATTATTTAAATCATGATAAATATTAAGTTAAAAAACAAACACACACACATATATTTAAAAACATCAAAATATTTTAAAAATATATTTAAATAACAAATAAAACTAAAAAAAACATGTTTGCATGACGCTGGACCCTTGCCAAAGGGTTGCGTGTAGAGCAACAAAGGAGGTGCGCACCCCTTTGCCCTGCCTGTGGCCCTTTGGCGCCAAGGTAGGATGGCCATCCTGTGGAAATGAGTGTTTTTTAATATTATTATTTTTTAATTTTAGTTAATTTTTTCCCATGTTTTTTTAATATTTTATTTTATTATATATTTTTTTAATATATATTTTTAATTTTTTTGTTTTTTATTATTTATTTTTACTTTAAGTCTTGAGTGATGTTTTAGTTTTATTTAAATGATTTGTTTTATTTTTTTTTATAATAATTTTTATTTATTTATTTAATTCTTGTTTTTTAAAATAAATTTTGATTTTAATATGTTTATAATGTTTTATTTATTTATTTATTTATTTTCCATTTTTTGCTAAATATTTTTTTCCCATTTTTTGCTTTAAATGTTTTTTAGTGTTTTCTTTGTTTCTTCACACACACATATAACAATTTATTTTTAATTTATTATTTTGATTTTTTTCATAAAATTTTAGATGAATCACTAATTAGAAAAAAACAAACAAAACTTCAATTGTTATTGTCTTTGGACATAAAATTCATAAATTTTTTATAAATTTGCTAATTTTTGAACTTTATTTTATTGAATTTTTTTTCATAAAAATCTTTTATTCAAATTATCATTTTTGGCAAAAATGTTCGATATATACGCGCAAAATGTGTTTATTTTTGTAAGTATTTAAAATTATCATTTTTTCAGTGATAATTATTTTATGTGTATTGAAGTATTAATTAACGATATATAAATATATAAAAATCTTAACTTCAAAATAATAAGTTTATTATTTTTTTAAAACTTTGTAAACAAAATTAAAAATTTCATTATAAAAAAACTTTACAAAGAAAAACAAAAAACACAAGCTTAGAAAACCCTTAAAAAATAAACATCTTAGGACGAAAAACAAGAAGAGGAATAAGAAAACTTGAAAAATGGTTAAATAACCAACATTTAAAAAAAGAAGCGCATACTTAGGACATAATAAAATTTAAAGTGTCAAAAATATGCCCTCCAAAAAAAAGGGGATGTTTTCTTTACACTTTTCAAAATCTGCATGAAAATCACCAACATTTAAAAAGAATTATCCATACTTGATATATCGAAAATTTTTTAAGTTTCAAAAATAAACAAAAAAAAAAGGGTTGATGCTGCATCAACACTTTTCAAAATTGAGATGAAAACCACTAATGTACATACTTAATATATAAAAAAATTAAAGTGTAAAAAATATGCTTAAAAAATGTGTATTCTGAATCAACACTTTTCAAAATTGGATGATTTTTTGCAACCTCTAAAAAAATGAGAACTCAGTACAATTCTCGTTATGTTGGTAACTTTGTTACATAAGAAACTCAAGTAGATACATATCTTATACATCAAAAACAAGTTGTCAACTGAGAGTGGGACTTCAAATCTCCACCCAACCTTAGACACGCTGCACCCAGTCATTTATTACATCCAATCATCCCCGAGCAAGATTCCTGAGCTTGAGGAGGAATGCTTAGGGGTAAAATCAACACCACAACTGAAATATTGTCTTCAAAGGTTGGACCTCCTTTACCCACCAACTAATCAGAAGTCAATACAAGGAACAAGAATTCACTTTCCTCAGGCTTTCTCAATAGCTCCCAACTGTTACATAACAAATATTGCTATCTTAGTCAACCTCAACTCTGAGGTTATTTCTCACATAGAGGCTCATATCTCAATATCAAGAGTAGAGATCACTTAAAATATGGGAAGGTTCCTAAAGAAACAAGCTACCATGAGAGTGTGGAGATCAACCTTCCAGGTAGTTCTTCCATGAGTGAAAGCACTAGTGTTCCCAACCCAAGGCCACAATTGTGTTTCTATGGAGCAAATCTCTCTATCAAGATGAATTCCTCCCCTAGTCTAGAAAGAACTGAACTCCCTTTTCATTCCCTTCATTGATTTCTTAAATAATTTTCTTTTTGCGCCTTCCAATTCTGATGCTCACCCTTTCTGGGTGCGTAAAGATGCTTGCCTCTTCTGTTGTGTGCAGAGGAAATTATTTTCTCATTAATCCCCCCCACTTAATGATATAGCTTCCATTTCTGGTTGCGTGAACGCACCCTCTTCGTCTTTCCTATAAGTTTGTCGGCACAACCATACTTCCATTCAATTTTGATTCTCTCTCTTGCATATTTTTCCAGACAGTTAGTATGGTTACCAACCATTCCTTTTTTCAATAGAAATTATTGTGCAACTAATTCAATAAAGCACACAATCTGGTATTAATATCAACCAGGTCTCCTCAAGAAAATCGCCTTCCCCAACTCTGGAATTCATGTCCCAATTCTTGGTCATTTTATTTTTAAGAAGAATAGAGATAATATTTATAGTAAGAGGGAATGAGCTAGGGATGTCACAAACCCCTCCCCTTTGGAGGAACACTATCCTCGGTGTTTTATAACCGAACACAAAACAAAAAAGGCCTTAATCCAAGCACACAATTTCTTTGGAGCTTCATTCAATAAAAAAGAGAGGATATGTTGCTCGCATTTGGTCAGCCATTTTCCTTGTGGCTTCCTTGGGCCCAAAGTTCCTCCATTGCACCTTTATTTGCTCTATTACGTGATTTTGGAGTGTGAGATGTCTTTGGTCCAGGATGCATAGAGGTTTCGACTAGAAATTTCCCTCTGCTTCTACCTATAACACAAACCATTGAATCACATGATTAATATCTAGAACATATCTTTTAAACAAAGAAACATGGAAAACATCATGAAATTTTACCAATGGAGGTAAGGCCAACTTATCGGCTACTAACGCTATTCTTTAAAGCACTTCAAATGACCCACAAAACCATGGTATTGGTTTGGCACATGACCCAATTTTTAAGGAGCTTTTCTTGGGTCTAACTCGCAAGTATACAAACTCTACAAATTTGAACTCATTATGTGTCCTGTGTTGGTCTGCATAGCACTTTTTTCTGTTTTATGCCACCTTTAAATTCCTTCTAGTAGTTTCCATTTCTTGCTTCATT
This sequence comes from Pinus tabuliformis, assembly GCA_031772625.1. NCBI lineage: Eukaryota > Viridiplantae > Streptophyta > Pinopsida > Pinales > Pinaceae > Pinus > Pinus tabuliformis. Next base: position 683,209,736 of record CM062820.1, on the reverse strand, counting down.
TCTTTCAATATGTATGTCCTAATGAGGACCCTATTCATTGGATGAATCTAGCTAATAAAAGTGTTACAATTCCTTAGAGTGCTTCAAATGGGCTCATTTTTAGTGATTATTTATACCCATTGTTATATGAAAACTCCATAAGTGGAAGATATTCCTCCCACTTCCTTGGCTGGTGCATTACATACATTCTTAGCATGTCCTCAAGGATTCTATTCGTCCTCTTTGTTTTCCTACCTGTTTGCGAATGGTAAGATGTGCTGAATGTCAATTCTATTTCCAAGCTACAAATAATTCCTCACGAAAATTTCATGTGAACTTGGCATCTCTATCCGAGATAATCTTCTTGGGAAATCCATGCAATCTTATGATTTCATTTATGAAAACTTGAGTCACATCACTAGTTGAGTTAGTAGATTTAACCACCACAAAGTGAACCACCTTGCTCAGTTTTTCAACCACGACCATGATTGCATCATGTTGTTTAGAAGTCCTTAGTAGCTCTATAATAAAGTCCATGGAAATCACCTCCCATTTCCATTTCAAAATGGGAATAGGCTGCAGTAGACTAGATGGGTGCTTGCATTTGAATTTCACTTATTAGCATTCTATGCATTTGGAAATGAAATCAACCACCTTTTTTTCAAATCAGGCCAATAATAAAATTTCTTGATGGTTGTTAGAGTCTTTTGGTAACACAAGTGACCAAAACATGGATTTTCATGGAATTATTTTAATATGAGTTTCTTCAAGTTGTTTTCTTTTGGTACATAGATTCTATTCTTGAATCTAATTAACCCATTTTCCGAGAGACAATATTCCTTGTACTTTTCACTCTTGGACTCTTGTTGTAGTTTATTCTTTATCGGCTGATATTTTTCACCACAATGTCTTGCATTTTTAATTATTTCTTCAAGATTAGTTCCATAAGAAATTACGTGCACTACATTCCACATTTTCACTCTCTTGCTGGGTGCATCAACAAATTAGTTTTATTTTTCCCTTATGTACTTGATTTCAAAATCAAACTTTCTAAATGTGGTCGCCCATCTTGCTTGCTTGACATTTAATTTAGGTTGATCAAACAAATACTTCAACCCTCCGTGATTAGTCATTAAAATGAATCTCTTGCCAAGGAGATAATGCCTCCACATTTTTAATGCATGAATGATGGCAACCAACTCTAGATTGTGGGTTACATAGTTATTCTCATGCTCATTTAACTTTCTTGATTCATAACAAACAACTTGTCCTTCCTGCATCAAGACTCCACAAAGTCCCTCTTTGCAGGCATATGTGCAAACCATGAAATCCTTGTTTGGGTTTGGTATTCTTAGCACTGGTGCATTGGCGAGCAATTGCTTCAGTTGGTTGAAGCTTGCAACATATTCAACTGTCCATTCAAACTTCTTACCCTTATTTTGTAAAGCAATGATTGGATAACCAATATTGGAGAAGTTCTTTATGAATCTTCTATAGTAGTCTACTATTCCCATAAAGGATCTAATATCGGTCACGTTCTTCGGTTTTGGAAATTTCATGATGGACTTGATATTCTATGGATGAACAACTACTCCCTCCTTTGTGACAATGTGTCCCAAATAATGAATTTGTGATTGGAAGAAGTCACATTTTCTAAGTGTTGCACAAACCTTACATTCTCTTAACATTGTAGTACTGCAACTAGATGTTTTTTGATGCTCCTCCTTGGTCTTTGAATAAACAAAAATTTCTTCAACAAAAACTACTATGGGTTTGTCCAAGTAAGGACACAACACATTGTTTATAAGACACATAAAAGTTGCAGGTACATTAGTAACCCCAAAACGCACCACCATAAACTCATAAAGCCCATACATGGTTTGAAATGTTGTCTTATGGGTGTCTTCATTTTTAATGCACACTTGATGATATCCACATCTTAAATCAATCTTAAAGAAGATTGTTTCTCCCCTTAGTTGATCAAATAAGTCATCGATTCGTGGCAGGGGTATTTGTTATTAATGTTTACCTTATTAAACTGTCTATAAGTGATACACAACTTGATTGTGCCATCTTTCTTCTTCACAAATAAGACTAGTGCTCCCCATGGAGACACACTTGGACTTATGAAGCCTTTGTCCAACATTTATTTGAGTTGCAGCTTATACTCAATTAAATTTGGAGTGCTCATTCTATATGGAACCTTGGATATTGGGGATGGCGCTGGGATTAATTTGATAGAAAAGTCCACTTCTATGTGAAGAGGAAACCCATGATTTTTTTCTTCTTCAGAAAATATATCTTGAAAATGGTTTAGAATGGGATGCGTCATAAAGTGAAAATTTTGATTTGTTTATTTTTCATGGTCATGGTTAATGTGAGGAGGCAACCCAAGAATTTTTTCAGGAAATATTTCTTGAAAATGGCTTAAAATGGGATGCTTCATTAGAATGTCTCGGGATCATAATGTTTCTCTCTCAAATTAACCATGACCATGGAAAACAAACAAATCAAAATTTTTACTTTGAATTTTTGACCTCAACATTCTGCTGATTATATATTTTTAGGATTGGTATTGGTAATTAATGGATTCGTATTGGAACATGTAGAATTAATTACTCTATTTGGTACCTATCATATTTATTCTTTCACTAAGTCTGGAGTAAAAGGAGATGACAATTTTTTATAGATATATTTCTCCATGTTCCTATCGAGATTGTGGAATTATATCAAATTCACAATGGAAAAAAGAGAGAAAGCATATGTATAACTATTGTAGCGGCTACAACCACCCTCCAAAATTTTTCCTTAGCTTCGTTTTTGAGCCTCCTTACCAACCTTTCACAACACCTTGTCTTGCTTCATCAAGTACACAAGCTTCAATGTTTTTCTTGCACAAAGACAACCTGTTGATCAAAACTTGATGCTTTCCCCTCATAGGCTGATCACCCGGACTTGGACTTGCTGCAAGCTGAGAAACTCCCCCAAGAAATTGCGCAATTCTGGAGGGAAACCAGCCTTCCCTCCAAAAATTGCGCAATTCTGTCTGGTAGCCTGTTGGGTTCCATAATTGCGCAATCCTGCTGGACAGTCTTCACCCAAAAAATTGCGAAATCCTTCTCAGCAGGCCTACTCAGCCCAGGAATTGTGCAATCCTGGGCAACGGTTAGCTGCTCTACCCATAAATTGCACAAATCTCCGGGGAAGCTAGCCCAGCTCCCAGCTAGAAATGCGCATTTCCTCCCAGCAGTTGAGTAGCCTTATGGAAGAGCAGTTGGGTTAACCAGTTCCACCTGGGACCAAGGAAACTTGACTTTCATGCATGACTTGATTTTTCTTGGAATAGAAAAAGGAAACATGCAAAAAGCATCCCATGATTCAGGGAGCTATTTTTAGCAGCCGAAGGTTACATGCAAAGTTCGTTCTAGAAACTTTCCTCCAAGTGTCACTTTTTCCTAGATTCGTGGCATGCGCGTCATGAGCTCAAACTTATTTATTCGATGCATCAAGCTCATTCTTTCACATCGATCTTGGAGCTCTGACATCCCACAACACATCCAGGACTCTTTGACACATCCGGCTCAGATATTCACGAGTAAGTGGTCTCAACTTGTCGTTTTCAACATTTCTGTCGCATTTTGTGTTTTTGCTTGTGTGAGTGCTGTTTGATTGATTTCTTTGAACGATTGCTGTCGTTTACATGTATACTAGCTTGTACTAGCATCACTTCAGTTTTTGTTGTTATCTAACTGCTGTCACATGCATGAAACTGTTTTGCACGAACGGTCGCTGATTCAACGACTCGCTTCACCCACATGCATGTTGATCTTTTTACTGAACCTTTCATTCGATGTTTGCATGCACGATCAATCACTTCTGCTTTCACTTAGTGGCGCGATGCATTCACTTTCATATTTTCTTTCAGTTGCTCGTCGACAAGTCTGGGTAGTATTGGTCCGAAATCTGCCTCACCCAGACAATATTGCACAATCTGGAGAAGGAAGGCTCTGTCTTCCTCTCTAGAAATGCGCATTCCTTCCCAAAAACTGTCATCCAGGACTATTTTTCACATTTTTAAGGGACAGTGACTACTGGCCCAGCAAATTGCGCAATGCAGTCCCTGAGCCTACAGTCATTGCCTACTAGAATTGCGCATTGCACAATCCCAACAGTTAGCAGTCATCCTGGATTGTGCATTGCGCAAATCCAACAGCCAGTCTTGCCTCCCAAACAGCCCAGACTGTCTTTTGCGCAGTTCTGGCAGCCAGTCACCTGGCCTCCCAGAAGAAATTGCGCAATCTTTGCCTATCATTCCCAAGGTATGTGTTAAGTCACTCCCTGAATTTTCTTTGGTTTCACGAATAGATTTCTTGCAATTCATGCTGCTTTGTCTCCAGATCTTTCAGGTGTTCATCTGCCTCTTAGCAGTATAGGATCAATGGCCTCCAAGAGAGAAGGATCAGAGAACACTGACGAAAGTGCAACAAGAGCAATAGTTGAGCAGGTGTTTGCATGTCTACCACTCTATGAAGATACCAAGCTATTTCTAGACAAGGACATCAAGCTAAAATGGCAAGAGGTCAATGAAGAATTTGCAGGCACTTTTGTGGAAGAAATCAAAGACCATCAGGTGTATGTGAACATTCAAAAGTTTGGGTTGTACCGAATTTCATGTAGATACCCCACGTTCCGATGCGTGGACATGATACACTTGATCGTCTCGCACACTGATCCCGAGACAATGAATCTGAGCAGTGTCAGCGAGACGAAGCTTGCCACCTTCTGGGCACATGATTATGATGAGATGTATCATATGTCGAAGCTCGTGACTATCATGGAGACTCCTTTAAGCTTACCCAACAACAGTGCCAACTCCAGAGACATTCTGAAGAACTGGGTAAAGGAGTTCGCTAGATTCAGGATGACACCCAATTAGATCTATAAGATGAAGATACTGTGGAAGGTGTATCAATACTTGGTCATATTTTCATGTTGACTATGTGGCCAAGAAAGCACGGAAACCTTCCCACAGAGTTGGGTGATCGTGCTGGACCAACTGGCCAGAGAGGGTAAACCATGCAACTGGTCCGACATGTTGGCTCATCAGCTGAAGGAAAAAGTAACGAAGGCTCCACAGTTACGCGGAGGTATGCAAGCAGAGATTTACATGTCCACCTACATCTTAGATGACATCTGAGCCTAACAGGAGTTCCCGGGCTTGGAGTGGGCATGGTCACCAATGAAGACTATTGTGAACACATATTGTAAGTTGTTGTATGAATGCAGCTTCAAAGGAGTAATCACATGGCTGCCCGATCATTCTATCACCCCAGTCTACAAGATGATATTCGAACAAGATCCACCCTGCATGTCAAAGGAAGCAATGGAGGCATTGATAGACATTGTTGATTGGTATGCCTCACTGTATGACACCTTCATACGAATGTTCAACGGAGAAGCCTCCGCATGTCCTACCGAAGTTTTCCTTGGACATACTCGTCATGCAAGAAGTAGCATATCACATCTCGACAGGATTGAAAGCTAGACTGCACCGGAAGAAGAAGGCACCTTGGCCCTTTGTTTCGTTGGAAATTTGGGTTATATGAGATCCAAAGTATCAAGCAAGCAGATTTCGAAGCAGAACTAATGAAGAAGTATCCATTCGACCTCCGAAGCTACAATCCGTACGACCCACATTGTATTGTGAAAGATCACTGCGAGAGAGTAAAGTTCAACTGGATCCACGGGGCATTTCATTGGGCCGAGGAGGACCCATGGAGATATTTCTATAGTTTCTCCAGACCCAATGAACAGGTCGTCTTCACTATGGAGTGGTTAGCAAAGCAACATGAAGCAACATCTCGGAGAGCACCAACACCAACAGCAGTAGCGGCAGAGGCAAGCATACCAGTGTGCGACAAGAGCAAGAGGAATATTGTCGATCACATGGAGGAAGAGAAAAGATGCAAGTTTCGAGCAGATCCACTCATGGAGAAAGAAAATATGGCTATAGAAGCAAAGAGGCAACAAGGCGACAAAAAAATTGTGCAAAGGAAGAGGGATAAGAGAAGAATGGAAGAAGTAGAGAAGGAGTTGCATGAGTTGAAGGACCAACTCCGGAAGGAACAAGAGTTGCACAAACAGGAGAGGGAAGCGCAACAGGAACATGTACAATAGGGGGTGAAACATGTGCAAATAGGTGAAACAGTGCCTGTACAGGTAGTGGATTCATTAGAAGAATTGGGATGAGGCAGACATGGTGAACCATCGCAGGAGTAGGACTTCGCTCATGAGATAGAACAAGCACTTCAACAATTGGATATGGATATGGAGCAATGGGAATCAGAACATGATATCGACCTTACGCCTAATCATCAAGAGGTCGACTTACCTACTTCACCACATACAGATTATGAGCAAGTCTCAAGCAATCGAGGAGGCACTGAGATCCTCAGAGATTAGCCGGAAGAAGAGATGCACAACATCTCATTCGACGAGTCTCAACATAGAGTTGTGCAGTCTCGTAGAGTGTCGACTCCGGATGATCATACATCTCCTACACAAGTTGAGGAACGAGTGATCATGTCTGACGTGCACAAACATCCAATAGCCTTGGATGATGCAACTAGAGTGTATGCCGAAGCCACTAGCTCAAGTGTTTGCTTTTTGATAGCTGAGAATGAGCGAATGGCTAAGGAACTACAAACGGCCAAGCAAGGAGGAGAGTTGGTGACAGCGTCCGCTCGAGCTGAACTGAAGAAGGCAATACTAGATGAAGTATTGTCCCTTGACATAGTTATGCGATTGTTGTACTCCAAGTTTGGCACCGTGCATAAGGCAGTTGTCCATCTTAATGGATGGCAGCAATGATGTGCTAGAAGAGCACGTATCTTGACGAACTTGCATGCTGTTGTTGATTACATGTAAGAATGGACGATGAGATACAAGGGAGCCCGCTTCACTTTCCTAAGATGATGAAGGATAGTGTGGTTGAGTTGAAGGCACGTATCCAGAGTCAAATCCGAAACTATGAAGAGCTCCCGTAGCTCATCGCTAGTATACATGCTTCCCATGCACATGTGTTCAAGAGTATGGATGTTGTGGTGCACGCACATGTGACCCCATCTATTGGGACTCTCACCCAGGCAAAGACAAAGGCACAAGTCCAACTAGATCTTGACTCATACTTCAACGAGTTGATGCACATCGCTACTAGCCCAGAATTTCCCATCAGTATAGACATCATGCACAAGTATGTTGCTAGTCCAACCGCTTTGAAGATAATGATGTGCATGCTTATAGACGAGTTGGACAGAGGAGCCCGAGCAGTGTGCCCGGATGCTATGGAGGCAAGAGTCAGGTTCCAAAAAGATGTCACCTTGGATCACACAGACACCATCAAGGAATACCGATCTTGGCATCAATATGTTACCGTTGATCATCACGAGGATGTTGAGGATTTGGACTTCGATGGTTGTCATAGTCATAGTGATGTCTAGCATGGCTTTCTCAAGCCACTTCTATCACATGGGTACATGTGCATTGTAATGTAACGTCATGTCAAGTGTAAGTCAAGTTATGATAGTTGGATGTAACAGTCATAAAGTAGATGAAGAGTCGTGAGGGTAGTTGAACTGTCACAAAGGGGAATGTCAAGGGTCACCCCACCCTTTGCTATAAATAGTCCCTCATAACTCATTGTATAAGATTTTGGTCAGCCAAGCTTTCGATAAGACTATCTTGGAGAGAGCTTGGACAATATTGTAACGAGCCTTGGCTTCTCCACTACGCAGAGCTAGTACATCTCTTTAGAGGAGTAGGCAGTTGTGGCTGTAACGTTCTGTTATCGGAACTAGTGGTTGGACATGGATGTATTGTATGATTGGAACTTACACTTCTTAATATAACAAGAGCCGACATGTTTGATGCATATGTTGTATTGTATTCTACGTTATCTGGTTTACTCTGAATGATATATGTATTGGTTTGCTTACACATGCATGTATATCTATCTGTGTATGTATTTATGAATCTTTCTGAAATGTGCTGTTGGTTTTACCATCACTTTGGATTGCTTTCTAACTTGCCTTCCATGTTGTGATGTATCTTTGTTCGTGTGTTCCCTTCTTAACTGCGTGCTGTCACAGTTTTCCAAGGGACACACTCATCTCAACCCCCATGTGTTAGAACCTCTCTTGCAGCTTCCTTGGCTCGTTGCAACTGTCACACCCTTGCTACCAACAAAGTTATCTTACTTTTCTCTATGTGAAATCACGGTCAAGGAATTACCATACGACCCACTGTTGGGACTCCTACAACAAATGGCCTGAGGTCTAATTAGGACTTGTTACCGGGGAGATCCCCTGACATGTTGGCAGGTCCAACACCATAAATAATAACATTGATAAAATTCAGGTTATCCAAATGTTTTAAAGAAGCCATTTGGAAATATCTTTATAGATTGTTCCAATGAGTTTAGGAAAAAAAAGGACCTAGGACATGTTACTTTCATATCTTGAGCTGGTAGAAAATATACCACTTTCTATGCGTTGATGTGGTCAAATGATTCGATCATATTCATCACAACCAACTATTATTGATATTGGGCTCTTTCATTGAATATTTCCATCTAGTAAATCTAATATCCGCCTTTATAAAGACTAAGATTTTTTATAAATATAGATATTTTCATAATAAAACGTAAAATTTTAGTCCTTTAGGGTTGTAGAATCATGCTCTTTCAATGAAAAAAATTCAATACTCGTTGAATATTATAGATCCCACCATCTGTAGATATAGCTTCCTATTTTGAAAAATTCATGCAACCAATTTAAACAATAGCATTTCAATATGGATAAAATGAAGCTAAACATTTTTTTAAAGAAAAGAGAAAAAAAGAAGTTAGTTGCGAGCTTAGAATGAAAAAATAAGAGAGAATTCTAGAGCTTCAATCCGATCGATCTCGCCGTTGAAACAACAAACTTATTGTGAATTATGTGCCAAATATTGTGCTATAGCCATACTTGATTAGAATGAGCCATTACTCTTTTTATTTAAAAAATATCGATTTCAAATATTTTTAGGTACTTAAATGCAAGTAGTGTAATAATCAATATCGATCCTCTTCTTCTGCCAATGTCTCTATGTCTTGACAAGTGGCCCACCAATGGTGATTTTGAAGATTTTAGAAGATACATGATTTTGTTCCTTTTGTCTGGGCATAGATTAAGTGAATAAATCTCATAGTTTGATTGAAATACTGACCAATGGGCAGTGGAAAGTTTAGAAATGTGGGTCAGTTTGAAGTATAGAGATGATTTTTGTCTCTTATGGTGGGGTTTTTGTCCCTTTGTGATATCATAGAATCTTTGAGAACTAGAATTCGTTTTTTAACAAAGCAGAAACAATGTCAACACACTGATCTCATTCAAGATTGAGAATTAAACAACTATTGTTCTACCATGGGCGTGCTTATCTTAGATTGAGTTCTATTCACTTAAACATGTTCATTTTAACCTAGTCATTCCATTTTAAGCTAATAAAATCCTCAAATCGACGATACAATTCGCTGGCAGACAGATGTTGATTTGGAGTTATGCAGGAAAAAAATTGAACACATATATAAAAATGAACAAAGAGATGCAACATAAATAAAACTTCATTTCATTAACATCAAAGAACTAAAATATGATTACATGCAAAATGAACATAAACTAGCTCAGAGGATGGTAGCTTATCTATGAGAAGAGATGTGGCAACTACATGCCTATGAACTATGTTACAATGAGGCTTAAGGGCCTTTTGATTATTTAACAACAAAGGGAAACCCTAAACAACAAAAAACCTAACCCTAGGAGATGGAACACCAAGAGTCTGTGGGCCCCATTGGGGTTAGTTGGGCAACAACCTTCTTGGGCTCGTAGCTGATTTATATGATTTATGTTTGGCGCATAAGATACCTCATTATAAATATATCTCCAAGTAATACAAGATTTGTAGAAAGCCCTTTCCCACATTGGAACACCGTTCAGGGGGTCAAAACAACTTTGGAGGTTCAAGACCCGAAAACTACTAAAAATAGTAAATGCTGCTATAATTAAGGAAACTGATGAAACTGACTGGAGGTATAGGTGGAATAGGTGGGTGGCCACCAATATCCACCTGCATTAGTCCTCCGCCCTTAGGAATCAATTGTCCCCATTGCGTGCAAAGGCTCCATGAGGTGAGGAAATTTCTGTTGAACCTGGTCCTTGGTGAGCCACTTTCCATGGTGAAGGAGTTGGCCTGCTTTGATAAATCAATATAGATGGATCCTCTAATGGAAAGTGTTCTTGATCTATGTTTCCATGACCTTATCAAATGTGGCCTATTTGATACAACTTAGGTTGAGTTATGTTGGTGTCAACTTCTGACCAACATCGGATTTGTCCAACAATGGGGGAAATTATGGCCGCACCTGGTCCATATTGAATACTGGGTGCATGCCAAGGAAAGGTGGAATGTTGAGCTTAAAAACATTGTCCCCTACAACCTGAGTGATGGTGTAAGGCCCATATCAGAGTGGGCAAAGCTTGCGGTGGGGCCCAACGAGGCGCTCCTTCTGTAAATATAACCAAACTTTGTCTCCCACATGGAGATTGTGTGGCACTCGATGCTAATCATGATGCTACTTTTAATTTGCATTTGATTTGTACAATATGTCATGGACCTACTAGAAGATGTGCTGAATGCACTCAATGAAGCTATTAGGCTTGTCGGCTTCAGACTGGACATGAGATGAATCTTCCTAAGTCACTTCAAATGGTATGGAAACATCAATGGGACATAGTGGTTGGAATCCCATTCCCACCTGAAAGGGGATGTGGCTAGTTGAGATGTGGAGAGCTTTATTTTAGTTGTGTTGGAGATAGGGGAGGCTCCCATCCCATGTGTGTGGGTGCTTCGAGTTGTGCTTGCGCAGGATGTGCATGGTCATCTTGTTGACGACCTCTGTTTGGCCATCAATTTGGGGGTGAAAGGTTGTGGACTTAGTTAGATTGGTATCCAACAATGACTAGAGGATTGACCAAAATTCACTTAGGAACTGACTGTCCTGATCTAAGATAATGGATTGTGGAATCCCAAAGTGTACCCATACTCATTCAAAGAAGAGTTTGATAGTGGATTTCGCTGAGATACTCTTCTTGCAGGTCGCTAGAATGACCATCTTAGAGAATCTGCCGACGGCCACGAAAACATCGTCATTTCCATTCTTGGTAGAAGGAAGGATCAACATGTAATCCATGGAGATGTATTCCCATGGTCGTCTAGGAGTAGGGAGAGGAGTATACATGCCTTGCTTCTTGATTGTAGGTTTGGAAATTACACAAGCAGTGTAGGATTTGATGTACTTCCCAAAATCCTATCGAAGGTTTGGCCAATAGAAATATTTTTGTAGTACTTCCATTGTCCTTTTTACCCAAAAATGTCTAGTGACTCGACTATAGTGCACCTCCCAAATAATCTTGGTACGCTCGCTTGAAGGTACACATAGGTGTCCTAAGTGGCATAATAACGCGCCATGTGTTATACCTCTGAGATAGTAGTAGGTCAGCTACCAATGCCAGAGCATCTATTATTTGTTTTGGGTTTTTTGGTTTTAGTTTTGGAAGACCAATGAATGAAGACAGATGTAGAATTGAAATACTTAATCCTTTGGATAATATTAATATCTAAGCAAAGGGATGCTATAAAGCTTTACACAGTGATATAGATCAAATAGTGGTGAGAAGAAGAAAAAAAATAATATGATTATCATAGTTTCCAGACTGTAAAACAGAACAATCATAAGTATGAAAAACTTCTAAACTACGTTCCAAAGATTCAAGGCAATATACTTAAGCTTACAAAAGATACTGATGATGTATTGATTAGAGGGGATTAGCTAAACGGACAGCTCATTAATCCATTCTCTTAATAGATGATCACTTCAGGAGTTTATAGGAATAAATTGAGACACAATTATTCCTACCTAGATATCTCTATAAGTCATAAGCATATGAAGAAAATCATAATGATTGATAACTGGAAAAACTTACAGGATAACACAAACTGTGTAAAACCAAATTCAGAATCCTCTGCTTTGTATTAAGATTCCAGAAAGACTGAGTACATCATGTGTCTAGAAAAGCTTCCTTCAAAGGTGAAACCAGGTTCAAAGTAGAATGAACAATCACGATTTAACAAGAAATGAACAATGAACCTTGAACCTTGAACCTTTAACAACTTGAGAAGAGAGTTATTTATACAATAATGAAACTAAGAAAATATCCTAAAACTGATTAAGATTTATTCTATGAAGCAAAGATCTTCATGTAAGAAGATAGGGGCAGCTATTGAACTGCTTCTTATTGTCCCTTTTATTCAGGTTGTGCTGGCTTTGTTGTTTGATATTTTTCCCTTTAAGCTGCTTGATTGTTTGTATCCTTTACGCTGGTTGATTCCTTCATTTGATCTTTCATCTGATACTCTTTAAACTCCGTGAATATCCTTTGACCCTGTTGAGTAGCCTTTACTGTGTTCTTTTTACCTTTACTATGCATTTCAAGCTTTTATTGTGTTTTTCAACAGTAAATCGTTTTAGATTTTATGTTACAGGGTGAAGTGATTTGATATGATCTTCATGTTTGTCTTCTAACTGTATGCAATCTTTTTCTTTGTAAGCCTGGAATAGGAGTTTTTACTTGCAAAACACATAAATTGTTAAGAAAACATAGGTGACAGAGAAGGTCTTCAATGGCTTTATTGAGCTCGAAAGGATATTGGAAGGAGTCCAGAGTGTATCGAAAGTTAAAAAAATGGTTTTATTGGTTGCAGAAGTTTATGGAGGTTTCACTGTGTAAATGGGTGAAACAAAGCAAAATGGTGATTTTTGCGTTTAAACGGAAAAACAATTTACTTTTTGAATTATGGCGCAAAGTGAACAGTGGCCTTTTTGTTGTTATGTAGGAGGTGGTTTTGGTTTTCATCGCAATTCTTATGAGGCGTGGGCGGTGTTGGGAGCGGTCACCTGATATGGTCTAGAGCCTGACACGTAGCAAGGGGAGGTCGGTGGAATACTGCTTTTTCGGGCGGGTAATGCTCGGACAGAGAGCCAACCCGAAATTACTGAGGGTCGTTGGATTTGAATGCACGTGATCGGAAGGTGGTGGAGCGAAAGAGCAATGCGGAGGGGCCCAATGATTAATTATGGCAGTATGGGTTAAAAATTGAGATTAGCGAGGTTTTATGGTTAAATAGAGGTTTAAGTTGGTTCTTTGTTTAAATTGTAAAAACCTTTTAACAAAGAAATCTTTTGCAAAACACAGTATGGTGGACTTGAAATAATATGAATTTGGGCAGATAAATGACGTCGGGTCCGAGTTCCCATCGCATATCGCAATCGCAATTTAGTGAAGGAAGGCCCATCGCAAAGGAATGTGATAGGGGCCAGACGCGATGTGGAAAATAAATCATGGATAATACTGCGTCAGGTTCGGGTTCCCATTGCATATCGGAGATCGCAATTGCGGAGGGTATATGTTCCAGCCGGGACTTGCGATGAAGGGCAGATGCGAAATGGAAATGAATTATGAATATATTTGCGTCGGGTTTGGGTTCCCATCGCATATCGGAGATCGCAATGGCGGAGGGTATATGTTCCAGCCGAGACTTGCGATGAAGGGCGGATGCGAAATGGCAATGAATTATGAATATATTTGCATCGGGTCCGGGTCCATCGCGCATCGCATATCGCAATGCAGAGGAGAGTGCATGCATGTTGAAAAGCTTGCGATTCATCGATATGTGATGTTTTATTGAATACATAGTTTTATAATAAAACTAATGGTTTCAGGTTATTTAACAAAGGGAGTTAATAATATACGGGAAAGAGAACTTTTAGGGGTTTAATACTATAAGTTAGCGTTAATATGAAACATGAGCGGAAAGGGGAAATACACTAAGTATAATGCTTTTTCATGAGTTATTTGATTTTCACATATATACATCAATACTTAGGCTAAACATCTTTTTGTGGGTTTTTTGGGTAAAAGGGGATTTAGCATAGGGTTTTCACTTTTCCTAGGCAAAAAGGATTTTAACCTTAGGAAAAGGGGTTTTTAATGGAAAATGAATGAATATTAACTGTATGAAGGTGGAAAGGAGAAATTAGTAAGTATAGGAATGAATGAGGATTAGGGAAGTTAATTAATTCATCTTGTAGACCTTCATTTGCTTTGTGTAACCGCCTCATGGACATAGAAACATATGGTAAAACATGATAAATGTACATTTTTCCAATGAATTATCATACTTCTGCAACCTTTCTTCTAATTACCCTTTGCTTATCCTATCATTTTTTCTTCACTTAATGGGTGCATTTAAGCTAGCAAACCCTTTTCCTTTCTGTTTGTTTTAAAAAGTAAACTATCTAATTCTAAATTACATCCAAGGGATCAGATTAAACTGATGAGCACCTTATTATTCTCTACCTAACTACTGATCTGCCAAGATTAAACAGTTTGGCTAGATCTTTATTCTCTAATTATAACATCAAATTTAAAGCATGAAGCAGTCAAGAATAAACTATTTGACTGTCATGGGTTGTGGCATTTATGAAAAGCTGCACATAACCATTATTTTGTGAAAAAATGGTAGTGGCATTTAATATTGCTCACTTTCAGAGTTTGTTTGTTTTCTTTTCTTTCTAACCTAATATTTTATTTTTGTCTTGATTTTTTAGGACATCTAACCTAACATTTTCTTTGATATGGACATCATCGTCAAGATATTTTCAAAAACATTTTTTCAATATTGTTATGTCCATATCCTAACTTAACATTTTTTCAATATATCTATATATATATATATAATTTTTTATTTTTTATTTTTTATTTTTTTGACTATTTTATTCTGTCTTATCAAAATAAAAAATGCTACTACATTGGCTCCATCTGGGGACTGCTTTCTCCTGTAGAATGCAGAAAACCTGCAGATCCATGTGCCTTCTCCTCAGGCTATGGAGTCCTTGCTGTAAAAAAATCACATTGACATGTTGAAAAGTAAAAGAAAACCAGAGTATTTACAATGAAAACTATTTCAACTTCTTAGTACTGAATGTAATGTTGGAGAAATCTTCCATTTACAGGATAAGTGGAATATAGCCCATCAATATTCTGCAACACAAAAGTGTTTTTATCCTTCAATTCAACAATTGCTAAAGCTCCAAACCATAGATTGTCAAATTTGCCATGCTTTCCATTCTCTTCTCTCCTGGCATCCCATCTTAGAACTAGATCACCTTCCATAAAGTCCCTTTCCCTAGCTATTTTGTCAAACAGGGACTTCATCTTATTCTGATATTTCTTCAATTTGTGTTGAACTTCATCTCTGTTTTCATTAAGTTCAATGATCTGATTTATTCTTCTTGAAAAATCATTAGGTTCATCTGTTGAATCCTGTAGGAATTTTAAAAAAAGGAAGGCCAAATTGGTAGGGAAGATTGCATCTTTCCCATAGACTAATTGAAATGGAGATTTTCCAGTTGATCTCTTTGGAGTAATTCTTTTTGCCCATACTGCATAAATCAAATGTGAATCCCCACTCTTTTAATGATCGGCTAGAGTCTTTTTGATTACCTTTACCAGAATTTTGTTTGATGACTCTACAAGGCCATTACCTTGAGGGTAGTATGGAGTTGAATGATGTAATAGAATCTGATATTTCTGGAAAAATTCAATCAATTTAACACTAGAAAAAGCTGCTGCATTATCAGTGACAATTTGAGTTGGGCAACCAAATCTGGATAAGATAGTCTCATCAATAAACTTAATTACTACTGAATCAGTAGCATTTCTGACTGAAATCACTTCCTTCCATTTAGTAAAGTAGTCCTTTGCAGTGAGGATCCATCTATGCTGATTCTTGAAGTGGGGTGAATCTCTCCAACAAAATATAATCCCCATTGAGAAAAAGGTGCTGAAACTATTGATGGAATGAGTGGAAGATCTGCTAATTTTTGTTTACCAGCAAACATCTGACAAGGAACACAACCTTTGACCTTTGCCCTTACTTGTAAGAACAATGTGGGCCATTAAAATCCTCCCCTCAGAATCTTGTATGCTGTTGCTCTCCAAGCATAATGTCCCCCACAAAATCTTGTATGAAACTGATCAATGATTCCTTCAGTTTTTGATTCTGTTAAACATAATAACAAAATATTCAGTGGATCTTTCCAGTATAAATTTGCATTTATAATGCACTACTTGACTGATTTTAACTTAAGGGTTTTACATTGGGTTTTGGATAACGATACTGGACACTCAAAATGGATCAAGAAATTTACAATATCTTGATACCAGTTTGACAACACGAATTTTTCATCAATGTGTGTAGGACTGATCTGCTCTGAAGGTAGAGGTTCTTGTGGATTCTCCCCTTTAGGATGAAGGGAAGGTTCTTGTGGATTCTCCCCTTCAGCAAGGACAAAAGGTTCTTGTGTATTCTTCCCTTGTATTTCTAAAACAGAATTTATTCCAAGTACTTTACAGTTGGATTCAGCTAAAAGCTTGGCTAATCCTTGACCTTTTACTAGCTTGGTAGTCTTGATAGTTAGATCAAACTCCAGAATTTGAGTGATCCATCTACCTCTTTTCCCATCAATGTCTGGTTGGGTTAGGACAATTTTCACAACAGTATTAGGGACATAAGCAGTAATAGGTGAATGTAAGACATACATCCTAAATGATTTAAGGGCTTGAATGAGGGCATAGGCTTGCTTCTCAATGATGTCATACTTAAGCTCAACATCTCTCATAACCTTGCTGAAAAAGCTATGGGTTGGTCATTGGAATCTTCATTTTTCTGTAATAGAATGGTAGTAAGGGTTGTTTCAGAGGCAAAAGAGAAAATACTAAATGTCTTAGTATAATCAGGGCTGGCTAAGGTGGGAGCTTCAAATATAGGCCTTTTTATTTGTTTAAATGCATGCCTAGAAGAGGCAATTCATTTGACTTCATGGTCCTTTCGGAGCATGACAGTTATATCTTTTACAATCTCTGTATAATTTGGAATAAATCTCCTTAGAAAATTAATCTTTCCTAGAAAAGCTTGAATCTACTTCTTGTTTGTAGGTAAGGTCAATGTTTCAATGGAAGATACTCATTTGGGGTCAATTACTACTCCATCCTTTGAAATTATATGGCCCAACAATTTTCCTTCTTTGACAACAAACAAGGACTTCTTAGGGTTCAATGATATTCCAAATTTTCTACACCTTTCAAAAACCTTCATCAAGTGCATTAGATGTTTCTGATCAGATTTAGAAAAAAACAGTTATTTCATCAAGATAAATAACCACAAATTTATTTACCTGACCCATAAAAGCTATGTCCATAGCTCTATGAAATGTTGCTCCAGCATTAGTTAAGCCAAATGGCATCCTAGCGTACATGAATGTACCCCAGGGTGTAGTAAAGGATGTCTTCTCTTTGTCTGCTGTATCAACATTCACCTGATTGTAACCTGAAAAAACATCAAGCATAGAAAGTCTTTGTGCTCCTGAAACCATTTGAAGTAACTGATCCATTTTGGGCAAAGAATAATTATCTTTTAATGGTTCCTTGTTCAATTTTCTAAAATCCACATAGAGTCTTATTTCTCCATTTTTATTTCTAACAGGAACAAGATTTGCAACCCAATTAGAATATCTAAGAGGGAGGATGATCTGAGCATCTAACATTTTCTTAATATCCCTTTCTATAGTTGGTAGAAGGGTTGGATTTATCCTTCTAAGTTTCTGTTGATAAGGTTTTTCTTCTGGCTTCAAAGGAATCTTATGCTGTATTAATGAAGTATCATAGGTCTTTAGATCAGCATAATTCCAAGCAAAAACATCCTTATAATTTTGCAGTAACTTAAGATATTGACCTTTGATCTCAGGGTCTAGAGATGCACATATTTTGATGTTTTTGATATCTTCATCATTTCCAATGTTAATCTCTTCTATGTCATCTTCTGAAGAAATGGATTGAGGGTTTCGGAGGACATCATTTTGATCAAACAATTTTTCTAAAGGAATGAGTCCTTTTGGAATAAAATTATTAGATAATTTAATAATGTCATGATTAGCAATTTGGGTTTTAAAATCTGAAGTATCATTTCCGTCTGCATTTTCATTTATTTCAGTTCTATCTTCATCAATTTGTAGAAATGAAAAATCATCTATTACCTGCAGAAATGATTTCAAATGTTCATCATCTTCGAATATTTGCCAATGTTTCAGATTGTCTGGGATAGATGGCCTATATTTGACTTGTATCTGATAGAGTACATCAGTGTGATAAGGAATTTTAAAAGATATAGCAGAGACAACTAAGGCATCTTCATGAATATTCTTATCTCTGGGAATATGAGTCAAGTTAAAAGCATCAAAGAAGTTTTCAACTAAATCCCATACTTCATTTCGGTAGGACCTAAGTCTAGGGTGCTTGGTCTGGCAAACATTTCTTACTTGCTTAACAATAAGTTCTGAATCAGTAAAAACACTTAAGTTTTGAACTTTTAAGCTTTTGGCTAATTGTAATCCTAAAAGGAAAGATTCATATTCAGCCACATTATTTGTAACTTCGAAGTCTAATTTACATGATTGGGTTATATTTTCCTTTTTTAGGTGAAATTAAAACTACTCCAGCTGCTGCCCCATCTTTCATGCAAGAGCCATCAAAGAACAATTTCCAAATATCAGTTTGGTTTGGTTTAGAAATTTCAACTACCTCTTCAATTTTTACTTGAGCTTTATGTTGGTTTGAAGTGAGTTGAAAACAACCAACGTATTGATCTATTGCATAAATTGGATGGTTCTTTGGCTAGTTAGTCTTACAAACAGTATGTACAAATCTTACCTCTCTATATAATCTTAATTGCTCTCCTCCAAAAATAGGAATAGTAGCATATGACATATCCATCTGTAGAGTTCCTCCTAATTTGGCACAACAATACCTAGAAAGGAGCATTCCAAATTTGGGAGGGATATCTATGACAACAATATCAAGTACTATACTTTTCACTGGAATTTGGGCAAGGGTAACCACTAGATCCTTGATCAATCCCAAACAGGGCACCCTTTTAAAATCAAAGGTGTACATGTCATGGTAGGATCTAGTTATGTTGAGTTTCAAATGGTCCATGATAGATTTTGGCATAAGGTTGTGTGATGCTCCCGAATCAAGCATACAATTATACAACATGGAATCATTTGTTTTAAGAGTTACATAGAAAGGAGACACTATCTCATCTATCATGTCTTAACTAGGGCCAAAAACTACTGTTGGTTTTTCATCTTGCAGACTTATGACATCACCTTTAACATCAACCGAGCTATTTTGTATCCATTTTGTGACTTGACTTTTGTAACCAGGGTTTTTAGAAAGTTTTGACAGTGGAATTTGGATCTTAACCCTCTCTAATTCTTTTTCAACATTAAATGTAGTCAAAATGTTTTTACCAGTTTGGGTAGTATCAATTGACTGATATAAGGGCTGAATAAGAGTTGTTTGAGCTTCAACAGTTTTGGTGCGTGGTTCAATTATTGGAGTTTTTTTTGGAGGTCTCCCAGGACCAGGCCTAGGCCTAAGATCATACCTCTTGTTTAACTCTGCAATTAAAAATTCAGAGAAAGCATGATATTTATAGACCTGTGAAGCTTCCTGATCTTCTTAAACTTGATTTTGTTGTGAGAGAGGAATGATGACTGTTTGATTGGAAGAAGAATCCATACTATTAATATCTTCAACAATTTTCATAGTATTATCATCAGGTTTTTGATCATCTATCAATAGAGGAGTAGGAACCTGTTGATCATTGCTAGGTCTCTGAAGAATTTGTAGTGGTGGATTTCTTTTATACTGACCTTGATTTTGGTTTTGGGGTCTAGTAACTGTTTTTTGTATTGTCCTAGGTTGGGTCTCAATCTTTGAAATCCTATTTGATAGGTTTCTAAGAAGAGATGTTATTTCATCTATTTTTGAGTCTTCTAATTTAGTCTTAGAGGAACTAGAGGCTTCTTGAATAGATTTGAGTTTTCTTTGGGCCTTTTCTTCCTTAAGTTTTAAAGAAGTTGAGGCTGCCCTATTTGCTTCTACTTCTATAGCATTTGTTTGCATATCTTCAAGAGTTCTTGAAGTTCTCTCTCGTAGCATAACAACAAAGTCATCATCAAAAGCTTTAGAAAATCTAGACTTAGCTGCTGCTACAGGGGGCTTACAATCAACAGACATTTTGTGATAGAGTTTGTTGAATCTTTTGATAAAATCTGATACTGGTTCACTGAAGTTCCTTTTAAGCTCTTCAAATTTTGTGAGGAAGTAAAGAGGATCCTTTTTCACACCCGATTGATTTTTAAATATGATTGTAAGATATTCCCAATTTCTAAGGGAAGCTGCTGGTCATTGCCTAAAGCAAATCCTCACATTTCCTTCAAGTGACCGTACAAACAATCTCATATAAATGTTTTCTTGTTCAATATTCATGTTGTCTGCAAAGTCTAGGAAAGCTTGAAGATGGTCCTCAGCTGAGGGACCAGTTTCTCCATTGTACTTAGGAAGGTATTTTAAGTATCCAGCTGGGAATGCATCAAGGTTATTAGGTAAGTCTGAGGCATCATATCAAGCCTATACAATAGGTCAGAAAGCCATGACAACATGTGGTGGATGAGGTTTTCCAGGTGGAGTATGTGGTGTTTGTGTGGATGTAGAGGATGAAGAAGAAGTAGAGGAAGAAGATGGTGATTCAGAGGTTGATGAACTAGTTGGAGGTGAAGGAGGAGGAGATCTCCTCAAAGACTTCAAAGGAGTCTTAAGAACTAACTTTGGGACTTGTAAAGGAATACCTTATTTTGTTTCAAAGAGAGAATTGGAATATATAGATAAGGTCTCCTCAAGTTGTTGAGAAGAGGAAGCTTCAGGTCGGTCAAAAATGGAGGGAAATGGATAGGTGGTAGGGGATATGAAATCTGTGGGTTTATATTCTGGTTGATTAATACCCGAATCAGATTCATTTTTAGGTGATCCTGGTGGTAGTGTGGGTATTGGATGAGATTCTAATGAATGAATAAGGTAGGCTGACTTAAAATAAACTCCTTTATCTAGAAGTTCAACAACCCTAGGTGATAAATGGGAGTAATCAGGATCAGATGGGATAATACTATAGGGGTCAAATGATTCTAATTCTTCAGACTATAGGATTGAAGAGGAATAAGAAGATGGTTGGTGTCCCCTTTTAGAACTGGCTTTTCTCAGAAGCTTTTCAGGATCTGACAGAGGACTAACTATGTTAGCTTCTGAACGAGATCTGGTATGTTTAAAAGGTTCCAGCTTGGGAGTGTGGAGTCGCCTAGGTGAAGAATTTTAACCTTTCTAAACCCTTTAATCACCTTAAAGGAAAAGAATGAATGAATATCATTGTCCCAAGGGAAACTTAAAATAAATTTGAATCCCCAGCAACGGCTCCAGTATAATGTTGTACCTCTGAGATAGTAGTAGGCCAGCTACCAATGCTAGAGCATCTAAAATAATTGTTTTGGTTTTTTTTGGTTTTAGTTTTGGAAGACCAATGAATGAAGACATATGTAGAATTGAAATACTTAATCCTTTGGATAATATTAATAGCTCAGCAAAGGGTTGCTATAAATCTTTACACAGTGATATAGATCAAATACTGGTGAGAAGAAGACAAAGAATAATATGATTATCACAGTTTCCAGACTGTAAAACAGAACAATCATAAGTATGAAAACCTTCTAAACTACGTTCCAAAGATTTAAGGCAATATACTTAAGCTTACAAAAGATACTGATGACTTATTGATTAGATGGGATTAGCTAAATAGACAGTTCATTAATCCATTCTCTTAATAGATGATCACTTTAGGAGTTTATAGGAATAAATTGAGACACAATTTTTCCTACCTAGATATCTCTATAAGTCATAAGCATATGAAGAAAAACATAATGATTGATAACTGGAAAAACTTATAGGATAACACAAACTGTGTAAAACCAAATTCAGAATCCTCTGCTTTGTATTAAGGTTCCAGAAAGAGTGAATACACAAAGTTTCTAGAAAAGCTTCCTTCAAAGGTGCAACCAGGTTCAAAGTAGAATGAACAGTCACGATTTAACAAGCAATGAACAATGAACCTTGAACCTTGAACCTTGAACCTTTAACAACTCGAGAAGAGAGTTATTTATACAATAATGAAACTAAGAAAATATCCTAAAACTTTTTAAGACTTATCCTATGAAGGAAAGATCTTCATGCAAGAAGATAGGGGAAGCTATTGAACTGCTTCTTGCTGTCCCTTTTATTCAGGTTGTGCTGGATTTGTTGTTTGATATTTTGCCCTTTAATCTGCTTGATTGTTTGTATCCTTACGCTGGTTGATTCCTTCATTTGATATTTCATCTAATACTCTTTAAATTCTGTGAATATCCTTTAACCCTGCTGAGTAGCCTTTACTATGTTCTTTTTACCTTTACTGTGCATTTCAGGTTTTTACTATTTGTTTCAACAGTAAATCGTTTTAGATTTTATTTTACAGGGTGAAGTGATTTGATATGATATTCATATTTGTCTTCTAACTGTATGCAAACTTTTTCTTTGTAAGCTTGGAACAGGAGTTTTTACCTGCAAAACATAGAAATTGTTAAGAAAACATAAGTGATAGAGAAGGTCATCAATGGATTTATTGAGCTCGAAAGGATATTGGAAGGAGTCTAGAGCGTATCAGAAGGTAAAACAATGGTTTTATTGGTTGCAGAGGTTTATGAAGGTTTCATCGTGTAAACAAGCAAAACAAAGCACAATGGTGATTTTTACGTTTAAACGGAAAAACAATTTACTTTTTGAAGTATGGCGCAAAGGAAAAAATGGCCTTTTTAATTATGCGGGAGGTGGTTTTGGTTTTCATCGCGCCGCTTATGAGGCGCGTGTTGAAAATGCAACAAGATGATGGAGCTTAGACATATGGATCATAGTCTATGAGTTGCAGGATGCTTTTTATGGATGATTGGTCATGTTGGGAAAAAAGATGGACTTCTATTTTTGGTTCACAGCGGAGTGATCAGAGTCTATTTTTAGACTGCCAGGCAAAAAATAGAAACAATCAAATATTATTAGCCCTTAGTAATATTTGGACTCTAAACATTATCTTATTCTCTTGGAGCACTTCAGTTTGAGCTATGGATGTGGCACATGCAGCTGATAGAAGGAATCACATGGTTTCTTATGTGTTAGTTGAGCTATTGCATGGAGGACTTCAGTTAGAACTCATGCATGTGAGTTCTGTGGAGTTGATTGTGGAGTTGATGGAGTTGTGTTCAGTTTGAATTGGTTGAACTAGTTGTATTTTAATCTAACTAAAGAATACACTAGTGATGAGTTGTGTGAATTAATTATTAATTAATTCACTAATTATTAACTCATAAAGAAACTAAAGAATACATCAATTAACTCAGTGCATGGACAATTTAACAGAGATAGGTGTTAGAGGTGAGTGAAAGGGCAAGGCAGCTGTCAGTTGTGACTATAGTTGTGCATGAGATGGTGCACATGCATGGATTGAGTATTGCCAATGAGGATTGCGTGGTTCAGCCAAGTAAATACGAATTTGCTTCAGCCATTCATCATTATCCTCATGCAGTATTGCGCAGTGGAGTCAGGAAAACAGTGGAGGAGATTTGAGGCATTAGATCTGAGCTAGTTTGTGTGTAACAGGTGGAGATAGTACTGAGTACTTGCGAGGAGTATTGTACTATGTATTGTTACATGTTCTCAATCATTATAATATACATATAGTGTGGGGTTTTCAACTATATGCTTTCCCTGCGTTACATACTGTGTTAATGTGCGCATGCGATTGATGTTTCATTGTTTTTAATGCTGCTAAATTGATGATCAACATAGAGGAGGTTATGTATTGTGCATGTATTCCGCAATAGTGTATAATCGAGATAATCTCTGTGAATAAGTGTTTGTTATTCAAAATTTCTACATGGTATCAGAGCTAGATGATTTGTAGAAAAATTTCTACATGGTATCGGAGGTGTTGATCATCAGATCTATTATTCAGAAAGTGTTTACATCTTATTTCTTTAGGCAGAGTCTGTAATCGGGCCAGGTAACCTCTGGATTCATCCTTCCTTTGGAAGGTGAGATATCTGGTAAAAACCCATACAGTCAATCTCTGTACAAGAAATACTTTGTTCTCACGAATTTTAGATCAGAAGCGGTTGAGTTTTGAGCTGGTGGAATGGCGCTCAAGGGTAAACTCAGAAACATCAAAGATGAGAATGGAGATGCCACAAATTGTTCGCAGAAGAAGAAAAATAAGCAAGCTATTGTATCTGCAGCGGGAGAGGCCTTAGCCTCGCAGTTTGAGCTGGATTTTTCACTAATCACATGCTTGGTATCAAGTGTGATGGGATCGGTATGGTTCTTGGATAGTGGTGTGTTTTCTCACATGACAGGAGATTGAGATTTGTTTTCTGATATGGATGAGAAAGATCTTGGAGTGCACATCGAGATGAGCGATGATGGTAGATACAGTGCGACCAGTATCGGTACCATTTCCTTTGAGAGGGAGTCTGGTAAACCCTTCAGATTGAAGGAAGTGATGCATGTTCCAGGATTGAAGAAGAACCTTATCTCTGTGGCGATGTTAGAAGACAATGGATATGATGTTGTCTTCAGCGAGGGAAAGGATTTCCTGCGCAACAAGACAACTGGAGAAACCCGGAAGATAGGGGTTTGAGTCAGGAACCTTTATCATTTGCATGTAGATGCATGCAAAGCCTTGAGCAGCGAGGCAACTGATGGAGACTTGGTGGTTGAGAGGGAGCGTATATTACCTCTCAACATGCAGAGCCAGAAGAAGTCTCAGACGATTGTGGAGGAGCCACGATTGGTGCAGCAGCTTCAGGAGGTTGTGGAGCAGCCACAACTAGAGAAGCTGAGAGGAGATCAAGTAGAGACATCTATTCATGCAGAGACCTCCAGTAGGGGGAAACTTTGAGCCAGGTGGGATGAGGGATCGCATGCAACCATACCTCAAGGTAGGAGGTGGGGTGATGTGGATTGATCGTCCCAAGGAGGAGGGGCAGGATCCTTGTGGTACCCAACCTCTTGGATGAGACCTTGCTACAGGAGCCCCGAGGTGGAGTAGCAGGAACTGGCTGATTGGGTAGAGACAAATGCAGATGGAGTGTCAGAGAGAGCGACAGTGCAGGGAATCCCAGGACAGTGCATAGCTAGCAGGCTGTAGCAATGCGAGAGGCAAAAGTGTTTTGCACAGTGCTAGGTGGCACAGAGAGGTGTGCAATGGTGCGAGATGCATGGAGATGTTGCAGTAGCGCAGATTTCAGAGAGGGAGCACTTGTCAGCAGCAGGTAGAGCTTCAGCATCAGAGTATGTTCGTAGCCCAACAGAGTGGTCAGTTGGGAGTGTTTTTGTTCGAAGTGTTGTCGGAGCAAGTGGACCGGGCAAATGTGTTGCATGCAGAACATTCCAGAGTGGCTACTCCATTGTGCATGTATTCCGCAATAGTGTATAATCGGGATAATCTTTGTGAATAAGTGTTTATTATTCAAAATTTCTACAGCGCAGGCAGTTTTGGACGGGGTCACCTGATATGGTCTAGAGCCTGACACATAGCAAGGGGAGGTCGGTGGAATACTACTTTTTCGAGCGGGTAATGCTCAGACAGAGAGCCAACCCGAAATCGTTGAGGGTCGTTGGATTTGAATGCATGTGATCAGACGGTGGTGGAGTGAAAGAGCAGCGTGGAGGGGCCCAATGATTAATTATGGTGGTATGGGCTTTATTATGGGTTAAAAACTGAGATTAGCAGGGTTTTATGGTTAAATAGAGGTTTAGGTTGGTTCTTTGTTTAAATCGTAAAAACCTTTTAACAAAGAAATCCTTTGCAAAACACGGTATGGCGAACTTGAAATAGTATGAATTCAGATGGATAAATGACATCGGGTTCGAGTTCCCATCGCATATCGCAATCGCAGTTTAGCGAAGGAAAGCCCATCGTAAAGGAATGCGATAGGGGCCGGACGCGATGTGGAAAATAAATCATGGATAATACTGCGTCATGTCCAGGTTTCCATCGCATATCGGAGATTGCAATGGCAGAGGGTATATGTTCTAGCTAGGACTTGCGATGAAGGGCGATGCAAAATGGCAATGAATTATGAATGTATTTGTGTCGGTTTCAGGTTCCCATCGCATATCGGAGATCGCAATGGCGGAGGGTATATGTTCCAGCCCGAACTTGTGATGAAGGGCAGATGCAAAATGGAAATGAATTATGAATACTTTGCGTCGGGTCTGGGTCCATCGCGCATCGCATATCGCAATGCGGAGGAGAGTGCATGCATGTTGAAAAGCTTGTGATCCGCCGATATGCGATGTTTTATTGAATACATAGTTTTATAATAAAACTAATGGTTTCAGGTTATTTAATAAAGGGAGTTAATAATATATAGGAAAGGGAACTTTTAGGGGTTTAATACTATAACTTAGCGTTAATATGAAACATGAGCGGAAAGGGGAAGTACACTAAGTATAATTCTTTTTCATGAGTTATTTGTTTTTCACATATATACATCAATACTTAGGCTAAACATATTTTTGTGGGTTTTTTGGGTAAAAGGGGATTTAACATAGGGTTTTCACTTTTCCTAGGCAAAAAGGATTTTAACCTTAGGAAAAGGGTTTTTTATGGAAAATGAATGAATATGAACTGTATGAAGGTGGGAAGGGGAAATTAGTAAGTATAGGAATGAATGAGGATGAGGGAAGTTAATTAATTGATCTTGTAGACCTTCATTTGCTTTGTGTAATTGCCTCATGGACATAGAAACATATGGTAAAACATGATAAATGTACATTTTGTCCAATAAATTATCATACTTCTGCAACCTTTCTTCTACTTACCCTTTGCTTATCCTATCATTTTTTCTTCACTTAATGGGTGCGTTTAAGCTAGCATGTTAGAAAATTATATATTACGGAGCAATGGAACACATAAAATATTGCAGAAATATAAACAAAGAAAACGCACAAAACAAGAGAGACACAGATATACGTGGTTCACCCAGTTTGGGCTACGTCCACCCCGAACAGCCAGTCCTTCCTTTCTATTATCCAGCAAAATGAAGAGATACAACCTACAGCAAAACCGCTGTAATATCCTCTGTTTTCTCTCACAGTCTCACCTCTATGTTTCTCGCTCACCGAATACACATCTATATCACAGCCTCAAATACAATGCCCTCATATAAAGAGAGGGGTTGCCTTCTAGGGAAAAAAACCCTAAACTAAACATAAGTTCTACCGTCAGATCATCCGCCTAATGAACGGCCCAGATTGACTAGAAATTACTATACTTTTACAAGGAAATTTTACAGCTGTTTTTAGCATCGGGGGCGCTGCCCCCGAAACCCCCTGCCAGGGGGGGGGGGCCACGGCAGCGATTATTTTACGGGCGGCATTGCCGCCCCATTTTGAACTGGGGTCCAATATGTCGGTACTATAGAAGATAATCAGGCTCCACACCCAACAATCTCCCACTTGGAGACTGATTGTAGCAACTCCACCGCTGCTCCATTTGCTGGACAATGACTCCTCTTTGGACCTAGCTGTTTCTCATCTTCATCGTCATCCTTGAAGACCAACTGAAACTGAGCATATTCTCAGTTTCTCCCTGGTTACAAATTTTGTTAGCATATCTGCAGGGTTCTGGCTAGTGTGTATCTTTTCCAGCTTCAACTCTCCATCTTCCAACACTGATCGTATGAAATGGTACTTGAGCTGTATGTGTTTTGTCCTGGAATGAAATGCTGAGTTCTTTGCAAGATGAATGGCACTTTGACTATCACTGTATAACGTGCCCATATCATGCTCCTTACCCAATTCACCCATAAACCTTTGTAACCAAATCATTTCTTTACTAGCCTCTGTAGCAGCAACATACTCTGCTTCTGTTGTTGAAAGTGCAACAACACTTTGGATTTTTGAAACCCAACTGGCAGCTGTTCCTCCGACAGTAAATACATATCCTGTAGTGCTCCTCCTATTATCTCTGTCACCTGCCATATCTGCATCAACATATCCTTGTAGGGATATGTTTGAACCACCAAAGCATAATGCCTGATTTGTGGTACCTCTCAAATATCTGAGAATCCATTTCACTGCCATCCAATGTTCCTTTCCTGGATTGTTCATGTACCTGCTTACAACTCCCACTGCATGTGCAATATCAGGCCTTGTGCAGACCATTGCATACATTAAACTTCCAACTGCTGATGCATATGGAACTTTAGACATATAATCCATGTCTTCTTGGGTCTTTGGGCACATTTCTTTGCTAAGTTTGAAATAGCTAGCAAAAGGTGTACTAATTGGTTTTGCATTTTGCATGTTAAATATTTTCAACACCTTTTGTATGTACTCATTCTGAGACAATGTTAATTTTCTATTTTTCCTGTCTCTAGTTATTCTCATACCAAGGATTTGTTTTGCAGCACCCAAATCCTTCATTGCAAATGAATTTGCCAATTTTCTTTTGAGCACATTTATTTCCTGCATGTTAGATCCTGCAACAAGCATGTCATCTACATACAATAACAATATAATATAGCTGCCATCATTTTGCTTTTTCAGATAAACACAATGATCAGAGTGACATCTAGTATAACCTTGTTCAGACATAAACTTGTCAAATTTTAGATACCACTGCCTTGGAGCCTGTTTTAAACCATACAAGCTCTTCTTCAACCTGCACACAAGTTTCTCCTTCCCTTTCACCTCATATCCTTGTGGCTGCTGCATATATATCTCTTCCTCCAAATCCCCATGGAGAAAGGCTGTCTTTACATCTAACTGCTCAAGATGCAAATCTTCAGCTGCTACAAGACTTAAAATAGTTCTGATTGAAGTCATTTTAACAACAGGAGAAAATATTTCATCAAAATCAATACCTTTCTTCTGTGCAAACCCCTTCACCACAAGTCTAGCTTTATACCTCTGTTTTCCTCCATCTTCTTCCTTCAGCCTGTAAACCCATTTATTCTTCAATGGAGTTTTTCCTACAGGCAACCTGACTAAATCCCAAGTTTGGTTATGCATTAAGGAGTCCATCTCTTCTTCCATGGCTACCTCCCACTTCTTCCTGCTTTCAACCTGCATTGCTTCTTCATAACATTCGGGTTCACCGGAATCAGTCAACAATAAATAATATAATGAAGGAGAGTATTGTTCAGGAGGTCTACTTGTCCTGGTAGATCTTCTAACACCACTTTCAAGTGTTTGGGGTGCCTGTTGTTGTTGTGATGGTTGTTGATGTTGTGGTTGTTGATTATTATTATTTTCAGGCACCTTTACTTTTTCAGTAATTTCATCAAGAACTGCGTATTCCTTGTTTTCTTTTTCTTGTTTCTTTTCCTGCAACTGATTCTTATACAAGACCTTTTCATTGAATATTACATCTCTGCTCCTAATGATTTTGTGATTTTCATAATCATATAAGCGATAACCAAAATCATTAACACCATATCCAATAAAGGTACATTTCTTTGACTTTGCCTCAAGCTTTGTTCTATTTTCTTTATCAATATGGACAAAGGCCTCACAACCAAAATGTTTTAAAATAGAGTAGTTTACCTTTTTCCCTGTCCATGCTTCCTCTGGAACACCACCATCCAAGGAACTTGAAGGTCCTCTGTTTATTAAATAAACAACAGTATCTACAGCATCTGCCCAAAACTGTAAAGGCAATCCTGCATGCAATCTCATGCACCTTGCACGCTCCATGATTGTTCTGTTCATCCTTTCTGACACACCATTTTCTTGTGGTGTTCTTGGAACTGTCTTCTCTCTGTGAATTCCATGCTCTGAACAGTACCTATCAAACTCTTTGCTGCAATATTCACCTCCATTGTCTGATCTAAGACACTTCAATTTCTTTCCTGTCTCAATCTCAACCAAAGCTTTCCATTTCTTGAAAGTATCAAATACATCAGATTTATTCTTAATACAATAAATCCAAGTTTTTCTAGTTGCATCATCAATAAAAGTAACATAATAACGAGAGCCACCGAGAGATGATACCTGAGCAGGTCCCCATACATTTTTATGCACAAGCTCTAATTTTTCATTCTTCTTTTCTTTCCCAACTCTGAGAAATCTGACTCTCTTCTCTTTTCCATAAATGCAATTTTCACAGAAGTCCAAATCAACATTCTTCAAACCCGGCAACAAATTCCTTGAGTGAAGAATCTTCATCCCCTTTTCACTCATGTGTCCAAGCCTATGATGCCATAATGCTGCATCTACTCCTCTGGAAGTTAAAGCATTAACAGAGTTAGAAATACCATTGCATAAATACAATGTACCAACCTTTTCGCCTTTTTCTATTACCAGGGCTCCTTTAGTGACCTTCCAAGCTTTATCTGTGAAAGTTGTCACACAACCTTCACCGCCTAACTGCCCTGTTGAAATCAGATTTTTCTTTAGATCTGGAACATGCCTTACCTCCTTTAATAGCCATTGGTTTCCATTCTGCTGTTTTACAAGAACCTTACCCATTCCAATGATTTTACAGGGTTTATCATCACCTAGACGAACTTGTCCAAAATCTCCTTGAACATAGTCATGAAAGTATTTCTTATCAGGTGTGGCATGGAATGAAGCCCCTGAATCTACCACCCAGGAATCAGTAATATTTTTGAAAGAAAGAATCAAAGCATCTTGTAACACCTCACCTGTCACATTTGCTTCATGATTGTTTTCTTGCTGTGCATCTCCTTCTTTTCCCTTCCGAGATCTACAGTCTTTCTTTAGGTGTCCTTTCTTTCCACATTTCCAGCACACTATCCCCGATCTGGACTTGGATCTGCCTTTCCTTGATTTACTACGATATCCTGAGCTCTTTCCTCTTTCCATTTTTCTTCCTCTAGACTCTGCACTCAAAGCATTCCCCGATGTCTCACCGGAGCTTTTCCGTCGCATTTCCTTGCTAAGGATAGCACCGACAACATCATCAAACTTTAAAGTACTAGATCTAGAAACGGAGTTACTAATGGCCATTACCAAACCATTCCAACTTTCTGGTAATGAGCACAAGAATAATAGAGCTCTATCTTCATCATCAAAGTTTACCCCTACAGAACTTAACTGACTTGTAACTGTATTAAAATCATTTAAATGGTTTGCAACAGATCCACCTTCTGACATATTCATATTAAATAACCGTTTCATAAGAAATACCTTGTTTGAGGCCGAGGGTTTTTCATATAGTTTCGACAACGTATGCATCAAACCCTCTGTCGTGGTTTCCTTCGAAATGTTGAAGGCGACTGACGCAGCAAGGCACAACCGTATTGTTCCGAGTGCCTTTCTATCGAGAAGGTTCCATTCTTCGTCTTTCATACCCATCGACATCTTTGTTTTTCCGCCCAATGGTAGGTATAGATCTTTCTGATACAGATAATCTTCCATCTGCATCTTCCACAGCGAGAAGTTTTGGCCGTTAAATTTCTCGACCCTAAACTTACCATCTTCCGCCATTGCTCCCACTCGAACCAGGAACCCTTCTTTCCTGCGAGTTTATCAGCCAAATAGACCTTCGGCTCTGATACCAGTTGTTAGAAAATTATATATTACAGAGCAATGGAACACATAAAATATTGCAGAAATATAAACAAAGAAAACGCACAAAACAAGAGAGACACAGATATACGTGGTTCACCCAGTTTGGGCTACGTCCACCCCGAACAGCCAGTCCTTCCTTTCTATTATCCAGCAAAATGAAGAGATACAACCTATAGCAAAACCGCTGTAATATCCTCTGTTTTCTCTCACAGTCTCACCTCTATGTTTCTCGCTCACCGAATACACATCTATATCACAGCCTCAAATACAATGCCCTCATATAAAGAGAGGGGTTGCCTTCTAGGGCAAAAAACCCTAAACTAAACATAAGTTCTACCGTCAGATCATCTGCCTAATGAACGGCCCAGATTGACTAGAAATTACTATACTTTTACAAGGCAATTTTACAGCTATTTTTAGCTTTGGGGGCGCTGCCCCTGAAACCCCCCGCCAGGGGGGGGGGCCCACGGCAGCGATTATTTTACGGACGGCGTTGCCGCCCCATTTTGAACTGGGGTCCAATATGTCGGTACTATAGAAGATAATCAGGCTCCACACCCAACATAGCAAACCCTTTTACTTTCTGTTTATTTTAAAGAGAAAACTATCTAATTCTAACCTTATAACATCCAAGGGCTCACATTAAACTGATGATCACCTTATTATTCTCTACCTAACTACTGATATGCAAAGATTAAATAGTTTGGCTAGATCTTTATTCTCTAATTATAACATCAAATTTAAAGAATGAAGCAGTCAAGATTAAACTATTTGACTGTCATGGGTTGTGGCATTTATGACAAGATGCAGACAACCATTATTTTGCGAAAAAATAGTAGTGGCATTTAGATTTGTTCACTTTCAGAGTTTATTTGTTTTCTTTTCTTTCTAACCTAACATTTTCTTTTTGTCTTGATTTTTTAGGACATATAACCTAACATTTTCTTTGATATGGACATCATCATCAAGATATTTTCAAAAACATTTTTTCAATATTGTTATGTCCATATCCTAACTTAACATTTTTTCAAAATATTATTTATTTATTTATTTATTTTTTTGACTATTTTATTCTATTTTATCAAAACCAAAAAATGCTACAACACCATGGAGGTGAAAGTGTGGAACCTGCTTTCCTATAAGGAGCATCTGATATGTAGTGCTGAATTCTGGACCACTCTTGTAAATATGTGGCCATTTCGAAGTCTCGTGTCCACAAGAGTTCAGAACAACGGTCAGTGACATGAACGAAAGTCGACTAAGGTAGTCTGCAACATTATTGGTGCTACAATTCTTATACTTAATGTTCAAATGGAACAATTGCAGGTTTGTGGACCATTTATGATGGAAATCGTTCTGCAACTTTCCTTGTGTCTGTATGAACTTCACGGATTAGTGGTCTATGTGGATGACCATTTCCTTAACCAGAATGTAATGATTCCATTCTCGGTAGGCCTGCACAATGGAATTCATCTCTTTGTCATAGGTGGGATAATTTCATATTGTGTTTGAAAGTGTCTCACTGTGATATTACACTAGATGCCCCTTCTAAGTAAGAACTACACCAATATCATTGTCAGAGGCATCTGTCTCAATCTCAAGTGGTTGCTACAGGTATGGTAATGTGAGCACTGGTGTAGAGTAGAGGCGATGCTTCAACTCAGAAAATGCCTTTTGTTGGGATTCAAACCAAAATAAATTTTCTTTCGCTCCGCCCTTGGTGACTTGACTCAAAGGCCAGATGATATGAGAGAAACACAACACGAAATTGCGGTACAAATTGGCAAGACGTAGAAAGGTGCGGAGCTTTGTTAGAGTGGTTTGGGTTGGCAAATCCCATATAGCTTGTATCTTGTCTCGATCTACATGCACACCCTTCTCATCAATGATGTACCCCATATATTGAACATGGGTCATACCAAAAGTGCATTTCTCTAAATTGCCACATAATATGTGTTGACACAGGGTTTGGAGGACCTATCGAATATGGTGAAGGTGCTCTTCCCAAAATTGGATGAAATTTAGATTTTTTTTTCCAAGTACACTACCAAAAATGAGTTGGTGAAGGGCCACAATATGTCATCCATAAGCCTTATGAAGGTTAAGGGGGCATTCGTCAACCTGAAAGGCATAACCAACCATTCGAAAAGGCCCTGCTTGGATTTGAAGGCAGTTTTCTACATATCAAAGGGTTCGATTGGTACCTGGTGATAACCAAACTTCAAGTCAATATTTTTGAAATATTTGACCCCTTGAGCTGATACAGAAGGTCATCAGTCTATGGGATTAGATACCTATTTCGGAACACGATCTTATTCAATGCCCGATAGTCAATACAGAGTCTCCAGGTCCCAACCTTCTTTTGTATCAACACAATCAGGCTCCCATAGGGTGATGAAATTGGCCTGATGTGCCCTTTATGCAACGAATCTTGAATCTACCCCTTGATTTCATCACTCTCCAATACATAGAGTTGATAGAATGATCCGTTGGGTAGCGACGCACCTAGGGTCAGGTCAATGGAGTGCTTGACCTAACAATGTAGGGGTACCCCTGTGGGTGAGGTGAATATGTCCCTGTACTCCCCCATAACCTTGTTCATCTGCTGCTGCTATGTGGAGGATCCCCGTTTGGAGGCCGTGGATGTGGCTATAATATTATTCTTACCCTAAGAGCCAATCATAAGGAAGACAAATTTCCCAGTCTGGGAAATGATATTACTGCATTGTTTCACAAAGATAAAAGAGATGGTGGAAGGCGTTGCTACCTTCGGTATTTCTTATAAATTATCGCCCAAAGTAATAATAACAGTGTGAGGCCCAGAATCATAAACAACATGACGCTTCCACAAGTATTGTTGGCCTAGTAATACATCACAAACTCCAAGAGGACCAACATCACACAATACCTCATCTGTGAAGGGCTTGATTTTGTAGGGAAGACACTACTACTGGTTGATGTGAAGATGTCTTCCTTTATGAAGCCATATGATGGTGTACGAATATGGGTGTGGTGTGGTCCATAGGTACAACCACTTCACGAACTCTGCTGAAATGAGGTTCTTTTGGCTCCCGTTGTGAACAGTGAACTGCACGGAGAACCATTCACCCACATTTGGGAGTGGAAGAGACACTCCCCCTCCTCTAGATATTAGGGCTAAATATTTTGGATCATGGTGGTGGTAATGGTGGAACTAGGATCCACATTAATAATATGATTCCCTTTATCATTCCGTTTGTCAGGTTCTGAATCAGAGTCGGAACATGCATATGATTCAAAAGCCTTCAACTGGACTACCAATGACTACTTGGCTCAACACTCACTTGTGTTGTGAGTGGGGCTCTTATGGAACTCACACCATTTTCCTGAGTCCTTATTTTGATTCGTGGTGTTTTTGTTTATTTCAGCTTCAGTGGGTTTTACTGGGCCGCCTCGCCTTGTCTTTGTCTGTTGTTCTACGGTTTGGGGGTGCCTTTTCCTTGCTTCAGATTCATAGATCCAAAGTCTTGATTCTTTTGTTTAAATTTCTACTCGACCTTGACAATGTATCAATTGGCGACGCCAAGTGAGGATATGTCTAGGAACTCCATCTTTTCCTGGATGTACTTGTGTATATAGCCTCAGTACTTGAGTACCAAGTACCACCTAGAATCCTTGATAACCAATTTCATGTGAAGTGTATGAAAAATATTTGTGAACTCCGACACGTCTTGGTCCCTTCTGTTGGCATTATGATTTAAGTGTTGTCCTTGATGGAAACTCACTCAGAGGTTGGTACAGGTGATGGCAACTCACTCAGAGGTTGGTACAGGTGATGGCAACTTAATCAGAAGACAGATCTCAGTACAGCATGCCAAGGAAGCTCATACACGCCGTTTCATTAAGCCCAAGTCGCGTGTACACGCTAGTTCGATTCAGAAAAAGCGCGTGTATGTGGAAAGGTTCCTTTGGTCCATGGTGGTTAGTCTTTGGAAGTTGTGCCTATGATTTCGGACCATTATGTCTCGACGGGCGTGTCGATCCCTAGTTTTAAAGTTGATGGTATTGTGTTACTATGGTTTTGGCTCTTGGTATTGAGCTAGGCCTAAGACTATTAAGGAGAAGAAGATCATTAGGCAAAAATCATCTTTCGACAAGGCTTGAATATCTAAGAGAGAAAGAGATCTGATATGCAGGTTCTGAGTTGCTTGATCTAAGCCAAGGAGAGATCACATCGGTTGATGGAAGACTAGATCTAAGGATAGATCGGGATCTAATGGTTTGAAATGCACTATCATGATATGGTTGATTATGCGTATTTCTAGATCTGCATATTGTCGCAATGTTACGTTCTGGGTCTAACTAATGTTTGGTACAGCTGCAAATTGAGAAAGTTTATTTTTAGATCTGTACGCAGGTTGGCTTCGGTAAAAGCGCGTGTATACGCGGGTTTTGCTCATTGAAGTAGCGTATATCTTTTGAAGCTTGATTTTGGGTTTACAGTGGGGTCTGACTGTTATTGCAAGAGTTCTGTAGTCTGCTCTGTGTTCTGGTAACTGGTGATTGACAGGGTTCAGTGGTTCAGTGATTCAAAGTTTGGTTGTTTTATGCTTCAATGATCTGTTGTGGAAATTGAATGAATTGTGGTCTTCAGATTGTAATGTTGTGCTTCAGGAATATCCAAGTCTGAAAATGTATGAAAAGTGATACCTGAAAGAAGGAAGATTGTAGGTCAGCACCTACGTACTAGTATCTTGGCTAGTACAAGAGCAAAGGGGGTTGGAGCTCCCTTCCAAGGAAGTTTGGAGAACGAGAGAAGGTTGTAGCCTTCTGCAGGTTGTAGCCTGCGTACTGGTATAAGGCTGCACCAGTACAAAAGATTGTAAACTGAAGTTTCATATTAAAGAAAGATAGAGACAACTTGCAGCAGGTGGTTTTCACCCACATTGGGTTTCCACCTTATATCTTGGTGTTCATGTGTGTGGCTTTTTTTGTTATACTGCACATGTTTACTGTTAATGTGGTGAATAATGTCCTGATGCACTTAATTGAAGAATAAGCTAACTAAATTGTGAGTTTTCTTCTTATACACTGTTTTACTTCGTCACAGTAGCGTGTACACGCTGGTTCACTTAACTGAAGTAGCGTATATGTTTCTGAGCATTTAAAAAGTTTGATTAATCTGATAATACTGATTCACCCCCCCTCTCAGTATTATTTCCAACAATTGGTATCAGAGCAGGTCCTTCAGAGAAGCTTGATCGCTTGAAGGAAGATCATTCATCATGAGCAACTACGAGAAAGAAGCATCAATCAGGCCACCGGTTTTTGATGGAACAAATTTCAATTATTGGAAGGTAAGAGTTACTGCATATCTTCAATCTCTTGGTACAGAAGTTTGGGACATTGTAGAAACAGGCTATGCTTTTCCTTCAGCTACTCCTACAGATCCAGCTGAGAAAAAGGCATATGAAACAAATGCAAAAGCAGTCAGTACTCTATTAGGAAGTATATCTCAAACAGAATTCATGAAGGTCATGCACTTCAAATCAGCAAAAGAAATATGGGACAAAATGATCACTAGCTATGAAGGAGATGAACAGGTAAAGCAAGCTAAACTTCAAACTCTCAGGATTCAATATGAGACCCTCAAGATGTATAATGATGAAAGTGTGGCTAATTATTTTCTTCGGGTAGATGAGATTGTTAATTGTATGAAAAATTTGGGTGAAGAAATAAAAGAGACTATAGTAGTTCAAAAGATTCTAAGATCATTATCCCCCAAGTTTGAATCTAAAGTATCTGCAATAGAAGAAAAGGAAAATCTCAAAGTTCTCACTATGTCTCAGCTACATGGAATTCTAACTGCTTATGAAATGAGAAAGGGAGGTCCATCAGACAGAAGGGAAGCTGCTTTTAAGGCATCAAGAAAAGAAGATTACTATGAAGCAAGCCATGTTCCAGAAGAAGAGGAAGAAGAATCAAATTTTGTCAGAAATCTTCAAAGGGGTGCTGGAAGGTTCAGAGGTAAGCTACCTTTCAAATGCTTTGCTTGTGGAAGAGTAGGTCATTATGCTGCAAAATGTCCTAATAAGGATAAAGGAAAAGAACCTGCTAGATGGAATAAGAAACAAAGTGCAAATAAGAAAAGCTACTACACCCATGAAGATAGTGATGGCTTATCAAACAGTGATGAAGATGAACAAGGTAATAAATATAAGCTATTAATGGCATTTGAAGATGATGATTATGAGGATGCTGTAGATGTGGATAATCTCTATAATGAAATTACTAGACTCAAGAGATGCATAGAAGAAAAGAGTGTGATCATTGATACTTTGCAATTTCAAATTGATGAAAAGGAAAAACATCTTGAAAAACTAGAAGGTGAAATTGTTGGTCTCAGAAAAGAAATTGAGAAAACAAAAGCTATTAATCTTAAGTTTGTCAAAGGATCTGAAACTTTGGATGAGATTATCAATGTGCAGCGGTCTCCTCTAAACAAGACAGGTTTGGGCTATAATGGAGAAACCTCTCAAGCATCCACCTCAAAAAGTTATCTTGATGCAGCAAGAAGAAATGAGCAGAAGAACAATGAAGATAATCAGGTAAAGCAGGGACGAATTACAAACAGAAACTATCAGGGACAATCCTTCTTAAGGGTGAACAAAAGCTACAACCAACCACAGGTAAAATCTTCTCAGTTTGGCACAAGAATAGATGAAAATAGAAATTACAATCAGTTGGCTGGTAGATTCAATAACCGCAGAAGCTTCTTCAATGGGCAATGCTTCTCTTGCCATAACTTTGGTCACAAAGCAGCTCAATGTGTTGCATATAAAACAATCATGACTAGGGAAACTCAAAAACAAAGAAGTATGACAGGGATTACAAAGAGGACCTATAACAACTTTTCGGTTCTTGAAAATGAAGTTGAATGTTCTATTTGCAATAATTTTGGTCATAAAGAATCTGAATGCAGGAGCAGGTTTCAGGAGAAAAAGGAACAAGCCACGAGCACCAAAAAATGGAGAATAAAAGAACCTCAGACAGAAAGATGTGGGATAGCGTTTTATGCAGAAGGACAGGAAAATCTATGGTACATTGACAGTGGATGTTCGAAACATATGACAGGTGATAAAGAAAAACTTGAATCTTATTCTACTTTAGAAAAGGGAAAGAAAGTTTCTTTTGGAAATGATACTCCTGCAACTATAAAAGGAAAAGGTATTGCTCCTTTGAAAGAAAAGGTCAAGGCTGGAAATGTTTTGTATGTTGATGGATTGAAGCATAATCTTCTAAGTGTCAGCCAGATGTGTGATCAAAAAACCGAGGTTATTTTCAGATCGAATGGATGTCTTGTTCGTGATCTTGATACAGGTAAAACAGTTCTCAAAGGCAAAAGAACTCCAAATAATCTGTACATATTTGAAGAAGGACAACAACAATGCTATCTTAGCAAGGATGAAGAGCACTGGTTATGGCATCGAAGGTTGGGACATCTAAGCTTCTCACAAATAAGGAAAGCATGCAAATATCAGGCAGTTCGCGATCTTCCAGATATCAAAATTCCAGACAACACCATATGCAAATCTTGTCAGTTTGGAAAGCAAACCAGAACTAACTTTCCAGGAAGGAAGGATCAGCTAGCTTGCCTCTTGAGCTAGTCCATACAGATGTATGTGGTCCATTTAGGAAAAGGACACCTCGAGGAGAAGAATATCTGATATTATTCATTGATGATTTCTCAAGGTTTGTTTGGTTAGGGCTTATGAAGCACAAAGATGAAGCATTCGAAAAATTCAAATCCTTCAAAGCATTGGCTGAAAATGAATCAGGACACAAAATTAAGTGCCTCAGATCTGACAGAGGTGGGGAGTTCACATCAAATGAATTTTTTGATTTCTGCGATGAACATGGGATAAGAAGAGAATTCTCTACAGCTAGAACTCCTCAGCAAAATGGGGTTGTGGAAAGAATGAACAGAACTATCCAACAAATGGCTCGTGCTATGCTCGATGAATCAGGTACTCCTGCAACCTTCTGGGGTGAAGCTGCACATGCTGCTGTTATCATTCTTAACAAAACAAATGTCCGAGTAAACAGCACTCAAACACCTCATGAGCTTTGGAGTGGTAAAACTCCTTCCGTGAAGCATTTCAAAATCTTTGGGAGCAAATGTTATATTAAGAATACTGATGAGCAACTTGGCAAACTTGAACCTAGAGCAGATGAGGGCATTCTTCTTGGTTATTCTCCACATAGCAAAGCATACAAGTGCTACAATAAAAGACTTGGCAGAATTGTTGACAGTATTGATATAGTGGTTGATGAGAAGGGATATATTCCTAGGCAAGTTCATCATGAAGACATTGAAGAAGATGAAGGTTACTCTCAAAGGCGAAATGATGAAGAAGAAGAACCTCAAGAAGAAGAAGAATCTCAAGAAGAACCAGAGGAGCAGACAAGAATAGAAGAGAAGACTCCATCCAGATATGTCCAAAAGAATCATCCAGAAACTCAGATTGTGGGGCAGAAAGAAGCAGGAGTACAAACAAGAAGGACACTTGCAGAAGCTTCAAGCTACTTGGCTCTACTCTCCTCCATTGAACCACAAAATGTGAAAGAAGCATGCAAAGATGAATGTTGGGTCAAAGCAATGGATGAAGAACTTGAGCAAATCGAAAAGAACAACACTTGGGAATTAGTTCCTAGACCAAAAGATAAGAATGTAATAGGAACAAAATGGGTCTTCAAGAATAAGTTAAATGAAAATGGAGAAGTAATTAGAAACAAGGCCAGACTTGTTTGTAAAGGGTATGCACAGCAAGAAGGAATAGATTTTGAAGAGACCTTTGCTCCTGTGGCAAGACTAGAGGCCATCCGAATGTTCCTTGCTCTCTCAAGCTTTCAAAACTTCAAGGTATTTCAAATGGACGTGAAATCAGCCTTCCTGAATGGAGACTTAGAAGAAGAAGTATATATTGAGCAGCCAGATGGGTTCATTCTTGGGAATGATCCAAACCTTGTATGCAGATTGAAAAAGGCACTCTATGGGCTCAAACAAGCTCCAAGGGCTTGGTACTATCGGTTGGACAAATATCTTCACCAACAAGGCTTTTCAAAAGGATCAGCAGATAGCAATCTCTATATAAAAGTTGAAAATAACAAATTGCTAATTCTTGTTGTTTATGTAGATGATATTATTTTTGGCAGCAATGAAGAGACCATGAGTCAAAACTTTGCCTTGGTTATGCAGAAAGAATTCGAAATGTCACTTCTTGGAGAATTGACATATTTTCTTGGATTGCAAATCCAACAAAATGAAGGAGGTATCTTCTTGTCTCAAACCAAATACCTCAAGCAGATCTTGAAGAAGTATGGCATGGAAGAGTCAAAGCCAGTATGTACACCCATGGTTACAGGATGCAGCCTCAGTGCAAATGATGAATCAGCAGCAGTTCACCAACCCACTTATAGATCCATGATTGGGAGTTTGCTTTATTTGACAGGTACTCGACCAGATATTACACATGCAGTAGGAATGGTTGGAAGATTTCAAGCCAACCCAAAGGAAACTCATCTTCAGGCAGTCAAAAGAATCTTCAAATATCTTCAAGGGACCCAAAACTATGGCTTATGGTATCCTAGAAATACAGATCTCACTCTTCATGCTTACACAGATGCAGATTGGGCTGGAAGTGTGGATGATAGGAAAAGCACAAGTGGAGGTGCTTTCTTCATGGGTTCCAGATTAGTATCTTGGTTCAGCAAGAAACAAAGTTCGATTGCCTTATCTACAGCTGAAGCAGAATATGTGGCTGCAGCATCTTGTTGCACACAACTTCTTTGGATGATGCAGACCTTGCAGGACTTTCAAATCACTTGCACTCCACCTGTCTCTATCTTATGTGATAATACAAGTGCAATCAGCATTTCAAAGAATCCAGTCATGCACTCAAAGACCAAGCACATACCAATCAAGTACCATTTTCTTCGGGAACAAGTGCTTGAGCAGAAGGTCAAGTTGGAGTATGTTCCTTCTAAGGAGCAAGTTGCTGATATTCTCACAAAACCACTGCCCAGGGAAACTTTTGAATATCTCAGACAAAAGCTGGGAGTAGTTGATGCTTCATCCTGTTGTTGAAGTTTGTTTGTTCTACAGAAAAGTTGGTATACGCAGGTTACGGAAGGGATATGCGCGTATACACGCGGTTTCATGATGGGTAAGTCGCGTATATGTTGGACGCTTGTTGCAGAAAGTATATCCGCGTACATACGCTGTTCTATACAGGAAAAATCGCGTATATGAAGTTCTGAACAGCAAGGGAAAACTCTGGAGTTCTGAACAGCAATGGGAATGTCAGAATTCTTCAGGCACAGTTTCAGGGAGTGCAACAGGCACAGGTTCAGGGGGAGCAGCTTAAAAGTCTCATAAAGCATTGTTGGCATTCAGATGTTTTGGTCGTTGGTTTCAGGAGAAGGAGCTCAGAAAGAAATCCTGGTTGCTGATCTAACAAGATGTTTATCAGATGCTGCTGTCTCTATGTCATGTATCTCTCTTGTCATATTTCTTTTATGGTGTCAAGGTCATGTAACGGCCTATGTTGGTTTCCCCACTATGCCTGGGATGAATGCTGTAATATAATTGGTTGTTTCTGATATGTCCCCTCTTGGTAGGGAGTATGGATGTATGTATTGAGTCTTTTGGTGATAGGACGGTCCCTTATGGTGTATAAGTCTTGGTTCTTATTGAAGAACATCTTTTGCTGATCTGGCCTACTGTCAGGGGGAGCACGAGTCAGCACAGCCAAGCAGAGGTATTAGCATGTCCTCAGGGGGAGCACAGCCCTTTGCCCTTGATGTCAAAGGGGGAGAGTGACTTGGTGTGGTGGTTGCCATCAAGTCCAAAGGGGGAGATTGTTGGCATTATGATTTAAGTGTTGTCCTTGATGGCAACTCACTCAGAGGTTGGTACAGGTGATGGCAACTCACTCAGAGGTTGGTACAGGTGATGGCAACTTAATCAGAAGACAGATCTCAGTACAGCATGCCAAGGAAGCTCATACACGCCGTTTCATTAAGCCCAAGTCGCGTGTACACGCTAGTTCGATTCAGAAAAAGCGCGTGTATGTGGAAAGGTTCCTTTGGTCCATGGTGGTTAGTCCTTGGAAGTTGTGCCTATGATTTCGGACCATTATGTCTCGACGGGCGTGTCGATCCCTAGTTTTAAAGTTGATGGTATTGTGTTACTATGGTTTTGGCTCTTGGTATTGAGCTAGGCCTAAGACTATATAAGGAGAAGAAGATCATTAGGCAAAAATCATCTTTCGACAAGGCTTGAATATCTAAGAGAGAAAGAGATCTGATATGCAGGTTCTGAGTTGCTTGATCTAAGCCAAGGAGAGATCACATCGGTTGATGGAAGACTAGATCTAAGGATAGATCGGGATCTAATGGTTTGAAATGCACTATCATGATATGGTTGATTATGCGTATTTCTAGATCTGCATATTGTCGCAATGTTACGTTCTGGGTCTAACTAATGTTTGGTACAGCTGCAAATTGAGAAAGTTTATTTTTAGATCTGTACGCAGGTTGGCTTCGGTAAAAGCGCGTGTATACGCGGGTTTTGCTCATTGAAGTAGCGTATATCTTTTGAAGCTTGATTTTGGGTTTACAGTGGGGTCTGACTGTTATTGCAAGAGTTCTGTAGTCTGCTCTGTGTTCTGGTAACTGGTGATTGACAGGGTTCAGTGGTTCAGTGATTCAAAGTTTGGTTGTTTTATGCTTCAATGATCTGTTGTGGAAATTGAATGAATTGTGGTCTTCAGATTGTAATGTTGTGCTTCAGGAATATCCAAGTCTGAAAATGTATGAAAAGTGATACCTGAAAGAAGGAAGATTGTAGGTCAGCACCTACGTACTAGTATCTTGGCTAGTACAAGAGCAAAGGGGGTTGGAGCTCCCTTCCAAGGAAGTTTGGAGAACGAGAGAAGGTTGTAGCCTTCTGCAGGTTGTAGCCTGCGTACTGGTATAAGGCTGCACCAGTACAAAAGATTGTAAACTGAAGTTTCATATTAAAGAAAGATAGAGACAACTTGCAGCAGGTGGTTTTCACCCACATTGGGTTTCCACCTTATATCTTGGTGTTCATGTGTGTGGCTTTTTTGTTATACTGCACATGTTTACTGTTAATGTGGTGAATAATGTCCTGATGCACTTAATTGAAGAATAAGCTAACTAAATTGTGAGTTTTCTTCTTATACGCTGTTTTACTTCGTCACAGTAGCGTGTACACGCTGGTTCACTTAACTGAAGTAGCGTATATGTTTCTGAGCATTTAAAAAGTTTGATTAATCTGATAATACTGATTCACCCCCCCTCTCAGTATTATTTCCAACACCTTCACTGCTACAACTTGGTCCACTTTATGTATTTATCTTCATAGCTCTCGATAAGGTAATATTATTCCTTGATGGCATCTCGATAATAATTCCAATTTGGTGCGACTGACAACAGTGAGGGTTCTCTCTTGTCCTTCTATTCGCTGTTGGTTTTCAACCAGTCCTTGACAAGGGGGGAAAATTTGAGGAGTGCAAAAGTAATTTTTTCCTGATTGGAAAAGTCATGAAATGAAAAATATCCTTCCAATAGATTTAACCATCTATATACAACATCTGCATCTATATTTCCTTCAAATATGGGAATGTCAAAGTTGAATTATACCTTAAAGGGAGTGTCACCTCTAGAGTATCTGCTGGATGAAGATATGTCGCCTGTAGGTAGTCGTCGAAGGATCCGGGAAAAGTTTTCCATCGTCACGTTCCTTTGTCGCTTGAGGGATTCTTCAAGAAATATTTGTAAAGTACCTACTACTCCTTGATCTTTATTTTCTTCTACCCTGGGAGGCCGTCAAAGTTTTCTAGGTTGGTGTTCTAAAGGTTCAACTAGTTTGAGCCCTAACTCCTTATACCTTGACCTCGTTGGGGACATGAAAAGAAAAAAAGAGAAAGAACACACTGCTCTAATACCACTTACCCAGACTTATGCAAGAATGAAACATAAAATAGACCTAAACATAAACATAGAGATGAAGCAGAAATAAAACTTCATTTATTTAACATCATTGAACTGGAATATGCATATATAGAAATTGGACATAAACTAGCTCAGACAATGGTAGCTTATCCCTGAGAAAATATGTGGTAGATACATGCCTATGAACTATGTTACAATTAGGCTCAAGGGCC
Source organism: Pinus tabuliformis (assembly GCA_031772625.1). Lineage (NCBI taxonomy): Eukaryota > Viridiplantae > Streptophyta > Pinopsida > Pinales > Pinaceae > Pinus > Pinus tabuliformis. Next base: position 683,164,795 of record CM062820.1, on the reverse strand, counting down.
TTTTTATTATTGAACAACAAAGGGAAACTATAAACAACAAAAAATATAACCCTAGGAGATGGAACACCAAGAGTTTGTGTGCCCCATTGGGGTTAGTTGGGAAACCAACTTCTCGGGGTCATAGCTAGGTCATATGATCTCCGTTTGGCACGTACGATACTTGATTAGAAATATATCTCTGAGTACTACATGATTTACTATAGGCCCTTGCCTACGGATATAGGCCCTTACCCATGGCCACGGGATTATCACAAACCTAAAAAAAGTGCTGTTTAGGGGGTCAAAACAACTACGAAAGTTCAAGACCCAAAAAACTGCTAAAAATAGAAATTTTCTCTATAATAAAGGAAACCAATGAAATTGGCTGGAGGTCAACATGGAATAGGAAGGTGGTTACCAATATCCACCTGTTTCAATCCTTCCCCCTTAGGAAGCAATGGTCCCCATTGCGTGGCAATTTCTATTGAACTTGGTCCCTAGTGAGCCACTTGCCCCGGTGAAGTAGTTGGTCTACTTTGACAACTTGATATAGCTAGATCCTCTACTGATCAATGTTCTTGAGTTATGTGTCTGTGATCCTATCAGATGTGGCCTATTCGATATAAATTTGGTAGAGATTTGTTGATGTCAACTGTTAAGGAAGGTTGGATGTGTCCAACAAGGGGGAAAAGTATGGCCGCAACTGGTCCACATAAATACTGGGTGTAGGCCAATTAACGGTGGAATAATGACCTTGAAAGTGTTGTCCACTATAACCTTAGTGGTCGTGTAAGGCCCATATCAGAGCGGGCGAACCTTGTGGTGGGGCCCAACGAGATGCTCCTTCTACAAATGTAAACAAACTTTGTCACCCACGTGAAATTTTGTGGCACTCGATGCTAATCATGACTATACTTGTAGTTTTCATTTGATCTGACCGATATGTCATGGAACTACTGGAAGATGTGTTGAATGCACTCAATGAATCTATTAGCTCTATCAACTTCGTACTGGACATGAGCCAAATCTGTCTAAGTAGCTACTAATGGTATGGAAACATAAATGGGACATAGTGGTTGGGATTCCAGTCACACCTGAAATGGGTTGTGGAAAGTTGAGTTGTGGAGAGCCTTGTTGTACATGTGTTGGAAATAGGGGAGGCTCTCATCCCATGTGTATGGGTGATTCAAATTGTACATGCACAAAATATGCACGATAATCCTATTGAAGACCTATATTTGGCCATCAGTTTGGGGGTGAAAGGATGTGGAATTAGTGAACTTGGTATCCAAAAATGACCAAAGGCTTAACCAATGTTCACTTAGGAACGAACTGCCTTGATTTGAGATATTGGATTGTGGGATCCCAAAGTGTATCCATACTCATTCAAACAAGAGTTTTCCAATGGCTTCTACTGATATACTCTTCTTGCAGGCCTCCAAAATGGCCATCTTAGAGAATATGTCGATAATCATGAAAACGCAGTCATTTCCATGCTTGGTAGAAGGAAGGCCTAACATGTAATGCACAAAGATGGATTCCTAGGGCCGACTAGGAGTAGGAAAAGGAGTATACATGCCTTTCTTCTTGATTGTAGGTTTGGGAATGGCACAGGAAGTGCAGGATTTCATGTACTTCCCAACATCCTGTTGAAGGTTTGGCCAATACAAGTATTTCTGTAGTATTGCCACTATATTTTCTACCCCAAAATGTCTGGTGACTCGATTGTAGTGCACTTCCCAAATCATCTTGGAACGCTCGCTTGACGGTACATGTAGGTGTCCCAAGTGGAATAATAACACATCTTGGAGGTGAAATTATGGAACCTGCTTACCTTCTAGGAGAAACTATTATGTGGTGCCAAAGTCTGGATCACTCTTGTAAAATTGTGGCCATTATGAAGTCTTTTGTCCATAAGAGTCGAGCACAGTGGACAATGCCATGATGGGAAGTCATCTGAGTCAACCTGTAACATTATTGGTGCTACCCTTCTTGCACTTAATGTTCAAATGGAACTGTTACAACTATGTGGAGCATTTCTGATGGTGATCATTCTGCAACTTTCCTTGTGTCTGTATGAATTGCAAGGGCCAGTGGTCTGTGTGGATGACCGTTTCCTTCCCTAGAATGTAATGCTTCCATTGTTGACAAACCTGCATATTGGAATACATATCTTTTTCATACGTGGGATACTTTCATACTGTGTTTTAAAGTTTCTCACTATGATATGCCACTTGATTCCCTTGATGAGTAAGAACTGCACCAATAGCAGAGTCAGAGGCATCTGTCTCAATATCAAATAGTTGCTGCAGGTCTGGTAATGTGAGCATTGGTGCAGAGTAGAGGTGATGCTTCAACTTAGAAAACACCTTCTATTGAGATTCCTACCAAAATAAATTTGCTTTTTCTCTGCCATTGGTGACTTGACTGAAAGGTCAGGTGATATGAGAGAAACCCAACACGAACTTGTGGTAGAAGTTGACAATACCCAGAAAGTCATAGAGCTTTGTTAGAGTGGTTAGGACTGGCCAATCCCGAATAAATTGTATCTTGGTTGTGTCCACATGCAAACCCCACTCATCAATGATGTACCCCAAATATTGAACTTGGGTCATACCAAAATTTCATTTCTCCAAATTGACATACAATTCGTGTTGACGCAAGGTTTGGAGGACCTGTCAAATATGATGAAGGTGCTCTTCCAAACTCTGAGTGAAGATCAAAATGTCGTCCAAATATACTACCACAAATGAGTTGGTGAAGGGCCACAAGATGTCTTCCATCATCCTCATGAAGGTTGTAGGGGAATTTTTCAACCTGAAAGGCATGACCAACCATTCGAAAAAACCCCCATTGGATTTGAAGGTAGTCTTCCACACATCAGAGGGTTCGATTGGTACCTGGTGATACATGAACTTCAAGTCAATATTATTGAAATATTTGGCCCCCTTGAGATGGTCTAGAAGGTCATCAATCCACGGGATTGGATACCTATTCCAGACAATGATCTTATTTAGCACTTGATAGTCAATACATAATCTCCAGGTCTTGTCCTTATTTTGTACCAACACAATTTTGTTCCCAGAGGGTGATAAAATTGGCCTGATGTTCTCTTTATTCAAAAAATCCTGAATATGCCTCTTGATTTCATCATTCTCCTGAACATAGTGTCAATAGATCATTCCATTGGGTAGTGGCACACCCGAGGTTAGATCGATGTAGTGCTTGACCTGATAGTGTAGGGGTACCCATGTGGGTGAGGTGAATATGTTCCTGTAACCATGAATTTGTTCATTTGTTGCTACTATACGAAGGAGCCCTATCTAGAGGCTTTGGATGTCGCCACAATATTATTCTTTCCCTGAATGCAAATCATAAGGAGGAATTTTTTTTCTGATTTGGGAAACGATCTTATTACATTGCTACACAAAGATCAAAGAGATGGTGGCAAGTGTTGCTACCTTTAGTATACTGTACAACTTATTACCCAAATTAATAATAACAGTGTGAGGCCTAGAGTCATATAAAATATGATGCTTCCACAAGTATGATTGGCCTAATAATACATCACAAACTTCAAGTGGAGAAACATCACTCTGTACCTCATCTGTGAAGGGCATGATTCTGTAGGGAAGGTGACACTACTGGTTGAAATGAAGATCTTGTCCTTGGTGAAGCCACTCGATGGTGTATGGTTGCAGGTGTGGTGTCGTGAGTAAGCCTAACCTCTTCACAAACACTGTTGAAATGAGGTTCTTTTGGCTCTCATTATTGACAATTAACTACAAAAGAGAACCATTCACCCACATTTTTGGGTGGAAGAGACATTCCCCCTCCTCTGTATATTTAGGCTCAATCTTATGGATCTTGGTGGTGGAAATGGTGGCACTGGAATCTGCATCAATAATTTTCTTCCCTTTTTCATTCCCCTTTTTAGGTTCTGACTCAGAGTCGGAACATGCATTTGATTCAGATGCCTTCAACTTGTCCACGAGTAATCGCTTGGTTCAACAGTCACTTGTGTTGTGTGTTGGGCTGTTATGGAATTGACACCAATTTCCTGTGTCCTTCCTTGTCTGCGTGGTGTTTTTATTTTCTTGCTACTTTGGCGGGTTGTCTTGGGTCACCCCATCTTGGCTTTGTATTTTGATTAGTGGATTCAGGGCACCTTTCCCTTTCTTCAGATTCGTAGATCCAAAGTCTTTCCTCTTCTGTTTAAATTTCTGCTCGATCTTGACATCGTATCGATAAGAGACACCAAGCGAGGAGAGGTCCAGGAAGTCCATCTCATCCTGGATGTACTTGTATAGGAAACCACTATATTTGAGTACCAAACTCCACTCAGAATCCTTGATAACCAACTTCATGCGAAGGGTATGAAAAATATTCGTGAACTCCGGCATGACTTGGTCCCTTCCCTGCTGTAGAGTGGTCCACTTTATTTATTTATCTTCATAGGTCCCAATAGGGCGATATATTTATTGATGGAATCTCAAAAAGAATTCCAAGTTGGTGCAACTGAAAACAATGAGGGTTCTCTCTTGTCGTTATGTTCACAGTAGGTTTCCCACTAGTCTTTGACATGCTGGATGACTTTGAGAAGTGTAAAAGTAATATTTTATCGATTAGAAAACTCATGAAATGAAAAATATCCTTCCAATAGATTTAACCATCTATCTAGCCTTAAAATATGGGAATGTCAAAGTTGATTTGTTCCTTAAAGGGAGTGGTGCCTCCAGAGTGGCTGCTAGAAGAAGATGTGTCGCTTGTGGGTAGCTGCTAGAGGATGTAGGAAATATTGTCCATCATCTCGTACCTTTGTTGCTCGAGGGATTCCTCAAGCAATATTTTGAAAGGATCTCTTGCTCTCTCATCTTTCTTTTCTTCCAACATGGGAGGCCATCGGGGTTTGCAAGGCTGGTCTTGCAAATGTTCAACTATTTTGAGCCCTAACTCCTTATACCCTGACCTCGTTGGGGACATGCAAAGAAAAATATAGAAAGAGAAGATCACTCTGATACCATTGATCTAGAGTTATGCAGGAACATAAAAAAACAAATATATAAACATAAACACAAAGATACAACATATGTAACACCCTACTCCCACATTTACCCAAGTTAACTGGTTTGCTAGGGTAAACATGTGATGAGAGGCTACTATGATATGATTAAAATCCTCATGTACAATTAAGGAAGTGGAATCGACAAAACATAACCAATCTGACCTTTTACACATGCTATAGAACCTTCAGGAGCCAACCAACCTTTGCATGTTACCAACCCCTGAGGCAAATTAACATTTTACTGAACTAGAGCCTTAGTCACTCCCATGGCATGGGCATTCATGAGATTGGGACCCTCCAGTCACTCCCACAACAAGGGCATGCCAACGATTGGTGAATTTTCAGCTAGTTCAGATCCCGTGACCCAAATTCCATGCCACTTTGTCAGGGCCAACACTTAGGCCACTTCCCAGAACTTCATAAAAATTCCAGAAATGAAAAGTAACATTGAAACAATGATACTAATGCAAATTATTTAAAAAATACTTGACTGGACCCTAATAGCCATGACAAATATTTCATCAAACATGTCACAAATATGCATTCTATAGGTCATGAAAACATATATGAGCATAAGGGTCTCATACTTATATGAGAATCACTAAGATGATTCCTAATCACATTAGATGCATTATCATCTATTAGGTCATATATTCTTTGTTAATCCATTTACAAATAAAAACATGATGAGATCCATACATCATCATTGTCATAAAACATACTCATAACCATAATATAAAAACATAAATACTAAGGATACAACAAACATAAAATCCATATATAAACCAATTCATTTACACATGAAATACCAAGGATAAGGAACTCTTATTAGTGAGTGCAAAAGATAGCCAGGTATGGGACTTCCACGAACCACCCGACCATAGATTGGCTGAACCAAATATTTATTTTAGCCAATCACCCCATGCCATATTCCAAGCATGAATGTGGGACTCATAACCAAAACCAGCCAGGGATTCCCTAGGCTACACCACCTCACCCTCATTAATAGAACCAGGATTTATCGCAATCCCCACGAGATCACTAAGACCTAAACAAGCATGGATGCCACCGGATTTATCCACCTACATTGTGAGGAATTTTCCTATCTCCTAGTATCTTGGCTTTACCGTATATCCCCACTAAATCACTAGGCGCTAGTAGAGACTCCACTCTCCATGATTTAATGTATATCTTTCCATTCACTAGCTAAGGGTTCCTAGGCTTGATTGAGGACACCCAACTCTAGGATTTACTGTATATACCGCCATTCACCTGTCGAGGATTCCTAGGCCCATCGAGGTAACAAAAAATTATGCTTTACCACAACACACAGTATGGTTCAGGGGTTACTAGGCCAAGGATCACTAGGCCATGTGTTCTTTCTTTCAGAGACCACCTCACTCAGTTTTAAATCCATCCAACAATCCAACTCAACCAAAAAACATGATAACCCATCACAAAATGAATATACATAAATGGAAAGGAAAGGTTGAAGAACACTATCACACCTAGAAAAATCCATGCCCATGATAAAAAGAGAGCCAATAACACACATGCATAACCATGCATGCCAAAACTAGAAAGGAAATAACACATGCAAATTGATTCCTATAAATAATCCCGTTATAGCTTATTGATATTGGTCTTCCTTGCTTGATCTTTGTTTCCTCTTGCCTTCTTTTATTTTCTTGATCCAATGCTAAATTGCTCCAAGAAAACTCTAAGTGTCCAAGAGTGAGAGAGAGAGAATACAGAGAAAGCTCCAAAATTGAACTGACAAAAAGTACCAACTAATCCTCATAATCCTTTTTATTAATGAGGCCTCTATTTTCTTCATTTTCCATTATTTTCCTTCATTTTCCTCCTCACATGCAACCTATGGCCTTTCACCTTCCTTTTCTCCTAATTTCCATTATTTTCATAAATTAAATTTTGATTAATTCCACTTTCCCTTTCTAAAGTATTTTCTGATTTCCTTAGCCATAATAAACTAAATGAACACCCACACTAGGATGTATTTCCCAACATTTAGCTTGGAATAAGTGTCCCATGAACATGATTATTATTTTGCCTTTATTAACTTTTATTTACATGGAATTTTCACTTGGGATGTTAGAGAACCCCCCCGGGGGAACACTATCCTCAATGTTCAATGACACCTACAATAAAGAAGACTACTGAGAAGAAAAACATACTACACTTGGAGCTTTATAACTTAGTGCGATGCGGTACTTAAAATGATCACTTGACACCCATATCACTTATTAGAGATTTAAAACACAACTCATGGCAGTATTTACATCCACACACACACACACACACACACACACCAAAACATCACACTAAAACATATGCCAAAAATATTTTCTCAACCAACGCATAAGGAAGGATACATAACCCACATCTAATCAACCATCTTCGATATAGATTCATCAGGACCAAAGTGCTTCCATTGCACTTTAACTTGCTCGTTTACTCGATTCCAGAGCATGAGAATATTGTAGATATTTCCTATAGATTCATAAGCTCATGCAATTTACTAAAGCACAGGACAAGAATCTACTTCTAATTTCAACCAACGAAAGCCAATAGATCGATTGAAAACAATATGAACAAGAAGAAAAATCAATGGCACATAACACAAGATGTATCTGGGGAAAGCCACTACTCAAAACCCCATTATCTGTATTGCATATATCAGAAATATGAGTGAAGATACAAAGCTTGTTCTCACTAGAACAATTTCGCACAAGTATGCTCAACTCTCTCAGCTCACAAGATAGCTTTTGGCCAACACTTAGCCAATTTTGTAGCTCTCCAAACCCCTAATCTCTTTCATAATTCCTAGGATGGATAACTTGTATTTAAAGGGAATTCATGCTTCCAAAACTTTGCAATCCAAACATACGATCAATCTCTGATGCATGCATGATATTGACACTCGAGTAAATAATACAATTGATAGTACACTGTCCCTGCACTCTAGTATCAACTGGGTCTTTCTCTAAATTGACATGCATGAGTTTTTGATGAGGAAATCTTTAGTTAAATAAAGTGACACTTGTGGATGCACTAGTGCACCAACTGACTGTTAACTCTCTATTAGTTCCTCAAATAGTTTGGAACTAATTTAACTGAACATAACTTAATAAACTGAGTGATATAATTTGCAACTCAATTTAAACTCATACTGGACCCCTAAAACTTAGGGAGAACATATACATGACTACATAAATACTTCCAACTCGAAATCCCTAAGGTAATTAAGCTAATTAAACTTAATTAAATATTTACAAGTTTCTATGAGAATAGAATTCGATTTTAATTCTCAGTTTAATTCAAGGACAAATTAAGCTGGAATTTCTTGTTTCCATTTCTCAACACTCCCTCTCAACAAGAAATGGATTATCAACTACCCCGATCTTCTCCCTGTGAAACTCGAATTTACATCTTGACAATGCCTTTGCCAAAATTTCAATATCTTTATCCTCCATGGGAATGTACTCTAACATCATAATCCGCCTCAATATAAAACCTATGAGATGATGATATCATATATTAATATGCTTGGACCGAACATGAAAAACTGGATTTTCAGAGAGTTTGATACAACTCTGATTATTGCAGTAAATCAAAGTTGGATCCATTCGCTGACCAAGCAAACCAATCAGGATCTTCCTCATCCAGATGACCTCACATGTTTCCTGACTCACAGCCATGTACTCTGCCTTTGCCGAACAGGGTGCAACTTATATCTGTTTCCTGCTGTACTAAGAAACTACCATTGACCCAAAGCTGAAGATCCCTCTTGATGTACTATTTCAGTCGGATGGACTCCCTGCCCAATCTGCATTGATGAAGCCTTGAAGCTTCACTCCCTCTGTCTGTCTATACCATAATCCATACTAAGAACTGCCCCTGAGGTATCTCAACACATGCTTGGCTGCCTTCCGATACATCTTGGTAGGCCTAACCATCACTTGACTAAGCTAGTTAACTGCATAGCACATATATGGTCGTGTTTTCACCAAGTACATAAGTGAACTCACAAGATGGCTGTAAATAATAACTTCCACTACTTCCCCTGAAGTAGCATCCTCCTTCCTCCAGTTACCTGCTAGATAAGTCTCCATGGGTTTGTTTCTCTCCATGTGGAATCTACTGAGTATCTCGTTGGCATACTTTCCTTGAGACACAAACAACTCCCCATCTCCCTGCCATACCTCCATGCCAAGAAAGTAATGCATTAGACCCATGTCCTTCATATCAAAATTTCCTGCAAGGTCCTCCTTACAAGACTTGATCAGATGATCATCACCTTTCAATATGAGATCATCGACATAAAGTACAATGATCAACAGTTCATCTTCCACCACTATGTGGTACAGGTTCACATCTGTTTCACTCTTCGTGAAGCCCAACCCAATGAAGTAGATATCTATCCCAGTGCACCAAGCACAGTGTGCTTGCTTCAAATCATACACTGCTATCTTGAGTCGACACATATGTGACTCACGGACGAAGGTCTCAAAACCTTCAGGCTTCTCTATGTACACCTCTTCCTCAATAATGCCATTAAGGAAGATTGTCTACACATCCATTTGATGTATCTTCCAACCCATCTGTGCTGATAGTGCAAATATATATCTGATTGATGATTACCTTGAAACAAGAGCAAAGGTCTCATCATAGTCAATCCCCTCTACTTGTGAAAATCCACGGGCCACAAATCTAGCGTTATGGTTCTCCCCACTACCATCTACAACTTTCTTTACGTTGTAAAGCCAACGAGAGCTCACCACTGACTTGTCCTCTAGTCTTAGGACCACATCCCAAAAACTGTTATGAACTATGGAGTCGTACTCCACCATGGCATCAACCCAAGCCAACTACTTCACTTCTTCCTTAAAGGAAGATCATTTTTCCACAACACATTTTCCCATGAGATCCATGTATCTAGTGTGCCTCTTAGGTGACCTCTTCTACCTACATTGAGAAGTGGGTGCTCCCATATTCTCCTGTGCATCATCCAACAATATGTCAGCCTTGCTGGTGCAATTTATTCCCTCTCTGGAAGACTCTGCCTAAGTGGATGTCTCCACTCCTAGATCCTCTGCATGCAGCTGCTCCACATAAATATGAGGCTCCTCAACCTTAGGAGGTAAAATCTCCTCATCCGCATGTAGTTCAAGTTCCCTCTCAAGGGAAACTCGCATGGCCTTCTCCTCATCGAATCTGACATCCTTGCAAACCACTGTCATCCTACTGGTCGACAAGTACACTCGATAGTTGTGAGGTGTATCAGTGTACCCCATAAATATCCCCAACTTCGTTGTCGGATCAAGCTTCTTCCGTGAATCTTTGGTCACATGGAAATATACCGATGACCCAAAAATCTTGAAGTGACCAACATCTAGCCTCTTTTTGGAATAAGCCTCCTCTAGTGTCTTCATCTCAAGTATCCAATGTCGGCCACGGTTCTGAACATAAATTGCTGTGCTGCATGCCTCATCTCACAAGTGTAGTGGTAGGCCCTGATTATGCAACATCACCCTCGCTTCCCCTACTGTGCTTCTATTCTTCCTCTCGGCCATCACATGCTGCTGAGGGTTATGGGGTGCAATCAACTCCCATTTAATACCTTTCACTACATAGAAGTTATTAAACTTGTTTGAGACATACTCACCACCATTATCACTCCATAGAGCTTTAACCTTCTTGCTCGAATCTTTCTCCACCAATGCTTTAAACTCACAAATTTTTTTGAAAGTTTCATCCTTTTTCTGCATGAAAAATATCTAGCATTTACCAGAATAGTCATAAAAAAATATAACATAATGCCTGTGTTTGACCATGGATGCTGTCGAGAATGGTCCACACACATTTGAATGGACTCACTCTAGAATAGCCTCTGCTCGAATTTCTCTAGTGTGAAAGGAATACTTGGTGTATTTTCTAAAAGTACACCCCTTGCATGTGTCAACTTTCTCAAGCGTACCTTTGGAAAGACCAGTAGATATCTGCTGCAATATCTTCAAAGACCCATGATGCAAGTGGCCCAATCGTCTATGCCATAACTCGCCAATGTCTCGGCTTTGCACCCATTCTTCTTTTGTCCTCACATCAACACACTCCTCTACCTCTAGCTTATAGATATTTTTCTCCTGAATCGCTATCTTCTTTTCTTGACCAGTGGGTATGTGTCGAAGGAATGCCTTTCCTTTCGAGAAGATCACATGATAGCCTCTATCCTCAAGAATGACAATGTATACCAAGCTATTCTTCACCCAGGGAAAATACATAACATTCTTCAAGGTGATTGGATCCCCATTCTCCCTATGAAAAGTAATCGTGCCCAATCCAGTAACACTATACTTCCCATCATCACCAATATCGATATGCATATGGAGATCTGTCTCCTCTAGGTCACTGAATAACTCTTTGTCGCTAGTCATGTGGAATGAAGCTCCATTATTTAAGTACCATACACTTCTCATCATTGATGACACCATGCATGCAATGAGGGAAAAGTCCAATTCGAATTGAAGGGCCAAAACCTCGCCCGCCGCTCCTCCTGAGGACTTCTTCTTGGACTTATTGAGTGGAAAATTTGTAGCAAAATGGCCTAGCTCATGACAATGAAATCACTTAACTTTCATCATGTCTTTCTTCTTACCTCCATGATAAGAATCTGATTTGGAATGGGAATATTTCCATTTCCCCTTCTTCTCCTTGATCACTAAGGCACAATTCTCTTCATCACCAGTCGTTGATGAAGAGCCATCCCTGACGTTCCTCCTGATATCCTCCTACATCAAATTTGACCACCGTTGTTCCCAATATGGCAGCTTCTCTCGACTATTGACAGATTCCTGATAACTATGCTTTTAAAATTGGCAACCAGGACAAAACTTCACGTGGGTCATCTTATTCATGGCTGATAATATTTTTATTAGATTCCTCTCGTCAAGAGGTGTAGGATTGATATAAAGATCATCCGATTCCGATAAGTATTCATGGAGATATGAATTTATTTTGATTATGGAATTATTATCAAGCCGACCTACAACTCATGTAGGTTCAGAAGCCCAACAGTCGCATCTATTGAACCACCAGCGTTGTGTATAAATATAAGAGGACTTTTCCTCATTTGTACACACACTTCTCATCACATCTCTCTCTCTCTACTGCGCAGCAATAAGTCTCTTCTCTACTGCGCAGAAATGTGTCTCTCTCTCACACATGTGAAGCCGGAAGCTGTTGAACCTGAAGCTGCAACTGCAGATCCAAAGATGTGATGAGAAGTGTGTGTACAAAATCTTAAAACCTTAAGATTTTTTTATTTATTAACAAAATGAAAAAAATTGGAGCCCACTCCTTGGCTAGGGGCCCAGGCCGGGAGAAGCTGTGCAGCTCCTCAGGCCCATGATCGCGACCCTCAGGTCCATGAACACGCCCCTCGAGACTCTGGCCGAGGAGTAGAGGCCTGATTCTGAGAATCGGACTTCCGCTCCTCGGCCATGGGCCTAGGGGGCATGATTCCGGGCATGCAGAGCTCTGTAGCTTCGCCCACCTATGCCCGCGGCCCCCGGGTCCCTGACCGAGGAGCAGAGGTCCGATTCCAAGAACCAAACCTTTGCACCTCGGCTAGGGGCCTGGGGAGTGCGACCGTGGGCGAGAGGAGTTGCACAATCCTCCTGCCCGCGACCATGCCCCCTGGTGTCATGACCACGAGCTGGGCACACGTGTGACGAGTGACGGGGAAGACATAACTTCAGTTAAAGGCGACGAGCCGAGTTGCGACGATGAGCTGGTGCTTTCAATTAAACGCGCCTTGGCGAGCATGTGACGACGAGTTACTTAGAGAGTCGAAAAACTAAAAGGGAAAATTGGCTAAGTATAGGAGAGCACGTGTAATGAGTTTATAGAGGTGTCAAAAAAGCGATGAGTCAGTGGGACGACGTGCGAAGCAACGAGTTGGGTAGGCCAATGCAACTTAGCTCTTAAAGGTAGCATATATATTGGTGGCGACTTTGATGGAGTAAGGCATCAAGAAATTGATCCAAAGAAAGTTCAAGTATAAGTGGTGGACGATCTAAGGTGAAGAACGAACAAGGAAGGTGAGGTGGACTGAGGGCCGCAATACCGAGCCAAGGCAAAATTAAGTTGCATGTTTCAGGTGCGTTCTGGGTGGACGAGCTACAGGTGGGCGACCCTACTCGTAGACGAGCTGCAGTGGGCGCGTTTTCCCGACGATTTGTAGTAGGCGCGACTGCCCGATGAGCTACGGAAGGTTGACAAGATTATGGTGTGGACGGGTCTGCAGTGCAGGTGAGCAACGTGAGCTGCGACGAGCTACATACGAGTGCTGAAAGTGTGGACGAGTGATAAAGGCTGTGGCAGGATGCGACCAAGAGTCGAATTTGCAACGAGTTTCAGAGGGCGACCCTGGGTGGGCACCTTTGCCCGAACGAACTGCGGAGAGCAATTCGAGCCAGCGGGGTGGATGCCTCTTCCCGAGGGCGAGCTACACGACATGGGTGTGGGTCACCCTGAACAATAAAACCTGGGCATTGCTGAATGGAAGGGCGACCCAACATGAGCATGCCGAGTTGCTGTATTTTGGCAAAATTGCTAAGGTGAAACTTGGGTTTTCTTGGCAAAGGCTATACTTGTAAAAGACTATTATATTATTATTGGGTAGACTCTAATCTGGGAGTTGCCCCTCCCATTAAAATAAAGTTATCTGCTCGTCATATTTATATGATGATGATGATGAATGTTATTTCTGTTGTGTAAAATGATGAATGCTTAGTAGAATTGCAGAAAAATAACTAAGTGTTGAATGTTAGGCGTAGCCCGTACTCATTAGTATTGGTGAAAAGAAATTGGGTAGCGGTGCTGCACCTTCCTATGTGCGGTTGAAAGATCACCGCCAGGATAGGGCGTGACACTCGGGGCCCTAGCGGAGGAGCGGGTTCCAATTTATTTTTATTTTTATTTTTTATTTTGTTAATAAATTTTTTTTCTTAAGATATATATATATATATATATATATATATATATATATATATATATATATTATGTTTTGTTTTTAAATCTGAATTTTATATATATATATATATATATATTATGTTTTGTTTTTAAATCTGAATTTTTTGTGTGTGTTTTTTTTTTAACTTTTGTTTTTTGTTTTTTGAATTTATTTTTAATAGTTTTTAAATTTTTGTTTGTTTGTAATTTTGTTTTTAAATTATTTTTAAATTGTTTTAACTTTTGTGATTAATTCTTTATTTATTTTTATTTTTTTTTAAATTTGTGTATTTTTATTTATTCCTTTTTGTAATTTTAATTTTTTTTTGTTTTTATTTTTTTTCGTTTACAAGATAATTTTTTTTTTGAAAATATATTTTTGTTATTATTTATTTCTTTATTTTTTTAATTCTTATGTTTTAGCGGTTAATTTTGTTTTTTAAACATTTTTATGATTGATTGATTTATTTATTTTTTTGTTTTTTTTAGGTTATTTTTATTTTTATTTTTATGTTTGAATTATTTTTTTGTTTTTTTAATATATTTGATTTTTTTTTGTCATTTTATGTTTTCTGTTTTAATATACATTTTTATTTACTTTTTGTTATTTTTTGTTATTTTTTTTCATTATTTTAATTTTTAAATTTATGTTTTCATTATTCTTTTGAAAGTTAAATATTTTTCGGAGTGATGATAAAATATTTTACGCCATTATTTCAAATTGTTGAAAATTTAACAAAAAAAAACAGATGTTATTTCATCATCAACACTTTTCATTTTTAGGGCGTTTTGTGCACAAAAAATTGGTTTTCAGTGCCATTTTTAAAACATGTTGAAAATTTACCCTAGAAAAAAAATGTGTTATTCTAGCATCAACACTTTTCATTTTTGAGTTGATTTTTCATGTTTTTGGGGGATTTTCTGGCTAGAGTCCCGTTTTGAGTTTATAGTTCCCGTTTCAAAGTTTACATTGTTTAGGAACTCCATCTCATCCTTGACGTAGTTGTGTAGATAGCCACTATATTTGAGTACCAAATGCCGCTCGGAATCCTTGATACCCAACTTCGTGTGAAGGGTATGAAAAATATTTGTGAACTCTAACACGTCTTGGTCCCTTCCCTGCCATAGAGTGGTACACTTTATGTATTTATCTTCATAGGTCCTGACATGGTAATATTGTTCCTTGATGGTGTCTCGGAAAGAATTCCAAGTGGGTGCGGCAGAAAAAAGTGAGGGTTCTATCTCATCCTTCTATTCACAGTAGGTTTCCCACCAGTCCTTGACATGCGGGGTTAATTTGAGGAGTGAAAAAGTAATTTTTCCCAATTGGAAAAGTCATGAACCAAAAAATATCCTTCCAACAAATTTAACCATCTACCTACGACATCTACATCTATCTGGCCTTCAAATATGGGAATGTAAAAGTTGACTTGTACCTTAAAGGGAGTGGCACTTCCAAAGTGGTTGTTGGATGAAGATACGTCGCTTGTAGGTAGCCGCCAAAGGATTTGGGCAAAGTTATCCATCATTATATTCCTTTGTCTCTCATGGGTTTCTTCGAGCAACATTTTGAAAGAATCTCCTTCTCCCTAGTATTTCTTTTCTTTCTCAATGAGAGGCTATGAGGGTTTGCAAGTCTGGTCTTGCAAAGGTTCAACTAGTTCGAGCCCTAACTCCTTATACACTGACCTCGCTGGGGACATGCAAAGAAAAATAGAGAAAGAGTATACCACTCTAATACCATTGATCCGAAATTATGCAGGAACGAAACAAAACATAAATATAAATATAAACACAGAGATGCAACAAAAATAAAACTTCATTTCATTAACATCAAAGAACTCAAATATGCTTACATACAAAATGGATGTAAACTAGCTAAGGCGATGGTAACTTATCTTTGAGGAGAGGTGTGGCAGCTACATGCCTCTAAAATATGTTACAACGAGGCTCAAGGGCCTTTTTATTATTGAACAGCAAATGGAAACCCTAAACAACGAAAAAGCTAACCCTATGCTATGGAACACCAAGAGTTTGTGGGCCCCGTTGGGGTTAGTTGGCAAAACCAACTTACTGGGGTCGTAGCTTGGTAATATTATCTCCATTAGGTGCGTATGTTACCTTGTTAGAAATTTATCTTAGAGTACAAGATGATTTATGACAAACCCTTGCCTATGGCTTTGGGCTTGTGGGAGACCCAAAAAGACACCGTTTAGGGGGTTAAAATAGCTCCGAAAGTTCAACAACCATTTTTTTTGAAAAATAGTAAATGATTCTATAATAAATGAAACCAATGAAACCAACCAGAGGTCTAGGTGGAATAGGTGGGCGGAAACTAATATCCACCTGGATCAGTCCTCCTGCGTTAGGAAGGAATGGTCACCATTGTATGCAGATCCTCCATGAGGTGAGGACATTTTTGTTAAACTTGGTCCCTCGTGAGCCACTTTCCTTGGTGAAGGAGTTGGCCTGCTATGAAAACTCAATATAGCTGGATCCTCTACTGGTGAGTGTTATTGATCTGTGTTTCCATGATCCTATCAGTTGTGTCCTTTTCGATACAACTTGGGTTAAGATCTGTTGGTGTCAACTTCTCAACAACGTCAGATGTGTCCAACAATGGGGGAAGTATGGCCGCAACCGGTCCACATTGAATAATGGGTGCAGGCCAAGGAACGGTGGAATGTTGATCTCAAAAGAATTGTCGCCTACAACCTTAATGATGGTGTAAGGCCCATATCAGAGTGGACAAAGTTTTCGGTGGGGCCCAAGGAGGTGCTCCTTCTGCAAATGTAACTAAACTATGTCTCCCTCTTGGAACTTGTGTGGAAAACGATGTTGATCATGATGCTGCTTGTACTTTGGATTTTCTCTGTACAATATGATATGAACCTATTGGAAGATGTGCTGAATACGCTTAATGAAATTGGTAACCCTGTTAGCTTTAGACCGAACACGAGCAACATCTTCTTGACTAGATTCAAATGGTATGGAAACATCAATGGGCAATAGTGGTTGGAAACCCAATCCCACCTGAAAGGGGCCGTGGCCACTTTAGATATGGAGTTCCTTGTTGTAGCTGTGTTTCACATAGGGGAGGCTCTTATCCCATGTGCTTGGGTGCTTGAAGTTGTACATGCACAGGATGTGCATGATCATCCTATTGACAACCTCAGTTTGGCCATCATTTTGGGGGTGAAAGGCTGTGGAATTAGTGAGCTTGGTATCCAACAATGACTAGAGGCTTGACTAGAATGCACTTAGGAACTGATTATCTCGATATGAGATAATAGACTGTGGGATCCCAAAGTGTACCCATACTTTTTTAAAGAAGAGTTTTGGAGTGGGTTCTATTGAGATACTCTTCTTGTGGGCCGTCAGAATGGTCATCCTAGAGAATTTGTCGATGACCACGAAAACACAGTCATTTCCATGCTTCGTAGAAGGAAGGTCTGACATGTAATCCATGGAGATGGATTTCCAGGAATGACTAGGAGTAGGTAGACGAGTATAAAGGCCTTGCTTCTTGATTTTAGGTTTGGAAATGGTGCAGGAAGTGCAATATCTCATGTACTTCCCAACATCCTATAGAAGGTTTGGTCAATAAAAATATTTATGCAGTACTACCACTGTTTTTTTACCCCAAAATGTCCAGCGAATCGAGTGTAGTGCACCTCCCAAATAATCTTGGAATGCTCACTGGAAGGTACACATAGGTGTCATAGGTGGCATAATAGCACATCTTGGAGGTGAAAGTATGGACCCTTCTTACCTTGCAAAAGCATCTGGTATGTGGTGCTGAATTTTGGATCACTCTTGTAAAGATGTGGCCATTTCGAAGTCTTGTGTGCACAAGAGTCGAGCACAATGGTCAACAGCATCACCGACAATCAAATGAGGCAGTTTGCAACATTATTGGTCTTTCTCTTCTTGTACTTAATGTTCAAATGGAATTTTTGTAGGTAGGTGGACCATTTTTGATGGTGATCATTCTGCAACTTTCCTTGTGTTTGTATGAACTAGATGGGTCGATGGTTTGTGTGGATGATTGTTTCCTTCTCTGATCTTCAACAAGAGTTGGGAAGAGCACCTTCACCATATTCGACAAGTCCTCCAAACCTTGCGTAAACATAAATTGTGTTCCAGATTAGAGAAATTCACTTTATGTATGACCCAGGTTCAATATCTAGGGTACAACATTGATGAGTGGGGTGTGCATGTGGACCTAGAAAGGATACATGTTATTCAGTATTGGCCATCCCCAACCAATCTAACAAAGCTTCGCAGCTTTCTAGGTCCTTCCAATTTGTAACACAGGTTCTTGTTGGGTTTCTCTCATATCAACTAGCCTTTGAGTCAAGTCACCAAGGGTAGATTGACAACAAATTTATTTTGGTCTGAATCCCAACAGAAGGCATTTTTCTGAGTAGAAGCATCACCTCTTCTCTACACTAGTGCTCACATTACCAAACTTGCAGCAACAATTTGAGATTGAAACAGATGCCTCTAACTATGCTATTGGTGTAGTTCTTACTCAACAAGAGAATCCAGTGGCATATCGCAATGAAACACTTTCATACACAGTAAAAAATTATCCCACCTATGACAAATATATGTATTCCATTATACAGGGATGCTAACAATGGAAGCATTGCATTTTGGGTCATCCAAATACACTACCACAAATGAGTTGGTGAAGGGATGCAAGATGTTTTCCATCAACCTCATGAAGATTGTAGGTGCAATTTTCAACCCGAAAGGCATGAACAACCATTCGAAATGACCCTCCTTGGATTCGATTGTAGTCTTCCACACATCAGAGGATTCGATTGGTACCTGGTGATAACCAAACTTCAAGTCAATCTCACTGAAATACTTGGCCCCCTTGAGCTAGTCCAAAAGGTCATGAATCCATGATATTGGACACCTATTCTAGATAATGATCTTATTGAATGCTCGATAGTCAATACAGAGTCTCTAGCTCCCATCCTTCTTCTCTACCAACACGATCAGGTTCCCACAGGGAGATGAACTTGGCCTGATCTGCCATTTCTGCAATAACTCCTAAATCTACATCTTGATTTTATCATTCTACAAAACACTGTGTTCATAGATCGGTCCGTTGGGTAGCGACACACATGGGGTCACATCGATGGAGTGCCTAACCTGACAGTGTAGGGGTACCCCAGTGGGTGAGGTGAAGATGCCCTTGTATTCCTCCACAACCTTGTTCATCTGCACTACTATGTGGAGGAGCCCTGTCTAGAATCCGTGGATGTGGCCACAATATTCTTCTTTCCCTAAGGGTGGATCATAAGGAAGAAAAATTTCTTGGTCTGGGAAATGATCTTACTGCATTGCTTCATAGAATCAAAGAGATGGCGGAAAATGGTGCTACCTCTAGTTTCCTGTATAACTTATCACCCAAAGAAAAAATAACAGTGCAAGGCCTAGACTCATACACAACATGACACTTCCACAAGTATGGTTGGCCTAATAACACATCATAAAATTCAAAAGGAGAAACATCACACAATACCTCATTTGTGAAGGGCTTGATACTGTAGGGAAGACGACGCTACAAGATGACGTAGAGATCTCGTCCTTGGTGAAGCCACCTGATGGTGTACGATTGTGGGTGTCATCTCACCGATAGGCCCAACCGCTTCATGACCTCTTTTTAAATGAGGTTCTTTTGGCTCCCACTATTGACAATGAATTGCAACAGATAACCCTTCACCCACATTTGTGAGTAGAAGAGATGCTCCCCCTCCTATGGATATTAAGGCTTAATCTACTTGATCTTGGTTGTGGAAATGATGGCACTGGGCTCCACATTAATAATATTATTCCCTTTTTCATTCTCTTTGTGAGGTTCTGACTCAGAGTCAGAACATGCATAAGATTTGGAAGCCTTCAACTTGTCCACCAGTGACTATTAGGATCGACACTCACTTGTGTTTTAAGTGGGGTGATGAGCCTTGTCATTGGGTAATTTTATGGGCCTTAATTCACCTCCTAGCTTAGTTAAACCAACTATTCTCATAACTTATTGCATACTTTTGATTATATTTTGTTTATGAGATGAGTTAGAGTTGGATATTTTTCTTTGTGGTCTAATGTGCATTTAATGCAAGATTAAAGGATAAAAGCAAGGAATTTTGGCAAAGACCAAGGTCAAAACTCAAATGGGACAAGGGAGAGGGATTATAGGAGGTAAATCCTCCTCATTTACTACCCCTCCATTCGAATATTCCTCCATCAGCTCGGAGTGCAAACAACCAAATCATGAGGACTAGAAGGCAGCCGAGCAAGTGAAAGACAAAGCACCAGTTTATCTCGAGTTTGGGAGCTGAGCCTCCCTAATTTTAAGGAAGTCGTTGGAGACTTCAAATGTATAAGTAGAGAGGCCTAGGACCTCAGTAGGATTCAGATTTTGATTGTAAAACTCTACTCTATTTTTGAGCTGCAAGACTTGTGACAATTTTTTGATGTAATCTATTGTTTTGGTAATAAGGATGAGTTTTGTTTTGAGCCAGCATTGAGTTAACTCAGAGGGCTGAAGCTCTTGGGTTAGGTACCAACCCTAGCAGCCAAGGCTCCTCTTTATTGTACATGTATGCTAGTGTAGATTCATGGCTTAATTGTTCATTTTCTTAGTAGGTGCATTTCCATTACAACAATGTAGATTAGATTGGTTGTGTGATAGTTTGCTTCCATTCGTGCCTTCTTTCAAGTAGCAGGTTAGCAAGGAGAAAAAGGATCACCACAAGGTTGTTAGTAGGTGTCTCGACCTCACTTCCTCCCTCTAGGACCATGACTTGAGGAAGGGACCCTTCAGCAACCCCAAAAACACAGATTTCGAGCTCTTGGATGAGCTTTGGAGTTTATTTTCTTTGATTTAGTATTTGGTTAATGTTGCAAGGAAGATTTCAATGTCATCCTTTTCCATCTCCATTTCTGCAATAATATCTCACTCATGCTTTCATTCCCTTCAGCAACTCTCTTCATGCATAATATAGGAAATTGATTCATGCTTTTCTAGTTTATGAAAATGTATCTTGTTGCGTAGTTCTGGGGAGACACACATGATTTAAGCAGAGCAGGTACTTTAGGGGAGACCAAGAATTCATCACCAACAGCCACCTTCCACTTCATCTACCTTAGCCACCCCTTGTTTCACCATCACCCTCACTAATTTTTCATCATTTTTCATTGAAATTCCCCTAGACACATTGAGTGAATCGAGCCATCTCTTATCTTGGATATTGACTCCTGAGTGCTCCTAGACATTCTAACACTCCATTCCACCCATCACACACCTTTCCAAAGCTTCCAAAAACCTCCAACCCCTCACAATTAGCACTTGACTGTATCTTGTAGGTTTCATGTAATTCCTACAGGACCATCCTGTAGGTTTCTAGTACATACTGTAGGTTTTCCTGAAACGGTCTGTTTTGAGGCTGAATTGATGGTAAACCTCTAGGAAGTCACAAAAGGCATCCTACGAGCCCTCCACACCATCAAACCACTTCATAAACCTTCTAGCCATCCTCAAACACCTTCCATCCACCTGTCACATCCACAAGAACAATTAATTTGCATACTTGATTTGGCCTAAAAAACCAAAAAAATGAAAACATATTTAGTTTAGTTTCTTTGCTTGCTCATTAGTATTGTTTGATGCTTTTTACCTCTGCGAATTAGATAGTAGCATTTGTTTAGTGTTGATTTAGCAATTCTGCTTAGCATAGCAACTTAAATGGTTAATTAGGGTATGGTGTGGTTTAACATTACATGTTGGTTTTTTTTTTCCTTTACTGCAGTAGAGTAACTCTCTTAGAGTAGATTTTCCCTTCTTCCATCAAAGAATCAAGCTTCTTCTGACTCTATAGAAGTCTGGCTTGGAACCGCAGTGGTCTCTCACCAGCTAAACAATGACAACAGGCAGAACCATCACTTTTTACTTGTGCAAACAACATTGTCACCTCCAAGTTTGTACGAACCCCAGGTTGATAAGTAAAGCTGGTAGCCTAGGAGTTGCAGCATCCTTGCTGCAATACTTGCGCTCATCACTTTTTTTGGTGCCTTCCTTCTAATCTGTCATGATGGGCTTTGTGGAGGTCACTTTGCAACAAAGAGGACAATATTCAAAGTGTTACAAACAGGTTATTATTGGCCCACTCTTCATTAGGATGTGAAAAAGTACACTAGTCAGTGTGTTCGGTGCCAGAAGATGGGAAGGCCTACTCCATGAGATGAAATGCCTCTGCAGCCTCAAGTGAATTTTGAGCCATTTGACAAGTGGGGCATGGACTTCATTAAGCCTATTGACCCTCCTTCAAAGCAAAAACAATACATTATTGTGTGCACTAATTATTGACTAATTGGGTGGAGACCAAGGCAATTAAGGCAACAACAGAAGAGAAGGTGGCTTATTTCCTAAGGGAGAATGTATTCTACAAATCTGGGTACCCTAGAGAGCTGGTCACAGACCAAGGTAACAAGTTTACCTCCAACATGATTGAAGACCTGCTCAGCCATCACAAGATCAAGCTAATGGGAAAGTGGAGGCGACCAACAGAGCACTGGAGGGAATCTTAACCAAGGTGGTGAGCAGAAGCAGGAAGGATTGGGCAGAAATGCTAGTTGAAGCCATCTGGGCCTATAATACCACATGGAAGACCACCATTGGATTCACACCCTATGAGCTGGTCTATGGGAAAAAGGCCCTGTTGTCCATTGAATTTGAATATAACACATTAAGGATGGCATTCCAACTAGATTTGGATCTCAACAGTGCATAGAAAGAGAGATTGTTCCAATTGAATGGCTTGGATGAATTTAGAATGTAGGCCCTCCTACATACAAAGGTAGTTCAACTTTAGAGGAAGATCTGGCATGATAAAAATATTAAGGAGAAGTAATTTCAGGAAGGCGATTGGGCATTGTTATATGATTCTAGGTATAAATAATTCAAGGGCAAGTTAAGGAGAAGATGACTTGGACCTTATGTTGTGGAAATATTCCATGATAATGGTTCAATGCAAATCAGAACCATAGATGAAGAAGCCATTCCTTTGCTTGTTAATGGACACCGATTGAAAATGTACAAGAGACCTTTATCAAAACAAGGGTTCGTTGATGATATCAATAAAATAGTGATGATGGTAGCAAGTTCCAGCTTCCCCCTCATCAAATCACTGAGGAAAAAAGAAAAAAGAATAAGGACTCAGGTGAAAACCTCCATGAGGCTCCTGAGTCCCATCTTTGGGTTGAAAACCTCTTGAGGCGGCCCAGTGATGAAAAAAAGAAAAAAAGGGAAAAAGAACAAAAAGAAAAAGAGAATAAGAAGATCCTTGGGTGAAAACCTTTCTTGAGGTGCCTAGGGAAAATAGCTAGGGTGAAAACCTCTTTGAGGCAACCTAGTTGTTTTTCAAAAAAAAATAAAAAAATATTTTTCATGAAATTTCCATTTGCAGGTGGGCGAGAAGGAAAGTCAAGGAGCAAAAGAGGATCCCAAGGAGACCCTTGCCTCTCACATATTCATTTTCTTCACTCCTTACCATGCAACCCTCCATAATTTTTGTCATTTTTCCACTCCATTTTTTTGATTTATGCAAAGAATGTGTTTTCCACAGGATCCCCTGCATTCATACAGGATCCCCTGAAAACCTACATGATGATCTTGCAGGAATTACAGTGACCCAAAAATCCTATAGGAAGCAATCCGAAGGCATATTATGGACTTGTTAGGTCCCCAAAATTCACCCTATTCATGCTCTAGCACCTCACCTCATCCACTGTCATCATCCCTGCACTCACCATTCAAAAAAAGATCAGTTTCAACAGTTTATTCCAGTCTTCAAAAGAAAAAAAAGAGGAAACAAAAAGGAGTAAAGAGCATTACCTAAGTATTCTTTTCTCTCCACACTTCCACTCCTTATTTCCATCCATGTCATCATCCTCACAGCCCCAACAAGCAAAATTATTAAAGAATTCTGAGGGAGAAGAAGCTGTAGGACATCCTATAGCAGCCTATCCCACATAATGCCAATCACACCAGCAAAAAGTCTTCACCAGGATGATCCATGAGCTCCAAAGCAGCAGCATCAGATCTTCAAACACAAATACCTGCAAAAACAAAGAAACCATTAGTAGACAACAAGATGAGGAAGAAGAATGGCATGCAAGAAATATATATAGCAACACCTATGGTCTTTGACAACTGCAACATATCATTGAAACCACAGGTATGTATCTCACTCGCTCTCTCATATGCATCATGTAGTAAAAAATTGTAAGGGTTACGAGATAGTTCATTTATAAGTGAAAAGGTGTCCATTTAACTTGGCCACCTTCGTTCAGTCAGCACATGCACAACCGGGTGTCCTCTCACACATGACTACAGTCAACTCAAAGACAAAGAAGGAGTAGGACAAAAATCGGTTAAACTACGGATCTACGAAGTGGGAGATGATTAAGAGGAGTGGGAAATGATGAGGTGGTAGTGGGGACAAACAGTCCAAAAATGGAAACGTACCTTTGTTGCCAGCACACCACCTCACCCCGAATTACCATAAGAGGAAATAAAACATCGTTCCATGCATTCATGCATTTCACCTCCTCGAAACTCCCTCACTCAAGTCACTCTCACAGCCCAGGCCACCGACCGGAAGAAAAGATCCATCCTTCACTGCACAGGAATTCCTACAGGATACAGTCTACAGGATACACAAAGGCTGTCTACAGGATTGACAGAGAAGAGTTCAGAAGGGATATCATGGGAATTGGCCACTGCAACCAATCTAAAGAGGTAGGCTCTAAAATTACACCCCCCTTTGTAATTAAATGAACCAAGGATACTCTAAATTTGAGTTAATTTAGCAATTGTGTGAAGGGAATTAAATATACAGTCAACTCTGTTTTGCTCCTACATTTGAAAAATTGTTTCAACCCTCTCATTTTCTCCTCAAGATTCACAAACAAGATGACAGGAGGGTTTAATAGGAGAGAGCCCACAAACACTTTGAGAATCCAACAACACCCCTAGGTGCTTGAAATCTTCACAAGACATAACTGGATGGGGTTTTTCGAAAAATTCAGAGGGTATGATGATGAGGTGGCTCAAGAATTTTCTCTCCCCCTCACTCCACACAATAGAACCCATGCCACTGTTGTAATAAGGGGCCTCATTATATATCTTGTTATCACTCAGGTTTTTCCCCAAAAGTTGTAGAAAATGGAATACAGCCGAGGTAACCACAAACCAATCTTTTAGATGCAGGTTCTAACCAATCTGCATCCAGAGAGGGCTCTCCCTTTATGATTTAGCTTTGTTTTGAGTTATGTTAGGCTAGTTATGAAGTACAAGGGTTTGTTTGATTTTTGGATGGTGATATTCTATATACCAGGGTTGCAAATCTGAGAAGTTCAATCCATTGGGCTAATGGAGTCCATGAAGATGAACTACTCGACATGGTTTCTTTGACAGAGGGTGGTACTACAGAGCAAGATAATCAATCGTGGAGAAATTTATAAGTTGGAATCGGATGGGATGGAATCAGTGGGTGAAGGGAAATTAAGAATCCTTCATCATGCTGACAGAGGGAAAGTGGATGAATATTGCTAGGGAGCAGTTAAGAATTCCTTAGCTATATTCAAGATGTAAGAACCAGGGGAAACAGGAGCAATTAAGAATTCCTGCTTATGCTAATTCTGAAGAAAACATAAATAATAACAGAGATTGAACACAGAGTGCAGTCAAGCAAGTTCTGGGTTATTCTTTTTCCCTGTTATTCAGATCATGAAACATATATGATATAGTAAACACAGAAACTGAAAACACAAGTAAGAGAGACTTATTGATCCACAAAATGATTCAGGAATTCTGTAACATAGTCCTCTGCTATCAATTCCACATCCAGACAGTCCAGCGACAATGGATTCCAACAACTTTTGTATTCAGAAGTTTTTCAGAGTTACAACACAGTCCAAGAAATGTATCACCAACCCCTAATACTTTGCTTAGGGAGGTAGTTGTACAAAAATGTATACAAAATATCTCAAAGAGATAATATCTAGTAATAACTTCTTCTACCTACTTTACAGGAGAAGTAAATGATCTTAAAAACAGGGAGAAATAAATGCAGAAGTAAATGCTGCTGTGCTGGCCACTCAGTTGGTGATATGCGTTGATTGTAAGCTCGGTGAGTCGGCCGGTGGATGTTTCCACTGATATTCGATGCTGCTGGCTCGGCTTCCTGGGGTGCATTTAATTTTAATTTAATACATCGCTACCCCATGAGATTCTCACCCATTCCTTTTCTCCACTTTATGATATCTGTTGTATTCTGGGAGAAAACAAAAGTTTGGAACTCGCCTACAAGATTTCCAACATGCTTTGCCACCACTGCTCTTTTGGTAACTGATGTCTTTACAGCTTTATCAAAGTCTCATCAGCGTCTGTGTACCTGTAGAAGTTAGGCTGGACTGTAAAAAGATGTTTCACTTCATTTTCAATATAGAATAGGTTTTCCAAGTTGTTGTAGAGAGTTTGGCCAGATGGAAGGGCCTTCTCTGCTGAAGTACTTGATGATGCATTTAGTTGATCAACAACATGTTTATTCAACCTGAGCTGGTACTCAGCTTGTCTCAACAGGCGTTCATTATTTCCCACCAGACTTGGCAAGCCCCGTTCATGCAAAACTACAAATTTTTCTACAAAAGAATTTACCTCCACTTGCATGTCCTGGCTCTTCCTCTCCAAATTCTGCATCAGGGTTCTCATGGTCAAAACTATTTTGATTGTTAGGATGGTTCCTGTCCTATCTCTGATATCTAATGCTGCTAGTTCTTCCCTGGTTTTAATGTTCAAAAAATGGATTATCCTATTTGCCTGTTCGAGCTTATGTCCCATTAAATTTATGGCCTTTTGAATTTCCACCCGGGTTGCTACTATTAAGTCAATCTGTTCATATATAATCTAAATAGGTCTCCATATATTACAAATGGATTCATTGATGTTAGCCCACAAAATGCCTCTGATTTCTCCTAGAGGCTTATCTAAAGAGAGGTCCTTTTCCAATGCTTTTACCTTGTTCTCTAATGCTTTCACCTCTCTTGTCTTTTGTGCCACAGTCGTTTTGGATTTGTCATAATTCACTTGCAATTTTTCCAATTTCTCTTTGGCCTCTTTTAATTCTAATACTTGGAGTTTTAAATCCTCCATAGCCTTTATCAACTCCTCAGTGGTCATGGTAGTGCTGCTGCTGTTGTTGCTGAAGTACTTGCTGCTGATGCTGGGTCAGTGGGAGGCACTGCTGTTGTAACTGTGGGAGGAGCAGTTGTGACTGTTGGAGCTATTTGAGATGGTTGGGAGGTTGACACTCCCTGCTTTTCCTATAATGCTTTCTCCAATTCCTGCTCTGTCTCACTTAGTCTTTGATTCATTCTCATCAGCAAGTCCATCATGTCCTCCTCTGCTTTTTCCTGCACAACCTCTGTAGTTTGTGGATGCATGGTAATAGGCAGCTTCAACTGTTTCCTGAGGGCAGCAATGTCCTCTTCCTTTTTCTTCATCAATGCTTTTATTCCCTTGGCATCCTTGGGATCATGTCCCAGCTCAATGATAATTTCTTCCAAGGACTTTATCCTGTTGTCCTTGGCTAAAGAAGATGCCTTTTCCAAATCCAGTTGGGCAGATGTGTTGTTCAATGAGTTCTGCAATTGGTGAGCTAACATTGCCTTATCTGCCAATGTAGAGTAGACCATCTCTCCAGTTTGCTTGTGCAACTCAATCTGGTCCATAGGATGAATGTCTTTGGCAAGGACCTCCAGATTTGTTCTTATGTAGTCAGCTGCTGACTGTGGCTGCTGCACTTTAGGCCTAAAGTGGCTTAAGATCATTTTTCCTTCTTTAATGTCATATGCAGACATTAACCTTTGCTGTTTGGTGGGGGTCATCTTGAGAAACTGATCATAAAGTTGCAGTCTT
This sequence comes from Pinus tabuliformis, assembly GCA_031772625.1. Classification (NCBI taxonomy): domain Eukaryota; kingdom Viridiplantae; phylum Streptophyta; class Pinopsida; order Pinales; family Pinaceae; genus Pinus; species Pinus tabuliformis. Next base: position 683,136,722 of record CM062820.1, on the reverse strand, counting down.
ATTGGCTCATTCTAGGCCTTGATGTCCGTGAATGTTCTTTTGATATCAGAACCTTGCTTGCTTTGTGGCCTTGTGGAGGAAACTTCCACACTATGCTGTTTCTCCAATTCCTGCCTATGAGAGCTGGTGGATGTTTCTACCACTAGGGATGTCTGTGGGCTGGTTGCCCTCTCACCTCTTGGACTTTCTATGATTTCCTCAATAATTTCCTCTTCAAGTAGAGGATTTATTCTTTGCCTTTTTGCCCCTGGTTGCTCTGCTGGTCCACTTACAGGTGTGGTCTCTTCTTGGTCTCTTTTCTTGCCCTTTTCCTCATTTAGAGGAGTCTGTAATGCTGGTATTTTTGGTGCTTTGGTCTGGACAGGAGGAATTTGCCCTTGGCCTTGTTCCTTTGATGATGCTCGCTGATCTGTCATTATGTGCTATTCTGTATCTAGCACTTCTTTTCCCTTTGATGTCCTTGCAGCTGGTGTAGTGCTTTCTTGGGCAAGTTGCTGTGAAGTTCCCGTAGATGATATACCCACTCCAGTTTGCTGAGGTAATTTGAAAGACACCTGTCCAAAGAGTCCAGGTCAAGAGTCTTTTCAAGATTTTTCATAGCTTGTTCCATCTTTTCTTCCTCAGTGAGTTCTTCAATTAATGTGCCCTCTACCCACTCATCTTGATTAGCAAACTGCTCTATTTCAGGGATCCTACAATGATTATAGGCTGATAGCCTATTTTTTACTTTTCTTTCACAGATGAATCCATTTGGGTCATAGGGTACCCACCAAAAGCTCCTCTTTAATTTGAGTTGTTCACCCAATATCTTGTCAGCATCTTGCCATCCTTCCTTTTTGTTAATGATGAAAGGGCCTAATTGGTTTCTTAATTTCAGCTGAGCTTTTTTCTTGGCACCATAAAAGTGAGTCAAATCTGAGTTGATAAATTTCTTGAAATATTCTAGAGAAAACAGTCTCATAGGCACATATTTTCGCAGTTTGTAAGGGTACAACTCACAACCATATATCCTGATCTCAGTGTGATTCTGGTAGAAGTACTAGTCACCTATTTTGTAGCTTTTGGAGAGCTGTAAAATTTTCTGCATATCACCAGAGAGTCTAGGAGGAGGAGTTCTCATCAGTAGAGAGGAGACTGGATGTATAAAAAAATCAATGAATTCACAGTAAGTGTAAGGAGAGCAATGGACTTCATGGAAGACTGAGGTCCAAAAGATCAAAGACCTCCAGTTTTCTGATGGGAAACTAAAAACTTTCTGTTTGATAGTACAAGAACAGATGATATATATATGATGTGTACTTGAAGACCCATTCTCTTTCTAGACTCATGAATTGGTCATGGATCTTGTCGGAAATGAAGGTAGCAAAATCATATTTGACAGCAGGAGGATGTCCTGGAATAAACATGGGCATCAAAGCTAAGATTGTCTCATCAACATATTCACTTGTTTTAAATCCTAGGACATAGGATATCATATCAATAATGAATCTTCCAGTTTCATCGAATCAGACATGGTGAAAAGGAGGTGGCTCTCTGGGCTGGAAATCTAGCCTATTTCTGTAGTGGATAGTTTAGAGCCCTTCTCAAGCAAGAACCCCATAGAAAGAGGAGCTAGAGGCTGAGTAGGTTTGAAGTGCAACATCTCATTTATGGACTCAGGAGTTATATGAAAAAGGATAGTTCCAGTTGGAGTCATAACTGCTCTTTTGACAGGTTCATAATTAGCACATCATAGGTGGATTACATCTGGGAATACATTTACTGAGGGGAGATAGTATCTGGGCAGATTGGATTCCCATATCCCATAAAGATCAGTTTTACTTAGGTGACTATTCCTAATTTCACAGAATGCTTGGAGGTGGTTTTTGTAACCAGTTAAGTCTTGTATTTGAAAATCCCTATCAGCCAAGGGCAACCACTCCAAGTCCTTATGAGGTGCATTGAGGGGAGCAATGTTCAGGGTCACTGGAGCTTCCATTGCTCAATTGTCTATGATTTTTCAATTGGAATTTGGGTCTGTGTAGCAAAATAGGCAAAAAAATAGTTCTGGGGCTTTTCTCCGGGAATTGCAGACCATAGTGGATTTGAACTTAGCTTGCTGGGTGAATTTACAGAAAAGACGAAGTCTGCAGGTTTTTTTTTTTTGGAAAAATGGGTAAAAACAGTGGTTCTGGTGTGCTTATTTGAAGGTGGTGTGATGAATTAAACTCGAATTCAGCTTCTTTGGAAAATTTGCAGAGAAAAGTGAAATTCACAGGGTTTGGAGACAGAATTAAGGTAAATACCTATTTTTAACAGCGCACTGTGCAAATTTGCAGGTTGCAGGACGAGCTGGAGAACAGGAATGTGGACCTGATTCGGCTGGGTGGCGGACTGTGTGGTTGAGTACTGCTTTGGACGTAAACGGCATGCACTGGTCGCGCAGAGAAAACAAGCGAAAATGAGTGAAAATAACGTTTTCACGCCTTTTTTAACAAAAAATTGACTTTGGTGGGCTTTTGGCGTGTTTTGGTCAGATGACGTCAGCATGACGTGGTATTTTGTCGTGTAGCGAGGTGACGTGGTGATGACATGGTGCTGACATGGTTGTGACGTCAGCTGATGATGCGAGGATGATGTCAGCAGGGAGGCAGCGGGGGGCGGTAAGCGGTTTTGGCCCCGCACCGCTTTTGGACAAAGGTGGTATCGGAGGGGAGGGCAGCGAGCACTGCGGGAGGCTGCCACCTGTCCCAAGGTACGGCGGGAAAACCACCATCCCCCGGGTGCTAAAGGTTGGCATGAAAGGCCGTCGCGATATCGCTGTGGGCCGTCCGATCTGCGGGCCATGATCGAACGGCTAGCGGTCAACGGGAAACGACGGAGGGCTACGGCGCGGGGTCCACCATTATTTTAATGTTTTTCAACGGTTTCGGGTTTATTCATTGGTAAGGTTTGCGGGTTTGGTTATTTGTTTAACCAGAGTTTAAACAAATTCCATGGTCGCGCGCACAAAGGGTTATTACATGGTTCCAGATGAACCAATAATTCCCACAAATATAATAATATATTGCTATAGTTAGCAGGGGCGGGATATTTAAATTGTTTTTGGGGTTTTCATATAGTTATATAATACGAGGGGGGAAAATATTATATAGGAATTGTAAAATAAAGTTAATATGCTAAAATGAGAGATATATTCAAACAAAGCACTAAGTTGAAAGGCGAAAAACTTAGGCTTAGGGAAATGAAAGGGATCCAAGCTATGAATTTGGAAAACTTAGCATAATGGAAGAAAAACATTTTTACACAAGAAATGTGGCTTCGTTATCCTAAGTAAAAACAAAGTTTCACTTAGTCTTTTTCATGAAATGAAGTGAACTAGGAGCATTGAGCAGATCCCAACATCCTTGTGGGGAGGTTAGCAAGTGTTTTTGGAGAAATGTGGACGGAAATTAGACATGTTTCACTTGATCTGTGACCACATAGTTGCCATGGCATCTAAGATATCCATGAGATGAATCATCTTTCAAAGACAAAATTTACTCATAAACCTGCTTCTGCAACATCAAAACTGCCTACCCAGCCTATTATATCTAACATTTTTTCTTCCTTTTTCCTTGGGTGCATTTAAACTAGCAAACCCTTACTCTCTTCTTTTCTTTTAACTGCCATCCTATCTAAGTCTGCCCTTATTTCTTCCAGGGGCTCAGATTTAGCTGTTGAGCACCTTTGCTTCTCTACCTAACTACTTATCTGCCAAGCTTGAACTGTTTGGACAGATTTTATTCTCTACCTCTAAAACAGGAAATTTAAACATGGACTGGCCAAGATTAAGCTGTTTGGCCATCCATCAAGTGTGACAAAAGTCAACTAAGTGCATATGATGAAATTCTTTGCAAAAACAGAATAGTAGTGGCATTTTGGACTAGCACACTTTCCTGGTCTTTTCTTTGGGGTTCATTTTCTTTCTTTTTTGACCATTTCATTCTTTTTGCCTTTGATCTTTCTTTTAGGGCATACCCTCTTTTCATTTTTTAATTTTTTGATTTTTTCAAAGTATGGAACCTTTACAACATGGAAAGGATGAACATATTTGGCATTTTACCAGTCAATCATGGAATATGACACCTATCGGTATAGGAGCATAACAGATCTCACCCCTGAGCTCATCAGCAGGGTCACCACACTTCCCCTAGGAATCCCATGGAGAAAAGAAGACAAAGGAGACAACCAGGTGGAAAAAATAAAACTCTTTTTAGAAGGTGAAGAACCCACTGAGGATAAAAGTGAAATAAGGAGGGAAAGTCTACCATATCCATGGAGTGAGGTAGGTTACCAACTAATCAAATACATTTCATGTGTAGGTAGATATAGTGTTGTCTATGGCTATCATTTCAGGATCCTTGAAGAATTAAGATTTGGAGTAGAAAGACCCCCTCACCAAAGGCTTAGCATACCATATTTCTTGCTTCAATCACTCATAGACTCAAGCATCAAAGTGAAGGAGGGGAATTCCCAACAATTGACTCACCATGGGTTGATTAGGATCCTCATTGAATATTCCCTCCAAAACCTCAGAAACCCTATAACATAGCTAGTTTTCAGAGACATGCCAGCAGAGGATGACATCAAATCTCTCACTTATGATGTTAGTTCTACTGTCAGCGAAGAGGAAGTAAAACAGGAAGAGGAAGATACAAAGAAATATAAGGATGAGATGGATGAAGAAGGATCTGACACAGAGGAACATGATGAATATGAAGAAGAAGGGGGATGATGAAGAAATAGAGGAGGAAATTAAGGAGGAAACTGATAGAGATGATGAAGATCTACAAGAAGAAGAAAACATGAAAAACAGAGAGGAAGAAGGCAATAGAATAGAGGGGACATAACACAAGGAGGAGTCACCTAGGGTATCTCCAGAGGCCACTGGGAGAGAGGCAGCAGCTTCCCTCACTGCTCTCAGCACCCCAATCAAGAAAATCGGAAAAAGGCAGAGGTAGACCCCACTATATTTCAGGACAAGAAAGAGCACAAGAACAAGACAGGGGAAGCCACAAACATCAACAAAAATTCATATTGAGATTGAATATTCCCCTACACAAAAGGAAAAAGTGCCTTCCCCTAACTCCCCTATCACCTATGTAAGGAGGCCTACTACTAGATCAACTTCCTCAAAGGGTAAGGTAATTGTACAGGATCCACAACAAAATCTACAGGAAGCAAAAACAGTCCTACAGGATACTCTGCTGAATCTACAGGAGGCAAATAAATTAGAAAGAGGAGGACCCAGAGACAAAGGAACCCAGCCCCCAACCTAACTTGGATTCCTATTACCGTTTATTAAAGGAGGCGGGGTCATACCTAAATTTTTTTCCATCCCACTGTTCTTCGAGCTTGAGAAGGAGAGGGCTAGAACTCACTGATGGAAGCAGATCACCAAATGAAAGGGGGTGGAAGACATTGGGCACATGCAGGAGAAACTCAAAGAAATGGGCAGAGAGCTAAGTGGCTTAAGGGACATAGAAGCTATAATGAGAAATCAACTTGAGATCGAAAATGCATGGCTGAGGGGACAGTTGCAGGAAAGAGAGAACCAACTAGCATGTATTTCCAGCCTCTCCTTGGAGGCAATCCAGTGTGAGATGCCAGATAAATCCTATGCTCTCTACCTCAAAGAATAATGGTTGCAGTTTCAGATTAAGACACTAGCACAGAGGGGAACCATGCCATTTCAGGGCTACAAGATGTTTATTGATCTTTGTGATCAAATTACACTAGAGAATAGGGTCAAAATGGCTGAGTTTTATTTGCACAACATGGCTCTCACAGATATGAATGTTTGGGACCCTAATGCCAAGCTAAGATATCTACAACTAATGGCTTTGGCATCATGGATGAACCATGAGGAGTCAAGAGCTGAAGAGATGAAAAGGATATTGGCAAGAGAGCAAACTGAACCTCTTTTGATCAAAGCTGAATAATCAAATCCCATGGCCCTCATCAGTACCCATAATTTGATTTCAAATGATCCTCAGCCGGCACCTAGAAATCTAGCTACCCTAGAGCAAGCAATTTCACATTTTGAGGACATGTTTAGGCTACTAGGAGATGATAGTATACATGCTTGCCTAAGGATATGGAATACACTTCCATACAGATTAAAGATAAGAGAATATCACTCCCCTCAAAGGTTGAGAGAGGCACTCAACAGGACACTTATGTATAAGCAATCTATGCAAAGGTTGAAGATCAATTGGATAGGGCTAAAACTCAGTCCACCACTACTCTTAGGGATGCTAGAAGGGAGAAAAGAAGAAGAAGAAAAGAGGTAGTGGGAAAAGGTAGAAAAGAAAGAAGGCTTCTATGAACAGGAAGAGGAGACCACAAAAAAGGCATGGGATGTCAGAGAGGCTACCAGAGCCATGAAGGATATGGATATTGACTAAGTTGCTCAGAGGATGAGCAACACTTTCAGTAGGGGGGTGATGATGAGCCTCATCATTGGGTAATTATATGGGCCTTAATTCACCTCCTAGCTTAGTCAAACCAACTATTCTCATAACTTATTGCATACTTTTGATTATATTTTGTTTATGAGATGAGTTAGAGTTGGATATTTTTTCTTTGTGGTATAATGTGTATTTAATGCAGGATTAAAGGATAAAAGCAAGGAATTTTGGCAAAGACCAAGGTCAAAAATTGAATGGGACAAGGGAGAGGGATTATAGGAGGTAAATCCTCCTCATTTACTACCCCTCCATTCGAATATTCCTCCATCAGCTCGGAGTGCAAACAACCAAATCATGAGGACTAGAAGGTCGCTGAGCAAGTGAAAGACAAAGCACCAATTTATTTCGAGTTTGGGAGATGAGCCTCCCTAATTTTGAGGAATTCATTGGAGACTTCAGATGTATAAGTAGAGAGGCCTAGGACATCAGTAGGATTCAAATTTTGATTGTAAAACTCTACTCTATTTTCGAGTTGCAAGACTTGTGACATTTTTTTGATGTAATCTATTGTTTTGGTAATAAGGATGAGTTTTGTTTTGAGCCAGCAATGAGTTAAATCAGAGGGCTAAAGCTCTTGGGTTAGGGCCCAACCATAGTAGCCATGTCTCCTCTTTATTGTACATGTATGCTAGTGTATATTCATAACTTAATTGTTCATTTGCTTAGTAGGTGCATTTCCATTACAACAGTGTAGATTAGATTGGTTGAGTGATAGTTTGCTTCCATTTGTGCCTTATTTCAAGTAGCAGGTTTGCAAGGAGAAAAAGGATCACCAAAAGGTTGTCAGTAGGTGTCTCGGCCTCACTTCCTCCCTCTGGGACCATGACTTGAGGAAGGGACCCTTCAACAGCCCCAAAAATGCAGATTTATAGTTCTTGTATGAGCTTTGGAGTTTGTTGTCTTTGATTCAGTATTTGGTTCATGTTGCAAGGCAGATTTCAATGTCATATTTTTCCATCTCCATTTTTGCAATAACATCTCACTCATGCTTTCATTCCCTTCAGCAACTCTCTTCATGCATAATATAGGCAATTGATTCATGCTTTTCTAGTTTATGAAAATATATCTTGTTGCATAGTTCTGGGGAGACACACATGTTTTAAGCAGAGCAGGTACTTTAGGAGGAGACCAAGAATTCATCACTAGCAGCCACCTTCCACTTCATCTACCTTAGCCACCCCTTGGTTCACCATCACCCTCACTAATTTTGCATCATTTTTCTTTGAAATTCCTCTAGATACATTGAGTGAATCTAGCCATCCCTTATCTTGGATATTGACTCCTGAGTGCTCCTAGACCTTCTAACACTCTATTCCACCCATCACATACCTTTCTCAAGCTTCCCAACACCTCCAACACCTCACAATTAGCTCTCGGTTGTATCCTGTAGGTTTCCCGTAATTCTTTTCTAATACATCCTGTAGGTTTTCCTAAAATGACCTGTTTTGAGGCCGAATTGATGGGAAACCTATAGGAAGTCACAAAAGCCTCCTAGGACCGCTCCACACCATCCAACCACTTCATAAACCTTCTAGCCATCCTCAAAAACCTTCCATCCACCTATCACATCCACAAGAACAATATGTTGCATACTTGATTTGGGCTAAAAAACCAAAAAAGTGAAAACAAATATAGTTTAGTTTCTTTGCTTGCACATTAGTATTGTTTGATGCTTTTTACCTCTGTGACTTAGTAGCATTTGTTTAGTGTTGATTTAGTAATTTTGGTTAACATATTTTCTTAAATGGTTAATTAGGGTATGGTGTGGTTTAGTATTACATGTTGGTTTTTTTTTCCTTTACTGCAGTAGAGTAACTCTCTTAGAGTAGATTTTCCCTTCTTCCATCAAAGAATCAAGCTTCTTCTGACTCTATAGAAGTTTGGCTTGGAACCCCAGTGGTCTCTCACCAGCTGAATAGTGATAATAGGTAGAACCATCACTTTTTACTTGTGCATACAACACTGTCACCTCCAAGTTTGTACGAACCCTGGGTTGATAAGTAAAGCTGGTAGCCTAGGAGTTGCAGCATCCTTTCTGTAATACTAGAACTCACCATGGGGCTCTTACAAAACTCACACCATTTTCCTTCATCCTTCTTAGTATTTGTAGTGTTGTTCTTTGCTTCTAGGTTCGATGAGTTGTCTTGGGTTTCCCCTCCTTGGCTTTGTCCTTTGTTCTTTGGTTTGGGGGGCCTTTCCCTTGCTTTAGATTCACAGATGTAAAGTCTCACTTCTTGTGTTTAAATTTATACTTGATCTTGACAACATATTAATAGGGAGCGCCAAGCGAGGAGATTTCCAGGAACTCCATCTCATCCTGGATGTACTTGTGTAAATAGCAATGGTACTTGAGTACCAAATGCTGCTCAAAATATTTAATACCCAAATTCGTGCGAAGGGTATGACAAATATTTGTGAACTCCGACACATCTTGGTACCTTCCTTGCTGTAGCGTGGTCCACTTTATGTATTTATCTTCATAGATCCTGACAGGTTAATATTGTTCCTTGATGGCATCTTAGAAAGAATTCTAAGTGGGTGTGGCTAAAAATAATGAGGGTTCTCTCTCGTCATTCTATTCACAATAGGTTTCCCACTAGTCTTTGACTTGGGGGCCGACTTTGAGGAGTGAAAAATTAATATTTTCCCAATTGGAAAAGTCATGAATCAGAAAATATCCTTCCAATATATTTAACCATCTATCTATTGTGTCTACATATATATAACCTTCAAATAAGGGAATGTAAAAATTGAATTGTACCTTAAAGGGAGTGGCACCTTGAGGGTGGCCGCTAGATGAAGATGCATCACCTGTGGGTAGCCGCCGAAGGATCTAGGCAAAGTTATCCATCATCACGTTCTTTTGTCATTCGAGGGCTTCTTCAAGAAATAATTTGAAAGGATCTCCTATTCCATCATTTATTTTCATCGACCATGGGAGGCCATTAGGGTTTGCGAGGCTGGTCTTGCAAAGGTGAAACCAGTTCGAGCCTTGAATCCTTATACCCTAACCTTGTTGGGGACATGCAAAGAAAAATATAGAAAGAGTAAACCACTTTGATACAACTAATCTGGAATTATGCTTAAATGAAACAAAACATAGATATAAACACAAACATAGAGATGCAATAAAAATAAAACTTCATTTCATTAACATCAAAGAACTGAAATATGCTTACATACAAAATGGACATGAAATGGCTCAAGTAATGGTAGCTTATGTCTGAGAAGATATGTGGCGGCTACATGCCTTTGAACTATCTTACAATGAGACTCAAGAGAATTTTTATTATTGAAGAACAAAGGGAAAACCTATAAAACCAAAAACATAACCCTAGGAGATGGAACACCATGAGTTTGTTGGCCCTGTTGAGGTTAGATGGGAAACGACCTTCCGGGGGTCATAACTTGGTCATGTGATCTCCGTTTTGTGTATATGATACCTCGTTATAAATATATCTCCAAGTTATTTAGTATTCGTAATAGGCCCTTTCCTATGGCTATGGGGCTACCACATACCTCAAAAAAATGTTGTTTAGGGGGTCAAAATAGCTCTAGAAGTTTAGGACCCAAAAAATTGCTAAAAATAGTAAATGCTGCTATAATCAAGGAAATTGATGAAACATATTGGAGGTCTAGGTGGAATAGGAGGGTGGACACCAATTTCCACTTGGATTAGTCCTCTCCCTAGGAAGGAATAGTCCTTATTGTGTGCAGAGCCTCCATGAGGAGTGGAAATTTTTGTTGAACTTGGTCCCTAGTGAGCTACTTGCCCTGGTGAAGGAGTTGGCCTACTTTGACAACTTGATATAGCTAGATCCTCTGTTAGCTTGTGTTATTGATTTGTGTGTCCATGATACTATCAGTTGTGGCTTGTTTGATACAACTTGGGTTGAATTCTATTGGTGTCAACTATTCACCAACGTCAGGTGTGACAAACAATGGGGGAAAGTATTGCCACAACCGATCCAAATTGAATACTGGGTGCAGGCCAAGGAACGGTGGAATGACGAGCTCGAAATCATTGTCACCTAAAACCTTAGTGATTGTTTAAGGAAGATATTGGACTGGGAGAAGATTTTGGTAGGGAACAATGAGTTTCTCCTTCTACAAATGTAACCAAACTTTGTCGCCCACCTGTAACTTGTGTGTCATCCGATGGTCATCATGACGCTGCTTGTACTTTGAATTTGCTCTCTCCAATATGTCATGGACCTGCTAGCGAATGTGATGAATGTGCTCATGAATCATTTAGCCCTATTAGATTGTGACTAGGCATGATCCGAATCTGCATGAGTAGCTGCAAATGGTATGGAAACATCAATGAGACATAGTGGTATGAATCGTAGTCCCATCTGAAAGGGGCCATGGCTAGTTGAGATATGGAGAGCCTTGTTGTAGCTGTGTTGGAAATAAGGTAGGCTCTCATCCCATGTGCATGGGTTCTTCGAGTTGTACATGTGCAAGATGTGCACGATCATCCTATTGACGACCTCCGTTTGGCCATCAATTTGGGGGTGAAAGGTTGTGGACTTAGTGAGCTTGGTATCCAACAATGACCAAAGGCTTGAACAAAATGCACTTAGGAACCGACTGTCCCAGTATGAGATGATGGAATGTTGGATCCCAAAGTGTACCCATACTCTTTCAAAGAAGAGTTTGGCATTGGATTCTGCTGAGATACTCTTATTGCAGGTCGCTAGAATGACCATCTTAGAGAATCTGTCGACGACCATGAAAACATAATCATTTCCATGCTTGGTAGAGGGAAGGCCTGACATGTAATCCATGTAGATGGATTCCCAGAGCCGAATAGGAGTAGGCAAAGGTTGTATACATGCCTTGCTTCTTGATTTTATATTTGGAAATGGTATAGACAATGCAGGATTTGATGTACTTCCAAACATCCTTTCAAAGGTTTAGCCAATAAATTTTTTATTTTTTATTTTTTATTTTTTAAATTTTTTAAATTTTAAATTTTTATTTTATTTTATTATTTTATTTATTTATTTATTTATTTTTTAATTAATTAATTAATTCATTAATATATATATTTTTTTTGCAGTACTGCCACTATCTTTTCTATACCAAAATTTCCAACAAATCAACTATATTGCACCTCCCAAATTATCTTGGAATAGTCTCTTGAAGGTAGACAAAGGTGTCCCAAGTTGCAAAATAATGCTTCTTGGAGGTGAAATTCTGGAACCTACTTACCTTCCAGAAGCATCTGGTATGTGGTGCTAAATTCTGGATCACTCTTGTAAAGATGTGTGGTCAACGCCATGAATAACGACCAACTGAGGTAGTATGCAACATTATTGGTGTTTCTTTTGTTGTACTTAATGTTCAAATGGAACTGTTGTGGGTATGTGGACCATTTCTGATGGTGATCATTCTACAACTTTCCTTGTGTCTATATGAACTGTAAGGTTGGTGGTCCGTGTGGATAACTATTTCCTTTCCCAGAATGTAATTCTTCCATTGTTGGCAATCCTGCGCAATGGAATATATCTCTTTGTTTTAAGTTGGATACTTTCGGACTGTTTCTGAAAGTGTCTCACTGTTATATGCCACCGGATGCCCCTTCTGAGTAAGAACTGCAACAATAGCATTGTCGGAAGCATCTGTTTCATTTTCAAATGGTTGTCACAAGTCTGGTAATGTGAGCACTGTTATAGAGTAGAGGTGATGCTTCAACTTGGAAAATGCGTTATGTTGGTATTTAGATAAAAAAAAAAACTTTCCTTTTTGTCTACCCTTGGTGACTTGAATCAAATTCCAGGTGATATGAGAGAAACCCAACATGAACTTGCATTAGAAATTGGCAAGACCCAGAAAGCTGCAGAGCTCTATTAGAGTGGTTGGGGTTGGCCAATCCCAAATAACTTTTATATTAGCTAGGTCCACATGCACACCCCAATCGTCAATGATGTAGCTGAGATATTGAACCTGGGTCATACCAAAAGTGCATTTCTCCAAATTGGCACATAGTTTGTGTTGTTGCAGGGTTTCGAGGACCTGTTGAATATTGTGAAATTACACTTCCCAAATCAGGCTGAAGATCAGAATATCATCCAAATAAACTACCATGAATGAGTTGGTGAAGGGCCGCAATATTCCATCCATCAGCCTCATGAAGGTTTCAGGGTCACTTGTCATCTCGAAAGGCATGACCAACCATTCAAAAATGCCCTCCTTGGATTTGCAGGCAGTCTTCCATACATCGTAGGGTTCGATTGGTACTTGGTGATAACCGAACTTCAAGTCAATCTTGCTGGAATGTTTTCCCCAATTTAGCTAGTCCAGAAGGTCATCAATCCATGGGATTGGATACCTATTCCAGACAATGATCTTATTCAACGCCTGATAGCTAATACAAAGTCTCCAGGGCTCGTCCTTCTTTTGTACCAACATGATCGGGCTCCCACAGGGTGATGAAATTGGCCTGATGTGCCCTTTTTTCAAAAACTCTTGAATATGCCTCTTGATTTCATCATTCTACATAAAAAAGCATTGACAAATCAGTCCATTGGTTAGTGACGCTCGGGGGTCAGATCAATGGAGTGCTTGACCTAACACTGTAGGGGTACCTGAGTGGGTGAGGTGAAGATATCCTTATACTTCCCCACGACCTTGTTTATCTGTTGCTATTGTGCATAAGAGCCCTATATGGAGGCTGTGGACATGCCCACAATATTCTTCTTTCCCACAGGGAAAATCATAAGGAAGACAAATTTCCCAATCTAGGAAATGATCTTACTGCATTGCTTCACAAAGATCAAAGACATGGTGATGGGTGGTGCTACCTCCAGTATCCTGTATAACTTATTCCTGAAATTAGTAATAATAGTACGAGGCTTAGATTCATACACAAAATGATGCTTTAACAAGTATGGTTGGCCTAATAATACATCACAAACTTGAAGAGGAAGAAACATCACACAATACTTCATCTATGAAGGGATTGATGCTGTAGGGAAGGCAACATTGCCGGCTAACATGGAGATCTCGTCCTTGGTGAAGCAACCTGATGGTGTACAAATGTGGGTGTGGCGTGGTTGGTAGACCCAACCACTTCACAAACTATGCTTAAATGAGGTTATTTTAGCTTTCACTATCAACAATGAACTATAGTGCATAACCCTTCACCCATATCTGTGAGTGGAAGAGACACTCCCCCTCCTTTGGATCTTTGAGCTCAATCTTCTGGATCTTGGTGATGGAAATAATGGCATTGGGATATGAATCAATAATCGGCTTCACTTTGTCATTCCTCTTATTGGGTTCTGACTCAAAGTTAGAACATGCATCTGATTTAGAAGCCTTTAGCTCGACCACTAGTGACTACTTGGCTTGATACTCACTTGTGTTGTGAGTTGGGCTCTTATGGAACTCACACCATTCTCCTATGTCCTCTTTGTCTTCATGGTGTTTTTGTTTTCTTGTGGGTTCGACGGGTTGTCTTAGGTTGCCTCGCCTTGGCTTTGTCCTTTGTTCTATAGTTTGGGGGCACCTTTCCCTTGCTGTGGATTCACAGATCCAAAGTCTCGCTTCTTCTGTTTAAATTTATGCTCAATCTTGATTGCGTATCGATGGGTAGATCCAAGCGAGGAGATGTCCAGGAACTCCATCTTGTCCTGAATGTACTTGTGTAGACAACTGGGGTACTTGAGTACCAAATGGAACACAGAATCCTTGATACCCAACATCGTGTGAAGGGTATGAAAAATATTTGTGAACTCCAGCACGTCTTGGTCCCTTCACTACTGCAATGTGGTCCACTTTATGTATTTATTTTCATATCTCCTGACAGGGTGATATTGTTCCTTGATGGCGTATTAGAAAGAATTCCAAGTTTTCAGGCCAAGAGTAACTCCATGAATGTATTGTTGATTTTCATTAAGATGAAATAGGGATATATACATGGAGAGGGAGACTATTGGGTTTCATCTCCCAATGTCTCTTCGTCTTCCAATCCCCTTTATTTTTCTATTTACAATATTTACATGGATTTACCTATCCAAAGAATAATTGTCAACATTCCCCCCCCTTAATCTGAAGGGATGTTGGTGAGTCCAAGCACCATTATGAATCTTTCAAACTTTTTCCTTCCAAGACCTTTGGTGAATATGTCTGCAATTTGCACATTTGTGGAACAATGTCGCAGGTGGATATTTTTGGCCTTAACTTGATGCCAAACTATATGGTATTTTGTATTGATGTGCCTAGTTCAATCATGAAACTTTGGGTTCTTGGCTAAGTTTATTGCATAAGTGTTTTCAATCAAAAGAGGAGTTGAATGCTCTTGTTTCTCCTGTGAATATTCCAAAATTTTCCCGAGCCACACAATTTCCTTCGTTTCTTCAGATGCTGCCACATATTTTGCCTCAGTTGTGGAATCTACTGGGACTGATTGTTTGCGTGACCTCCAGGAGACAAATCCCGATCAAACACTCATAACATAACTTGAAGTAGATACCCGAGTTTCTTTATCTCCATCAAAGTCTGAATTAGAGTATCCAATCTAGCTGAAGTCACCCACCTATGTATACTTGAGTCCAAAGACTTGATTTCCCTTCAATTAATTTACAAATCTTTTTGTAGCAGACCAATGACCCTCACAAGGCTTTTGCATAAACCTAGAGAGGATTCCAACAACAAATTAAATGCCTGGTCTCGTAATAGTTAAGTAGTTGAGACTTCATTCGATCTATCTCTACTTTGTTGCATCCCCAAATTATTTTCCTTCAGTGGATGTGAGCTTTAGGTTCTGTTCAATTGGAGTTGTCAAAGGATTTCACTCAACCATGCCAAAACTATTCAACAGATCTCCAATATACTTCTTCTGAGAGAGGAATATAAACTTCAGATGTTGAGTTACTTAAATACCAAGATAGTAGTCAACATAGCCCACATATGTCATTTCGAAACCTTTCCTCAGTTATTTCTTTATGGATGCAATGTAGTTATCATTGTTCCCTGCCATCAAAAGATCATCTACATATACCACAAGATATGCAACTATTTTTTCAACTTTTTTGAAAAACAAAGTTGCATTTTCAAGATCATAATTTGAAATTGAGTTTCAGAAGATGCTTAGTTAACTTCTCGTACTGGGCTCGGTGGTGTTTTCTTGAGGCCATACAAGGATTTTACAAGTTTTCATACTTTATTTTTCTCGACCCTTCACAACAAATCCTTCTGGTTGGGACATAAAAACATTCTCTTTCATATCTCCATTCAAGAAAGAAATTTTTATGTCAATTTGATGGAATTTCCAACTGTTCTGTGTTGTCAAGGCAAACAGTGTCCGGAGGTATCCCATTTTTTTTTTGGGGGGGGGGAATTCTCCTCATAATCAACCCCTTCCTTCATGCATGTAGTCAGAGAAGGACGTATAGGAATTGATTGTGCAATCCAGATTGAGGAATTTTCTAAATAATAGGGGGTTAATTCCTCGAGGAACAACATAAGGAAATAGGAGCTTGGAGGCTCAAAATTTTGACTAAGTATTGGATAAGTTCATTCAGTCAGGTAGATGATAGAAGATACATGTGCATGTCAAGCTCAAGAGAAGGGATAATTGTGTTCATCCAGATTCTTTTATTAATGCAATACAAATAGCAAGGGGTTTTGAGCAATTTCTTTCCCCTAGATAAATCTCTGTGTATGTGTATTGAATATCGATGCATGTTAATGATTTGTGTTCTCGATTGTGAATTTACTTCCATAGATTAGTAGAGTAGCTTCTAGTCTTGTGATTTAGAAAATATCATGAGCAATTTAGAATCTACACATTAATTTCTACATGGTATCAAAGCTATATTCATAGTAGAGAAGAGATTTCAAAGTTGTCATTGTAGGAGGTTCGAATTTGAAGATCAATGTTATAGGTTGTCTCCATGACTGAGAAGATGGATTTCAACGGAATCAGTCTGGAGTATTATTTATAAGGAACCACAAATTTGTGGCATGGAAGATCCAAATGGAGGTAGTATTGGATGATAATGGGCTGCTAGAATACATCAAGACAAATGTAGAAAAACCCCCAACATTTGATGCCCAGGATCATTCTCAGTGGAAGAAGGATGTGACTAAAGCGAGGAGGATAATATTAGAGGGGGTTTTGGATCATAGTGTCTCAAATATCCATGGGAAAGAGGCTCTATTCATGATATGGAAAAAACTGGCCGAGTTTTTTGAGAACAATAGTGACCACAAGAAGCTGGCACTCAAGGACAAGCATCAAAGTATTAAGATGCAAAAGAATGAAACAATTCTGTAGTACGTGAGCAGGTTTACAAAATGTCATGATGAAATTGGTGAGATCGATATTAATTTCCCTTAATAAAATATGGTAGCTATATCCCTCCAAGGCCTTCCCAAGAGATGGCACAGTTATCAAGATTCAGTAAATGGTAGAGAGAAACTACCAAGCTGATAGCGGTTATGGTCCAATCTAGTGTAGGAAGAAATAAGGTAGAGAACTAGAGACGAGACTTCATCCAAGGGTGAGGATGAAGAGAATTGTGCCTTGGCTAGAAAGGAGAATAAAGGGAAAGGGAAGAAATACCAATCCAAAGCAAAATCTGGTCAAGAAAAAAGACTTGTCCAAAATCAAGTTCTTTCATTGTCATGAACTGGGACACCATGCCACAAAATGTCCACACAAGAAGGAAAGCAATAATGATATGAGAGGAGCAGAGGGTGAAGCCTTGGCTTCACATTCAAACTTAATTTTACACTCATTTCATGCATGGAAAGCACAATTATGGGTAGTGTGTGGTAGCTCGACAACGGTGCCTCATTCCACATGACGGGCAACAAAGAATTTTTAAATGACTTGGAGGAGAAGGATCTACAGATGCACATCAAGATGGGAGATGATGGAAGGTATAGCACATCTGACATTGATACAATTAATTTTTAGAGGGAGTTTGACTCCCCTCTCAGGCTCAAGGATGTGATGTATGTACTGGGTCTGAAGAAGAATCTAGTTTCTGTCGCAATGTTGGAAGATCGTGGCTACGATGTGATATTCAACAAAAGGAAGGATTTCTTGAGACACATCGCCACAAGACAAGTGAAGAATATTGGAGTTTGAGTGAAGAAACCATACAAATTAGATGTGGAAGGTTGTACAATATTGAACATAAAAGCATAGAAGGTGCAGAGCCGAGATCTCAACGAATTATGGCATAGAAGGCTTAGCCATTTGTATCACGATGCTTTGAATATCATGCAAAAATTTTATACAGGCCTCCCCAATGGAGTATTAGAGTAGTAGGATACATGAAAATGGTGTACCTTGAGGAAGTACACAAAATCCACCTTCAATGATCGGGACAACATGGTGCATGAAATCCTTGAAAGGATCTGGTCTGATGTATGTGGACCTTTCTCGACAACATCTACTACCAAGAACAAGTATTATGTTATATTTGTAGATGTTTTATCATGTAAGTGCTGGATCTACTTCATGTAGAAGAAAGACCATACATTCTCAAAATTTGTTGAGTTTAAAGTAGTTGTTGAGAAAGAGACTGGAAGGAAAGTGAAGGCTCTCAGGAGAGATAACGGTGGTGAGTATGTGTTGAATGAGTTTAAAAATTTCTGTGTAAAGGAAGGCATTCGACGGGAGTTGACATCACCTCATAGTCCACAACATAATGGGGTGGCTGAGAGGAAGAACAAAAGTATTTTGGGAGAAACACATGCGTTGTTGCATGACCAAAGCCTACCTCTACACTCTTGGGCTGAAGAATGAAACACAACAATCTATTTGTAGAAAAACATTCCTCACTGATCCAGGTGGATATTGGTGGCCACCCACCAACCCATTTGGACCCCCACAACTGTCTCTTTCAGTCTTTTCAGTTTCCTAAATTGTAGCACAGTTTATTATTTTTAGCAGTTTTTCGGGTCCTGAACTTCCGGAGCCGTTTTGAGGCCCTAAACGACGTTTTTTTGGGAATCTGGGGAAACATGGGTCCATGGACCGATGTTGCCTCCCAAAGTGGTAGTACTCGGATAGATCTTTCTAACGAGCTATCGTGCGCGTCAAACGGAGATCGTATGCCAAAGTTACGACCCCGGGAAATTGATGTACCAATTTACCCAAACGGGGCCCACAATTTGGCGTTTCATCTTCTAGGGTTAGGTTTCGGGATGTGAAGGGTTTTCCATTGTTTCTCAACAATAAATAGGCCTTCGAGCCTCATTGTAACTCAGTTCGGAACAGTTCAGAGGCATGTAGCCATCACATCTCTTCTCAGAGATAAGCTACCATCGCCCTAGCTGGTTTATTTCCATTTCTGGTTGTAAGCATATTTCAGTATTTTCCATTAATGAAATGAAGTATTATTTCCGCTGCATCTTTGTGTATATGGTTATCTCTATAATTTGTTGCGTTCCTGTTTAAATCCGGATCAATGGTATCAGAGCGGTCTGCTTTTTCTCTGTTTTTCTTTGCATGTCCCCAACTAGGTCGGGATATAAGGAGTTAGGGCTTGAACTGGTTGAACCTTTGCAAGACCAGCCTCACAAATCCCGACGGCCTCCCATGGCGGACGAGAAGAAAGACGAGGGGGCAGGAGATCCCATTAAAATCTTGCTCGAAGAAGCCCTCGAGCGACAACGGAACGCGATGATGGACAGCTTTGCCCAGATCCTTCAGCGGCTACCCAGAAGCAACGCATCGGCTTCCAGCAGCTACTCTGGAAACGCCACACCCTTTAAGGTACAAGTTAATTTTGAAATCCCCATATTCGAGGGTCAGATAGACGCAGATGCCGTAGATAAATGGTTAAATCTGCTAGAGGGTTATTTTTCTGTTCATGAATTTTCGAGTCGGGAAAAGATTGTTTTTGCTCTTCTCAAAGCAGCCCCCCACGTCAAGGACTGGTGGGAAACCTACTGCGAGCAGAAGGATGAAAGTACAAGCTCACTATTTTCAGCCGCACCCACTTGGAATGACTTTCGGGATGCCATCAAGGAGCAGTACTACCCTGTCGGAAGCTATGAGTACAAATACATCAAATGGACCACACTGCGGCAGGGACGAGACCAAGATGTGTCGGAGTTCACAAACATTTTTCATACCCTTCGCACACAGTTGGGTATCAAAGATTCTGAGCTGCATCTGGTACTCAAATACCGTGGTTGCTTGCACAGATACATCCAGGAAGAGATGGTGTTCTTGAACATCCCCTCACTCGGCACAGCATACCGATACACTGTCAAAATCGAGCAAAAGTTCAAACAGAAGAAGCGAGACTTTGGATCTGCAAATCCGAAGCCCAAAGGACAAAGCCAAGGCAGGGTGACCCAAGACAACCCGTCGAAGCCGCAAGAAAAGAACAACACCACGAAGCCGCAAGAAAAGAACAACACCACGAAGCCGAAGAAGGACACAGGAAAGTGGTGTGAGTTCCACAAGAGTCCCACTCATAACACAAGTGAGTGTCGGACCAAGCAGTCACTGGTGGCTGAGTTGAAGGCTTCCGAATCAGATGCATGTTCCGACCCTGAGCCAGAACTCGACAAGGGGAATGGCAAAGGGAAGCAGATCATTGATGCGGATCCCAGCGCCACTGTTGCCACTGCCAAGATCCAGAAAGATGAGCCCGAAAATCCAGAGGAAGGGGAGCGTCTTTTCCACTCACAGATGTGGGTGAAGGGTTCACCGCTGCGATTCATTGTCGACAGTGGTAGCCAAAAGAACCTCATTTCAGCAGAGGTCGTGAAGCGGTTGGGCTTACCGACTACACCGCACCCGCAGCCGTACAGTATCGGGTGGCTCCACGAAGGACGAGATCTGAAAGTTCGCCAGCAGTGCCGCCTTCCCTACAGCATCAAACCCTTCACGGACGAGGTATTGTGTGATGTTACACCTCTGGATGTTTGTGATGTACTATTAGGCCAGCCATACTTGTGGAGGCGACATGCTGTGTATGAGTCAAGGCCTCGTGCTGTCATTATTTCTTTAAATAATTCATTATACAGGATACCAGAGGTAGCCCCACCTACTGCCACATCTTTGATCACCGCTAAGAAAGGCAGCAAGCTCATCTCCCAGACCAGGAAATTCATCTGTATGGGGAAGATCGTTGCTACATCCATGGCCCCCGCGAAAGATTCCTCCACGCAGCAGCAGCAGCAAAGGGATACGGTCATGACAGAACACAGGAACAACTTCTCCTCACCCACAGGGGTACCACACAAGTTTCAGGTGGGCAACAAAGCCTGGTTGCATCGACAAAAGGAACGCCTTACCAGTTACCATCAGAAGATCAGACCACTCAGACATGGTCCTTACAACAGTACCAAGGCTGCGGGGAACAATGCTTTGGAGCACATCATTCCTCCATTCCTTCGCCTGCACCAAGTGTTCAATGTGGACCATCGGCGACCATGCTTCCCACCATCACTGGACACATCAGAGATTGCAGGACAAGTTCAGCAGATGGAGGAACTCAACGCAATGGGGACCATTGCTTCCTAAGGGGGGAGGAATGATCCAGGTGGATATTGGTGGCCACCCACCAACCCATTTGGACCCCCACAACTGTCTCTTTCAGTCTTTTCAGTTTCCTAAATTGTAGCACAGTTTACTATTTTTAGCAGTTTTTCGGGTCTTGAACTTCCGGAGCCGTTTTGAGGCCCTAAACGACGTTTTTTTGGGAATCTGGGGCAACACGGGTCCATGGACCCATGTTGCCTACCAAAGTGGTAGTACTCGGATAGATCTTTCTAACAAGCTATCGTGCGCGTCAAACGGAGATTGTATGCCAAAGTTACGACCCCGGGAAATTGATGTACCAATTTACCCAAACGGGGCCCACAATTTGGCGTTTCATCTTCTAGGGTTAGGTTTCGGGATGTGAAGGGTTTTCCATTGTTTCTCAACAATAAATAGGCCTTCGAGCCTCATTGTAACTCAGTTCGGAACAGTTCAGAGGCATGTAGCCATCACATCTCTTCTCAGAGATAAGCTACCATCGCCCTAGCTGGTTTATTTCCATTTCTGGTTGTAAGCATATTTCAGTATTTTCCATTAATGAAATGAAGTATTATTTCCGCTGCATCTTTGTGTATATGGTTATCTCTGTAATTTGTTGCGTTCCTGTTTAAATCCGGATCACTCACAGGATTCTTGGTGTGAGTACACCAGTGGAAGATTTTTCAAGGAATAAACTAGAAGTGTCACACTTCAGGATCTTTGGATCACCAATTTACTGTCATGTTTCCAAGGAAGCAAGGAAAAAGCTAGAACCAAAAACAAAGTTGGGGATATTTATAGGGTACACAAATACACCTCACAACTATCGAGTGTACTTTCCATCTCTAAGGATGATAGTGGTCAGATTAGATGTAAAATTTGATGAGGAGAAGGAAATGATGTGTTATCTTGAGAGGGAGCTTCAGTTTCAACCTGACCAGGAGCTCTTGGATCGAAATGAAGAACCTTAGGAAGTTGTGAAGTAGCCACAAGAAGAGGAGGAGAGAGTGGAGACATCCAGTCAAGAAGGGACATCTAAAGAAGGAAGGAAGTGGACCAGGGAAATTGACATATTATTGTAGGAGTCTAGAGAGAATGTGGGAGAACCCACATCACAACGCAAGCAGAGGAGGTCACTGGATCAATACAATAGCTACATGGCTCAGGTGATAAAACTTGTAGAGACAGGTCCATCCTCAATCGAGGAAGCTGTAGAGAAACTAGTATGCATTGATGCTATGGTAGAGGAATATGATTCCATCGTCAAAAAAATGTTTGGGAAGTGCTCCCAAGACCAACAGACAAATCAGTGGTTGGTTCAAGGTGGCTTTACAAGGTAAAACATGCAGCAAACATGAGAATAGAGAAACACAAGGTGATATTTGTGGCCAAGGTGTTCTCTCAGGTTGAGGGAATTGACTATGAGGAGACATTTTCTCTAGTAGTAAGGTACTCATGCATCAGGTAAATTCTAACAAATGTCAATGAAGATGGGGTGGAAGATCCACCAGATGGATGTGATGACAACATTCTCAATGGAGTTATTGATGACGAGGTGTATATTGAGCAACCAGAGGGGTTTGAGGCTTTCGACAGAGAGTCACATGTGTATAGACTCAAGCGAGAATTGTATGGACTCAAGAAATCACCTGATGCTTGGTATACAAGGATCAAAAACTATCTCACTGGTTTGGGTTTCACCAAAAGTGAAGAAGACGCAAACATCTAACACATTGTGGTAGAAGGTAAATTATTGATTATTGTTTTATATGTTGATGACTTGATCCTTACTAGTGATGAGAAGCTAATCAGATCTTGTAAGGAGGACCTTGCAATATATTTCAAGATGAAGGACATGGGCCTCATGCACTACTTTCTTGGTTTGATGGTAATGCAAGGAGATGGGGAACTGTTTGTCTCTCAAGGAAAATATACCAACCATATACTGAAGAAGTTCCACATGGAGAGTAGAAAACCCATGGACACTCCTATAGCAGGTAACTGGAGCAAAGAGGATGCCATGTCAGGTGAGGAAGTGGCGGCTACCATTTATATGCAGCTTGTGGGTTCACTTATGTATTTGGTGAAAACAAAATTGAACATGTGTTATGCAGTTAACTATCTTAGTCAAACCATGGTTAAGCCAACCAAATTGTATTGGAAGGAAACAAATCATGTGTTGAGATACCTCAGAGTCACTACTCAGTTTGGTATTTGGTACAAACGGATAGAGGGAGTGAAGCTGAAAGGCTTCATAGATGAAAATTGGGCAGGGAGTCCATCAAACAAGAAGAGAACTTGAGGAGGAATTTATAGTGTTGGGTCAACAACAATTTATTGGTACAATAGGAAGTAGAGATCTGTGGTACACAAATCAACAAAAGTAGAGTACATGGCTACAAGTCAAGCAAGATGCAAGGCTATCTAGATGAGAAAGATTCTTCTTCGGTTATTTGGTCAGAAGATGGATCTTACAAAGATTTAATGTGACAATCAGAGTTGTATCAAACTCTTTGATAATCTAGTATTTCATGATCGATCCAAGCATATCGACATCGAATATCACCATTTATGAGTTATGTGCAGAGGCATATTATGTTGTTGCAATGCATTATGAAAGAGGAACAAGATGAAAATATTTTGACAAAGGCCTTTTCAAGAGGAAAATTCGAGTTCCATAGAAGTACGATTGGGGTATTTGGTAATCCCTTTCTTGCTAAGAGGAAGTGTTGAAAATTAAACAAAAAATTCCTAATTTAATTTTCCCTTGATTAAATTGGGGGAATTAGAATTTTAATTTCCACAGAATACTTGGAGGTAGTTAACTGCGATGACATGACTCTTGTCACTCAGTTAACTCAGTAAATTCGAGTTTGAGACACTTGAGTTCAGTTATACATGATTTATTTCTAATTTGTAGAAATCTTTTTCAGTTAATTTGAGTCATTGTTAGTGTAATCTCACTATCAGTATAACTAGTCAAGGGTGTGTAACGTTTTTCACACTGAGTGATCATCCAGTTAAATGATCAATCAACCCAAAAGAATTGTTGCATGCATAGAATTCGAGTTACCCAATTGATATTGGAGTTCAAGCGTAGTGTACTATCAGTTGAAAACTATTCCAAGTTGTACAGGTCATGCATGCAGTGAGAGAAGGACCTATAGGAATTGCGTAATCTAGATTAAATAATTTACTAAATAATAGGGGGTTATTTCTGTTGGAAATAATACCGAGAGGTGGGGGTGAATCAGTATTATCACATCAATAAAACTTTTTCATTTCCATATTCAGATTCATATATGCTACTTCCACAGCTTCTTATGGTTCAGTTAGTTGATCCTTAATGAGTGCATTAGAACATTATCAACCATATTAACAGTAAACAGGTGCAGTAAAATAGAACAGATCATCACACATAAGCCACACACATGAACACCATGATATAAGGTGGAAACCCAATGTGGGAGAAAACCACCTGCTGCAAGTCATCTCAATCTTCTTCTTAATAAGAAAATCCTTTTACAATATTTTTGTACTGGTGCAGTCTTATACCAGTACACATGCTTCTACCTGCAGAGAGCTACAACCCCCATAGTTCTTGTACTAGTCGACGCATTTGCTAGTACGCAGGCTGATACCTGCTATAATGCTCCAAAATTTTCCCTTAGCTCTTGTACTAGCTTAGATGCTAGTACGTAGGCGCCAGCCTACAATCATCTCTCCTCCGGGTACCACTTTTCATACATTTTCATACTGGATACACCTGAAGCACAACACATAATCTGAAAGGCCACGTTTCATCCAATTTTCATACTGGACCCATTAATATCATTGAAGCACATAATCAATCAATCTTCTGGATCACCCCAAACACCAGATCAATACATATACAAGGATAATATGTGAGTTATCAACCAGATCTAGTCCATCAGATCACATAAAGTTAAGTCATCAATCATGCTGCTATCAGAACTCAATACCAGTAACCAAACATCAAATATGCACCCAGAACCCTGCAGAATAGTCAAAGGCAGTTAAAACAAATTTCAAGCAGGGTCCGCAACTTCACCAATAAGCATCTGCGGATATCCGCACTTCAACTGTCACTGTGCCTGCAGATCTCCGCACCTGCACCTGCGGGTTGCCTGCGCACCTCCGCACCTTCTCCGTGTCTGACCTGCACACCTCCGCACTGTGCTTTCCGCTGCGCTGCGTACCTACGCACCTGTGCTGCGCACCTGCGCTGCGTACCTCCGCACTTTTCTTGTGTTGCACCTGCGGTCCTAAGGTTAAAGGAGATTTTCAGATTTCAAGCATACCCCAGACTATCAGATCTATAGATCTGATCATGCGCCAAGTTGATCTCGACCCATCAGTAGATTCGCCTTATAAAGCTCATGTTTCTCCTTGATTTAGATCTAGAAATTACTCCCAAGAGATCATTAGTATTTCAGATCTAGCTCATCTTAAGATATTCAACCCATAAGCATGCTCTAGCCAAATGATCTCCTTTCCTGTTTATAGCCTTAGGAATTTCACAATACCACGGTCCAAAACCATAGGATCATGAATGACGGGCTAAATACCAAGGGTTAAACATAAGAAACCCCACGTGTGCTTTTCTCTGCATGAAAGTGTGTGCACTTTAGGACCGCACCTTTTTGTTCTGTGATCCCGCGAACATGTCCGCACATTATGAACGTAGAACCTGCAGACCCAGCCTATGACTGCACCTACTGAACGACGCACCTACGTACTTCTTATTTTCTTCATTCTTTATGAGCTGATCATCAATCTCTGTTACTGACCTGTTGTACTGGGATCTATCACCTGTATAAGTTGCCATCAAGGACAACACTTGAGCCATAATGCCAACAATCTCCCCCTTTGGACTTGATGGCAAGGTTAACTTGTCATACTGAGGACTTGTCTTTTGATTCCTTTGAGCTGTCCTGCATCCCATGTATTATGTCACGTCTGATATCTCTTATGTAGATTCATCTAGATATGTATAAGTGAGATGTTCTTCTATGAGTGGGTTGTCATCAAGTACAACACATGCATCATAATGCCAACAATCTCCCCCTTTGGACTTGATGGCAACAACACCAAATCACTCTTCCCCTTTGACATCAAGGGCAAAGGGTGGACCAAGATATTCTCTTCCTTTGCTGTCCATACTCCCCTTGAGTACCTGCTGAAATATCTGAATGAACTCCCCCTTTGAATATGCCATGGTGCACTCATCTGTCCATGCTGAAATCTCTGCTTTGTTGAAACGATGCTTGTTCATGCTCCTCCTGACTGTAAGCAAGGTTTGCAAAAAGATGTTCTACAAGAAGAACATGACTCTATACATCACAAATGACCTTTCTATCACCAAAGACTCATACATACATCCATAACAATGGTGATATATCAAAAGTTTACACATGATAACATAAGAGAATAACATCATTCATCCCAGGCATAGTGGGGAAACCAACATAGGCCGTTACATGACCTAAAGAGATCTCATCAAATGACTACAATAGATAGAGACACACTATTACATCATGGGTCTTGTTATGACCTTACATCGAAAGATATACAAACATCATGATAAACATCAGCAACAACATCGAATGATTTGCTCCATAGCATTTGTCAACAGAAACTACACCAGCAACTTGCAAGAATCATCAAGATATGTTCACATCAACTCATCCTACAGAATCATTCACATTCTATTATATGTGAGAAGCACCATAGTCATCCAAATCTGCATGAACCATGTATCATCAAATGGGAATATCTGCATCAATCAACATATGTACGAAACAACCTATCATCATATAGGTAAGAACTCATCATCATCATGTCTCCAACAATGCAACTTTTAATAATCATCCATGTATCCAGCCGACAATCCTCATCCATATATGTGCTAATAACAATAGGAATCCTGCATCATAACTGTAACATATGATCTTTATGTATATGACGACAACAACATGTAAGTGACTCATCATCAAGCAAAGAAGATGTGAATTCAAGCTATGTACTTCTCCTTATCCTTATGAAGATCACCATGTAAGCACCATTAGAGAATCAACCACAAATATGATCTATGTAACCCCAAGAACATCTGAACAACTCATAACCATATAATATCAAGATATATCTTTTAACCATATAAGCATCACCACCAAGGACTATTAACCATAATGCCAACAATGCATTAAAAGCATATGCTCCCCCTAAACTTGTGCCATCTTGCATATATCAAGACATCATCATCATCAAGTTAGAATAAAAACACTTTTAAACATCAAGTCATTTCCACATCATCAACAAATTCTAACCATTATCAAACAATGCAAATAAACCGAATCATATTAGATCCTTTTTCTGAGCTTGTCCCCACTGCCTTTCCTCAATCATATACGCGACTTTGCAGTGAATAACTCGCCTATATATGCAACTTCCCTTTAAGAAACTTGCGTATGAGATTCAGGACACTGAAGTTTTGCACTTTCAGCTCCTCCTGAGTCTGTTATGTCTGTGCCGTGCTGTGTCTCAGTACATTTTTTTGAGTGGACTTCCTTCTTCTTCCATATCTTCAAGTGTGATGAAGTTTTCTCCTTTTGGTGTGATGTCCGTCCTTTGTTCCTGCATTCCTTTGCTATATGTCCAAGCTTGTTACATGCATAACATCTTACATGTTTCATATTTCTCGTATAGCAATCAGCAACTTTGTGACCAAACATATTGCAAGCAAAGAAATATCCATTAAAGTGCCTTGAATGTGATGATCTTTCTGCATGATGGTCTTGAACCCTTCTTCTTCTACATCTGGCTGAAACATGTCCAAGATTATGACATACAAAACATTCAACATTATTCATAGGAGGAGTAAACGATTTTCTTTGAAGGACTTCTTTCCTTGCTTGATGATGAGATTGACCTTCCATCTCCTTTTTGACCTTTTCAGATTTTTCATTAGAGTCCCTTGTCTTACTAGATTCAGCGTCAACAGATTCATGAAAACCAAGATCAGTTTTGATAGCAGGAGACCTTTGACTATTAAGAATATCATCCAACACTTTAGTACTATCTTGAAAACATAAGAGCTTATCCTTTTCTTCTAATTTACCTTTCAAGATATTTACCTCAACCTGAAGTTGATTTTCCTTTTCCAAACATTGCTTCTTCAACATTTCTTCAGACTTTCGTTCCTCTTCCATTTGTTGCCTTAGTTTAAGAATCTCCTTTTCTTGTTCTTCATTCACATCCTGCTACATTTGATGAATTCTGAAGGCACATTCCAGCTAAGATTTTAATCTGATAACTTCGTTTTCCTGTTTTTCAATAGCTTGGAGTAGATCTTTATTCTGCTTCTTTGTTTCTTCAAGTTCTTCCTTTAGCGAGAGGGTCATAGCTTCAAGACCTTCATAATAACTGGATCGATCTCTGAGCTTCTTGATTTTTGTGTTCTTTTCAATGACTTCATTTCTTAGAGATGTTACTTCATCCTGCAACTTTTGATATTTGTCCTTGAATAACTCTCGTTGAGCCTTTAGTCTAGTAGCAGCTTCTTTGAAGGCACCATCCTTTATGTTCAAAAGTTTTTCTTGAGCTCTAATTTTGTTTGTCAGACTTTTAAATTCTGCCTCTATTTGATATCTTTCTTGTTCACCCATAAGAGAAAATTTAGTTGTTTCGCTATTACTTTCATCTTTCCCAAATGGATAGATACCTGTATCACCAGAGGATAACAAATTCATACCTGATAGATCTTGTTCATCTTCATTCTGAAGTGATTCTGAATCTGAAGAGCTTCTTACACCTAATCCCCAATCGATTCTCCCACTGTCATAGTTCTTCTGAGATGTCTTCTTCTTCTTAGGTGCTTTCTTCTTAAGCTTCTTTCCCATAGTTCCACGGATCTCCTTTAAGCGATCAAGCTTCTACCAAAGGACCTGCTCTGATTCTAATTGTTGGAAATAATAATGAGAGGGGGGGGTCAATCAGTATTATCACATCAATAAAACTTTTTCATTTCCATATTCAGATTCATATATGCTACTTCCACAACTTCTTATGATTCAGTTAGTTGATCCTTAATGAGTGCATTAGAACATTATCAACCATATTAACTGTAAACAGGTGCAGTAAAATAGAATAGATCATCACACATAAGCCACACACATGAACACCATGATATAAGGTGGAAACCCAATGTGGGAGAAAACCACCTGCTGCAAGTCATCTCAATCTTCTTCTTAATAAGAAAATCCTTTTACAATATTTTTGTACTGGTGCAGTCTTATACCAGTACGCAGGCTTCTACCTGCAGAGAGCTACAACCCCCATATTTCTTGTACTAATCGACCCATTTGCTAGTACGCAGGCTGCTACCTGCTATAATGCTCCAAAGTTTTACCTTAGCTCTTGTACTATCTTAGATGCTAGTACGTAGGCGCCGGCCTACAATCATCTCTCCTCCGAGTACCACTTTTCATACATTTTCATACTGGATACACCTGAAGCACAATACATAATCTGAAAGGCCACGTTTCATCCAATTTTCATACTGGACCCATTAATATCATTGAAGCACATAATCAATCAATCTTCTGGATCACCCCAAACACCAGATCAATACATATACAAGGATAATATGTGAGTTATCAACCAGATCTAGTCAATCAGATCACATAAAGTTAAGTCATCAATCATGCTTCTATCAGAACTCAATACCAGTAACTAAACATCAAATATGCACCCAGAACCCTGTAGAATAGTCAAAGGCAGTTAAAACAAATTTCAAGCAGGGTCCGCAACTTCACTAGTAAACATCTGCGGATATCCGCACTTCAACTGTCACTGTGCCTGCGGATCTTCGCACCTGCACCTATGGGTTGCCTGCACACCTTCTCCGTCGTTGACCTGCGCACCTCCACATTGCCTTCCGCTGCGCTGCGTACCTACGCACCTACACCTTCAGCTGCGCTGCGTACCTGCGTACCTCCGCACTTTTCTTGTGTTGCACCTGCGGTCCTGAGGTTAAAGGAGATTTTCAGACTTCAAGCATACCCCAGACTATCAGATCTACAGATCTGATCATGCGCCAAGTTGATCTCGACCCATCAGTAGATTCACCTTATAAAGCTCATGTTTCTCCTTGATTTAGATCTAGACATTACTCCCAAGAGATCATTAGTATTTCAGATCTAGCTCACCTTAAGATATTCAACCCATAAGCATGCTCTAGCCAAATGATCTCCTTTCCTTTTTATAGCCTTAGGCCTTTCACAATACCACGGACCAAAACCATAGGATCATGAACGACGGGCTAAATACCAAGGGTTAAACATAAGAAACCCCACGTGTGCTTTTCTCTGCATGAAAGTGTGTGCACTTTAGGACCGCACCTTTTTGTTCTGTGATCCCGCGAACATGTCCGCACCTTATGAACGTAGAACCTGCAGACCCAGCCTATGACCGCACCTACTGAACGACACACCTACGCACTTCTTATTTTCTTCATTCTTTGTGAGCTGATCATCAATCTCTGCTACTGACCTGTTGTACTGGGATCTATCACCTGTATAAGTTTCCATCAAGGACAACACTTGAGTCATAATGCCAACAAATTCATTGAGGAACAACACAAGGAAATAAGAATTTGGAGGTTTGAAATTTTGGCTAAGTATTGGCCATGGCCAATTAGTCAGGTAGAGGATAAGAAGATATATGTTCAGGATGAGATCAAGAGCAGAGCATATTGTATTAATCCAGATTCTTTGATTAATGAAATACAAATAGTAAGGGGTTTTGAGGGGTTTCTTTCCCCTATATAAATATATGTGTATGTGTGTTAAATCTTGATGCATGTTAATGATTTGTGTTCTTGATCGTGAATTTACTTCCGCAGATCAATATAGTAGCTTCTAGTCGTATGATTCATAAAATTTCATGAATAATTTAGAGTCTACACATTAATTTCTACACTTGAATGGACAGTGTAGGGGTACCCTTATGGGTGAGGTGAAGATGTCCCTGTACTCCTCCATGAAAATTTTCATTTGCTACTGTTGTGCAGAGGAGCCTTGTCTGGAGTCCATGGATGTAGCTATAATCTTCTTCTTTCCTTGAGGGAAAATCAGAAGTAAGACAAATTTCCCAATCTGGGAAATGATCTTACTGCATTGCTTCATAGAGATCAAAGAGATGGCAGTAGGAGGTGTTACCTCTGGTATCTTGTATAACTTATTGCCCAAAGCAATAATAAAAATACGAGGCATAGACTCATAGACAACATGACACTTCCATAAGTATGGTTTTCATAATAATACATAAAAAAATTCAAGAGGAGAAACATCACACAATATTTGAATTGAGGCTTTTGTGATCCATGTCAAGATTATGAGAACTCTTTGGTGTAAATCACATGATAGTACATTTGTCGACGCATTTCGAACCAATGAGTGTGGTTCATCTTTGGTTCAAAACGTGTCAAAAAATGTACTATCATGTGATGTATGCCAAAGAATTCTCATAATCATCACACAATATGTCATTTGTGAAGGGCTTGATGCTATAGGGAAGGCGACACCACTGGTTGATGCAAATATATCGTACTTTGTGAATCCACCTGATGGTATATGGCTATAGGTGTGGTGTGGTTGGTAGGCCCAACCGCTTCACAACCTCTTTTGAAATGAGGTTATTTTGGTTCCCGATGTCGACAATGAATTGCAATGGAGAACCCTGCATCCACATCTGTGAGTGGAAGAGACACTCCCCATCCTCTAGATCTTTGGGCTCAATCTTCTATATCTTGGTGGTGGAAACGGTGACACTAGGATCCACATTAATAATATGCCTCCCTTTGTCATCCCCCTTGTTGGGTTTTGACTAAGAGTCGAAACATGCATCTGATTCAGAAGCCTTCAGCTCAACCACCAATGACTACTTCACTCGACACTCACTTTTGTTGTGAGTGGGGCTCTTGTGGAACTCACACCATTTTCTAGTGTCCTTTGTTTTCATGGTGTTTTTCTTTGCTTGTGGCTTTGGTGGGTTATCCGAGGTCACCTCACCTTAGATTTATCCTTTGTTCTATGGTTTGGGGGCGCATTTCCCTTACTTCAGATTCGTAGATCCAAAGTATTGCTTCTCCTATTTAAATTTTTTATCGATCTTGACAATGTATCGATAAGCGGTGCCAAGCAAGGAGATGTCCAGGAACTCCATCTTATCCTAGATGTACTTGTGTAGGCAACCATGGTACTTGAGTAACAAATTCCACACAAGATCCTTGATACCCAACTTCGTGCGAAGGGTATGAAAAATATTTGTGAACCCCAACACGTCTTGGTTCCTTCCCTACTGCAGCATCGTCCACTTTATGTTATATTCATAGATCATTAAAGGGTAATATTGTTCCTTGATGGCATCTTAGAAATAATTTTAAGTGGGTGTGGCTGAAAAGAATGAGGGTTCTCTCTCATCCTTATGTTCACAATAGGTTTCCCACTAGTCCTTGACATAGGGGGTGACTTTGAGGAGTGAAAAAGTAATCTTTTCCCGATTCGAAAAGTCATGAACAGAAAAATATCCTTCCAATTGATTTAGTCATCTATATGTGACGTCTGCATCTATCTAGCCTTCAAATATGGGATTGTCAAAGTTTAATTGTACCTTAAAGGGAGTGGCATCTCTAGAGTGGCTGCTGGATGAATATTCATCGCTTGTGGGTAGCTGCCGAAGGATATGGGAAAATTATCTATCACCACATTGCTTTGTTACTCAAAGGCTTCTTCGAGAAATATTTTGAAAGGATCTCCTGCTTCCTCATATTTTTTTTCTTTCGTCATGGGAGGTCGTCGGGGTTTGTGAGTTTGGCCTTGCAAAGATTCAATTAGTTTGAGCCCTAACTCCTTATACTGTGACCTTGTTGGGGACATGGAAATAAAAATAGAGAAAGGTTAGATTGATATGATACCACTAATTTGGACTTATGATGGAATGCAACAAAACGTGGATATAAACATAAACATAAAGATGCAACAAAAATAAAATTTCATTTCATTAACATCAAAGAACTGAAATATGTTTACATACAAAATGGACATAAAGTAGCTCAGGACATGGTAGCTTATCTCTGAGAAGAGATGTGGCAGCTACAAGCCTCTGAAATATGTTACAATGAAGCTCAAGGGCCTTTTTATTATCGAACAATAAAGGGAAACCCTAAACAACCAAAAAACTAACCCTAGGAGATGAAACACCAAGAGTTTGTGGGTCTCGTTGGGGTTAGTTGGGCAACCAACTTCTTGGGGTCGTAGCTTGGTCATATGATCTCTGTTTGGTGCGTACGATACCTCGTTATAAATACATCTCCGAGTAATATAATATCTCTAGCAGGCCCTTGCCTATTCCTATGTGGTAGACCTAAAAAAAATCCGTTTAGGGGGTCAAAACAACTCCAGAAGTTCAGGACCCGAAAACTGCTAAAAATAGTAAATGATGCTATAATCAAGGAAACTGATGAAACTGACTAGAGATCTAGGTGGTAGGAAGGTGGCCACCAATATCTACCTAAATTAGGTGTGGCACTAACTAAAGTAATTGATTAATACTATTTTTAACTCTTCTCCTTCTAATACTTGCTAATGCCATATTGATATAGATAACTATTTCCATAGTTACATCACATCGATAAAATAATGGTCATGAAGTGAAAGTATTACCAAATCCTCTTAATAGTGGAAACAAATTATTAGCCACTTAATTTACCATTGAAACTTGTTTATTAATCATGTTGAAGTGATTTTGTGGAAACATGAATAACTCATAGCTATAACTAAAAGTGATATTAGGTGAAAAATTTCATGTTGGAGTGATTTATTCTTGGTGCCCTCATTATCACTATCCACTATGACCACTGTAATAAATGGTTGTATCACATCTATTAATAAACCACTAGTTGTCTAAAAATCTTAGCTTAAACTGTTTCGAAACATATAAGATATATGTAGTGGAAATTTTATTAATATAATGAATTGAATTAAAAAGTACAAATGGAAGATGTTCAATGTAATTAAGTTGTGCATTTAAGACACATAAAAAATGCTAGGAATATCAATTTATCAAATCAAATGGTTCAATCTTATTATTATTGCACTTGTTTATTGTAACTCTTGAATGCAATTACAATCATGGTATCAGAGGCACAATAAGGGTTGACATTTACGACATTGTTGATGTTAAAGAATAAAAACAAAAGGGATGTGGTATAATTTCAACACTAGATCATGGCCAAGGGATTGATTACCACATCAATGGAAACACAACAATCACATTGAATCAATAATAAAACATGTACTACAAATTGTTAGACCCACATTCAAGCATAGAAAAACATAATAACAAACCCGTAATGCACAAGAGTAGTTTCCGTAACTGCAAAACATGGCTCTGGAACAAAGAATCCATCCCAAAGTACATACTAGAGACATGTAACAGAGCAAAACAAACCTCTAATATTAAGGAATAAATCGATAACAAATAACATACAAACAATTCATATCCCAAGATCAATTGTATAAAATTATGTGGAACCATATGGAACTATCATGAAATAGAGCAGGACAATACACAATCCTAGGAAGGTAAAGCATGGTTGAGACAAGCTATAAAATAAGATTCCTGCATAGAAATCAAGGTAATTCTTCGTAACAATGCAAAGTTAAGTCTATCTGTAATAGTTCACAAAGGTTTAGGCAACAACTTGTAACAATACACAAAAATAGATGCACAAGGATGTAATTCCTCACAAAAATTAAGAACATGTGCGAATAGACTTAAAATTGAGCACATAAAATGAGAATGGGTGAGGATAGACGTGAATTTGTACACAAAAATAGAGGCACAAATGTCAAAGCTAAAATTGTGTACAAAAATTGAAGCATTATCGCATAGAGTTCAAGACACAGATAGAATGCAAACAATTAGCGATAGGGTCATGAGGATTTGAATTCAATGATTGCATGCTAATATATGAGGTTGTGGTTGCATTGATATCAACAAGTTAATTAGGTAGAGCGAGTCCTAAATGCTAGTGCGTGTAGTGTTTTCGAGGAACCTTGCATTGGGCACATGCAATGAAGCCCTTATATATGTTTCTTGGCTTTATTAAGCTCTTGAACAATGTTACTCTCTTTTGCCCCGTTCCATGAATCCCTATATACACAGGGGTGATTCAAGCCACCTTATACACTCTCTATCCTATCTTTCTCACTTGATGAGAATGTCACTCAAGAAGATGGGCTGGGATGCCTGTATCTTCTTCTTCCTCAGCTCCAAGGATATTCTTGAGAGATTTTTAAAATTTCTTAGTGAATTGTTCATCATTCAAGATATCAATAAGCAAGTGAGCCAAATGTTGATATTCAAAGAAATCCTTGAAGATGCTTTACAACTAGCATGCTCACATTAGGGGACTTTTGAGGTCTAAAATGGGCCTCCTAAGAAAAATGTACAACCAAAATAAACTTTATAAGAACCAATAGGATTCAAGATGATGATGTCAACCATGGGGGATGATTCACCATTTTTGGAGTAAAAAAGTCAAAATATATAAAAAAAAAATAATAAAACTAATTTTTCAACTTGTATTTTCAACTTATCTCCCTAAGGTTTTACTCACATTTTGAGTGGGAGTACTCTGTGGATGCAAAATTTAATTCCTCATCCAAGGAGTACTCATGTTGCATAATTTCGATGTACCCTACTACATGAAAAATGAGAAATACATGAAAACACGTAATTGCAATCACGTTTTTCATGTATTTCTCATTTTTCGTGTAGAAGGGTCCTTCAAAAGTATTGAATATGGGTACTCCTCGGAGGAGGAATGAAATTATGCTTCCAATGAGTGTTTCCACTCGAAATTTGAGTAAACCCATAGAGAGATAAGTCGAAAATACGAGTTGAAAAAGTAGTTTTTTCTTTTTCCCTCTAAAATTTGATGTTGTAATCTAATCTTATTTTATTATTTCCACTATTATTTTATAATTCCTTAGGAGGCCCATTTTAGATCTCAAAATTCCGCTAATGGAAATTTTATGGAAGCAATGGAAATATCATTGTCGACCAGACATGGTGCTCATGACAACCATAGTCCTAAAAGTTGATAGACATACCAGGTCTTTGGATAGATGATGATATCCATTCTGATGAAGAAAGAAATATCCCTCCTAAACAATTTCTTGGATCATGAAACTTTTATTAGAAATTTTAAACCACAATTTCTAAAAATGAAGACATAAATTAGGATTTTTTTTCTTTTCTGAAATAGTTGAACAAGAAGAAAATCATTTCAAGTGATGAGGGTAAAGTTTGATGTAAGGGAGAGTTATGTTATGAATGGCTATTTTTATGGCGTTGTTGTGTACTTCTTAGTTATTTGAGGCATTTTTTTAATACAAGAGGGGTTACACATGATCATGCTTGCTGAAAGACCCCCTGATGGTAAGTATGGGTCCTCATTATCCATCGATACACGTTGTTCTTCGACTTATTGCTAGATGGTAAAGATTTTATTGGCTGTGAACCTCTATCAGATTATTTACATAGGGGGGTAGGAAGCAAATTGTTTAGAACCGAACAATATCTCCCCTATGTAACGCAATGGGATTATTGCGCTACTATGTTCGCAGAGGCAATAAAGGTAAATGCGCCGAAAAGATCGATATATATATATATATATATATATATATATATATATATATATATATATATATATATATATATATATATATATATATATATATATATATATATATATATATATATATATATATATATATATATATATATATATATATATATATATATATATATATATATATATATATATATATATCTATATATATATATATATATATATGTATGGTCTAGGAAAATCTACAGTTTTGGAGAGAAAGAGTGGACCTTAAATGGAAAATTCTCCATCATCATTCAGGAAAATAGATTTAGATTAAGATTTTGTTGTACAAGAATACAACAGGTTTCCCTTTCAATTGAGACCATCAACTATGTAGGTGTAAATAGAGATGTACATATACCAAGTGTAGATATATTTAACAAAACTAGATAGGTAGGCTTGGGCCCAAATACCTCAAGGGCTCAACATGTCTTTGATACCAAGTGTAGAAACAATCCCTATGATGCACTAATATTTTTTTCTTTTCTTTTAAACAAGCAGACATAGATCATACTAACAAATAAGAGGCAAAGATCTAAGTTACTATAATACAAGTAATGATGCAATATAAAGATTTCTTTTAAAACCCTTCATCTATAGTTCCAAAATTACAACGCAACATCATACTCTTTACTTTTCATTGTGATAATTATGTACAACAAAAAAAAATGTAATAGAAATTTTATAGAAACACGAGGTACCGTTCACTAGGGGTGGAGATTCGATCCCTAATTTGTTACTTCTTGGGCTCCCTTGTTGTTGTCCATGTACACGCGTGAATGTTTTTTCATCTCAACCAAACATCAATAACTCACCGCTTGAACTCCCAACCTAATCTTTGGGTACTCTTTCCCCCACGAACCCCCGAGTTGCAATGGGGTTGTAAAGTACAAGAACAATACTAGTCGATAAAGGAGAGAACTCTTGGATCAAGACTTCACTCTCTAATGACATCCACCACACCAAAATCACTATAGAATTTGTAGTCACTCACAATAGCATTATGTGATCCATACAATAATAAGGAAAAAGTCCCTTCTCTCATATATTGATCTTTCTTTTATAGGAGTCATCATAGGTGACACTTGTCACTTCATGCAAAAATAATTATTTCTATTTATCTAAAAGTTAGATTATTCACCCACCCTTGTTTCAGCCTCTCACCAAGGTTTTCCTAAATTATTATCTAAAAATAATATTTTTTCTCACATCAACATGACTCCCTACTTTTCCTAGTTGTCTCTCGACCCCTCTTTTATACTAAATTTTTGTCATTACTGAAGTCAATTGGTACGTGTCATATTTGGTTCCCAAACTACACCCTAGTTTATCTCAAATTGACTCTTAGATGGAGATCCTTGTGTTGTTTCTTGCCACATGGAGGTTCTCTCATGAAACTAAATTTCTCTAATTTAAATTATTATTCTTTATTTTCATTCACCACCCTATTTTCTTAATGAGGTTAAACTATACTAGGGTTAATGTTTTTAATTAAATCTATGTCCCTTTCACTTTTTTCTTATTAAAACACTCCATACTTTGGAGTTACTTTATATGCACATTATCTACTTAAGATTTCCAAATGTGGGAAGGGTAGAGTTACTCAATTGTTCCAATCTTTTTATTTCTTCCTATTCTCCCTTTATGCAAATTTTATTCTTGGTTTATTTAAGTTAGTTCTAAAACCTCAGATCATTACATGAATTAATATGATTGTTAGATAGAATTATATTTCGACAATTTCTTCTTGATGCTAAGGGTGCCAAGTCGATCATTACCTTCAAGAACTTCCCTTGAAGTTCCAAGGGTGCCACACCAATTTGTTTCTTCGTGATGCCAAGGGTGCCAAGTCAGTCATGCCATTCAAGAAATTTCCTTGAAGTTCCAAAGGTTCCACGTTGCTTGCCATTCAGGAGTCTAGTGACTATGAGGGGAAAAACTAGGTGTAAATATTCAAAAATATGTTGTCATTAATGGCAACATATGGAAAAAGTGTCAAAATATGCCACACAAGATTAGGTTCCAAGCACAAAAAGAAGGTTTAAGTTCATCATTAGTGCAAGAATGGTGTAGAGAATTTGGATCCATTTCTAGAGCAACATATCATCTCAGATGTAGATAGAACCCACATAGACGGGAAGAGATTTGAAAGAGATTTCTAGTTTTATGTGGAAGTTTGAAAATGGTCTCCTAGTTTGAGAGTCAGAGCTAGTTAAATTTACAAGACCTCCAAGTCAAAATAAGGGAGCTAAGGAGTTTGGAGACCCTTCTGGCATTGTGTTAATTTTGGCGGTGCATCCAAACACAACGATAAGGATGGAGGAGCCTCCATAGAAGACCATTAGACGCACATGGATGAATAACGAGATAGCGAGGAGCATGATCATTGGTAGACTGGTAGATCCCTCAACCCACACTAGCTTGGTGGAGGTTTCCAGATGATATAACCCTGACATAAGATTTAAGGAACACAGAGGAGTTGAGCGGGAAAAAACAGACCATACAACTGCAGAGAGGCTCTCTATTGGCTCACAACAGAGCCCACTCGACGAAAACTTTAAGCAACACTCAAAGGTGTGAGTGGGATGATGAAAAAATATAACACATGATTGACGAAGGAAGCCTGGAAAGGATAGCCCGAAATATTGTAGAGGGGCACACAAAGGATAAGAGCCAGGCTACATGGTGAAAGGAGAGTGTCGTGCGGTGTTAAAAGGGACAAACTCTTAGAAAATTTTTAATGAAGGATTTTATCACAAAACCAAGGTCTTAGACCCTTCTCTCTCCTCTTTGAAAGTGGGACACATGGAAGTATTTGATTGGCTCTCAGAAGCTAACAAAAATTGATGAGGTCTGCATGGTCTAGCCCAATAAGAGGTGGGAACATGGCAGGAAGATTTAGTGTTTTTGGGTACCCTAATGGCCCCTTTTTGAGTGACACGTGTCAGTACTCAAAGAGTGACACATGGAACAAATGACGTGAACATGATGTCATCTCTTTGGTTAGTAACCAGAAGAAATAGTTGCAACATAGAAGAAACATGTGGAATGACTAGGCATCAAGATGACGTGGTTGATGTTAGAGATAACTCATGCAGGGAGAACTTCGATTAGCTCTTGTTTGCAATAGGCAAACCCAAAATATATCTCAGCTTGTAGGTCATAGCCCAAAATAATTTAATGCTTGCAAAGAGAATTGCATAGGAGGAAAGAAATTGGACACATGGGAATGACAACATGCAATAACAACCAATGAGAAGTAGAGCAGGTGGATCCCACTTACAACATATCCGTCTTAATGAGGCCTTAAGGTTGATAAAGAGGCACAAACAAAGCATTGGAAAAAAGGTGCCAGGGCTAGCACTTGCAGAGGGTTCCATGCAGTAAGAGATCGAGGGCATGGAGGAATTTTGAAAACGTAAATAAGCCCTCAAGGCTTAAAATAGAAAAGGCCTATGGAGTCTAAAAACATAAACGCCAGAGCACAGGGGTAGAGGTGTTGCAGTGAAGTGTTGAGCACTCGAGGCCATAGTATAAAATGCCAAAAATAATTTAATTAAAAGGATTTTCAGCCTACGCAAAGAATATTTGGGACATGGATGAGTCGGTTAATCGAGAAATTAAATAACAGAGCACTAATACAATGGGTCTGTGAGATAATTTGGCATTTCTAATGAAAATCCTTTGGGATTGTGGATGAACGAATCAACAACATAAATTGGTAGAAAATAATTTGGGCCATAGTCCTGGATGGATGAGTTAGAAACTTTGGAAGTTATGCCAAATATAACAACTAACTAAAGTTATCACTGTAGATTAAACTATAGCTAAATCTTGTTAAAAGACCAAAATAGATAAAATAAGCAGACAAACTCCTTTTAACTTGCAAAAAAAGATGACTGAGGTCTGATAACTTGGTGAATAGATCCAAAATGCTGAAATAAATAGGAGAAAGAAAAATTTGAAGTTTCAAGCAACAAAACAAGAAAAACAAAGAGGCCAAAACTAATGAAGCAAAAATGTTGGGTTGTGTTATATTCTTTCCACGACTAGCCCACATAGTTAACCGAGGGTTTAGAAGTGGGGCGGAGCCCCCCCTTCATTGCGCCAATTGCGTAGTTTGGGGGGGGGGGTCGTAGGGGGTTTGAGGGGTGCAAGTAACCCCACTCTATGGGGTCCGAGACAACGCCCTGGAAAATTTTGTTTTTAGACCCTATATTAGGTTGGGCGGACCTACCTATGGTTTTGTGCATGATTTTTCGTACATGGTTTTGGACACATTGGTTTTCGGTCCATGGTTTTGGACACGATGGTTTTAGGTCCATGGTATTGGATACTTCGGCATGTATAAATATGTATTGTAACAATGAAAGGAACATAATGAAAAATCAAGCTGGTAGTCCCAGTTTTGGGATCCACGGGAAATTCTCTGTGTATATGTGTTTTATGTGTTATGCTCTCGCATTGTTTATTTTCTGTGTGTTAGAATTCATATGTAGGTAATATTTATATGGGGTTTAAACCTACATTTGGTATCAGATCGATTTTGTCTTCAAGGGGATGCCTTTGTTGCTATGGGGTTTCGCTTGGGCCTGTGGTAGACCTTGTTCAATGGGAGATCGATTATGGTGGTGAAAGAAGATGGCGAGCAGTGGAAAGAGAGAGATCGAGAAATTTAATGGTCGGAGTTTTGAGTTATGGAAACTCAAGATGGAGGATCTGTTGGTGAATAAAGATCAGTGGATCATGGTAGATCCAGGTACTAAACCAACGGGAGTTTCCGATGAAGAATGGAAGAAGTTGGATCGGAAGGCAAAGAGCACAATACGATGTGTGTCTCAGATTCAGTATTGCTGAATGTATCAGGGGAAGCTATTACGAAGGCTAGAGTGTCCTAAATTGCTATATTAATTGTCAATCCGAGAGTCGTAAACTGTTGAAGTGTGGCACACTATATGTGCAAGATAACCTATCTCTTACTTTTTGTCGTTTTTGATTTTTATTTTGTTTTGGGGGTTTTTATTTTCATTTATCTCCTAATGTGAAATGGAAATTCTAAAAGGAAAGTATGGATATAAATGTTCAAGGCAAATATGTCCTTTATAAGGGTTTCCAAACTTCAAACTTTAGAAAGTCTTAGAACATGCAAATGATGAAATTAATTCCTAAAAGAAAATGAAAATGTGCCACTATTCTAATCAAACAAACAGTGAACTATTGAT
Organism: Pinus tabuliformis; assembly: GCA_031772625.1. Classification (NCBI taxonomy): domain Eukaryota; kingdom Viridiplantae; phylum Streptophyta; class Pinopsida; order Pinales; family Pinaceae; genus Pinus; species Pinus tabuliformis. Next base: position 683,094,746 of record CM062820.1, on the reverse strand, counting down.
CATGAAACCATTATTTTTGCTGCTGTCTAAATACAAAAGAAACTATACTCAAAGAAATCCAAAAATTGCAAGTAAAGTAAAGCTAAAATCAAATTACATCAATTCATATTCTCACCCCTCGCCAGTTAGTCTCGCTATGTCTTTCGGAGGTAATCATCAACAACCTGAGCAATCTGATATCTAATTGCAGAAAAGTAAACTTAAAATCAAATCACATCAATTCATAGTCTGACCCCTCGCCAGTTAGTCTCGCTATGGCTTTCGGAGGTAATCATCAACAACTTGAGCAATCTGATATCTAATTGCAGAAAAGTAAACTTAAAATCAAATCACATCAATTCATAGTCTGACCCCTCGCCAGTTAGTCTCGCTATGGATTTCGGAGGTAGTCATCAACAACTTGAGAAATCTGATATCTAATTGCAGAGAAATAAAACTAATATCAAATTACACACTCATACTTCAATCCCTCGCTAGTTAGTCTCGCTATGGCTTTCGGAGGTAACTAACAATGATATGATCAATTTAATATCTAAGCTAACTAATAAAGCCAATGGACAAAACTAAAATAAACATAACATAACTGAAAGTAAAAGCTAAGAAAAGTAAGTTAGCAGAAAGACTGATTCCATGTCATTAGTCATTGTGAAAACTATATGCAAATGCCCGGGCTGCCTACTGTAATCTGGAACATACACACTGATCAGCGTTAACAACAATGTAAAGCATATAAAACTATGAACAAAAATGAAACGTTAGTACCACAGTAAATGAAATGTACATAAGTGAATAACTATGGCATAATAAACATAAAGAAACACAGCATGAAACTATACAGCAAATAATAAACAAAACCTCGGCGTATGCAGGGGCTCTCTGCACAACCTCGAGCAACAGTTATCAACCAAGAATTATTCTCAGAAACAGAGTCTTCTCATATATTCAAAACACAGTCATAACAATGAAACAATGTCACGGCATAGTGGGCTTTTTAACAACAAAATTACATTTCAAAAGACTAACTACTATGCGTATAGAAACACATTATTTATAACAAAAGACTACATAACTAATTTCCTAAAAACTGTGCTGACAGAGGACACGTGAATGACAGCGTCCACGGATCTAGCATCATGGCTACCAAGATGATGCAATCTAATGAAAGCGGCTTGTTGGATTTACATCGTGGGCAGCCTATAGGTGTCAGCGTGCCTCCAGAAATCTAGAAACGGCCATGAAAATCTTTCACGTGCCTGGAAACGGAGTCCTGTTGCCGTAGGACTCTTTTGTTGACCACTACTTGACCACCGTTGACCACGGCCTCCTCTAATGAATCCGACTGAGCCAATAGGTCTTGGTCCATGCCCACGTCATTTCCAACTTTCCCATGTGGCTCGCTTTGCCTGAAGACACCTGCAATATGGACTTTAACAAAAAAGGCTGCGGAAAGTTGAAGCAGCTACGGAAAGTGACAAGATTCCGCAGCTCAATGAGCAAAAATCTATTTCAAACAGCAGACACAAAACATAGTTAATAACCACTTTAAATGCTCTTTTATGATTAATATGTAATGATGTTGGTAGCTTAGGAGGTCCAGGTGAATGGAAAGAGTCTAGGAAAGTGTATAGGAAAGATGCAAGTTTGGGGCTCAACATACCCTCACTGTGAAGGTGTTGCATGTCCCCATGCAACCAAAATTTTGACCATCCTTTCTTCAATCCATATGCTCTGACACTTCTGCCAGCACATCCAACCCTCTTCTCCTCTTCCTTGGTATTACTACAATCCTAGGCTTCCTCATCAAGCATCTAAATTTGAGGTTGATAAGTGATTTACTCAACCTCTTGCATTTCTTCTTCAATTTCCTGTTCTTTTTCTACCACAGCCCTAGATGTAACATAGTGTTGTCATGAATGATCTTTTCCAATCTGATTGTTCCTTTAATGCTTCATTTTCATTTTTAATATGTCTATTTAAAACCTCCAATTCAAATACTTCTTGTTTCAACGATTGGACTAGAGTTTCTTGTGCTGTGTGAGGCTGAGTGGATGAAGTGCTTGGGCCTGTGGTTGCCTTTTCCAGGGATTCTAGATAATTATACATCTCTTGCTGATTCAGGTCTATCTCGGGTGTAGTTTTCCTTGGGCTGACCCCAAAATCCCATTGAGAAGGACTGATTTCCAAATCTGGCCGAGAAGGACTCATGTCAAAATCTGGATGTGGAATGGAAGTATGGTGTGGGCTACGGTCAGGAGAGGTTGCTGGAGGCTGTTCCGGTGTTTCCCCTCCCAAGTCAATAAAGTGGGGTCCTTTTTTTTTCACTTTTCTTAATTTCCCTTTTAGCTCGGAGCTTCTTCTTACATGCTGTGGACTAGTATCTTTTTCCTCCCTACTCTGTTTTTCTTTTCCCTTCTTTTTGGCTGCAGCTGACTGTTCCTGAAGGTGAACTAGTCTTTCAGATAATACTTGATGGTCTTCCTCTGAGGAAGGATCTGGGGTTTGATGCACAACCTCAATGCTTCTTTTCTCTTTTGATTTTGTTGGCTTTTTACCCTCAGTCTTTTCCTTCCTCCTTTTAGACAGTCTTTCTTCTTTACTAGTTTTTTCAACTGTGTTAGTAGGAGTACTTTGAGTTTTATCACTTTTTCTCTTTCTTCTGCTTCTTCTTGATGTACTGCTTTCAGGGGCCTCTTGTGGATCTTGAAAGAGATTTCTGATTAGAAACTGCGCCCATGTGTCTTTCTTTTCTTTCAATTGTTTTTCTATCAAGATTTTCACAAGGCCATGGTGATACAAGTGTTGTTCTACGTCTCCCAAATTCTTTTGGACGGTTACAGACATCTTTTCAAACTATTCAGTAAAAAGTATGGCAGATTGAGGGTTTGGTTTTCTAGGAAGTTCATCAACAACTGGGTGTGATACATATACAATGATCCAAAACGTCCCTCACAGGTGATGAACTTTTGGATAATGAACAATAAACTGGCCCACTTCTCTTCTAAAGCATGGACATGGATTCCTCGTTTAAAAATAGTTACGTCCATACGTGGATTTTGTAGGATAACCCTCCAAGCCTTCTCGTCAAAGCTCTTGTTCTTGAACCAACGTTCACCTTCCTGCGGAAGTTCTGTAGTAGTTACTATAGATGCCTCGGTGACTGTAAACTTGAGGTCTCCAACTTCCACGTCCAGGCCGTTAAAAGTCCTCGCAAAAGTCTTTGTAATCTCCTTGTTGTAGCCTTTGAATTTTTGAAGAAACCATAGCCACCTTGCCTTCTTCAATATGTTTTTCACTTGCGGGTATCCTTCCAAAAAATTGGGTCCTTCTGGTTTTTCCCTCAACAACAGACCCATCCTTCCTTCTGTTTTTAAAATTTGTCTGCGTGAGTAAGTGTTTTAGCGGAGGTAAGACGGCTGGGTTGCGGTGGTGAACAAGGTTTATGGAGAAGAAAACAGTGACTGTAAATGGAAAACAGAGAACAGGTAGCGGAGGTGAATTTACAGAATGGAGCGGAGACTGATATGAACAAAGTGAAAATGCAACCGTGGCTTCAATAGAATAGTAGGGGAGTAAAGTGAACCTGACAGAATTTTATACTGAATGGCTGCGGAGTGGACGTAAGCACGTTTATGAAATGGCTGCGGAATTTGTGCGGTGGAGAGAAGCCATGATCAAATCAACCATGTCCCATGATTACAGGTGCAGTATTAAAGTACATCCAAACACGAGTTAAAACCGGAGGCTTGATTACGAGGCCATTTAAAAATGAATGCAAGGATTGTGGGGGAATCGTATAGAGATCGTGGAACGGTTATGGAGTTATCAACGCAATCATTGCATATAATGGAGCTATGGTTTTATAACTATGTAAAAATGTGCTTTGAACGCTATTTGGAATAAATTTCTATTCATACCTTGGAATTCTTGCCATTTCTTTCATTAATCTTCGATCAACTGCTCCTTATTGATGCTTTAAGTGCCTCATGTCTTCATAATATGTCCTCGGTCATACTTGCATTTGATTTCATGATTATGTAACTAACATGTGACTATCAATTTTTGAAAAATAGAGTGGTGGCTTCGGAAACTGCTTCTGGCTGCGGAAACTGGTTTCAACTGCAGAAACTGACACAATAATCATTTTACTGAATGGAGATGGATAGATGATAACTGACGAAATGAAAATGGTCATGGAAAAAAACTTTTATTGGCGGAATGAAATGGAATGGATGAAATGGAGTGGAATGAAGTGAAGTGGAGTGGAACGAAGTGGAATAAAATGGAGTGGAGTGTCACAAAACTGTGAAATGAGAGAGAGAATTTTTTTTGGGAAAATATAGGGTGTCAGGAGTTCCTGATTTTCGCCCTATATTTTCTGTATAACACTGCTAATCAGTGATTTGTTTTCAGGCTTATACATTTTTTTTTTTTTTTAGAAACAGAAAGGAAAAAAGGCTAGGCTGGTGGAGAAGAAGGATTCTTCTTCACCAACCTTATTGCAGAACTATCTTGAAACATTTTGACAAATTCCTCTTTTGAGAGTGGCTTATGATAGATCTTTAATCTGTGGCCATTCACAATAATAGGAGTTTGATATTCATCAATGGTCTTGATTCTTACCACTCCATTGCTAAAGATTTTGCCAATCTCATATGGCCCAAGTCAATGAGTCTGAAATTTTCCTTTAAAAGCTTTAAACTTGGAACCAAATAGCAAAGCCCAATCTCCTTCTTGAAACTTTTTCTCTTTGATGTATTTGTCATGCCATTTAGCTCTTTGATATTGAACTAGATCAGTTCTTAGAATTGCTTCTTGTCTGATCTCATCTAGCTCATTCAACTGCTCAATTCTATGCTTTTGTGCTTCCGATAGATCCATCCCCAACTGAACTGCCATCTTGAAAGTTTTGACTTGGAACTCAATGGGGAGCAGGACTTCTTTCCCATAAACTAGTTCATAGGGAGAATGTCCTATTGTATTTCTCCATGTGGTTTTGTAGGCCCATAAGGCTTCAGGAAGCCTTTCTGCCCAATCTCTTCTATGTAGATGAACAATTTTGTTGATGATGCTTTCAATAACTTTGTTTGTAGACTCCACTTGGCCATTTGCTTGCGGATGGTAAGGAGTAGATTTTCTGTGCTTGATTTTGTATTCTTCCATCCGCTTCTCCACTAGGTTGGATGTGAATTGGCTTCCCTGATCTGTCACAATTTCTCTTGGAACACCAAAGCCAGTAAAAATATCCTCATAAAGAAAATTAACAATTGAATTTTCAGTAGCAGAAAATAATGCTTTGGCTTCTACCCATTTAGTGACATAATCAATACATACCAATATATACTTTTTTTGTTTAGATGGTGGGTTAATAGATCCAATGAAATCTAAAGCCCATTTTTCAAAGGGTTCGATGAGTACTTGTGGATGCAGTGGCATTTCATTTGAAAGGGTAGGTTTCCCTACTCTTTGGCAGCTGCCACACCTTTTGACATACTGTTTTGCATCTTTGAAAAGGGATGGCCAATAATATCCTAAAGAGAGGATTTTATAGGCTGTCCTTCTGTCAGCAAAGTGTCCGCCGCATGGTTCATCATGACATGCTTTGAGGATATCAGGCATTTCATCTTCCCTAACACATCTTTTGATCACAAGATATGGCCCTGTTTTAAACAATTCGTTAGAAATCCATGAATACTTTGAACTCTCCTGAATAATATTTCTTCTTTCACCAGGAAATAAATGTGGAGGCAGTTTCCCTGTAACCAAATAGTTAGCTATATCTGTATACCAAGGAGTCTTAGTAGTTACTGCAAATAAATATTCATCAGGAAACTTGTCCTCTACAGGAGAATCTTCTTTAGTATTCTGAATCCTAGACAAGAAATCATCGATTGTATTTTGTTTCCCTGGTCTATCCAACACAGTAATATTGAATTCTTGTAAAATTAAGAGCCACCTTATAACTCTGCCATTAGTAACAGGTTTTTTCATTAGATATCTAATCGCAGAATGATCAGTATGACTAAAAGTTTCATAGCCTGTTATATAATGTCTAAACTTATTTATTGCATGAACAACAACTAAGAACTCTTTTTCAGTCACAGCATAGTTCAGCTCAGTGGGAGTTAAATTTTTACTAGTATAGTAAATGGCATAAGGAAATAAATCCTTTTGACCCAACACAACCCCTAGAGCTGTATCTGAAGCATCTGTAGAAATATGGAAAGGAAGTTCCCAATTTGGCCCTCTCAAAATGGGTGCTTCAGATATTATTGTTTTCAAAGTTTCAAATGCTGATTGACAATCAGGATCCCATTTGAATTCATAGTCTTTTGTAAGCAATTTGAAGAGTGGAGATGCTATTTTAGTGAAGTTCTCTATAAATCTTCTATAGTACCCAGTAAATCCCAGAAAACTTCTAACATCTTTTTGACAATTTGGAATATGCAACTTGGAGATGACTTCAACTTTTGATCTATCAACTTTAATCCCATCCCCTAAAATGTGATGTCCCAAAACAATACCTTTCGTAAACATCGAAACATTTTTCATGACTTAATGAAAGGTTTGTTTCTTTACATCTTATAAGGAATTTTTCCAAATTCTCTAATGCCTCTTCAAACGAATTACCATAAACTGTAAAATCATCCATATAAACCTCTACGCAATCATGGATTAGATCAGAAAAGATTCCTAGTACTACTCTTTGGAATGTGGCGGTTGCATTACATAATCCAAAAGGAAGCACTCGATAAGCAAAATTTCCCCATGGACAGATAAATGTGGTATTATCTTGATCTTCAGGTGCTACCTGAATTTGATTATAGCCACTAAAACCATCCAGAAATGAACAGTACTTTTTGCCTGCTAATGTATCTAATACTTGATCGATAAAGGGCAAAGGAAAGTGATCCTTCAAAGTTGCTTTGTTCAATTCCCTGTAATCAATGCATACCCTCTATTTTAACATTCTTTTTAGGTACAATAACCAAAGAAGAAACCCATCGACTATCTGGAATTGGATAAATGAAGTTTACATTGAGTAGTTTTTGGAGCTCTTCTTTCACTATCTCTCTATGGTTTGGATTCATCCTTCTATGAGGTTGTTTGATTGGTCTACTGTTTTCCTCGATGTAAATGTGATGAATGCAAGTCTTAGGGTCAATACCTTTCATATCAGTATACTCCCATGCAAATGCAGTAGAATGTTTTTGCAAGATTTTGGTTAGCTCTTCCTGTTGTGACTTTTCCAAATTTTTATTGATATTCAATGTTTTACCTGAAAAAATCTCAATGGCGGAATTACCGAACTCTTCCATAGAGTAAAGAGACATTTGTCTAGATGATAAATACTCAATGTCAGAATCTAAATGAAATTGTGGGTGGTCATATTCCGAAGATGTTTCAAAGTTTTCTAATGTGTTCAGAATTTGACTATCCTCACTAATTTCAGAAATGGTAAAGACAGGTTGTATAGTGTCCTCATCATCGACCCATTCATTATCTCCTACTTCTGTAATTGCTTTTGCTGGAGGATACAAATTGAATTTCTTTGTCGAACTACCATCAGAAATATACATATCCCTAGATCTACAACTAATGAAAGCATCAGCTGTGGCTAGCCAAGGTCTTCCTAAGATGAGTGGGTGCCCTCCTAAATTACTCTTGGGAGTCAAAAACATGAAATCTACTGGATATTCCCAAGAATCTAAGGAGAATGAAATATCTTCTAATACACCATCTGGTTTGGTTATTGATCGATCTACAAGTTGCAGTAAAGTAGGTGTAAAAAGAAGATTAGGAAGTTTTAGCTGTTCCATAGTCTGTCTACTCATAATGTTGATAGCAACCCCTAAGTCAATCAAAGTGTTTGGAATTTCTATCCCATTTATATGTGTCTTGACAATTGGACTACCAGGATCTACATACTTCTGCATGGTAATTTTTCCCATCATGATATCTGCAATTTTTCCTACCGGGTGGATTCTTCTTGTATCTCTTGGTTTCCTTCCTGGTCTTTTGAGACTCAACTACTTTATTGTTTTTTCTAGAATAGGAGTCTCTCTAATGGCTTGTAGCAAGGGAATCTTGATACAGACATTCTTTAATTCATCTAAGAAATCATAGTCAGGCAACAAGATTTGTTTTTCCACCCCTCTGTCGATTTGTAATCTTTCAGGGAAAGGAGGTGTGGATGAAGATGCAGGTTGCTCAACTATAGGAGTTGTGGGGGTTGACTCTTTTTCTTCTTCTTTTTGAGTGTTTGTGTTTTGAAGAGATGCTTCAGAACCTTTATTGACTTTAAGAGAATCTTCCTCAGAAGTACTTTGCTTTTGAGCATCTATAGAAGGTTTTTATAAAACTCTACCAGACCTGAGTTGTACATCATTAAGAGGAACAATCATATAGGTAGGAAATTGTTGTCCTTCTACCATGTAAGCATTCTAAGGATTTTTGTTATTAGGATTTGGCAATGACTGGGCTGGTAGTTGATTTGTCTTTTGTTGGAATGGAAGCAAGAGTTGGGAATTTGGATTTTGTTGAGAAGGTTGTTGTTGTTGTGGAAATGGCAATGAAAGTTGTGGGTTTTGATTTGGAAGTTGTGGAGATTGTTGATTTTGAAAAGATGGAGGATATTGATAAAATTGAGAAAATCTCCCATAAAGATTTTGCATACCTTGTACCCATGATTGATATGGATTTTGAGGTTGGGACCAAGGTTGTTGCCAAGAATTCCAATTTGGCAGGGGTTGAAAGTTCATAGGGTTGTTAAACCCTTGATTTTGTTGCCCCTGCCAAGGTATCCTTGAAACAAAATAGAGAGACTCTACTGAATTTGGATCTTCTTGAAAGGCAGCTTTGAGCCCAGGAATTGAAGGACAATCCTTGGTCTCATGGCTTTCCGAGAAAAACATACATGTTTCTACAACTTTTGCATCTAAGGGGCATTCCCTTAGAGCATGTTTCTTCCTACATTTTGGAAAAAATATGGCCAAGGCTTCAGCTTCTGCTTTTTGCTTGTTTTGTATTTTAAGGGTGTCTAGTTGTCACTAAGGCTCCCTAGAATATCAGTTTTGAACTCATCAAGCATATTTCCAATATCTGCCCTACTTACTGATCTAGTTGCAGATTTGTTTGCTCTAATAAGAGAAGGATCTCTAGGCCCTTTTCCCGTTTTAGATTTTCCCCTCGAGAGATGGACACATAGTTCTACGATGTCACGAAGTGGAAGTTGAGAAATATCTCCCTTTCCAATCAAGTTTAAAATATCTATCCATTCATCTCTAATGGCTTTTAAAAGAAGGGCTTTCAAGGTCTCCTCATCTAAGTTACTCATTTTTGCTCTTTTTAAGTTGTATTGAAGCCTTTCAAGTAAATCCTCTAAGTTTTCATCTTATTTTTGCACCATTTTTAATACCTCATCCTTATGGTTGGTGGGCATGCAATAGTCCAGGTATCTACCCAAAAATGTTTGTTTCATATCATTCCAAGTCCTAATAGATTGAGTGACTAATCCCATGAACCATTTCAAAGTAGCTCCCTTTAATGTTGAAGGAAATAATTTGAGTTTTTGAGAGTCTTCCATATAGTCATAAGTTCGGCACATGACTTCAAACTCAAATAGAAATGTTTCAGGATCCTCACTTCACAACCCATAAAATTTTGGGAGGACAGATGGTGAGATGTTTTTCGTTGTTGTGTGAGATTCCTCATCAACTATAGGAAATCCAAATGAGATATCTCCATCCCTATTTTCCCCCATTGTTACCTCTACCTCCTCCATTGTTTCCTCCTCCTCTACCTCTACCTCTACTACCTCCTCCAAATCCGTTTACTACTTCCTCTGTCATGATAGTTTCCCCAGATTTTTCAGAGTCCTCTAGTTCTTCTATTAATGGTGAATGTAGAGGAATTTCTCCCTTTTCTTATTTAGGTGATTCTACTTCTTTGATTACAATATGTTCCCTTGTAGAAGTGAAGAAAGGTTCTTTCCCTAGGTCATATTTGATGGATAGTGTGGGAGAGTCTCCTAATTCAACTGCTGCCCCTTGAATTCTAGGAATCCTAGCTGTAAACCTTCCCCTAAAATCTCTTACTCTATGCATGTCATTTTTTTTTTTAATCTTCAAGTCGGGATAATAATTCTCTTTCTGATCTTCTAGATCACACTAGGTGCAAGAAGAGAGCATACTCAAGAAATTATTAAACCAATAACTCTCTTTTTTGATCCTCCAGATGACACTAGGTGCAAGAGGAGAGCATAATTTGAGAAGTTATCATTTTTTCCCTTCTTTGAAGTTTTTTTTTTTAAGAAATTGGCTACCTAGTTACACTTCCCCGACAACGGCGCCAAAATGTTTGGTCAATTTAGAGTGTCCTAAATTTCTATATTAATTGTCAATTCGGGAGTCGTAAACTATTGTAGTGTGGCACACTATATGTGCAAGATAACCTATCTCTTACTTTTTGTCGTTTTTTATTTTTATTTTGTTTTGGGGGTTTTTATTTTCGTTTATCTCCTAATGTGAAATGGAAATTCTAAAAGACAAGTATGGATATAAATGTTCAAGGCAATTATGTCCTTTATAATGGTTTCTGTTAGCCTCCTGCTGCAGCAGGTTAATCATCTTTCATGATCGACTTTTTTACATGCCAAATATGTCGTACAATGCATGCTGCAATGCTCCATATTTGCTACACATGGCCAAATAACCGTCCTTGAAAGTGTGCTAATCTAAGTGCCACTACTGTGTTCCAATTTTGATAAGCAATTCATTTTTGGTTAGAGGCATTTTTCAGTTGGAGGACTTCAAGCGAGGCATGTCTAACTCCCCTTCTTCCTCTTTCCCCAAATCACTCACTAACTTCCCCCAAAGAGGTCAAGATCTGCTTGATACCTCTTAGTTTCATCATTCTCCATATCATTTGCCTTGGTGAAGATCTGCTTCACTCAAGGAAGGTCCATACTGCTTCTATGAGTCATTTTCCCTCTTAATAGCCTAAGATTCACATACTTAGCGCTTTCTTATCACTTTTCATGTTAACTACTAACTTTACTATGTAGCTCCCTATCTATTTCCCCTTCCCCTACTAAAAATATGTATATTACTCCCCTATATACTTATCCCCTCCCCCTGGTTGAAAGATAACCATATACATCCTTGGGAATTGCTAAGTTTATCTGAAACTTAGCAAGAGCCCTCATTACCCCCTCTAACCATCTCCCAAATGCATAAGGACTCATTCCTTTGCATAGTTTCCCTTCATATGTATAAAAATCCATCTTTGGGCCTTGTTTTACCTTTCCCAAGGCATGAACCCCTTTTTTATAGGCCTAAACCCTCCTCCGATCCGAATCCCCTCCCTCTGACGCGATATCGCTGTCGGAGGTGCTAACAGTGTTGGCCGCATATATATATATATATATATAACACCATTTCCCTCTCCTCCGATGCGATATCGCTATCGGAGGCCCCCCTTATCATATCTCCCCTTTATCAAATTATACATATCGCGGCCGTCCGATCAAGCCTCAGATCCGACGGCCCGTATTAAGTCACAAACCCCATTTCGGCGATCACAACAAAAATGAAGTCACGCCCCATGCTCTCCTCCAACGTGAAACACCGAGCTAATCTCAGCTGCCCATTCAGGCCCAGAGATCAACGACCCATATTTAATCGCATCACTCTCGTATGGCTCCGACCAGCGGAGCCGAAAAGTAATATAGCGCGGCATAAAGTCATTTCGGGTCTGATGGGTTTCAGCGTTTCTATGTGGCAACCCCATGACCCCGCCGATAGCGAAATGCCGACTTAATCTCCGCTGTCCATTTGGCCCTTAGATCAACGACCCGTTTTTGATCGCATCGCCCCATATATTGCTCCGACTGGCCGGAGCCGAAATAATAATAAGGCACGACATATAAAAGTTTCGGGTCCGAAAGGAGCTCTTTGTACAGCGAAATGGGAGTGCTCTGATATTCCAGAGCCGAAATGCAATAAAGCAGAGCTTAATGAATATCGGGTCCGAAAGGGGTCGCTACTGTAGGTTCCATATACCGGGCCCGAAAAGCAATAAAATGCAGTTTTGAAGGATTTCAGGTCCGCTTATCATTTTTATTAAAATCCACCGATTTGGGTTCGCCGATGGGCCGGACCCGATGTAAATCAAAAGGGAGCCTATAATGCATTTCGGGTCCGCGGGGTTCATTGCTCATCGGAGGCATTATGGTTTGGGATCCGCCGATCCGCCGATCGCCGATTTAGCGCCAGTCGTTGGATCTTCCTTCTCGCGATCCAACAGCCATGATTTAATAGAATGCACAGTGTTGCGGCAGTGCCAATTTTCAATGAAAATTCATGTTTTTTAAGCATTCACGCGTTATAAGGAAAGGGGCATTTGTTAAAGTTTTGTTTATACAACGCTCCCACCCGCCACAACTGCAAAGCATTTTTTGAAGATTTAAGCATCATTTTTGATCGACCAAGCGCCGATAACATCCCAAAGGCCACGGAAGCATTTGCAGCAGTTATTCTTGCATTAAATTGGAAGATAAAGGGGCGATTAAACAGTTAAAGAGTATCAGAGAGAGAAAGTGGCATGATTTAGTGTCAAAGTGTATCAGAGGAAGCGGCAAAGAGTATCAAATCAAAATATCAACAGCCCGAAGCAACAAAACATTAAAGAGACCCCCATCAAAGTCAATAAAGCAGTTCAGAGCCATCAAAACCCACCAGATCACAGTTATGAGCATTAAAGCCACTCTACAGCAGCAGAACTACCTAGAGGGGCAATTCAAGTGTTTAAAGCCCAGATTTTGCGGAGACAATGTACAAAGACACATATGAGCAGCACAGCAAGTCCCAAGGCACAGTTATTGCAGAAGTGCCGGTGCATTGCTCAAAAGACCAATAATTTATTCATTCTTATGGCTGCAGTCCCTGCACAGCTAGTAGATAGGCATTCTTTCATTTATTTGCAATAAATGTTAGGTTAGAATCAATCATTTCTCTAGATCTGCTATCAGATCTGCTGTTGTAGATATTTTGTAGATATTTCCTCTATTTATACCACCCTCTGGATAGTGTAAAGGGTTGGTTGGTTGTATTTCTCATTCCAGACTTGCACTATAAGCTTAAGAACTTCTGTAATCAAAGATTGCTGGAATATTTGCATCTGAACTGGCTGGTTGTGTTTCACTGACTGAAGAGTGATTATGGAATCCTAACGCTTCTACATAGCCCAATAAGTGTTTCTTATCTCTGTTTACAATTTATATGTTTTATGCCATCATTGTTTCACTATCTAAATAACAGAAAGAAAGAATAGTTCAGAGCTCACTTAGTTGTATTCTGTTCTCAATTTCTGTGATTTATCTATGTTTTCCTATGAATTAGTCCTGAATATGAATACTGATTTGCTCATATTTACACTAGTTCCCTCATTTCTGAATGCTGTTTAGGAATCCTTCATTGCTCCTATATAGTCTTCATCCACTTTCCCTCTTTGGCTGGATGAGAGATCCTTAATTGCCTCTCATCCCCTGACCTCCATTTCATCCTTGTTCTAGCATTAATCATTGTGCCATGTGTAGCTATCCTGCTCCATATTCCCCTCTTCTGCCAAGGAAAACACACCCTTCAGTTCACATTCATTGACTCCATGCCCAATGGTTTTAACTTCTTACACTTTGTATGCCAACTCTGCTTGAATAGATCAACCATCCCACCAAACTCAAACAAAACCCACGTGCATCATATCTAGCCTAAAATCATCCCTTAAACAAAGCTAAATCCTAAAGAGAGAGCCCTCTCTGACTGCAGGTAGGCTAGGACCTGCAGTCCAAAGATTGGTTTGTGGTTACCTCGGCCGTATCCCTTTTGGAGTCAAAAGGGACAACCTGAGTGATAACAGTTTCCAAACTTCAAGCTTCAGAAAGTCTTAGAACATGCTAATGATGAAATTAATTCCTAAAAGAAAATGAAAATGCGCCACTATTCTAATCAAACAAACAGTGAACTATTGATCATGAAACCATTATTTTTGCTGCTGTCTAAATACAAAAGAAATTGTACTCAAAGAAATCCAAACAATTGCAAGTAAAGTAAAGCTAAAATCAAATTACATCAATTCATATTCTCACCCCTCGCCAGTTAGTCTTGCTATGGCTTTCGGAGGTAATCATCAACAACATGAGTAATCTGATATCTAATTGTAGAAAAGTAAACTTAAAATCAAATCACATCAATTCATAGTCTAACCCCTCGCCAGTTAGTCTCGCTATGGCTTTCGGAGGTAATCATCAACAACTTGAGTAATCTGATATCTAATTGCAGAAAAGTAAACTTAAAATCAAATCACATCAATTCATAGTCTGACCCCTCACCAGTTAGTCTCGCTATGGCTTTCGGAGGTAGTCATCAACAACTTGAGCAATCTAATATCTAATTGCAGAGAAATAAAACTAATATCAAATTACACATTCATACTCCAATCCCTCGCCAGTTAGTCTCGCTATGGCTTTCGGAGGTAACTGACAATGATATGAGCAATTTAATATCTAAGCTAACTAATAAAGCCAATGAACAAAAATGAAATAAACAGAATAGAATTGAAAGTAAAAGCTAAGAAAAGTAAGTTAGCAGAAAGACTGATTCCATGTCATTAGTCATTATGAAAACTATATGCAAATGCCCGGGCTGCCTACTGTAATCTGGAACCTACACACTGATCAGCGTTAACATCAATGTAAAGCATATAAAAAATATAAACAAAAATGAAACGTTAGTACCACAGTAAATGAAATGTACATAAGTGAATAAATATGGCATAATAAACATAAAGAAACACAGCATGAAACTGTACAACAAATAATAAACAAAACCTTGACGTATGCAGGGGCCCTCTGCACAACCTCGGGCAACAGTTATCAACCAAGAATTATGCTCAGAAACAGAGTCTTCTCATATATTCAAAACACAGTCATAACAACGAAACAATGTCACGTCACAGTAGGCTTTTTAACTGCAAAATTACATTTCAAAAGACTAATTACTATGCGTATAGAAACACATTATTTATAACAAAACACTACATAACTGATTTCCTAAAAGCTACGTTGACTGAGGACACGTGAACGACAGCATCCACGGATCTAGCATCATGGCTGCCGAGATGATGCAATCTAATGAAAGCGGCTTGTTGGATTTACATCATGGGTAGCCTATGGGTGTCAGCGTGCCTCCAGAAATCTAGAAAAGACCATGAAAATCTTTCATGTGCCTGGAAATGAAGTCCTGTTGTCGTAGGACTCTTCTGTTGACCACCGCTTGACCACCGTTGACCACGCCCTCCTCTGATGAATCCGACTGAGCCAATAGGACTTGGTCCATGTCCACATCATTTCCAACTTGCCTATGTGGCTCGCTTTGGTTGAAGACACCTGCAATATGGACTTTAACAAAAATGGCTGCGGAAAGTTGAAGCATTTGCGGAAAGTGACAAGATTCCATAGCTCAATGAGCAAAAATCTATTTCAAACAACAGACACAAAACATAGTTAAAAACCACTTTAAATGCTCTTTTATGATTAATATGTAATGATGTTGGTAGCTTCGGAGGTCCAGGTGAATGGAAAGATTCTAGGAAAGTGTATAGGAAAGATGCAAGTTTGGGGCTCAACACTTGCTTCCCTCCACTAGATCTTGCTTCAAGATGAAGAAAGGAAACTCTTATATATTCAACATATCAAGATGAAGCTTCTCGGTCCACAAGATCAACAAGACAAAATAATATTGTTGACAGGGGGAGTATAGTGATAGGGGGAGAATGTTTGTGTCTTCCTTTGATGTTAAAGTGGGAGAGGTTCTTGGTGATAAAAAATAAATAAAGGAGAGGCGTGGTGATAAAAAAATAAGCAAGGAGAGGTGTTAGTGATCAAACAACAATAAAAGCAACAGTAATAAAAAAACAACAACAACACCACAACAACTTAAGTAGCTAAAGACATCTTAGGGGGAGCAACATTTAAATAACACAAGCATACTTTATATGTTGTCTTGATGTTTTGTTTGATATTGGTGTTGCCATCAATACCAAAGGGGGAGAATGTTGGAAACATGTTGTCATTAATGGAAACAAATGGTAAAAGTGTCAAAATATGCCACAAAATATTAGGTTCTATGCACAAATAGAAGGTTTAAGCTCATCATTAGTGTAAGAATGGTGGAGAGAATTTGGATCCATTTCCAGAGAAGCAGATCATATCAAATACAAATAGAACCCACCTACATGGGAAGAGATATGCAATTTCTTTCCAGTGGTATGTGTAAGTTTGAAAATGGCCTCTTGGTTTGAGAGTTATATCCACTCAAAGTTACAGGACCCCCAAGTCAAAATAACAGAGCTAAGGAGTTTTGAGACTCTTTTGGCATTGTATTAAGTTTGGGAGTGCATCCAAGCACAATGATAAGGATGGAGGATCCTCCATAGAATACCATCGGTAACATGTGTATGAATAACAAGGTAGCGGGATTTTGATCATTGTTAGACTGGTGGAGCACACAAGCCATACTAGCTTGGCGAAGGTTACTCGATGATATAACCCCAGTGAAAGCTTTAAGGAGCATGGAGGAGTTGAGCAGGTGGACGTGGATCATAAAACTATGGAGAGGCTCCCTATTGGCTCATGGTGGATCCCACCCAATGGAGGTTGTCCGATGGTAATACCCTGGCAAAACCTTAAGCAACGCTCAAAGGAGTGAGTGTGATGACGACAACACATGACGCATGCCTAATAGAGGGATCGCAGAAAGGCTAGCCTGAAAGATTGCAAAGGGGAACACAAAGGATAAGAACCAAGCTACATGGCACAAGGAGAGGGTCGAGCAGTGTTAAAAGGGTTGGACACTTAATTTTTTTTAATGAAGGATTTGCTTGCAAAACCAAGGCCTTAGACCCTTCCCTCTCCTATCTGATATAAAGGCACATTGAAGTATTCTATTGACCTTCAAAAGATGACATAGGTTGATGACATCAACATGACGTGGCCCAATCATAGGTGGAAATGTAGTAGGATCCTTCCAAATCCGGCTATCGGATCTTGGATCTCCTCTCAACATTCATGATGACGCCACTACACAATGACTTATTGTGGAAATTTCAGCTAACTGCTCCATTAGATGGCCACTGTAAATACATGTTAGATCTGCATCACTTCCGCACAATTTAATTTAGTATAAACGAATTCGAAACCCTTTATTAGCCTCGATCCATTTGGAAATGATTGTTTTAAAGCTCTCCAACATAATGCAATATTTTTAGCTCAATAATATCGTGCGTATGCTGAATTATATAAATTTGGATTTAGCTTCCAGCATTTGTCAACTAAATGACCACTTTGTTGACAATGTGTGCAACAACGTTGCGACTTCATTTCACCATTAACTTCCTTATGATTTGAATATTGTCTTTTTTGTCACTTTTCTTTCAAAACTTTCTTGTATGAAGACATTATTTTCCAATACTTTGAAACTTTATGATTATATAGCTGTAAAATGAGTTTGGAATATCATGACAAAAATTATGAATGACATTACCATGCTTCTTATAATCAAAAGAAAATTTTGTGTAATCAGAACTATACCCTTCATGGTCAAATTTGTCGCGATTCTGATGAGGTGAACTCGATGAGACAAAAGTTCCTTTCGAAACATCATTTGCTTCAACAGTATTGGAACTCTCTCCAACTTCTTCTTTTCCATATCCAATTCCAGCATATATACAATGATATTCAACCATAATGGGTTCTATCATACCTTGGGCATGGCTTCCCAAGCCTTTCCCTTCGTAACCCATTTTCAATAACAATTTCGACCCAATTCCTCGAGTGTGCTTCTCGAAGGAACCAAAACAAACATATTCTTGAGAGGAAACTGAATGTGAACAATTTTTCTTACCTCATTCATCTTAGCATTCTGACACTTTTCTAGGGCCTCTTCTGAAGCTTGTAATTGCAACTCCATTGCTTGAAGTCTATCTTGAAGCTCTTGCTTCTCATCTTCCAATGCTTTCAACTGTTTCCACAACTTATTGATTTCTCTGTCATCCACATACAACTCCTCTACCATTTTCTTCATGGTTAAGAATTCTTTAAACATATTTGAATCTTGATAAAGATTTGCAAAGAAAGGATCAGAAAAGTATTCATTTGTTGAATTTGACATTTCGAAACTCAAGAAATTACCTTCTTAAGCAATTTCATTTTTCTTGCTTGAATTAAACTTAACAAATGCACCCACTAAGCTAGACAATGAAATTCTCTGATACCAAATTATCTGAAAACTTTAGAGCACTTAAACACTTATAAAAAAGACTTCTTAATTGACCATATGGGCTTGAAATATTAAGTTACAATTTATCCATAAACATGATCATTTCATCATAAACTTGTAACTTAAAATGCATGTAAAAGAACTTGATCAAACCATGAATAAAAAAAACATGAAAACATCAAGGTTGATAATGGAGTTCACCCCCTCCACTGGGCTATGTCTCTAGATTTTCTTCCAATAAGTCAAATCATTTTTATTGTATTTATGAAATTAGGAAGATGTACAATGCACTTTTACAAAAGAGTGGCAAAGATAGAGCTGTCTTCTACACAAAGGTGTTTAATACTTGTACATAACAAACACTGCCTTCGAAAGACTTCCCTAGCTCTCCAATATCTCCTCAAAATGAAGCTCCCAAAATATTCTCAAAATCTCTCTCAATCTCTCTCCTCCTAAACTCTCATGAAACCAACTCCCCCCTTTTTTTCCAAGAGTATATAATAGAATTTATAACTTTGAAATCTAACAACAAAGGAGAATAAAACTCCTTAGATCCCCACTCCAAGGAGAAAATAACTCTATGAATCCCTTAAAATATGCTTCATGAGATTTATGTGGAGTAAATCCCTTAAATCCACCTATCAAGGTACTTTTCCAAAACTCAAGGGATGAGAGAAAATCCCTTAAGACTGTCAACTTCAACATGAATTTAGAAATTTATTTTTGAGGAAAATCCTCTCATAATTTCAATTTATATTTTACAAATTTTAAAAATTAAACTATGAGCACATTCATGTGAAGCTCAAAAACCCATTACCTAGGATTTAATGAACTTTTCCTTTGACATGGTACTCATTGGAAAATGTGTCATGGTCCTTCTGGATTAGACAAACCCCATGGTACAACTCAGCCTGCAGGTCGTAGCTCGAACTTGCAAACAAAATTAGCTGGAGGAAAGCATCGGGACACATAAGATTGAAAACATGTAGTGGTAACCAATGAGAAGTGGAGCGGGTGGACCCCACTTACGACACATCCCGCTCAATGAGGCCTAGAGGTTTATAAATATGCACAAACAAAAGTGCTGGGAAAAAGGTGTCATGGCTAGAACCTACAAAGGGTTCTGTGTGGGAAGAGACCGAGGTTGCAAAGGTAAACAAGCTTGCAAGGCTTAAAAGTTTTGCAAAGTCTAAAAACATAAGTGCCAAGGCACAAGGGTAGAGGTGTTGTAGTGATGTCTTGAGCACTCAGGGCCATAATATAAAAGGTAAACGTTAATTTAATTAAAAGGATTTGGGGCCTATGCAAAGAAGCTTTGGGACATGGATGAATTGGTAGCTCGATAAATTAAATAGAAGAGTTCTAATACAGTGACCCCATGAGATAATTTGGCATCGCTAATAAAAAGCCTTTGGGTTTGTGGATGAATGATTTGGTAAGTTATATGGAAACGAAGTCTTTGGGTTTGTGGATGAATGAGTCTGTAACTTATATGAAAAAAAATCCTTTGAGCCATAATAAAATTCCCTAGATGGGTGATTTGAAAACTCTGGTAGTAATCCCAAATATAGCGGCTAACTAAAGTTAGAACTGTAAATTCAAGTACAACTAAATCTTATCAAAAGACCAAAATAGCAAAAATAAGTAGAAAAACTCAGTTTAACTTGTAGAAAAAGATGGTGGAGGTCTGATAACTTGGTGAATAGAACTATAAGACTGAAATAAGTAGGAGAAGCAAAATTTAAAGATTCAAGCAAGAAAACAAGAAAACCAAAGATGAAAAAATGAGCAAAACAAAAATCTTTATAAGCAGGCTTGGTCAAGCAGATTTGAAGAAGTTTTTTATGGAGAAGTTTGTGTGAGGTGTTGCTGCTGGTGTATTTGGTAATAAAATATTGCTGAAGGTATTGGTGATTAAGGAATAAATTGTTTTATTTTGAAAGTAGAGGAGACATTCATGATTCTAGTAAGAAAATGGATGAAAAATGAATCAGTGAGTGTCAAACAAGTTATAGCTTGTAGATCAAGGGTTGGTGCTCCTTACAGTGGGATTTGGTAAATATTTGGGGTTGTAGCTCCATTTAGTTGTAGCTAATAAATAAAAAAGTTGTAGCTTCCTACTGGTTGTAGCTAGAGAATTTGTAACAACAAGTTGTAGCTTATCTTGTGAAGAAATTGACGGAAAATTTGAAGAATATGTATGCTCCTTGTTTTATTGAAATTATTTCATGTCATTCTAATTAATTATTGAAATATTATATGGTGTCCTAATTTTGTTGCATAATTAAAATAAATTTTAAATTGTTAAAATTCCTACAATATTGATTCACCCTCCCTCTCAATATTATCCTGGTTTCTAGTAGTGATGACATAGACCGTTATCCTCTCCTATGTCACCCTATATAGGGATAATAGTGGTGTTGGGGATCAAGGAATTCACCTTGATGCACGCCCTCCCAATAAAATCCTCATGAGCAACCCAATCTGGGGTCCACCCCCACAACATCGTGATATTCAAGGAAAAGGTATCTCAATACCTTCCAACCAAAGTCACAATGGGAGTGTTAGTGGGTGAAATCAAGAACGTTGTCACACCCCTCCCACGAACTACAACTATCTATACAACCCCATCACCCATGTGTGAGTCGTTTGGCTAAGTAACTAACCTGTCCCTGTAGCCACTAATATGCCATTATAGATTATAGTAGACTATTAACTCAAACTTTAAATTTTTGAGACAATAATATGCATTTAATCAAACCAAATATAGTCGACTCATCACATGCAATTTCATTCAGGTGGTCCTCTGCCACACTTAATAATCATCAATAATATTTGTTCATAATGTTAGTCACTGATGTAATTGTGTATGCTAAATTATCACCATGTAATAATCATCAACATCATTATTAACTGTAAGCAAGAAGCTAAGGTAAAAAAGACAACATAATGAATCCATCACATGATTAGACATAACCATCAAAAAATTCATCACAACCATTATCAACATAACATCAAACTAGAATGTCATAATTATTGTCACCTCCACTAATATTAAAAGTCAAATATCTGGATCCTGAACTTGAGGTCCTTCAAGAATAATGTATGATACCAAAGTTTATATCTAGGAAAATGTAATATCAGGGTCATTCCACTAGAGCGAGGCACTACAATGCACATGTGTGCCAAGGTGGTCTCCTACCGCACTCAAAAAACTGTCAGTAACATCTAATAACAAAGATAGTCATAAAGATATATAAACATGATAGAACATCATTGAAACATTCATTGGCCACATAGTACAAATTGAATTTGGAATAAGTTTATCACTAGCCATCATCACATGAAATAACATTAGCCATATAATCAAACTTTAATTTCCTCAAAGAATAATGTATATATCATAATGCAATCTTAGAGTTAAAATAATGTATATCAAATGTCAATTAGAGCGAGTCACTTCAAATAATTCTACTTGATTTTAAGTTTAGAACTTGTTACATATTAGTATTACCCAAACATCTTTGTAACATGTTTTTCCATATTTCAAATTAGAACACAATTGGTCAATAGATACCAATCTCTTTGTAAACCATCTTTGCAAGTAAAATAATTTCTAAAGATAGAATTTTAAGTAATTAAGAACTTTATTATGCACATATCGTGTCTGCACTTCACAAGCTAAAAAACCCTAGTTGATAAAGCAAATGTATAAAACTTAAGCAAACTAATTTGATTTATATTTTGGAATCATTGTTGGGAAAGTGTTAAAATAATTAATTTTAGAAATTAGGTTTCTTTGAATTCTTAGGAGGTTTTATTATTTCATGTATTCAATTCCTTTAGTAAAATATTTTATGACAATGAGGAGTGAAGACAATGAGACAACATGTAAGAAACCGTGCATTCACTTTAGTGAGCCTTTGTAAATATTTGTCATGTCGGTGTTGTATGCATAGATTAATTAGACCTAAGGATAGTAAAGGTAGATTTGTTATAATAAGAAGAGAAACCGCTCTAGTTGAGTTAAAGTCCCCCACCACTAATTGAATAAGAATAATAATTCATTTTAGAAAAATCAAGAGAAGGACAAATATAATCAATTACATCTAGTCAAATAATGGAGGATATACTAGACAAGTGGACTGAGGAATTCTTGTTTATTTGGGAAGACAAGATGGACAATAATGAGGAAAGAGACTCCAATTTGGAAGCAAAAAGATGAAGAGGAGAAAGAGAAAGGATATAAAGAGAAAGAACAATAAAATGAGTAGATCATGAGGAAATAGAACAGAATGTGGAAGCAACAAGAGTAAGAGTAGAAAGAGAAAGAGAAAGAGAAAGAAATAGAAGGATCAAGAGAAGAAAGAGAAGGAAACAAAGTAACCTTTGGTATTCCCATTATCGACAAACTTATAATCCTTAAAAATGAAGTCCAAATAAAAAATATTCCACTGCCAATTCTACCATATTTTTACGATATGGTGATGCAAGAACATCCTTGGACTAGAGAAATCCACATTATCCAAAATTAATTTTTGTTTCACGCTTTTGAAGATAGGAAAAGTGTTGGAATTCAGAGGCACAACAAATCAACAAATAACACAGCAATATAAATCAAGCACATAAACACAGTTTTTAACGTGGTTCACCCAACCAATCTGGGCTACGTCCACCAAACATAGGCATCGGGAATTTATTAATAAAATCAGGAGATTACATCATGAAAGCCTCACAAAACTCTCACACTCTCAGCAAACCATCCGAATGGTTGCCTGTTATATAGCCTAGAGAATCTAACAGCCTCATTAATTCCCTCACATCAAATATAGGAGGCATTAACTCCCTCCCAACAACCTGGAGTTAATCTAGGACCTGAATTCCTATTGTTGTCACCTTCAGAGATTTTTTCCTATTTCATCCCAAACAGAAAATCTCAACAATCTCCACCTTGACAACAATTCGCCTGATGCCCTGCTATTATTATTTTATCTTTTCTGCAAGCCAAGAGAAGCCAAACACCAGCGTAGATTCTCCAACAAAACTGGTTTCGTGAACATGTCTGCACAGTTCTCCTTTGTATGCACCTTTTCAAGAGAGACTCCCCTTTCAGTGATAACCTGTCTTACAAAATGATATTTGATTGGAATATGCTTTGATTTACTATGATAGGCCGGATTCTTAGCCAAATGTATTGCACTTTGACTGTCACAAAGTAACCTGATGTTGTCCTGTAACCTACCAAACTCACCAAGCAAACCTTTCAACCAAACCGCCTCTTTGCAAGCATGCGAAGCAACAATGTATTCTGCTTCAGTAGTGGATAAAGCAACAATGTTTTGTAGCTTTGACATCCAGCTTATAGCTCCACCTGCAAGAGTAAAGACATACCCTGAAGTTGATCTTCTCTTATCCAAATCACCTGCAAAATCGGAATCAACATATCCGCAAACAAATTCACTACTCTTATTGTAAGAAATACAATAACTACTTGTGCCTCTCATGTACCGAAGCACCCATTTCACTGCTGACCAGTGCTCTTTACCTGGATTTTCCATGTACCTGCTGACAACCCCAACTGCATGAGAAATATCTGGTCGCGTACACACCATCGCATACATCAAACATCCTACTACATTGGCATAAGGAATTCGAGACATATAATCCTTTTCTTCATCTGTATTAGGACATAAACTCGAAGAAAGCTTAAAATGGGAAGCTAAAGGGACTAAAACAGGCTTCACATTATTCATACCAAACCTCAAAAGTATTTTCTCAACATACTTCTGTTGTGATAGCCACAGCTTACCATTGCCCCTGTCTCTGAAAATCTCCATGCCCAAAATCTGTCTTGCCGCTCCTAGATCTTTCATATCAAACGACCTTGCCATCTGAGTCTTCAACCTATTGATTTCTTCAATGCTTTTGCTTGCTAAAAGCATATCATCAACATACAATACCAAGATAATGAATATGCCATTATTCAACTGTTTAAAATAAACACAATGATCATATTCACTTCTAACATATTTCTGACTCAACATGAAAGAATCAAACTTCTTATACCACTGCCGAGGCGACTGCTTCAGGCCATATAATGACTTCTTGAGCCTGCAGACAAATTTCTCATTGCGATGCTGAACAAACCCTTCCGGTTGTTCCATATATATTTCCTCATCTAAATCACCATGTAGAAATGCAGTCTTAACATCTAATTGCTGCAACTCTAAATCAAACAAAGCCACTAATGCTAACACAATTCTAATTGAAACAATTTTAACCACTGGTGAAAATATCTCATGAAAGTCTATGCCAGCTTTCTGAGAAAACCCTTTTGCAACCAGTCTCGCTTTGTACCTGTCTTCCGTATCATTCACACCCCGTTTCACCTTGAACACCCACTTGCATCCCACAGTTTTCCTGCCTTTGGGAAGTTAAACCAGATCCCACGTGCCATTCTTACCTAAGGCCATCATTTCTTCCTTCATGTCTGCTTTCCATTTGTCACTATTTGAACCTTCTACAGCTTCCTGATAACACAAAGGTTGATCATCATTAGCGATCAAAGCAACTGAAGTAACATGATCATCATACCTTCTCGGAGGGCGTTTGATCCTTGTAGACCTCCTTAAGAATGTTTCTGGTGCTTCCACAATTGGCTATCTATCATCTGTAGGAATTTCTTCATGATCGCCATTTGAGACCTGTTCATGTCCTCCATCTGAACCCTGTTCATAATCTGATTCTGAAACCTGTTCATGACTAGAATCTGAACTATGATCATCATGACTATCAGAAGAAGTGCTGTCAAACTGAATATGCTGGAAATCAGATACATCATCCTGTTTCAATCTTCTATCTACATCTAACTGTACAAGAGAGGATTCATTAAACTTTACATCTCTGTTGATGATGATTTTGCGGGTAGTAGGATCCCACAATCTAAATCCCTTTGTTCCATCACCATACCCAACAAAGATATACCTTTTAGACTTTGGATCTAACTTAGTTCGCTGATGTTTAGGCACTAGAGCATATGCATCACAACCAAACACTCTAAGTTTAGAATAGTCACAAGGGTGTCCTTTCCATACCTCTTGCGGAATCTTGCAGTCTATGGCCGTTGATGGAGACCGGTTTATCACATAACAAGCTGTTGCCACTGCTTCCGTCCACAACTCCTTCGGCAACCCAGCGTTACTCAGCATACTCCTTGCTCTCTCCAGAAGAGTTCTGTTCATGCGTTCAGCAACTCCATTTTGCTGAGGAGTATAAACCGTGGTCTTATGCCTCTCGATCCCTGCATCCTTGCAATAGCTGTCAAACTCCTTGGAAGTAAACTCACCACCATTGTCAGTTCTTAAACATTTTATAGTTCTACCAGTGCTGTTTTCTACCAATGCTCTAAACTACTTGAAAACTGTAAAAACATCAGACTTCTTTTTCAACATGTAGACCCATACTTTCCGAGAAAAGTCATCAATGAATGATATAAAATATGACGAGCCACCATATGACGCTGTAGGGGCTAGACCCCAAACATCTGAATGGATATAATCAAGTATGCCTTTACTAGTATGTTTGCCTGTTTTAAACTTTTGTTTACCAAACAGACAATGTTTACAGAAATCCAATTTTCCAGATCTTAGATTAGGAAGTAACTTTCGGTCAGCCAAAATTTTCAATTCTCTTTCACTCATATGCCCCAATCTTTGATGCCATAAGTGAATGGAACTATTTTCATGTTCAGACACAGACACATGATCTGACCCAGTTTTACCTTCTAACTGAAAAAGATTTCCTACCTTCTTAGCCTTCATTACTAGTAAGATACCTTTATAGATTTTCATAACTCCACCTTGAATTACAGTTTTATATCCATTTGAATCAAGTGCTCCTAATGAAATCAAATTTTTCCATAAATCTGGTACATGCCTCACATCAGTTAATATTTTTGTTGTCCCATCAAACATTTGTAGTTGTATGCTCCCAATTCCCACAATATTACATGTTACATCATTACCCATTTACACAACACCATCATCAATTGATTTATATGTTTTAAACCAATCTTTATGAATACACATGTGGTTAGATGCCCCGGAATCTAACAACCAATGTTGATCATGTTTTGAAACATTAACAGACAATACCTCATCACTCATACCTGAACCTGATACTGAACCTGTATCTGTGGTGTTGGCTTCCTTCTTTTTTGTCGAAGAGCCTTCTTTAGCAGCCTGCTTTCGCTTCCAGCAATCCTTTTTCAGATGTCCAGCCTTGCCACAATGCCAACACTTCACCTTTGGCTTCTTTCCTTTGGACTTTGAGTGAGAGTCGCTATGCTTTCCCCCGGAGTGTCTCTCCCGTGAGCGACCTCTGGCCATCATTACCTCTGATGTAGAGGTGTCTGCATTCGACCTCTTCCTCGTCTCCTCAGCCAACAAGGCTCCAACAACAACGTAAAACTCAAGGATGTCTGATGTACTAAAGCTTATGGAAGTAACAAAGTGATCCCAGGATTCAGGCAATGAACATAATAGAGTTATTGCCTTATCCTCTGAATCAAATTTCACATCTAGACTGTCTAATTGCACCAATAAGGTATTAAAAACATTCAGGTGATCAACAATTGAGGTACCTTCTTTCATCCGCAAACCGTAAAGCTGCCGCTTCAGGAGAATCCGATTTGTCAAAGATTTCGTCATATAGAGCTTCTCAAGCTTCGACCACAAGCCTGCGGCGGTTTTCTCTGACACAATGTTGAACAGAACATCGTCCGCCAGACATAACCGAATTGCGCTTAGAGCTCTATCGTCCATCTCATCCCATTCATCCTCCATCATGGAAGGAGGTCTTTTATTTTTCCCCAACAGTGCTTTCGCCACACCTTGTTGAACCAGCAGATCGTGCATCTTCACCTTCCAGATCTCAAAATTATTCTTGCCATTAAATTTCTCAATCTCAAAACGGGCACTCTGAGTTTTCGCCATTTTGTATCAGCAAAAAAACAAACACACAGTAATCTCCAATATCCAACCAGCAATAAAAGGAAAAAATTGCCTATGCCTTTCTGCCTTTGCCTTAACAAAAAAACTGCCCTTTGCACTTATATTACTTTCCTTTTAAAAAAAACTTTCCTTTTACTTGTGCAAATTCCGCCCCACAAAAAAAAACATACACTTGCTTTCATTTAACTGTTTGATCAACCAACAAATATATATAGTGCCGTCGTTATGAATCCAAACAGAAGGATCCAGATCATTTGTGTAGGAAAAAAAAAAGTGCATCAAAAAACCTGTGGTCTCTAGATTCTGCGTTGACAAAGGCCAGTCAAGGAGTTAAACACCCGCATTTTGCCACATTCCTCTTCCTAACAAAGGAATCGAGGATTCGTTCCAGCAGAATATCACTGCGTCGTTTTATATTACATAAATCCGTGCTGTGTTTTAAAGATATATACACGCATTTGTTAAAGTTTTAACATATAACTATGCAGATAATTTCAAACTAGCGTGCGGAAGACAGTTTCACGCTGTCACAAAACATTTGAAGCCCCCACGCAGCGATTACTCAAACCGGCGCATGTATCTCCACGCAGATACGCAGGTGTTTATAAATTCACCTCCCACGCAGCAAACACAATTTAATCACGCAAACAAATGGAAATTGCTCTCGTTCACACAGTCTTGGAAATGTACATCCGTTTGTAAATATGGATTAACACCGTTTGATAATAATTCCATCTCCACGCATTAACAAGCAATCCACTCCACGCATGTTTTTAAAAAATACATCCACGCCGTTTTCAAAAATACACATCAATCGTTTTTTAATGCGCATACCTTTACTCCTCACTATGATGTAGTGCCTTACGCTCATTCCTCCAGCAATCCACACAGCAGGTCACAGCAACAGTCACGTCCAAAACAAACGCACCCTCAGCGCTCCAGCACAGTCCGCCAGCGCTAACAGATCAACGCAGCACCTCCAACTAGCTCTGATACCAATTTTTGGAATTCAGAGGCACAACAAATCAACAAATAACACAGCAATATAAATCAAGCACATAAACACAGTTTTTAACGTGGTTCACCCAACCAATCTGGGCTACGTCCACCAAACATAGGCATCAGGAATTTATTAATAAAATCAGGAGATTACATCATGAAAGCCTCACAAAACTCTCACACTCTCAGCAAACCATCCGAATGGTTGCCTGTTATATAGCCTAGAGAATCTAACAACCTCATTAATTCCCTCACATCAAATATAGGAGGCATTAACTCCCTCCCAACAACCTGGAGTTAATCTAGGACCTGAATTCCTATTGTTGTCACCTTCAGAGATTTTTGCCTATTTCATCCCAAACAGAAAATCTCAACAAAAAGTAAAGTGTTTCTACATGAATTTGTTATATGAATCTGTTTCCAAATGTGCTATAGGAATTCACTACCAGACGTGCTATAGGAATATGATATAGGCAACCACTATGAGACGTGCTACAAGAATATACTATAGGCAGGCGCTACTAGACATGCTACAAGAATATACTATATGGAGATGCTACTAGAAGTGTATGTGCTATGAGAATGAGATGTCAGTTACCAATATTCGGTTTTCCTAGTAACTGCGGGAAGTTGAATCATTTCAATTCCAGAATGTAAGATGTCAACAACATGGGGAATTAATTACGGGAACAAAGGAGAAATGAGGATTTTGGATATTGCAGGATTCAGAGAGGATGTTTTTGGCTACTACACGGTATTAATGTACTACAACATGTAAATTGTAAGCTCTCTAAGGACTCCATTCTCAGGTCTAATTTATTTCATGCAACAACAAATTATGGATTAATAAATATATTTGAATCCTACTTTTTTTTTTATGTTCTCTTGGTTGGGTTTAAAGAAATCTCTATTTATACTTTGTGTTATATTTATTTAAATTAATTTAACATAGTAGTGAAACAAAATGGTTGGGGCTATGCGCTTTCTATTAGAAATTATGGTTTTGTAGTTCGTGTGTGGAACCTACAAGATTTAGGATTGCACCAAGTGGTATTAGAGAAGGTTTCACGTTGATATTTTCTCCTTGATTTGATTTAGAGTAACAAGGTACCAAAAAATAATGTTTGGTGGTTGTTAGACAAGAATGTTGAAGGTACGAGTTGGGACACAGAACCTGGGTTGAGGTTTGTGAATGTTGATGAGACATTTGTAACATTTAGGGATGCCATTGAGAAGAAAATGACATGGAGGTATAGGAAATCAAGAGTTGGAAGAGTTAAGATGAAGAATATAAGAGTTATAAAATTGAAGAAATGGGGATGTTGAAATAGATTCAAAGCCAAAATGAGAAATAGAAGAATAATGAGACACTAATGAGAGAGACCCAATAGTAAGGATGATCAAATATTTGAGCAATAATTGAAGTTTCCTGTTATGATAGAAATATGAGAGATGATGTGCTCATCGATTGGTTTGGAGAACTTGAAAGACACTTCCACTATGAAAATGTACAGGATCCAAAGCGAGTGAGATTCATCATTACAAAGTTGAGGGGACATGATACACTATGGTGGGATATGCTACATAAAGATAGAGTAAATAATTGTCTAGAAAAGATCAAGAATTGGAAGAAGATGGTCAAAAAGATCAAGGAGAAATTTATGCCTGTTGATTACCAACATAATTTTTATAGACAAGTTTAGAACCTGAGAAAAAAAGATGCCTATGTTGGTGAGTACACAGAAGATTTTTTCAAACTGTCACTTCGATCATGTTGATTTTATAATAGCATATAAGACTAGAACAATTTTAAAAAATATAACTACTTCAATGATACAATTTGACTTCTTTAGAACATTCCAATCATTAAGAAATTGTACTTGAAAATTTCAACCATTAACATTAAGATCCATAGAGAAGTAAATGTCACAATAAGACAATGAAAAAGAGACTCCAAAATGACCCTGGGAAAACCCCATTCCAAGGGGAAAATCTAAACAACCTTTCCTTATGAGATAATGTACAACTCAATCCAATTTTTACATCAAGATTACATAGACAAATACTAACCAACAAGATGACCTCCAACAAGTGCCAAGCCAACCCTCTTTGCATATGTCATAGAGATGACGAGTCATTAACCTTTGCATATCCACATATATTTAAGAGCCACAAACCTTCACAAATCCTCAGAGATATAAGCCACTGACCTTCACATATCCACAAAAGGAAGCTTCAAGAACTCACATATCAATTCATTTTCAGCCTCTTTTTCTTCTTCTCATTTTGGTCTCCTTCTATCTTCTTTCCTCTGTTGGAAAAAAGATCTATTGAGAGATCACTGATGTCTTTTGGAAGAGGATATATAACATATGTAGTCTCCAAGAGGAGTCGAATGGGTGCCTCCAAAGATCTAGGACGACTTGGACACTCGTGGGGTCATAAATCAAAATATAAATTCAATTTTTCTTCCTTGATTTTTATTGATGAAAATACCGCCCGAAGATACATTTTTTAAACATTTCCTCTTATCTAGGGAGGCATTTTTCATTCTCTCTAAAAATAAATCTCATTGACCAACTCACTGGTATCTCCATAATGACCTAAGGGAGAGATAAAAAAATAAAATGTACAAGTATCATCATAAGCAAAGGTTCATAACATCATGTCCATCAATCAATGTTGTCCACGAGGCCAAAATATCCAACCATATGAAATGGTTTCTCAGTCAATCATAATGACCCAAGAGAGTAATCAAAGTCACTCTATCTAACCTTCCCATTTGTCTCTCAATCAAACCCAATGACCCAAGAGAGAAAAATCAAGATCAATCTCCCCAACCAAGTCCATCAGTCTCTCAATAAAACACAATGACCCAAGGGAGTAATTAAGATCAAAATTTTCTACCATACCAATGGTCTCTAAATAAAACCCAATGGCCTAAGAAATTACACATGGTTCATATTCTCGATCATAACCAAATGTTTCTCAATCAAGCTCAATGAACTAATAAAGGAATCCCTATGTCAATATCAAAATTTTGGATGATATAGTCTCTCAGTGAAACTCAATTACCTAAAGGATGAATCTTGATCTCAATCTCAAAAAAAATAATCTCCTCAACCACATGGTCTCTCAATAAAATACAATGATCCAATGGAGAGCAATCAAAATCAGTGTCCCTAACCAAGTCTATTGGTTTCTCGGTCAAACAGAATGACCTAAGGGATCAATCCATTAAGCCTCAGAACCAACCTCCCTAACCATAAGGTTTTTCGGTCAAACTCAATGATCCAAGGGAGTGACCAAAAAAATATTCCCAACCATAAACCATGGTTTCTCAACCAAGCCCAAGGAAGATTCCTGATGCTATACAATCAATGCTTTCTCTCTCCAAGAGAGGGATTATCAACCACACCAGGCTTATTTTAGAAATAAAGTTCATCTAAGATAGTGATTATGTCAAAGCATCAGCAACGTGCTCATCAATAGAAATGTATTCAAGCCTCATAACTCTTCTTTGGACAACATCTCAGATACTTTATCTCAATGTGATTTGAACTATCATGAAAAGGTGGATTCTTAGAAATATTCACAAAGCTTTGATTGTCATAATATATCATGATTGATTCCAGCACTTGATCAAACAAGCCAACAAACAAATTTCAAAGCCAAATTGCTTAATAATAGGCTGAATAATCGGTTTTATAATTAGATTCATCCGTACTAAGTGCAACAAAGGTATGCATCATACTCATCCATGATATTCAAGCTAAAGCCATCTCTAGAAGTGCTCTTCCTGTCTTTAAAACTTCCATCCCAATATAATTTTCAACAATAATATAAAAAACAACCGTTTCCTCCACAATAATACCCATGACAACAATTTCCACAAGAACAACAATTTCCATTTTCATAATATCCTCAACCTATACAACAATGATATCCTTTGCTTCCTCCACAACCACAAATAATCCAACCACAACTATAATTTCCATCTAACCAACCAACCCTAAGGCCTAGTCAATTATGAGCCTAATCAATGAAAAATCCCAACAATAAAGTGGATAAACTTGCATATAGTGCAGAAGTGGAAAAATTTTCCACATATCTAATTACCCTTGTGTAGTTACAGGATATCCATTTAAGGGTTGGAAAAACACTAAATCGATAATCTCTTGTAATTATGCAAGAAAAAGAAATAGAGGAAATTCCAAAAGCTAGAAACACAATTTTAACAAAATAACTTTACCCTTAGTAGGATAAATCATAGTTAACCAAATTTCCTCCCTTTCCAAAGATTTTGAAAAAACCATTGATTCCCTCTGATTTTGATTTTCTAATGAACTTAAGAATATTTTCATTAAAATTCCTTTATTACAATCTATGAAGGATAAAACTATATACACAAAAAAATTAGGGATTTATGCATTAAGAAGTCAAGAATAAATAAAATAGATCCACCAACTATTCAAGATATTGGAAAAATAGCAAGTCTAATGTCGACTGGAATCACCATAGAGAAATATGTTGATTCACGAATACCAATTATTACAATTTTCATGATTTTTTCCCCTTAAATTCCAAATATTATAATTGATTTTGGTGTAGCTATTGATGTTATGACAATAGAAACAACAAAACATTTTAAAATATGTAATTGTGGACCAACACCCAAAATATTGGAATTAGCTAATAGATATAAAGTAAAACTTGAAAATATAATAGAAGACGTAATTATCTCCCTAGATTCTTGGGAATACTCTATAGAATATATGATTCATCAACCCAAGGCTAATTTAGGATGACATCCTCTAATTTTAGTGAGACCTTGGTTGGAAACAAGTAATACATTCATTAGCCATCAATTAGGAAATATGACCATTACAAGTGTAGGAACATAAATAAAAAAAGTCACACTTTAACCCCTACTAAATATGTAAATGAATCAGAACATATATCATGGTGTGAAGAGATTGATTCTAAGGAATAAGTGGCTCAACCAATTTTAACAATTGATCAAGCCATGACTCTTAAAGAAAAGGATGATGAGAATCTACTTAATAATTTTATTTCTAATCTTGATTTGGAGGGCCACCATCATTTTCTGAGATTTTTGTTGTTTATCATATTTTGGGACACAATTTTAGGAAACATATACAATGAATAATTTGACATCTTTATTTTGATACATATTTCCTGAATTCAATATCGAATTCCTATATTTAAATCATTGAAATGTATCTTGGGAAATGTTTAAACATTAATTTAGCCTTAGATAAATCTCAGGAAAGACAATTAGTTTAGATGATATAGAAAAAGTCTGATGCATTTTCTTGAGATTATAAATATATGCAAGGTATCAATATAGATACATGAGTTCATCACATCTATATATGGGATAATGCTAAACCTATTAAGAAACCTCAAATAAGCCTTGAATCCAATCTTAAAAGTGATATTGAAAGAATAACTTCAAAAGTAATTAAAAGTAAACTTTATTTACCCTATCTTAAACAATGAAAGGGTTTCATACTTACTGATTATTGATAAAAATAACAAAAAATGGAAAATATATGTTGATTGTCAAGAATTAAATAAAACAACTCTAAAAGATCACTTTCCTTTACCTGTAATTGACCAGGTTCTAGATACATTAGTGGGAAATAAATATTTCTCTTTCCTCAATGGATTCAATGGTATTTTGGTGGAATTATATGTATTCTAATTCGAACATTTAATTATCAATCCGAGGCTCGAAAGCTTTGAGGCACAAGCGTAGGTAACACAGGATCAGGGCATCTAGCCTAAAATAGCATCTGAGAAATTCTGGAATGTGGTACTGAATGGAGTACAAAATTTCTATTCCTAAATCAGTTTACTGCTTAGTACATAATTAGGTACATATCCTCTATTTCTAGTTCAATTGATCTAATGATGAACATGAATAAATCTAATTAAAACTTTCTACGAAATCAAGCAAATAACTAGCTATCTATCAAATGATTTTTGCACTATGATTCAAGCAAATATTCACACAGGAAATCAAATAACTATGCTGTAATTGACATACAATTTGTGAAACATTAACACACGAATTATACTAAAAATGATACTCTATCTCTAATCAATTATGGATATTAAAATAGAGCATATGCTATAGGAGTATCGTGCAACTGATATAGATAACCATAAGCAATGAAACACTTCCAATCAAGA
The DNA here is from genome assembly GCA_031772625.1 of Pinus tabuliformis. NCBI lineage: Eukaryota > Viridiplantae > Streptophyta > Pinopsida > Pinales > Pinaceae > Pinus > Pinus tabuliformis. The sequence goes on along the minus strand of CM062820.1, from coordinate 683,060,185 downwards.
CAAAAGATCCAATTTAAAACATAAGAATTTACTCCTTTAGAAATTCATTTTAAATCGAAACTTTCTTTTCCAGCATTCACGAGTTCGGAAGAGTAATCATATAGTTACAAAGTATGTTCATAACAATGTTCCATGGCTTGTGAAGGCTCAACAACAATACACTTGTTATCTTTAACCCAGATCTATCAAAACAATAAGGAAACTTAAGTACGGAATTAAGTGCAGAAATTCTAAAAGTCACTAATGAAAGAAAATGAGAATTCAATCAACAAAAATAAAATACTTTTCTTAATCCTCCTGTTGGCATTACGATACAGATTTGGCACTATGACACAGGTGTTGTCCTTGATGGCAACTCACATAGATGACAGATCACAGTTTAGGATCATAGAATGAAGAAAGAGAGGTATACACAAGTTCCCCATTGTCCAAGTCGCGTGTACACGCGGGTTAGCAGAACAAAAGGCGCGTACAGTGTACACACGCACTTTCATGCAAAGAAAGGTGCGTACATGTTGGAAAACTTAGTTTGGTCCGTGGTATTTGGTCCATGGTATTTTGATCCATGGTATTGGTCCAAGGTATCCTGTCCAAAGTGTTGATCCCAAGTATTTGGTCCAAGGTATTACTTATAAGTGGTTTTGGACCATGGTATTGAGTAAGGCCTAAGACTATAAAAGGAGGAGAAGATCATTAGGCAAAGGCACTCATGAATTGAATATCTAATGAAGAGCAAGATCTAGAATACAGGTTATTGGGTTATGGTGCACAGTTGGATCTGAATCAAGGATGAACCTGAGCGCTTGATGAAGGATAAGTTCTATTGATGGGTCAAGATCTTAAGGCTTGAAGAGAAGTATCTTTGTGTGGTTTTGATCTATTATATGAATAACTGGTGCATGTTGTAACCTGTAAATATGATGACCTGGGTATAATTGATGTCTGGAATTGTTGTAAAGTTTAAATCATCATTTACAGATCTATTTGTAGGTTCACTTTAGCAAAGGCGCGTATACACGCCGTTATGCATATCCAAACAATGTATATGCAGGTTCGCCTTGGGAAAACAATGTACGTACGCAGGGTCGACACATTGAACTAGCGTATACCTAACAAAATATGCTTTAGCTACTTTTGTTCGTTGTTGCAGTGTTCTGGGTTCTAGCTTGGGTTCTGGTTACTGTTACTATTTTCTGGTTACAAAATTCTAAGAAGTGATTCAGTTTTGGTTGGTGCAAAGGAGATTGATTGATGTAGATATATTTGATGTTTGATTGATGATGTTGATGGATCCAGTCTAAAAATTTATGAAACGTGGTCCTTGGAAGAAAAGAGAAGGTTGTAGCCTTCTGTAGGTCAGCACCTACGTACTAGTAAACACATCAGCTAGTACAAGAGCTAGGTGGTGGTAGCTCCCTTCCAGGAGAAGCTGGAGAATGAGAGAAGGTTGTAACCTTCTGCAGGTTGAAGCTTGCGTACTAGTATAAGATTGCACCAGTACAAAAAAGTTGTAAAAAGAAGTTTCTTATTAAAAGAAGATAGAGACGATTGCAGTAGGTGGTTTTCACCCACATTGGGTTTCCAGCTTATATCTTGTGTTCTTGTGTGTGATTGTCTGCTCTATTTTTACTGCACCTGGTTACTATTTATATGGTTCTGATGCACATATTAAAGATCAACATATAATGAATTAACTAAATTATAAGTTTGTAGGGTATACACTTGTTTCCTTAAATACAATTGCGTATATACACAAGTTTCATTAATTGAAATAGCGTATATGAATCATATTGTGAAATGAAATATTATTGACTTAATAATACTGATTCACCCCGCCCCTCTCAGTATTATTTCCAACAATTGGTATAAGAGCAGGTCCTTCAGAAAAAGCTTGATTGCTTGAAGGAAGATCTATCATCATGAGTAACTAAGACAGAGATGGATCCATTAGACCACCAATCTTTGATGGGATCAACTTCGTCTATTGGAAGGTAAGAACCACAACCTATCTTCAATCTCTTGGAACAGATGTTTGGGAAATCATAGAAGGAGGATATATATTTCCATCAGCAATTCCTACAGATACGGCAGGTAAAAAGAAATATGAAACCAATGCCAAGGCTGTTAATACATTATTAGGGAGTCTGTCACAATCAAAATTTGTCAAAGTTATGTAGCTCAAGACTGCCAAAGAAATATGGTACAAGATCGTTCTAAGCTATGAAGGAGACAATTAGGTAAAACGTGCAAAACTGCAATCTCTCAGAATTCAATATGAAACTCTCAAAGTGCACAATGATGAAAGTATAGCTAATTACTTCTTATGTATGGATGCGATTGTTAATTGCATGAAGAACTTGATGAAGAGATAAAATAAGTTACTTTAGTTGAAAAGGTTTTAAGATCCTTGTCTACTAAGTTTGAATCAAAAGTTTCTGTCATTGAAGAAAAGCAGGATCTTCAAAGTATCACTATGATACAGCTGCATGGAATCTTAACTGCTTTTGAAATGAGAAAATGAGGTCCATCAGACATGAGAGAAGCCATGTTCAAAGCTTCAAGTAGAGAATAACTCAATAAATCAGGACATGTTTCAGAAGAAGAGGAAGAAGCAAACTTTGTCAAGAACCTTCAACAGGGTTCTGGAAGATTTAGAGGTAAACTACCTTTCAAATGTTTTATTTGTGGAAGATTCGGTCACTATCCTGCTAAATGTTCTCATAAAGATAAGCTTGATAAAGGTAAGGAATCAACAAAATGAAATAGGAAACAAAGTGTAAGTAAGAAGAGCTAATATAAGCATGAAGATAGCGATAGTTTATCAAATAGTGATGAAGATAATAATGACTATAGACTTCTGATGGCTTTTGAAGATGATGATTTCTTGGATGCTTTAGATGAAGATAATATTTATGAAGAAATATCTAAACTCAAAATCTGTTTAGAAGAAAAGAATATGATTATAGATACTCTGACATTCCAACTTGTTGAAAGAGAAAAATACAATGAAAAACTAGAATGTGAAATTGTGGGTCTAAGGAAAGATATTGAGAAAACAAAAGCTCTCAATCTCAGATTTGCTAAAGGATCAAAAAATTTAGATGAAATTATCAAAGTGCAGCGTTCTCCTCTGATAAAGACAAGTCTTGGATATACTGAAGAAGCATCTCAAGCACAGAAGGTGTCAACCTCCACTAAAAGATATCTTGATGCAGCAAAGAGCAGTGAACAATTTGACAATCGTCAGCAAAGGCATAAAACAATTCACAAGGTAAATCAGGTTCAATCTACTTCAAGGATGAATAGAAGTTACAACCAACCTCAGGTAAATCATACTCAATTTTCATCAAGAATGAATGTCAATGGAAACTACAATCACCAGGTCAGTAGATTCGATAATCGCAGAAACTTCTTTAATGGCCAATGTTTTTCATGTCATAAATTTGGACACAAAGCTGCTCAATGTGTTGCCTACAAAACCATCATGACTAGTGAATCACGAAATCAAAGGAATGTGACAGGGATCATGAAAAGGACCTACAATAAATTTTCGCTTCTTGAAAATGAAATAGAATGCTCTATCTGTAACAACTTCGGTCATGAAGATTCTGAATGTAGGAGTAAATTTCGGGAAACATCTCAGAAGGAGCAAACTTCATTGAGTCCCAAAATATGGAGAAAGAAAGAACCACAAACAGAAAGATGTGGTATAGCCTTGTATGCAGAAGGACAAGAGAATCAGTGGTACATCGACAGTGGATGCTCGAAACACATGACAGGTGATAAAGATAAACTTCAGCCATACAATGCCTTAGAAAAGGAAAAGAAGGTCTCATTTGGAAATGACACTCCTACTGTCATAAAAGGTAAAGGTTTCATTCTCTTAAAATAAAAGGTTAAAGCTAGCAATGTTATGTATGTTGATGGTCTAAAGCATAACCTGTTGAGTGTCAGTCAAATGTGTGATCAAGGAAATGAAGTAGTATTTCGATCAAATGGATGTGTTGTTCATGAGCTTGATATAGGAGAAACCATGATCAAAGGCATAAGAAATCCAAACAACTTACACATACTCAAGGGAGGACAACAACAATGCTATCTAAGCAAAAATGATGAACACTATCTATGGCACAGAAGATTGTGGCATCTAAGCTTCCCACAAATAAGGAAAGCTTGCAAATTCCAGGTTGTTCGTGATCTTCCTGATATCGACATTCCAGAAAATACAATATGAAATTCATGTCAATTTGGTAAGCAAACCAGAGCACATTTCCCAGAGAAGGAAGGATCAGCTAGTAAGCCTCTTGAACTTGTTCATATTGATTTATGTGGTCCATAAAGGAAAAAGTCACCTCGTGGAGAAGAATACTTTATATTGTTCATTGACGATTTTTCCAGAATTTGTTGGATAGGACTCCTAAAGAATAAAGATGAAGCATTTGAAAAGTTCAAAGCCTTCAAAGCTTTGGTTGAAAATGAATCAGATCGCAAAATCAAATGTCTCAGATCTGATCGAGGAGGGGAATTTACCTCGGATGAATTCTTCGACTTTTGTGAAGAACATGGAATAAAAAGAGAATTCTCCACTGCAAGGACTCCTCAGCAAAATGGAGTGGTATAAAGGATGAACAAAACTATTCAAAAAATGGCTCATGCCATGCTAGATGAGTCTGGAACTCCTACAACCTTCTGGGGTGAAGCTACATTTGCTACCGTCACTATCCTCAACAAAGCAAACGTTCGGGTAAACAACACTCAAACTCCACATGAACTTTGGTATGGTAAGACTCCTACTGTAAAATACTTCAAAGTTTTTGGAAGCAAATGTTACATCAAAAGGACTGATGAAAAACTTGGCAAGTTTGAACCTAGAGCAGATGAAGGCATTCTCCTTGGTTACTCTTCCCGAAGTAAAGGATATAAGTGTTATAATAAAAGACTTGGGAAAATTATTGAAAGTATTGATGTTGTGGTTGATGAAGTAGGAAAAAATCCAAAGCAGGTAAAAACTGAAGATTGTGGAGAAGATGAGGATTATCCTTCCACATCAAATCAGACTAATTCTGAAGAAGAAGAAACCAATGAAGCACCAGAAGAATAGATGATGGCAGAAGAAAAGACTCCATCCAGATATGTTCAGAAAAATCATCCAGAGACTCAAATTTTGGGACAGAAAGAGGCAGGTGTGCAGACAAGAAGAACTATTACAGAAGCTTCAAGCTATCTAGCATTGCTTTCCTCCATTGAACCTCAAAATGTAAATGAAGCATGCAAAGATGAATGTTGGGTCAAGGCCATGAATGAAGAACTTGAGCAAATTGAAAAGAATAATACTTGGGAATTAGTTCCTAGACCTCATGATAAGAATATCATAGGAACCAAATGGATATTTAAAAACAAGCTGAATGAAAATGGTGAAGTTATCAGAAACAAGGCTAGACTTGTTTGTAAAGGATATGCTCAACAAGAAGGTATAGATTTTGAAGAAACTTTTGCACCTGTTGCTAGACTTGAAGCCATAAGAATGTTCCTTGCTCTTTCTAGCTTTCAGAAATTCAAAGTATACCAAATGGATGTAAAATCTGCCTTTCTTAATGGAGACTTAGAAGAAGAAGTATATATTGAGCAACCAGACGGATTCATCCTTGGAAATGATCCAAAACTTGTATGCAGACTCAGAAAGGCTCTCTATGGTCTAAAACAAGCTCCAAGAGCTTGGTATTACCGTCTTGACAAATACCTCCATCAACAAGGGTTTTCAAAAGGATCAACTAATAGTAATCTATATACAAATATTGATAATGATAAATTGCTAATACTTGTAGTATATGTTGATGATATCATTTTTGGTAGCAATGAAGAAGCCATGCGTCAAAACTTTGCTTTAGTAATGCAGTAAGAATTTGAAATGTCCCTACTTGGTGAGCTCACATATTTTCTCAACCTACAAGTTCAACAAATTAAAGATGGTATTTTTCTATCACAAACCAAGTATCTAAAGCATATCTTGAAAAAATACGGCATGGAAGAATCCAAACCAGTATGTACCCCCATGGTAATAGGATGCAGTCTCAGCTCAAATGATGAATCTGCAACAGTACATCAACCAACCTACAAATCCATGATTGGCAGTTTTCTTTATCTAACAGGTACCCGACCAGACATCATGCATGCAGTGGGAATAGTTGTAAGATTCCAAGCAAATCCAAAGGAATCACACCTTCAGGCAATCAAAAGGATCTTCAAATATCTTCAAGGAACTCAGAATTTTGGTTTATGGTATCCTAGGGATACAGATCTTACACTTCATGCATATATAGATGCATATTGGGTAGGTAGTGTGGATGACAGAAAAAGCACTAGTGGTGGTGCATTCTATATGGGTTCCAGATTAGTGTCTTGGTTCAGCAAGAAACAAAGTTCAATTGCATTATCTACAGCTGAAGCAGAATATGTGGCCGCTGCATCTTGCTGCACACAACTCCTTTGGATGATGCAAACATTGCAAGACATTTAGATCACATGTACTCCACCCATCTCAATTCTATGTGATAATACAAGTGCAAGAAGTATTTCAAAGAATCTAGTCATGCATTCCAAGGCCAAGCACATATCCATCTAATATCACTTTCTACGTGAACAAGTGCTTGAACAAAAGGTCAAATTGGAGTATGTTCCCTCCAAAGAACATGTTGTTGATATATTCACCAAACCACTACCCAGAGAGACATTTGAATATCTCAGACAAAAGGTGGGAGTATTTGATGCATCGTCTTGCTGTTAAAATTTATCTACTTCAGAGAAAAGTGGTTGTACGCGAGTTTCATGAAGCGTATCTGCGTACATACGTAGGTTACTGTGGATACAATTGCATATATGTTGGTTTGAAGAAAAACAGTGTATGAAAGGAGTCTGATATGGGTCTGATAGCAATCATCTGGCACATGTTTAGGGGGAGCATATATTTATAGTAATGCATTGTTGGCATTATCTTAGAAGATCTTGGTACAAATACACAGTTGTTTTTGATTCCGGTGGAACAGGTTCAAGGGGAGTTCATTATTGCTGGTCTAGATGGTGATTGATAGATGATGCTGATGATAGTTGCTGATAACTATCATAGCCTTGTTTTAGATATTTGGTCTCTATTTCATGCATATATTTTATTGTCAAGGTCATGAAATGACCTATCTTGTTTCCCCACTGTGCATGGGATGGATGATGTAATGTTCTTGTTTTGACATGTATAAACATTTGGTATGAACCCACTTGGTTGGGTGGATGAGTCAAAATTGATATATCCCCACTTGGTTGGGAGATGGATGTATGTATGAGTCATTGGTGATAGGAAGGTCATTTATGATGTATGTATAAAGTCATATTTTTGCAGACCTTGCTTATATTCAGGGGGAGCATGGACAACACACTTCAGCATATCAGAGAATTTAGCATGTACTTAGGGGGAGCATAACCCTTTGCCCTTGATGAAAAAGGGGGAGAGTGACTTGGGGTTGCCATCAAGTCTAAAGGGGGATATTGTTGGCATTATGATACAAATTTGGCATTATGACACAGGTGTTGTCCTTGATGGAAACTCACACAGATGACAGATCATAGTTCAGGATCATAGAATGAAGAAAGAGAGGTATATGCGGGTTCCCCATTGTCTAAGTCATGTGTACACACAGGTTCGCAGAAAAAAAGGCGCGTACAATGTACACACGCACTTTCACGCAAAGAAATGCGCGTACATGTTGGAAAACTTAGTTTGGTCCGTGGTATTTGGTCCATGGTATTTTGATCCATGGTATTGGTCCAAGGTATCCTGTCTGAAGTGTTGATCCTAGGTATTTGGTCCAAGGTATTTCTTCTAAGTGGTTTTGGACCATGGTATTGAGTAAGGCCTAAGACTATAAAAGGAGGAGAAGATCATTAGGCAAAGGCACTCATGAATTGAATGTCTAATGAAGAGCAAGATCTAGAATACAGGTTATTGGGTTATGGTGCACAATTGGATCTGAATCAAGGATGAACTTGAGCGCTTGATGAAGGATAAGTTCTATTGATGGGTCAATATCTTAAGGCTTGAAGAGAAGTATCTTTGTGTGGTTTTGATCTATTACCTGAATAATTGGCGCATTTTGTAGTATGTAAATATGATGATCTGGGAATAACTGATGTCTGGAATTGTTGTAAAGTTTAAATCATCATTTACAAATCTGTATGCAGGTTCACTTTAGCAAACGCGTGTATACACGCTGGTTCTGCATATCCAAATAGCATATATGTAGGTTTGCCTTGGGAAAATGGCGTATGTACGCAGGGTCGACACATTGAAGTAGCGTATACCTAACAAAATATGCTTTAGCTACTTCTGTTTACTGTTGCAGTGTTCTGGGTTCTAGCTTGGGTTCTGGTTACTGTTACTATTTTCTGGTTACAACATTTTGAGAAGTAATTAAGTTTTTGTTGGTGCAAAGGAGATTGATTGATGTAGATATATTTGATTTCTGATTGATGATGTTGATGGATCCAGTCTGAAAATTTATGAAACATGGTCCCTGGAAGAAAAGAGAAGGTTGTAGCCTTCTGTAGGTCAGCACCTACGTACTAGTAAACACATCAGCTAGTACAAGAGCTAGGGGGTTGTAGCTCCCTTCCAGGAGAAGCTGGAGAATGAGAGAAGGTTGTAGCCTTTTGCAGGTTGAAGCCTGCGTACTGGTATAACACTGCACCAGTACAAAAAAATTGTAAAAAGAATTTTCTTATTAAAAGAAGATAGAGATGATTGCAGCAGGTGGTTTTCACCCACATTGGGTTTCCACCTTATATCTTGTGTTCTTGTGTGTGATTGTCTGCTTTGTTTTTACTGCACCTGGTTACTGTTTATATGGTTCTGATGCATAGATTAAAGATCAACATATGATGAATTAACTAAATTATAAGTTTGTAGGGTATACGCTAGTTTCCTTAAATACAGTTGCGTATATATGCAAGTTTCATTAACTGAAGTAGCGTATATGAATTAGATTGTGAAATGAAATATTATTGACTTAATAATACTGATTCACCCCCCCTCTCAGTATTATTTCCAACACCTCCTTCACAAAACTATCCTCAAGGTCACACTATACATCAAAAAGCAAATACAAAAGCTAAAATGAAGAAGTGAATGCAGAAATAAATTGACAAAGAAAAATGAATCTACTTCAAACAATTTGTAATTATAAATGCAAGAAAGGAAATAAAATGCACACTTACATAACTATTAACCCTGCAAACACAATGGGTTCAATTTTCCCTTCCTATCCATGTGTTGCATACCTAAGCTCAAACTCTCGAAATGGAAACCAAAACTTACAACAACTTCATTATCCTTTATTTATTCAGCCAAAACATAGTATAATAACAAATAAATTTTGTAGTTGTGTTCCTCTTCCCATACATAACTCTATCTCCAGCACTGAGTGATTGCAATATATTATGATTTTACAATTTGATATCCTGAACTCAAGGATATGATCTTAGCTATATGCAAACAATATTACAAAATTTCAGTGATTTTTTTGGAATTTGGTTATGCCAAATTTGTCTTGGAAATCTTGTGACCCATGCATAGCTTGATTGAGATCTGGGTTTTATGATTGTAGCTCCTCATGGCTTGAAAAACAAAAAAAATAAATCTTCAGTTCAAAATATTTGAAATCGTGGCTGATATGAAATATTCGAAACTGTCAAACCTAGAATTCCAGTACTTAACTCGAACTATGTAAAACCCAGAATTCTGGTACTGAATTATGTACTGTAATATTCTCTTGACTAGAATTTCTTCGTGATGATGAATTTTGTCAAATGGTTTCTGGGTTTCTTGAATGAGGGTATTTTGAACAAAACCCACGTCTTGGAATCCTGATTTTATTCTTCATTTGATAAAAGAATGAGATTTTAATCTACAAGAATTTAGCCATTCGATACTTAATTGGCTTATGAAGAATTTTAACTATGGATCCCTGCAGTAAATAAACTTGGCAAAAAAATCATTAGAAAATCATGGAAAAGTCATCTCTAATCATTAAAATTCAAGAAAAATAATGATAATCAACCACAAAGTGTAAGATGTGTATTGGTGGAAAATTGTGGAATTATGGTATGAAATGAGTTAAAGGTATAGGAACATAGGTTATGAATAGTGGTATTGCATGGTGGAAAAATGGGCATATTCGAGGCCCAACATACCCCCATGCCTATGGATTTGCATGTCCTCATGCAAAAAAATCCTTTTCTTGTTGGGATATTCTTGACATTGTTTTGTAGATGTTGGTTCTTGCGGAGCAACATTACTTGAATATTTGGAGGTGCTGGTTCTTGTGGAGAAACACTCTTCACATTTAACATATCTACTAATTTTTAGAGCAATACAAATTGAGGACAAGAAAGGGATGGATGAGGAAGAGATGATGGATGAAATGTGGTGGCGATGGAGATGGTAAGTATGTGAATGGGTGCTTGCATACACTATCATCACAAGGCCAATGCTTATAGGTGGTTTCCTTTATCATTTTATGGCAATAATTACTTGATTCTCCAAATAGAATGCTTGTTATAATGGGAGGAGAAGGCGCTATAGAGAATGCCTTTCATAAGGATTTGCTTTTACATGGTCTTGTAATAAGAGTACAAGTCTTCTTATTATGAGTGATGAATGGGAGGCAAACATAAGGATTTATGAAATATGAAATGCATGTAATGAGAAGTGGTTAATAATTTAGTTTCTTAAATTTTCTAATGAATTAGAGAATCTTAAGCCAACTTTACCTCAAGTTTTATCTTTGTTGTTGATGTGCTTGGTGCTACAGGATGGAATGGATGGAGATGATGTGACTACTAATATGATATACTGAAGAAGGCTAAAGGATGAACTGAAGCTCCCCTTCTCCCCCATTCCTGAGGAGTTTTATGTCCCCAAAAAACTGAGGAAAGGTGACTGCTGCTTCCAATAAACGGCTAGGCTATATTGAGATGACAAAGCCATATAGTCTTCAACCGCTACACACTCATGTGCAATCTTTCATATGCTCATAAATGTTGCCAATGTTGAACATAAGGAAGAATCATTAGATTACCAACCATTGAGGAGGTCATTAACAAATTTGAGATATCCCACCTTTAGTGTCAATGGGAATCAATGCACTAGGTACATCCTACCAGCCATGAATGGATTTGTCAAAGTTGAATTGAATTCAGAATTCATCCACCAAGAAACATTGGTGTATTTCCTTAGTAGATGATAAGGATACCTTCCATTAAGGTATGCAGGCTCCCAAGTACTTTATCTAACTCTAACCTTGATCCCAGATAATGTGCTGATGTCGATGGGACAAGGCTTGTTGGTAGGTGGGCCTTAAGGGATCCCACATCAACCAACTTGAGTATAAACATAATGAATTGAAAGATACATGATTTGAAGAACACATAAAATTTTACAAACTTTATTGGGAACTTTTCCTGCCAGTTACCTGGTTTTAAAGAAAAGTCCATGTGTAGTTGTGCAGGACAAGATGGTTTTCACAAAAGGGTTTATTTTTCTCTTTACTATTTTAATTTACTTATTTATTACAATACTAACTTTCCTATTCTACTGGAGAAAAGGCGTCATCCTTCAAGTGAAAGATTACTTCCAATGAAGCCATGTGCAGATCACGTACATAGATATATTCATGCCTAGATTTAACATATAAACTTTAGAATGTATATAAGCATGAAAAATCAGCAGTTTTGAAAGATGTGATACACAGAGTATTTTAAGATGAGAGTGGTACTTTGAATATATTGTGATTTGGAACCAATGCTCGATGTAATCTTGGTGATATTGGCCCATTTCTTCATTTGGACCACTCGGAAAGTCCTCCTTGGTCATGCCTGGTAAACTTGGATAATTGGTCTTCGGAATGCATACAAGGCTTGTTGATGGGCATGGTGAAAGTTCCTCAATCTTAGGTTCAACAAGATTCTCCCCTTTGGATTTGGTACATGATTTCTCGATCTCCTTGGTAGATATGCAAGAGGAATGTGATTGAGACTTCCAAATCATTTTTTGGCTGTGGAGAGATATATGATTTCATGAATGTTGTCAGGATGAATTCTTCCTGAGAGGCAAATATCCCAACTACTGCTAGGATTTGAGAAATTAGTTCGAGGGACATTCTTCAAGCTCTCAATTGTTCTTGATTTTATCCCGCTGGTTTATGATCCCTATCTTGCAACATGGATTAGTGCATAGGGGTTCTTACAACACGCCAAAAATGTTTTATCTTTAAAGAGATTGAAATTTTAATCCGAGTGAATTAAAACTACTAATTGCAATAAAACTCACCAAACTTGAACTCCTCGCTTACTTCAACCCTTTTGTCACTAGGTTATCCTTTCACATGAGTTATTCCATTCTTATATTCATCAATCTAAAGAAAACATACTCAAAAAGGAAAAGAAAGAAAAATGAGGCTATCCTATCTTTAATTCTATGCATATGAAAAAGAAACTAGAAAATCAATTAGAGATAAGCAGACTTTAGAGCGACCCCACCATAGTGGATGTGTGGATCTTCACTCATGTCTTACCATCTTTCTCTACCCTCTAGTTTCCTTGTAACTAAGATCACACAGAAAAATGTGAATGAAACTATGCTCTAATCCTTTCAACACCTCCTAGAAAACGACGTCAAAAATGTTGGTGGAATTATATGTATTCTGATTCCAACATTTAATTGTCAATCTGGGGCTCATAAGCTTTGAGGCACAAACAAAGGTAAAGCAGGATAAGAGCATCGAACCTAAACTAGCATCTTAGAAATTTTGGAATGTGGTACTGAATGGAGTACATAATTTCTATTCCTAAATAAGTTTATTTCTTAGTACATAATTAGGTACAAATCCTCTATTTCCATTTCTATTTATCTAATGATGAACATGAATAAATATAATTAAAACTTTCTATGAAATGAAGCAAATAACCAACTATCTATCAAATGATTATTGAACTACGATTCAAGCAAATATTCACATAGGAAATCAAATAATACGCTGTAATTGACATACAATATGTGAAGCATTAACACACGATTTATACTAAAAATGATACTTTGTCTCTAATCAATCATGGATATTCAAGTAGAGCATATGCTACAGGATTCTCGTCCCATTGATATATATATATATATAGATATATAACCATAAGCAATGAAACACTTCCCATCAAGACAAAGGATCCAATTTAAAACATAAGAATTTACTCTAGAAATTCATTTTAAATCGAAAGTTTCTTTTCCAACATTCACGAGTTTGGAAGAGTAATCACAGAGTTACAGAGTACATTCATAATAATGTTCTATGGATTGTGAAGAATCAACAACAATACACTTGTTATCTTTAACCCAAATCTATGAAAACAGTAAGGAAACTTAAGTACGAAATTAAGTGCAGAAATTCTGAAAGTCACTAATGAAAGCAAATGAGAATTCAATCAAAAAAAATAAACTACTTTTCTCAATCTTCCTTCACAAAATTATCCTTGAGGTCACACCATAAATAAGAAGGAAAATATAGAATCTAAAATGCAAAAGTGAATGTAGACATAAATTTCAGAATGCAGAAATAAATTGACAAAGAAAATTGAATCTACTTCAAACCATTTGTAATTATAAATGCAATAAAGGAAATAAAATGCACACTTACATAACTATATTAACCCTGCAAACATGATGGGTTCATGGGGCCCTTCCTGTCCATGCGCTACAGGTCTAATCTTAGAATCATGAAATGGACACCAAAACTTACAACAACTTCATTATCCTTTATTTATTTAGCCAAAACAGATTATAATAGCAACCAATAAATTCTGTAGTTGTTCTACTCTTCCTCTATGCAACTCTACCTCCAGTACTGAGTGATTGCAATATATTATGCTTTTACAATTTGAGATCATGAACTCAAGGATCCGATCTTAGCTATATGCCAACGATATTACAAAAATACATTTCAATGATTTTTCTGGAATTTGGCTATGGCAAATTTGTCTTGGAAATCTTGTGACCCATGCATAACTTGATTGAGATATGGGCTTTATGATTGAAAATCCTCATGGCATGAACAAGAAAAAAATGAATCTTCAACCTGAAATATCTAAAACCGTGGCTGATATGCAATATTCAAAACTGTTAAACCGATAATTCAAGTAATCAACTCGAATTATGTAAAACCCAAAATTTTGGTACTTAATTTTGTACTATAATATTCCCCTGACCATAAATTCTTCATGATGATGAATTTTGGATAATGGTGTCTGGGTTTACTTGAATGAGGGTAATTTGAAAACAACACGCATCTCAGAATCCTGAGATTATTCTTCATTTCATAAAAAATTGAGATTTTAATCTACATGAATTTAGCCATTCGGTACTTAACCTGTAGCAACTAACTTAATTGGCTTATGAAGAATTTTAGAAATGGACCCATGCTGTAAATAAACTTAGCAAAAACATCATTAGCAAATCATGGAAAAGTCATAGCTAATCATTAAAAATTGAAGAAAACTAATGATAATCAACCACAAAGTGTTAGATGTGTATCGGTGACAAATTGTAGAATTATGGTATGAAATGAGTTAAAAGTATAGGAATATAGGTTATGAATAGTGGTATTGTATGGTGGAAAAATGGGCATATTTGAGGCCCAACATCCCCCCATGCCTGTGGATTTGCATGTACTCATGAAAACAAACCCCTTTCTCATTGAAAGATTCTTGACATTGTTTTGTAGATGTTAGTTCTTGTGGATCAACATTGCTTGAATATTTGGAGGTGTTGGTCCTTATGGAGCAACACTCTTCACATTTAACATATCATACTAATTTTCAGAGAAATACAAATTGAGTAAAAGAAAGGGATGAATGAGGAAGAGATGATTGATGAAATGATGTGGTGATGGAGATGGTAAGTATGTGAATGGGTTCTTGTATACACTGCCATCGCAATGCCAATGCTTATAAGTGGTTTCCTTTACCATTTTATGGCAATAATTACTTCATCCTTTGAATAGAATTCTTGTTATCATGTGAGGAGAGGGCACTATAGAGACTTCCTTTCATAAGAATTTGCTTTTACATGGTCTTATAATTAGGGTATAAGTATTTTTATTATGATTGATGAATGGAAGGAAAACATAAGGATTTATGAAAGATAAAATGCATGGAATGAAAAGTGGTTAATCATTAAGTTTCTTAAATCTTCTAATGAATTAGAGGACATTAAGCCATCTTTACCTCAAGTTTTAACTTTGTCGTTGATGTGCTTGGTGCTATTAGATGAAGTGGAGGATGGAATGGATGGATTTGATGTGACAACTGATCTAATCTGCTGAAGAAGGCTGAAGGATGAAATGAAGGTCCCCTTCTCCCCCATGCCTGAGGAGTTTTATGTCTCCAAAAAACCGAGGAAAGGTGACTGTTTTTGCAAATGAATGTCCATGATGTGTTGAGATCACAAAACCATATAGTCTTCAACCGCTACACACTCATGTGCAATATTACATATGTGAATACATGGTGTCGATGTTGAACATAAGAAGTAATCATTGGATTACTAACCATTTAGGAGGTTATTACAAATGTGAAATATCCCACCTTTGATGTCAATGGGAATCAATGCACTGCATACATTCTACCAACCATGAATGGATTTGTTGAAGTCGAATTGAATTTAGAATTCATCCACCAAGAAACATTGATGTATTTCCTTAGTAAATGATACAGATACCTTCCATTAAGGCATACATGATCCCAAGTACCTTATCTAACTCTAACCTTGATCTAATTTGTTGATGTCGATGGGACAAGGCTTGTTGGTAGGTGGGCCTTAAGGGATCCCACTTCAAACAACTTGAGTATAAACATAATGAGTTGAAAGATGCATGATTTGAATAAATCATACAAATTTAAAAACTTTATTGGGAACTTTGCCAGCTAGTTACGTGGTTTAAAGCAAAGTCCCCTTGTAGTTGTGCTAGACAAGTTGGTTTTCACAAAAGGATTTATTTTTCTCTTTACTATTTTCATTTATTTATTTATTACAATACTAACTTTCCTATTCTACTAGAGAAAATACGTCCTCCTTCAAGTGAAAGAGTACTTGCAATGAAGCCATGTGCATATCAGGTACAAAGATATATTCATGCGGATATTTAACATATAAATTTTAGAATGTATATGAGCATGAAAAATTAGTGGTTTTGAAAGATGTGATACAAAGAGTATTTGAAGATGAGGGTAGTACTTTGACTGTATTGTGATCTGGAACCAATGATCGATGTAATCCTAGTGGTATTGACCCATTTCTTCATTTGGACCACTCTGAAAGTCCTCCTCAGTCATGCTAGGAAAACTTGGATAATTTGTCTCTGGAATTCATACAAGGCTTACTAATGGGCACGGTGAAAGTTCCGTTATCTCAGGTACAACAGGATTCTCCCCATCAAATTTGGTACATGATTTCTTGATCTCCTTGGTAGATAGGAAAGAGGAACCAAGGGAGACTCCAAATCCTTTTTTGGCTGTGGAGAGATAGATAATTTCCTAAATGTGGCTAGGATGGATTCTTCCTTAGAGGCAGATATCCTAGCTACTGCTACGATTTGAGAAAGTACTTCAAGGGACAATTTTTAAACTCTCAATCATTCTTTAATTTCTCCTGCTAGTTGATTATCCTTGTCTTGCAACATGGATCAATACACAGGGGTTCTGAAAATACCCCAAAAATATTTTATCTTTAAAGATCTTGAAATTTTAATCTGAATGAATTAAAACTACTAATTGCAATAAAAATCACCAAACTTGAACTCCTCGCTTACTTGGACCCTAATGTCACGAAGTTATCCTTTCACACAAGTTAGTGCATTCTTAGTTTCATTAGTCTAAAGGAAAACATACTCAAAAGGAAAAGAAAGAAAAATGAGGTGAGCCTATCTTTAATTATATGCATATGAAAAAGAAACTAGAAAATAAATTAGAGACAACCAGACTTTGGAGTGACCCCACCACAGTGGACACGTGGCTCTTCACTCATGTCTTACCATCTTTCTCCGCCCTCTAGTTCCCCACTAAGATCACACAATTTTTTTTTGAAATAAACTATGCTCTAATGCCTTTAGCAACTCCCTGACAACGACGTCAAAAATGTTGGTGGAATTATATGTATTCTAATTCCAACATTTAATTATCAATTCGGGTCTCGTAATATTTGAGGCAAAAGCGCAGGTAACATAGGATCAAAGCATTTAGCACAAACTCATAATCTTCCCAAGGGTGAGTGAGAAAGGTTCTATATGTCTGCATACTTTCTAGATGCAATTTGTGCGCAACAACAGTTCCCTGGCATGAATTGGACATGGACACCATGAGAGGCCACCATGAACATCTATTACAAGTTGCTTTCATAATGCATTTATTAAGGAGTAATGACACGACTAACTGATCACTTTATCATCCCACTGTAAAAACTTATCTTGGAAGAAGATCAACCTTGCATGTCCCAAGAAGAAATGCCTCATAAGGTGGCACCTCCATTAAATTTTTGGCGGAGAAAATCCTCTGCATGTATTTCCAAGGTATTCCACTGAAAAAATGATAATGCAAGATGTAACATACCATCTCGCTACATGGTTGTCAACAGTGCTACGCAGGAAGAAGAAAGCACCATGGCCAACCCTTCCTTTGCAGATTAGATTATACAAGATAAATAACTTGAAAGTTACAAATGTTGAGGCTAAGGAGATAGTGAAATTTTAATTTGGCGCTAAGGAATTTAATCTGTATGATCCCTACAGTATTTGCAAGGACCATTACACGAGAGTTTACTTTCTGTGGATCGACAGGGCATTTCATTGGCCAGAGGAGGATCCTTGGAGGTATTGATACAATTACTCTAGACTCCACGATCCAGTTAGTTTAGAAAGGAGTTCACAGACTACTCCACAGATTTTGGAAGAAACAACAACAAAAATCAACAATCCGTGCAGGAAAAGGGAAAGAGGAATATTGTTGACAGTCTAGAAGGAGAAAAAAACTACAAAATGAAAGTAAATCCTAATATTGAGAAAGCAACTTTGGCAGTAGAAGAAAAGAGGAAGCAGAGGAGAAGTGAAGTAGAAACATGAAGAAGAAAAAGGCAAGGCGTGATGACAGAGGAAACAATTCTGATACAGGTTGAAGAATAGGAACAAGAACAACTAACAACTAATGAAAAGGGTGAATAGATTCATGATCAGGAGCTTGCTCAGTAGATTGATAAACTAATCGAGTTGGCAGACATGGAATTGGAACAAGATCCGCAACATGAATATGTTGACCTGATGTCGAGGGCACCACATGCCATCTCTTATTTTCCACCATCTCCAACAGAAGAGCCAACCCCAAGCAAGCAAGAATATACAATTCTCCTTGATGATGATCCAGTGATGGATGTGTAAAATCTATCATTTGACGAGTTCGAAAAGAGGATTGTACAAGCATAGAGATTTTTTTTTTCTTCAGATGAGCACCCATCACCTTCATTCATTAGAGAAGGGATGATAGTGTCAGACACCAGGGAGCATCCAAATGCCATTTCCAAAGCCAACTAGGCCTATCCAGGAGCAACAAGATCAAATGTTCAGTATTTGATGGCCAAGAATGAGGAGATGGCACATAAATTATAGGCTACCAGGAAAGAGGAAGATAAAATCCAAGCAACAGTGCAGAATGTAGTTTCTACACTAGGAGTGATGAGATTAGCGATACTTTTTGAAGTATCAACACTTGGGGAAACCATGTAGAAGCTCTATGAAGGGTTTTCACCATCCATAAAGTAGTTTTCCATTTGCATGGCTTACAACAGTGGAGAAAAGAGTTTGTTAAAACTCTCAAAAACATACAAGCTACCATCACCTATATGCAAGAATGGACAATGCGGTTCAAAGGGGCCCTGCTTGACTTAGTGAAGAAAATGAAGACATAGGCAGAGCTCAAGAAAGAGAAGGTTCGAATATCGCTTGAGAACAACAAGCATCTCACCTCATTCACTAGCAGCATACATGTCTCATATGTGCGGTTGTACAATAGTTTGGATGTATTAGTGAGAACATACTAGATCCCATCAATTGGTTCTCTCAGCAAAGCTAAACCTAAGAACCAAGTCCAACAGGAGGTCGAAGAGTACTTGGAGCAACTAGGATAGAATGCCACTAGGGAAGACTTGGAGCTGAACGCACAAAACATGCAAAATTTCATTGGTGGTCCTGTCAAAGTCAAAACATTGCTACTCATGCTTCAAAACAAGTTGGACACATGTTCCAAGATAGTGTACTCGGATGCAATGGAGGCCGGAGTCTGCTTCTAGCAAGACACCGTTAAGCAGTTTAGGGACACCATCACATAGTACCAAGATTGGGACCAATATGTAACGAAGAAGTAACAAGTGGAGGTTGTTGAGCTAAAATTCTCCCAAAATCTAGCATCATAGTGTTGTGTCTTGTTAGGCTATCAAGTTATCTATTCCCTATTTTGTCTTATATGGGTACAAGTGTAAAATGAAATATTATTTGTAATTATGTTGTAAGTGAAATTCCAAGTGTCAATATTGGAATATGAAAAGTCATCATGTAATGTAATGTGTTATTTTGTGAAGAAGTTGAAGAGTCATGAGGGTAGTCCAAAGGTCACAAAGGGGAGTTGAAGAGTCACCCCCTCCTGTTATAATTGAACGTCATAACTCATGTAAGGGGCTTTTGGGAGACAAAATTTTGACTAGGATAAGGATTAGGAAGATCTTGGGAGCATTGTGATAAGCCTTGGCTTCTCCATAGCGTGGAGCGAGTATACTTATTTGGAGGAGCATGTGTTCTTGACTGTAATGTTCCACTATTGGGGCTAGTGGTCATCAATGGTGTATGTATGAATGGAACTTTCACTTATAATAATAAAATTAGAGCCAACATGCTTTCATGCATATGTTCTTAATATAGTAGGACTATTTTTGTTGTATTGACAATGTATGTTATTTAACTTACGCATATGCTTATGAACTATTTCATTTGCATTTCTATGAATCTTGTTGAATGCGTGTTATTGTATTAACTAATGAATTTAACTTGTGGACTATTCCACATCTTAGATTGTGATGTCATTTCACTCGTGTGTTCTTTTCAAGCTGCGGACTATTATATGATTCCAAGGGGCGCACTTCATATTCTCTCCATGTGTTGGAAACTTCATGCATCACACTTGACTCTCCACAGGGTCACACACTTGCTCTAACCAAAAGTTATCATACTTCCCTCTGCACGTTTCCGAATTCAAGGCATAACATTACCACCCATTACTGGGACTCCCACTCCAAATTGTGTGAGGTCTAGTTGGGACTTCATATCGTGGAGATCCCCTGAATGTTGGCGGGTCCAGCACTGTCAACAATTTTGGCGCTAGAAGGAAGGCTAGATGTCAAGTTGAGCCCTTGAATTCTGTTTTGAATTTTAGCACTCATTTGATGACTTCTCACCAAATCATAACCCCGACATGTTTTTCCAGACATGAAAATCCGAAAGTGTTGGAGAGAATTATTGATGACTTGTCCAATCTAAAATTTAATGGCGAGGGTGAAACAACCTTATTTTAGCACACCACACAATTTATTGATTTTTGTGCAAAGCACAACATCCACTGTGAGGATACTAGTTGTAGGTTGTTCATTCTCACATTCGAAGGGCGTGTGCGAGATTGGTGTAACACATTGCCTAATGAATCCATTCACTCTTTCAAACAACTTTTCATAGAGTCAAGTTGTTATTTCAGTCTCTATGATTGTAAAGATCTTAATACAAAAGTTTTAAAATTTCAAAAAGAACCTAATGAATCTATTTAGGATTTTGATGATTGTTTCTTTCATTATTGATTTGAATTTCCAAAAGATGAAGTTGATTGGTATTTCTTGGTAGACAAGTTTCTGTATTCTATTCATATTTCCGAAAATCCACAATTTTGAATATTTTGTATCTCTCCCAACATACCTCGGTGTTAAAGATTCTAAATATGCGACATACAAGGTTGCTGCTCCAAGTGACCCTCTGTCCCGTTCTCATTAAATAACTCTAGTTTCACAGGTTAAGGTGGGATAAGTTGAAAATTCACCTATTGATCTATCACCATATCCTCCTACAGTCTCTTCCTCAACCACTACGCATTGCATAGTTACAATGCCTAGTTTGGTCACTCTTGTTAACTGAACTTACCCATTGTGATGTCCCTAACTTCCCTTCTCCGTATCCATTATGAATTTCACAATTACAGAGCCAAAACCATCACCCTTAGCCTCCTATATCCATGAACTACACAATCCCTAGGATTCTCTCTCAGTTCTTGTGCATAATAGCATCATAGGAAGCCTCACATGAGCAAAGGTAGAATAAGTGATTATGGGATTGATGTTGTATTTTCATGAGTGAATTTCATTTGTAGGTGACATCACCCTATCATGGCATGATGATGATCAAGGAGGTCAGCAAGATAGGTTACAAGAAGGACACATGTGGAGACAAGTCATAAAGATACTGTCATGCAAGAATAGAGGAACCTTGGACCATGATAGATAGATGGAAACCGAGATGATGTGAAAGGCTTTAGTACTATAATCAACTCCTTTGGAGGATGAAGATTAAGCACCTTACAGATCAATATTGATGAGTTGAAGACAACAAAAAAGGGAAGATCTTGGCCTTTATGCACTATGAAGTCTTATGTTATCATCACCAAGTCATGGCTTCTCAAAGTGTCATCACAAAAGTCATATGTGGTAAATGTATTTTTTCCACATTATTTGTGGAATGTAATTATGTAATTTCCCAAAAAATTAGAAAATGTAAAAGGTGGGGAAGCCCGAGGGTCCACATGGAATATGAAAAGTCACTAGAAAGTTCTAAAATCATTTAGAAGCTCAAAAGTTACATACAAATTCAAAAAGTCACATGGGAGCTCAAGAGTCACGAGGGAAGGTAAAGAGTCACAAGGGAGGTGGAGATCCACCTCATTTGTTATATATACACCCTCATAGATCAATAAAAGGATTTTGAACCTATTATTCTCTAGCTTAGCATAGCACAAAAGATCATTCTTTAGAGGAGCAAGTGGTGACTTAATTTTCCACTATTGGGTCTAGTGTCACATCATTGTAATTGTGTGTATTGGAAATTTTACTTAATATATGAAGCTCTCAGAGCCTGCACAATTTCATGCATATGTCATGAATGATTATAAGACTATTCTTTCATTTTTTGCAATGTATGTTTATGTTCCTACATATTAATGAAAATGAACTATTTCATTGGCTTTGGTATGCATCTTGTTGAATGTGGATTGTTATTTGGTTTCATGATTATTGTTTCGTTGTGAACTATTTGGCAAGTTAACTAATGAGTCTTCCCTTTCTCTTGTGTGTTTTTTTTAGTATAATACTATTACTTTTCTTCTAGAGGCTCACTCTTTCTCTCCCTTTCATGAAAGTACCTTATATACTTTGCAATTGAATGCTTCGTAGTGTCAACTTACTTGTTGATCTAAAAGTTTGTGCACAATATATTATGTTGATAATTGCAGCCAAGGTAAATCCCTAAGAATAATGGTGGTCATACCTATTATCCAAATGGGGCTCCTACTCCAAATAGTGTGAGGTCTATTTGGGGCTTCATACCGGGGAGACCTCCTTTGTTGGTAGATTTCCAGCACCGTCAACGATCAGTGCTAGAAGGAGGGACAAATGACAAGTTGATCCTCTTAATTCTATTTTGAATCTCTTATCTTGAATGGCTTCTTCCCAAATCATAATCCCATGATCTTTTTGAACATATCAAATCTTACAAAACCCGTGGAAATCATCATAACTTGTCACATCTCAAGTTTGATGGAAAGGGTCCAACAATCGCGCTTGGGAATACGATTTTATTCATTCAATTTCTCCTTCCTAATGGAATAGATTTTAATGATGTTTAGGCTAATTTTTTTTCCCTTAGACTTGAAGGTCGTGTTGAGCATTGGTGTCATACATTCTCAGTTGCTTCTATTCATTCATTTGAGCAACTTGTTAAGGAGCTTCATGAAGCTTTTGACAGGTATGATTATAAATATGTATATAAAAGGATCAATCAACTTAGAATGAAACCTAGTATATTTTTGTTTTTTTAAGTTTTTTCTAATGTTTTTAATCTCAATTCTAGTAATTTTTTTTTGTTAATTTTCTATTTTTTTAATCTAGTTTGTTTAAATTTTTTTTTTTTTAAGTTTTTTGTTAATGTTTTTTAAAAATTTTATACTTTTACTTAATTTTATAGTTTTTTTTACTTTTTTTTTTCCATATATATTTTTTTTATGGTTTATGAGATTTTTTTTTTTTTTTTAAATTTTTTTATAATTTATTATATTTTTATGTGTATATTTTTATATTTTTATATACACACACACACACACGTTTTGTTGTTTGTGTTGTGTTTTTTTCATTGTTTTTTTATTTTATTTTTATTTTTATTTTTATTTCTTCATTATTCTTTTGAAATTTTAATGTTTTTTGGAGTCCTGATAAAATCTATTACGCCATTATTTCAAAATGTTGAAAATTTACCCTAGAAAAATATGTTATTCAAGCATCAACACTTTTCGTTTTGAGGGTGTTTTTTGCACAAAAAATTGGTTTTCAGTGCCATTTTTAAAACATGTTGAAAATTACCTCTAGAGGAAAGAAAAATTATTCTAGCATCAACACTTTTCATTTTGAAGGTTTTTTTTGCACAATTTTTGCACAAAAAATTGGTTTTCACTGCCATTTTTAAAACGTGTTGAAAATTTACCCTAGAAAAAATAAGCGTTATTCCAGTATCAACACTTTTCGTTTTTAGCACTGTTTTTCATGTTTTTTTGGGGTTTTTTGGCTAGAGTTCCTGTTTTGAGTTTATAGTTACCGTTTCAAAGTTTACATTGTTAGCCTATTTTTCCATCTTGTTCTTTTTCCATTTTTGCTAAATATAACGATGCAATATTCCTTTTTATGGCTAACTGGGGTAAGCATTGGAGAAGTCTTTTGGATCCTCTCCTCTTTTTTAGGTGTTGCTTGTGAGAATGAGGTTATGGAATGAACAACCATGTTGATCGGTCTAAGAGAAGGATGGAATAGATTGTTGTTACACTCTGTGTGCTGTTATAGATCTTGCTGTTACATCACAATGTTGTAACAGGTGTTGTTGTTACACCACGTTGTTGTTACAGGTTACAACTGTTACACCTCGTGTGTTATTACAAGGTTGTTGTTACCTAGTGATTGCTGTTACATCCCAAACCATCATTTGACCGCAGGATGCTGTTACACCATAGCTGGCAAAGTCGTGGGTACTATTCCACACAACAACTATTGGAAGTTATGAATTGTTTATTTAGAAAGTGACAGATCCAAGTGGTTATGATCTTAACCGATGTATTTGAATAACATTCATATTTAGGAACTGGTTATAATGATTTATATTTTATGATCAACATGAGAATCGTGAGATTCTCATGATTGATCTATTCCTGATTTTGGGTATGTAATAACTATAAGAGAAACTTAATCTCTCAGGTATGGGAGATGACATAGAGAGCACTGTTATTTTGATCTTGTAACTTTTATTTTTTTTTAATATCAAAGACACTGCGATGATGCTGTTGTTGTTTCTAAGCTGATTCTTTAACTAATTTAGTGTTCATTCCTGTGCCCCTTTAGGGAGGAAGGGCCCTCCTCTTTAGCAGGGTCTGTAATGGTAGAGTAGTTGTATATTATTGTTTCTCTCTTTTATCATTTGTATCATTTTCTACTGTCACTGTATAATTTGTAGAATATATCTGCTTCAGTTCCAGAATTATGTTATGCTATTACGCCGATTTTATTAGCAGTATGGTAGTTGACCAGCTAGTGTAGTTATCAGTACTGTGTGTGGCACGCCTTTTCTATGGTAATTGTAGTTGTGATTCCATTTATGTAGAGAGTTTTAATTTTTGCATGAATGATTTAGTTTCTGCAATTGATTCAACGACATTCTTTACTGTTTTCTATTTTCACTCTTGGTTGTAGTGTATCGACACAGATAGTGCAAAATCCATTGAAATAATAGACCTACCCTGGGTTAACAATTAAAATTGCAGTCTATTAGCACCTAAATCTGCCTTAGGCTGAAGGAAGGAAAAAATTAGGGTAACCACAAACCACACTCAGTCTGGTAGCTAGCCCTACCAGAGCAGGAGAGGGCTCTCTCCAAGTCAAGCTCAGGGAATAGATAGGCAAAATGGTCTGAGATGACTTACAATGCGATATTGACCTTAGGCTAGTAAGTGAAAAAGGATTTTGGAAAAGATTTTTGAAAGTGGCCGAGCTTCTGGGATGTATATGGGACTGGCGATTAGCAAAGAACAGAGAATTGAGAATGAATGCACAGGTTATTCCGTGAGGCAAGGTAGGTAGGAAGTGCAACAATTTCAACTTAAGGTGATGCAAAATGGAAAGATTGCTGAAGAGGGTGAAAAGGGCATGGTCGCATGAATCCTTTTCATCAGAAGAATAACGCTGCACATGAAATTTTCCCACAGACTGAGCAATATAAATTGAATTCTACCTAATCTCACTTAGAAAATTTCACTGAAATGAAACATGAAATGAATTATGGAACATAACAAGATACATATGGAACATAAGAACACATTTGCTACACTCACAACCACAAGAATCTCATGAAACAAAGCCGCTGCCTTTCATTAATCCTCTGTAAAAAATACACAGTGCAGAAACAAAGTTTCTTTCCCACAGTCTCCCAGAAGTTACAAGCCAGCCAACCCTTTGCAAATAACTTGCTTACAATATATGGAAAGTGTAGAGAAGAGATGGAACACCCAGGGGTTGGGATGTTACTCAAATCATTTCGAAAAGGAGATGGAGAGCCAACCATCAGCTACAGGTGCAGCGCTCTCAAGCATGACATTTGGCTGTGGTGACCCTTTGAATTCTTTTGCCACTTGGATAGATGCCCACTTGGAGAGAAAATTCTTTAAAAGGTGCCCTTGGTGCCAAAAAACCAAAGAGTAGATGATCGGGCCCACTTGGAGAAGTCGCGACTGGAAATTTCGCGAACCGGGAGCAATTTGGCCGTTTTTTCCCTTGTGTGCCGCGCCAAATTCCCTTTGCGTCATGCCACCTTGGAGCCTATTTTGGGGCACTTTCAGGTGTCCAAAATGTGCCCAAGTGGGCTTGCTGGAAATCTTGTCCTATCTACTTTCCAACCCAACTGGAATTTCTGAATTTGAAGCTCATTTGCCCCTCCAAAACTTCATTCTCCCAAGACTGCTTTCTGTGTGTCCAAAAAGTGGCAGAGAGGCCATTTTTGGGTGTTTTCTGACCTTTAGGAGACCCAAAACTTGTCAAAATTTCTAGCCCGGACACCAGTAGACATATTTTTCGATTCTGAATCCAAATATGGAAGCCATTCCTTGATCCGAGTTCTAGATTTTTAGCGTCACGCCAATGGCGCGGCACACAGGGAGAAATTTCCTATTTTGTGCCAAAAAAATTTGCCTGTGACCAAAATTTGCCCAAATTCCTTGAAATTTGGGTTGGAGGTTCCCTATGAAGTGCTTTGCTGGGCTAAGGAAGCCTCAGCCAAGATTCGAAGCCGATCTTGCTCCTTTGCCTCCTTTGCCTCTTTTGTCGCTTTGCTCAATTTTGCCTTTAGGCTCCTGATTCTCGCCTTGGAACTCATGTTGCGGGCCTGGTAGTGATGAGTCAAGCACCTCAGCATGTCTTTCTCCCTGTTTGCTTTGTCCAACAGCCTCTCCAAATGCATGTTGACTCTCTCAAGGTTGGACTCCCGGTCTTCATCGATTTCTTGCTCCAAAGAGGTGAGCGGAACCCTTCTTCTTTGAGCAACTTGGCGCTGCTCACGGATGTTCTGCAGCTCCATGATCGTCTGTTGGTCCTCAAGCTATTTGTTTCTCTGCTCCAGGTAGTTCATGTTCCACTTGGCCCTTTCTAGATCAATGGTCAAGTCTTCAATCTCTGATTGCTGCTCCTTGATGATCTCTATAAGCTCCTCATTGGTAGGTTCTGCATCTGGCTCATCATCCTGGAGGAGAACAAACTCGGTCTCTTGCTCACCTGATGGCCCCTCATCCTACACTGGCTCCTTGCCCTTGCCCTGCTCCTGTGATGCTGATGGCAGAAGCGAGGACCCTTCCACCCCGGGTGGAGATAACACTCACTTTTCTGCTGCAAACAACGGTCTGGTGCCTTTCGGATAGCCTCTCTGATATGTGATGTATACTGGCATGGTGGCAGTCTCATGGCTATCAAGTTGATGTGCAGGACTTCCCATCTCAGGCTCTAACTGATGTGAAGGACCTCCCAACTCATGTTCTGCCTTTGATATCACCGGTGGAGCGATGAAGAAATCACGGGAAATAAATTCCTCCCAATCAATACCCTGCAATCCAACCTGATGGTCCAATGAAATCCGGATGAGAGAAAAATTATAGACACTGTTTAGCTGCTGTCGTGGGGTCTTGCGTTGCATGAAGTTTTTCATCTTCTCAATGTTGTTGCAAATGAAAAATGGGAGGCTCATCATCTTTACCCTGGTGAAGTGCATGAGCAAGCGGATGTGATAAGCATAAAGGCGAGAAAACCTCCCCTTGCAACTGAAATATTTCATGATCAATCTCATGAGTGGGGCATACTCCTCCCTCTAAAATATGAAAGGAAAAACTCTAGTGAGCTGGCTCAAGCAGCTGTTCTTGTTGTAAGGCTCATAGTGATGCCTCTCCACCTTCTTTTTCTTATGCCACTGCTCTCCAACGTTAGGTATCCCCGTTGCCACTGATATAGCCTCCGGTGTCAAGGTGAAAGTGACCCCAGCTAGTACAGATTGGCCTCCCTGTAGATGAAGTGTGAAAAGGCAGGCCAACTCATGATGTACTCTAACATTTGCCACCCTTTGGCAAAATTCATAACATGCCAAGTGCTGGAAACAAGACATGGAAAGTGGGCATGCCTGTAGATCTGTGAGGGTGTTGGGCTCATCTCTGAGATGTCTGCCACTCTGGTGATGTCTCCTAGGGGCCCTCTCTCCTAAAGATGTGTCACTATGTGTATCCCCCTCATAATCTGATGAATTTTCTGATGCCATCACTGCTGCTTGTACCTTGAGTTTAATGCTGCCCTTTGGATTCAATGACACTGATGAATGCTCTGAAAATCTGTTACCAAGGGGACAACAAAACAGGTGAGTGTTAGGAGGGGGATGATGAAAAGGAGAATAGGGTTTTAAATGGGAAATTTATCAGGGATTTGGGAGTGTTTGGGGTATGGTTTTGATGGGGTAGAGATAAGGAACTTTTGAGCTATATGAGTAAAGGGGACAGAGGGATATGATTGCAATGTAGCTAGGGTAACTAGTAGGGAAAAATGCTCCAGGGGAATTAACTGATAGAGGTAGGGTAGGAGCATATTTAACAATCAAGTTACTGTAGCAAAACCCTAGCTTTTTTACCCTTTTTGTGTCATTTTTGTGTTTGTTTAAAAATAATTTGCTTTTGATTTCATGGTCACCAAAACATATTTTTCCTTGAGTTAAGGATCAATGGTTAAAAGATTTATGGGAACTTTTGCAATTTTGAGAGCCAATTTACAAAAATTTGGGAGATTTGGTGCTTTTTTAGGCTCACAG
This sequence comes from Pinus tabuliformis, assembly GCA_031772625.1. Classification (NCBI taxonomy): domain Eukaryota; kingdom Viridiplantae; phylum Streptophyta; class Pinopsida; order Pinales; family Pinaceae; genus Pinus; species Pinus tabuliformis. The sequence continues at coordinate 683,031,380 of CM062820.1, read as the reverse complement.
GCCTGTGCGCCGCGCGCCGGGTATGCGCTGCGCCAGTGTAATGTTAACACTGTGGCCGGGCTCCCAGTGCGCTGCGCCACATTGTGTGTGCGCCGCGCGCGGTCAAACGACACAATTTTTGTTTGAAAAATAGGGGAGGGAGTTTTATGGGGATTTTAGGGGGTTTTCTTGGGAGACAAGGAAGAATGGAGGTTAAAATGATGAGGAGTGAGGGGAAAAGGGGAGGAAAGTGACCTTGGTGCTAATCATTACCATCTGGCAACCCCATCAATCATTTTTCTTGTTGCTTTTTCCATGAAAGTCCATTATGCTTTTGGATACCTTTCAAACATCTTACAAACAGCTAAACATTGACCAAATTGATGGAGAAGAGGTGTCATAAGGCCTACCTCATGATTTGATAGCTTTCACAAAGATTTGAAACGGTTTGGCACTGTTTTTATGCCCCTGGCTGTGTGCGTCGTGCGCCAAGCCCAATGCGCTGCACGCCCTAAGTGCGTCACGCCCTTGTGGATTTTGCACTGTGGGCTGGCTGCCAATGCGTCATGCCCTCCATGTGCGTCGCGCGCCCTGGTGTGCGCACTGTGCCACCTAGCAATTTGCCCTCCTTACTCGAATTCCTCCTCCTTAGCTCTCTTTTCTTCAACAATGCCTCTCTCAAGCTTTTTCATAACACCATGAGTTAGTCTTGGGTCAAAAAAAATATAAATAGGCTTTGAGAGAGTTGGGTTTAATTTTTTCCTCTTTGAAAACCCACTTTCTAATGTTTGAGCTTTGCACTTTTCATTGACTTTTAAAACACTATGTTTTTCCTTTTTCTTTGAAATTTTGGCTCTCATGATAAAATTTTCGACATTTCTTTGCGAGGACTGTGTGACTAGTCCTCTGGCTTTGAAATCCATGATTGCATATGAAAATGTCAACTGGCGATTTTTGGAAAATTTTGTCATAGTTGACCTTGTTTGACTTTTCTTCAAAACTGAGTTTTGAAGAAGAGTCGATGTCTCTTGCGGTGATGATGATGCTTTCTTGAACCATAGCTGTATAAGATCTCCCTCTGGCTTGCATGACTTTGTTCTGGACATGTTTTTTTCAAAAACCACATTGATGATTTCCTAGACCCAGCAATAAAAAGGACTTTGACCTGTAATATGAACAGACCTTGGCTATCATGAATTTCAGTGATTGTGGATCAAGACCTGAACCAACAGGGGCAGACATGAGGGAAAATGAGTAGCATGACTTTCTCCATCAGATCATGACATGTCCCTAGCGAAATGCAACTGAGTGGATGGAGTGGGGCACCTAAAATTGAAATGCAGAAAGAGCTTTGATCTCTGACAGAGGGCTGACCAGACTGACTCTAACATTGGCTCCAATGGGGGATGGTAGCTCCTTGGAGGTGCTAAGAACAACAGATCTCTGGAGGAGCTAGGCAGTGCCTCTGGGTCCATTGGGCTATGGAGTCATCATTTTGATAAACAACATAGACTCTGACTTATTTATAAAATTGGAATAACCAAGAAATTGACTCAAACTTGACAACTGGAATAACTCAAAAACTGACTTTACATATTGAAAAGAAACTGAAATAAAAATGGTATTTACAATGACAGTGGAAGTAGCGTTAATAAATCAGCAATGATACCGCTTGAGCAGCAGACCATTGATCGGCCCTCCAGGACAGTCTTCCTCGTTCATTTCTTTCAGAAGAAAGGCATTCTGACCTCTATATGCTGCAATGTTGAAAGGACCTTTCCACAGATTTTCGAACTTTCCATGCTTGCCTTTCTCTTCATTCCTTGCATCCCACTTCAGCACCACATCATCCAATTGAAATTTGTCTACTTTAGCTTTTTTTTCATAAATTTTCTTTATATTCTCCTGCAACTTGGATGTGTTTTTGAAAACTTCTTCTCTTGTTTGCTGCAAGTGGATCATTTGATTCAGCCTTCTCTGCATGGGATCTTCCTCACTGCCGGCCTCCTGAAGAAGTTTGACCACCGGGGCAACAAGGGAAGTGGGAAATACTGTGTCCACACCATAAACCAGCTCAAACGGTGACATACCAATAGAATTTTTCTGACTAATTATATCTGCCCAAAGTGCATGAACCAGCCTCTTGTTCCAACTCTTCTTATTAATTTCTAGCAGCTTCTTGATGATGTTGACCAAAGATTTATTCGAAGATTCCGCCAATCCATTGCCTTGCGGATGATAGGCAGTTGAATGACCCAAAATTATGTGATATTTGTGACAAAATTCTACCATCCTTTTCGATTTAAAAGCTGCTGCATTATCAATGATTATTTTGTTTGGACAACCAAAGCGAGACAAGATGTTATTTTCGAGAAATGAGATGATTACCATGTCCGTCTCTTGTCTAGTAGGTGCTGCCTCAATCCATTTTGTGAAGTAGTCCGTCGCTGTAAGGATCCACCTATGCTGTCCGGAAGAGGCGGGATGAATTTCCCCAATGAAATCCAACCCCCACTGCTGGAATGGAGCGCTCACTTCGATAGGCTTGAGTGGAAAATGCTATAGTTTCTGTTTTCCTTCGAAAATTTGACACTTATGACAGCGCTTTACCATCTTATTCACATCCACAAACAAAGTCAGCCAGTAGTACCTCGCTCTCAAGATTTTGTTCACTGTTGACTTCCAAAAAAGATGTCCACCGCACTCTCCTCCGTGGAAGTCCTCCATGACTTTCTTTGCCTCCTCTTCCACCAGACAATTTAACAAAATACCACCGAGATCTTTCCAATACAGTGCAGAATTCAAGACACAAAACTTGGCAGCCTTCAATTTAAGTGTTCTCGCTTTGTTTCTAGCCATGTCGGGCGGTGGTGATAGATTTTTCAGCACATATATTATATCAGAATACCATGGGGACAAAGAAAACATCTCGGATACCTGAACCGAAGTTCCTTCATCATTCTCATCGGACATGGCAGCGATCAGATTTATGTCCAATGCATGCAAATTTGACTCAGCCATTAGCTTCGCCAATCCTTGTCCTTTGACTAGCTTTGTAGACTTGATCTCCACATCGTATTCTACCAAGGCTGTGATCCATTTTCCCCTTCTCCATTCCAGATTGGTCTGCACTAAAACATCTTTCACAGCAGTATTAGGAACATAGGCCAGAATGTGAGAATGTAAGATATACACCCGGAAATCTTTCAGTGCCTTCACCAATGCCAGGGATTTCTCCTCAATAATGTTGTACTTCAAAGCTGCATCCCTTATAGCCCTGCTGAAGAATGCAATAGGTCTTTCATGATCATCCCTCTTCTGCAATAGTACCGCTGCCATAGTGTGCTCAGAAGCAAATGAAAACAATATGAAATCTTGAGTGTAATCCAGGCTGACTAGAACTGGAGCTGAAGAGAGGGCCAATTTGACCAAGTTGAAAGATTTTACAGCCTCATCTATCCATTTCACCTGGCTGTCCTTCTTAAGCATGTTGGTCATTTCTTTCAAATGTTCCGCAAGATTAGGCACAAAGCGACGCAGAAAATTCATCTTACGGTTGAATGACTGTATCTCCTTTTTGTTCCTAGGCAAATCGATCTGCTGAATTGCTCGGACACGTGCTGGGTCTATGCAGATGCCATCTTTTGAAATGATACGCCCAAGTAATTTTCCTTCCTCCATGGCGAACAAGCTCTTATTAGGATTCAGCGATAAACCATATTTCCTGCATTTTTGAAAGACAATTTTTAGGTGATGCATGTGCTCTTCATCAGATTTTGAAAACATCGTCAAGTCATCCAAGTACACCACCAAAAACACATCCTTCTCATTTGCAAACGCCAAGTCCATTGCACGCTGAAATGTGGCACCTGCATTCTTCAAACCGAATGGCATTTTGGCATAGTGAAATGTCCCCCATGGAGTTGTGAATGTTGTCTTATCCCTATCATCTTCATGGACTGAAATTTGGTTATATCATGAATAACCATTAAGCAGGGACATACGAGATGCCCCCACTACTCACTGAAGTATATGGTCCATCTTGGGCAGCGGATAGTTGTCCTTCAATGAGACCTTGTTTAGATTTCTGAAATCAATGCACAGGCGGATCTCACCAGTCTTCTTTCGTATAGGAACTAAGTTAGATATCCAATATGAAAATATGATAGGCACAATGATACCTGACTTGTACAACCTATTTACCTCTTTTTCGATGGATGGCAGCAACTTTGGATTGATCCTTCTCAGCTTTTGTCTAAATGGTTTCTGATTGGGCTTGATAGGTATGGTGTGCTGAATGATGTTCGTATCATAGGTCTTTAAATCAGAATAATCCCAAGCAAATACATCTACAAATGAAGCCATCAAACTGATATATTTGTCCTTGATCTTTGGCGGTAGTGTCTTGGACAATTTTACCAATTTTGGATTTGCTGTTGTACCGATGTTGACTTCTTCTACACCTTTCTCCATGGGCTGCAAAGTTGGCTTGCGGGCTACATCATCCTGATCGAAAAGTTCTTCTAGGGGTATCAAGCCTTTAGGAATGATGTTATTCTTCAGCTGTAATATGTCCATTTGATTGATTTGTACTTCTTCTGTACCATTCCCTTTGTTCTCATTGTTTTCCACATCGATTAAGGTTTCTTTGAACTTGCCTTTGTTGAGCAGAAAATACTTAATCTCCTCATCATCTTGGAACACTTGCCAATGTCGTTGATTGTCTGGAATGGTTGGACAGTGCTTCACATGGATTTCAAATTTATTACTGGAGTTCATGGGGATCTTCAAGCTGCTCGCTACCTTGGCAAGAGCATCAACAATACTATTTTGTATTCGTGGCACACATGTCAAGGTGTATTCAGAAAATAGTTTCAAAATGTCCAAAACTTCATTACGATAGGCCCGCATCCTAGGATGTTTTGCTTGGTACTCACCTTTGACCTGTTTTATCACCAACTCGGAGTCGCCATATACTGAAATCCTCTTTGCATTTAGCTTTCTAAGAATCTTCAGGCCAACAATCAGAGCTTCATATTTGGCTTCATTGTTGGAACATTCAAAGGCCAGCTTGTACGAGCAAACTCTCACGCTGCTAGGTACTTTGTTTGGGGTGGAGAAAGGACTGCGTACCCAAATACCAATACCAGCTCCATCATTCCCTACTGCTCCATCAAAATCCATGGTCCATAAGCCTTCTTCTTCCTCTTGCAAGTGCTGAAAATCTTTTTGCTGTCCATTGTTTGTTTGCTGTCCATCGTTTGTTTGCTGTCCATTGTTTATTTGTTGTCCATCGTTTTCAACTGATTGCCCAATCTTTTGTTGCTTTTCTTGTCTTTCTTTCTTCAAAATCTCTCTAAATTTTTTTGTTATCTCTGGAATGTCGTCTGCTTCTACCATCTGACTATCTATTTCATTTAAACTATATGAAAACAAAACAAAAGACTCTAAATCTGTATGTACATAGTTTATAGGATGATTTATTGGTTTCTCCTTGCTTGTGATCATATACTTCATCTTTTGTTCCCGATATAATTTCCTCATCTGTCCAAACACTGGGATTGTCGCATAGGAGAAATCCAGCTGTAGTGTCCCCTTCAATTTTGCCACCCAAGACCTGGAAAGAAGCATACCAAACCTTGGAGGAATGTCTGCTACCACTACATCCATCAGAACATTTTTCATAGGAAGCTGATCTAGACTCACAACTAAGTCTTTGATGAGCCCTATGCATCTTACTCTGCTGGAGTCAAATGAATACAAATCATGATATTGGTGGGTGATGTCCAGACCAAGCTTGTCCATGATAGCCTTGGGCATGAGATTATGAGAGGCTCCAGAATCGAACATGGCATTGTGTAGCACAAATTCATGCAATCACAAACTGATATAGAAGGGTGGTACCTCGCTCTCAAGAGACTCACCATTTTTCGCTGGCCCAAAAGTCATTTTAGGTTGATCATCTTCCACATTTACCATGTCGGACATTGGGTCCAAATTCAACATTTTAGAAATCTGTCCTCTATAGCTGCTGTTCTTCATGATTTCAGTCAAAGGGATGGATACCTTTAGCTTAGAAATCTCATTCTCTAGGCTGAAAGCAGGAATTCTTTCTACCTCTTTGACTGGGATCTCTTTCCTTTCCTTGTCTTTTGGGGTGGTCGATTGCTGTGATTGTTCTGCTGATTTTGATTTGCTGCTCTCTGGAACAACCGCCTCCTTTCCCTTTCTTTGTGTAGCTAATAGATCTTTCTTTGTTGTTTCATCCTCCTTCTTTTTCTGAATTTGTTTAGCCGGTACATCTCTGTTTCGAAGGGAATATCGCTGTTGTGTGGACAAAGCATTCATATACCCCCTTTGATATTCCTCTGACTCTTCTTCCAACACGGTTTCGTTAGCTAGGATAAAATTAGTGTCTTGGTGTGTAGCTGAGTTCACTGCACATTCTTCTTCTTTGGTGATGTAAGTAGGCAACTCATCTGGAGTAAAAAGATGGTTTTCCTCGCCTATTACATTCCCTTCCTCATCTGATTCCGGTCCATGTAGAAAATTCTGCTGCAAAGGTGTTTGTATCGGCTGTTGTGCTGTCTGTTCTTGAGTCCGATGATCTCTCTGTCTTATCCTATATTATGACTGCTGTTGGCCACGAAAGTTAGGATTCCTAACTTGTGGCTCTGGCTTGTCAAGTTTTACCCTTTCGAGCATCTGTTCTACCTTCTTGAGCAGCTGATCCATTGAAGAAGATTCTTCTTTCACCATGGTTTTCTTCTTTGCTTTCGCTCTTGCTCTTTTGGATAGCAGGTTAGCCTCAACGTTGACTGCAATTTTTTGCATATCTTCCATTGTAGCCAGTTCTCTCTCTCGTAATTGGTATGCCATGTCAGCATTAAAACCATCCGGAAACTTCATCATTGCTAGTCCCACAGGTGGCTTTAGATGGTCTGGGATGTCTTTGTAGACTGCATTAAATCTAACACAATAATCTTGGACTGACTCACTGACATTCCGCTTGATTTGTTCATACTTGGCCAGAATTTGAAGGGGATTCTTTTTGACTTCCCACCTCTTCAAAAATTGTCTTTGTAGCTCCAACAAGGTGGTGATACTTGTAGCAGTCAAACCTCTGAACCATTTCCTCACATCACCTGCAAATGTTTGTACAAAGAGCCTGATTTCCACGTTCTCCGCATCGATCTCATGAAGTTCATAGAAATCTGCCATTTTATCCACATGTTGTTGAGCTGTAATACTATTAGGAGTGCCATCAAAATACAGGATTTTACTTTGATAGTCATTTGGCATGTCATCTAGGACTTGGGGCAGAACAAGAGGAGCAAAACGGGCAACCATCATTCTTGGTGGATTTGGCCTTGGAGGTGTTGGAGGAGTGTGCACAGTTTGCAAGGGGATTGCACTTGGAGTTTGGGGCTGTGTGGTAATGTAGTTATCAATTAATCTATTAGCTCTTTCCGTCTCAAGGTCTACAATAAATTGCGGATCGGGGACAGTGTAATCAACAACCTTTTCGGATTTAGATTCAAACAATGATATCTCAAATCGTTTGTCAAACTCAAGCTCTTCAAGATACTCAAAAATATCGGGACATGAAGGGGATTTGAACACGGGGGTTATGGTGCTTTCTTGACGAAGGAGTCTTGGGATCAAATTTGGATTTTCATAAATGTGAGGAGGGTCTGGGTCCGGATTTGCTCTGGTGTATCGTCTTGAAGCCAACGTGCTATTGAGAGGAATTACGGGACACAATCAACTTACTTAGCCTTTCCAATCCTAAGGTCATCATTCGGAAGCCTAGAATTCTTATGAAACAAGGGGATTTAATTTTCAACTTAGTCCCCAGTGGAGTCACCACTATGTTAGCACCTAAATCTACCTTAGGCTGAAGGAAGGCAAAAATTAGGGTAACCACAAACCACGCTCAGTCTGGTAGCTAGCCCTACCAGAGTAGGAGAGGGCTCTCTCCAAGTCACGCTCAGGGAATAGATAGGAAAAATGGTCTGAGATGACTTACAATGCGATATTGACCTTAGGCTAGTAAGTGAAAAAGGATTTTGGAAAAGATTTTTGAAAGTGGCCGAGCTTCTGGGATGTATATGGGACTGGCGATTAGCAAAGAACAGAGAATTGAGAATGAAGGCACAGATTATTCCGTGAGGCAAGGTAGGCGGGAAGCGCAGCAATTTCAACTTAAGGTGATGTGGAATGGAAATATTGCCGAAGAGGGTGAAAAGGGCATGGTCGCATGAATCCTTTTCAACAGAAGAATAACACTGCACATGAAATTTTCCCACAGGCAGAGCAATATAAATTGAATTCTACCTAATCTCACTTAGAAAATTTCACTGAAATGAAACATGAAATGAATTATGGAACATAACAAGATACATATGGAACATAAGAACACATTTGCTACACTCACAACCACAAGAATCTCATGAAATAGAGCAGTTGCCTTTCATTAATCCTCTGTAAAAAATACACAGTGCAGAAACAAAGTTTCTTTCCCACAGTTTCCCAGAAGTTACAAGCCAGCCAACCCTTTGCAAATAACTTGCTTACAATATATAGAAAGTGTAGAGAAGAGATGGAATGCCCAGGGGTTGGGAAGTTACTCAAATCATTTCTAAAAGGAGATGGAGAGCCAACCATCAGCTACAGGTGCAACGCTCTCAAGCATGACATTTGGCTGTGGTAACCCTTTGCATTCTTTTGCCACTTGGATAGATGCCCACCTGGAGAGAAAATTATTTAAAAGGCACCCTTGGTGCCAAAAAACCGAAGAGTAGATGACCGAGCCCACTTGGAGAAGTTGCGACCCGAAATTTCGCGAACCGGGAGCAATTTGGCCGTTTTTTCCCCTGTGCGATGTGCCAAATTCCCTGTGCATCACGCCACTTTGGATCCTGTTTTGGGGCACTTTCAGGTGTCGAAAATGTGCCCAAGTGGGCTTGTTGGAAATCCTGTCCTGTCTACTTTCCAACCCAACTAGAATTTCTGAATTTGAGGCTCATTTTCGCCTCCTAAACTTCATTCTTCCAAGACTGCTTTCTGTGTGTCCAAAAAGTGGTAGAGAGGCCATTTTTGGGTGTTTTTTGACCTTTAGGAGACCCAAAACTTGTCAAAATTTCTAGCCCGAACACCAGTAGACATATTTTTCGATGCTGAATCCAAATATGCAAGCTCTTCCTCGATATGAGTTCTAGATTTTTAGCATTGCGCCAGTGGCGCGACGCACAAGGAGAAATTTCCTGTTTTGTGCCCAAAAAATTTGCCTGTGACCAAAATTTGCCCAAATTCCTTGAAATTTGGGTGAGAGGTTCCCTATGAAGTGCTTTGCTAGAAGAAGGAAGCCTCAGCCAAGATTCGAAGCTGATCTTACTCCTTTGCCTCCTTTGCCTCTTTTGTCGCTTTGCTCAATTTTGCCTTTAGGCTCTTGATTCTCGCCTTGGAACTCATGTTGCGGGCCTGGTAGTGATGAGTCAAGCGCCTCAGCATGTCTTTCTCCCTGTTTTCTTTGTCCAACAGCCTCTCCAAATGGATTTTGACTCTCTCAAGGTTGGAATCCCGGTCTTCATCGATTTCTTGCTCCAAAGAGGTGAGCGAAACCCTTCTTCTTTGAGCAACTTGGTGCTGCTCACGGATGTTTTGCAGCTCCATGATCGTGTGTTGGTCCTTAAGCTATTTGTTTCTCCACTCCAGGTAGTTCATGTTCCACTTGGCCCTTTCTAGATCAATGGTCAAGTCTTCAATCTCTGATTGCTACTCCTTGATGATCTCTATAAGCTCCTCATTGGTAGGTTCTGCATCTTGCTCGTCATCCTCGAGGAGAACAAACTTGGTCTCTTGCTCACCTGATGGCCCCTCATCCCGCACTGGCTCCTTGCCCTTGTCTTGCTCCTGTGATGCTGATGGCGGAAGCGAGGCCCCTTCCACCACGGGTGGAGATAACACTCGCTTTGCTGCTGCAAACAACGGTCTGGTGCCTTTCGGATAGGCTCTCTGATATGTGATGTATACTGGCATGGTGGCAGTCTCATGGCTATCAAACTGATGTGCAGGACTTCACATCTCAGGCTCAAACTGATGTGAAGGACCTCCCAGCTCATGTTTTGCCTCTGATATCAACAGTGGAGCGCTGAAGAAATCACGGGAAATAAAGTCCTCCCAATCAATACCCTGCAATCCCAACTGATGGTCCACTAAAATCCGGATGAGAGCAAAATGATAGACACTGTTTAGCTGCTGTCGTGGGGTCTTGCGTTGCATGAAGTTTTTCATCTTCTCAATGTTGTTGCAGATGAAAAATGGGAGGCTCATCATCTTTACCCTGGTGAAGTGCATGAGCAAGCGGATGTGATAAGCATAAAGGCGAGAAGACCTCCCCTCACAACTGAAATATTTCATGATCAATCTCATGAGTGGGGCATAATCCTCCCTCAAAAATCTGAAAGGAAAACCTCTAGTGAGCTGGCTCAAGCAGCTATTCTTGTTGTAAGGTTCATAATGATGCCTCTCCACCTTATTTTTCTTATGCCACTGCTCTCCAATGTTAGGTATCCTTGTTGCCACTGATATAGCCTCCGGTGTCAAGGTGAAAGTGACCCCAGCCAGTACAGATTGGCCTCCCTGTAGATGAAGTGTGAAAAGGCGGGCCAACTCATGATGTACTCTGACATTTTCCACCCTTTGGAAAAATTCATAACATGCCAAGTGCTGGAAACAAGACATGGCAAGTGGGCACGCCTGTAGCTCTGTGAGGGTGTTGGGCTCGTCTCTGAGATGTATGCCACTCTGTTGATGTCTCCTATGGGACCTCTCTCTTGAAGATGTTTCACTGTGTGTATCCCCCTCATAATCTGATGAATTTTCTGATGCCATCACTGCTGCTTGTACCCTGAGTTTAATGCTGCCCTTTGGATTCAATGACACTGATGAATGCTCTGAAAATCTGTTACCAAGGGGACAATAAAACAGGGGAGTGTTAGGAGGGGAATGATGAAAAGGGGAATAGGGGTTTAAAGGGGAAATTTATCAGGGATTTGGGAGTGTTTGGGGTATGGTTTTGATGGGGTAGGGTTAAGGAACTTTTGAGCTATATGAGTAAAGGGGACAAAGGGATATGATTGCAATGTAGCTAGGGTAACTATTAGGGAAAAATGCTCCAGGGGAATTAGCTGATAGAGGTAGGGTAGGAGCATATTTAACAATCAAGTTACTGTAGCAAAACCCTAGCTTTTTTACCCTTTTTGTGTCATTTTTGTGTTTGCTTAAAAAAAATTTGCTTTTGATTTCATGGTCACCAAAACATATTTTTCCTTGAGTTAAGGATCAATGGTTAAAATATTTATGGGCACTTTTGCAATGTTGAGAGCCAATTTACAAAAAATTTGGAGATTTGGTGCTTTTTTAGGCTCACAGGCCTATGCGCCACACGCTTTGCTCAGTGCGCTGCGCGCCGGGTATGCGCCATGCCAGTGTAATGTTAACACTGTGGCCGGGCTCCTAGTGCGCCGCGCGCGGTCAAACGACACAATTTTTGTTTGAAAAATAGGGGAGGGAGTTTTAGGGGGATTTTAGGGGGTTTGCTTGGGAGACAAGGAGGAATGGAGGTGAAAATGATGAGGAGTGAGGGGACAAGGGGAGGAAAGTGACCTTGGTGCTAATCATTACCATTTGGCAACCCCATCAACCGTTTTTCTTGTTGCTTTTTCCATGAAAGGCCATTGTGCTTTTGGATACCTTTCAAGCATCTTACAAACAACTAAACATTGACCAAATTGATGGAGAAGAGGTGTCATAAGGCCTACCTCATGATTTGATAGCTTTCACAAAGATTTGAAATGGTTTGACATTGTTTTTATGCCCCTGGCTGTGTGCGTCGCGCGCCAAGCCCAGTGCGCGCGTGCCCTGAGTGCGTCGCTCCCTTGTGTATTTTGCACTGTGGGCTAGCTGCCAATGCGTCGTGCCCTCCGTGTGCGTCGCACGCCCTGGTGTGTGCGCCGCGCCACCTAGCAATCTGCCCTCCTTACTCGAATTCCTCCTCCTTAGCTCTCTTTTCTTCAACAATGCCTCTCTCAAGCTTTTTCATAACACAATGGATTAGTCTTGGGTCAAAAAAAATATATATAGGCTTTGAGAGAGTTGGGTTTAATTTTTTCGTCTTTGAAAACCCACTTTCTAATGTTTGAGCTTTGCACTTTTCATTGACTTTTAAAACACTCTGTTTTTCCTTTTTCTTTGAAATTTTGGCTCTCATGATAAAATTTTCGGCGTTTCTTTGCGGGGACTGTGTGACTGGGCCTCTGGCTTTGAAATCCATGACTGCATCTGAAAATGTCAACTGGCGATTTTTGGAAAATTTTGTCATAGTTGACCTTGTTTGACTTTTCTTCAAAACAGAGTTTTGAAGAAGAGTCGATGTCTCTTGCGGTGATGATGATGCTTTCTTGAACCATAGCTGTATAAGATCTCCCTCTGGCCTGCATGACTTTGTTCTGGACATGTTTTTTTCAAAAACCACATTGATGATTTCCTAGACCAAATAAAAAGGACTTTGACCTGTAATATGACCAGACCTTGGCTATCATGAATTTCAGTGATTGTGGATCAAGACCTGAACTAGCAGGGGCTAGACATGAGGGAAAATGAGTAGCATGACTTTCTTCGTCAGATCATGACATGTCCCTAGCGAAATACAGCTGAGTGGATGGAGCGGGACACCTAAAATTGAAATGCAGAAAGAGCTTTGATCTCTGACAGAGGGCTGACCAGACTGACTCTAACACAGTCTTGGTCAATTAGGATTAACTAAAAGAACACTACATTTTGGCGCCGTTGCCGGGGATGGCAGTTGACGATACAATCATCCAAGTTGTTTGTTTGATGGTAGAGTGTTCCTAGTCCACAATCGCTGGGCAGTAAGACGAGAGGTAAGAACCTATGCATCACTCAAATATACCTGGGTGGGCTCACCATTGTGATCACTAGGGCACTTAGGGTGTGGAATTATGGTGTTTTCCTAAAACGTGTCTTCATCTCTTTAGTTGTTGGGCAGTAAGACGAGAGGTAAGAACCTTCACAATGCTCTAACATACCTGGGTGGGCTCACCATTGTCGAGTAATGGGACACTTAGGGTGTGAATTAATACACATAGGGTCCATGTGTGCAATTTTAAGAATTATAGAAATACCAAAAATAAACCCCCCCAACACCACCCCCCCCAACTCTAATTAGTCACAGGAAAAATGGGTTGTAAAAATGAAAGGAAGAGTGTAGATTTGGGAAGGAAAACATTTATCCATGAACTGATCTCAAGGGTAGAAAAAGAACAATCAAGTTTTCAAAAGGACGCATGGAAAGCAAGGCCACAAAAAATTGTTACTCCCATAACAAGGATAGAAACCTATGATTCCTCTGTCTTGAGACCATACCATTCTAAAGCTATTGAAAACACTCCTAAGATTAAGCATTCAATTTAGGAGAAAAATGGGGAAGCTGGTAAACTAGAACCTTAGGACTGAGGGGCATCAAAAACCTAAAACAGGAGAGCACTTATTGGTTTATCAATATCCAAATTCCGGCAGCACAGTGAAACAACTAGCCCTGAAGCCACCTGAGCTACCAATTTCACTTGCAAGACAATCATAAGAACAATTTGAAGAATGTCTGTTACAACAAGGATCAAAAGGGTTAACAATGGGGGACAACAATAACAACAACACTAAAACAGATGCTACTGTCACCACATTTGAGTTCCCAATTGAGCATATCAGAGGCGAGGCTCCCATGAAAAATATTCCTTTATCATCCTTGCCATCTTTTCAAGGAATGACTGTAGAAGACCCTGACACCTTCTTATTTGAATTTGATGTTCTGTGAAGGAGTTATCACTATGTTTTAGATGCTCAGAAATTAAAATTATTTCCTGCTACTCTAAAAGGAGCAGCCCTGAGATGGTTCATGGGGTTAGGTTCTACTTCTATTCGAACATGGAGCGACATGAAGGAGGCATTTTTATCAAATTATCAAGACTATTGTAGAACCATGGAATTAAGAGAGGAAGTATTTAGGATGACACAGAAGGAGGATGAGAGCCTGGAGGACTACGAGGAGTGGTTTCATTATAATTTGTAGATGTATAAACAAAGTGATTTAGATCACGAGATCTTGAAGACCATATTCATAAGAGGAATGAGGGATGACTGCCTTGATACCCTGAATCTATTAGGAAAATGGGACATATCTTAGGAACCATTCACCGAAATCATAGAGCTTTGTCTAAGATGATTTAGAGGATCGTCCAAGGGAACAAGCACAATCCGAGATGCCTCCGCCTAAATACAAAAATATGCAAGTGGAGGAGTAACCAGAGTAGAGATTGGGAATTCATTTGAAAATTTTAAAACCGACATCCTCAGTACTCTATCTTCCCAGATAACGATAGCACATATAAAGAAGAAACAAGGAGAAGCTCATACACTTCTGGTTGTGTTTTGTCCAAATTCTTGGAAGAAACATCCCTTGAGGGAATGTGAAATGAACAACATCAGCTTGTGCAATATTTGTGAGCTGGAACATTCTACAGGTCAATGTCCGGAGCTTCCCAGACTGAAAGCAGTACTCAGAGAATCAAGTGAAGAATTTCAATCCTCTTATTTCATCGCACCCAGGAGACCATGGTAGCCATGACCTCCAGGTATGTCCCAATATTTTTCTTCTTTTAATTTGTGGAATAATGCATATAATGCTCAACAATATCCATGGCAATACTCCGCTCCTTCTCCAGCACAGTTTCCTTCACCCTGGAACCAATGGTCCCCCTCTCCATCTATTCAATATCCTCCATCTCAACCATATCCTTGGAATCAGAACTGGAGGGGGAATGCCCAAAGTACAGTCCCATCTAGATTACCAATGTAATAATAGCTACAATTTCCCCCTTTCCAAACTCATGTTCCTACACCGCCTGTGTGACCCCAATTACCTGTGTAACCTAACCCTAACCCAAATAATAAAGTAGCCTAGAGCATAGAGGCTCTGACTACCTTCCAGACTTACCTTATCACTCCCTTTGGAATTAATGAAATTCAACTACGGTCGGATATGGTGATTAAATCAAACCACTCCTCTATCATCACCGGGGAGGAATGTGAACCTTCCAGAGGAGGTATAGTAGATCTTGAGGCAGCTGTTACACCTGCAATAACTGATACAGAGCAAAATAATATGCCTATAACAACCAAACCAAGAATAATTGTTACTCCTGTAACAAGAAACTCGAGTAAGGATGATACACTTGTAGCAGCCAATTCGACTGTTTTGACTCAGGATCCTCCGTATCCTTAGAGATTAACTGATATTGGAATGACCTCACAACTTGACTCCGATTTCCTTAGGGAGTTGCAAAACCTACACGTACGAATTCCTCTGCTGCAGTCTCTTAAAGAAGTACCTATTTATGCCAAAATAGTATGAGACCTGTGCATTAAGAAACCTGGAAGGAAGCCTGAGGACCCTGCTATCATACACATGTTGGGAAAATTATCCGAATTAATGACTGGTCAACCTCTTTTAACCAAGTATAATGATCTAGGAAACCCTATGGCTACTGTATATATTGATGATTAGCCCATAACTAATACATTTATTGATCTTGGGGCGGCCATTATGTGATGACAAAGGACCTCTTTACCACCCCGGGGCTACATGGACTTAGACATATGCCTACTATACTTGAATTAGTAGATAAGTCCCGTGTTAAACTCGAGGGGTTATTAGAAGAAATAGTAATCACAATAGCTTCCTGGAGGTATCCAGCTGACTTTCTTATGTTATAAACCAAATCCAACCTAGGGGACATCCTTTGATTATAGGGAGACCCTGGCTGGCCACTCTAGATGCATTTATAGGATAGATATCTGGATCTATGATGATTTTAGATGGCCAGGCTATAAAGAAACTTAACCTTTACCCCCAAAACCAAATATGGATTTGAACGATCCCTGGTGGGATGAATTTGAACCCGAATCAGATCTTTCCCTACCGCTCCTCACTCTGGGAAAAGCCCAGTATTTCAAGGATGAGACAAAAGATGATATCATTAATGGCTTTATTAGTAACTCACTTTCTGTCGCTTCTATTGAAAATTCAAAAGAGGAAGAGGAGGTAGAAGATATAAACTTTGAACAAATGAGAACCACTCCACATACTAATAGTAGTCCAGTCAAAATAGAACCAGGAAAGTATCTAAACATTAATCCCAACCTGACTACTGAGAAAAACAAACTGTTGTTACAGCTGTTACAAAAATACAAAAAGGCATTTGCATGGGACTACATGGATATGAAATGGATTCATCCCAACCTGTGCACTCACCACATTTATTTGAAAGATGGTTGCAAACCAATTAGACAACCGCAGTGCCGCATGAACCTTACGCTGAAGGAGGTAGTGAAAGAAGAATTACAAAAACTCCTGAATGCTAACTTTATTTATCTGATATCTGACAGTCAGTGGGTGTCTTCGCTTGTCATTGTCCCTAAGAAGAATGTAAAGTGGAGAGTCTATGTGGAATATAGAGAACTCAATAAGGACACTTAGAAGGACCAGTTTCCTTTACCATTTATAGATTAGGTCCTTGACACCCTTTCTGGGAAAAAGTTTTTTTCATTTTTAGATGGGTTTAGTGGCTACAACCAGATACATATTTCCCTAGAGGATCAAGATAAAACAACCTTTACTTGCCCTTGGGGAACTTTCGCATACAAAGTACTCCCTTTTGGACTTTGCAATGTGCCAACAACTTTTCAGAGGGAAATACTGGGATTTTTTTTTGATTTGTTGAATGACTGCCTTGAAATCTTCATGGATGATTTTACACCTTATGGTGATGCTTTTGAAATAGCATTAGCTAATTTAGAAAAAGTGTTGGAACGTTGTGTACAAACTAATGTTTCTTTGAGCACCGAAAAATGTCACATGATGATGACTGAAGGGATCATGCTGGGACACTACATTTCTGTTGATGGGATCAAGGTAGACCCTGCTAAAATAGAGGTAATTCTAAAAATTCCAACTCCCAAGACACAAAAATAGGTACGTAGTTTCTTGGGAAATGTAGGGTATTACAAAAGTTTTATAGAGAATTTTTCAAAAATTTCATCACCATTGTTCTCCTTACTTATGAAAGATGTAGAATTTTTGTGGACAAGAAAGTGTGAGCATGCCTTTTTGAAGTTGAAATGTTGTGTATCAACAGCTCTAGTTTTACGTGGACCTAATTGGGAGCTGTCATTTCACATAGCTATAGATGCATTTGATATTGCTATAGGTGTTGTTTTGGGCCAGCTGGAGGATAGGAAACCCTATGCTATTGATTACATAAGAAAGAATTTGAATCCGACTGAGCTCAGTTACATAGTGACTGAGAAGGAATTCTTAAAAGTAGTGCATGCCATCAATAAGTTTCAACATTATATTACTGGGTATCAATTATTTATACACACTGACCACTCTGCCATTCATTTTTTAATGAATAAGCCAATTACCAATGGTATAATTACACGATGGTTATTGATGTTATAGGAATTTGATATCACAATTGTAGATAAACCTAGAAAAGATAATGCAGTAGCTGATTTTCTTTCTAGGTTAATTATTGATGATAATTTCATTCCTACTGAGGATTATTTCCTTGATGAGTATCTCTTTGCTATTTCTACTTACTCACCATGGTATGTAGATATAGCTAATTATCTTGCTGCAGGGAAGTTTCCACAATACTTGTCCTTCAAGGAAAAGAGAAAGATCATACAACAAAGTGCTACCTATACCTGGATAGATGTGAATCTCTATCACACTAGATCAAATTTTCAGATCAGACGTTGTGTTAGGGAAGATGAGATCTTTGACATCCTCAAGAATTGTCTGTTGAAAATAGCAACAAGAAATGCTAAAAATAGAAGTGCTAAAAATAGCATTTCTATAAATAGAATTTCGGGATACATTCCAATTTTAGTTAGTCCCTGAACTAAAATTGAGAATTAAAATTCGAATTTGATTTTAGCAGTTGTTTGTAAAACAATTAATTAATTCATCTTGAGTTAATTAGTTATAGAAAATCAAACATGAAGTCTATGTGAAGACATGCAACAATTTTCCCTTTGATTGAGGAAGTTATCCCTTGATTAAGGAGATCAGGATGAGTTGTACTTTGAGTTGTAATTAGTTAGCTTAGTTAACTGAGTTAATTCCAGTTAGATTAGTCCCAATAGTTTGTTGAACTGATTGTGAGTTCAGTTAGTTAATGCATGCATGCATGCATGTAACTACTGCACTTCAGATAACTGAATATTCTCTCATAAATAACTCATGCATGTTAGTTCAGTCAGAGACCCAGTTGAGATCAGATGATGGGATAGTGTACTATTAGTTGCAGGAATATTCCATTGAGGATATCTCTTGCATGGAGAAGGAATTCATTCCTTGGATATTGCGAAATTACTTCTAAGTTTGGTGAGTTGTGTGAGAGGTGAATTCACACAGGTGGCAGCCAAAGGACCCAGGAGAAACTGCGCAAGGAAATAAAAGGCTTGGAGGACTGAGGGAAGGCATATGTTGTGTCTATTTTGTCTATGAGCAGCAGTGAGGGATTGTACTGAGAGTTGGAAAGATTGTGAGCTAAAGCTTTGTGTAATCCTGAGATATTTCCACTTGTATGATAATATAGATAGCGGGGTTTTTAGCTAAGGCTTTTCCTAGAGTATTCCTCTGTGTTTCATGTGTGATCGATTCTTCTTCTCTGTTATATGTGTTCGATTTGATCTTACTCAAAATCGATTAAGCTTCTACGAGTTTGTTTGTAGAAGTAAATCATGTATTTTGCTTTAGTATATTGCATTATCAGGTGATCTACAGTCATAATTTATACATGGTATCAGAGCAAAGGTGATCAAAGCGAAGAATAGTATATAAAGAAGGGAGAAGTTCGAAGTTTGAAGTTCCTGATTATAGAATTCGAATTCTTATCACATCTCAAATTTCACCAATGGAATTCAACGGTTTGAGACTTGAGTATGCCCTTCATGGAAGCTCGAATTATAGCATGGAAGGATCGCATGGAAGCAGTATTAGAGGACAACAGGTTGAAGGAATTCATTGATAAAGAAGTCCCCAAGCCAGCAGCTTCTAATGCTCAAGAATTGGCGGAATGGAAGAAATGTGTGGCTAGAGTAAGGAGGATTCTTCTGGAGGGAGTTCGAGACCACATAGTCTCGAGTCTCCATGGGAAGGAGACACCATTTTCAATGTGGAAAACATTGAAGGATCTATATCAGAATAAAAATGATCATAGGAAGCTGGCGCTGAAAGACAAGCTTCGAAAAATCAAGTGTACGATCTCTACATATCTGAACAAGCTCACCACCTGTAGGGATGAGCTTGGAAGTGTATGGATCATGACAACCAATGATGACACAGTGAGTCTTGCTCTCCTTGGTCTTCCTAAGAGCTGGCATAGCTACCAAGATTCAGTAAATGGAAGAGAGAAACTACTATATTGGGAATGACTTTGGTCAAATCTGATGCAGGAGGAGATAAGAAGAAGCACCAGAGATGGATCTTCATCAAAGCAAGATGATGAAGAAAATCTAGCCATAGCGAGTAAGGCGAGGAAAGGGAAAGGGAAGGCATCCCATTCCAAATCCAGTTCTTCCCATGGTGGGAAGAAGTTTGACAAATCGAAAGTGAGATGCTTTCATTGTCATGAGGTGGGACATTATGCTACGAATTGTCCACAGAAGAAATCCTTGAAGGGATCAAATGTTGAGGCATTGGCCTCACAGTTCGAATTGGATTTCACCCTCATCGCATGTATGGTTTCATCGATGGTGGGGTGTGTTTGGTACCTGAACAATGGAACTTCATTCCACATGATCGACGACAAGAATATTTTCAGTACCTTGGAGGAGAAGGATGTCCAGATGCGGATCGAGATGGGCGATGACCAAAAGTAGCGTGTTTCAGGTGAATGTATGGTTGTGTTTCAGAGGGAGCACGAAGCTCCTCTCACCCTGACTGATGTAAAGTATGTGCCGGGTCTGAAGAAGAATCTTGTGTCCATCGCTATGCTGGAAGACAAAGGCTATGATGTAGTCTTTAGTAAAGGAAAGGAATTCTTGAGGCATATCGGCACTGGACAGACCAAGAGGATTGGGATTCGAGTTAAGAATCTCTACAAGCTGGAGGTAGACGAATTTGCTGCATTGAGTTCCAAATCATAGGTGGTGTGGAGCCAAGATGTTAACGAGATATGGCATAGAAGATTGGGCCACTTACACCATGGGGCCTTGAAGATCATGCAGTAGATTTCTACTGACTTCCCAAGGGAAAACTAGAGCAAATGGATACATGTAAAGGTTGTACCTTGGGTAAGTATGTGAAATATTCCTTTCAGGATCGAGACAATAGAGCTGGATAAATCCTGGAGCGAGTTCATATAGATGTGTGTGGACCATTCTCTACAACCTCCATCGCTAAACAAAGGTACTATGTTATTTTTATTGATGATTTTTCTCGTAGATGTTGGATCTACTTTATGTAGAAGAAAGATCAAACCTTCTCAAGGTTTTGTGAGTTCAAAGCCTTGGTAGAGAAATAATCTGAAAAGAAAATAAGTGCCTTGTGAAGCGAAAATGGTGGAGAGTATGTCTCCCAACAGTTTAAGGACTTCTATGCAACAGAAGGAATTAAATGGGAGTTGACGACACCCCATAACCCACAGCAGAATGGGGTGGCCGAAAGGAAGAACATATTGATTGTGGGAGCAGCTCGAGTGATGTTGCATGACCAAAGCCTACCACTTCATTTGTGGACTGAGGCATGCAATACAACAATATACTTTCAAAACAAAACCCTGCATCGTATACTTGGAATGAAGACACCAATGGAGGCCTTTTCTGGGAAGAGACCAGATGTGAGTCACTTCAAGATCTTTGGATCATCGGTTTATTACCATGTGACCAAAGATGCCCAGAAGAAGCTAGATCCAACAGCTGAGTTGGGGATACTTGTGGGGTACACTAGTACACCCCACAACTATCGGGTGTTCTTGCCTACCAGTCAGAGGACAGTGGTATGCAGAGATTTTAAGTTCGACGAGTAGAAAGACATACGAGTATCACTTGAGAGGGAGCTCAATTTGCATGCAGAGGAGGAACTTTTAGTTCCTAAGGTGGAGGAGCCTCAGACTGATGCAGAGTAGCCACATGCAGAGGATCCGAGAGTGGAGATATCCACTCATACAGAGTCTTCCAGAGATGGGTAGAAACCCTCAAGGGAAGCTGACAGATTGGTGATGGATGTGAGAGAGAATGTGAGATAGCCATCCTCTCAGTGCAGACAAAGTAGATCACCCGAGCGGTACACTGGTTACATGGCCTTGGTTGGGAAGTGTGTAGAGACTGAACCTTTTTCATTCGAGGAAGCTGTGAAACAACCAGTCTGGGTTGATGCAATGGTGGAGGAGTATGACTCCATCATTCGGAACAGTGTTTGGGATGTTATCCCAAGACCAGAGGACAAGTCAGTAGTAAGTTCCCGATGGCTTTACAAGGTAAAGCAAGCAGCTGATGGTAGTTTTGAGAAACATAAGGCAAGGTTTGTTGCCCATGGTTTCTCACAGGTCGAGGGGATCGACTACGATGAGAATTTTTCTCCTGTAGCAAGGTACTCATCTATCAGATCGATGTTGGCACTATTATCTCATATGGGTTGGAAGATCCATTAGATGGATGTGAAGACTGCGTTCCTCAATGGGAAGATTGAGGAAGAGGTGTACATTGAGTAGCCGAAAGGTTTTGAGACCTTCAATCATGAGTCACATTTGTTCCGACTCAAGAGGGATTTGTATGTGCTGAAGCAAGCACTTCGTGCTTGGTACACCAGGATTGATATCTATTTCACAGTGTTGGGCTTCACAAAGAGTGAAGCAGATGCGAACCTTTATCACATCATGGTAGAAGGTAAGCCATTGATCATTGTTCTTTATGTTGATGATCTGATATTGACAGGTGATGATCAGTTGATCAAGTCTTGCAAGGAGGACCTTGCAAGAGAGTTCAAGATGAAAGACATGGGTCTTATGCACTACTTTCTAGGCATGGAAGTGTGGCAAAAGGATGGGGAAGTGTTTGTGTCTCAAGGCAAGTATTCCAATGAGATACTTAGGTGATTCCACGTGGAGAAGTGAAAGCCCATGCAGAATCCTCTAGCTGGTAACTGGAGGAAAGAGGATGCTACTTCAAGTGAGGTAGTAGCTTCTATTGTTTATCGGCAGCTTGTTGGTTCATTGATGTATCTAGTGAACACACGGCCATATTTTTGCTTTGCGGTGAACCAACTAAGTCAAGCTATGGTTCAGCCTACCAAGCTATTTTGGAAGGCAGCGAAGCATGTGCTGAGATACCTCAGAGGCACATCTCAGTATGGATTGTGGTACAGATAGACAGAGGGACTGAAGCTTCAGGGCTTCACAGATGCCAATTGGGTAGGGAGTCCATCAAATCAGAAGAGCACTTCAGGGCTTCATAGATTTAGATTGGGCAGGGAGTCCATCAAACTGGAAGAGCACTCTAAGAGGAATCTTCAACCTTGGTTCAGTTGCAGTTTCTTGGTACAGCAGGAACCAAAGGTCAGTTGCACTTAGCTCAACAGAGCCTGAATACATGGCTGCCAGTTAGGCAGCATGTGAGGCCATTTGGATGCGAAAGATTCTAGTTAGATTGTTTGTTCAGATGATGGATCCAACTGTGATCTATTGCGATAATCAGAGTTGTATCAAACTCTCTGAAATCCAGTATTTCATGATTGGTCCAAGCACATCGATATCCGGTATCATCATCTTCGAGATTGTGTGGTGAAGAGGATCATGTTGTTGCTGTATGTTTTGACTGAGGAACAGGATGCAGATATTTTGACTGGGGCATTTTCAAAATGCAAGTTCGAGTTCCATAGAGATAGGATTGGGGTGATTGATAATCCCTTTCTTGTTGAGAGGGAGTGTTGAAAATAGAGATAATAAATTATAAAAATAGAAGTGCTAAAAATAGCACTGCTATAAATGGCATTTCGGGATACATTCCAATTTTCGTTAGTCCTTGAACTAAAATTGAGAATTAAAATTCGAATTTGATTTTAGTAGTTGTTTGTAAAATAATTAATTAATTCATCTTGAGTTAATAAGTTGTAGAAAATAAAACATGAAGTCTATGTGAAGACATGCAACAATTTTTCCTTTAATCGAGGAGGTTAGCCCTTGATTAAGGATATCAGGATGAGTTGTACTTTGAGTTGTAATTAGTTAGCTTAGTTAACTGAGTTAAGTCCAGTTAGATTAGTTCCAATAGTTTGTTGAACTAATTGTGAGTTTAGTTAGTTAATGCATGCATGCATGTAACTACTGCACTTCAGATAACTGAATGTTCTCTCATAAATAACTCATGCATGTCAATTCAGTCAGAGACCTAGTTGTGATCAGATGATGGGACAGTGTATTATCAATTGCAAGAATATTCCATTGAGGATATCTCTTGCATGCAGAAGGAATTCATTCCTTGGACATTGCGCAGTTACTTCTAAGTTTGGTGAGTTGTGTGAGAGGTGAATTCACACAGGTGGCAGCTAAAGGACCTAGGAGAAACTGCACAAGGAAATAGGAGACTTGGAGGACTGAGGGAAGGCATATGTTGTGTCTATTCTGTCTATGAGCAGTAGTGAGGGATTGTACTGAGAGCTGGAAAGCTTGTGAGCTAAAGCTTTGTGTAATCCTGAGATATTTCCACTTGGATGATAATACAGATAGCGGGGTAATCAAATGAGATGGGCCAACCGCTGTAATCAAATGAGATGCCGTTACAACCTTAAATAGTCTTAGAACCTTTTGAGAAATGAGCCTTGGACTTTGTGGGATCAATTAATACTTCATCTAGAAAGAAATTCTACATCTTGGTCTGCACTGACTATGTCACAAAATGGATTGAGGTAAAAGCACTAACTAGAGCCACAGAGTAGGTTGTTTTAGACTTCCTATTTTGAAGACATCTTTTTCCATTTTGGGATACCTAGGGAGATAGTGACAGATGGAGGGCCCCAATTTACATCCCATATGATCCAAAAGTTGGTTGAAAAATATAAAATCCATCATAGAATCACAACACCTTATCACCCACAAGCAAATAACCAAGTGAAAAGCACCAACAAGGTCATTGAGGGGATTCTTAATGAGACTGTGGCTAGTCATTGAAGGAATTGGGTTGATAAACTTCTAGAAGTGTTGTGGGCATATAGAACTACATGGAGGAATACTACGAGATTCTCACCATACGAACTTGTGTATGGTAAAAATCCCTTATTCCCTATTGAGTTCAAAATCAAGACATTGAGAACAACATTGCAGGTGAATTTGGATCTGGCTACAACACAAAAGAAAAGGTTGAACCAACTCAATGAATTGGAGGAGAAACGACTGGATGCTATCCAACAAACAAATATTATCCAGCAATAGAGAGCTAAGTGGCATGACAGGTTCATCAAGAAGAAGAAGTTTCAAAAAGGAGATTGGGCTCTCTTATATGATTCAAGATTCAAGGACTTCAAGGGTAAGCTCTACACCAGATGGCTAGGTCCCTATGAGGTAGATGTAGTCTTTGACAATGGGACTGTGAATTTGGTTACCATTGACAGTGCGAGGACACCATTGCTTGCAAATGGGCACCATCTTTGGTTATATCATAAACCTACTTCAAGGGATTCATTTGTTAACATTGTCATGAATTCAGACCTTTAGATTACAAGAGCAGGGGAAAACCCCCCTATGCTACCAAAATTATATTTTTTCAATAAGTGTATGAGCTGAAAACCAACCTTTGTCGGCGGTTGTTACACCTACTTAAAAAATAAATAAATAAATAAAAAACAAAAATAAATAAATAAAAAACAAAAATAAGAAGATAAATAATGAAAATAATCTGGTTGTGAAAACCTCTTTTAGCCGCAGACAGAGAATTTCTGTAACAGTTGAAAACCACTCTATGGTAGTTGTTACACACTTTGAAACATCATTTGTTATTTCAAGCATATATTACAATAATGTTGTTACACGATTGTTTTAGTTCTTTGTTTTTATCTTTTGAGAAAACTAATAATACATAACATTCGTCTTGGCTATTACATTTGTAACAACTGACGAATTCTAGAAATAATCCAAGTAAATTATCTATTGTGATACACAACACAAATCACCATGACTCGGGAGCAATGGCCTTGACCTTCGGAATTAATTTCACGCACCTCATCACTAATGTCTTCTCTCCATGTCACACCAGGTACATCATGAAACCATAATATTGTTATACTCTTTTATTTAGTAATTATGGAAATCTAATGTGATATCCTTTTCACGGCTGAGGATGTCGGGGGGGAGGAAAAATGACATTATGACATGACCTTTGCATGACCTATGAGCATTTAAACCGAAACCAAAGTATGATGATATCGTAATCATTATAATTTAATGATCAATCATGCCGAAAAGGGAATTGTACCTCAGACTAGACCTTCCATAACTTAGCATTAATAAGGAAACATTATTGCGCAGTACAAATCCTGATTTGAAATCCCTTCCTTTAACCTCACTACGTCACCCTACCATTTACCCACTACTGAAGCATTGCATCCTCATTTAAAACTCTTAGACAGAAGTGGAGGAGAACAGTTTGTAGAGCTAGAACAATTGAGCATTGTGTCGATCACTTTGGAATTTCTCAAGGAGGAGAAGAGAGGAGAACAACGTTGAAACAATGTAGCAATGGGTGGGGCGGAAATTCGACATGAACTAGGATCAACAGAGGCATTAGAAACCCGAAGCATGCCAAATTTTTAAAGATGCAGGTTGGTTTGAGTTTTTCCAAAGGTTGGAAGGATCAGACAGGGCAATTTCTATGGAATTCGCTAAGAATTTAAAGAGGAATCAAACAGAGGTCAGGGGATTGCAGCTGGAAGTTACAGAGGAGGTAATTTCCCATGTGACAGCATTGCCAACAGAGGGAAAAAGGTGGTTTAATAGAAAAATCAATGACCCCTCTTTGAAGGAGGATTTTCTCCAAGGGGAGGAATGATTGGTGAAGAAAGGAAGAGGAATTGATAGGTTGTCGCTTCCCTAGCCATGGATAGATGTCGCCCTTTACCTCATTAAGTATATCACATGTGAGGAAGGGCAACAATTGTATTCAATTACCACTTCCCATTGTTAAATCACCTCCAACATTGACAGATGATAAAACTCTCATACTTTTTACTGGAGAATATCAGGCATATGGCCGCGATCGCGAATATAATTGTGCATCTAGAGACTTGCATCACAAACCATGGCCTCATCAAGCTAATTGTTATATACGACCTAAGTCACCAAGGTAGGAGCTAGGATCAATTCATGAGAAATAAGGTTAGGACTACCCACAGGAAGCGAGTTGGGACGTCTGAGGAAGCTTCGATGGAAACTAACGAGCAACCCTAGCCCTCAAAAGTAAGGGTTGGAGAGAGACCAGCTAACAATCCAATTGGTGATAAGCGGTCAAAACAGAGAGTAAGGGTTAGTGGGCACCTAAATTCCCCATCCATGTATGAGGGAAAAAAAGGTGGCAGCGAGGTAGGAAGATGAAGAGTAGGCTCGGTCGGAGGAACCTTCCTCACCAGGTAAGAACGAGACCCAATCCTTGCTGCTTAAAATTGAAACTTTAGAAAGAGAAAATGAAAAGTTAAGGAAGCAGTTAGTAGAGGATAAGGTAGAGGTAAGGGACCCAGGGTTAGATACTTTGGCTGAGGCTATAGATAGGGCCGAGGAGGAAAATGTTTCGGGTTCTGTGTGCACGACCTGTGCCAAGGAGCTAGTGGTAGCGAGGTATAGAGTATGTGCAGTGGACATTGTTTCGAGGGAAACACAAACTTAGTCTTGGGAAGCTGACGCAAACAAACCCATTGAAGACGCTGCTGTTACACAAGAACCAACAAATGAGACAGAGCATTCCATAGAGATTAATTTGGTAGCTGATAGACATGAACCCTTGGATGACATCGCTGTTACACAATAACCAACAGTGGAAGCGGAAGCTAACCAAAGGGAAAAAGAAGAAGATGATACCCAAACCTGTGGTTGACATTGCTATTACACAAGAACCAATAGTGGAAACATAAGTTAACCAAGGGGAAAATGATACACAAGAACCTGTGGATGACACTGTTATTACACAAGAACTAGCAGTGGAAGTGGAAGCTAACCAGGGAGAAAAAGAAGTTGTTACACAAGAACCCATTGATGGCGTTGCTGTTACACAAGAACCAGTAGCCAAAATGGAGCAGGTTCACCCTTGGGAGGCTGTTAGACCTTCAATTGTTAATTCATGTGGGAAAAAACTGCGTCCTCATGAAGGATGGTGTTATGAAAGAATGTTGTTGATACTAGAGTTACAAAAATGGAAGCAACAGGTGCTCTCTCTGCAGGAGGGAATGCTCTCACTCAAGGAACATAAGAATATGATGAATTCACTCTGGGAGAAATGGTTAAAGGAAAAATGGGCGAGAAAATGGGAAGAGCAGAGGCATAAGGAAGCTATGAAGAAGAAAGATGAACAACTGAAAAAAGTTACAGCGACCAGTTCTAGATCTAACAAATGATAAGACGAAGCTTCGTGAGCTTGCCTTAAACCTGCTAGGTTGCATGAGGCCTTCCCCATCATATCCAGTGTTCCTATGGGAACATTATTATTTGTTTCAATTAAAAGTAGTCTTTGAAAATAGACCTTATTTGGGTTCTTCTACCTGTACTTTTCTTGAAATTTTTCGTGCTTGTGATTTTGATGAACAAATCTTACTTTGTGAGTTTTTTTTTGCATAAAATGATGTGTGAATATGTCAGTACAAAGATGGTGGCAAGTGTTTTCTCTTATATGGGGGATTTGCAGTTACGAGCATTCATTTCTTTTATGAGGAATCAAATCGAATGGAATTTTTCCATGAAGTCATCAGAGACCAATGAAGAAAGGGTAACATTATGGATCAGGGAAGAACTAGAAATGGTTTATGAATTGATACGTGAGTTAAAGTTGTTCCTGAGTACCTCGGAAATCAGGGAACAATTAGCCACTTGCAGAAAAAGGGTTGTGGGGATTTTCCTAAATCTTTATGCACAAATAAAAATTCGAGCACTAACAAGGTGCCTTAAGCGCATTGAGGCCTGTAGTGCTGGATTACAAGAAGGAGATCCTTTTGAGTTCAGGAATTTTGTGGTTGTTACACGAGTACCAAAATATGCTCGGGTGGTGCAAACATTGGGAGCCTTTTGGATTGGACTTAGATTCAAATATCCTCTGATTTGGTTACCAGTGGAGGAATACTAGTCGTATTACCACTTGTGCGACTATGAAGAAGAATCCTGGCTGCAACAGTTGATGGCTACTCAGGGATACAGGTCTCCTAGTGAAGACACTACTGGTGCCTATAATTTTACGGACTTGCATGAGGACATGCAATTGCTTCAGTTGGGGGGAGATGTTGGGTGTAGTTTTTATACCTATTTCCTATACTTTCTTTCCCCATTTTTGATCCTTTTTCCCTCCAGGCCAACAAAACTTTACATGTTAATCACCTTTTCCTTATTAAGAACAACCTATTTTGCCATCATGTTATTTTTCCATTTTTTCTAAATATAACGATGCAATATTCCTTTTTATGGCTAATTGGGGTAAGCATTGGAGAAGTCTTTTGGATCCTCTCCTCTTTTTCAGGTGTTTCTTGCGAGAACGAGGTTATGGAATGAAAAACCACGCTGATCGGTCTAAGAGTAGGATGGAACAGATTGTTGTTACACTCTGTGTGTTGTTATAGATCTTGTTGTTACACCACGATGTTGTTACAGGTGTTGTTGTTACACCGCATTGTTGTTATAGGTTACTGCTGTTACACCTCGGGTGCCGTTACAAGGTTATTGTTACCTAGTGATTGTTGTTACATCCCAAATTGTCATTTGACCGTAGGATGTTGTTACACCGTAGCTGGCAAAGTCGTGGGTACTATTCCATGCAACAACTATTGGAAGTTATGAATTGTTTATTTAGAAAGTGACAGATCCAAGCGGTTGTGATCTTAACCGATGTATTTGAATAGCATTTGTATTTAGGAACTAGTTATAATGATTTCTATTTTATGATCAACATGAGAATCATGAGATTCTCATGACTGATCTATTCCTGATTTTGGGTATGTAATAACTATAAGAGAAACTTAATCTCTCAGGTATGGGAGACGACATAGAGAGTACTATTATTTTGATCTTGTAACTTTTAATTGTTTTTAATATCAAAGACACTGCAGTGATGCTGTTGTTGTTTCTAAGTTGATTCTTTAACTAATCTCGTGTTCATTCCTATGCCCCTGCTAGGGAGGAAGGGCCCTCCTCTTTAGCAGGGACTGCAATGATAGAGTAGCTGTATATTATTGTTTCTCTCTTTTATTGTTTGTATGGTTTTTTGTTGTCACTGTATAATTTGTAGAATATATTTGCTTCAGTTCCAGAATTATGTTATGTTGTTACACCGATTTTATTAGCAGTATGGTAGTTAACCAGCTAGTGTAGTTATCAATACCGTGTGTGGTGCGCCTTTGCTCTGGTAATTGTGAAGTGTGATTCATTTCTGTAAAGTATTTTAATTTTTGCATGAATGATTTAGTTTCTGCAATTGATTTAGTGACATTCTTTACTGTTTTCTATTTTCACTCTTGGTTGTAGTGTATCGACACAGATAGTGCAAACTCCATTGAAATAACAGACCTACCCTAGGTTGACAATTAAATGGTTGTAGTATTGGTCAATTAGGATTGATTAGAATATCACTACAATGGCCATATTTCACATGTAGAGGAACAAAAGAGTGAAGACACTTTCCATATTTATTCCATCTTTCAGATTCTTCCATGTAAAAATGATGATCAATCATCTTGCAATCTTGATAACTGGTCAAATGACCTAAAAATACTTACTCAAGTTGAAACCTTTCACAATAATCACCATAACATCCATGTTCTTGTTAATATAAGAGGTTATGGGTGCCCAAGTACATTGGATGATCTTTTACTTCATCAATAAGACCCAAATTTTCAAGGCTCTGATCTAATTGTTGGACACCCTTCTCATAGTTTGCGAACTCCAGTTTTGGATAATATTTTTGTTTGAATGCTCTTGAAACTCCTCTAATCCATACATGGTAATATATAAAACCAAAAGATTCATATTATCATGATTTTGAAAATTTAATATAACCTGTTGAAGAAGAGTAATGCCAATCCCAAAATCACATTGGAATATCATTCTTTGGCCATTATGAAAGTTTTGTTCATTCAATTAATCTACAACCTCCTCAGATGATATTCTCTTATATTCACCTCCCAACCATGACCAAGGCCTTCTCTTGGGTGGAAATGGGTGTTCAAATAATATTATAGATAATAATATTTGTGATCCACCATTATTGCAAGTTGATATCAGTATGCAGGAATTGAATTATAAGTTTTATTTGGGTGCAAATGATGCATCTATGTCTGGGTCTTTTCATCTTCCTTCATGTTTAATATACTTCCCGTTATTTCACGATAGGCTTGATGAGTCTTCTACACCAACAATTTATCTCGACCCTTCAGGATTTTTCCCCATTGGATTTGAGTATAATTAGGTATAGGGTGGTGTGGTCTCACAATTAAAATATAAAAATATTGAATTTGCTATGGATGCTCGATCAAGCTCTCATATTGATTCATCTAGATTCTTTACCCATGAATAATTTTATTTTCTAAATATTAAATTTGATCAAGTCAGTGACATTAATAATGTTTTCAATGATACATTTGATGACAGTGCTACATATTTACATGTAAATATTTCTAAGCTATCCAAATTTGATTATCTATCATATGAAAGTTCATGGAATTTTCAGGGAATCGATGCACTTCAATGCTTCTTGATGATTATGTTATGTTCTTGCAATCCTGATGAGATCCCCAAACTAGATTGGATCCATATTTTCTCGCTTAATTTTTCTCTTACTATTGTTTCATTAGGTGTGAGCTTACTCTTGAAGTATTTTCAGTGTTTTAAAGTTAGTCTTTTAAATCCTCAAGACATAGTCTTTGACAAGATAGAAGATTTTGTTTGGTTAATTCTCCTTCATGTGAAGCCCATGTATCAGAATCGTGATTGGAAAACATGTCCTTCATGGATGCACACAAATTTAAATCATATTATTCTGATTATTAAAATAAAAATCATTACCAGCTGAAATATTCCCCCCATCAAATCCTTTCGTGGATGATAATCTGCTTATCTTTCTAGTGTATGTTATAAAGTTTATCATTTTCATAGCACAATATATCCTCTTGAGGGTTAGTGAGTTCTTGAATCATTAGGCGGATATAACTCTTCAAGTTGATATCAATGTTGCATTTGATTTTTCACACACTTATGATCTTTTGTTAGCCTATTTTCACTATTCTTTGTATCCTAATTGGTTTTTGGACATTGTTGTACCAACAATCAATGCTAATTTTTTCGAATCTTATGTATTTGGCACAATATATTATTAGATACAAAATAATGATCTCTTGTCTTGGAAAAGAGGAATCAACCATTTATGAGCATTATCATGTGAGGAGGAAGACTCTATAACTCAAAGAACTTTTATAATATCTCAAATTGGTAGATTCTTATATTTTCATAATGGAACATCTCATGCATTATCTATCAGATTTGGTCAACACACAAAACTTAATAGTTGTCTTCTCCTTAATTGTTTTCCCATTAATTTATTTGACGACAGTTGTTGGATTATATTTGATTCACCTCTTGAATGCTCAGATACTAGTCAAGTTATTAGGGAAATTTAGCATTTTCTTATGGTTATGTCAAGTCCCCACAATATTGATAAATAGTTTGAGCAAGATCAGTTTATGTTTTATTCGCCTGATCTTTCTCATAATATGGATCCAATAGTTGAAGACATATATTTTCATGACTTTTCATCTTTTCGAGCAGGTTTTTTTTTATGATCATATTGTTGATTGGTTGCATGAATCCTATTTGACGAGTTTGGTCATTAATAATAAATTCCAATGCTATATTGAGTTTAATAAGTATAGATGTGTGTTTGAGAAATGTCTTCATGGTTTTCATGTTTATCATCCTATATATTGTGGTAAGTTTGCAGGTTGGATAGTGCGAGATTCTAAAGAAAACCTTTATGCTTACAACCTTGACCTTCATTCTTATGTACATGTAATTAAAGTAAGCATATTTATTTATGAACTTTTTTTATATGTTTTTTAATCATTCATATATTTCAAATTACTGATTGAGAGCAACTTGAATGGTTACATTGGAAATTTCACTTTAGTTATCCCTGGCCTTCTAGCTAGATAGATTAGGATTAGGTCTAGCTGTTGATGAGCCCTAGTATTGCAAAAACAATGTTTCAACTCCCAAGGCTGCAAAATTAAATTAAGTGGAATAAACTCAATTGAAGCTCATTAATATGTCCTAAAAAATATCAGAAAATTACTACTATTTTGCTACAAGGGATTTCCAGAAATTCTACATTTGTGAACTAGTAGACCAATCCAAGTAACCCAATGATGAATATGAATTTTAAAATTTGTTATAATGATGCATAATGCTTTTGAATCTATAAATAACCTGCAAAAAAACTCACTTCAGTCATTTAACCAATGTAACCTACAACAAAAGAAGCATGAATGGTAAATGGAGAAATAAGAGATGCAATTGGAAAAGACATTCAAAGGAAATAAATAAATTATACAAGAAGGCTCTGAGGCTCCTGAAATGGCCAAGACCAAAGAAAATCAAAGTCCTATGAAGGAAACCAAGATTTAGAACCTAAAAATGGCACCAAACTTCATTATTTGAGTCAATCCAAGTACATCCCTGCTAGAACTGAAAGTGGAGATGATAAATAACATGTTTTCTCCAAGAAATACATGCCCCTAGAGGAAAATTCGAATTGGTACTTATGAAAATTGATAGGGAGGCATTCTCCTTGAAAGGAGAAAGTTTTCCCCTCCAAAATCCCTCAACTAGTGGATTTGGTTCCCAACAGTAGGAATTTGGATTAAATGATAGGGAACACATTCCTAGATTTTCTCAATCACTAGAACTCTGGAATTTGTGCAATAATTTCATAATTTATTACTCATGATTATCCAATCTCGATCCTCCTGTAGCAGGGAGCAAGTCCCTAGATTATCACCTCCTCCAAATCTTCATAATTTTTCCAATATTCTTATAATATTCTACAAAAATAAATAATATTAGGCACAAATATGATATTATATCTAAACCTTCCTAATGAACATATTAAAGCTAAAAATATGTCATATAATGAAAAAAAAAGGTTTATTGTGATCAAATTATGTCTAATTTGGAGGCCCATCAGCTGCATTTTAGCTTCTCTTTTGCATTGCATTAACCCTGAATTTTGTTCCTCATCTGGCCTTTGAATTTTATTTTTTTTCCTATTTTCTCTCTTGTATGTTGCTTTCATTTTAGTATTATAGTTGTTCTATTTTCCAATGTTTTCTTTCCTTGTTGTGTCATGTATTTTCTTTTGCATTTTAAAAATACTGTGCATTGAAACTGCTCTTGTCTGGCTCAAAAGACAACATGGAAAAGATTTGAAAGGGATATTGTGATGATAAATAACTCTTGGCTAGCTTGTGATCCCGTTCTTTTATTTGGTTTACATATATTTAAATTCAATGATGTCTAGATGGAAATTACGATTCATTCCAGATGGAAAACCTTTGGTGAAACTATGAAGCTCGTATCTATTTTAGGATCTTTCATCCCTTGAATCGGTCATTTATATTGATTGGTTTCAATTTGTAAGCTCAGTCAAGTAGAGAAGGAAAAGGAGGATAAACACATATTAATTTTATAGGTATATATAAGAGTCTCTGAAAAACAAGGAACAACCTCTCTTGCTCATTCAATAAGTCAGGATGCCTCTTCTGCCCTTGGAGAAATACATGCCTATGAAATGCTAAATTGCATAAAGTAATAACATAAAAAAATGGTGAAAAAAGAGAAAGAAGTCTTATGGAAAGAAGTGAAGCAAACAACTTTGCCAGGGTACTAAACAGGCTTGCTAACAATGAAGCAATGCTTGTGATTCCTTGAAGTGACTCCACCAAGGTACTAAACAAGCTTGCTAGTAGCGGAGAAACATTGAAGACGATAAAAAAATATGAACATATTAAACTCACATAACTCACATACTCCTACTCCCTAATCGAAACCAATGAAGTCTGATTAGTCTTTGAAATGTGTTAAGCTGACACAAGGAATAAAAGAGACTATATCTTTAACTGGGATATGTGGAAAAGATGGAGTGATCTACAGAGCGAGTCAATACATCCTAAAAGAATAACACTTTTTGCTTAAAGTTATACTTGAATAGAGAAGTTTGATTTCTTCCAGTGTGTCTCCAAGTGTTGTCATTATGACAAACACCCACCAAAATTTTTCCTATCCTTGAATTTTCTAGATTCCTTGTAATCTTATGCTTTGTCATTTCAAGTTGTTCATAGTCACTTCATGATCAATTATTTTTTTTCTAAAGACTCTAAGTGTGAAACAATTTCCTTACACATGCTTGGATTTTTATGCATTCATAGGTGCACCCATTTCCATCAAGTCTAATAGTAGGTGTCTACCCTTGAAGACAGGCATTGTGCAGTGTTGGAAAATAATGCTTGCGTAGTCTTTGGAAATAGTTCATGTGAAATCCTTAGTGAAAGTAATTGTGTAGTCCTTAGTGGCAAACATTACGTAGCCCCTGAGTATAGTAACAAGATAGCTGTTAGGTACAGTGATTGCAAAATCCTTATGTGTAGTCAGTTCACAATTCCAGTTGACAGTGAGAATACGATTCTTTTAGCCAGCGTTGTCACACCTCTTGGTGGAAAACACCTCACTCTTGTTTTCTCTCCTTGCATAAATATTCTAGATAAAATCTCTCTTCAGAATCATCTTTCACTTTCAGGATCTATGCACTTTGGAGCATAAGGGTCATTCTCTCACTCTTATTTGCACCCATGCTATCATTCATGTGAGTTTCTCAACTATCGGTTTTGCTGTCACTTTCATGACTATCATTTTTTCTTGCTTTCACTTTCGTAAGTGTCACTTTTGCTTTCTTTGGATTTTTCTTCCTTTAGCTTTTTCAAGCGTCATTTCACTTGTTCTTACTTTCACAAGTGTCACTTTTCCATGTTTTCATTCTTGAATTCATATCTTTGTGTGTTGCTTTCACTCTTGCATGTGTCGCTCTCACTTGTTTTCACACATCTTAAGAGCACCGTGGAACACTTCTAGAGGAAGATCCAACACACTCTCTTGCATTAGTTGGTGTTAATGTGTGTTGGACACATTCTTATGGCATAACACACATTTGGTTGCATTGTGACACTTGTGTCGCAAAGGTACATATTAAGTGTCATACTTAGAGACAAGTGTCCTTTCATTGTACGCTTATTAGTTTTAGGTACTTTCTATCTTCTTGTCACGTGCTTGCATGAATATATGTGTGTGATCATGTTTATGACATGTTACATGGTTTTATTCTCTTGTGTCATTGATATCACACTTAGTCAATTTTGGAGTTCATCCATGTCCTCACATCTTTCCCAACTCACGAGCACACTGAATCTTCTAGGAAAGTGATGAGTACTCTGCACACTCCTAAGTCTTAGTGCTGAAATCCTTATCTCTCATTCTATGAATTGTACCAATCTCAACAACCTCCTTTAACAATACATTAAGAAACCCTAGAGTACAAACCATTGATCTTGCTTCTTAGCCTTGCCCACTGTGCATTTCATGATCCCTCTTGCCTTGTATTATGCATTGCACAATTGCAATGGATAGTTGGGTCATCTCATGACTCCTCCAATGCTCAATTGTGCAACTCACTGAGCCCCCTCTCCAATCATTGTTCACTACACAACTATAGTGCCCGAACCTGCCTTGTTTTCCTCCTTAAATTGTTCAATTGATCAATACCTTGTCCCGCCTTTCCTCAATTGTGCATTGCATAGTTCTAGTGGAAAATAAGGCCATATTTGGGTCACTATAGTGCTCAAATTTGTGTTGAAAATGCAACAAGAAAATCCTAATTTAATTTTTCCTTGAATTAAATTGTAATTCCACATCTCATGACAACTTGTAATAGTTAACTAAGTTAATTTGACTTAGTTAGCTTAATTAATTTGAGTTGAGGGTCTAACTAGAGTCATGTAGAGTGTCTCCTACAATTAGGAGCACTAGTTGAGTTTATTTTGAGTTGTAATTATTTAATTCAATTTAACTGAGTTAAATTCAGTTAAACTAGTTCCAACCGATGGAGGAATTAGTTGCAGATTAGAAACAATGGGGTGTAACCAACAATAGTGGGGTGTAACCAACAACCGTGGGGTGTAACTTACTCTAGTGGGATGTAACTTACTATAGTAGGGTGTCACTTAATGTAGTGGGATGTTACTTACTATAACAGGGTGTGACTTATTGTAGTGGGGTGTAACTTACAGTAGTGGGGTGTAACCTGTGATAGTGGGGTGTAACCTGCAGTAGTTGGGTGTAACATGTAGTGATTATTAAACTGAATATTCACTCATAATTAACTCATGCATGTCAGATTAGAGAAAGACCTAGTTGAGATTGGAGTTTTATGATAGTGTACTATTAGTTGTATAATCATTTGAATTGTACAAGTGGTGCATGCAATCAGAGGAAGGCCTATGAGGACCGTGCAATTCAAAATTATGGAATTTCCCATTTAAATATGGGCTAATTCCCAAGGGAAAAATGCAAGGAAATAGGAGCTTGGAAGACAAAGGAATTGGGTTGATATTGTTTGGGAAGCAGTGAGATAGATAGAGATAGTGTAGAGGTTTCTCGGGCTTGATAAAAGCATTGTAATCTTCACATATTTTCTGATTAATGCAATATACATATAGCAGGGGTTTTTAGCTATGTATTTATCTAGAAAATCATTGTGCTATGTGTGATTGAATTCCTTCTCTTACATGCTTCTTGATTTCATCATTAGTTTATTGTTTATGCTAATTAGTAGAATAGATTCAAGACAATTGTTTTAGCATATTACAATTTACAGTTTGAATCTATAAGAAATTTATACATGGTACCAGAGTTGAAATCACTATAGAAGAGGAGAATACAATTTCGTATTTTGTAGGAGAAAAAGAATTTGCAGTATTATACTTCAAATCTAGCAGGATGTCATTCTACAGATTGAGATTCGAATATGCCCTTGAGGGTAGTTCAAACTATATTGCTTGGAAGGATAGGATGGAGGTAGTGTTGGAAGACAACAAGCTTAAAGAATTCATAGAAAAAGATCTTCCTAAGCCAGCTAATGCTCAGGACCTAGCAGAGTGGAGAAAATGTGTGGCAAAGGTGAGAAGTATTATCCTAGAAGGAGTTCAAGATCATAATTTCTCAAACCTCCACAGTAAGGAAACTCCATTTTCAATGTGGAAGGCCTTGATAGACCTGTTTCAAAACTACAGTGACCACAGGAAGCTATCGCTGAAGGAAAAGCTTAGAAAAATCAAGATGGGGAATGGCGACACAATTTCGAAGTACTTGACAAGTTTCACCCAATGTCGGGATGAGCTTGGAAGTGTTGGTGTTATAGTTGTTGAAGATGATCTAGTGAGCCTAACACTTCTAGGCCTTCCCAAGAGTTGGAACAACTACCAGGACCTAGTTAATGGGAGGGAGAAGCTACCAGATTGGGAGTGATTATGGTTCGACTTGGTATAAGAAGAGATTTAGCGAAACACCAGAGATGGATCCTCATCCAAGCATGATTATGAGGAGAATTGTGCCTTAACTAGAAATTTGAAGAAAGGGAAGGGGAAGTCATCCCATTCCAAACCAGATTCTACTTAGGGCAGTCATTGCAAATTAAATTTTTTCACTGTCATAAGCTAGAACACTATGCTAAAAAGTTTCCACACAAGAAGTTCAGTAAGAAGTCCTCAGGAGGAGTGTCAGGTGAAGCTCTTTCTCCACAATTGATCCAGGTTTGGGTGTGACGAAGGACCCTTTCAAGACCTTTTACTTTAGTGATGTGTTAAATTGCATTTTTAAAAGAGCATAAATGAATAATGTGCATGCTGTAAAGAAGAGGAACATGTCAATCATCAACAACATAAAAATATAAGACGTTGATAATAGAGTTCTTCCAGGAGGGACTACGTCTCTGGGCCCTGGTGTTAAGATGGTGTAGGCCACTGCATTAAGTGCTGTCAATAGTGATGATGTACACAAGAGACGATGTCGTGATTATACAAGGAAAATTCCCTTACGTAGGAGCGGCTCTAAGAGATGTTCTGCTACAGGAACTCTCAGCCAAAAGACTCCTATCAGTATGACACAAAACTCATGCATGATGAGCATCCTGCCAACATGGCATAAAAGGGATCTCAAAGAAAACATGCATGGCGACACATAAGTATCCCGTCAACATACAAAAAAGGGATCTCAAAACACAACATGAAAAATCATGATAATAAGTACATCACACAGACGATTCTACGTCACATCAAGCCGGAATCATGAAAATGAGTAAGAAACAGGATCTCACATCAAACATCAAGCAAGGACCTGTGCAACACAATGCATAGCAAAAGAAGTACATGAACACTGCATATACCTCACAACCAAGGCCACCTAAATAAAAAGATGTCAAACTTCTGCCGCTGTTCGGACCATCGATCTCATGGCATCGATCGCATGAAAATGTGACGTAGGAGCATCTGAATGAAGAGGCGACAGCTAGGAGATGTTTCTTGTTATTTTTATTTTCGTTTTATTTTGACAAATAGAGAGGAAAACACTTCAAGTTTCTGTTTCATTTAGTTTCATTTTGTGTCATTTTAAATTAAGGTTGAATCAGCCATTGTTAGTTTTTGAATTAGACAAAATACGATTAGATAGGAACTAGTTTGAAGAAATTGTTTCATAACTAAGGAACAGTTCCTCGAACTGTAAAAGAAACTACTAATGATGTATTGAAAAGGAAACAAGAGAGAAGGGTAGAGGGCTAGCATAATTAGAGTATGATTGTAAGCCTACAGGCAGAATGTTAAAGAGGCCACTGGTATTAGGAGAGCAGGCCATAGAGAGAGACAGAGCCTCGATATGTATCCTTTGTTTATTTTTTCTGTGCAAAGATAAATTCAAATCAATATAAATGTGTGTTTCAAATGATTGAATGATGAATTCAATGTGAATCGAAGCTTTTCTACCATATATATATATGTGCGGGTGAATTCGGCGGACTCAAAGAGGAGATTGAATACATAGAGAAGAATTGCATGCGGCATAGCAGAAAGTGTTATAAGACCCGAATAATAGAGGAGCGAAAGATTGAGGCACTGGCACTTAGCGACCATTGGATCTAACAGATCAATGGTTGATATCTGATCACGAAGAATGAGCAGAGTTTTAACTATCGCATCGGAGGAAAACAAAAGGGTGTGAATAACCCCGACCTCGACCGATCGCCAATTGTAATCAAGCGATAGAGCGAGGACCATTGGATTTGTGGGGAGGATCAACAACGGGATTTAATCGCAATATTATTTTCGGGGAAATGAAGAGACCTTGCCTTAAAGAAGTGCGACAACGATGTTGATGCGACCAACGAAGTGATCGCATTGCAAACCTTAGCAGTGCTGTATCAGTGGAAAAGGAACACGACATGCGATATGGTGGACCCGATAGAGTTATAAATGCAGTGTATATGGTTTGAAATCTGATTGCGTTTATCACATTACAGAAGCGGAGGGGGAATGTGTTAAGAAGACCCGCGAAAGTTGGCGACTGCGATTAGTGATAAAGGAGCCTCGAGACCTGTGCAAAAGCTATGGAATAGGTGGAAAAAGGTATAAATGACATGTTTTATGCATATTTCCCTTATAAAGTGTTTATAATGAAATAAAGCGCCGACACGTGGTTTTCATGTGTATGTCCAACCTTACCATAAGGAAGTGTGGGAATTGATTCTATATGTGGCTTAAGGATTAATGGAAGGTTTATGAGGGTGAATGATTCCGATAAAAAGGAAAGGATGGGTTTATAAAACTAGGCTATTGTAATGAATTCATTCCGATGGGGTTTATTTAAAGGGGCCTTAACTGTAAAGATTTGAAGACTAATACATGCAGGTAACCCTGTTCCAGGTAGCCTTGCGTCATTTTGGTATCACAGCCAAGTTTTTCCTTTCTCTCAGTAAAGATGGAGGTAGGAAGAAGGGGTCGAGGAAGAGTCGTTAGAAGAGAAACAAATGAAGGGTTATGAGAAGAGATTAGAAATTTAACTGCACATTTGGCAGCGGTGGAAGCAGGAAGGCGTAGAGAGCCGGAAAGTGGGGATGATAGTGATGAGGAAAACATAGCCACGACAGATGATTCAGATGAAGAAGGACCAGAAATTAAGCTATTGAGGTCAGTTTTGTTGGCTAGCAGCAAGCTAAGACCAGAGCTCTCTAATTATGATGGCAGTTTGTCCACAAAGGCCTTGTTCGATTGGATAAGTGAATTAGATAAATATTTTGAGTATGAAGAAATCAGCAAAGACAAGAGGGTCAGGTTTGTTGTCACCAAATTGAAGGGACATGCAACATTTTGGTGGGACAATGTATAGGCAGAAAGGAGGAGATTAAACAAACCATTGATTAAAAAATGGGATAGGATGGTTGCTAGAATGAAGAGAAAGTTTCTGCCTAAGGATTATCAAATTTCCCTTTATAGACAAGTACAGAACTTGAAGCAGAGAATGATGACTGTGAAGGAATATACTGAAGAATTTTATAAAATTAACCTGAGAGCTGGTTATGTAGAAGATACCCCTGAGAAAACAACGAGGTTTGTGAATGGTCTATGGATGGAGATCCTAGACGAAATTAGCATTCTTTCCCCTAAGACCATGGAGGAAGCTTATCAGAGTGCTTTGAAGGTGGAGGAAAAGATTGCTAGGAAACAAAATGCCAGAAGAGGACGTGGTTCTGGTAGAGGTTGAGGACAGACCTTTGGCAGAGGTAGGACTGCCAACAACAATGAAGAGGGTAGTAGTTCGAAGATTTTGGGACAGAGTGAAAGGGAAGGTAAAACCACAGGAGGAAGGTCATACTAGTGAGGAAGAGGTAATGGCAGAGGTAGAGGAAATGCCTATCAATGTTAAAAGTGTCACAAGTGGGGACACATGTCCTTTGAATGTCCTGAAAACGAACAAACTAGGAAAAGGGGAGCATATGTTGCTTAGCCTGATGAAGCAGAGGCACCACCACATGAGATGGAAAATATGCCAGAAACCGGGGAAGCCTTGGTTCTGAACAAGGTATTATTAAAACCAGCTAAGGAAGTAGCTGATTAGACACAGAGGAAAGCATTGTTCCAGACTGTATGTAAGTCACATGGAAAATGCTATAAATTGATTATTGACAGCAGGAGCACTAATAATTTGCTAGCTATGGAGATGGTGGAGAAATTGGGTTTCAAGAGAGCAAAACACCCAACTCCATACAGGGTGTCGTGGTTGCAGAAGGGACACCAATTGTTAGTTGATGAATAATGCGAGATAGATTTTCAGATAGGCAAGTACAAGGATAAGGTGACTTGTGACATAATGCCGATGGACGTGTGCCATATTCTGCTGGGCAGACCATGGCAGTACGATAGAAAGGTAGTCCATGACGAAGTGAAAAATTGTTACAGATTTGTTAAAGATGGGATTAAGCATACCTTGGTACCCATGAAAGAAGAGGAGACAACAGAAACAAGTGGAATGAAAGCATTGCTGCTAGGAGGAAAGGATTTTCTGCAATGGATTGAGGAGAGTGAATTGGGTTATGCAGTTGTGAGAATACCAAGGACAATGTTAGTACACACCAACCTTACTGATTTCCCTGTGGAATATATAACATGCTGCAAGAATTTAGTGATATTGTGGTAGACGATCTACCAAAAAAATTACCACTGAAACAGAGCATTAGTCACCATATTGATTTTATTCTATGAGTGAGTTTGCCAAACAAGGCTGCTTATTGGATGAGTCCAAAGGATAAGGAAGAAATTCGGAAGCAGGTGCAAGAATTTTTGGACAAATGACTGATTCGAGAGAGTTTAAGCCCTTGTGCAGTTCCGACTATTTTAGCCCCCAAGAAAGGAGGTGAGTGGAGAATGTGCATGAATTTATAGGCCATTAACAAGATCACCATCAGGTACAAATTCCATTTACCTCGGATGGATGATATAATGGATTGTTTGAGTGGAGCAACATACTTTTCAAAGATAGACCTGAAAAGCGGCTACCACCAAATTAGAATTCGAGAAGGTGATGAGTGGAAGACAACTTTCAAGACTAATGAAGGCTTGTACGAATGGTTGGTTATGCCATTTGGGTTAAGCAATGCCCCTAGCATGTTCATGCGGTTGATGAACGAGATGCTGAAGGAATTCATTGGTAAATTTGTGATTGTGTATTTGGATGATATACTTATATTCAACAAGACAAAGGAAGAACATTTTCGACATGTGAGGTATGTATTGGAAAAATTGTAGCATAATAAATTACTGATAAATTTGAAGAAATGTTCTTTTTTCAAGAAAGAGTTAATTTATTTGGGATTTGTGATTTTTGAGAATGAACCAAAAATGGATCCATAAAAGGTTGCAACCATAGTTAGCTAGCCGTCTCCCAAAAGTTTGTTTGAGGTACATATTTTTCATGGATTGGTGAGTTTTTATCGGAAATTTATTAAAAATTTCAGTGGGATTTGTGCACCCATGCTGGACACCATTAAGAAGACAAATCAACCTTTCCATTGGACAGAGATGGCAGAGAAGAGCTTTCAGTTACTAAAAAGGAAGATTACCGAAAAACCGATTTTGAGATTACCTGATTTTAACAAACCTTTCCAAATTCGTTGTGATGCCAGTGGGATAGCCATTGGTGTAGTAATCAGTCAAGAGGACAAGCCAGTAGCCTGTTTTAGTGAGAAACTAAGTGAAAGTAGGCAAAAATACACGTCCTATGACAAGGAATTTTATGCGGTGGTTCAAACACTAAAGAATTGGAGACATTATCTGTTGGCCAATGAATTTGTATTATTT
Source organism: Pinus tabuliformis (assembly GCA_031772625.1). NCBI lineage: Eukaryota > Viridiplantae > Streptophyta > Pinopsida > Pinales > Pinaceae > Pinus > Pinus tabuliformis. Next base: position 682,988,071 of record CM062820.1, on the reverse strand, counting down.
TCAGACAATGCTACGTTGCAGTATATTATGTAGCAACATAAGATGAACCATAAACATGCCAAGTGGGTGGAGTACTTGCAGAGTTTTACGTTTGCGTTGAAACACATCAGTGGTCAAGCCAACAAAGTGGCAAATGCGTTAAGCAGGAGGAATTTGATCCTAAGTAAGATACAAGTATTAGGATTTGAACATCTTAAGGACTTGTATGAGGCATATGCAGATTCTAAGGAAGCCTATGAAGCTTGCCAAAGTCCATTGTTGAGAGATAATAGTTCATGGCTGGACTATAATATGCAGGAAGGATTTTTGTCTGAAGGAGGATAGTTATGTATCCCAGAATTTTCTATGAGAGAGAACTTAATCCAGGAAAAGCATAATGGAGGTTTAGCTGGGCATTTTGGCATAGACAAGAACTTGGATCAGTTGATCCACTTTTACTAATGGCCGAAGATGCACAAAGATGTACAAAGGTTTGTGACTAGATGCAAAGTTTGTCAGCTTGCAAAGGGACACAACCAAAACACAGGGTTGTATACACCCTTACCCATTTTGAACAGACCATGGGACTCATTCAGTTTAGACTTCGTCTTAGGTCTACCAAAGACACAACGGGGATTCAACTCCATCATGGTGGTGGTGAACCGTTTCACCAAAATGGCACATTTCATTACATGCAGGAAAACCAGTGACACCACAAATGTAGCACATTTGTTCTTTACTGAGATAGTTAGATTGCATGGCTTGCCGAAGTCTATTGTTTTGGACCGAGATGTTAAGTTTACAGGACATTTTTGGCGAACCTTATGGAAGAAATTAGACACAAAACTAAACTTCAGTTCAACTTATCATCTGCAGATCGCTGGTCAAACCGAAGTGGTGAACCGAAGTGGTGAACCGAAGTCTGGGAAACTTATTGAGGAGTTTGGTTGGAGAAAATTCTTGACAGTGGGATCATGTGCTTGCACAAGTGGAATTTGCTTATAACAATTTGCCCAACCGAAGCACGGGTAGTAGTCCTTTCTAGATCCTATACGAAATGCACCCACATGGAGTACATGAGTTATGGGATTTGGGAAAGTTGGAGTGCATGAGTGTTGATGGTGAAGACTTTGCAAAGGAAATCAACGATCTTCATGAACAGGTGAAATTAAAATTATAGAACAACATCCAAAGATACAAGAAGAAGGCATATTTGAAAAGGCGGGAGGTACAATTCAACGTAGGAAACATGGTATTAGCACACCTACGCAAGGAGAGGTTTCCTACAGGTGAATACAACAAGTTGAAATGGAAAAAAATTGGGCCTTGCAGGATTCTTCGGAAGTTTTCTGCGAATGCTTACGAATTGCAGTTACTCCCAAGTATTGGAATTTCACCCATTTTCAATGTAGCAAATATGTACCCCTACATTGTGGCAAAGGACGAAGATAGTTTAGAAATATGAACATGGGACACCCAGAAAGAGAATGATTCATGGATTAAACAAATGCCCCCAGTAAAGCCTCTAGAGATCGAATAGATCCTAGATACCTAGGTGGCTAGACGGACTCAACGGAAGGAATATTTGCAGTACCTAGTCAAGTGGAAGGTTCATCCTATTGAAGATAGTTCTTGGTTAGATGCTGGCTAGATTCAAAGCACCGGGTACTCTATTGAAGAGCTCATGGACAGGAGCCATGAGTTTAATTTACCCCGGGAGCCTAATGTAGGAGCATTCAAATGAAGAGGCGATAGCTGGGAGATGTTCCTTGTTATTTTTATTTTCGTTTTATTTTGAAAAATAGAGAGGAAAACACTTCAAGTTTCTATTTCATTTAGTTTCATTTTGTGTCATTTTAAATTAAGGCTGAATCAGCCATTGTTACTTTTTGAATTAGACAAAATAGGATTAGATAGGAACTAGTTTGAAGAAATTGTTTCATAACTAAGGAACAGTTCCTCGAACTGTAACTGCTAATGATGTATTGAAAAGGAAACAGGAGAGAAGAGTAGAGGGCTAGCCGAATTAGAGTATGATTGTAAGCCTACAGGAAAAATGTAAAAGAGGCCACTAGTATTAGGAGTGCAGGCCATAGAGAGAGACAGAGCCTCGATATGTATCCTTTGTTTATTTTTTCTGTGCAAAGATAAATTCAAATCAATATAAATGTGTGTTTCGAATGATTGAATGATGAATTCAATGTGAGTCAAAGCTTCTGTACCATATATATATGTGCAAGTGAATTTGGCGGACTTAAAGAGGAGATTGAATACATAGAGAAGAATTGCACGCGACATAGTGGAAAGTGTTATAAGACCTAAATAATAGAGGAGCGAAAGATTGAAGAAGTGGCACTCAGGGTTTGTTGGATCTAACAGATCAACGGTTGAGATTTGATCATGGAGAATGAGCGGAGTTTTAACTATCACATCGTAGGAAACAAAAGGGAGTGAATAATCTCGACCTCGACCGTTCGCCGATTGCGATCAAGCGATAGAATGAGGACTGTTGGATCTGTGGGGAGGATCAACAGTGGGGATTTAATCGAAATATTATTTTTGGGGAAGTGAATAGACCTTGTTTTAAAGAAGTGCGGCAAAGATGCTGATGCGACCAACGAAGTGATTGCGTCACAAACATTAGCAGTGTTGTATTGGTGGAAAAGGAACACAAAATGCGATATGGTGGACCCGATAGAGTTATAAACACAATGTATATGGTTTGAAATCCGGTTGCATTTATCACATATCAGAAGCGGAGGGGGAATGTGTTAAGGAGACCCGCGAAAGTTGGTGATTGTGATTAGTGATAAAGGAGCCTCGAGACCTGTGCAAAAGCTATGGAATAGGAGGAAAAAGGTATAAATGACATTTTTTATGTGTATTTCCCTTATAAAGTGTTTATAATGAAATAAAGTGCCGATACGTGGTTTTCATGTGTAAGTCCAACCTTAACATAAGGAAGTGTGGGAATTGATTCTATATGTGGCTTAAGGATTAATGGAAGGTTTATGAGGGTGAATGATTCTGATAGAAAGGAAAGGATGGGTTTATAAAACTAGGCTATTGTAATGAATTCATTCCACCAGGGTTTATTTAAAGGGGCCTTAACCGTAAAGGTTTGAAGACTAATACATGCAGGTAACCCTGTTCCAGGTAGCCTTGCGTCAAAATGACTGCTCGCACATGAATGTGGACATCTGCACTGGCACTTAGAAAAATTGTTGGAAAAATGAAATGTGAGAACGACAAATCTGAATGCACTATCAGTTTCGTGGTGTCGAGTAGTGCAAAATTGACTGTCCAAAATATAAATTCTGAGAAATTGAGAAACTGGGGCTCAAGGAATCTTTTAGATTCCCCCTAGATTCCTCAAAGATTTTGCTCCATGGGTGGACTAGAAATCTGCAACTCAAATGGCGAATCGAACCTTGCCATTGCGATCCCTGTGGAAAACCGTGAAAAACAAGTATAAACTTGACTATATTCCAACATGGAGAAAATTTACCTCCTCGGGAAAATTTTAAGGCTCATGGTTCTGCTCCTTGTTTTTATAGCGATAATGGTTCCACCTGCATACTGAAAATGGCCGAAAAATTCAGAACTCTAATGGAGAAACGAATAGCGCCATTGCATTCATGGCGATGAGAGGTGCTGAATCCATATAAAATCTGTTAAAATCTGACAAAGTGGAAATTTGGCCTTCCTGCAAAATGCCCAATCATGGTTCCACTTGCATTAAAAATTAATTGTCTCGAAAACTATGCCCGCTCCTAGTTCCTCCATTTGCCTGTGCACTGAAGAAATCTGGTTTACATAAAATTTCATTGGCGGATTTAATAAGAAGGCGATTAGGTGGGTTGGTTATGGATCGCTTAACAGGGAGGAGGTTGGGTGGTCAAACCCTACCTCCTCCATTTTTATACATCGAACAATATTTCTTTTTTATTAAGTCATTTGGTTGGGTCGGGCCCACCTTGGGCGACCCACCCACCGTACCCACCTCCTCTCCGTAAAATTTTTTTAGCTAATGGTTTGTTTTGTTATAGCATGGGGCCGCCGCATGGTAGCGGGCTAGCCACGTAGCTGGCATGGGCTCGGTACTCGCCGACCTCCCCAAATTAACATGGTACGTAGGTTGGGGGGTGGTGCGGTTGGTGGCCTTCACCTCCTTTATTTATATATATTTTTGTTTTAATAACAAATAATGCACACTTTTTGAAATTCGGATTTTTAGCCGCAGGAGACAATTTAACGACCCCACAATTTCCCCTAGAATCCGGCCTAGGTTGGCCAGAATCCGGTGGTCGGAAAAAGTCCAAATTGTGGCCTCCTTAAGCCTGCCAAGTTATCAAAAAGTCAACCCAACTTTGAATGCTTCTAACTTTCTCATCCGGACTCAGATTGATGAACCGTTTGCACCACCATGATTAGGACGACGAGATCTATGCTCTGGTCTTGGTTTGAGCATAATCCAAACACTTTGATTTTTAAGATTTGCTGAGTCCTCTTTGTCCCATGTGTGTCTTTGGAGCCACCTGATTCAACAATTCAAACTGGATTTCACCCTCATCACTTGCATGGTGACATCGGTGATGGGTAGTGCATGGTACATGGATAGCGGAACCTCATTCCATATGAACGACAACAAAGAGTTCTTCAGTGACTTGGAGGAGAAGGACCTTCAAATTCACATCGAGATGGGAGATGATGGGAGATATAGCATGACCAACATTGGTACTATTACCTTTCAGAGGGAGTCTGGCTCTCCTCTCACATTAAAAGATGTCATGTATTTTATGGGTTTGAAGAACAATTTGGTTTCAATTGCCATGTTGGAGGACCATGGCTACGATGTGATATTTAGCAAGGGAAATTCTTTCCTTTGTCACATAGCATTAGGACAGGTGAAGCAGATCGGGGTTTAGGTGAAGAACCTTTGCAAATTGGATGTAGAATACTGCATTGCTTTGAGAAAAAAAGAAGAGAAGTTGTAGAGATGAGACATTAGTGAGTTGTGGCATAGAAGATTGGGTCACTTGCACCATGGTGCTTTCGAGATAATGCAACAACTTTCTACAAGACTTCCCAAGGGTACACTAGAGAAGACAGACACATGTAAAGGGTGTACATTGGGAAAGTACACCAAAGCTTCCTTTCATGATAAATACAGTTGAGCACAAGCGATCCTTGATAGAGTTCACTTATATTTGTGTGGGCCGCTCTCGATAGCATCCATGGCCAAGCACAAGTATTATTTAATATTTTTTGATGATTTTTCTCGTAAATGTTGGATTTTCTTCATGCAGAGGAAAGATTATACGTTCACTAATTTTTTTTTTAATTTAAAGAACTTGTCGAGAAAGATACTGGCAGGAAAGTTAAAGCTCTTAGAAGCAATAACGGTGGAGGATATGTGTCGAATGAATTCAAGAACTTCTATGCATTAGAATGCATTTGAAGGGAGTTAATAACACCTCAAAACCCATAGCAGAATGGGGTGGCTGAAAGTGTTGGGTTGTATTATATTCTTTTTGTGACTAGCCCACGTAGTTAACCGGGGGTTAGAGCGGGGGCGAAGCCCCCCTTTTGTTGCGCTGATTGTGTAGCGGGGGGAGGGGGGGGGGTCACAGGGGGTTGGAGGGGTGCAGGTAACCCCACTCTATGGGGTCCGGGGCAGTGCCCTGGAAAATTTTGGTTTTGGAACCTATGTTAGGTTGGGCTGACCCACCTATGGTTTTGTGCATGATTTTCGCACATGTTTTTGGACGCGACAGTTTTCAGTCCATGGTATTGGATGCTTCGGCATGTATAAATATGTATTATAACATTAAAATGAACTTAATGAAAAATCAAGCTAGTAGTCCTGGTTTTGGGATCCAGGGGAAAACCTCTGTGTATATGTGTTTTATGTGTTATGCTCTCGCATTGTTTATTTTATGTGTTTTAGAATTCGTATGCAGGTAATTTCTGTACGGGGTTAAGACCTACATTTGGTGTCAGAGTTGTTTTGGCTTCAAGGGGATGCCTTTATCACTGAGGGGTTTCGCTTGGGCCAGTGGTAGACCCTGTTCAGTGGGAGATCTGCGAGATCGATTCTGGTGGTGAAAGAAGATGGCGAGCAGTGGAAAGATAGAGATTGAAAAATTTAATGGTCAGAGTTTTGAGTTGTGGAAACTCAAGATGGAGGATCCGTTGGTGGATAAAGATCAGTGGATCACGGTAGATCCAAGTACTAAACCAACGAGAGTGTCCAATGAAGAATGGAAGAAGTTGGATTGAAAGGAAAAGAGCACAATACGATTATGTGTCTCAGATTCAGTATTTCTAAATGTATCAGGGGAAGCTAAAGGCAAAGGCTTTGTGGGACAAGTTAGGGACTTTGTACCAATCTAAGACTCTGGTGAATAAACTGTTCCTGTGGAAAAAGCTGTATAACATGAGGATGAAAGATGGAGACTCGGTGACAGAGCATCTGAATGCATTTAATATTGTGGTAAGTCAGTTAGCATCTGTTGATATTAAAATTTCAGATGAAGATAAGTGCATTAGTTTGTTGTGTTCTTTACCAGATTTGTGGGATAGTCTGGTTATTGCGATAGGTAGCAATGCAACTGCCTTGCAGTTCGATGAAATAGTCTCATCCTTGCTGACGAAGGAGATGAGACGGAAAAATATGGAGAGGCAGAATGGTGATGTCTTGTCTGTACGAGGATGGTCCCAGAATAGAAACAAAAATAAGTTATCGAGTGGGAGATCTAAATCTAGAGGGAGATCTAAATCTCCAGGAAAACCTGTAAAGGTGGTGTGTTGGAAATGTGGAAATGAAGGGCACTACAAAAGGGATGTAAATCTAAAGCTCCTAATAAAGGAAAGGGATCTGATGATGCTCCTTCTATAGAGGTGAAAACCACCTTAGATGAAGGTGGGGATGTGTACTTGGCTTCTTCAAGTACACATGTAGATCATGAGGCATGGTTGATTGACTTAGGTGCATCCTTTTACTTCACGCTCCATAGAGAGTGGTTTTGCAAGTATGAGAAATACGATGGTGGTGATGTCTTCTTAGGGGATGATAGGAAGGCTAGAATCATTGGTCTTGGAAAAGTAAAGTTGAAGTTGTAAGGTAGAAGGGTTATAACACTTCTGGGTGTTCGGCATATTCCTTGGGTATAAGGATGGTTTAAAGGGTTACAAGCTTTGGAACCCAGTAACGAGGAAGGTTGTGTACAATCAAGATGTGGTTTTCAGAGAGGTGAAAGATGTTATTAAACATGAAGTCCAACCAAAGGAACCTGAGAAGATAGAGTTTGAGCTAAAGGAGGAAGAATCAGACTCTACAGTAGAAGAAGAATCAGAAGATGAAGAGCCACAAACTCCGGGTGTGAGAAGATGAGTTCGAGAAAGAAGGCAGCCAGAAAGGTATAGTCCATTTGCTTTTTGTTCAAATTTTGCTTTATCTATTACTGATGACGATCCTAGAACTATGAAGGAAGCAATAGATTCAGAGGATGGAAAACTCTAGAAAGAGGCCATGATTGATGAAATGGCATCTTTGCACAAAAATGAGGCTTGGGATCTGGTGGAGTTTCCGGCTGGAAGGAAACCCATTGGCAACAAATGGGTGTTCAAGAAGAAGACAAATGCAGAAGGAAAGGTGGAGAAATACAAAGCTCGGCTGGTGGCAAAAGGTTATTCCCAAGTGTCGGGAATTGATTTTGGTGATATTTTTTCTCCTGTTGCCAAGGTAACTTCTATTAAATTACTTTTATCTAATGTTGCTGTTTTTGATTTTGAGGTAGAACAGATGGATGTGAAGACAAAATTTCTTCACGGGGATCTGGAAGAGGAAATCTACATGAAGCAACCTGAAGGATTTGTGGTGAAGGGTAAGAAAGAACTAGTATAAAAGTTAAAGAAGTCTCTCTATGGGTTAAAACAGTCACCAAGGATGTGGTATCAGAAATTTGATACATTTATACGGGGACTTGGCTTCACCAGAAGCAAAGCAGATCACTGTGTGTATTTTAAATTAATTGGTGACCGTGTTATTTATTTGGTCTTGTATGTGGATGATATGTTGCTGGTTGGAAATGACAAAGAAATTATCTAGGATTTGAAGACCCAATTGTCCTCCAAATTCGACATGAAAGATTTTGGTGTTGCAAACTATATTTTGGGCATGGAAATTAAAAGAGATCGGGAAAAGAGGAAGCTCTGGTTAAACCAGAGGAGGTATGTTGAGACAATATTGCAGAGATTTAATATGCAAGATAGTAAATCGGTGAAGGTTCATGTTAGAGTCGGTCTGGTCAAATCTCCGTCAGAGATCAAAACTCTTTATGCATTTCATTTTTAGGTGTCCCGCACCATTCACTCAGCTGCATTCCGCTAGGGGCATGCCATAATCTGACGGAAAAGGTCATTGCTAGTCATTTCCCCCCCATGTCTGGCTCCTGCTATCTTAGGTCTTTTGTCAATGATCACCAAAGTCCATGACAGTCAAGGCTTGGTCCTTTAATGGACAAAAGTCATTTTTGATCGTTAGGTCTAGGGATTAATCAATTTGGTCTTTAAATATGTCCAGTAAATCCATGCATGCCATAGTGAGGCCCTTACAAAGTAATGATTCAGAGAGTTTCATCTTCATATTGATAAACTTCAACTGTTCTTCAAAACTATGTTTTGAAGAAAAGTCAAATAGTGTCATTGGTGATAAAATTTTCAAAAAAATCGTCAGTTGATTTCTTCAGATGCATTCATGGTTTCAGTGGCCAAATGACCTGTCATGCAATCCCTGCAAAGAGTGCTGAAAAATTTCAACATTTGAGCCAAAATTTCAAAGGAAAAGTGAAAAGCAGTGTTGGTTTAAGTCAGTGAAAAAGTGTCAAAACATAACATTAGAAAAATGGGTTTTTGAAAAGAAAAATTTAACCCATGACTTCCAAGTCTTTATATACAAGTTTCCACCAAAATCAAAGTCATTGTGCAAATCAAGGCATAGGGAAACATTTCAAAGTCTTTGAGTGTGCATCGTGCATGTTTGGAGCATGGTTGGAGGCAGTTTTCAGGGCGTGACGCATATACACAGGGGTGCGACGCACACAGAGGGCGCGGTGCACACATAGCCAACCCTCAGTGTATTTTTCCAATGAGCGCGGCGCACACCCAGGGTTCGGTGCACTGGGTTTTGCGCGCGACACACACAGAAAAAGCGCCAAAACAGTGCCAAACTTCCCCAAATATTTTGTGAATCCCCTCAAATTGACAGGTAGGCTCTATGACGTGACTTGTTCCTCAAATTTTATAAATGATATGGTGGTTTATGGCAATGTTTGAAATGCAACAAAACCCATAAATTCAACCACAAGAAAACACCAAAGGCCATTGTTGCTAGGGTTGCATATTTGTGGTATTGAAGCCAAGGTTCCATTTTCACCCACCATTTTTCCCTCACCTACCATTTTTCCCTATCCTCCCTTTCTCATTTTTCCCATTATCCCTACCCTAAAACACTACCAAACCCTATTCCCTCTCCCCTCCTCTTATTTGTCAACAAAACACCCCAAAACCCTACCTTGTCAAAACCCCCAAAACCTACCCTATCAAATACCCAAACCCCCTACATATCCCTAAAAAAACTTCCCCCCATAACCCCTATTCCCATCACATTACTCCCCTCCTAATACTCCCTTTTGTTTCATTGTTCCCCTATTCCCATCACAACAACACCTAGTTTCACCATCATCAAAGGGCAGTCCAAGCACACTACATAAACATCAGTCATGGCATTTGAGGGTTCATCAAAGTATGAGGTGGAGACTCAAAGTGATACATCCCCGGAAGAACAGGCTCCGAGGAGACATCACAAGAGTGGAAAACATGTTAGGGATGAGCCAAACAGCCTCACTAAATTGCAGGCATGCCCTCTTGCTATGTCATGTTTCCAGCACCTAGCATGTTTCCAGCACCTAGCATGTTCATCATGAGTTGGCCTGTCTTTTGTGCCTCACCTCCATGGAGGTCAGTCGATCTTGGCCGGGGTCACCTTCACAATGACACCCGAAACTATCTCAGTGGCAACAGGCATACCAAATGTTGGAGAACAGTGGCATAAGAAGAAAAAGGTGGATAGGCAGCATTATGAGCCTTAAATTAAGGCCACTTGTTTGAGGTAGCTCACAAGAGTCCATTCCGATATTTGAGAAATGAGTATGCTCCACTCATGAGGTTGATCATGAAGTACTTCAGCTGTGAGGGGAGGTTCTCTCGACTATATGCCTATCACATCAGGTTGCTCATGCACTTTACCAGGGTGTGGTTGATGAACCTCCCATTTTTCATTTGCAGGAACATAGAGAGGATGAACACCTTCATGCAGCATAAGACCCCTCAGCAGCAGCGTAACAATGTTTATCACTTTGCTCTTATTCAGATTTTGGTGGATCATCAGTTGGGATTGCAGGGCATTGCTTGGGAGGACTTCATCTCTTGTGACTCCTTTAGCACTTCACAGGTACTAGCAAAGGTAGAGCATGAGATAGGTGGTCCTTCTCATCAATATGGGTGCCATGAGACCACTGCTATGCCAGTATCCATCACCTATCAAAGAGGCAGTAGGCACTTGTTTGCAGCAGCAAAGCGAGTGTTATCTCCACCCGGGGTGGAAGGGGCCTCGCTTCATACATTGAAAAAAGAGGTACAGGACAAGGACAAGAAGACCATGCATGACGAGGGGCCATCAGGTGAACAGGAGGCCGATTTCATCCTCATTCAGGATGATGATGCAGATGTGGAGAGCGCCCGACTTAGGATGACTATTCAGGAGCAGAACAAGGAGATCCAAGACTTGTCACTCAATGTGGAGAGGGCCAAATGGATCATCAAGTATTTGGAGTAGAGAAACAAGCAGCTTGAGGACCAGCATGAGATCATGGAGTTGCAAAACATTCGTGAGAATCGACAAGCTGCCCAACAAAGGAAGAGTTGAGCTCACGTCATTGGAGCAAGAGATCAATGAGGACTGGGAGGCCAATCTCGAGAGAGTCAACATGCACTTGGAGAGGCTGCTGGACAAGGCCAACAAGGACCATTCACTGCTGAGACACATGTCTTTCCACTACATGGCGCGAAACAAAGTATGCAAGGCCCGAATCGGGAATTTGAAGGCTAAATTGAGGAAGGAAATTAAGAAGAAAAAGAGGCAAAGGGAGCTCGATCGACTTCAGATATTAGCTGAAGCCTCTTTGGCCTAGCATAGCACTTCATAGAGGATCTCCAGCCCAAATTTCAAGAAATTTGGGGCAATTTTGGTCACATGGTAATTTTTTGGTCAAAACACAAGTTTTTTCTCCCTATGTGCCGCGCCACTGGCGCGACGGTTAGGATTGGGAGCTCCAAATCATGAATGGTTTGCATTTTTGGATTCAACATGAAAAATCATGACTACTAGTGCTTGGACAAGAAATTTGGGCATGATTTGAGTCTCCACGAGGTCAAAAGCACTCAAAAAATGACCTCTCTGCCCCTATTTTGACACACAGGAAGCAGTCTTGAGAGAATGAAGATTTGGAGGGGAAAATGAGCACCAAATTCAGAAATTCCACTTGGGTTGGAAAGTATACAGGATAGGATTTCCAACAAGCACACTTGGGCACATTTTGGACTCCTGCAAGTGCCTCAAAATAGGCTCCAAAGTGGCGCGGCGCATATAGAAAATGGCACGACGCATATAGGAAAAAAGGCCAATTTCACCTCCGTTTCGCGAAATTTCGATTCGCGACTTCTCCAAGTGGGCCTGCTCATCTACATTTCACTTTTTCGGCACCTAAGGGGGCATTTAAAGTATTTTCACTCTATATTGGCTTCTATCCAAGTGCCAAAGGAAGGTAAACAGTCACCCAAGCCATTTGTCATCTTAGTAACGCTGCACCTGTAGCTAATGGTTGGCTTTCCACCTCCATTTTGTAATGATTCGAGTAACTCCCCAACCCTTGGGCCTTCTATCTCTTCATGGCACATTCTATATATTGTATGCAAATTATTTGAAAAAGGTTGGTTGGCTTGTAATTTCTAGGAGACTGTGGGAGAGAAACTCAATTCTTCATTGTATATTTTGACAGAGGATTAATGAAAGGTAGCGGCTTTGTTTCATGAGATTAATGTGGTTGTGAGTGTAGCAAATGTGTCTCTTATGTTTCATATGTATTTCGTTATGTTTCACATTTCATTTCATATTCATTTCCAATGTATTTTTCTAAGTTAGATAAGGTAGAATTCATTTATATTGCTCTGCCTGTGGGAAAATTTCATGTTCAGTGTTCTTCTTCTGTTGAAAAGGATTCATGTACTTATGCCCTTTTCACTCTCCTAAGCAATCTCTCCATTCCACATTATTTCGAACTAAATTGCTATACTTTCCGCCGGTCTTGCCTCACGAAATAATCTATACCTTTGTATTAAATTCTCTGTTCATTGCTATCCGTTGGTCCCATACCATCCCAGAAACTCAGTCATTCATAAAAAAATGTTTCTTGTATCCATATTCACTTACTAGCCTAAGATCAATATTTCACTGTAAGCCATCTCAGACAGTTTCTTTATCTATTTACTGAGTGTGACTCGGAGAGAGCCCTCTCCTGTTCTAGTAGGGCTAGCTACCAGACTGAGCGTGGTTTGTGGTTACCCTGAATTTCGCCTTCCTTCAGACTAAGGTAGATTTAGGTGCTAACATACTGGTGACTCCACTGGGGACATAAAATGGTTTGCTTGAAGATTGTTTTGCCCCAGTACATATCTCAAGTTCAGAGTTGATTTTTGACGGTGAACAACGATTAGACATAAGAAGACGGCTGAAATCATTCACCTGGCGACTCCTTTCACTGAAGAATCTAGCAACCGGTGCTTCATGGTGACTCCACTGCAGAGGGATCAATAGCTTTGAGATTTTTTTTAAAATGGAGTGGATTGCAAGAAAATACACTCCCATGAGCTGAGATCACATTCCAGGCTTTCCAAATAAGATTTTGAAAGTAGATTGGTCAAGGAATTTGCCTATGTTTAAAGATTATGGTAAAAAGGATGCTACTTTACATCTAGTTCGATTTCACATGCATATTCGCAAGTTGAAGGTTGATTTTCCTGAAGATTTGTTAATGAAGATATTCCTGGCCACTCTAGAAGGTGAAGCCCAATCTTGGTATGAAAGTTTTCCGCCTGCTTGTATTTACTGTTTAAAGGATTTTCATGCCATGTTCTTTGAGAAGTATGAAAACTCTTATCCAACATTAAATTTAGTTCATGACTGTTGCAAATACGCTGATGGTTTTATTGAAAGCCTTGAAAAATATATTGAAGATGATAATTTCATGGATGAAGAGATCATGGAAGCCCTGTGTGAAAACCCATTTCAGCAGCATGAAGATGATCATGAAAATTTGCAACAGAATCAAGATTGTAGTACGGTGGAAGATGAAGGAATTTTGCTTCTTAACAGTCAACATGAATTACATGAAATGGATCAGCAGTCTGAGAAAAATTTGTACACTCCTCCACTTGAAAATATTGAAGAAAATCACTGTTCGTGCAAGAGAAAACGAAAATCCATATCTCCTTTGTCTGAAGATAAAATATATCAACTCTTGAACAATCATGTTCTAGCTCAAGTTAACACAGATCTGCAGTGTGCACTCGGTCAAGAAGGTGATGGTGGAAATTTTTCCTCTTTTGAAAAGGACGACAGTCCTGTGGGAAACTTTATAGATCAGCAGGCTGAAGATTTCCATACGGCTGGAAATGATGAAAGAATAATTTTTGTTTCAGATCTGGTGGAAATAAAAGATGATATGCAAGAAAATGATGTTCCAATCTCAGATAATGGGGATGATAAATAAGATCAAGAGACAGATGGTGAGGAGGAAAAAGAGAGTTGCATGGTTGAGGCTGCCTCAAATGGAGAAAACAGAGGTACAGACCTAACTGACCTTATCTCACCAGAACTATACCTTCATGAGGAGGTAACTCATTCCCTCTATGAACAGTGAGATGCGATCTTTGTTCAAGTAAGTGAAAAAGCTCTGGGTGAATTTATGGTAAATGATATAAATGATTGCGTTGGGTTTCAAGAATCATTTGAGGTTTCTTTTTTCACGATTGATGAATGCAAAGACAATCTAGCTATCATATGATATGAAGATGACCTACAATATATTCAGACTTTACCAGACCATTTAGGATTCCCTTTCAGACTCTTCCTCATATGTCTTATGTTTTGAAATGTTCTTTGAAGAGGAAATCTGCTCACCTATTTGTTTAGAATTTTTTGAGGACCAGGAACATACTCTTATTGAAGTACAGTGTGAAGAAAGATCAGAATCAAAGGAGAAAGACATCTTGTTTCCTCAACAAGAGGGAAATCTTCATGTTTTTCATGATCCAATGGAAAATCTGTTGCAGCCAGCAGTGAAGGTGATTATTGAAGTATTCGGTGATGAAGGAGATCAGGGTCAATTAGCTTTTTGGATGCCCAGTTACAAGTATCTATGGTTGACCTGGAGATCTGATCAAGAGAATCAATCAAGAAGGCATCTGCTTGATTGGTTACATTGGCATTTTGATATAGTTTGATCGTATATTGCCTTGTAAGAAACATAGGTGGCCATGTACTGCCACCAAACTTTATGTTTTAAGTTCAGGTCTTGGTATTTTGAGTTAGTTTGTTAGAGTCAAGTTTTTCAGTCATTTCAGTTCGCATTAAGTCAGTTTGAGTCAAGTTTCAATCAATAAATTGAGTCATGTTGGTTTGTCGGAATAATGGACTCCATAGCCTAATGGATGAAGGCACTGACTAGCTCTTCCAGAGATCTACTCTTCTTGGCACCTCCAAGGAGCTACCATCCCCCATTGGAGCCAATGTTAGAGTTGGTCTGGTCAATCCTCCGTCAGAGATCAAAACTCTTTATGCATTTCATTTTTAGGTGTCCTGCTCCATTCACTCAGCTGCATTCCGCTAGGGGCATGCCATAATCTGACGGAAAAGGTCATTGCTAGTCATTTCCCCCCCATGTCTGGCTCCTGCTGGCTTAGGTATTTTGTCAATGATCACCAAAGTCCATGACAGTCAAGGTCTAGTCCTTTAATGGACAAAAGTCATTTTCAATCGTTAGGTCTAGGGATTAATCAATTTGGTCTTTAAATATGTCCAGTAAATCCATGCAGGCTAGAGTGAGGCCCTTACAAAGTAATGATTCAAAGAGTTTCATCATCATATTGATAAACTTTGATTGTTCTTCAAAACTCTGTTTTGAAAAGTCAAATAGTTTCATTGGTGATAAAATTTTCAAAAAAGTCGTCAATTGATTTCTTCAGATGCATTCATGGTTTCCTTGGCCAAATGCCCTGTCATGCAATCCCTGTAAAGAGTGCTGAAGAATTTCAACATTTGAGCCAAAATTTCAAAGGAAAAGTGAAAATCAGTGTTGCTTTAAGTCAGTGAAAAAGTGTTAAAACATAACATTAGAAAAATGGGTTTTTGAAAAGCAAAATTTAACCCATGACTTCCAAGTCTTTATATACAAGTTTCCACCAAAATCAAAGTCATTGTGCAAATCAAGGCATAGGGAAACATTGCAAAGTATTTGAGTGTGCATCGTGCATGTTTGGAGCAAGGTTGGAGGCAGTTTTCAGGGCGCGACGCATATACATAGGGGCGCGACGCACACAGAGGGCGCGACGCACATAGAGATAGCCCTCAATGTATTTTTCCAACGAGCGCGGCACACACCCAGGGCGCGGCGCACACCCAGGGCGCGGCGCACACCCAGGGCGCAGTGCACTGGGTTTTGCGCTGACGCACACAGACAAAGCGCCAAAACAGTGCCAAACTTCCCCAAATTTTTTGTGAAGCCCCTCAAATTGATAGGTAGGCTCTATGACGTGACTTGTTCCTCAAATTTTATAAATTATATGGTGGTTTATGGCAATGTTTGAAATGCAACAAAACTCATAAAGTCAACCACAAGAAAACACCAAAGGCCATTGTTGCTAGGGTTGCATATTTGTGGTATTGAAGCCAAGGTTCCATTTTCACCCACCATTTTTCCCTCACCTACCATTTTTCCCTATCCTCCCTTTTTCATTTTTCCCATTATCCCTACCCTAAAACACTACCAAACCCTATTCCCGCTCCCCTCCTCTTATTTGTCAACAAAACACCCCAAAACCCTACCTTGTCAAAACCCTCAAAACCTACCCTATCAAATACCCAAACCCCCTACATGTCCCTAAACAAACTTCCCCCCATAACCCCTATTCCCATCACATTACTCCCCTCCTAATACTCCCTTTTGTTTCATTGTTCCCCTTGGTGGCAGATATCACAACAACACCTAGTTTCACCATCATCAAAGGGCAGTCCAAGCACACTACATAAACATCAGTCATGGCATTTGAGGGTTCATCAAAGTATGAGGTGGAGACTCAAAGTGATACATCCCAGGAAGAACAGGCTCTGAGGAGACATCACAAGAGTGGAAAACATGTTAGGGATGAGCCCAACACCCTCACTGAATTGCAGGCATGCCCTCTTGCTATGTCATGTTTCCAGCACCTAGCATGTTTCGAATTTTGTTAAAGGGTGTCTAATGTTAGAGTTCATCATGAGTTGGCCCATCTTTTTGTGCTTCACCTCCATGGAGGTCAGTCGATCTTTGCCGGGGTCACCTTCACATTGACACACGAAACTATATCAGTGGCAACATGCATACCAAATGTTGGAGAATAGTGGCATAAGAAGAAAAAGGTGGATAAGCAGCATTATGAGCCTTACATTAAGGCCAGTTGTTTGAGGCAGCTCACAAGAGTCTTTCCATTCTGATATTTGAGAAATGAGTATGCTCCACTCATGAGGTTGATCATGAAGTACTTCAGTTGTGAGGGGAGGTTCTCTAGACTATATTCCTATCACATCAGGTTGCTCATGCACTTTACCAGGGTGCGGATGATGAACCTCCCATTTTTCATTTGTAGGAACATAGAGAGGATGAACACCTTCATGCAACATAATACCCCTCAGCAACATCTTAACAGTGTTTATCACTTTGCTCTTATCCAAATTTTGGTGGATCATCAGTTGGGATTGCAGGGAATTGCTTGGGAGGACTTCATCTCTCGTGACTCCTTCAGCACTTCACAGGTACTAGTAGAGGTAGAGCATGAGATAGGTGGTCCTTCTAATCAAGATGAGCGCCACGAGACCACTGCTATGCCAGTATCCATCACCTATCATATAGGCAGTAGGCACTTTTTTGTAGCAGCAAAGCGAGTGTTATCTCCACTCGGGGTGGAAGGGGCCTCGCTTCATACATCGACAACATAGGTATAGGACAAGGAAAAGAAGCCCATGCATGATGAGGGGCCATCAGGTGAATAGGAGGCCGATTTCATCCTCATTCAGGATGATGATGCAGATGTGGAGAGCGCCCGACTTAGGATGACTATTTAGGAGCACAACACAGAGATCCAAGACTTGTCACTCAATGTGGAGAGGGCCAAATGGATCATCAAGTATTTGGAGCCGAGAAATAAGCAGCTTGAGGACCAGCATGAGATCATGGAGCTGCAAAATATCCGTGAGAATCAACAAGCTGCCCAAAAAAGGAAGAGTTGAGGTCACGTCATTAGAGCAAGAGATCAATGAGGATTGGGAGGCCAATCTCGAGAGAGTCAACATGCACTTGGAGAGGCTACTGTACAAGGCCAACAAGGACCATGCACTGCTGAGACACATGGCTTTCCACTACATGGCGCGAAACAAAGTGTACAAGGTCCGAATCAGGAATTTGAAGGCTAAATTGAGGAAGGCAATCAAGAAGCAAAAGAAGCAAAGGGAGCTCGATCGACTTCAGATATTAGTTGAAGCCTCTTTGGCCTAGCACAACACTTCATAGAGGATCTCCAGCCCAAATTTCAAGAAATTTGGGGCAATTTCGGTCATATGGTAATTTTTTGGTCAAAACACAGGTTTTTTCTCCCTGTGCGCCGTGCCACTGGCGCGGTGCTTAGGATTGGGAGCTCCAAATCATGAATGGTTTGCATTTTTGGATTCATCATGAAAAATCATGACTATTTGTGCTTGGACAAGAAATTTGGGCATGATTTGAGTCTCCACGAGGTCAAAAACACTAAAAAAATGACCTCTGTGCCCCTATTTTGACACACAGGAAGCAGTCTTGGGAGAATGAAGATTTGGAGGGGCAAATGAGAAAAAAATTGAAGAATTCCACTTGGGTTGGAAAGTAGATAGGACAGGATTTCCAAAAACTACACTTGGGCACATTTTGGACTCCTGAAAGTGCCACAAAATAATCTCCAAAGTGGCGCAGCGCATATAGGAAAAAAGGCCAATTTCACCTCCGTTTTGCGAAATTTTGATTCGCGACTTCTCCAAGTGGGCCCGCTCATCTACATTTCACTTTTTTGGCACCTAAGGTGGCATTTAAGATATTTTCACTCCAGATTGGCTTCTATCCAAGTGGCAAAGGAAGGCAAACAGTCACCCAAGCCATTTTTCATGTTTGTAACGCTGTACCTGTAGCTAATGGTTGGCTTTCCACCTCCATTTTGTTAACTCCCAAACTCTTGGGTGTTCTATCTCTTCATGGCACATTATATATATTGTATGAAAACTATTTGCAAAAGGTTGGTTGGCTTGTAATTTCTAGGGGACTGTGGGAGAGAAACTCAGTTCTTCATTGTATATTTTGATAGAGGATTAATGAAAGGCAGCGATTCTGTTTAATGAGATTCATGTGGTTGTGAGTGTAGCAAATGTGTCTCTTATGTTTCATATGTATTTCGTTATGTTTCACAGTTCATTTCATATTCATTTCCAGTGAAATTTTCTAAGTTAGATAAGGTAGAATTCATTTATATTGCTCTGCCTGTGGGAAAATTTCATGTTCAGTGTTCTTCTTCTGTTGAAAAGGATTCATGTACTTATGCCCTTTTCACTCTCCTAAGCAATCTCTCCATTCCACGTTATTTCGAACTAAATTGCTATACTTTCCGCCAGTCTTGCCTCACGAAATAATCTGTACCTTTGTATTAAATTCTCTGTTCATTGCTGTCCGTTGGTCCCATACCATCCCAGAAACTCAGTCATTCATAAAAAATTGTTTCTTGTATCCATATTCACTTACTAGCCTAAGATCAATATTTCACTGTAAGTCATCTCAGACCGTTTCTTTATCTATTTACTGAGCGTGACTTGGAGAGAGCCCTCTCCTATTCTGGTAGGTCTAGCTACCAGACTGAGTGTGGTTTGTGGTTACCCTGAATTTCGCCTTCCTTCAGCCTAAGGCAGATTTAGGTGCTAACAGTTCCTATTCCTGTAGGTGTAAAGTTATCTACTGAATAGTGTCCTAAGACACAAGAAGAGGAAGAGGACATGTCCCGTGTTCCATATGCAAGTGCAGTCGGTAGCCTGATGTATGCAATGGTCTGTACTAGACTAGACATTGCACACAATGGGAGTATTGAGTAGGTTTATGTCAAAACCAGGACATGAGCATTGGACATCAGTGAAGCAGGTTTTCAGGTATTTGCGTGGCATTAGTGATTATGGTTTGTGCTACCAAGGAAGACCAAGATTGGACAGAGTGTTCAATATTCGTGGCTTTGTTGACGCAGACTGGGCTGGAGATCTAGATTAGAGAAGATCTACAAGTGGGTATGTGTTTAACCTATTTGGAGGTGCAGTCAGTTGGATGAGTAAGAAACAATATGTAGTGGCACTATCAACTATAGAGGCAGAATACATGGCAGCCACTCATGCAAGCAAGGAAGCAGTTTGGTTGCAAAGATTGCGTTCAAGTATGGGGTTAGTACAAGGAGCTATAAGGATAGACTGTGACAACCAAAGTGCAATTTTCTTGGCAAATAACCCTGCATATCATTCAAAGGCAAAGCACATTGATGTTTAGTATCACTTTGTGAGGGATATGATAGAAGACAAAAAGGTGTTGCTGGTAAAGGTGGACACTTTGAAGAATACTGCAGATGCATTGACAAAATCTGTGAGCTCTAAGAATTTCTCTTGGTGTAGAGAAAAAATGGGCGTTGCAGGGCTGGATAAATGACTAAGCTCTCTCATTTTCCCCTGTGGAAAGAAAAAAACAAGTGGGAGAATGTTGGGTTGTGTTACATTCTTTCTTCGACTAGCCCACGTAGTTAATTGGGGGGTTAGAGGGGGGCAGGGACCCCCTTTGTTGCGCCAATTGTGTAGCCCGAGGGGGGGGGGGTCACAAGGGGTTTTAGGGGTGCAGGTAACCCCACTCTATGGGGCCTGGGGTGGTGCCCCAGAAAATTTTGGTTTTGGAACCTATGTTAGGTTGGGCGAACCCACCTATGGTTTTGGGCATGATTTTTACACATGTTTTTGGACGCGATTGTTTTCGGTCCATGGTTTTGGACGCGATGGTTTTCAGTCCATGGTATTGGATGCTTCGACATGTATAAATATGTATTATAAAATTGAAAGGAACATAATGAAAAATCAAGCTGGGAGTCCCAGTTTTGGGATCCAGGGGAAAATCTCTGTGTATATGTGTTATGCTCTCACATTATTTATTTTATGTGTTTTAGAATTCATATGCAGGTAATTTATGTACGGGGCTAAACCCTATAGAAAGGAAGAACATAATTATTTTGGGAGTTGCACATTCAATGTTACATGATCAGGGCCTACCATTACACTTGTGGGATGAAGCATGCAACACAACTATTTATTTGCAGAACAAAAGCCCTCATCTAATTCTTGCGATGAGTACACTAGAATAAGATTTTTTAGGCAAGAAACTAGATGTGGAACACTTTAGTATCTTTGGTTCATCAGTCTACTATCATGTTATCAAGGATGCACGAAAAATCTAAAGCCAACAATTGAGTTGGATATGTTTATGGGGTGCACTGATACACCTCACAACTATCGGGTGTACCTTCCATCCAACACGATGAAAGTGGTTTTTAGAGATGTGAAGTTCGATGAAGAGAAGGCCATGAGATGTTTGTTGGGCGTGTGTTATATTATTTCTGCTACTAGTCGCAAGCGTGGGGGGATGATAGATTGGCCTGTTCATTACGTAGGGTGCAACCCCCTTATATGGGGTCTGGGGCAACGCCCCAGGAAATATTTTTTTGGACCCTATATTAGGTGGGCAAACCTACCTATGGTTTTTTTCATGGGTTTCACACATGGTTTTTGGCATGATGGTTTTTTGTCCATGGTATTTTGTAGATATGTTCAAGGGAGCTACGATTATGTTCTAATCTAGGGTTAATGGATTGGGGTTTATGAATGCTTAGACATGTATATATATGTATTATAACATTGAAAGGAATATAATGAAAAATCAATCTGGTAGTCCTAGTTTCGGGATCCAGGGGAAAATCTATGTGTATTTTTTTAATGTTTCTCACCATTGTATATTTTCTATCTTTTAAGAATTTGTTTGCAGGTAATTTATGTACAATGTTAAAACCTACAATGTTCCCTAGAGAGGGAGATTCAGTTACATGCAGATGAGGAGATTTTAGCTCCAAAGGAACCTGAGGATGATGTGGAGTAGCCACATGCAGAGGAGTAGAGAGTGGAAGCACCCACTCATGAAGAGACTTCCAGAGATGGAAGGAAGCACACCAGAGAGGCTGACAGATTAATGCATGATGCTAGAGACAATGTGGGATAACCCACATCAGAAAGCAGGTAGAGGAGGTCACCAGATTGATACATTGACTATATGGATATGATGAACACAAGTGTAGAGGTTGATCCATCCTCATTCAAGGAAGCAGTACAACAACCAATATGGGTTGATGCCATGATTGAGGAGTGTGACTCCATTATCATAAACAATGTTTAGGAAGTGGTCCCAAGACTAGAAGACAAGTTAGTAGTGATTTCCATATGGATTTACAAGGTAAATAAAGTAGAAAATGGGAGTGTAGAGAAACACAAGGCCATATTTGTAGCCAGAGGTTTCTCTTAGGTGGAGGGAATCGATTACAATGAGACCTTTGCTCCAGTAGAAAGGTACTATTCAATAAGATATATTCTAGCATTTTCAACATATATGGGATGGAATATACATCAGATGGATGTGAAGACAACATTCCTTAACGATATGATTGAGGAAGAGGTGTATATTGAGCAACTAGAAGGATTTGATACCTTCAACAGGGAGTCACATGTGTGTAGTCTCAAGTGTGGTGCAGGGAAGTTCTTAATGTGGACACAAACAATTCCTCTAGCTCAAGAGAGCGGGTCTAGCCACAAAAAAACAATCTATGGAAAATCTCCTTAAGCTATAATCAATTAAGAGGGCCTACCTCTTAGAACGCTATTTCGCTTAGTGATGATAATGCTTCCTCACTCCAGTTATCTTTCGTTTCCTTCCTTTGAATACCTGAAACAAGAAAACAACAACAACAACAAACATGACAACATGTAATATTGTATTCAACCTACTTAATAGGTCAAGGAACATTAAGCCATAAAGATGTAAAATGAAACTTCATGTAGGAAATCAATCGATAGTTTCATTAATATAAATCAGAAAGAGATTACAACCGGTGCCTTGACATTGTTGGTCTCCTTCGACATATCCGGGTTCCCACACTTCTGCTAGCACTTCATGGATAGCCCCAACAAATGGAATTTTAAGGCCTCTTTCCCTCTAGTCTCAAACCAAACCAAAATCACACTATTCTCCCTCAAACACACACTAGAAAGCTATAAGCTATAAATGACTTGTTGGTTATTCACACTTGCTCCAAAACTCCAACTATCTTTTGCTTGGGAAAAAGAGAGGTTTATATAGCTTGGATGGATGGGAGATGGTTCCTCTCATCATGGGAGAAGGTATTATCTCTTGAGGTTGTTCCATCCTAATAGGAGAAAGGAGCCCAAACTGATTTCCTCAGCTCTATCTGACCCAACCATCTACCAGACTTCCGTTACAAAGCTTCTAGACATGGAAGCTTTGACTCCTTATTTAGAAAACCTTCCAAAAGAGGATCGACGTGACTGGAAAAGGGCTTAGTTGATCTGATCGGCGTGAGGGTTATTTTCAACCTCTGTAAATCGACGTGAGGAGAAAAATGGTTAGTAGCGCTGGTATTATAAACTGGGATAGAAGGAAGATTCTTGGGAAATGATGCAAAGGGGAATAATTCTGCTCATGAAGAGGGACATATTGGGAGTTTCTTCATAATGGGAAAGAATGTCGGGTACACTGTAGAGTTCCTCCAGGATCATAGGCCTAGAGTACAGGGACAGTGAAAAAATGTTGTGTAACAGATGCCCCTTAAAGTGTGAAGTCCGAACTAGAGTGAGGAGTGAAATGCTTTACAAGTGGAAGCGGGGAACCGGAGTTCATCATCAGAAAACCTGCAAGTAGGCATAGATACATATACATCACTGAAAACTCTTAATAATGATACATGAATCATGGTATGGATGCAACCATCCAGAGAATGATCATGTAAATGGATCCAAGGTATGGGCACAACCATCTAGCAGAAAGGATCATAACAAAACCAAGGTATGGTTGCAGCCATCCAATAATGAGAAGGATCACATATAACAACTCATGGTATGGTCGCAGCCATCCATTTGAAAGAGACATGTATATCAACATGACCATGTCACATTGCCTCGCAACCTAGACTTGTGTAATCTTAGCCCAGGGTCTTGCGCTCCAAACAACCAAATCAAAGTACAATGAATGAATATGTTGAAGTCGAACATGCTAGGAAGTTGCTTGATTACTGGTCAATGATGTGAACTGTTAACAAGCGCGAGAGAAACCACCAATAATGACAATGGATCTCAAGGTACTAGCAGCATAGTTCATAGAATGTGAATAAAGGAACTGATGTCGAACACCCGTGAAATCACCCGATCGAAAACCAATGATGTGAACTTGTCATCGAGTGCGAAGAACTTGCCATTAGGGCATGCAAGCTATAAGGTATTGGAAGGGAGTCTCTTGGACAACTTCCTGGATAATGAGCTAAAGTCGACCGAAAGTGACCATGTCGAAGGAGGGCCATGATGTATCCCACATCATCGACACGAGACAGAGGGATGCAAATGATTTCAAATGATACAGAGAATTAGGAGTAAGTGTAATTACAGAAGGACTAACTCTTGAACATATCGACGACATGATTCCAGAGTTTGGCAGTTGTTGGGTCCATAGGATCGGTGGTCATGAGGATGTGGCAGAGATCAAATGGAATGTAAGAATGAGCGACCCAACCTTGGAAGGTCAAATGAAAATGAGGATATCCCATCCCAAAACGAAGCAAAAAGTGTCATGTTCAAGAGTGAGTTGCCGACACAACTGACCAAATTTCCAAATTCTCCCCCACCATTTCTGGCAGGTACCCCGATTATTTTTTATTACAAGCTTGAAGGGGATAGCATATGCTTGCATTGTAAGTTAATCCTTCGGATGAATTCGACCTCATAAGTTTAATGAGCCCTAGGAAGGAGAATCTCACGTTTGTCATGGTGATGAATTCAATGTCATTTAATTTTTTAACAAGTTCGACAAAGGTGTAACTCGGTATCTTTTTCATGTTCAGAGAGTTTGAAAAATACATGGAAAAGAAAACTCCACATGGTCCCTTTTTGTACATTTGTGTCTTTTGAGCCCGAAAAGGTAGAAAACAAAACTCGAGAGAACCACTTGACCATTTCAGTCAAGGAGTACCTTTTTCATAAATAGTGCATCCCAGCCCAAAAAATGGGTAAACGTATATCGGGTGCACGACACTTCGCAACCTTTTACGAGTTCAAAACGTCAAGATCTTGGAAATCTTTTCGTGTTTAAAGAGTAGAAAAAGAGCTTGAAAGAAGATCCCCCATTTTATTCTCTTTTACGAGTCAAAAAGGGAAAAATACTCAGCGATATTTTCATTTGAGATTTATGAGTCGAGAAAAGAGCTGAAACATGACTCCAGTACCATCATTGACAATCCATCACCTCTCGCTGCACAAGAAAGGTAAATTCCTTATCTAGTTTTGAGGCAAAATCGGTCAAAAAATACTCAAAAACCTTAATATTTCATGAAAAAATGAATAAAATGAATAAAATGGGGAAAAGTTAATTTTTGTTACCATTTACCATTTTATCTTTATGTGAAGAGCTTTTTACCCACTTGGGCCCTAATTTTTCTAGAGTAGATTGTGGGAGATCCGGGAGGTCATTCACCAAGCCGTCAGTTGTTGGTAAGAGCCAAGACCTTAAGCTCCGTTTTCATAATAATTTTCCCTGTTTTAATCCTTTTTTTGGGTTTCATGGGGAGATTTTGGAAAAAAAAATTCGCCCTTGGTTGGCGCGATTTCCAGGCATGGAATCGCGCTGATGGGGGTTGCTAAAACTACTAACTGCACCTTCGGCACCACTGTTTTTAAAACAATTGCATCGACATCGTGAACAAAGAATTTTCATGTTTTTTGCTCAATTCGGCTGTTTGAACCCAATTTTTTCCAGCCAAGGATGATCATTGACTTGATTACATGGTTTTTGTAGGAAGAAATCGTGAAAAATGATGGATTAGAAAGAACATGAGCATGAGGATATTGATAGTCAAGCAATAGCTGATCCAAATTGCTTGGCGGCTTTGAGGAATTGTGGGCTATTCAAATTCTTTCTTACACCAGGTCTATGGGCCCAACCCAAGTTGCTATGGTACCCGATCAGTCTCTGGGATGTGAATTGGGAAATTTTCATCATTGGTAACCAAGAGTTAGAGTTGGAGTCTTCAAAAATTTATTTCATCACAAGACTATCCCGGATAGGGGAACCAGTCAACCTATATGGGTTGAGGCTGATTAGGGCAAGTGTGACTATGCTACTTGCCGGACATTGCCCAGAAGCTCTCAAATCCAAAAGTGGCAAGATCAAGATTATGACTATTTGGGATCTTGTATTGAGAGTGCTACTGTTGACCATCAAAAGAGTGGATGGGTCCCAAGCGCTACATGAGATCAACAAGTCGAAGTTTCAGTACGCTATTGACTACACGATGCCCACCATCTTTAACTGGGTGAAAGATATGAAAATCAACATGAAGCAACAGCTATCAAAATCTAAGGCGAGAAACCTGAAGTAGTTTTGCTTCAGATCCGTGCTAGTGAACTTCTTCCTGGAACGGGAGCCGCTGTTCCAATACTAGCTGGCTAAGGTAGATCCACTAATGCCACGAGAACCACGGATGGTTCGTTAGAGCGAGTTGATGCCCAGGGTTATGGGGGGCCAAAAGATGTCCTATAAGCATGCATTTTTCTCGTGGCTATGACGACAGTTGATCATAGTGGAGGATTGGCCTTATAGCGGTACCAACTTCCGCGGATATCTGGATATGCCGCTCCCAAAAGGGGAGGATTTTAATGATGGAGGTAAAAACAAACAATTTTTAATTTTTTGATGTTTTTTATTATTTTTGAAATATATGTGTTCATGACACTTCAATTTTATGAATGCAGATGTTGGACCAGAATTCCCTACCAGGATGTCCCCGATCGCCAGGCGCGTTGCTCGACAGTTTGATGTCGCTCCTTATCAGGAGGGAAGCGACAACGAGGAGGAGATTGTGCAGAATCTTGAGGGTTTGACCCATGGGATCCCAGAGTATGCTCGGATGGGTGATGCCCCACGATAGTACTAGAGGCATATGGTGGGGGTATCAGATCGGATCTATCGACTGCTGAATCATGTAGTCCAAGCAGTTACATGCTATCATGAGCATCGTGTTGTTTAGTGAATGGGTCTAGCATTCCACATTTTTGAGGCCTGTGAGCCACGGATGTATAAGGTCTGCGAGCCACCAATTTATTTTGAACACATATATTATTTTTTGAGGTTTTGATGTATGACAAACATTAGCAGCACACACACACACACACACACATATATGCTGTACTTCCTTTCTTACTATCATACAAATGTTTTTGTTTTTGAGTTGTTACATGTTTCACAAATTTCTATCCAACACATAATTAGTTAATGCATCTGTTAATGTATTCATGTGTTGAGGAATATGATGATATATAATGTCATCAAAATTTCTCTCTAGAAGATGAATACGTAGATACATTCTCAATATCTGAGGGTTTCTGATGGAATATTTCCCGTTAATTTGAAGAACAACAAGCTGTGAATCAAGGTTGAAAACCAATTCCCGGATGCCAAGAGCGATAGCTTCTAACAATAATTCGATAACTGCGCTATACTCAACGATGTTATTAGTTGTTCGATCTAGAAATATACCTTGAAGATCAATCAACTCACCATGGGGGTCATAAATGGCCCATGCCACGGATGATAGATTTTGGGTACTATGGCAAGCACCATCAGCGAAACCGATGTGAGGACACACTGACATCTACAAAGCAGGAAAAACAATAATTAGGGAAGCTGCTTGCAAAATAACACACCAAACCACACTGTACAGAGATGAATGACACAATATTGGACAAAAATAACCATGCAAGATGACCTAAGCATAATACTTTTTGAGAGAGTCCATGTTCGGACTTGAGTAATCAATCAACACAGATGAAAAATAGAGTTTTACCATTGAAAAGATGAGTAAGCATCAAATTTGATAAATAATAGAGTAAAACTCATATAATATTGTGCCCCCATGCCCCCTAGGAAAGGGAGGATTACGAGTCAGATGAAAAATCCATTGCAATAATGGGAAATCGGTAAAAACTTAGGGAGGGAGAAAAAACCTATATCTATGAAGAGATAAAGGTGCCCTTAGTTGAAATGTCTTGACAATGTTAGGAGAAACTGACATGTCAATAGGAAGTGGAAAAGAGAACTTATTAGGACACATAGGCATGATTGTCGGTCCAGAACCAGGCCACAGAGAGTGAGAATATAGGTTGAGAGATGAACTTGAAATAGGATGATCAGAGGATACCAAAGGTGAAGTCGAAAAAATTTCCACGTAATCAATTTCGGCGAGACTAAACGACATAACCTCGCCCCATGTATCAACAATATTCAGTGAAGGAACAACCCAAGGATCAAAATTGACCAAAATCATGTTGACAGAGGCAACATGGGGAGGTGGGAGCGGAAATATGTCAATCAAAGTAGGATCTTTGAAAACTCCTGCACCCACACTCTCATAAGGAGCACCGATGTGCTTGACATATGGAACCTTGCCATCCGAGGAGGAAGAGGCAAAGAAGGATAGTTGGTCGACTGTGACTATCTTCCCTTAATGGGGAAAATGCATCGTGCAGAAGAGGGAGGAGGCTACAACATGCATCGAATGGGTCCAAATCCGTCAGAGTAGAGGATTGCAGTTAAGATTAGCATCAACGATCTCTACCTCGACATGTATCGTCTTTCCCTCCAAGGTAATGACAAGTGTGGAAGGACACCAAAGGGTCATGAATCACGCCTGTCAAAATATTCCAGAGTCTTAGGGGACTAGTTCAGAGTAGGAGAACCAATTTCCTTCCAACAAGCGACAGACATGATGCAGGTAGAAGCACCTTCATCGATGACGGTCCTATGAATGGTTTTCTCATTTATGATTACCTGAATGAGAAAGGCAATTTGATGAGGTAAATGCGGAATGTGGTTTTCCAAGTCAAAACAAATGAGATTAGATTCAGCTAGATCAATACCCCCAATAGATGACAGTAATGATTTCCGCTGAGAAGGACAACTTTGAAGGACCTCGAGAGCAGACATAGCTGATGGTGCTTGATCCAAATCTTCAACAATGTTATAATGTTGAGTGGCTCAAGCATTGGGATTGTACGAGTACTTTCGAATCACACCCTGAGAAGGTGGTCGAATGGAGAAATCAGGATTAGGTCACTTGATATGGAGAGGACCAGAACTAGACGGGGCGAAAGAAGAAGGGGTACCTTCTTTCTCTTTCCCTACTGATGGGTTAGGCGTTTGATAATCTTTTAACCTGGTAGCCACGTTGATCGGGGTACTCATCATGAACACTTATGAACCCGAGGAAAGGGATCTTTGAGAATAACTGGGTCCCTGTGAGCAAACGACTAACTTCAGACCATCTGGGACAACCCTTAGTATAGTGATCCTCCTCACAGATGAGGCATGGATACTTAGGTTTCTGTTGGGAAGCATCACCAATAGATCATTTAGGAGGATCTTGTTTTGGGGCATCAACTTTACCCTTGCCTTTTCCTTTCTTCTTACCTTTAGAGGATTTATCTGCTGCGGTAGACTAGACAGCGTGAACCTCCAAGGTTTTACCAAGGCTGGACACATTGTGAGAGGAGTCATTGGGAGAAGTGTTGGAGATTGACTTCTATTTGGAAGAAGATTTCGTAGGGGTCTGAGTCACTAAACCAATTACTCCATCAACATGAGGGGTAGCGAGAGACTTAGATGTCGTCAGATTAGATGATGGTATGGACGCATCGGGTAACACATAATATAACGTGACGAACTGTGAATAGACAAGGTCTAGATACCAGGCACGCATGATGGCTTGTTCCTTAGTGACACATCCACCCATAGCAATGTCCTCAGCAATTTTTTTGACAAATGATTTGGTGAACCACTCGGTCAACCACTAATTAGTAATTTCAAAGTTAATCCGATGACGCCTATGTCTCCATTCATGGATGTGATCGGAGATGTGAGTCGTTGTGTCTTGCTTGAGTGTCGTTAATAGATGGGTGTTAGTTTCATAATGAACCGGAAACTGGAAATGCGTGAGAAAGGCCATGATGAGAGTGTTAAAGTCATGATAGGTATTTTGAGGGAGCTCGATATACCACTTGGCTGCAGCTCCTAAATAGATCGTTGGAAAAGACGAAGACGAAGACAAATGGAATCATCAATGTAGGAATTCAAGGAGCACTAGAGGTGATATGTCATCACGTGGGCTTGAGGGTCCTCTTTCGCTTTTCCTTCAAACTTTGGACAATCGCTCAGAATCTTGGATGGGACCGAAGGCTAGTATGGTGAATGAAGTATCAGGTCATTCGTGAGTCTAGACACATCTGGCAATTCCAGCGTAGCCATGAATGGAAATTGGGTATTGAAAGGCATTTGAGGTCGATAAGGGGGTCCAACTGGCGGGATCCATCCCTACTGGTAAGGATTTTGTTCCCGAAAGTGGAGGGTTTTGTCCATAAGGCATTTTATTTTCCCCCCACTGTAGATTACCTTGCTCATAGGGAGGATTCTGACCTTGAAAGCCTTGAAACTATCTAGCCAGAGGTTGCTGATAAGCAAAATATTGGTTAAAAGGCTATTGAGCCTACTGGCCTTAGACATATGGATTTTTCACCTGATGTCTTTGAGCATAAGGGTTTTGGATCTGCTGCCCCTGGATGAACGGGTATTGGACCTGCTGACCTTGGACGTAAGAATTCTACACTTGCTGTCCTTGGACATAAGGATTTTGGACTTGTTGTCCTTGGACAAAAGGATGCTAAACCTATTGCCCTTGGACATAAGGATTCTTTTCCAACTGCTGCAGGACTTGATGCAAGCCTTGCCCTTGTAAAGGTTTCCCCTATTGATATGAGTATAAGGGTTGCTTCTGCCTGGGTCGACCTTGTGGCTGCAAGGGTTGACCTTGCGTCTGTAAAGGTTGTCCTTGCGGTTGTAGAGGTTGACCTTGTGAAGGCATAGGCTGGAAGGATTGCGGTGCATACTGCATCTGTGACTGCATGGTTTTCTGCAACCGTTGCGAGGGTTTCCCCTGTGGTTGTTGCAGTTGTCCTTACTGCAACATGATCTAGCGTTGCTGCTGGATGGATGGCCCCTACTGCAATGAAGGTTTCCCTTGCTGCTACAGGAGTTTCCCTTGCTGTTGCAAAGGTACTTGAATAGTTCCTAGAATGAAATCTTGAAAGTTCCCAAACTGTATCTGGCCATGCCCACCAGGCGCGGTGGATGGACCAGGCTGGACATAGGGTCTAGGATGAGGGATGTATGATGGATTAGCCATCACTTGTGAGCCATATGGAACATAAGGAGGTTGTTACTAACCTTGAGCCATATTGGGCTGTTGGTACTGGACGTGACTTGACCTAGATGGACCAACATTGGGTTCTTGGTACTAGACATGACTTAACCCAGACATACCAACATTAGGCTGTTGGTACTGGACATTACTCGATCCAGCAAGACCAACAAGATTTGAAATGGCACTTGAAGAAGGTTGGCTTATCCCAACCATGTGAGGTTGTGAGCCACTCACATTGGTTGTGCTAGACATCATAAAAACATTCGGACTCTACCCCCCAGGCGGTGGAACAACCTGTCCACTTACTAGAGGGATTGAAGAATTGAAAGCAACATGACTCGAGATTGCCGGTAGAACCGGATGGGTCACTTGGACCGACAAAACAAGAGGATTGGGAATGGTGGGTTGCATCAGGACTGAAGTGACTACAAAAATCACCGTTTTTTGGGTGGTCAGGTTCTGAATGAACGGACCGGTGGTAGGTATAGTGCCAGACGCCCAAATAGGGTTGTGATACAATGATGAGGCAGTAGGCATGCCTTAAACTAACTGAGATAAAGTCACGTAATTACACGATAACTCAGGACGCACACTAGTGAGAATGCTTCTTGTGTAAGGGAAACCTTCAGGAGGAAAGGATATTCCTTCTCTTCGACTGTGCACGGAGTGGAAACCTTCGAGTGACCCGGAGAGGAGACTGGGATTTCACCTTCTGATTCCATGGGTGAAAATAGATGACAATGGACTACTAAGATGTTCGAGGGGATAATTTCAAAGGAATACCTAGCTTATTGTACATACTGTACGGACGCTGCGGTGATATCACAATAGGATCGAACAAAGGATTCAGAGGATAAAAAAACTAGTCCAAGGTGACCCTTAGAAGTTGGCAGATTCTCGAGAGTCTGGATAGGGTTATTTGGAGATTCCAGGCCAATGTCAGAAAGTGACCTAGTATCTGAAGGGGGAGGATGAGATGACAAAGGTTGAATACTCAGAATAATTCCAAGCTCAACACCTTGGTCCTCTAGCGACTGTGGCAATTTAGGAAAAGGCTCCTCAAACAATCTTTCAGAGAGAGGAGAGGAAGAGGAACTAGGCAAACTAGTTGGTTCAACCACGATGATGTTGTCTCAAATAAGCAAAAGAGAGATCGATTTCAAGGGCTTTAAAATGTATTTAATGGTATACTCATGACGTGGTCTAAAAAATACTAACAAGGATGTTATAATATCGCGGGAAACAATTTTTATGATGCAAAAACAAATTGGTGCTCTTTCATGATTTAAGAGTCGAGAAAGAAGCAAAGGTGACTTTATTACTTTCAGTTTGAAGCGAGCTTGAAAGGAAAAGTGCTTGTATGATCTTTTATATTTAGGGATTCAAAAAGATAAAAATGACTACTTAGGATGATCTAGGTAAAAAGGATTACCAGGTAACAGTTAACTGCAGAATACGTCTCGACGAACTGAGAAGTACGGGCAGGCAATCTCTCCAAATGTTGTGTTCAGTGTATCACATTTACAAGGTGGTAAACTCGGCTTCCTATGGATAAAGGATTGCAACCTAGTGGGGTCTCCCTTTATATACTCGATGGTACGGGGAGCACAAGTCCATACTAGCTGTCTAGTGCAAAGCGAACGAAAGCTGCTAGGTTTTAAGACACCAGAACACGTCTCTAGCATAGACCTTCTAAGATGTGTTCGTTAGATTTCAAATGCGCCTTAGGTTAATTGAGTACATTTTAGATTTTATTTTGAAATTATGTCTCGGTTTTCAGGCCTTATCGATGTGACTCAAAAACACCTATATGCAGCTAAATGAGACAGGACCCTTTTAATTTGATGAATTGTCTAGACTAATGAGAGTAGAAATCACACTCAAATGAAACATAACAAGCAATTGAAAGAAAAACGATTTTTCACTATTTCTCCTTTTGAAAACAAGAATGATGAAAAGCTCTTTCCAATTCCTAACTTTCCTATAAAATGCACTTCAAGTAGCCCTTTCTATAATAAAGAGAATTCATTTCTTTTCTAATGCAAGCGATGATGCAACTGTAGCCTTCAATGATGCTAATTAATGTAACATATTGATGCAACAAACTAGAATTATGTATTTTTTCAAAACTAATGAAGCACATATTGAACCAAAAACAAGATGGGCAATGTGATCTGTGCCCGAAAAGAGACGCTCAAACATTAAACAAAACTTTTCAAGCTTGCTAAATGGAAATCGAAGCAACAAAAGGACTAATCAAATGAAATGAAAGGAGCAAATTTGACTATGGAATTGACTTTCTGAGCAGGAAAACAAGTGAATGGGTGATGACCTAGATGCCCTAGGGTTATACACCATCCAAGAACTCAAGAAACCAAGTGAAGGAATTGCAAATCAACCAATCATACAAACCAAGCTAAAAGAGCTTTCCAGCCAAGGAGAACAAAGTCACAATAAGCTGAGAGACATAAATCAGAAGGGAAAGACACACTGGATATGATCTAGGGTAAACCCTGATATTCACCTATAGGAATTGACGCAACTTCCTAACAGACAACACGTGCCAAAATGGGGTCGATGCAACTGTTTTTTAGAAACTCATGCTGATCAACACGACTGTTAGAAAAATAAACATGCTGACCAAGGATTCAAGGAAAAAAATAAAAAATTTCAAAGGCTAAGACCAGACTTGCCATTGTAAATTTAAGGCTTAGAGCAGTAAACTAGGCAAAGCAGAGAACACTAAAGGGAAATGGTGATACTAGAAAAGTTCACACAAAAACATAAAATTAAAATCAATCAAATAGAAGGATTGGATCACCAGTATGGTCGCCAATTTATGGTGTTGGTAAATTCTCAGTGCGGAAACAAACAATTCCTCTAGCCCGAGAGAGTAGGTCTAGCCACAAACAAACAATATATGGAAAATCTCCTTAAGCTAGAATCAATTAAGAGGGCCTATCTATTAGAACGCTATTTCGCTTGGTGGTGATCCTGCTTCCTCACTCCAGCTATCTTCTGTTTCCTTCCTTTGAATACCTGAAACAAGCAAACAACAACAAAAACAAACGTGATAGCATGCAATATTGTATTCAACCTACTTAATAGGTGAAGGAACATTAAGCCATAAAGATGTAAAATGAAACTTCATGTAGGAAATCAATTGATAGTTGCATTGATATAAATTAGAAAGAGATTACAATTGGTGCCTTGACGTTGCTGGTCTCCTCCAACGTATCCAAGTTCCCACACTTCTGCTAACACTTCATGGATAGCCCCAACAAATGGAACTTTAAGGCCTCTTTCCCTCTAGTCTCAAACCAAACCAAAATCACACTACTCTCCCTCAAACACACACTAGAAAGATATAAGCTATAAATTACTTACTGGTTATTCACACTTGCTCCAAAACTCCAACTAGCTTTTTCTTGGCAAAAAGATAGGTTTATATAGCTTGGATGGATGGGAGATGGTTCTTCTAATCATGGGAGAAGGTATTATCTCTTGAGGTTGTTCCATACTAATAGGGGAAAGGAGCCCAAACTAATTTCATTGGCTCTATCTGGCCCAACCATCTACCAGACTTCCGTTATGAAGCTTCTAGACATGGAAGCTTCGGCTCCTTATTTAAAAATCCCTCCAAAAGAGGATCGATGTGACTGGAAAAGGGCTTAGCCGATCTGATTGGCGCGAGGGTTAGTTTCAACCTCTGTAAATTGGAGTGAGGAGAAAATTGGTTAGTAGCATCGGTCTTGTAAACTGGGATAGAAGGAAGATTCTTGGGAAATGATGCAAAGGGGAATTATTCTGCTCATGAAGAGGCACATATTGGGAGTTTCTTCACGATGGGAAATCATGTTGAGTACACTTTAGAGGTCCTCCAGGATCATATAAAGGGAGTACAAGGATAGTAATAAAATGCTGTGTAACATAAAGCGAGTGTTGTATGGACTAAAACAATCACCCCATGCTTGGTACACCAGGATTAAAAACTATTTCATCGGGTTGGGCTTCACTAAAAGTGAAGCAGATGCGAACCTTTACCATATTGTGGTGGAAGGTAAATTGTTCATTATAGTATCATATGTTGATGATTTTATTCTAACAGGTGATAAGAAGTTGATAAAATATTGCAAAGAGGATTCTGCAAGATAATTCAGGATGAAGGACCTGGGGTTCATGTATTAATTTCTTGGTATGGAAGTATGGCAAGGATATGGGGAACTGTTTGTCTCTCAGGGAAATTATTCCAATGAGATACTGAAGAAGTTCCACATGGAGAGAAGGAAACCCATGGAGACTCCTCTAACACGTAATTGGAGGAAGGAAGATGTTACTTCAGGTGAAGTAGTGGAGGCTATTATTTATAGACAGCTTGTGGGTTCACTTATATATTTGGTGAACACACGATCAAACATGTGTTTTTCTATGAACTGGCTTAGTCAAGCCATGGTTAAGCCAACCCAACTCTATTAGAAGGCAAGTAAACATGCGTTGAGATACCTCAGAGGTACCACTCAGTTTGGTCTTTGGTACAAACAGACAGAGGGAGTGAAGCTTCAAGGCTTCATAGATGAAAATTGGGCAAGGAATCCATCTAACACGAAGAGCACATCAGGAGGAATCTTCAGTATTAGGTCAGCAACATTTTTTTGATACAACAGGAAGCAGAGATCAGTTGCACTCATTTCAGCAGAAGCATAGTACATGGATGCTGGCCAGGAAGCTTATGAGGCTATCTAGATGAGAAAGATCCTTGTTGGGTTATTTGGTTAGTAGATGGATCCTACAATGTTTTATTGTGAAAATCATATTTGAATCAAACTCTTTGAGAATCCAATTTTTCATGATCAATCAAAGCATATCGAGATCAGGTATCATCATCTACGAGATTGTGTGTAGAGGAGAATCATGTTGCTAGAGTACATTCTACAGAGGAGTAGGATGAAGATATTTTGATAAAGGCATTGTCAAGATGAAAATTGGAGTTTCACAGAGGCAGTACCAGGGTAGCAGATAATCCCTTTCTTGTTGAGAGGGAGTGTTGAAAATGCAATAAGAAAATCCTAATTTATTTTTTCCTTGAATTAAATTGTAATTCCACATATCATGACAACTTGTAATATTTAACTAAGTTAATTTGACTTAGTTAGCTCAGCTAATTCAAGCCGAGGGTCTAACTAGAGTCATGTAGAGTGTCTCCTAAAATTAGGAGCGCTAGTTGAGTTTATTTTGAGTTGTAAATATTTAATTCAGTCTAACTAAGTTAAATTCAGTTAAAGTAGTTCCAATTAATGGAGTAATTAGTGGGAGATCAGAAACAATGAGGTGTAAACAACAACAATGGGGTGTAACTTACTACAGTGGGGTGTAACTTATATAGTTGGGTGTAACTTAGCGTACTAGGATGTGACTTACTGTAGTGGGGTGTGACTTAATATAGTGGGTTGTAACAGATTGTAGTGGGGTTTAACCTACGGTAGTGGGGTGTAACCTACAGTGATCAGTAAAATGAAGATTCACTCATAATTAACTCATGCATGTCAGATCAAAGAAAGACCCAGTTGAGATTGGAGTTCAGGGATAGTGTACTATCAGTTGTATAATCATCTGAATTATACAGGTGGTGCATGCAATCAGAGGAAGGCATATGAGGATTGCACAATTCATAATTGTGGAATTTCCCAATTAAATATGTGCTAATTCCCAAGGGAACAACGCAAGGAAATATGAGCTTGGCAGGCAACATAATTAGCTAAGTATTGGCTTGAGCTTGTCTGGGAAGTAGTGAGATAGATAGAAATAGTACAAATGTTTCTTGGGCTTGATAAATGCATTATAATCTTCTCATATTTTATGATTAATAAAATATACAAATAGCAAGGGTTTTTAGCTGTGGCTTTCCCCAAAAAAACATTGTGTTATGTGTGATTGAATTCCTTCTCTTATATGCTTTGTGATTTAATCGATCATTTATTATTTTTGTTGATGAGTAGATTAGATTCAAGTCAAATATTTTAGCATATTAAATCGGCATTTTGAATCTACAAGAAATTTCTACACTTTGCAATCCTTGAGTCTCTCACTCAGCCACTATCTACTGCACAGTTACAATGCCTACTCTTTCCACTCTTGCTAACTAAACTTTCCCAGTACATAGTCCACTTTACTTCCCTTCTCCTTAGACATTGTAAATCAAATAGTTATAGATCCCAAAACCTCACCCTTATCATCCTACCTCTATTCATTGCACAATCCGTAGGCTTCTCTCTCCATTCTTGTGCACTATCCCATCATAGGAAGCCTCACATGAGAAAAGGTAGAATAGGTGATTATGGGACTGATGTTGTCTTGTCATGAGTGAATTTCATTTGTAGGTGACATCACCCTATCATGGCATGATAATGATCAAGGAGGTCAGTAAGGGAGGTTACAATAAGGACACCTTTGGAGACAAGTGATAAAGAGAATTTTATTACCTACCCATGACACTATTATAAACTGTAATATACCTGTAACTACCTGTGACTTATCTTGTACAACCTGTTGCCAACCTATTATTCCCTATAGGAAATCTATTACACTGCTTGTGTCTTCCATCCCACTTGTACCTGATTATACCACCTAATACCACATGTACCTGGTTATACCACCTAATACCACATGTACCTGGTTATACCACTTGTATCACTGCAACAAAACATGTATATGATTCTATTATAGAACTATCATAATTTGTCACAGTCCTTGTGATATCCTTGACATGAAACTTTTTTCATTTCATTATGCAAGGAGATATTTCTTTTTGATCTTATGCCTAATTGAGATCAATATATAGCAAAATAGAATGGATAATACCATCCAATATCAATCCCCAATCCATATTGTCATGCATGCAATTTGATGCAATTTCTGATGCTACAAAGTATGAGCAAGTATCTTGCCTCCTCGCAGGCTGTGAGGGGCTTTGGGCTTGATGCAGAGTCATTGCGCTCCAATCAAATGATATATTTCATCCACTCTCGATCCAAAGCCTACACACAAACACAACCAAACATAAACGACAAGTGATCTTTTGCAGAAGATTGTCAACTCAAAACATCTAGAAATCACACATATAAATTACTGCAAAACTGATATGAGAAGTACCACGGACTTCTCATCAGAGTGTTTTCCATGCATGTGATAAGGGTGAAGTTTAGCTCAAACTATGAAGCCAATGATTCACCTGTTTCTCCTCCTGATTTATTCTTGGTAGAATTTTTGTGTGGACACTTTGTAGCATAGTACCCGAATTCATGACAATTGAAGCATTTTATTTTAGACAAGACTTTATTCTTGTCCCCTTGGGTGGACTCTGGTAAGGTTTGATTTTTCTTCCCTTTTCCCTTCTTACCATTTCCAGCCAATGCAAAATTTTATTTATCCTCTCCCTTGGATGAGGTTCCATCTATGGTATTTTGCCTGATTTCTTCTTGTTCCTATTACCAAATCGGACCATAAGAATTCCTAATTTGGTAACTTCTCCCTCCCGAGTCCTGGTAAATATTCCAACTTTTGGGAAGGCTTAGAAGATGTAGGCTCACTAGATCATCTTCTGAAACATTCACACTAACCCCTCCAAGCTCATCCTGAACTTGTGTAAATATGGTGAGATACCGCGGAATAGTATCATTCTTTTTCATTTGATTTTTCGAAGTTTGTCTTTGAGGGCCAGTTTTCTATGGTCTCTATTATTCTCAAATAGCTCAGTTAATTCCTTCCACATTGCGAAAGGAGTTTCTTTCCCATGGATATTTGAGACAATGTGGCCTTTCACTTCCTCCAAGATTATTCTCCTCGCCTTATATACATCTTTCTTCAATTGGGCTAGGTTCTAGGAATCAACTGATCCTAGTTTTGGAATGTCTATCTTGACATATTCCAACAACCCATTGTTATCAAGCACTACCTCCATATAATCCTTCCAAGAGATGAAATTTGAGCTACCTTACAAGGCATACTCTAATATCAATCCATTGAAGGCCATTATTCCAAATCTGAAGAGATCCTGCTACACTGAAGCTATAAATTCAAATATCTCGAGGAACAACTTTGAAATTCTTGTTCTAATGTGAATTCTGTGTTGATACCATGCAGAAATAAGGTGATTGAATTGCAACTGCTCAAGAAATTTAATCTAAATCAAGAGGCATATTTGTTCGAGATAATTTTGATGTTTCATAGTTCATTTAATTAATTGAAACTTTGTGTAAATTTCATCTCCAAATATTTTTGGAAGTTATGAAAACAATAACATGGACTAAAATCCATACATTTCCATTCATGTTCCTGGCTATAACTATATCTTGTAACATTCTTATTTATGGCTTCATTGTTGTTATAAAATTTCTAATAGGTTTGTTGTGTAACACTTTACATTTAGATCCAAAATCTCTTAGTAACAATTGACTTCACAATATTTGTATTGTCAAATAGTTTAATTAATAGTTGGATAATCCAATTAATCCAATTCATTAAGATAAGTATTCTTTCCCGTTGGCGATCAGGCTTGAGATTGTATGATCATAGAGACCTAGGTTAAACCCTCGAGTGGGTGTAGATGAGGCGAGGTGCAAGTCCTACTTCAATTTGATTGCACATAAATTCTCTTGATAGTGCACCTTTGAAATTATGTCACTAATATTGCTTCCAAGATCATAGTTGATAAAACAAAGTTAGACTGAGATCAAGAAAAATAATAGGTATTGAGGTCTTTCGACATCCGAACTATAAGAAACAATACTATTGACAACCAAAGAATCACACTTAGATCTTGTAACTAAATGGGCATCATATCGATCTCAGGAACACTCGAAACACAACAATGAATGTAATTGACATAATAACAATGACTGTAGAAATGATTTTTTTAGATCGAGCTTGATGAAATATCTAATCGGTTCAGGGATGGTGTACTATCAGTTGTATAATCATCTGAATTATACAGGTGGTGCATGCAATCAGAGGAAGACCTATGAGGATTGCACAATTCATAATTGTGGAATTTCCCAATTAAATATGGGCTAATTCCCAAGGGAACAACGCAAGGAAATATGAGCTTGGCAGGCAACATAATTAGCTAAGTATTGGCTTGAGCTTGTCCGGGAAGTAGTGAGATAGATAGAAATAGTACAAATGTTTCTTGGGCTTGATAAAAGCATTATAATCTTCTCATATTTTATGATTAATAAAATCTACAAATAGCAGGGGTTTTTAGCTGTGGCTTTCCCCAAAAAAAACATTGTGTTATGTGTGATTTAATTCCTTCTCTTATATATATATATATATATATATATATAGATATATATATATATAGATAGAGAGAGAGAGAGAGAGAGAGAGAGAGAGAGAGAGAGAGAGAGAGATATTGTTCGCAAATATGTAGAAATAAGGTGATAGAATTGCAATTGCATAAGAAATTTAATCTAAATCAAGAGACACAATTCTACTCTACCGCTATGTGGAAATTAATTCACAATATTGAACAACATTCACAAGCATGCATCAATCACATACACGAGTGCACTGATTTATCTAGGGGAAACAAACTGGTAAAAACCCATTAATCATGTTTGCATTAATCAGATGAATAAAGAATGTATTACAACTGCTTGCTCGCTTTGAGCTCAACCTGCAAGTGAATAAACTTTCTCTCTTTTCACTGAGAAGATCTGATCCAAAATTAGTCCATTTCTACCTCCACTTGAGCTCCTATTTCCTTGCGAAAATCTTGAGGAATTAGAACCCTATTTTTTAGGAATTTCCCTCCAATTTATTTCACAATTCCCAAGAATTGATCATTGTTTGCATGCAACACATGTACACTCAAGACTAATTTACAATTGATGTTACACTAACTTGGAATCTCAACCACAACTGAGGAAATCAAATTCATTGCATGAAATAGCTATTTTGAGTTGATTGATCAATTAACTGGAAGATCTTTGAGTTATACTATTGTCCCATTGCAAAACTGACCTCCAACTAGTTCTATCAATAAGTAACTGAACTAGATTGCTACAAATTAGCAATCACACACGCATAAATGAATTCCAAACCCTCTAACTCAAATTTACTAAGCTAGCTGGGTGACACAAACCATGTCACACTAGTTAACTGCCTCTATGTTGTCTGTTGATGTGGAAATTTCAAATTTTCTCAATTTGACCAAGGCTAAGTCAAATTGAGATTTTCTTGCTAAACTTATCAACACTCCCTCTTAGCAAGAAAGGGATTATCAACCACCCCTATACTGCAGCTGTGGAATTCGAACTTCCCTCTTGAAGAAGCCTTTGTCAATATGTTAATATCTTGTTCCTCTATTAGAATGTATTGTAGCAACATTATCCTCCTATGTATATAGTCTCATAAATTAAAATACCAAATATATATATGCTTGGATCGATCGTGAAATGCCTGATTCTTAGAGAGCTTGATGAAAATATGATTATCACAATAGATAACAATTGGATCCATCTTCTGAAAAAAATCCCATAAGTATACTTCTCATCTAGATCACCTTACATGATGCTTGACTTGCAGCCATGTACTCAGCTTCTATCGAGCTAAGAGCCACAAACCTCTACTTCCTGTTGTACTAGGAAATTGTTGTGGACCCAACACTGAAAATTCCACCTGATAAGTTCTTTTTGTTGGATGGACTCCCTACTCAATTTGCATCTATGAAGCCACACAACTTCACTCCCTCTATCCATCTGTACCATAATCCATATTGTGTAGTGCCTCTGAGGTATCGTAAAACATGCTTTGCTACCTTCTAATACAATTTGGTCAGCCTAACCATAGCTTGGCTCAGTTGGTTGACTACATAGCACATATCTGGTCATGTGTTCACAAGATACATCAATGAACCCACTAACTGCTGGTAAATGGTAGCATCCACCTCTTCATCTAAAGTGACATTCTCCTTCCTCTAGTTGGTTGCTAGTGGTGTATCCATGGGATTACAACTCTCCATGTGAAATCTTTATAGTATCTTAGTGGCATACTTGCCTTGAGACACAAACAATTCCCCATCACCTTTCCATACTTCCATCACAAGGAAGTAGTGCATGAGACCCATGTATTTTATCTCAAATTCACTTGCAAGGTCCTCCTTACAAGAGTTGATCAACTTCTCATCACCTGTCAATATTAAATCATCAACATATAAAATAATGATAAGAAATTTACCTTCTAACAAAATATGATATAGGTTTGCATCTAGTTCACTTTTGGTGAAACCTAATCTAGTGAGATAACTATCGATTTGAGTGTACCAAGCTCAGGGTGCATGCTTAATACTGTGTGATGCTCACCTGAGTTTACACACTTGATACTCCCGATTAAATGTCTCAAAACCTTATGGTTTCTCTATGTATACTTTCTCAATGAAACCATTGAGAAATGTTATTTTAACATCCATCTGGTGGATCTTCCACCCCATATGCACAACCAGTGCAGTAATTAATCTAATGGATGAATATCTTACTACTAGAGCAAAGGTTTCCTCATACTTAATTCCATCAACTTGAGAGAATCCTTTGGCCAAAAATATGGCCTTATACTTCTCTGTTCTTCTGTCAGCTGCATGCTTAACTTTGAAGATCCATTTCAAACCCACAATTGATTTATCTACCGGTCTTGGGACTGCTTCCCAAGCACTATTATTCATGATGGATTCATATTCTTCAACCATTACATCAAACCAAATTGGTTTCTCAAATTATTCCTCAAAAAATGATGGATTAGTCTCTACAAGTTTAGTCATTAGAGCCATGTAGCCAGTGTGCCTCTCAAGTGACCTCCTTTTACTATGCAATTCTCCCTCACACCCTACACCAATCTATCAGCTTCCCTAGTTCTTTTTCTCCCTTATTTGGATGGTTCTTCTTGAGTGGATGTCTCCACCCTGCCTCCTCTCTACTCCTCCATTTGTGGCTGCTCCACAACTTCCTGAGGCTCCTCCTTTGGAGCTGAAAGTTCCTCTTCTTGTGGTATTTGAAGCTCCCTCTCAAGGGAGCATCTCATTACTTTTTCCTCATCAAACTTTACATCCTTCCACACAATTTTCATTCTGAGGCAAGGTCAGTACACCCAGTAATGTGTGGAGTTTCAGTGTAACCCACAAAGACTCCCAACTCTATTGTTGTCTCAAGTCTATTCCTCGAATATTTGGAGACATGGCAATAAACATAGGCTCTAGAATATATGAATTGAGAAACATATGGTTTTCTCCCTGAGAAATTCTCCTTTGATGTAATCATAATAAGAATTCGATGAGGACTCTAGTTCTACAAGTAGACTATTGTGCTACATGCCTATGCCCACAAATGCAGTGGCAGGCCTTGGTCATGTAGAATAGC
This sequence comes from Pinus tabuliformis, assembly GCA_031772625.1. Lineage (NCBI taxonomy): Eukaryota > Viridiplantae > Streptophyta > Pinopsida > Pinales > Pinaceae > Pinus > Pinus tabuliformis. Next base: position 682,944,635 of record CM062820.1, on the reverse strand, counting down.
TCTCACAACTCCCACAATGATATGGTTGTTTCTCTCAACTACCCCATCCTACCATGGGTTGTGGGTAGTTGTCAGTTCCCTTTGAATTCCTTCTTTGGTAAAAAATTCTTTAAGGTCATTCGAAATATACTCACCTCCATTGTCGCTCCAGATATCCTTCACCTTCTTTCCGGTCTCTTTCGCAACTAGTGCCTTGAGTTCTACAAATTTTGAGAATCTTTCATCCTTATTTCACATGAAGAAGATCCAACATGTTATCACTTAGAGAAAACCTGGCTGTAGGAAAAAATCTAAGGTAACTTCTAACCAATCTCTTGAATTGAAAGTTATCCCTTTCAATCTGAAGGGGGATTCCTTCTATAACTCAGTCAAAATGATTGGTTATGTATTCAACACATTGACTAGATTTGATTGGATTTAAACAATATTGGTATGGAAAGGATAGGAAAAACCATTGGGCATGGAGTCCGCTTGACAACAAATTACTGCTAACAAGTTATATGAACAAAATACAAATTCAAGGTAGTAACAACTTTCTTAAACAATTTATCATTTAGATGTGATAGAAGCAAATATAGATAAATACCAAGAACAGAGCAATTGATGAATTTTGTTAAAGATATCTAAGTGGAAAGAATATAGTAGTTTGGCAATAGTAAAACTGAGTTGACAAATAGATTTCAATTTTAATAACTTAATTTCCCAAAAGTCGAATACATATGGGAAAAGATAATGAAACAAAAGAGAATGACAACACTAGAACAAACCATAAATATGTCACACAAGAATCTTTGTAACTCTAATAAAATAACATCGAACACAATAATATATATTTATATAAAAAATGTATACAATGTATCAAAGGTTTTGCCAAAAATTTCCAACCTTGTTTCATTTTACAAAACCTGTCTTTATAAAAAACACCACAAACTAAAACAAGTTTCTAGCAGATTCTTAATTACGAATTGCTAAAAATAAAAGAGATAAAGTGTATCTCTCAAATACATTCACATAAACATATTTCCAAGCCTATCTGTGTCTAAATATCATGTTTTTGTTAGAGTTATGGTTGGGGATAAGGATCACTAGTTCAAATTTGATGAGGTGGCATCCAAGTTCACAATTGTCCATGAGCTTTTTTCCTCACGAAATTATGACAAATAGGGTCCAGTGATCCCTTAGAAACTCCAAAATCTTGATAGATGTTAAAAAGTTGAGAGAGGGCTTTTTAATTGGGTTTGTTATTTATACAAACCTCTTTAGGTTTTTAAAATTTCATTCTCATTTGTTTAGAATCCGATTTTGAAAATAGTTACTAAAACATGATTGCAAAATCCTCAACAGTAGGCTTCAAAGATCCCGTCGAATATTTCAAACAGTGACACCTGTGTAAGAATTGAGAAAGGTTTTTGTTAATGGTTCTGTTTTTGATAAAAGCCTCTGTCATATTTGGAAAATTCGTTTCCAATTGTTTGAAAGCCGCACCCAAATTTACTGCCTTTTACACAAAAAAACATAGTTTTAACTTGCCATTTTTACAAAAATGCATTGACACCCCTGTTGTCAGCACTTTAACCCTATTTATTACAAATTTGTGTTGACACTCCCATTGTGAGAAATTTTACAAAATTTCAGACTAAACAATGTGATAACACAACACTTGAGAAATAATAAATAAAAATAACAAAGTACTTATGTTTGGCAGTGGACATTGTCAAGAGGGGTCCACAAACATCAGTCTGGACTCTCCCCAAGACTACATTTGCTTTGCTGTCTTGACCATGGAATGTGGATTCCCAAAATACAACCCTTGTAGACATCCTCCTGCTCAAGTGATCCTTTAGGGAGGCCAATGGTTATTTTCTGCATAATTTTAAGGGCACCATGATGCAAATGGCCCAATCTCCTATGTCAGAGTTCATCGACATCGCGACTCTGCACTTTCTTTGCCTTACTTCTTAATGCATTGCAATATTCCACATCAATTTGATATAGTTTCTTCACACTAACCTCGATCTTCTTCACCTGTCCAGTAGTTATGTTCCTTAGAAAGGATTTACCTTTACTAAATATTACATCATAGCCATGGTCTTCCAAAATTGCTACAGAGTTGAGGTTATTTTTTGGGCTTGACACAAACATGACATATTTGAGGTGAAGAGGGGATCTCAACTCTGTCTTAAAGGTTTTTATACCAATATCTATAGCATTATACCTTCCATCATCCCCAAGCTCCATATGCATTTGGAGATCTTTCTCCTCCAAGTCATTGAAAAACTCTCTACACCCTGTCACGTGGAATGAGGCACCTAAGTCCAAGTACGACAGACTTCTCATCAGAGTGTTTTCCATGCATGTGATAAGGGTGAAGTTTAGCTCAAACTATGAAGCCAATGATTCACCTGTTTCTCCTCCTGAGTTCTTCTTGGTAGAATTTTTGTGTGGACACTTTGTAGCATAGTACCCGAATTCATGACAATTGAAGCATTTTATTTTAGACAAGACTTTATTCTTGTCCCCTTGGGTGGACTCTGGTAAGGTTTGATTTTTCTTCCCTTTTCCCTTCTTACCATTTCCAGCCAATGCAAAATTTTATTTATCCTCTCCCTTGGATGAGGTTCCATCTATGGTATTTTGCCTGATTTCTTCTTGTTCTTACTACCAAATCGGACCATAAGAATTCCTAATTTGGTAAATTCTCCCTCCCATTCATTGAGTCTTGGTAGATATTCCAACTTTTGGGAAGGCTTAGAAGATGTAGGCTCACTAGATCATCTTCTAAAACATTCACACTAACCCCTCCAAGCTCATCCTGAACTTGTGTAAATATGGCGAGATACCGCGGAATAGTATCATTCTTTTTCATTTGATTTTTCGAAGTTTGTCTTTGAGGGCCAGTTTTCTATGGTCTCTATTATTCTCAAATAGCTCAGTTAATTTCTTCCACATTGCGAAAGGAGTTTCTTTCCCATGGATATTTGAGACAATGTGGCCTTTCACTTCCTCCAAGATTATTCTCCTCGCCTTATATACATCTTTCTTCAATTGGGCTAGGTTCTAGGAATCAACTGATCCTAGTTTTGGAATGTCTATCTTGACATATTCCAACAACCCATTGTTATCAAGCACTACCTCCATATGATCCTTCCAAGAGATGTAATTTGAGCTGCCTTACAAGGCATACTCTAATATCAATCCATTGAAGGCCATTATTCCAAATCTGAAGAGATCCTGCTACACTGAAGCTATAAATTCAAATATCTCGAGGAACAACTTTGAAATTATTGTTCTAATGTGAATTTTGTGTTGATACCATGTAGAAATAAGGTGATTGAATTGCAACTGCTCAAGAAATTTAATCTAAATCAAGATGCACATTTGTTCGAGATAATTTTGATGTTTCATAGTTCATTCAATTAATTGAAACTTTGTGTAAATTTCCTCTCCAAATATTTTTGGAAGTTATGAAAACAATAACAACACGGACTAAAATCCATACATTTCCATTCATGTTCCTGGCTATAACTATATCTTGTAACATTCTTATTTATGGATTCATTGTTGTTATAAAATTTCTAATAAGTTTGTTGTGTAACACTTTACATTTAGATCCAAAATCTCTTAGTAACAGTTGACTTCACAATATTTGTATTGTCAAATAGTTTAATTAATAGTTAGATAATCCAGTCAATCCAATTCATTGAGATAAGTATTTTTTCCCGTTGGCGATCAAGCTTGAGATTGTATGATCACAGAGACCTAGGTTAAACCCTCGAGTGGGTGTAGATGAGGCGAGGTGCAAGTCCTACTTCAATTTGATTGCACATAAATTCTCTTGATGGTACACCTTTGAAATTATGTCACTAGTATTGCTTCCAAGATCATAGTTGATAAAACAAAGTTAGACTGAGATCAAGAAAAATAATAGGTATTGAGGTTTTTCGACATCCGAACTATAAGAAACAATACTATCGACAACCAAAGAATCGCACTTTAGATCTTGTAACTAAATGGGCATCATATCGATCTCGGGAACACTCGAAACACAACAACGAATGTAATTGACATAATAACAATGACTGTAGAAATGATTTTTTTAGATCGAGCTTGATGAAATATCTAATCGGTTATGGATATGATGGTTGGTGTAAGGCCCAATCCATAATATGACGGATCCATCTGCAAATTCGATCCACACAACTGCCTGAAATATAAGAGCATGTGATAGTGCTCGCTCTTGTAGCATCACCATTATATGCTAGCATATATAGCATCGTCAACATATGAATAATGAAAATGTATCTTTTATAGAGCTCCAATGTAATTTTCCCAGTGTAATGAAGTCCAATTTCTCGAGGATGGAAATTAAAATCTGCAAAATTACAGGCCATCAAACCAAATGATGAAATCAATACTTTCATCCCAATTATTAACCCTTAGGGGTAAATTTGGGCATTATCAAAAGCAGTTTTAATTGCATGTCTGTACATATTTTACAAATGTCTATACATATTTTACAAATGCCTGCATATGCACATGGTATAAAGAATCTTCTGTGTAAATAAAATGCAATGCAACCGTTTGATCCTGGTTCTAGCGTCCAATGGAACCTACTTAAAACTCCAAGAACTTGTTACCCACATATTAAGTAAACATCGTGAATCCCAAAATACCACTTCTCATTCTATTATTTTGTCAAGAAGCTGGTAGTCATTCGCAATTTTTTTCTTCGAACCTCATTTGATCATCATGAGCCTAGCCACCCAAATTAGAAGACAATCTCTTTTCAACAATTCTTTATGCCCCATTTAACTTACTCTTTCGAGCATATAACATTGATGTTTGTAATAAAACATCGCATTCCAGGATTATATTAAACAGTCATTGTAATATATATATATATATCCCTTTGGCCATCTCTAATCACTTGAAGATGACCATCAAAAGAAAACCCAAGAACTATAGTCTCAACTAAATCATATTTACATATCTCAACCATTATATATTTCCAATATCTATAATAGTTTGAACATAATAACAACTAAAATCTGATGAGGGGTAACCCATCACAGTTTCACTAAGGGATTTAGTAGAACATTTTGAATGCTTATTAATTAGTATTCAAGCTACACTTCTTGGAAATTCCACTTGAACCCAATGTTGATAATACTTTATACACCCATTTTTTTCTGACAAAAAATTGATTCATAGTGTATTTCCCTCTTATGAATTTAAAAGTGTAATTGACTCAAACCCAGTGCTGCAACTTGTGTTCTAATACCACCTTGTAATTACACTTCTGTACATATTATACAAATGTCTGCATATGCGCATGGTATGAATACTCTTTTATGTAAATAAAATGCAATGCAACCGTTTGATCCATGGTTCTAGCATCCAATGGAACATACTTAAAACTCTAAGAACTTGTTACCCACATATTATGTAAACATTTTGAACCCCAAAATACCACTTCTCGTTCTATTATTTTGTCAAGAAGCTAGTAGTGATTCACAAATTTTTCCTTCGAACCTCATTTGATCATCATGAGCATAGCCACCCAAATTAAAAGACAATCTCTTTCCAACAATTCTTTATGCCCCATTTAACTTACTCTTTTCGAGCATATAACATTGATGTTTATAATAAAACATCACATTCCAGGATTATATTTAATAGTCATTGTGTATTAATTATCTATATATATATATATATATATATATATATATATATATATATATATATATATATATATATATATACATGTCCCTTTGGCCATCTCTAATCACTCGAAGACGACCATCAAAAGAAAACCCAAAAACTACAGTCTCAACAAAATCATATTTACATATCCTAAACATTATATATTTCCAATATCCATAACAATTTGAACATAATAACCACTGAAATCTGATGAGGGGTAACCCATCACAGTTCCACTGAGGGATTTTGTCAAATATTTTGAAGGCTTATTAGTTAGTATTCAAGCTACACTTGTTGGAAATTCCCCCTGAACCCAATATTAATGCTTTGTACACCCATTTTTTTCGCTGACAACAAACTGAGTCATAGTGTATTTCCCTCTTTATGAATTTAAAAGTGTAATTGACTCAAACCTAGTGCCACAACCTGTTCTCTAATACCACCTTGTAACTTCCCCGGTCCCTAGTCAGGCAACACTACGTACCCTGAACCAAAAATTCACCATATAATTTGCCAATATTCTTGCACAAGTAATTAATTTATGATTACAATTATCAAACCCTCGATCACTGCAATTGTTGTTGTAGTTCTGGGGAACCCTGTTATAAATCTGTAACCTAGGTATCAACCCTAGATTGAATCCCATTAAAAACGTGTATAGTTAACGAATCATTTGTGAAATACTGACACAATTACACTCTCACACAATAATTAGGGTTTATGCATACCCTAATTTAGAGGTATACACATCAAATATATTAAGCACATAAAAACCATAATTAGCACAACCCAACAAATGCATAGTTAATTTACATTCAACAATTAGGGTTTATGTATAGTAGGTTAAACCCATGCACCACATAATAATATATGTATAAACACCAAAAAACATATAAAATATGGCACATAAACACAATGCACAATGGAATACATATTTTTAATGTTAAACCATGCCTAGGGTTTTTCAAAAGGGCAACATATAATCATAAGAAAGGCTCATAAATTCATCAACTGACATTGAAATGACACTTATCTGAGTAAAATGAGAAATTGGTTGTAAGTTCTCCACGTTCCACCCATCCATAGACCTCGTGGTTCCTAAATCTCAATCATAGGTCACCCCTGAGCTGGGACCAAAACTCCACATGAAACAATGAGAACTTGAAAATAACAATATATCCATGACTAAGGCACCAACCCTATAGTAACAACTCCAACCACAATGCTCTACTTCCCAAAAATTGTGCCCAAGTGGAACACCCTTCTCCAAGCCCTGCCAGTCCCTTTGTGTTGGAAATAATACTAAGAGGGGGGGGGGGGGGGGGGGTGGTGAATCAGTATTTACAAATCAATAACTTTTTCATTTCCATAATCAGATTTATATACGCTACTTCAGTGAAGGGAACTCACGTGTGCATGCAACTGTTCTTAAGGTAACATGCACATACCCAGTGAACTTATGATTCAGTTATTCATCATATGTTGATCTTTAATCAGTTCATCAGTACTTTACTAAGCATTGAACAGTAACCATGTGAAGTAACAACAGAATAAACTATCACACATAAGCAACACACATGAACACCAATATTTAAGCTGGAAACCCAATGTGGGTGAAAACCACCTCCTGCTATCGTCTCTGTCTTCTTTTAATAATAAGAAAATTTGTTTACAATATTGTACTAGTGAAGACTCATACCAGTATGTAGGAATCCACCTACAGAAGGCTACAACCTTCTCTCCTTCTCCAGCTTCTACTGGAAGGGAGCTACAACCCCCTAGTTCTTGTACTAGCCAATATGTTTACTAGTACGTAGGATCCGACCTATAGAAGGCTACAACCTTCACTCATTCTCCAGCTGCTACTGGAAGGGAGCTCCAACCCCACGATCAAATCACTAACCACTACTCGTAGGAAGCTTTGACTTCCTCACTGAAGGCTCCAACCCTCAGTATCCTCCAGGGACCACGTTTCATAAATTTTCACACTGGATACTCCTGGTACACAATACTACAACATAAAGGCCACATTTCATAAAATTTTCACACTGGGCCCATTAGTGACATTGAAGCTCAAAATCAATCACCACTACAATAAAACCATCACAACCAATCACTGAAACTCAATCATCAATTTCTGACATAACTGAAACCAATCATCAATCTCTGAATCAACCATAACTGAATCAATCAATCAATGAAACCTCTGACATACTAAATCAAATAATCACTAATCCTCTAACATACTGAATCAAATAATCACTGAACCTCTGACACAACTGAATCAACCATTCATTCAAACTTAATCACATTCAACCAATCAACTGGAACATACAGATCACTGTAACTAGTACATAGATTTGAACCCAAAACATTACATCAAAAGACAAAACCAATTGTAACATAAAAAATCACATGTCAGACTGTATATGCTTCTTCAATGAAGCCAACCTGTGTGTATATGCAACTTCCTTTAGCCCAACTTGTGTATACCTCTAAAGATACTGAATCATAAAACCTCTGAACCACAAACTATACCAATCAGTGAAATTTTGACGATCTATTGTCAATTTACAGAGTTCTAAATAGATAACAGCAAAGATCACCCTTCTTACTCAATCAATCAATCAATCGAACACAAAGTCTTTATGCATTCAATTTTACTTTCATATCTAAGAAGACTTCATTGACAGACAACAGTAAAATAGCAGCACTGATTTGATAGGTCAATCATCCCTGAACATACGCTACCTGGAAGAGCTGAACCAGTGTGTATACACACCTTCACCAAATCGAACCAGCGTATAGATATGAAAATACTTACTTATAACTTCGTTGCAATTCCAGACTTCAGACATACCCAAATCATCACATATAAAGGATAAAACATGTGTTAGCAATCAATCTAGCCTATCCATTATGAGATCACATAATGATAGGTCAATATGATCCTGATCCACCATTAGAACTCATCCATCATCAAACACTCAGGTACATACTTAGTCTAGATCAAGAAAAGCATAAGAAACCCATAACATGCATATTTTATTTTGATCTAGCACTTCATAAGATATTCATTACTTCTGCACTTAGCCTTTTGATCTTCTCCTTCGTATATAGTTTTGGCCTTTCTCAATACCTCAGACCAAAACCACTTAGGACCAATACCTCAGACCAAAGACCTCAGACCAAAACCTTAGACCAATACCTTAGACCAATTACCTCAGACCAAAACCTTTGACCAAAAACCTCGGATCAAAAACCTCGGACCAAAACCACACTTAGGATTTGTGGTATTATTGGATGGGACCAAATAGTCATTACTCCGCTCAATATTGTGGGTTAATACCAGGGTATTGACCCGTGGTATTCTCTACTCTTGAAATTTCTTGATTTTCCAACCTATACGTGCTTTTCCTCTTGTGAAAGTGCATGCATACATATACGCCCTTTTTTTTCTGTTAACCTGCGTGTATATGCTACTTGGACAAGGTGAACCAGCGTATACTTCTTAATCCATTCTCTTTCTTCAATTTTTTTATTCTGATCTATAGTACTTTGTTCCTTCATCCTATTCTTCTGTACCATTACTTTGTTCCCTATGAATATACCTTTTATAATGCAATTTTCCATATTACTTCTGAAATGATTCCTTTGAACTGTCTTGCATTTTTTCACATATGTAAACACAACTTCCATTCATTCTGTCACATCTGATATCTCTCCTGTAGATTCATATAGTTACATAGATTCATCTAGTTACCATATACAAGTGAGTTGTTCTGCTACAAGTGGGTTGCCATCAAGTACAACACATGCATCATAAGGCCAACACTTTGCAGTGCCCACCTTCTAGGGTGCCTTCTGACTTGTCAGGAACTTTTTAGCATAGGGATTCAAGGAGCTCATGCTACTTCTAGGCCATAAATCGAAACAACTCCTAGCTAGTCTAGAACCCAAGCTTAGGGCTCACTAGATGGTTGCATAAAATCGAAGTCACGAACCATATTTGTAAAATGAACATAATAATAATCATAATAATCATTCATCCATCTCTTTTCTAGGAAATATATAATTTTCATCATTGCATGGCCTTTCTCTGCCATGTGGCACCTCCCTGAAGTCATGCGGGACCCCCAAGTGTCCTTATCTCCCAATACCAAACACATCAACTTGCTTTCTGTAAATGTGGAGTTGCACTGGCCCCCATACTCTTCTCCATGGAGTGGGCTCCACAACCAATCTATTTTTTTATTAAAAAATGTACAACAATTATGTTGTATTTACAATCTCGACCCTTTGGTTAATTAGCCAACACAACACATGTATTTGGGCATGCTGGACCCAAAATGTATCCAACACATATACATGGGCACACATGCCACATAATATAACTCGACTCATCAACTTATATCATATGTATCTTGCTCACCATCCTAGCATTTATACATGATTATTACATTAATAGTTCAGGGGCAGAATTGAGAGTGTTACACTAATAGTTGTTTATAGGAAGTATCCACTATTTAATACCATTATTTAATTATCTTGTTTCTTTAGTCCCACCAACATACTTGGTGATACTAGTTACATGTATAGCAATTGATGAAAATTCATGTTGTGTTTACTACCATTTGAGGTAAGCACATGTTCAGATTGGTAAGTACATAAAATGGATGTGAAGATGAATTTTTGTTTATGGTTTTGTTGTCAATGCGACAACGAACCTCCAAATTTTTTTCCTAAGTCAATTTTGGAGCCTACATGAATTGTTGTTTCAAGCCCCTTAGTGTCGTCACGTTGTTTGTTTTGTTATTCTTATGTTTTCTCCTAGTGTTGCATCCTCCTAAGTCAATGTTTCCTAAGTGTCATCACCTAACCCTTAGAAGTGTTTGTGTTATCTAGCCCATGGTTAGGTGGAATCATGACTTTTCTTGAATTAGAAACTAGCCTTTTCGCCATGCACACACTTGAAAAGCACTCAAAAGCACATAAAAAGCAAACAAAATCAAGAAAAGTTCCCTTTATCATGAAATATTGTTGTTAGACTTGTTATTTAACTTTCCTATGGTAGAGAAAACTTGTGGAACCTGAAGCCTGATCAACTATGAAAAATGTGCCCAAAGAAGACAAGTTTTCCTCTCAAGCACATTCCCATCACAAAGAACTATGCCCTCCCTAATCGCATGAGCACACCACGAAGGCCTGAATTATCTCCTTCGTCCCTTCATCATGCACCCTCCTTTCCCTTGAGCGCATGTGCGCACCCTTAAGAACTGAAGGCCCGAAGACTTGTCCCTTCATTTCTTCGTAGTGTGCCAATGCACCCTCGTTGTCTTCTTGAGTGAATGAGCAGACGATGAAAGCCTGAAGGCCCAAAACCTCACTCCTTTGTCCCTTCAGAATGCACTAGTGTGCCCTTGATGGTTTTCCTCCTCTTTCTTGAGTGCATGAGTCCACTACAAAGCCCAAAATGACCATTGACCCCCCTTTGTGCTTTGAAAGTGCACCCTCCTTGTTGCATGTATATTTTCTTCACATGCATGTAGATGTATGTTGTCATTGATAAATTTACATTCTCAATTACATTTGATGGTTCTTTGTATATAATTTGCTAAGATATTGCTACATAGTTAGTTTCATAAAGATAATATTTTCATCATGAGTGTGCTGCCTCATACAGGTGTTCAAGATAAAATTATTATCATCCTTTTGTCATATGTTGGAGCCATGCCTCCTGCTACATGTAAAGTGGCCTCTAAAGAAGCTTCAGAGGCAAGTATCGAGGATGCAATTGAAGTAACAAAGAAAACCATTCCCATTTATGTAGACACACAATGCTTCATTGATAAGTTTATTGAGGTCACATGGGGTTGCATAAAGGGCACATTCATGTATAAAAGGTTTGTTGAGAACTTGGAATATGTGTAAGCATACATCTATGTCAAGAGGTCTAGGATGCACAGGATCACATGTAAATTCTTGGTCATCCCTTGTGTGGAGGTGATTGAATGGATTATCACACATATGGATGACTCTCATCTTATTCTTCATAGTGAAAGTGGTGGTCAACTCGCCACCTTTTATGGAGAAGACATACAAACCTACTGTAAGATGCTCAAGCCCAAAATATATGAAAATAGTGATTTTTACACCAAATGGGTCAACCGCGTAACAAGTGACATCATTAAATCATGGAATTGAGAGTCTACTAAGTTTCTTCACCACCCATCTAAAGTTTATTCGATTGATATTCTCAAATATGTATATCAATACCTGATTGTCATGTGTTGTTGGTTGCATGGGTGCAAGAATGTTGAGGTTTTTGAGGAAAACTGTATATATATGCTCAATATAGTGGTATCTAGTGGTAAATTTTTCAATTAGGAAATATATTGTCATTTGAGTTGTAGCATCATGTGGGGTAGACAAAATCTTCTTTGAGGGAAAACCATGCACCATAATTCTACATGTTTTCATTTATTTTAGATGGAATTTGTGTGCAATATGCTTTCCCAGCAATGTATTGGAACTGGACCCCTCAAGAAAAGTTTCCAGTTTACTTCCACTGCAGGGTGTTATCAGAATTGAGCTTTAGAGGCACACATGACATATTTGTTGAGCACTTCTTTATAATTATATTACATATGATATTTGAGATCGATCTTCCTTGCATGATCGATTAGGTGAAGGAGTCATTACGAGATATCATGGATTGTTTTGTAGCACTTGACGATACATAAATTAGATGCTTTGGTTTTCATATATCCCTTCATCTCATGCCGTGATATGTGACTGATAAGGTGGTCGTGCAAGAAGTAGAAAATCAGGTGGACAAGAGATTGTCAGGAGCTTTTCAGAGGAGGAAGAAATCCCCTTGGCCCACCTTCCCTTTGAGGATCAAATTATATGAGTTAAAGAGCCACAAGGTGACAATGACAGAAATACAAGAGTTGTATCACTTGCACTTTGCAAATAAGGACTTCCATGAATATGATCCCAAGAGAGTGTGCAAGCAACATTGTGAAAGGATCAATTTCAATTGGGGTTATTCATCAATGTCTACACCAAAAGATGAGAAGGTGAAGAACTGGTACAATGCAATCAGAAAGGCACATCCACAGATGGAGACCAATTCACCCCAATATTCATTAGCTCATGACATGTAGGTGCAGGAGGCAGAATAGATAATCCCTCAAGCAAAGAGTGTAGCTCCTAGGAATAGTATTAGGTGTTATTCGACAGGAGAGAGCAGTAGGAAATGGAAATTTTATCCTTTGAACATAAGAGTTATTCAATTAGAATAGGAGAGGAGAGAAGAAAAAGAAGATGAGAAGAGGAAGCAAGATGAGTTTCTTGAGAAGCAATAGGAAGAATAAGAAGAAAGGAGAAGAATATAAGAGGAACAACAAAGGAAATCCTAGGAGGAAGAAGAAACACAAATATTAGAAGAAGAACAATTGACTTAGGAGATAGAAGAGGAAGAGTTGGAGGAAGAAGATATCATCCAACCCATGGATGATGAAGCAAGTTCTCCATAAGAAACTCCCCTCACAGGTGGTCACATTTCAACACCTCCATGTGCAGAAAGAGTAATGAATGTGTGCACACACATGTTTGATCATCTCAAGGAAAGGATCATGCAGCAGAGGTGTAGATACTTCCTAAACGATCCTTAGAATCCAGTATCAGTTTCTATAGAGAAGGTGATAACTTCCAAAACTAGAAGGAGTCCCAAGGAAATCATGACGAAAAATGTTGCTTCTACTGCAATATCATAAGACAACTATGAATATCTATTCAATGAGAATGTTATATTAAGGATAGAACTTGTTGTAGTGAAGCAACATGTGAAACATCTTGTGGTGGAGATTCAACGATTATCCTCACAGAGCTTCAACACTACAGTATGGAAATCAACCATGCAGGAGGCACTGGGGCCAATGGAGGACACCATGGCACTGTTATATGATGAGATTATACTTCTACAATAAGTGGTGGCTCCTCTTGTTGGCATTCAAAAGAAAGCACAAGAAGTGGTAAAACTCTTGAAAGTAGCAAATGGAGTAGTTGGCCATCTTGAGGAGTGGGATGCCAAATATTTGGATGCTCCACAATATTTGGAAAGAAAATATAGAATTCTACCAAGATAGATAGAGTTTAGCTGAGACTCCACCATCATAACTATATGCACCTTGGAGAACAGTCGATTAGCATTATTTTTTCTTACAATCGACTGCACAATGGTTTCAAGTCTATATCACATAAACATGGGGTGCCTTCAACAAGAACACTTGAATTTAATCAAAGGTGGAGAGATCATCTTCCAGGAGATAAGGAGATACATTGAAAAAGTCAAGAAAGAAATAGAAAAGGAAGTCTTGGAGGTCACCAAAGATATTATTCTACAATACACCATTGCACCATTCAAAGTGTTGGAATAAGGAATTAGTGAGAGAGGGGGTGAATCAGTAACAATGATATTCTTTAAATATTTTTTTTGAATATGCTTTCAGTCCCTTTTTATTTTTTGTTACTTGTGAAATATCTTATTTGTAAGGAAGGTAAGCAGAAAATATAAGCATCCATATGTTCATACAACCAATCACATGAGCAACATACACATTTTGACACCGGTGTTTTCACATGGAAACCCGGAGGGAAAAAACCACCATTTTTTTGTTTATGATGTAATTTAAGCACCTACTTAATTACATTATCTTGTTTGTGATAACCCACTCATAGGAGGCACTGATCCCCCTTTAGGTTAGCAAGCACCAACTTTCCAAGAGGCACCAACCTGCTCTTGCCACTGTTCTACTATTTCATACAATTTTAAAACTCAAAATAGAGGCATGTACATTACAAGTAAAACACCAATATTGTTGATTGCAGACTCAAATTCTTTTCTCTGTCCACTGTTGTTCCAAAAAGTCCCTTTGGTATCATGCAACTTCTCTTTTCTCGCTGCTCATAGCAACATATCCTTAGCACTCTACCTTCTCAAGCACATGCTCTCTTCAAAACACTCCTCAGCTCTGCCCTCATTGTTCTTCTCATAGCAACAATGCTACTCACGCTACACCAACACTCTCTCACTGCTCTCGGTGCTTAGACCTCTCTTTCTTCACACAACTCTCACTCCTTAGCACTTCAACAATATGTTGTACACCCCAAATTGCTTAATGGAAATCAATGGTTTTGATCCACTGATGCACACTGCACCAAGTCGTCTCTGTTGCATATGTCATTACTTTCCAAGTGTACTTTGGCATCACTCCTTCTATTGTTGTTGCGTATGTTGATTGAAATTTGTAATAGTATTAAACATAGATATGGGCTTTCGAGTTCTCCACTGAATTCTTGTGTCGATTTCCATACTGAGAATTTAATCCCAGGTGGCTTTCACACTCTACCATGACTCCCGTGCTTATTTATTGCTCCATAGAGCTTAAAAGAATGTAGGAATGGCCACTCTATTCCTCATTTAACTCTCCAATACATGCATTCAAAGCAACCGATTTCTTTCTCTATTCCTTTAGTTCTTCTCTATTAAATGTTGTCCTTGTTGCCTTGTCTCAACGCCTTCTATATATTCAGCTAACTCCATCAAAAAGCTCTTTCGATCTGCATTTAATTCTTTAGTTGTAGACTCAACCATCGATTAAGCTCACTGTACTACTTCATCAGAACTCTAATCATATCGTAACTTACACATGTGAAATGTTACGATATTGCAATGCTCTGATATCCTTAGCACCTTTTTCCTTTAGCTCCTTTTATATTTGCTTTCTCATAGCACTGAGACCTGTGATCGTTAGCTTAGTGCTATATCGGAGCCCTTTTGTATCTTAACTTCAACAGACAAGATGTTACAATATTACTCAGTCCTGATAACCTTAGCTCCCTTTGTTTAACCCTTGGTCCCTTTGAGCTTCATACAACCATGTGCCAAGTAATATCAGAGCTCCCTTTATCATAACTTCTCAACCATCATTTGCACTAGAGTTACGATGTCCTCATCCTCCAATATTCTGACCTCCAATATGCTGATGTCACTTCCACACTTGGTGACTCGTAGGAGGTGACATGTGTCACTCTGATTTGTCCCATTTGGCTACTAAAAATGCTAAAACAGGATGACATGTGTCCATTGTATTGCCTCATCATGCTAATGCCACTAGCCATTTCACTTTATTGGGCCCTCTGACATGCCGCCATGTGTCCTACAAGAGGAGAGAGAAGGAGTCTCGATTAGCCTTGGTTTTTCAATGGGATCCTTTGCTAACTTTTCTCGACGCTTTAGCAATATCGACCCCATTGGATATCGTAACTTCTTAAAACATCGTTGTTAAGAAGTTTTAATATTTTGATATCCCAAAACTTCGATATTCTAATATCTCAGTCTCTGATATCATCTTCTCTCATCTAGCTTGCTTTGATGCTCAGATATTCTATTCTTCGATATGCTGACCTTTGATATTTCAACCTTCTTAGGACTTCAAGTCCCTAAACTTTGGAAAACCATAACTGTTGATCTAGGAGCTCATTTTTAGATTTCCACACACCGTTGGAAATCCCTTCATAGAACTTTCCAATGAAGAGGGTTCAATGTAGCATTTGAGACCATTTTCTACCTATAATATGGCTACAAACTCTCTTCCACTATTTTCTCCTTGACTCTTCTTCTTGTGCCTGAAATGTTGAACTCCCAACCATCATAGTCATCATTTTGTGGCTTCTCCAGTGATCCTTACACTATGATGATTCTCTACATGAAGCCTGCAGCTACCATGGGATTCCTTCTAGACTCCCAATCATCATGCTGACCCTAGTTGACATCAATCATCATGCTGACCCTGGTTGACATCAATTCCAACACTAACACAACCACTAGCCATCCAAACACCACCAATTGTCCAACAATATCCCCCTTTGGCATTGATGGCAACACCATAAGATCCCCCTCAAGCTAGGCATGGTCTTCTATGATGCCCTAGTATTCTTCCCCCCCTTTATAATCAATGGAAAATAATACTTTTTGAATACTCCCATTAAACCATTACAGCCTACTCTTCCATGTATCCCACATGCTGAGTAGCTGCCACCACCTACCCAAATGAAGTCATTTGGAAGGAAGAGCCACAAATTCTATTTGCTACCTGATATATTCAAAGGGTTCTCTTTCCAGTGGCTTAGTAAATATATCTACTTGTTTCTTTCTAGTGGCCACTGTTGAGCCCCAAAACTACTTCTCTTCCAAGAATTTTCTTAAACCCTTTCTCTTCTATTTTCCCATGTTAGTGCATCCTAAGCTATCAAAAGTTGTTACATGTTGATTTCAGGGGTGTATTTGAGTGATTTTCAAATTATATCATTGTGTGTGCTATTTGATCTAGGTTTTGTTTATCAGCTACAAAATGTAGCCACTTTCCACAACTAACTGGCAATTTCGTAGCCATTTCCATTGTTTTGTAGGTTACAGGTGTCAGTAGGAGGAATGAGACACATGGGCAGCTTAGGAATAGTCCACACATGGATGAGGTCCTATTTACTTAGCCAGATTCGGAAGGAAAGGTCCCGGTTGAAGGGACGTCAATGGACAGTTCTATGCCAACTAGAACTCTGTTCCTACATGTAAAAGAAGCCCGAAGCCATTCCTGAACTCGTGGATCCATTTTTGCCACCTGCATGCCATCTACATAACGTAATCCAACATCGACCTCACATAGATTTACTACTCATGGCAACCGAGAGGCTGAATCCTTGGATTTTGACCAGTTCACGTGTCCATCGTTAAAGAAATTCCTCTTAGATACAATTATCTATTTTCTCTATAAATATAAGCATTTGCAACGCAGATAGGACATTCTTGATATTGTTTTTATAGTGTTATTTTGCTGTTCTATAACCGAGAGACATATTACTCTGTTTCATAATACAAAACTCTGTTTTTCACATGGTTGTTTGAGCGTGTTTTGAAGTAATAGCGTGCTAGTCCAAAGCTGTGCAGAGGGCCCCTGCGTAGCTAAGGTCCTTGTTTTGTTTTTGTATAGTTTTCATGTATATTTTCTCTCATTCGAATTGTACATTTTTCATGTCTTGGTTATGATCTTAATCACTCTAATCTTGTACATGTTTTTGCAGCTTGTCACATTTCTTACTAACACTGATAGGTGCACTTCAGAATAGGTCTTTAAGTCTAGTTCTGCTCGAGTTTCTTAGTGTAATATTTGCATCAAGTGGTGTTATTGGGACTTAATTCCTCTGCTGAACTTTAGTTTTCAATTTCAATTGTTTATGCTTTTACTTAGTGAGATTTGTTTACTATTCAAGATAGTTTAGATGTTAGTTCTTCATGCTATATGATGATATTTCTGGAGCCTTTAGCTTAACCCCATTTTAGAAGTTAATTGGCGAGATATTGTGATTATAGGTGATGTAATTGAATTTTCTTTCATTAGTATGCAAATAGATAGTTTAGATGTCAGTTCTTTCATGCTATAAGATGATATTTTCAGAGCCTTTAGCTTAAACCCGTTTTAGAAGTTAATTGGCGAAATATTGTGATTATAGATGAAGTAATTGGCTTTGCTTTCATTAGTGTGCAATTAGATAATTTAGATGTCATTCCTTTCATGCCATATGATGATATTTCTGGAGCCTTTATCTTAACCCCGTTTTAGAAGTTAATTGGTGAAATGTTGTGATTATGGATGAAATCATTGACTAGTTTCCAGTTTCTTTACTTTTTGGTTTGAGTTGCAACAGTTTATTAGATTTCAATTTTGCAATTAGGATGGACAACAGAGATAGTAATCTCATTTTCAGTACTTCATCTGTAGTTTGGTTTATGTAGCTTCATGTTTACACTCTTATTCAAGTTCTGATTTTGTAGACAGCATGTTTTAAGATCTCATAAGTTCAAAGTTTGGAAATTATTACAAGAAGTAAGAGGATAAACCTTGTATTCAACTCTACATCCACACTTGATCTTTAAAAGTATTCTTAAACTCTTGCTTTAACAATAGATTAGGATTTCCATTGCATTAAACCACTTTAGGAGACCAACAGAACAAAAACCCAAAACAAGATAAAACTGAAAACAATGAGGTAAGAAAAGGGTTGTCTAACACATACAGTGCACTACACGTCATCAGTTTACGACTCTCGGATTGATAACTTATGTAGCAATTTAGGACACACTAAATTGACTAAACATTTTTGCGCCATTTCCGGGGACGTGTAACTAGGTAGCCTATCTCTTACATTCAAAAAAAAGAAGAAGGGAAAGTTAATAATTTCTTGAGTATGCTCTCCTCTTGCACCTAGTGTGATCTGGTGGATCAGAAAAAAGAATTATTAGTCCAATAATTTCTTGAGTATTCTCTCCTCTTGCACCTAGTGTGATCTGGAGGATCAGAAAAAGGATTATTAGCCCAATTAAAATCACCAAAAAAAATAAAAAAAATGACATGCATAGAGAAAGAGATTCTAGGGGAAGGTTTATAACTAGGTGGAAAAGTTCGATTTTTACTCCAACTACTTCAAGGAATAGACAAGATACACCTCCATCCCAGACTCATACTCCCAGCCTTAGGATTCCTGGAATTCAAGGGGTAGCAGTTGAATTAGAAGATTCTCCCACTCCATCTACTAAATCTGATCTAGGAGAAGAACCCTTCTTCACCTCCATAGGGGAGCCTATTGCAGTTGAAGAAGTAGAATTACCTAGAGAAGAATAGGAGGTAGAAACTCTCTCTCATAAGCCATTAATAGAAGAGCTAGAATATTCTGAGGAAACTATCGTGGCAGAAGAATAGCAAGATGGAGAATTTTCACTATTTGGAGGAACGAGTAGAGGCAGAGGTAGAGGAAATAATGGAGGAGGTAGAGGTAACAATGGAGGAGGTAGAGGAAATAGGGAAGGAGATAACTCATTTGGATTCCCTATAGTAGATGAGGAAACCCATACAACAATGAAAAACATTTCACCATCCATCCTCCCAAACTTTTATGGATTGCAAAGTGAGGATCCTGAAACATTTCTATTTGAGTTTGAAGTCTTATGCCGAACCTATGACTATCTAGAAGACTCTCAAAAACTCAAATTTTTCCCTTCAACATTGAAAGGGGCTGCTCTGAAATGGTTTATGGGATTAGTCACTCAATCTATTAGGACTTGGAATGATATGAGGCAGGCATTTTTGGATAGATACCTGGATTATTGTATGCCTACCAATCATAAGGATGAGGTATTCAAAATGATGCAAAAAGAAGATGAGAACTTGGAGGATTTGCTTGAGAGGTTTCAATACAACTTAAAGAGAGAAAAAATGAACAATTTAGATAAGGAAAAAATGAAAGCCCTTTTATTGAAAGCCATTAGAGATGAATGGATAGATATTTTAAACATGATGGGGAAGGGAGACATCTCTCAACTTCCATTAAGTGACATAGCAGAACTATGTGTCCATCTCTCAAGAGGAAAATCTAAAACTGGAAAAGGGCCTAGAGATCCTTCTCTTATTAGAACAAACAAATCTACAACTAGGACAGTAAGTAGGGCAGAAATTGGAAATATGCTTGATGAGTTCAAAACTGACATTCTAGTGAGCCTTAGTGAACAACTAGACACCCTCAAAATTCAAAACAAGCAGAAATAGAAGCTGATGGCTTAGCCATCTTTTGCCCAAAATGTAGAAAGAAACATGCTCTAAGAGAATGTCCCTTAGATGCAAAAGTTGTAGAAACATGTATGATTTTCTCAGAAAGTCATCAGACCAAGGATTGTCCTTCAATCTTAAAGCTGTCTTTCAAGAGGAAGTAGTTCCAAATTCTGTAGAAACTCTTTTCTTTGTTTCAAGAAGACCTTGGAAAGGGCAACAAAATCAAGGATTTAACAATCCAATAAATTTTCAGCCCTCACCAAATTGGAATTCTTGGCAACAACCTTGGCCTCAACTTCAAAATCAGTATCAATCTCAATCATGGTCACAAGGGGTACAAAATCCTTATGGGAGGTTTGCTCAATAGTATCAATATCCTCCATCTTATCAGAGCTATCCTCCCCCACAAAACCAACAAAAAAATCCACAACCACAACTTTCATTGCCATTTCCGCAACAACAACCTCCTCAACAAAATCAAAATCCTAAACTCTTGCTTCCATTTCAACAGCCAAATCAACTACCAGCCCAACCATTACCAAATCCCAACAAAAAAAACCCTCAGAATGCTTACATGGTAGAAGGGTAACCATTTCCTACCTACATGATTGTTCCTCTAGATCTTAATGATGTTCAACTTAGATCTAGTAGGATTTTAGTAAAGGAAAAACCTTCTATAGATATTCAAGAGAAAGATGCTTGTAAGGAGGATTCTCTGAAAGTCAATAATTTTTTTTAAGAATCATCCCTTCAAAACCCAACCATTCAAAAAGAAAAACAAAAACATTAGATCAATCAGACAACCTCAGAGAAGGATGAATCCAAATCTTAGGGAGATTGTGAAAGAAGAGCTCCAAATATTACTCAATGTGAACTTCATTTACCCAATCTCAGATAGCCAATGGGTTTCCCCCTTGGTGATAGTGCCCAAAAAGAATGGTAAATGAAGGGTGTGCATTGATTATAGGGAATTGAATAAAGCAACCTTGAAGGATCACTTTCCTTTGCCCTTTATAGATCAAGTATTAGATACATTAGCAGGCAAAAAGTACTATTCATTTTTGGATGGTTTTAGTGGTTATAATAAAATTCAGGTAGCACCTGAAGATCAAGATAAAACCAAATTTACTTTTCCATGGGGAACTTTTGCCTACTGAGTGCTTCCTTTTGGATTATGTAATGCACCTGCGACATTCCAAAGAGCAGTACTAGGAATTTTTTCTAATCTAATCAATGGTTGTGTAGAGGTATATATGGATGATTTTACAGTCTATGGTAATACATTGAAGAAGCCTTGGAAAATTTGGAAAAAGTCCTTAAAAGATGTAAAGAAACAAACCTTTCATTAAGCCATGAGAAATGCTTTATGATGTTTACGAAAGGTATTGCTTGGGACATCATATTTCAGGGGATGGGATTAAAGTAGACAAATCCAAAGTTGAAGTCATCTCCAAGTTACCTATTCCAAATTGCCAAAAAGATGTTAAAAGTTTTCTAGGATTTACTAGATATTATAGAAGATTTATAGAAAGCTTTATCAAAATAGCATCTCCACTCTTCAAACTGCTTACAAAAGACTGTGAATTCAAGTGGAGTCCTGATTGCCAATCAAAATTTGAAGCCTTGAAAAGAAGAATATCTGAAGCACCTATCTTAAGAGGACCAAATTGGAAACTTCATTTCCATATTTCTACAGATGCTTCAGATATAGCTCTAGGAGATGTACTGGTACAAAAAGACTTGATTCCTTATGCCATTTACTATACAAGTAAAAATTTGACTCCCACTGAGTTAAATTCCTTATGCCATTTACTATACAAGTAAAAATTTGACTCCCACTGAGTTAAATTATACTGACTGAAAAAGAGTTCTTAGCTATTGTTCATGTAATTAATAAGTTCAGACATTATATAATAGGCTATGAAACTTTTATTCATACTGATCATTCTGCAATTAGATATTTGAAGAACAAACCTATTACTAATGGCAGAGTTACAAGATGGCTCCTACTTTTATAGGAATTCAATATTACTGTGTTAGATAGACCTCGGAAACAAAACACAGTTGATGATTTCTTGTCTAGGATTCGAAATATCAAATAAGACTCTCATGTAGAGGATAAGTTTCCTAATGAATACTTATTTGCAATAACTACTAAAACTCCTTAGTTTGCAGATATGGCTAACTATTTGGTTACAGGGAAACTACCTCCACATTTATTTCCTAGAGAAAGAAGAAAGATTATTTAGGATAGTTCAAGATATTCATGGATTTCTAATGAATTGTATAAAACAGGGCCAGACTTTGTGATCAGAAGATGTGTCAGGGAAGATGAAATGCCTGATATTCTCAAAGCATGTCATGATGAACCGTGCGGTGGACACTTTGCTAACAAGAGGATAGCTTATAAAATCCTTTCTTTAGGATATTTTTGGCCGTCCCTCTTCAAAGATGCAAAACAATATGTTAAAAGGTGTGACAGCTGCCAAAGGGTGGGGAAACCTACCCCCTCAAATGAAATGCCATTACAACCTCAGGTACTCATCGAAACCTTTGAAAAATGGGCTTTAGAATTTATTGGACCTATTAATCCTCCATCTAAGTAGAAAAATTATATATTGGTATGTACTGATTATGTCATTAAATGGGTAGAAGCCAAAGCATTATTTTCTGCAAATGAAAATACAGTAGTTATTTTTCTTTATGAGGATATTTTTACTTGCTTTGGTGTTTCAAGGGAAATTGTGGCGGATCAAGGAAGTCAATTCACATCTAGAATGATGGATAAGCTTATGGAAGAAAACAAGGTCAAACATAGGAAATCCAATCCTTATCATTCACAAGCAAATGGTCAAGTGGAGTTCACAAATAAAGTAATTGAAGGAATCATTACCAAGACTGTGCATCTACATAGAAGAGATTGGGCAGAAAGGCTTCCTGAAGCCTTATGGGCTTATAGAACTACATGGAGGAACACAACG
Organism: Pinus tabuliformis; assembly: GCA_031772625.1. Lineage (NCBI taxonomy): Eukaryota > Viridiplantae > Streptophyta > Pinopsida > Pinales > Pinaceae > Pinus > Pinus tabuliformis. The sequence goes on along the minus strand of CM062820.1, from coordinate 682,921,282 downwards.
AGACATACTCCCTATGAACTTGTTTATGGGGAGGAAGTTCTGCTTCCCATTGAGTTCTAAGTTAAAACCTTCAAGATGGCAGTTCAGTTGGGAATGGATCTATCAAAAGCTCAAAAGCATAGACTAGAGCAGTTGAATGAACTAGATGAGATCAGACAAGAAGCAGTTCAAAGAACTGATCTAGTTCAGCAACAGAGAGCTAAGTGGCACGACAAATACATCAAGGACAAAAGGTTTCAAGAAGGATATTGGGCATTGCTATTTGATTCAAAGTTCAAAGATTTTCAAGGTAAATTTTAGACTCATTGGCTTGGGCCATATGACATTGAAAAAGTTTTTAGCAATGGAGCAGTAAGAATCAAAACAATTGATGAGCATCAAACTCCTCTCCTTGTGAATGGTCATAGATTGAAGATCTATCATAAGCCAATCTCAAAGGAGGAGTTTATCAAAATCTTTCAAGATAACTCTGCAATGAGGCTAGTGAAGAAGAATCATTCTTCTCCACCAGCCTAGTCTTTGTTTTTTTCATCATTATCCAAAAAAAAGAAAAAAAGAAAAAAAAATAATGTATAAGCTTGAAAACCAATCATTGATTGTCATTATTATACAGAAAATACAGGGCGAAAATCAGAAGATTCTGACACCATATATTTTCCAAAAAAAAAAAATCTCTCATTTCACTCATAGTTTGTTTCATTCCATTTCATTTCATTTCGCTCCATCTCGCCATCACATTCCATCAATAGATTTTATTTCAGTTTCTATTTATATTCACCTTTCCATGTATCATCCATACAATAATTTTTCATTTCCATTCATTCACAAAGTCATGTGTTATTTACAATGACATTTTCCGCAGCTGAATTCTGATTGCGCAGCTGATTGCTGATTCTGCAGCTAATCCTGTTACTCTGCAGTGACAGTCAAGTGATTAGCCAAAAATAATAAAAACAAGATGCAAGTATGGAAGGAGAAGATCTTTGAAGACATCAACACCTGAAAAGCACTTACAAAGGCAACCAATTAAAAGTTAGCAAAACAAAAGAGGTATGATTCCAAGGTATGGACAAAACCATTTCAAATAGCATTTCAAAAGCATAATTTGTATAATTTGTAAATCACAGCTCCATAATGTGTAATGGTTTGACTTGATGGCTACCTTAACTCCACCATATCCTCCGCATTAATCCTAACGGTCTCATAATCTATTTCCGAGTTTAACTCGTACTTAGTCGTACACCCTCATTACATTTGTTAAAACGACTAATCATGCAGACGTGAGCTGATTGAATACGGCTCTCTTCCACTGACGTTCCACTCCGCAGCCTTTTTATGAACTCAAACTCCGTTCAGTCTCGCAAATTTTCACGAGTGACACTCTGCCTCCATGCACACCAGGTTTTACAGTCCTCGGTTCATTTTTCACTTACACCAGTTTCTACTCTGTAAATCCTCTTTCATCTCATGCTCAGTATTTTCCCCATTTCGTAACCACCGATTTTCTCCACAACCCTCTTCTATTTTCCGCTCACATAACCGTTCTACTCCCGTAAAACTATCATTTACAGAGGTGTCTTCATAGTGAGAAGGAAGAATGGGTCTTATAGTGAGAACAGAGCCCGAAGGAGTTAAATTCATGGAAGGATACCTGTAGCTTAAGAGCACATTGAAGAAGGCAGGATGGTTGCAGTTCATTAAGAAGTTCAAGAGTCATCACAAGGAGGTTACAAAAATGTTTGCAAGTTCTTTCAATGGTGCAGAAGTTGAAATTGGAGACATAAAATTTCCAGTGACAAAATCATCAATTGCAGCAGCCACAGAGCTTCCACAAGAAGGAGAGAGATGGTTTAAGAATAAGGACTTCGATGAAAAGGTCTGGAGGGTCATTCTTCGTAATCCAGGTATGGACAGATCAATCTTTAAATGAGGGATTCCTGTTTCAGCCTTGAAAGATAAGTGGAGTAGTCTGTTGTTGATCATTCAGAAGTTCATTACATGCGAGGGAAGGTATGGCTCCATGTACATGTATCATATCAGATTATTAATGAATTTCTTGGAGAATGAAACTATCAACCTCCCTTACTTCTTGTTGAATAGTTTGAGAAAAATGTCTACTATTGTGCAAAAGAATATAGATGATGTGGAACCTCATCTCTACCATCATGGCCTTATTAAGATCTTGGTTGAAAATCATTTGAAAGAGAGGGAAGATACATGGGAAACGTTCCTAGTTAGGAACTTCTTCCAAGACCCTCCTGAAGTGCCTGAGGGGAGTTCAGAAAAGAGAAGTAGGAGGAAAAGAACAACTTTAACAATCCAAGATATTCCTACTAGTGTGACCAAGGAAAACAGTGAAGAAGAATTGCCTTCTGAAACATTGACTGAAATTAGGAAACAAGCAAAATAGAAAGGAAAGAGGAAAATTGAAGACATTTACCAGACTCCTGAGCCTTCTTCAGAGGAAGAGGAAGTGTTTTCTAAAAGATCAATTCATCTTAAAGAATAGTCAACTAAATCAAAACAAAAAGGAAAGGGGAAACAAATCATAGAAAAGGGAGACATAAGCTCACAAGCTCTAAGAAGAAGCTCTAGATTAAAGGGAAAATTGAAGAAAACACAAATAAAAGGAGCTAAATTCATAGAACTGGGAGGTGAAACCCCAGATCAGTCACCAGAAAACACTCCACCTGATCAAATTCCACAGTGTTTTCCTTCTCCTCAGTTAGATTTTGAAACTAGTCCAAGGAAAACAACTCCAGAAATTGATCAAACCCAACAACAGATGTATGATTTCATTGAATCATTGGAACAATAGAAAACTACAACAGAACAAGGAACTTCATCCAATTAGCCAGGTACAACTCAGGAAACTTTGATTCAGTCATTGAAGCAAGAAATTTATGAGCTGGAAGTCTTAAACAAACATATCCAAAGGGAGAATGAAACATTAAAAGAGAAAAACAAATTGGAAAAAGTTATACATGACAATACCATGTTGCATTTAGGATTATGGCATAAGAAAAATAGAAAATTGAAGAAGAAGAATAGGAGGTTGAGTAGAGCCCTCATCAACCTCAAGTACAGATGTCTTATGATGAAGCCTAGAATGACAGTGACAACAAGAAAGAAGAAGAAGAGGTTGGATGTATTAGTAGAAGTTTCAGAGTAGATGAATTGAAGGGAGGATAGTTACAATTTTGGTTGCATGAGGACATGCAACATCTTCACAATGGGGGTATGTTGAGCCCAAAACTACCTCTCTTTTAAGAATTTTCTTAAACCCTTTCTCTTCTATTTTCCCATGTCAGTGCATCCTAAGCTATCAAAAGTTATTACATGTTGATTTCAGGGGTGTATTTGAGTGATTTTCAAATTATATCATTGTGCGTGCTATTTGATATAGGTTTTGTTTATCAGCTACGGAATGTAGCCACTTTCCACAACTAATTGGCAATTCCTTAGCCATTTCCATTGTTTTGTAGGTTATAGGTGCAGTATGAGGAATGAGACACATGGGTAGCTCAAGAATTGTCCACACATGGATGAGGTCCTATTTACTTAGCCAGATTCGGAAGGAAAGGTCCCAGTCAAAGGGAGGTCAATGGAGAGTTCTATGCCAACTAGAACTTTGTTCCTGCAAGTAAAAGAAGCCCGAAGCCCTTCCTGAACTCGTGGATCCGTTTTTGCCACCTGCATGCCATATACATAATGCAATCCAACATCCACATCGCATAGATTTACTGCTCATGGCAACCGAGAGGCTGAATCCTCAGATTCTAACCTATTCACGTGTCCATCATTGAAGAAATTCCTCTAAGATACAGTTATCCATTTTCTCTATAAATATAAGCATTTGAAACGTAGATAGGACATTCTTGATATTTTTGTTATAGTGTTATTTTGTTGTTCTGTAACCGAGAGACGTATTACTCTGTTTCATAATACAAAACTTTGTTTTTTACATGGTTTTTTGAGCATGTTTTGAAGTAACAACGTGCTAGTCCAAAGATGTGCAGAGGGCCCCTATGTAGCTGAGGTCCTTCTTTTGTTTTTGTATAGTTTTCATGTATATTTTCTCTCATTCGAATTGTACATTTTTTATGTTTTTCTTATGATCTTAATCACTCTAATCTTGTACATGTTTTTGTAGCTTGTAACATTTCTTACTAACACTGATAAGTGCACTTCAGAATAGGTCTTTAAGTCTGGTTCTTCTCGAGCTTCTTAGTGTAATATTTGCATCAAGTGGTGTTATTGAGACTTACTTCCTCTGTTTAACTTTAGTTTTCAAGTTCAATTGTTTATGCTTTTACTTAGTGAGATCTTTTTACTGTTCAAGATAGTTTAGATGTCAGTTCTTCATGCTATATGATGATATTTTTGGAGCCTTTAGCTTAACCCCGTTTTAAAAGTTAATTGGCGAGATATTATGATTATAGGTGAAGTAATTTACTTTGCTTTCATTAGTATGCAAGTAGATAGTTTAGATGTCAGTTTTTTCATGCTATATGATGATATTTTGGGAGCCTTTAGCTTAACCCCGTTTTATAAGTTAATTAGCGAAATATTGTGATTATAGATGAAGTAATTGGCTTTGCTTTCATTAGTGTGAAATTAGATAATTTAGATGTCATTCCTTTCATGCCATATGACGATATTTCCGGAGCCTTTAGCTTAAACCCGTTTTAGAAGTTAATTGGCGAAATGTTGTGATTATGGATGAAATCGTTGACTAGTTTCTAGTTTCTTTACTTTTTGGTTTGAGTTGTAGAAGTTTATTAGATTTCAATTTTGCAATTAGGATGGACAGCAGAGACAGTAATATCATTTCAGTACTTCATCTGTAGTTTGGTTTATGTAGCTGCATGTTTACACTCTTATTCAAGTTCTGATTTTGTAGATAGCATGTTTTAAGATCTCATAAGTTCAAAGTTTGGAAATTATTACAAGAAGCAAGAGGATAAACCTTGTCTTCAACTCTACATCCACACTTGATCTTTGAAAGTATTCTTAAACTCTTGCTTTAACAATAGATTAAGATTTCCATTGCATTAAACCACTTTACGAGACCAACAGAACAAAACCACAAAACAAGATAAAATTGAAAACAGTGAGGTAAGAAAAGGGTTGTCTAGCACATACAGTGCACTACACTTCATCAATTCATGACTCCCGGATTGATAACTTATGTAGCAATTTAGGACACACTAAATTGACTAAAAAACCACATATTCAAGTCTAACGATAATGGCTGCAACTTGTTCCCTCAAGAAATGAAACTTGATAGGAATATGCTTATTCATTGAATGCATGACTAGATTTTTGGAGATGTTGATGGCACTTGTATTATCACACATAATTGGAATAGGATCAATCAGCTCTACCTGAATATCTTTTAAATTTTTCTTAATCCATAGAATCTACATACAACAGGTAGCAGCAGCAATATACTCCGCTTCAACAATCGATAAATAAATGGAGGCTTGTTTCTTGCTGACCCATGACACTAGGAATTTCCCTAGGAAGAAAGTTGCACCATAGGTGCTTTTCCTATCATCAATACTTCCATCCCAATAAACCTCATTGTAGGCCTTCAACTTGAATTCTTTGCTCTTAGCATACCAAGTCCATATTCTGTTGTTCTTTGAAGATATTTGAAAATCCTTTTGAAAGCAACAACATGAATTTCACATGGGAAATCTTGAAATCTGGCCACAAGACCCACAACTTGCATGATGTATGGCCTTGAAGCTGTAATATACAACAAGATTCCTATCATGGATTTGTATTCGGTCTGATTTACCAGTGGTGTCTCATCTTCTTTGCACAATTTGCAGCCTATAGTCATAGGTGTGCTCAATGGCTTGCAATCTTCTAGCCCAAAATTCTTCAGATTTTCGTTGAGATATTTGGATTGGGATATAAACACTCCTTATGGAGACTGAGAAGGAAAACTCTCTGATCATGGACATTTCGAACTCTGTTTTCATAAATTTTGCAAATTGATGTCTCGATTGTTTGGTGTCACTGCCAAATATTATATCATCCACATACACAACTATATTTAGTAGATATTCACCTTTAGGATTTACATATAAATTTCTATCAATTGTACCTTTCTTAAAGCCTTTTTGCTGAAGGTATCTATCCAATCTTTCATACCAAGCTCTAGGAGCCTGTTTCAGTCCATTTAGATCCTTTTTCAATTTACATATGAACCCTTCATCTATGGTCAGTATAAATCCTTCTGGCTGCTCAATGTAAACTTCACATCCATATGATATACTTTGATGTTTTTATGGAAGGAAATAGCAAGAAATATTTATATAAATTCGAGTCGTTCTACTGGTGCAAATTTATCCTCAAAATATACCCCTTCTAATTGGGCATACCCTTTGTAGACCAATCAAGCTTTGTGCATGATTACTTGACCTTGCTCTTTTAGCTTTTTTCTGAAAACTCATTTGGTTCTAATAACATTTTTCTCTTTAGACCTTGGAATAATCTCCCATGTGTCATTTTTTTCAATCTAGTCAAATTCTTCATTCATAGCTTTCACCTAGAATTTGTCCCCACTTGCTTGATTGAGACTCTTGGGTTCAATCTGTGACAAGAGATCTAAACTTGCATAACTTGTATTGCTAACAAGTTTCCTCATGGTTTGAACACCATGTCTTTGATCTCCAGGTATTTGACTCTCAGGATTTTCTTTCTGTACATACCTGGAAGGTGTTTTTGGCCTTGGAGTTGTACCTGCTTCCTCACCTTCACTATTTGAATTTGTTTCTTCTAGATATGCGACCTCATATTTGAATTTTCTTTATCATCAGAGTTCATATTTGTTTTAGAGGACTCAAGATGTGAAGCTATTTCATCTACTATCACATCAATGCAATCCTTAATATTCTTTGTCCACTTGCTGTAACACTTATATCCTTTACTTTGAGCAAAGTACCCAAGCAATATTTCCTCATCAACTTGAGAGTCAAACTTTATAGGATTCTTATCATTCCTTTTGATGAAGCACTTGCTCCCAAACACCTTGAGGTGTTTAACTGATTTTGGTATTCCTTTCTACAACTCATAGGGAGTTTTATTACTATTAGGCTTGAGTGGAGTTATGTTTAATGAATACACTGCTACCTATGTTGCTTCTCCCCAAAATATATGAGACACACCTACTTCATCCAACGTTTCTCTGGCCATTTCCTGGATTGTTCTATTTTTTATCTCCACTATTCCATTTTTTTGTGGAGTTCTAGCCACTGAGTACTACCTTCTAATGTCGTGATCTTCACAGAATTCTTCAAAATCCCTTGAAGTGTACTCTCCTCTTCTGTTTGATATTAAGCATTTTATCTTTAAGTCTTTCTCATTTTCTACTTGAGCTTTAAATTTCTTAAAATGATTGAATGCTTTCGAATTTTCTTTTAAGAGAAAAATCCAAGTGGCCCTGGTAAAATCATCAATGAGCAGCATGAAATACCTTTCTCCTTTTGAGTTTTTTTCTCTAGTTGGGCCACAAATATCTATGTGAATGAGCTCTAGTGGTCTAGATGAGGAGAAATATTTTGACTTGAAATGAGTCCTAGTCTTCTTTCCAAACTGACACGACTTGCAGATTGAGTTATCGGGCCTTGACAATCTTGGTAATCCTCTCACGGCTCCCATCTTGCTAACTTTTATCAAAATGTCAAAATTCATATGCCCAAACCTCTTGTGCCACAACCGTGCTTCATTCATTTTTCTTAAATAACAGTTAACTTTGGAATCATCAAACACATATACATTATTGTGAGTTCTGATTTCTTTTCCCACCAGCTTTCCATTCTTCATGTTGTGGATCTCATAGTCTTTGGATCGAAATGTCACATCGTAGCCATTATCACACATTTTGCTGACAATAAGAAAATTGTGCTTGAGACCTTCCACATATAGTACATTTTGTGCTTTTGTCTTTTGATCAAGACTAACTATGCCTTTACCCTTGATTCTTGTTGGAGCATTGTTTCCAAAGGTGACATTGTTTCCTCTGTCCTTTTCTTTTAGCGACATAAATTTTCTTTTATCCCCATTCATATGTTTGGAACAACCACTATCCACATACCATCTGTTTTCTTGATTATGGGTTTATAGAGCGAGTCCAAACTGCATGCTCTTTTTAGTCTTTCATTTCTAGCCTCCCTTATCCTTTTGGATAGATGATGTCTAATATTCTCGGACTTAGAAAAATATTCAAACCTGCTTCTGCACTCATGGTGGGGAAATTATATGAATAATAGACACACACACACAAACATATCCACAATATTTAATTATCAACCAAGGATTCATAATCAATAGAGTTGATGCACTATATGTGCCAGTAACGTATGAGTAGCTATGTTTGTTGAGTATATCCTAGATAGGGAGTACTTCAAAAACTAATACTTTATTCCACAAACTTTAACTCGACCTCATCACAAAATTTAAAAGGAAAAAATCATAAACAAAACTTGACAAAATTGTCAAATAATGTTTTGATTAGGTAACAAGTTTATCCATTTATAGGCTCATGAAATGGAAAGATGGATTTGACTATGTTTCCAGTATCAGTTGATCTTAATCACTATACTAGAATCAATTCACTGCATTCAAACATTAAACAAGGAAACTAGAACTAGTTCCAAAGAAAACGATGTATTATAGTACAGGAAATGTATGAGAAGAGTCTTCACTATCGGTACATGTAGGTGAATGGTGAGATCTCTAATCTTGGCCTTCCTACTCTTCAAGATAACAATCAACAATTAAATATGTAGCTTAAGAAAATACAATTTGCATTCACAAAAACTAAGGAATTTCCACTCAAAATTACTTGCATAAAACAAGACTGAATTTCATCAAAATTTAAAACACTTCTAAACTATATAATATCTAGAATGAGAACTTGCCTTGATGGATTCAGTGGGCCCTTGTCAAGCTACCAAGGAAAGCTTGAATAATTACAGAACTAAGAAATAGATCAACACATTAACTTATCAATAACTGCTCATATTATTAATTCAAAAAGGAATATTACAACATTTAACGGTTCAATCACATCTAAAAATAATAGTGCTATGCAAATATAAGTCTAACTCTATGTCTCTCCTTCACTAGTTTTTTAATTCTCTCCAACTTGCTAGCTAACTATCATCTACAGGCCCTCTCTTATAGAGAAATGGCCATTACAACCAAGGTTACATAAGATAATATCAAATCATTATAGTTTAGCTTAATTTACATATTCAACTTCATCCTCATGACATGAAGTGCATGAGGAAGAAGCATATCTCGATTTTCTATGTAAGGAGGATGCCTTTGACGAACAATTTCCTTAGTTCCATTGAAAATTGTTTTCTCAATGACCAATCCTAGAGGATAAGGGCTGGTACCGGAATAATACAGGTGATGGAACACAGGGACCAGAATCACATAGACAGTGGAACATGGGTACCGAAATCACATAGTCACTAGAATGCGGGTGCCGGAATCACATAGGTGTTGTTGTTGGTGTCAAATGAATGGACAAGTATGGTGAACATAGGTACACGGTGGACAAAACACAGGGAGCTGATCAACAAATATACGAGTACCAGAAAAGAACCAAAGTACTAGATTGCTACCGTTGGTATCAGATGCATAGGAGTACAAGTATCAGATCGCTGCACAGGTACTAGATGAGTACAAGCATGTGTATCAGATTGTTGCACGGGTACCAGATGAGTAGGATCACGATCTATACATCTATGAGAGCCAATCAAATTAATCAAAGAGTATAAGAAATCATATAAGTCTATTTCTACTACAAGAAAACATAAAAATTGTGTTTTGTCATATAAATTACCTCATATATACATAAGAAGGCCAAAAGGTATGTTATGGAGGTAAATGAGTAAATAATGACTAGGTTCAAGGTAAAATTAGTCAAAATCAGAGAATGATAAGGAGTATTTGAAAGCATCAGAAAGGAGGCCCAACATTTCCCCATGCTCAATTTTTTGCATGTCCTCATGCAAAAAGTGTTGAACCCTTCCTCAAAATTTCAAAAAAGAGGCCTTCTTGTTTGAGTATCAGCTTCTTGGATCTAACAACTTCACCCTCGAGGCCTCTTCTTCAAGTTCCATTTTAATGACCCCGGTATAGTGTATGAGGCGAAGAACCTTCTTCAACTTAGTGGAGGCCTCATTGTAATCCTATTGCAACCTCCAGCTGTTATCCCTTAACTAGTCATTCTCTTTCTTGAGGTATTCATCCAACACCTTGTACTCTTTCATCGCTTCCCTTAGTTTCTCATTTTTCTTCTAGAGTTTCTCAAATTTGGTTATCATCTATTGTCTAGTTAAAGAACTAGAAAGTTCAATTGTTTCCTCTTTGACAAGTCTCATTTCATCATCAACTTCTCCTCTCAATTCTTTCAAATTCTTTGTAACTGATTCCTTTGTTTCATTAAGTGTTTCTTCTTGTACATGTTCTTTTCCAGGGGCAGTAGAGACATCTATTGGATTTTCTGGAAGAGAAGGAGTATGAGTAGTCATTACCGATTTTTCCATGCTTCTAGTAGTTCAGTGTGGAGGTGTTGATGACTCACTATCCTGAAACAATCTTCTCTTCTTCCCTTTTGTTTGTGACATGGACCCTGTGACTTCTTCTTTCTGTGCATGTCTCTCCTTCTTCTCAGAAGTTTGTGCCTTGTCACTCCTTTCACTAGTTCTAGGCTTCTTTACCTTCTTAAAAATTAGTGCAGGAGTCTCTTCTCGAGGTAACTCAATGGTTAATTCTAAAGTAGTGCGTGTGAGATCTACTTTTTCACTGTCAGTTGGATTTTTTTTCTTCTTATTCTCATGTTGGAACAGGGTCCCTTGGGGTAAATTTTGTGACTAATTTTGTTATATTTATAAAGTCTTCACATTTTGAGGGAGCGGAGTGTGAAGGTCATAGGAGTCAAAAGGGACTTTAGTCCCTTATTTTGTTAGAAGATAGGATGTTTTGTGACCCACCCATGGTTCGCAAACCATGGTATTGTAATGAAAGAAAACTATATAAAGGAGTCATATTGAGTCATAGGAAGAACTATGAATGGAAGATCATTGTATGGGAAAGTAGTCCAAGGTAGAAAGGTCTATTTTTTATACTTAGGAAGAGAGGAAGGCTCCTATAGCTATGTGCGTGGAGATCTTGGTAAGTCTGTAAGCTGAGTGCACAAGCCCCTACAACTATTTGTGCAGGGAAGAAGAGTTTGTAACAGACAGGTTATATCTAATAAAGATTATTTTGGAGCGATATTTGTGTATTTGTTCCTTTATGTTTACTTTTGCAATTTTTATGTATTCGCTATGTTTTCTGTATTTATCTAAAGTAACATTTAATTGATGGGTGAAAGTAATAGGCCTACTAGTTTACTTAATGATATAAATTTTTGAGGCAAATGGTGCAAGGTTAGAAGATGTTATTTGTAAATTATCTTAATTTTTTCATTTCAAGGATTAGGGTGCGCGAAGGTTGGATAAAGCCCTAGAAGTAACATAAAACCATCACATAGACCTCTGGATGTAGAAACCTGGTTCTATCATCCACATATACTACTTCCGGTGAGACTACAATCTATGCTACACGGGTTGTTGCCAAAAGGGCCATCAGTGAAGGGTTTTGTTGGTTGGCGCAACTAACCCTAAACCTAGGTCAGGACCCCTCAAGCCAAAAAATGGTTCCATTGCCAAGGCTGGGATCTGTCTGAGGAATGTGCGATGTCGAATAAATGCTTCCCAACTAATAAGGAAATCAAGAAGTGGATAGATAAAAAGCTTCATGAATTTGCAGCCTAGGAAAATAGGAATCCACACCCCTTGAAGGAAGAGTGGTTGAATAGGTACCTATATACATACGATCATGAAATATTCTTCTTCTCTTTTCCATGTGAATTACATTAGTGGTTATATAATTTGGTAGACAATCAAGGTACGTGGAATTTGGACAACCCTATTATGTGGACTATAGAGTTGATAAGACATCTGGGAGCTTTAGAAAACAATATCGCGAGGGTTTTCAATTATTGGATAGTAGTTTTGGTGGATTCATTATTGAGTTTGCGATCGATACATATGTCAGTTATAGCGAAGCTGAACGTAGATTTTTCAAAGGACCAAGAGGTAAGTATCTGAAATCCCTGAAGACTTGGATTAAAATGCTATTGTGAGAGAAAAGGGTTATGCCATTAAATTAATGTTTAGAATACATATGATGGGAGCTACGTGAATTGGAAAAATGTTCAAAAGAGACCTAGATTCAAGTGTTGAATATATTCCTCTATTGGGAGCATCTGACAATGATGAAGAAAGTAGTGTTCTGAGGACACCTCTAGGTGTGTTACAGAAAATAAGATAGGGTATCTTGGGGATACCACATCCATCCACTCCACCTCCACCTCACACCCATACACCTACACCTACACCTCCATCTCCACCCCCACCTCCACTATTCAATATGGCCAATGTAATGAAGATGCCCATATTCAAGGGTTTGGGGACAGAAGACCCTGAACAATTTTGGTTTGTAGAAGATGCTGTGTGGAAGTCACAACAAGTTATAGATGATGATTTGAATAATGTGCATTTGGTTACAACACTGCAGGATAGAGAACTAAGATGGTATATTAAGTACTAACACTGGACAAGACAAAGAAGGCACTCAATATTTAATTTAAGAAGCCTAAGTCACTAGTCCAGTCAATGACAGAGGTCAAAGAGATCCAACATAAGGTGAATGAGTCCATGTGGGACTTTGATCAGAGGTTGAAATGTTTGCTGCAACGAGCTAATATACAGATCACAGATGATCAACGTAAGGACTAGTGCATTGCTTTGCTATTGCCCCATTTGGGATTTTCATTGTTGCAACAAAAGATTGGAACGCAGGTAGAGGCTTTAGAGATTGCTATGAAATTAGAAGCCTCACCCATTCAAGATACGAATTTGGGAATGAAAATGATTCAGTCACAACTGGCTAGCCTGCATATGGAGTTGCAGAGCCACAAGAAGGGAAAATAAGTACAAAATGAGGTTCGCACAAAAGTTTGGTGCTTGAAATGCAAAGTCCATGGTAATGATAAGGACATTTTCTTGGTCTATCATAATTATCTTATTGGGGGAGGCCCTATCCCCCTAAAGCAAGAAAATACCACTAGGTTGAGCACGGGAGTAGTACCATTGTGCACTATTTGTTAGGTTACAGGAAAACATGCGACAAATAATTTTCATCGACTACATAAGTTTGTATAGACTCCCCCAGTAGTTGTTTTGAAATTGCTGCAAATCTGTAGTTCATGATGAGCACCATTGTCGAACTTATGAATTGATGATGGATAGAACCCATATGTATAGAATGCAGGCAGAGGCTTGTTCTCAACAAGATCAAGGCACCACTATAGCGCGCGGAGGATTTCAGTGACGAGGAAGAGGAAGAGGAGGAGGGGATGGAAGAGGTCATTGCTAGATCATCTGTTACAATTGTGGAGAACCAGGTCACTTTGTGTGTGATTTTTAGAATCTAACACACTCCTCATGTCAATATTGTTGCCAGTTTGATCATGTTATATAAGATTGCCTTGTGCTCATCATGAAGATGCAAGAAAGGAAGACTTAGACTCAACAGCCTACCTAGAACATCTAGATGATGTGATTTGGACTGCACGAAGAGGGCCCTAGTGTTAATATTGTCACGCGAAGTGGCATAGCTACCGGGAAGATAAAGGGAAGCAACCAGAGGAAAATGTATGGGTTCGTAAGGCTGCTGATAAGGAGATGGGATTTGTTGTAAACAAGGTGAAGGAAACGTTTATGGAAGAAAAACGGAGCTTCCCGGATGAGGGAGCTTCTATGTCAAGGACTCAAAGCATGGGAAAGTCCGAAGATACTAGTACTGTGCAGGAAGCAGACTCGTCATTATTAGCATTATTTTTAAAAAGCTGCATGAATTGATAGATAATTTCATTGGTAAGAATAATCCTCTACCAGAATAGCATGTAGTACATAAGGTGGGCAAAAGTAAGAAGAGGACTAGTCACGAAATGAGATTAACTTCCTAGATTGAAGAATACAAAATGGACCAAGTAATTCTTGATTTAGGGTCTGATGCAAATTTTTTGTGGAAAAAAAACCTAGGAAAGAATGGGAAGACCAATGTTACGGTGGTTCCCGATCCAACTAAGAATGAAAAATTAACATAATATTATTCCTATGGGGCACCTACATGGAGTGACTGTGGATATTGAAGGGGTGCACACCATAGCAGATTTTGAAGTAATCGAAATAGTGGACGATTGTAACCCATATCCCGTGCTACTTGGAATTGATTGGGAATTTGATATCAGTGCAGTCATCAATCTAAAGAAGCATAGGATGGCATTCGAAAAGAAATAACTGAGGGTTATTGTACCATTAGACCCAGCCGAATGTGCGTGGTATACTGAACCAGTCTGCGATTATGAGGAGGACGACGGTATTGAGCGGGATGAAGATTGGATCAACCCTACGGCAGATGGGTGAATTACGTGGGAGAAGGATAACTCCTGTAATTTAGATTTAGATGAGGATCTCAAACACTGGCATAACTGATTGCATGAAGTATCAACGTTGCCCTGCAACAGGCTTGCCAAATCGCTAGGATGTATATCCATCAAGGTACATAATTTACTGTATTATGATGGTTTAAAGGATGTCAATTTCTAGATCAATATGAAAGGGATGTACCAAAGAAACATTAGTTCCAAGCACTAGACATTACGATGTGATCTACATCTGACCCAGGGAAAATTTTAGGGGCTAATATTCGTAGGTGGGCTAATTTTCCATGGTTTTTCCAAAAAAAATTATCGCTAATTTCCATTTTTTCTAAAAATGATTTGCCTAAAAGTTATAGTATAAAATTATTTCACCTTAATAACTGGGAAAATTTTATATAGAGACTGTATAAAATTGTTAGAAATTTGAATATTTGTGCAAAAATATTATCAAACATTTTATAGATTGCATATGATGGACTGGGATATTCACCAAAGTTTCTAAACTTCAAGATAAATTTCTATACTTAAAATTTTCCCTGGTCTGCTCGTTGGTGGGGCACGTGTAAGAACAATTTTGCAGATTGGAAGGAGTATCAAAGAATGATGAAGTTGAGGTTTGGGTACGCTAATACCTGCCTTATGGAGAAATACATTGGGAAGGATGATTCGTGCAAACATATCGCTCTGTGGACTAAAGCGTGGGGAGAAGAACTGCAGCCACAGTGGGTTAACATATTTTGCCACACTTTGGATACAATCCCGATGAACTGGTATCTAGAAATGGAGTTGTGACATAGGACCGGAGACTGGGATGTTCTGAAAGAAAGTTTTCTATTAAATTTTATCTTTGAAGATGAGTTTGAGTGTATAGATAAAGAAATGTAGGAGATCAAAGTTGTTATATTCAAAATGCCTGAAGAACTGGTTGAATGGGTACAACCAGATTGGGGTACACAGCTACACCATGCGCTTGAATGCTACAATGTGATCGTGGAGGATGGCGAAGAAGATCCCAAAAACATCCACATTCCTAAGTCCGAAGCTAAGCGCAAAGTCGAGGGACCTAAGGCAGAAATCCATGAGATATCAGAGCCTTTAAAGACCAAGCAGGTGAATATTGGATCGGAAGCACAACCGAAGTTCGTGAACATAGGTGACTATTGGGACGAAGATACAGTAGATAAGGTTGTGGAGCTATTGCGAGAGTATCAGGACTTGTTTCCCACCAAGTTCTCTGATATAAAATGAATATTAGGGGATCTAGGAGTCATGAAGATCACTTTAAAGCTAGATGCAAAGCCAGTGAAACAACGCCCCTACCGATTAAATCCTAAGTATAAGGAAAAAGTGCGCAAGGAATTGGATAAAATGCTTGAAGTTAGGATCATTGAACCTGTCGAGGAATTAGATTGGGTTAGTCCCATGGTGGTTCAAGAAAATAAAACGTAGGGTGAAATTCGGATATGCGTAGACTTAAGGAAGTTGAATGGCACATGATTCCATGACCCATTCCCTAAGCCATTCATTGATGGGGTACTGGAGAATGTTGGAGCACATGAAGCCTATTCATTCACAGATGGATTCTCAGGGTACCATTAGATCAAGATCGTGCTAGATGACTGAAGTAAGACCACCTTTGCGACTGAATGGGGTTGTTTTCAGTATATAGTGATGCCTTTCAGGCTTAAGAATGCCCCTGCAATCTTCTCTAGGGTGGTAATTGCGACCTTCAAGGAATTTATCCATAAATTTTTGGAGGTCTACTTCGATGAATGGATAGTGTTTGGGTTAGTAAAGAGACATGTTGCTAGTTTGCGCCTCATGTTGGATACTTGTCGAAAGCATCAGATAACCCTTAATTTGAAGAAATGCATATTTTGCATACCCTACGGGATACTCTTGGGCCATGTTGTTTGCAAGTAGGAATTGATGGTAGACCTTGCCAAAATTGTAGTGATCGCCAATTTTGAAGCCTCGAAGAATGTTAAACAACTGCACACAACATTGGGACATATGGGATATTATAGGAAGTTCATTAAAGAGTATGCGCAAATCACTATGCCTATGGAAACATTATTGAAGAAGGATGCGAAGTTTTGTTGCGACGAGGATTTCCAGAAAAGTTTGGATGTCTTAAAGGAGAAAATGGTCACCGTGCCAATTTTAGTGTTCCTCGGCTAGAAGAAGGAGTTCCACGTTCATGTAGATGCTTCCTACATCATGCTAGGAGTTATCTTGACCCAACCATGAGAAGGAGATATCGACCATCCAATAGCATTTTCTAGTAGAAATTTGTTAAAGCTAGAAAAGAACTATTCAACCACAAAGCGCGAAGGTTTAGAAATGGTGTATGTGCTGCAAAAATTCAGGCACTATTTGTTGGGTGCACACTTCAAGATGTATACAGATCATTCTTCTCTGAAATACTTGGTCAACAAGCCTGTGTTGGGGGGGGAGATTTGCAGATGGTTGCTTCTTTTCCAGGAATATGATTTCGAAGTAATTATGAAGCCAGGATGCCTAAATGCTGGTCCCTATCAACTATCATGAATTGAGAATGGGGATGAGCCTACGAGTCTAGAGGAAGGGTTTCCTGCTGCACAGCTCTTCGCTTTTTGCATCACAAATGATCATTTCACATATATAATAGGCACCACTCTTGAAGGGTGTTCGACATAAAAAAAGAAAGAACTGGTGGTTCGGGCTGCGGATTTCTTCGTTATCACCAGACACTTATACAAAATGGGCTCTGATGAAATATTGCATAGGTATGTTCCGGAGTATGACCAACAAATTATCCTTGAAGAAGTTCATGGAGGAGTAGCGGGAGGACATTATGCAGGAAGAGCAACTGCGTAGAATATCCTACGCGTAGGAATTTGGTGGCTGACTGTGCATAAGGACTCCAAAATATATTGCAGGTCATGTGATGTCTTCCAGAGGACGGGGAGATCATTGCGAAGAGATGAATTGCCACTAAATCCACAAGTGACATTGTAGGTGTTTGATAAGTGGGAAATAGACATTTTGGGGCCAAATATATCATTACCGCGACTAAATACTTAACCAAGTGGGCAGAGGAACAACTTGTAAAAGATTGTAGTGTCGCTACTGCTATGAAGTTTATTTTTGAATATATCTTGTCTCGGTTTGGATTCCCTAAGATTTTGATGAGTGATAGGGGCACACACTTATTGAATGAGAAAGTAGTTGCATTTCTTGAGGAATTCCATATTTATCATCATAATAGTATGCCTTATCACCCTCAACCGAATGGCATAGTAGAACCCTTCAACAAAATTCTCGAAAGCGCTTTGACAAAGATTTGCAATGCGGAGTGAAATGACTGGGATGTGTGCATACCAGTGGTCCCCTAGGTGTACAGGACTACCTGCAAAAAGTTGTTAGGACAAACATCGTTCAAACTGGTATATGGGGAAGAGGTTGTAATTCCCATGGAGTACAAAGTTCCAAGCTTACGGATTGCAACAATTACGGACATGGATGATCGCGATACCATGGAGGAATGACTCGCGCAACTCGTTGAGTTAGAGGAGGATGACTTCTTGGCTAGATTTCATCAGTAGGTACATAAGGATCGTGAAAAGGCATGGCATGATTTCCATATCAAACAACGCACCTTAAAAATGGAAATTTGGTACTGTTGTATGATAGTAAGTTCAAAAAGTTTCCAAGAAAGTTAAAATGCATTGGTTGGGGCCACATATTATTAAGGAGATTAGCGATGGCAGCACAGTTCAGCTCGCGAAGTTGAATGGGGAATTATTTCCAGGAAAAGTCAATGGGAGTCAATTAAACTTGTAAAGGGGTGATATCACCCCTGCACAATGATTATATGATTGTGGCACAGTCTTAGTGTTCCAGGCAACTGCAAGGGAACACGAGACTCTAAACTACACTGCTAAAAGAAAGCTTGGACGAAGTGATGGGGCTATGTGACAAGTCGAAGGATGGTGTTGAGGGGAGCTACGATGAAGGAGATGCGCTAGGTGGATGGGCCCCACGCAACTTGGAAAAAAAGTGATCGTTGGAAGCATTGTAGCTGATTGGATGGCAATTTTTCCATTGGAAGGAGTGGGGGAAAGAATTTATGGAACATATGTTTGGAAATTTTCCGCCAAATGTGCATTAATGACCAAGAATTGGAGGGAATGGTTGGATTTGAATTCAAATTGGTCTATAAATATGGCATACCACTCTGCATTCAAACACTTTTCTTCCTGAGAGTTTTCCTTAAGTTTTTTTGCCTTGCTTTGCACCAAGTAAAGTGTTGTATGTCTGAGAAGGATTGGGAGGAAATTCTTTCATAGCCAGAGTTCACAAACTTTCCTAATTGGGGTAAGATCATCATTGAGAGAATGACTGCAACTCACCCTAAGACGGAGCCAGCCCAACCTATACCGTTTATGCCTAGGTCACCAAGGCCTAAGTCATGTGCTTCCACGGTGGGAGATAAGAAGTAGAAAAAGCCTCAGCAAGTCTCGGCGAGACAATCACCACAGAAAGACCCGACTGAAATTTGCAAGAAAGGGAAAATGGATTGGTCTAATAGTTGACAGAGCCCCTAGAACTAGATGAGGAAGAACTATGCGAGGGCGTAGAGGAGATTGATGTAGATGAGTTTGATCTAATAACTCAGCTTTCGAAGTATATCCCACCCCAAAAAGCCACAACTAAAGTGCAAAAGATCTGGATAATGTGAATCTTATGGTTTCCACACCATTGTTGCTAGAGAGTATGCTGTTTGAGGGAAATTTGTTGGCCCATATACTGACTCTGAAAATGGAGGATTAGGACCTAGGGGACCATGAGAATTTTCCACAATTCACGTTGAATAAGTAGCTAAAAAAAGTATATTATGAAGAGTCGAATGTTACATGGCTGAAACCAATGAAATGGGTGACTAGTGCTGGGGCTATGGGGCTCCTCAATATGTTATGGGTGCCACACTTCAACCGCACCGATATTAACACTATCTATGTGTGCCAACTGTTGATGCTGGTAGATGATGGGTGTTTCTGGTTGGGAGAACCCATCTCGTTCACTGATATGTTGATCAATAGAATAAAATTGCTACCATACCAAGGAGTGGACCCTGTGGAGCCATTTGTAGGTAAATCGTAGGAGAAGAAGTTGGCAGACCAAATGAAGAGTGAGTTTGGTCTGATGAAGAAGCCGCACGGGTATTCCATCCAGCCCATGTCAAATGTCGCGGTGTAGTTTTCTACGAAGATCTTAGATGGTAAGATCATGAGAAAGTGTCGTGTGGATGAAGTACCAACATCAGTTGTCTCTTTGGTTGTGCAGTGCACATAGGAGTCCAGTATAACTAGGCTCAATACTTATGTAAAGAGTTTCTAGAGGACTGTAGGGAGGCCCAGAATTAGGGCAAGGTGTTCCACTAAGCTTGGTTGTTGTTTTTGATTGCTTTGGTGGCTTGGAGGACACCTGAAGAGAGCCAATTCCCTCAGTAGGACTTAGACCTACCGGAGGCTGTGAGGTTCACTTCGCTATGGGCCACTAAATACCTCATGTGTGTAATGGAGACAAAGATATTCTGGGTTTTGTTTGAGATAGAACAAAAGGATGGTGATCAAATAGTGGCTAAGGTTATCACCCACTTTGCACGCATAGTACGATAATGTTATTGATTTTAAGGCATATTTCCATAATCTGCACATTCGCGCAAAGAAGGATTCCATGGGAATATGGCACAATTTTCCTTACATGGTTACCGAGGAAGATAAATTATAGTTGTTAGCAAGTGGCACCAAGTGACTGGCTCACCCCTTCCGATGTTGGTGAAGGTACCAGTAAGGTTGTTGAAGGTTCAGCAACATAGAACACAGTAGCAGAAAAGAAGAAAGAAGCACATAAGGATTCCGCTCGAGGAAAGGTTGCACAGAAGAAAGAAGCTGTTGTGAATGAGAAAGAAGTGGCGGCCAAGGAAAAATAAGTAGTGCAAAATACTATGTCACAGGCCACCATTGACCTCGATGAGTAAGACACCGAGTGAACACATGTGGAGGAAGAAACAGAGGTGGAAGAAGAAGGGGGCACAGAGTTGGAGTCCCCCTTCGTTGTCAAGAAGTGGAAGAAGAGGACTTCCACAGGGCCGTGCAAGAAGCAAAAATCTGACAAAGTAGCG
Source organism: Pinus tabuliformis (assembly GCA_031772625.1). Taxonomy (NCBI): domain Eukaryota; kingdom Viridiplantae; phylum Streptophyta; class Pinopsida; order Pinales; family Pinaceae; genus Pinus; species Pinus tabuliformis. The sequence continues at coordinate 682,900,529 of CM062820.1, read as the reverse complement.
GGCGCAACACCTTTGGTCCTCACAGAGGGGGACCTGGATGAAATTGGGGATGTGGTCTGCAATGCAACGATGGATTTGATGAGCCACTTTGAAGTGTAGTACCAACAAAAATTAGGGAAGGTACAACAGGGCTTGCGGGATTTGCAGGTCCAAACAGGTCTCATTCAAGTGAGCATGGGACAGGTGAGAAAGAAACATGTGAGCCTGAATCAAGCGAGTGGGTCAACCCTGGACACACAAATCACCCTAGATTTCTTCACAGTGTAGTTTACAAAAGGGTCCCTGCATGGTGACTCAGCCGAAGAGAAGGTGCACCTACTACATATGAAGAATTTGAGTCTAAATCTGGTCACACTTCCCATTCCAAAATCAACAAAGTTAGGTTTGAGTTGTAGCTACAAATATTAGAGCTACAACTTAAGCTGCAACCCATGACCCCTCCAGAAGTCAGAGAGAAGCGTGGAGCTGCTATTAAAGAAGGAATGGCCACCTTGGAAGATGCAATCAAGGGTTGCACTAAGCTATTTGAATAGGTCATGGAATTATGGACCTTGCTACAGGAGGATCCAACTCTGTAGAAGATTGGAGCAGAAATCAGGGAAAAGCATAGACAGTTTGATGAAATCAGGTCAATAGCACAAACCTTAGCCCCAGTGCAAAGGTTCGCCAGATTATAGGAAGGAAAGCTCATTTAGAATGAAATTGATGAGTTGCATCGCAAGGAAGCGATCATCTCTTCAAGGACACAACCGTGGGTAGATGAGGCTAGTCAGTTGACTCTGTCAATGCAGAGCAAGATAAAAGGGATGCAACAGACACAAAGGACCATGGGCCTTGCAGTTGAAGGTCCAACTACTGGAAAACTAGTCAAGGAAGTGCGTCAAGCTATTGCGTAAGGAAAAACATAATTGTAGGTGTTAAATATTGACTTTACTGACCTACAGGAGAAGATCGAGGCGCCACCAGTAGAGTGACTCGAGGACGAGTCACGAATTTGTGTTGGGGGCATGTTGGGACAGGGTCTCGTGGGGTAAATTTTGTAACTAATTTTGTTATATTTATAAAGTCTCCACATTTTGAGGTAGCAGAGCGTGAAGGTCATAAAAGTCAATAGGAAATTTAGTAGTATGTTAGAAGATAGGATGTTTTGTGACCCTCCCATGGTTCGTGAACCATGGTATCGTAATGAAACAAAAATATATAAAGGAGTCATAGCGAGTCATAGGAAGAACTAAGAGTTGAAGATCATTGTATGGGCAATTAGTCTGAGGCAAAAAAGTATATTTTCTATACTTAGGCGAAGGGGAAGGTTCTTGTAGCTATGTGAGCAAAGACCTTGGTAATTCTGGAAGTTGAGTGTGTGTGCCCCTGCAACTGTGTGCGCAGGGAAGAAGAGTCCGTAACGGGAGGATTATATCCAATAAAAACTATTTTGGAGCAATATTTGTGTATCTGTGCCTTTACGTTTACTTATGAAATTTATGTGTATTCTTTTTGTTTTCTTCATTTATCTAAAGAAACATTTAATTGGTGCGTGAAAGTAATAGATCTTCTAGTTTAATTAATGATATAAATGTTTAAGGAAAACAACGCGGGGTTAGAAGTAGTTATCTTTAAATTATCTTAATTTCTTCAATTCAAGGATTAGGGTGCACGTAGGTCAGATAAAGCCCTAGAATTAACAAGACCCATAACACAGACCTCTGGATGTAGAAACCTGGTTTTGTCATCCCCCTATACTGCTTTAGGTGAGACTGGAGCCTGCGTTACACAGGTTGTTGCCAAAACGGCCAGCAGTGAAGGGTTTTTTTGGTTGGCATAGCTAAATCTGAACCTGGGTTAGGACCCCTCAAGCCAACATCTCATTTTTTTAAAATTTTCTTGGAGTGGGTGAAGCGAGAGGGGGTATATTACCCTTTGATGGCCGCTTTACTATTGATGTAGGAGTTTCTTTCTCCTGTACTTTCTTACCCTTGTACGACATGTTAATGGACCTTGATGGAGTAGGGCTAACAATGCCTTCTTTAGATTTGGACTTATGTTGCCTCTTACTACTCTCTTGTTTTCTATCAAGGTCCTTAGTGCTATCTCCTAGCATGCTTTCTTCCATGTGCTTGGAACCTTCTCCTTGAGAAAATTGTTGTGAGAGGAATGTCTTCCAATTGCTACCCTGCTTCTTTATCTCATGAACAACTAACAATTTTGTCAACCCATGATGGAATATACTAGTTTTAATCTTTTTGGAGGCTGATTTAACTCCTCTTTCCATCTTGTTTAAACTCATTTAGACAAAATATGGAAATTTTATCTTAGGACCTCCCTCAAAATGTAACAAGAGCCTTAAATGGTAGATAAAGGTGACTGCATACCTACCTTCACAATTCAAAAACCTTTGCAAAATGTTGAGCATCAATCTATATTCCTCTTTGACCCAATTTCTAGGGATGCCTTTAGTACAATTGGGGTTCAAATGTTTAGGAGTTAAGAATTTTTGACAAAGTTCTGTTGACGGTGCTGGAAATCATTCAACCAAGGAGATCTACCCATTGTGAAGTCCCAACTAGACCTCACACCATTTGGTGTAGGAGTCCCATCTAGTATGAAGGCTCGATTGCCATCTACTTAGAGATCTTCCTTGGCTCTAGCTATTAGCACATGACATTGTTACATTGGTATCTTCAAACAACAAGGTACATGTGCCTGGTGAGTGTGTAATGTAATTATGTCAAGGTTCTCTTACTACAAAGGGGGGAGAGTAAATGGAGCCTCTTAGTGAGAGGTAGTAGTACCACCCAGGAAGAGACACATGTGAATCAAGAAGGATCTGTCTAGCATCTAGTGGAATAGTCCACAACAGATGAAACAATCATTAAAACCGAAGTACAAGGGAAAACACATACACCATCCATTAGAGTATTCCACACAGATGCGACGGTCATTATAACTAGTAAACAAGACAAGTCTCTCTAATGTCCTATGGAGTAGTCCACAAGGGTGAGACAACAATGAGAAACAATATAGCACATATTCAACAATGTAACTACTAAAACAACCAAAGTATTTCAACTATCTTAGTATAGGTTAAGAAAACATGCATTACAAATTTTTAAAGAGCAGTCTTACAGAAATCTACAAAACATGCGTGAAAACGTGTTGGTCTTAACAGGCTTCTGAATTAATACAAAGTCCCAAGACACATATGTACACCATACTTCACTAGTCCCAGTAGTGGGACATTGGAGCCACTCCTCACTCCTCAAAGAACAAACTACAGACTCTCAAGGTTGTGTAGGAGGAGCCAAGGTGAAAAGCCATTGCTCATACGATGGGAGGGGTATATAGAGCCAAGGGTGATGCTTGACCCTTGTGACTCATGGACTATCCTCATGACCATTCAATTTCCAATTACTTTTCAACTGACATGACTCTTCAACTTCTTGTATGCATCCATTGGACTTCACTTTAAATTACATTGAGTTACAATGGATATGGCCCATAATGGTGATGTGGCCAAGATAGCTCATGACACAACTCGACATGACACTACTAACATGTACTGGCTAACTATGGTGTCCATGTCAAGATGTTGTGCTGCTGAGCGATGGATGTACTCTTGGTGTGCTTTGTCTTATCCTCTACATGGAATAGTTCTATGGGGTCTTTGATGGTATTAGTCTTGCATGATGGTTCAATGCATATGTTCCTTTTGCTTGTTGCTTGATGTGCTTGGTACGTCCGTCCAGCTACAAGCAAGTCTTCTAGCATGTGCACTCCTTCTTCATCCCATTCATCGTCTCGCCATGATCTATCAATGTACCTGTTCCTACAATTCACTTATGACAGGACGACATCAAATCCAAAACCTCCTAGTATAGCATGATGCATTGTTATCGTGTTTCGGGTGACAGGGAGGGATGACAACTCACTGAGACAATGCAGAGCACAGCTCAAGCAGGAATGAGAAACTCTAGGAGGAAAACCTACATTGTCGAGAAAAATTTCCCAATGACCACTGGGAGGTAGAATTGCGCAATGAAGGACACCAATGGTAGCTACAAGGTGGGACCCTAAGGGGAAATTTTGCGCAGTTCCTGGAGGGAACACAAGACAGGGCTGCAGGGGACCTGCTAGATAGTTCTTTGAAAATTTCAAGAGAAAGGCATGATAGAGCTATGAGGGACCTTCTGAGCATGACTACACAGTTTTGGAGAATAGTGCAGGATAGGCAGTAGAGGGCTTGCTAGACATGATTACACAATTTTTGAGAACAGTGCAGGAAAGGCAGCAGAGGGCTTGCTAGACATGTCTGCACAGTTTCTGAAGGCAGTGTAGAGAAAGGTAGCAGAGGACCAAATGGACATGTCTGTGAAATTTTGGAGATCATTGTAGGACATGCTGTAGGAGGCCTGCTAGACATGTCTACACAGTTTTTGAAGGCAGTGCAAAGAAAGGCAACAGAGGACCAACAGGACATGTCTACGCAATTTTGGAGATTAGTACAGACCTAGGTCTTGGTGCAGTACAGGGTTCCAGTAGACCAGAAGGATGTTTGATGACTATGCTTGAGAAATGCATAGTTTAGTTTGGATATGGAGGTAGTTTCTGCATTGTTCTGGGAGGCAGACAAGCTACTCACCTCTGGGATTGCATAGTGAAACTAACGTGGGGGATAACCTCAAGCACTGCACAGTTCTGGGTAGTAGAGCAAGGTCACTGAGGGTTGAGACTGCACAATGCAGCCCAGTTGGGATCCGATGGAAGAGGGTTGTTCAACAGATTTCTGATGAGCAACACAGACCACTAGTACAATAAGACAAAACATGCCCTCGGTGAGGCTATCTTAGAGCTGAAAGAGACAAGTGCGACACTTGAGATAAACCTTTTGATGATCGTGACGACACTTGTGCGATAATGATTACAACTCTATGTGTGAGTACGAAGGATATTTATATAGTGAAGACAAACCAAACACACAAAGACATGATTTGCGAGGAAGGATTGAAACTTCTTTCCTGCAACATGATTTTCCAAGCAAGATTGTTCCAACCATTCAACGATTGGATCATAAAATTCATGATGGTTGTTTGGAAATCCTCGTGATTTTTGAGAGGATGAATTCTCGATTTGACAAACGGGATCACGATGGGGATCTTGTAAGGAAAAATAAATCTGATCATTCTTAGCGGTCATGCCAAGACAATGATGATTTGCCATCAGCATAGGCTGAAGTGCCTCACCTGCTTGACAGAAATCTGAGGAGAAATATGCTAAAAAATGAAGATCAAAGTGCATGAAGAAACTGTCATCGGACGTGCTGATGGGAAAATGATAAGTTGAATGATAGTCACCCAAGGAAGAGTAATGATAAGATGAATTAATTGAGACATCAGATTCCCAGTTTTCAATGAACAAAGAAAAATCCATGTGAACAATCTTGCGAACACTCTGAATAATGGAACCAAGTTCATTGTGAGCTAGATATGATAGACAAATTTGCAGTGCAAAGTTCGCAAGAAGGCTAAGGAGCTGATCATGAAGAGGAAAATTTGATAAGTATGATAGCGGGAAAAGAGAGTCTTTGATATGATCAACTTCACAATCCCATGATTTCATGATAGATGAACATTCCAAACCCGAGTCCGACATGATATATTTGCATGAAGATTGGCGCACTGTGACAGATTCCTAGATTCGGTCATATGTGAAATTTTGAAAGTTTGAAAGATCAAACCCGAAATACAAAACATTTTCACACGGGAATGCACATTGAGTGCAACCATGCAGATAGATGGATTGTGTGTGAGAAACCAAATCTGATGTGGTTTTAGCGGTTTACCAGAGTTGTGAGGTCTTGACATAACCATCAATGGACGTTGAGGCACCTCGACTCCCTGGTACGTCCCGAAACTTTCTAGAATTGAAAAATCATAATTTGAAGCCTTAACCAAATCATGCATGACTTGAGGATGGTTGTTGTTGCCGATTTCAAAATTTCTCTAAGGATGGTAGCCATCTCTATCACAGGTTTCACTAGAATTTTTAGCTTCAACAAGCTAACTTGAAGAGTTGTCTTCATGCAAGAGAAGAGATGACAGGGGATGGAAAGGAAACTCTGTGATTAGATTATTTTCAATTTTATCATGGACTACCTCATTGTCTTGTGTAAATTTAGGACATAACACATCAGACGAAGAAACAAGAGAATGTGGAGTATCTTTGACACATGTGGATGTGTTGTGAATGGTAGGACACAAGGGAAAGTGAGGTGAAGAGGAAGTTTCGATATGGATGTCTTCTTTGACCGGAGCACATTCTAGATCTGAGTTAGAGTCTTCATGAGAAAACAGAAGATCACATGATGTGCTTGGGCATTCATCACGACATATGGAAGCATGGGAGTGATGACTGCCCAAGGCTAGGGGTTGATCGAAAGAATTAATTGTACAGGATGTTCCACCGAGATTAACAGATTGAGAATCATTCAAGAATGGAAGCTCATTGTTTTGATGTGCACAATTTTGAAACAGAGAGGGAAGATTGATAGTGTCCTCACCTTTCTTCTCCTCTGCTTGTGTAATGTGACTGCCTTGTGCCTGATCACAATTTGAGCCAACAACTTGAGAATCAAGAGAATGTGAATAGCTGGCTGGTGAAGTGAATTGATCAAGTGAGTCATGGTACAAGGAGTCATGACTTGTAGATGAGGAAGGATGGAAAATATGAAGATCAGATTCCAGACTTGAGTTATGAACGATGACATCCTCTTGTGGAATGGAGGAGTGAATCTTCGCTGTAGGCTTCCTGAGCCATTCTGGAACTTCCTCCATAGAAGCAAGAGACAAATGAGAAGATGGGTTGGGGACATGCTGCACAGATTTCTTAACTTTGGAATCACCGCAAGGGGACACCCACATCAGGACCAGAAAAGGAGGAAAACAAGGAAAAAATGGGGTGTTGGGCTCCTCCTCTACAATCTGAGGTGCCTCATGATCCGCAAGAGTTGGGGAAGAAAGGAAATCAGGAGGTTCACAGTATTGGGAAACATGAATTAGACTATTGTCCCAAGAAAATTGAGTTCATTTTTTTTGGGAATTTCACAACGTAGGTGAAGAAACCGATCAGAAAAGTCCTCAATTGATTCATCAAGCTTCATTCTTAAACAACATATTAATTTATAGACATCTTGATGGTTGTACTTATCGAAAGCTTCACAACATCTTGGCAAGTTGAGCAATAGAATGGATAGAAGCAATGAGTAATTTATTACACCATTTCTTAACACGATCTTTGAATGTGAGGGTGAGTAATCTAGCCGTGACATCTTTAGACTCCACTCTGTTACACAAACAGATACAGATAAATTGAAAGAAATGTTCACGAAAAGTTGATTAACCCTCACCATGAAACTTAAGTTCGGATTGGTCATGAATGAGTTTCGCAGGGATGGTACAATTAATCTCTTTGGAAAAACATCCTAAGATTATGATTTCAGGAAGAGCCATTTTAAATAAGAGATTTAACCAGACTCTATGGGAACAAATTGTCATCTGGCCCTCCTTCTAGTGCCATTTTGATGATGGTGCTGGAAATCCGTCAACCAAGGGGATCTCCCTGATGTGAATTCCAAACTAGACCTCACATTGTTTGGTGTAGGAGTCTCATTCGATATGAAGGCCCGATTTCCATATACTTAGAGATATGCCTTGGCTTTAGCTGTCAGCACATGAGAGTGTTACAATGGTATTTCCAAATATCAAGGTATATGTGGATGGTGAGTGCATAATATAATTGTGTCAAGGTTCTCTTACTGCAAAGGGGGTAGAGTAAATTGAGCCTCTAAGTGAGAGGTAGTAGTACCACCCAGGAAGAGAAACATGCGAACCAGGAAGGGTTTGTCCAGCATCCAGTGGAATATTCCACAACAGACATGACAATCATTAAAATCAAAGTACAAAGGAAAACATGTACACCATCCAATAGAGTAGTCCACACAGACGTGACAATCATTATAACCAGTAAACAAGAAATGTATGTCTAATGTCTTGCAAAGTAGTCCACAACGACGAGACAACAATGGGAAACAATACAACAAATCTTCAACAATGTAAGTACTAAAACATCCAAAGTAGTTCAACTATCTTAGTATAGGCTAAGAAAACATGCATTAAAAATGTTTAAAGAGTGGTATTACAAACATCTACAAACATGCGTGAAAATGTGTTGGCCTTAATAGGCTTCTGAATTAAGCAAAAGTCCCATGGCACATCTGTACACCATACATCACTAGTCCCAGTAGTGGGACATTGGAGGCACTCCTCGCTCCTCAAAGAACAGATTATAGACTCTCAAGGTTATCTGGGAGGAGCTAAGGTGAAACGTTATTGCTCATACAATGGGAGGGGTATATATATCAAAGGGTGATGCTTGACCCTCGTGACTCTTGGACTACCCTCATGACCGTTCAACTTCTAATGACTTTTCAATTGACATTACTCTTCAACTTCTTGTGTGCTTCCATTAGACTTCACTTTACATTACATTGAGTTACAACGGATATGGCCCATAGTGGTGATGTGGCCAAGACAACTCATGACAAAACTCGACATGATACTGCTGACATGTACATGCTGACTGTGGTGTCTGTGTCAAGTTGTTGTGATGCTAAGTGATGGGTGTACTCTTGGTGTGCTTTTCCTCTCCTCTTCATGGCATATCATTGCGAGGTCTTCGATAGTCTTGGTATTGCATGATGGTTCAATGCGTATGTCCCATTTGCTTGTTGCTTGATGTGCTTGGTACATCCATCTAGCTGCAAGCAAGTCTTCTAGCATGTGAAATCCTTCTTCATCTCGTTCATCGTATTGCCATGATCTATCAATGTACATGTTCCTACAATTCACTTATGATGGGATGAAATTAAATCCAAAACCTCCTAGTCTAGCATGATGCATTATTATCATGTTACGGGTGACAGGGACAAAGGACAACTCATTGAGATAGCGCAGAGCGTAGCTCAGGCTAGATTGAGGAACTTTAAGAGGAAAGCCTGCAATGTCGAGAAAAACTGCGTAGTGACCACTGGGAGGCAGAATTGTGCAGTGAAGGACACCAGTGGAAGTTGCAAGGTGGGACCTTGAGGGGCACTTCTGTGTAGTTCCTAGAGGGAAGGCAAGACAAGGCTGTAGCAGACTTGCTCGGAAGTTCTCCAGAGTTTTCAAGAGAAAAGCAATATAGGGCTACAAACAATGTAAACTTTGAAACGGGAACTCATACTATTACCCGTTTTGTAGAGATAGCAAAAAAGTGACCCGATTTTGAAAAGGGGTGATGCAGAACACACATGTGTTTTTTAGAGCATAGTTTTTGGCACTATAATTTTTTTTATGTACATTGTGTTTTAGAATGGTAGTGTTTTTTATGCTGATTTAAAAACGTGGTAATTCTACACCAAGCCCTTTTTTTTTAAATTTTATTTTTATTTTTTATTTTTGTTTTTATTTTATTTATTTATTTATTTTTTCTAATGTATGAAATGTAAATAATTATTTTGTAAATTTAATAATTTTTGAAGTGGTATTTTTCTTCATATTTTCTTGTTTTTATTTTACTTTTATTTTTTTGTAGTGAGGTTTTTATTGTTTTGCATATTTAAAGAAGAAGGTCGATATTTTGAATTTTCGATATTCTACATATTTATACATCGTTAATTAATTTTTCAATCCACAAGAAATAATTGTTTCTAAAAAACAATATTTTTTAATAATGGACATAAAAATAGCCATTTTTAACATAAATATAACTAAAAAACTACACGTTTTGATAATTTTTTACTACAATTGACATGCGAAAATCACAATTTTTATACGAAAATTTTAACTAAAAATAGTTAAATAATAGTTTTTTTTTTTTTTTTTTATGAATTTCATGTCAAAATAATAATAATAATATTTTTTTTTCAAAAAATAATGATCAACTTAAAAATTAATGCGAAAATCACATGTTACAAATATTGAACACTTAACAACCTTAATTGAGTGTATATTCTTCTCATAAAATGTCAGTCAAAACATTGCAAGTATAACTACTTAATAGTTACAAAAAATGAGCTTGATTTCCAAGCATAACTTAAATTTAATCAACAATGTCACGTAATCCAAACTCTTCGTCCTCTAGAGTTTCATCATTGTCTTCTTCCACAATATTTTTTGCTTCCTTTTGCTCATTTTCATCTTCTAATGGATCTTTGATGTTTGCGAATCTCCCAATGTATGTCTTTCCAAACATTCCATGTAATGGTGGTTGGGGTCCTTTTCCTTTTTTGCCACATGTGATTCACTAAAGTCCCCTTTCTTCAACCCAATTTCTTGCATTGCATCTGGAAGAAATTGAAGAGCATTAATTCTTTGCTGAATGAAATTGCACTGTAATGGATCTTTTTCAATTGTAATGCAAGTTCTTCCTTTTTGAAGGCAACATGCTAGTGTTGTACCTAATTATCAAGCACAAAAGAAATATTGAAGTAAATTAGTACAATGACATACTAATTAAAAAATAACATATTGAAATTCAATTCCATATAATAAAACTTACCTGAGCCAGAAAATAAATCCAGAACCCAATCTCTTTCATTTGAACATATGTATATAAGATAGTTAATCAATAATTGTGGTTTTTGATAAATGTTAACTATCTCTCCTCTTGCTTCTTTGTCTTCATATGTTAGTTTTCTCACAACAGCATCATAAATCAGTGTTTGGCTATGACTCTTTCTGTCTACCCGATTAAAAATCATAGACATATAGCTATCATCTTTTGCCCAACTATCAATATGAATGAACTCACAATCATTTATAAATAGTTGATCTTCATGGTTAAAAAGATTTGACTTTTGCCTGTAATATGAAATAGTAAAAGTTCAATCAACTTGTACATAATGGAATTTTCAAATTAATCAAGTATACATTTTAAACGTCTTACCATGTAAGTTGCATCCTTGAATTTGTTTTCCCCTTGAAGCTTAACAATATCATTGCCAATTGTGTGTCTGAATGAAATGTCACAATTCTCCATAATGGTGATGACGTGACTTCTACAAATCCCGCAAACACTTTACTAAGATCTTGATAAGTATAAGGGTCACTATCATAGTCAATGTTTGGAATATTGAAACCATGGGGAATATATGCAATAACTAGGGCATAATCCCTTTTAGGTATGAGTTTATCAATGTCTTCACAGTCGCCTTGTATTACTTGATATTGAATAGTGTCTAGCTCATTCCAAATGAAATGAGTAAGAGTTGGATCAAGTTCAACATTCTTAATACGTTGCTTCCTCAGTCTTTCGATCTTTATTTTTTCAATAAAGGTTCTGAAGCTAGTTGGCGCTCCATTATCATCCTTCTTCATCTTTTATAAAATAAAAAAAAAATTGTGTAAGTTATAAATTAAAAATATTATACAGATGAATAAAAATGAATGTGTAAATCAAGATACCTTTTTAAATGCAAGATAAAAATATTTTAATATTCATGTAGAACTTGAATCTGGATAGTTGCATACAACATCATCCTAACTATCTTCATTAAACAATTTAACCATCTGTTCTTGAATTTTCATGTAAACATTGTGACTGCATAGAAAAAGTAACAAAAAGTTAATATAATGATATGTATAACAAATACTACCAAGAACAACATGTTTTATTTAAAAGAAAATTATAATCTAGAAATAAATAAAAATAATTCAACAAACTTACTTTTGAAATTCCTCAGACATTTCCTCCAATGATAATTCCCCTGACTTCAAATGAGATAATATTGTTTTGACAAGTTTTTCATCTTTCACTCCTTGCCTTGCTCTCCAAGGTGTGATAGTCATATCTTCTGGAAGCTGATTCATTTCAGGAGCTAATTTGCTGCTGCTACATATCAATGGCTTAGAATTTTTGACCTTTTGGTTTTTAATGCCAATGTTTTCCCATATGCTAAAAATCTCATCAATCAAATTCCAAACTTCTCCAGTTCTAAATGCCAATTGGAAAACGTTATCAACACCTCTGAATAAATCACTAGGAAGGTTGCATTTTCCACCTTTTGAATTGGTTTTCTCTTCAATTTGATAGCCTATTTCCATACAACATTCCCTTTGGAAATCTGCAGTAACATTTATCCTATTCCCACCACATTTTTCTTGAATTTCAATATGAATAAATCTAACCTTTTTGATGAAAGTTATAGACATCCTATATTCATTATCTGAATTATGATCCCATGCCACTAACTTTGCTTCTGTATCCAATAAACCAGCGTAAATGATACATTTCATTGTTTCAAAATGTGGGTTCTTGGGATATTCCTCCATCAATTGTCTTTGAGCTTCGACAGAATGGTTCCCCCCAAGCACATAATAATTGTATTCAAAACATTTTGACTTATCAAATGATTCTTTGTTGGGAACTTGAACTAGATCAACAAGAAGCACATAATTAACCACATGAGCATATGGATTGTACCTCATCAATGTCTTCAAGTTGTGAACATGCAGATGGTGTGGCTTTCTGACTTGATATTGACATTGTCCTTCACTTGCCTTATAGGTTTGTCTGACATTAAGCTGAAATGTACGACCACTATCAATTAAGTTTCTCTTTGTCAAATTCTGTTGAATGGCATTTTGTTTTGTTTTGATAATGCCATTCTCTAAATTAGCGCCTGGTGTAATGATTTCTTTGCTTTCTTTTGAAGTTTCACTAGGTTCTTGACTGCTGGTAATGACTACTTCAAAATCTTCAACTTTACTTTTCTTCATCATAACATTCTCAACAGATTTATTCTTGGGCATTGTTACTTTTGGTCTTTTACGGCTCTTCTCAGTTCCAATGTCATCTTCAGTAACGACAACATATGCTTCACTGTCAGTTTCAACTTCATCATCCTCAAAAGTAACTTGTCTACCCTTGCTAGATTTATCCACTAGAGGCCTTTTTTTCTGATCCTTTGGATGTAGTTTTGTAGCATCATCAATTACTACATTTTGCTTGTTTTCCATATCTTCTTCTGACACTGAGTAAAAACTGCTGACAACTTTCATGATATCATGCTCTATGAAATGAATGCCTCCCAACCTAATTGAACAACTTTCAACAAAATTCTACCAAACAAAATATCATATGTCAATAAAAACAAAGTTAAAAAAAATAGCGAGACACTTTCAAGAACGCAAAATACAAATATAAATAACAATACTTACGATGTTTTGTTTCATCTCATTTACGATTTGTTTACACAACTTTGTAGATACCTCTCTCATGTCATACAATGAATATGATAGTTGATATTTAATCCTTTCATGTGACTTGGGAGCTTTTGTAAGTATGTAAACAACTTCAGTGTCCGGTACTAAACATATATCTATGACTTTTCCCATCACCTCATAAATTCCATTATCATTCGGTATATCAATATATAGATATATATTCACATTTTGGCTTTCTCTTTCTTTCACATACCAGATTCTTGATGGGAATTTCACCTCTTTTGAATTCTTCCAGTATGAAATCATCTTCTTATCATTTGAGGCACTTGAAAGATTTGTAGCCATGAGCTCAGGTGGAGTTCGTTCACCAATGTTTTTTGAAGATGCACCTTTAAGAGTCTTTGGTCCAGAAAGATTCACAGAAATCTTCTTTGATGCCATTTTCCTAAAAAATAGAAACACATAAATCAGTAAATAATGAAAACATATTAACTTAAATCCACAATGAAAATATATCATAAATTTTTAATTTCTATAATAAGATTATTGAAATTAAAAAAATATTAACACAAGAAATGGTAGAAGCCCACTGACACCACCCCATCCATTTGTGTATTGGTGAGCGGTTCTGAGAATCGCGAAACCTCCACGGGCGAATGGGCAGGCCGCCATGGTGGCGTAGGATGGGGTTGTGAAAACTCCTCACCACACCACCCAGGTGGCCCGGCCGTCCCTTCCACCCCCACACCCCCTCTTGGCCTACCCGACTACCCACTCACCCACCCTCACACAACATCCCCACCACCACCCCTCTCCTCTCTACCCTCCCCCTCCACCCACACACCCCCTCCCCGCCCGTCCCTTCCTCCTCCCGCCACCCCTCACCGCACCCACCCCCTCCCCCCACCCGCAACGCACCTCCTCACGCCCCTCCCACCTAGCCATCCCCCCCGACCCCTCACCCCAACCCCTCATGCCCCTCCCACCCGCCTCCTCCCCACATCCCCCACCCTACTTGCCCCCTCCGCTCACACTGCCCTCCCCACCCCCTCATGCCCCTCCCCACCTGCCCTCATGCCCCTCCTGCCCGCTTGCCCACCCCACCCAGCACTGCACTCGCCCACCCGCCGGTCACCACACTAGCGCCACACCCACCCACCCACCCCACCCAGCGCTGCACCCACCCACCCACCCCACCCAGCACCGCACCCGCCCGCGCAACCACCCCACCCACCTGCCCGCCCCACCCTACCCACCTGCCCGCCCCACCCCACCCGACCACTCGCCCACCCGGCCACCCCACCCCACCTGGCGCCCCACCTGCTCGCCCTACCACCCCACTTGGCCACCGCCCACTGCACCCCACCCGCCCACCCCACCCCACCTCACCCCACCCCACCCGCCCACCCGCCCACCCCACCTCACCCCACTCGCTTGCCCGCCCACCCCACCTCACCCGGTGCCCCACCCGGCCTCCTCACGCCACCCCGGCAGCCCGCCTGCCTGCCCAGGGTGGCGGGCCTCCGGGGTGGTGTGGGGTGGGTGTTGGTGCTCCACACCACCCCACCCCACCCTGTTACAGGGAAAAGTGTCTATTTAGAACTGCTCTATCCCACTAAGGTGTGACAGCTGCCTTAGAAACAAACAGAGAAAAACTACTTTTGATTTTCCTTTATGAATTATAGATAGAGAGGAACAGAAAGACCAACCTTTGTCTTGCGCTAATCCTTTGAGTCGATCCCTCTCTTCTTTGATAGTCCCCAGCTACTTGCTCCCTTGCATGCCCAGCTTCACAAAGTACCTGTAAGATCACAGAAGCATAGCACTATACAAAGACATGGATCTATAATCATAAACAATCTAGGATCAGATGTAAATTGACCATACAAATGTAACAAGCATCAATGATACAAAAGCATGGAGGAAAACTCAAATAGTTTTTATTGATAAAAAAGAAAAGATCCAGGAGGAGTTACAACTAGTGGTTCTGACCCAGCATCAACTTCCCAACAAAGAAGCCCCTCTTCACCTCAAACAAAGCTTAGATCACCCAACAATCTAATGTTTGTCTCTAGAAACCAACAGAAATTCCTTACAATATGCAAAATTCCATCCTCTGGATCTCTGGGATGAGGGATCCATATATAGATATCTATAAGGGGGATGAGTCAGCGTGTGATATGATTAGTGTCTTCTCTGTGACAGTTCTTGCTTCCACTTGGAGGCTGAGGGCCTCTTACTCATCCTTGGTCGAATTCAGTGAGGCAAGTGTCACATGAGAAGATTCTGGAAGCTTCCATTGCCTCTCCACCTCGCGGAATGACACTGCCATTTGTCATTTCTCGCCCATCGCACCCCACAGAAGGGAATTTTGAAATGCAACACACCCTCACATTGTATTTAGGTGAGATGCAACGCACTTAGCCAGTGGAGCAGCTGCAATGATCTTATTTTGACCAATTCTGAGCAGTTTCTCATGGAGAACTTCTGGGAGAAGCTGTAATCTGTTGACCTTGTTCCTTTAGGGGTTAGAAAAACACTTTTAGGGACTTAGGAGCCCTTGGTTTATGGACATTTCATGCTTGGGGTTGTAGGGCCCAAAAATGTCTATAACAGTTGCCCCCTAAAGTATGAGGCCGTTAATCTTTTGGTGTCGGGTGAAATGCTTTATTATGAGGATCCGAAGTTCTTTCAATGCTGGGAGGAGACCTGTAATAAGATACAATACAATACATTATCTTCATACTGTTTTCATGATCTAGCTGAGGTGGGCATTCCCATGCTCAGCTTTATAAATTCATTTTCATGTACATAGGACAGACAATCGTCTGAGTGTAGACTGATGATTCTGGTAGAGCCATCATCCTTTTGATAGGATGATTATCTGTGCTGCAATGATGTACATTTAATGTCTTTATTTCCCTGAATATATATCACAGCCCGGATGGATGGAAATAGATCCGGGGTCTTCAATCTCGTCCGATCTTCACTCGAAGTACAAGTCGATCCATGTGAGAAATTTTCTGAAGTTGAACATGGAAAGACATCGCTTGATTACCAGTCAATGATGTAAATTGTTAACAAGCGCGAGAGGAATCACCGATAATGATAATGACCCTCAAGGTACTGCAGTACAATTCACGTGGTGTGAATAAAGGACTTGGCGTCGAACACCACGCAAAATCTTTCGGTCGAAGGCCATTGATGTAAACCTGTCGCCGGAAGTGAGAAACTTGCCATTGAGGCATGCAAGCCTCAAAGTACTGAATGGAGTGTTCCTAGATCAACTTCTTGGATAATGAGCTGATGTTGACAAGAAGTGATCCGTCACAGGAGGGCCTTAATGAATCCCACATCAATGACACGGAACAGAGCAAATGATTTTAATGGAGATGAAAACCGTCTGGTGATATAAGGTTCAGGGTGGCGGTCATGAAAGAATGGAGTATAATGTATGGTAGTGGGTGCGACACAGGTGAATTCACTGAATGACTTCTCTTGAACATATCATCGACACTGATGTGATGGATTGGTAGCATTAACCCAAAATGTGGGTGGTATGGCGTGACCATGGTGATGTGACTGGTGAATGAAGCAACCCAACCCGACTCGGACACGGAGTGGAAGTGTCATGTTCAAGAGCGACTTGCTACCAACAAAGTTTCTTTGAGTTTTCTTCCCAATTTTTCCCCAGTCATTGCTGACCAGTACCTCTTTATTTTTTTCAAGCTTGAGGAGGATAACATATGCTTGTTCTATAATTTGCCCTTTGGGCAAACCCATCGCTATGTTTTAACGAGCCTAGTGATAGTGAAACTCGTTCTCGTCTATAGACAAGTTTTTCGCTATTAATCTTTTTAACGAGTTTAACGACAAAGATAACTCGGTCCTTTTCAATTTTAGAGAGTCTGAAAAGGAACGTAAAGGTAACTCCAAAATCCTTTTTCGTCATCTAATCCCTTAAGTCTGAAAAAGTATAAAACAATACAAAAGGGATGAATTTTCGATACTTTTAACGAGCTGAACAAAACAAGCGCTCGATCTTTTTGTGTAATAATCCCTCAGGTCCAAAAAGATTAAAATCTAGAGGAGGGATAGCACTTCCTATCCCTTTAACGAGCTGGAGAGGCCAATGGCTCGGCAATCTTTTCATATTTTACGAGTCGGTTGAAAAGAGCTTAAAGGAGACTCATCTTTTGAGGAACGAGTGATAAAACGGGTAGCAGCTGATTCCAGGTAAGGTTTGGAATTTTCCAATCAAGGCAGTGTCACAAGGATGGCTAGTGAAATCACTCTTCGCAGCTGTTCCTCAAAATGGGTAAACAATCAAATGAAGGTGAATGATTGGCCAATGAAAAAGTGGAGGTGACGGTGCAAACACGACCAAGGCTTTAACAGCTGAAGTACTACATTCATGATGGTTATTTACCGGGAAATAGTTCATTTTTTAACGAGCTTAAACGCGGGGGGAAACATTTGCTCATGTCTTATTTTATTTTTTAACGAGCTTGAACCTTGCGGTAACATTGCTCGATTAATCCAGTCGTGTGATAAGAATGTCTCATATAAAAACGACAACTTTTAGATTTTTGCCCCACATCCTTTCTTTATGCAAGTTAGGAAACGACCAATCCTACGAGTTTAAAGGGTTAGAGGTCCTAAAAATTTTAAAAAATAAATAGTCGCTCTTCGCTTGCACGCCAAAAGGTTTGCATGCCCCCAGGTATAAAACAGAGTTTCAAGGTTACCCCTACTTCTTTCCGTTAAAACATTTGTTTTAGTGAGAGAGGCCTACCTCCTACAGGTTACCCAAAGATTGTTCTATTCACAGCGCAAACAAAACACTTCTTCGGTGATGTCTACCAAGATAAACAAAGGTGAGCGGTGGTGCTCGCCAACTCACATAACTTTGACAAGAGAATCTTGTTCCAGTCCAACTCCTCCTTCCAATCATGGACGAGAGTACGGAGGTCATATTCTTTCGCGGAAACCTACCCTATACCCGAAGTTTTCCTGTCGAAGCAGACCAGGGTGCATGCCCCCTGGGTTTCAGTCATGTCCCCCAAATCACTCACGCTCATCGGGTGGACGGACTGGGGATTGAGACATTTCTTGCGTGAAAAGACCATTTAGGGATGGTATATGACTATTTGCTATGCGTGATCCGGGAAATGAAAGCTGATCTACGAGCTTGACCATTCTTCCTTCGTGCAGAAAACACATCACCCTAAAGAGTGATGAGACAATGGTTCTCATGCAATAAATATAGTCTCGTCCAAGGAGTAGATTGTAATCTAGGGGTCCTTGAACTACCATTACGTTCATGTGAACGGTTTTCCCTCTCAATGTTATGGGCACATCGGGAAGGATCCCTAACGGTCGACTGGTTCCTTTATCAAAACCTATTAGATTTCTCATCTCAGGTAAAAGTGATGGCGAACCAAGCGCTTTCCAAGCAGTTGAGGAAAGGATACTCACAGAAGCCCCTTCATCTATGATGATACCAGCCATAACCATTCTATATGTTTGAACAATGATTCAGAATGGTATACTAGCCAGTAAACGGGGTCTGCCTAGTTGATTCCAGTCGAAGGAGACAGCTAGGTTGCTTGGAGGTGGGACCGAATAGACGACCGGGTACGACTCTGACGAACTTCCTTCCTGTGGTAAAGGAACGAGTAAACTACCCCCATGCTCGTTGGAGTCTATGCTTATGAAAAGAATTTGGACGGTGTCGTCCTTGTTCTCGTCAGTGACGGTATCATCTGAAGATGTAACCTCTGAAGGCAAGGCCGGGTCAACTGCTGCCTCGACCTTTTTACTTTTGTCTGGTATGGGTTCAGATGGTTTATCTTCAATGGTAGATGCTTCGACCGACCACCTGAGCCGGCCAGCCGGATTTTCAACTAGTGACGGACTCGGCAAGAATTTTTTATATCCAGGTGGAAGTCGTAACGGTGAAACCGGATGATCGTCCAAAACTCTTTTAGCTTCATCTACGAAGGGACAACGGTGGATGGCATGATCGCCTTCGCACAGTTTACAAGGATATCTATATTTTCCTTTTTGTCCTGGGGCTTCACTTTCACTAGTTGACGGTGTGTTTTCAACATGATCATTAGAGGTTGACGACACCGGGTTGTGCAAACAAGGAGACCAGTCCCTTAAGATCCGAGGGATACAAGGACAATCTCTGTGATAATGGTCTCCCTTGCAAATGACACATGGCGATTTAGGCCTGATCGGTGTAGTGTGTGGATTTTCGCTAGACGACACTCGTTTGCCCCCATTCGCCTTTGGCTCCTTCTTCTTCTTCTCTTTCTTCTTCTTTTCCTTCTTCTCCTTAGGTACTTGATTTTTGGCTTTACCAGCCCCATCAAGCGAAGAGGAAGGAGGAGAGGAAGAATTAGAGGAAGTAGAAGGTTGGTGGGTAACTCTGGACTCATCTAATTGCTGATTTGATTGTTCAGGAATTATGGTGTTCTGAACGACAGAGGTAGAGAAGAGCCATACAGGCAAACCAATTGTCAGCCCTGGAAGCGACAATGTGGCCATACGGGGTGCACCAACATCTCCCCAAGAGGAGAAGGGACTAGGATTTCCTCCAAGGGGAATCCCTTGGTTGGTGGATTCCATTTTCTCAACCCAAGATCAACGTAGGAAAAGGGTAATGAATATTTCGTTTAAAATAAATTTTAGACGCTTTGACAGAACTTGTTTTTTCAGTTTTTAAGAGTCGAGAAAAAACAAAAGATGACTCTAGTTTCCTTCGATTTTTAATGAGCCTGAAGTGACAAGTGCTCAGATGGACCTTTTCCGTTAAGGAGTCTGAAAAGGAACGAAAGGGACTACTCTAGAAATCTAGGTAGAGGGAGTACCAAACCAATCGCAAAACTGCAGAATACTTTTTACGGTACAGCAGTCAATCTTCCCGAATGCTGTGTTCAGTGCATTGTGATCGATAGGGCGGCTGACACGGCTTCCTATGGATAAAGGATTAAGCCTATTGGGGTCTCCCAAAATATACTCGACGGTACGTGGGAGCACAAGTCCGTACTGGCACTTATCGTCTCAAAGTGGAGGAATCACCCAACCATCAGTGAGAAAAACAGTTACCAGGCTTTACGACGCCAGAATACGTCTCTAGCCTAGACTTCTAAATGTTGTGCGTTAAGTTCCAAAGCGTTGTTAGATTCATTGAATTTATTTTAAGTTGATCTTGTTTATGAAGTTTTCCTTTCGGGTTCACCACGAGATGTAGATGTAATTCCTAAAATGCAATCTAAGATGATAAACAAACTTTTTATCTTCTTTTATGCAATGGAAATCCTACCTACTAGGGAAAAGAAAGACAGAATCTTTTCACAAAGAGCAAAGAGCACACTCTAAATGCGCTTTCCTAAATCAAGCCAATCAGACTGTCTATATGCAAATGCACATGCATTATTTGTTTTCTACTTTCTTAGTATATGGATGCTAAAAACAAGTTTCTTTTTGAAATAAAAAATGAAGACGATTACAACACCTTACGATTTTGAACTGAACACTTGTTCTTGACACTAGAAAATTACAAATTCAGACCAAAAGCAATAGTAACTGGATAATCGACCATCAACAACAATCAAACTTTTTCCTACGATCGAAATCGACACTTGTGACTGATTCAAATCAAAGGACGACAGTACGACTATGCTACTTTTGCAAAGGAGAACTGTAAATGACTCAACAAACACACAAAAACATCTACATTTCTTTTGTACAAAGGAGGCGAAATAACAGTAAGGAAAAGGGGTTTCAAGCAGACATATACTGATCACAGGCAGCAAAATTCAGGAATAGAACTGGAAAGAATGAATCACAGAAGCCACAACTGCACAGAGCTAGTCTGATCAGCGCACCTGTAACACAGAGAATCTGAAATGCAGCGCAGGTTGTCCACTCGGGAAGTGCGCTGAAATTCAAAATCTCTGAACAGTACCTGCACTGGGCCAGAAATGAGACTCTGTTTGGGTTCCGGGTCACAGTTTGCAGTTCAGTTCTTGGGTTTTGGCCGAGTAAAAATCAATCAGTAATGCAACAATCAGGGGTAGATCTAAGGAGGATCTAAGAGCTATCACAAGGGCAATCAGATAGTTTGTGAATCAGTTGTTTAAATCATAAACAGATCCAATAGACGGATTAAAGTAGCAGTTGTCTACTTTGCATTTGTTATGGCAAATGCAGTTCGAATGCTACTTGTAAGTTTATGAAACAAACAACAACGAATGATAAACAAACAAACTAATTAGCTCCCCAGCAGAGTCGCCATTTTGTTATAGGGAAAAGTGTCTATTTAGAACTGCTCTATCCCACTAAGGTGTGACAGCTGCCTTAGAAACAAATAGAGAAAAACTGCTTTTGTTTTTCCTTTATGAATTATAGATAGAGAGGAACAGAAAGACCAACCTCTGTCTTGCGCTAATCCTTCGATTCGATCCCTCTCTTCTTTGATAGTCCCCAGCTACCTGCTCCCTTGCACAGCCAGCTTCACAAAGTACCTGTAAGATCACAGAAGCATAGCACTATACAAAGACATGGATCTATAATCATAAACAATCTAGGATCATATGTAAATTGACCATACAAATGTAACAAGCATCAATGATACAAAAGCATGGAGGAAAACTCAAATAGTTTTTATTGATAAACAAGAAAAGATCCAGGAGGAGTTACAACTAGTGGTTCCGACCCAGCATCAACCTCCCAGCAAAGAAGCCCCTCTTCACCTCAAACAAAGCTTAGATCACCCAACAATCTGATGTTTGTCTCTAGAAACCAACAATAATTCCTTACAATATGCAAAATTCCAGCCTCTGGATCTCTGGGATGAGGGATCCATATATAGATATCTGTAAGGGGGATGAGTCAGCTTGTGATTTGATTAGTGTCTTCTCTCTGACAGTTCTTGCTTCCACTTGGAGGTTGAGGGCCTCTTACTCATCCTTGGTCGAATTCAGTGAGGCAAGTGTCACAATAGAAGATTCTGGAAGCTTCCATTGCCTCTCCACCTCGCGGAATGACACTGACATTTGTCATTTCTCACCCATCGCACCCCATAGAAGGGAATTTTGAAATGCAATGCACCCTCACAGTGTATTTAGGTGAGATGCAACGCACTTAGCCAGTGGAGCAGCTGCAATGATCCTGTTTTGACCAATTCTGAGCAGTTTCTCATGGAGAAATTCTGGGAGAAGCTGTAATCTGTTGACCTTGTTCCTTTAGGGGTTAGAACAACACTTTTAGGGACTTAGGAGCCCTTGGTTTATGGACATTTCATGCTTGGGGTTGTAGGGCCCAAAAATGTCTATAACACACCCCGCGCCACTCCGGCGGCTCGCCTGCCCGCCCGGGGTGGCGCGAGGAGGGCGGGTAGGGAGCCGGGTGGGGTGGAGTGGCCGGGTGAGCGGGTGGGGCACTAGGTGGGGTGGCTGGGTGGGCGGGAGGGGCGTGAGGGGGTGGGGAGGCAGGTGGGGAGGGGCGTGAAGGGGGGGGGAGGGGAGTGTGGGGGGAGGGGGCGGGTAGGGAAGGAGGGGGGAAGGGGCATGAGGGGGTGGGGTGCAGGGTGTGGGGAGAGGGTGCATAGGGTAAGGGGTGGGAGGGGGCGGAAGGGTGTGAGGGGGTGGGGAGGGGAGTGTGGGGGGGCGGGTAGGGCGTGGGGGGGCGGGGCGTGAGGTGGTGGGGTGGAGGGTGTGGGGGAGCGGGCGCGTGGGATGATGTGGGGTACCGGGTGGGGTGGTCGGACGGTCGGGCCGCTGGGGAGGCACGGGGTGGGGGTGCCCAACTTTATTGGGCCCACCATGCTCACGACCAAAGTATTGGTTAATTTGGCTGACAAAATGTAATAATTAAAAAAGAAAAAATCTACTTCATTAAACTAATTTAATATGAAAATTTTCAAGGAAAAAAATTTAACTGACCTTTCAATTGCGAGAATTCTTCATTGAATATGTTGTTGATAGCAATGTAGCTGCTCCACAAATTCGCTCCAAGTCTTTCAACGAACCTCAGAAAACCTTGATGTAATGTGAGTAATAGTGATAATGGAATTTAGTATATAGGTGAAATTACGGAGATGTTTTACCGTACGGTGAATGCGGGATTAATTAGTTTTAAAAAATTTTAACATGTTAATTTTTTATGGCGATGAAGGAAAATATGATAAAGCGAATATTATGGAATTGTTTTACAGTGGGGTGAATGTGGGATTAATTTGTTTCAGAATGTATTATAAAAATTAAAAAAAACATTCAATTGTTTAGTAAATATTATATACTTTGACTATTAAAATAATTTAGGTAGAAGTTGTAGTTTACAATTTTAACTTTAATGATTTATTTCATAAAAAAATCTAGTTTACATTTTTCATTAAATTGTAGACTAAAATAATGAAGAGAAATAAATCTCACAAACTTTTAGGAGGGAAATATTTTCACGAAACTTTTTGGGGGTGAAATTTTTGGAGGGAAAATTTCATTCTCTAAGCTATATAATATCTTTAGGAGACTCTCCATTTGTATCATTCAACATCTTCTATTTGAAAGGGATGGATTGTCTTGATAGTGAAGTTTCGATTTATACAACATCAACATCTTCATCGCGTAACAACTCTATTCCTATGGATGAATATAGTGGGAATTCTTCCACTATGAATAGAAAGTCAATTCTTCCACTTAGTCCTAATCTTAAGGACTATGAGAGTAGCATTAATGAAAGAGGGGACGGAGAATTTCAAATAAATAAAGAGTCACAGATTTCACTTAGTCCGAATTCGAAGGACTATGAAAGCGGTAGTGATGATGAGCTTGATGACAAATTTCAAAAGAATGGAGTGTCTGGTGTCCACTTAGTCCTAATTCTAAGGACTATGAGAGTAACAGTGATGAAGAGCATGATGGTGAAGTTCAAAAGAATGGAGTGTCATGGTGTCCACTTAGTCCTAATTCTAAGGACTATGAGAGCAATAGTGTTGAAGAGCATGGTGATGAATTTCAAAAGAATGGAGTGTCATGGTGTCCACTTAGTCCTAATTCTAAGGACTATGAGAGCAGCAATGATGAAGAGTGTGATAACGAATTTCAAAAGAATGGAGTGTCAAAGTGTCCACTTAGTCCTAATTCTAAGGACTATGAGAGCAGCAGTGATGAAGAGCATGATGATGAATTTCAAAAGTATGGAGTGTCACGGTGTCCAGTTAGTCCTAATTCTAAGGACTATGAGAGCAGCAGTGGTGAAGAGAGGGACGATGAATTTCAAAAGTATGGAGTGTCACGGTGTCCCGTTAGTCCTAATTCTAAGGACTATGACAACAACAGTGATGAAGAGCGGGACGATGAATTTCAAAATAATGGAGTGTCACGGTGTCCACTTAGTCCTAATTCTAAGGACTATGAGAGCAACAATGATCAAGAGCGTGATGATGAATTTCAAAAGAATGGAGTGTCACAGTGTCCTCTTAGTCCTAATTCTAAGGACTATGAGAGCAATAGTGATGAAGGATAGGATGATGCACTTAGTCTTAATTCTAATGAGTATAAAGGTAGCAGTGATGATGGACATGATGATGCACTTAGTCCTAATTCTATGGACTATGAGAGCATCACTGAAAATGCACATGAGGAAGAATACCCAATAAACATCGAGTGAAATTTTCCATTGAGTATGAATTCTAAGGACTATGACAGTAGCACTGAAGAAGGGGAAGATGAAGAATAGCCTCCAATTCAGTATTTGAAAAGCATAGCTGATCATAGTGTGGATAACATTCCTCTTAATGATGATGAAAATCCTTATACAAATGATGATCCAATGATGGAGATGTTGCCAAGAAATATTGTATCGAGGAGTAGGAGCAGACCTTTTCGTATCAATGCAATATGTTCTAGTTATACAAGGGGTAGAGCAGAATATCTGACGAGAAGAAGTTCTATCAACGCACTCATTTCAAGTGAATGTTGCCAAAAAGATTTCTTGAAACATATGGATTTCAAATTTGCATTAGAGAGAAGGAAGAGATATTTTTCAATGAATAAAAGCATGCAAAATTCATATTTAGTTGGGTCCATGCAATCTACATTGTCAGGTTATGATTATCATATTAGGACTTTATTTATCTGTAGAAAATATTTCAAAATGTTTCATTCGATTGGGAATTTTCATCTCTCGAGAATTCAAGAAAAGTTGGAAAATGATCCCACATTTTATTCAGAAGTACGTCATAAAAGACAGTTTGGGCCATTATCAAATACTGCAATGTCATGGATGAAAGATTTCTTTTCAAAGCATGGAGAGTATGCCAAATAGAGAGACAATACATATTCCAGATAATTTGTCAAGATGAGAAATCTACAACTTATACAAAGAATATGCAGAAGGTGCTGAGGGACATGGCCGGTTTATTACATATCAATATTTTGTGAAGGTATGGAAGAAAGAATTCAACAATGTCTGTATTCCTAAGAAGACAAGGATGGGGATTTGCAGTACATGTGATTCTCTTAAATAAAAAAGGGACAAATGTGAAGGGTCAGAAAGAGGTAAGCATTCATAACTTTAACTTTTAAAATTGTATATTCATCAAGTATGAAAACATATTTCTTAATGGATTTCTTTTATGTTGTGTAGATTCAATTGTCAAAGAACTTTAGGAGCATCGTGAACAACAAACAAATGAAAGGAAAAAGGTGTACAAGCATCGAAAGAAGTGTTATGATAATCTCAATAAATATTTGGGTTTGATAATTGATGGTATGGATGAGAAGAAAACACTTTTACCACATTTTGTTCGCACAACCAAAAATTTACAGGAGGAAAATTTTATTTAGTATCACTTGGTTAGTTGTATGGTCTTCAATGGGAAAATGTTGCCAAGGGTGTACTTCACAACTCCAAATATTCAAAATGATGCAAATCTAACCATAACCATAATTCATGATGTGCTTTCTCATTGGTCTGGTAATCTTCCTGAAGTTTTGTATCTACAATTGGACAACACTTGCTGTGAAAACAAAAATCAGGTTGTTTTTGGATATCTAAACATGCTTGTTGAATTGAGAATTTTTCAGAAGGTAAAGGTTGGTTTCCTTCTTGTTGGGCACACTCATGGCCATATTGATAAGATGTTCAGTCGTTTTTCAGTCACATTGAGGAGGAAGGAAGTTGGGAGCTTGCCATCATTAATTGAATGTATTAAGAAATGATACATGCCAAAGCCTACTTTTGATGTGTTGGAAGAAACTGTTGACATGCGAAGGTTTATTATGGGATCATATGGTGAGGGGAAATGCATTGAACAACTTAATGACATTAGCTTCCAACATCAATTTCGTATCAAAAAAATTGATGGGAAAACACTAATATGGGGCAAGAAGTATTCAACTACTGCAAAATGGGCACCATCATCAGGTTTGAAATTTTTGAAGTTCATTCCAGATCATCCAATATTTGCATCAAAAATACTGTTATTACAATCAGTATGTGAAGTTCATAATGCACACAGACAAAATAGAGATATAAATTATTTTGATTGCCTAGAAGAAATTAAAAAATGTATTAGATATACATATGAGTACTTTGACATCGCTGATTCAGTTTGGTGGGAATCATTTTTCAATAATCAAAGTGATATCATTCAACAACAACAAATGAAGATATATGTTTGAAAAATCCATTTATTTTGCCACAAAATGTGTCGAATGCACATGAGGAAATAAACATTGTTTAACAACAACAATCTCAAGGTATTATTAATTCTTCACAGGCAGAGGAAAGAGAGATGTATATTGGTTCCAGAAGATCCCGTGCACAACGTGAAGCCATGGAAGACCTTTACAGGGGTTCAATATAGGATATTAAGGAGGGTTGCATGATCGTAGTGCTAGCAGATGGAGATCCCAATGGCTATCCATTTTGGGTTGCTAAAGTTATAAAGGTCTTTACAGAAAATGAGGATGTTACAAGTGTTGAAGTACATTGGTATGCCACAAATACACACCCATTCAATGGTGTGTATAAGCCAAAGATGGTAGTTGACAAAAAAAATGGCAGAAAGAGAAAAAGAAAGGGTACGAATATAAATTGTCACCGCATAGACATATTAAAATTGGAGGATGTTGACATACTTGTTTATGACTTCAATTTAACAAAGAGATGAACTCTTCGCTTCAAGACAATAGAGATTCTGAAAAGGTTGTTACCAGAAGGAACAGTGTTGAGATGGGAGTCTGCTAAAACCAGTTGTAGATCTAGAAGAATTTTGAATCCTGAAATGATGGGCATGCATGTGGACTTAGATGGGGCACTAGTTGATGAAAGAGAAGAATATGGAACATCTTCGTCAGCATCCAGTCACTCCTCCGAAGATGTGAATTCTGATGGTGTGCAAGAAAATATGAGTGATTGTGAATAACTGTTTAAGACAGTTTATCTAACTAATGTATGCATCGTATCTTGAAATAAATTTTTTGATTTCCATATGGTGTTAAATGAGAAGTTATGAGTCATTTTTATGTTGTTGGATTATATGTCTTAATTATGATAATTTTTATTGTTTAGAATATCTACAATGAAACATTAAATTAGAGATATAATGTATGTTTCATTCAATATACAAATAATGACTTTTGAATTCATTTAGTGATGTAATTTGTTCATAATGTCATGGTTTTTTTATTTTATGGTTGAAAAAATTTCAATTTCTTTTGTATCTAGCATGTTATGGTTGAGAACATGTTGAATTTATACTTAGGAAAGAAAAATGCTATTCTACCAAAAACATTAGTGTGTTCTTTTCCCTCATAAACAACTTTGTTATCCACACAAAAAAATTGGTTTTACCAGCATTTTTTTAAAATTTTGAAGATTGACCCTAAAAAATAACCATCGTTCCAATATCATCACTTTTTCATTTTCAAGCTGTATTTTGCACGAAAATTTCATTTTCACTGCCATTTTTAAAACATGTTCAAAATTGTCCCTAAAAAAAAAACCATCGTTCCAGTATACACACTTTTCATTTTTAGCACTGTTTTTGATATTTTTTGGCGTTTTTTGGCCATAGTTCCCGTTTTGATCTTATAGTTCCCATTTCAAAGTTTACATTGTTTACAAGGGACTTGCTAAGCATGACTACATAGTTTTGGAGAACAATGCATGATAGGAAATAGAGGCCCTAGACATGACTACACAATTTTGGAGAATAATGCACGATAGGCAGCAGAGGGCCTTCTAGACATTTCTGCGTAGTTTTTGAAGGCAATGCATAGCAAGGCAATAGAGGACCAGCTAGACATGTCTGCACAATTTTTGAGATCAGTGTAGGACATGTAGTAGGGGGCATGTTTGGCATGTCTACGCAATTTATGAAGGTAGTGCATAGCAAGGCAGTAGAGGACCAATAGGACATGTCTTCACAATTTTGGAGATCAGTGCAGACCCAGGTATTGGTGTAGTGCATGATTTTCGAAGACTAGAAAGAGGCTTGATGACTATGCTTGAGAAATGTGAAATTCAGTTTGGACATGGAGGCAGTTTCTGCATAGTTCTAGGAGGCAGACAAGCTGCTCACCTCCAGGATTGCATAGTGCAACTGACTTGGAGGAAAGCCTCAAGAATTGCATAGTTCTAGGCAGCAAAGAAAGGTATTTGAGAGTTGAGACTACGTAGTGCAGCTCAGTCAGGATCCGGTGGAAGAGGGTTATTTGGTGGAACATATTTTCAAGAAAATGGTTGTGTTGAAAGCAAGTGAACTTGTGTAGACTTGATATTGTGATAATACACTTAGCATACTTTGATGACGAGACAACACAGACCACCAGTACAACAAGACAAAACATTCCCTTAGTGAGACTATCTTAGAGTTGAAAGAGACAAGCATGACACTTGAGATAAACCTTTAGATGACCGTGACGACACTTGTGCGATAGTGCTTACAACTTTGTGTGTGAGTACGATGGATGTTTACATAGAGAAGACAACCCAAAAACATAAAGACAAACCTTCAAACTTGAAAAAACAAGATCACAAGCATGGAAAAGCAATCAATATGCCAAAACATGATTGTTGGTCAAACAAGCAAAATGGTGAAAAGGCTTCACAAGAGCTCATGGGGTGAGCACGAGTGTTTGCAACCATCAAAGGAAAAACCAAGGAAGGCTGTGAAATTTGGATGTAAGCCAAAATTTTGGAGGGTGTTGCAGTCGCTACAACAAGTTCTTTGTTGATGTTCTCACCCTTGAAGTATTTCTCCCCTGCAATTGGTAATCCCATGGGCTCTCCTATGGTGGCCTCTATGATTTTCAACTGCAGACCTCCCAGTTGGACATTCCCTTCATTGTAATTTTGAGTGAGAGCACGAGAAATTCCCTCATGGTACCATTTGAAATTCTTGAGGAATGTAATCCAACCGACTTGCTAGAAATTCTCCTTACACAACAAATATTCCTCGGTTTCTCTATAATACCAAAACTCTGGTTCACGCTGATCTAGCCCCATACTAGCTTTAAGAGTGCACCTTATACTTGAGAAGGTTTTTGTACCAAAGGTGGATAAGTACTATATTGGGTAAAAGAATATCGGAAGTGGGGATACAGAGTACTAGAAGTGGTCGACATAGAGTACCAGAAATTTTTGACAGAGTGTTGGAAGTGGTGTTACAGAGTATTGGATGAACCAGTGAGGGTTCATGAACAGTTGGCCAAAGGCTAGGTAACAAATAAATAATTCTCATCTGGATGACGAAGCCATCCAGAGGAGAATTTATCATTTGAAAGGGAATGGTAATGGTCACTTTGCTTGCATGATTGGTAGGTGAGTTTACATGGAATGATAGAAATACGTTGTGTGTGGAGTATTATCACTCTGATATTTCTTTTGAATTTAATGAAGAAATAAAAGTCAAAGGTAACCACAAACCACTTTTTGAGATCAGGACCTAGCCTTCTCGATGCTCAGAGAGGGCTCTCTCTTTATAATTTAACTTTGTTTTAGTTAAGATGATTTTAGGCTAGTTATTGCTTGCACTTGGGTTTTGTTTTGAAATTGGGTGGTGGGATCACTTTACTTAGATGAACATAGGCTTGCTTCTACCATTGGGATATGGAGTCTAATGTTAGACAAACAAGACTCGATTGAGTGTTAGAAATTATATATTATGGAGCAATGGAACACATAAAATATTGCAGAAATATAAACATAGAAAACACATAAAACAAGAGAGACGCAGATATACGTGGTTCACCCAGTTTGGGCTACGTCCACCCTGAACAACCAGTCCTTCCTTTCTATTATCCAGAAAAATGAAGAGACACAACCTACAACAGATCCGCTGTAATATCCTCTGTTTTCTCTCATAGTCTCACCTCTCTATATCCCGCTCACGGAATACACATCTGTCACACAGCCTCAAATACAATACCCTCATACAAAGAGAGGGGTTGCCTTCTAGGGCAAAAAACCCTAAACTAAACATAAGTTCTACCGTCAGATCATCCGCCTAATGAACGGCCCAGATTGACTAGAAATTACTATACTTTTACAAGGCAATTTTACAGCTGTTTGCCGCCCCCATTTCGAACTGGGGTCCAATGTGGCGATACCTTTGAATATAGAAGATAATCAGGCTCCACACCCAACAATCTCCCACTTGGAGACTGATTGTAGCAACTCCATCGCTGCTCCATTTGTTGGACAATGACTCCTCTTTGGACCTGGTTGTTTCTCATATTCATCGTCATCCTTGAAGACCAATTGAAACTGAGCATATTCTCAGTTTCTCCCTGGTTACAACTTTTGTTAGCATATCTGCAGGATTCTGGCTAGTGTGTATCTTTTCCAGCTTCAACTCTCCATCTTCCAACACTGATCGTATGAAATGGTACTTGAGTTGTATGTGTTTAGTCCTGGAATGAAATGCTGAGTTCTTTGCAAGATGAATGGCACTTTGGCTATCACTGTATAATGTGCCCATATCATGCTCCTTACCCAATTCACCCATAAACCTTTGTAACCAAATCATTTCTTTACTAGCCTCTGTAGCAGCAACATACTCTGCTTCTGTTCTTGAAAGTGCAACAACACTTTGGATTTTTGAAACCCAACTGACAGCTGTTCCTCCAATAGTAAATACATATCCTGTAGTGCTCCTCCTGTTATCTCCGTCACCTGCCATATCTACATCAACATATCCTTGTAGGGAGATGTTTGAACCACCAAAGCATAATGCTTGATTTGTGGTACCTTTCAAATATCTGAGAATCCATTTCATTGCCATCCAATGTTCCTTTCCTGGATTGTTCATGTACCTGCTTACAACTCCCACTGCATGTGCAATATCAGGCCTTGTGCAGACCATTGCATACATTAAGCTTCCAACTGCTGATGCATATGGAACTTTAGACATATAATCCATGTCTTCTTGGGTATTTGGGCACATTTCCTTGCTAAGTTTGAAATGGCTAGCAAAAGGTGTACTAACTGGTTTTGCATTGTGCATGTTAAATCTTTTCAACACCTTTTGTATGTACTCATTCTGAGATAATGTTAATTTACGATTTTTCCTGTCTCTAGTTATTCTCATACCAAGGATTTGTTTTGCAACTCCCAAATCCTTTATTGCAAATGAATTTTCCAATTTTCTTTTGAGCACACTTATTTCCTGCATGTCAGATCCTGCAACAAGCATGTCATCTACATACAATAACAATATAATATAGCTGCCATCATTTTGCTTTTTCAAATAAACACAATGATCAGAGTGACATCTAGTATAACCTTGTTCAGACATAAACTTGTCGAATTTTAGATACCATTGCCTTGGAGCCTGTTTTAAGCCATACAAGCTCTTCTTCAACCTGCACACTAGTTTCTCCTTCCCTTTCACCTCATATCCTTGTGGCTGCTGCATATATATCTCTTCCTCCAAATCCCCATGGAGAAAGGCTGTCTTTACATCTAACTGCTCAAGATGCAAAGCTTCAGCTGCTACAAGACTTAAAATAATTTTGATTGAAGTCATTTTAACAACAGGAGAAAATATTTCATAAAAATCAATACCTTTCTTCTGTGCAAACCCCTTCACCACAAGTCTAGCTTTATACCTCTGTTTTCCTCCATCTTCTTCCTTCAGCCTGTAAACCCATTTATTCTTCAATGTAGTTTTTCCTACAGGCAACCTGATTAAATCCCAAGTCTAGTTATGCATTAAGGAGTCCATCTCTTCTTCCATGGCTACCTCCCACTTCTTCCTGCTTTCAACCTGCATTACTTCTTCATAACATTCGGGTTCACCAGAATCAGTCAACAATAAATAATATAATGAAGGAGAGTATCATTCAGGGGGTCTACTTATCCTGGTAGATCTTTTAACACCACTTTCAGGTGTTTGGGGTGCCTGTTGTTGTTGTGGTGGTTGATATTGTTGTGGTTGTTGATTATTATTATTTTCAGGCACCTTTACTTTTTCAATGATTTCATCAAGAACCGCGTATTCCTTGTTTTCCTTTTCCTGTTTCTTTTCTTGCAACTGATTTTTATACAAGACCTTTTCATTGAATATTACATCTCTGCTCCTAATGATTTTGTGATTTTCGTAATCATATAAGCGATAACCAAAATCATTAACACCATATCCAATAAAGGTACATTTCTTTGATTTTGCCTCAAGCTTTGTTCTATTTTCTTTATCAATATGGACAAAGGCCTCACAACCAAAAGGCTTTAAAATAGAGTAGTTTACCTTTTTACCTATCCATGCTTCCTCTGGAACACCACTATCCAAGGAACTTGAAGGCCCTCTGTTTATTAGATAAACAACAGTATCTACAGCATCTGTCCAAAACTGTAAAGGCAATCCTGCATGCAATCTCATGCACCTTGCACGCTCCATGATTGTTCTGTTCATCGTTTCTGACACACCATTTTCTTGTGGTGTTCTTGGAATTGTCTTCTCTCAGCGAATTCCATGCTCAGAACAGTACCTATCAAACTCTTTTCTACAATATTCACCTCCATTTTCTGATCTAAGACACTTCAATTTCTTTCCTGTCTCAATCTCAACCAAAGCTTTCCATTTCTTGAAAGTATCAAATACATCAGATTTATTCTTAATACAATAAATCCAATTTTTTCTAGTTGCATCATCAATAAAAGTAACATAATAACAAGAGCCACCGAGAGATGATACCTGATTAGGTCCCCATACATCTGTATGCACAAGCTCTAGTTTTTCATTCTTCTTTTCTTTCCCAACTCTGAGAAATCTGACTCTCTTCTATTTTCCATAAATGCAATTCTCACAGAAGTCCGAATCAACATTCTTCAAATGCGGCAACAAATTCCTTGAGTGAAGAATCTTCATCCCCTTTTCACTCATGTGTCCGAGCCTATGATGCCATAATGCTGCATCTGCTTCTTTGGAAGTTAAAGCATTAACAGAGTTAGAAATACCATTGCATAAATACAATGTACCAACCTTTTCGCCTTTTGATATTACCAGGGCTCCTTTGGTGACCTTCCAAGATTTATCTGTGAAAGTTGTCACACAACCTTCACCGCCTAACTGCCCTATTGAAATCATATTTTTATTTAGATATGGAACATGACTTACCTCTTTTAATAGCCATTGGTTTCCATTCTGTTGTTTTATAAGAACCTTACCCATTCCAAAGATTTTACAGGGTTTATCATCACCCAGACGGACTTGTCCAAAATATCCTTGAACATAGTCATGAAAGCATTTCTTATCACGTGTGGCATGGAATGAAGCCCCTGAACCTACCACCCAGGAATTAGTAATATTTTCGAAAGAAAGAATCAAAGCATATTGTAACACCTCACCTGTCACATTTGCTTCATGATTGTTTTCTCGTTGTGCATCTCCTTCTTTTCCCTTCCGAGATCTACAATCTTTCTTTAGGTGTCCTTTCTTTCAACATTTCCAGCACACTATCCCCGATCTGGACTTGGATCTACCTTTCCTTGATTTACTGGGATATCCTGAGCTCTTTTCTCTTTCAATTTTTCTTCCTCTAGACTCTGCACTCAAAGCATTTCCCGATGTCTCACCGAAGCTTTTTCGTCGCATTTCCTCGCTAAGGATAGCACCGACAACATCATCAAACTTTAAAGTACTAGATCCAGAAACAGAGTTACTAATGGCCATTACCAAATCATTCCAACTTTCTGGTAATGAGCACAAGAATAACATAGCTCTAACTTCATCATCAAATATTACCGCTACAGAACTTAACTGACTTGTAATTGTATTAAAATCATTTAAATGGTCTGCAACAGATCCACCTTCTAACATCTTCATATTAAATAACTGTTTCATAAGAAATACCTTGTTTGAGGCCGAGGGCTTTTCATATAGTTTCGACAACGCCTGAATCAAACCCTCTGTCGTGGTTTCCTTCGAAATGTTTAAGGTGATTGGCGCAGCAAGGCACAACCGTATTGTTCTGAGTGCCTTTCTATCAAGAAGGTTCCATTCTTCGTCTATCATACCCGTCGGCACCTTTGATTTTCCACCCAATGGTAGGTATAGATCTTTCTGATACAGATAATCTTCCATCTGCATCTTCCACATCGAGAAGTTTTGGCCGTTAAATTTCTCGACCCTAAACTTACCATCTTCCGCCATTGCTCCCACTCGAACCAGGAACCCTTCTTTCCTGCGAGTTTATCAGCCAAATAGACCTTCGGCTCTGATACCAGTTGTTAGAAATTACATATTATGGAGCAATGGAACACATAAAATATTGCAGAAATATAAACACATAAAACACATAAAACAAGAGAGACACAGATATACGTGGTTCACCCAGTTTGGGCTACGTCCACCCTGAACAGCCAGTCCTTCCTTTCTATTATCTAGCAAAATGAAGAGACACAACCTACAGCAGATCCGCTGTAATATCCTCTGTTTTCTCTCACAGTCTCACCTCTCTATTTCCCGCTCACAGAATACACATCTGTCACACAGCCTCAAATACAATACCCTCATACAAAGAGAGGGGTACCTTCTAGGGCAAAAAACCCTAAACTAAACATAAGTTCTACCGTCAGAGCATCTGCCTAATGAACGGCCCAGATTGACTAGAAATTACTATACTTTTACAAGGCAATTTTACAGCTGTTTTTAGCTTCGGGGGCGCTACCCCTGAAACCCCTCGCCAGGGGGGCTCCCAAAGGTCGCAGCCGCCCCCCTGGACCCCCCCTGTAGCGAATATTTTACGGGCGGCATTGCCGCCCCCATTTCGAACTCGGGTCCTATGTGGCGATACCTTTGAATATAGAAGATAATCAGGCTCGACACCCAACATTGAGTTCTAAAAACAGTGTCTACATGGCACGATAGATGAGTTACTGCAAATCTCAAAGGCTAATGGTGGAATGGTTTCAAATTGGATCCAAGGAGAAATTAAGGGTTCCCTAGGCCGGACTTTGGAAGGAATGAAAGAAGTCAACTGGGATGGGAGAGCAATTAAGGGTTCTCAAATCTGGGTTGTAATCTGCCTGCGTCATTAACTCGTCATTTATTACTAAGGGATTAGGTAATCCCTTTTCCATCAAAAGTTCAAACTTAGCCATGAAACTGTCAATTTCTAGTTGCATGTTATGACACTTATCTTCTAAATTCAACATCAAAATCCTCTTGGTGAGGAATTTTCTGACTTCCAAAATTGTACCTGTCCTGTTAGGTATCTCTAGTTCTTACAGTTCATACTTATTCTTGGAGTTGAGGAACTAGATGATCCTTGCTACTTCCTCTGGCATTTCTCCAAGTTCTGCTTTAACCCTTTCAATGGCTTCTGTAGCATACTTAATTAAATAAATCTGCTAAAAAATGACCTGGATGGATGGCCAAATATCATTGACAGAGTCAATGATATTGGCCCACAGTTTCTCTTTGGCCTTACCTATAGGCTTAGTCAATGTCAGTTATTTCTCCATGATTTTTATCCTTTCATTCATCCTTGCAGCCTTTTGTCGTTCTTCTTTATGCATGATTTGGGAAAGTTTGCAATCTGTCTCAAGGTTTTTGACTTTCTCTTTTAGTTTTTTCATCTCATTGGTCTGAATGGACATTTCTTCCATTGCTTTGACAATCTTGGTTGCCTCCTCACTTATGGAGGGTATTGCTGTTGATCCTATTGCTGATGTAGTCTGTGTAGATGTTGGTAGTGCAGTGGCCATTGGAGCAGTGGGAGCTAATGCTACTGCCAGAGTAGAAGGTACAGTTGTGGTCACTATTGGAATGACAATTGCAGGAGCATTATCAATGCTATCTTGTTTGAGCTGGATCAAGCTATCCAACTCCTTCTCCATCTCCTTTAACTGGTCATTCAGTTGCAACACCGAGTCCATCATCTCCTAATGATTGTTCTGGCTTTCTATGACTTCTTTTGTTTGTGGGTGCTGCAAATGAGGCAATTTGAGCTGTTTCTTGAGGGCTGCTATGTCCTCATTTCTCTTCTTGATCAGCTTCTATGTGGCCTTAACATCACTTGGGTCATGGCCTAGTTCAATAACTAAGTCCTCCAAGGACTTTATCCTGTGAAGAGGCCCTCTCCAACTTGAATTGAGCTGTTATATTGTCTAGTGAATCTTGTAACTTATAAGCAGCCATGGCCTTTGTTGTGAGGGTGGAGTAGATCATATCTCTAGGCTGCTTATGAAATTCTATCTGATCAATGGGATGAATAATCCTGGCCAACACCTCAAAATTTGTCTTCTTGTAGTCTGCTGAGGTGTTTGGTTGCTGTATAGTGCGCTGTAGGAATGTGACCTGTATTTTTCCTTCTTTGATGTCAAAGGCTAACATCATTATGGTCTGGTTTGGCGGTGTGAGCTTGAGATATTGGGCATATGTCTCTACCTTCAGTCTCTCATTCCTCATTTTGATTTCTTTAAATCTATCTTTGATGTATTTTTCCTTGTCAGCTGGCTTGACATAGGAAAAAATTGTAGAAATTCCCACTTGCAGATCACCTAATAGTGCAATAGACTAAAGAAAAATACTTGATCTACTTCTACAACCAATTTAGCGGAAGCTTAATCGAACATGAGCAACATCAATAAGAACACATATAACTGATATGGAGAAATCAATCACACATAACATAGAAGATATAACCAGGGGAAAGCCTCAGCCTAAAACCCCAACTCTGCATTATCATACAAGTAGAAATATAGCTAGTATTACAAAAAGAATCAGCTCAAAATCTACCTTGCTCTCTCTGCAATACCTCTGGTGCTCATTGATAGTCGAAGGCCTCTCTCAAACCTCTTGATCTACCCTCCAAGCCTCCTATTTATTTGTGCAATTTTGGTTGGGGTCGAGTGCAACCACTTGTGTGAATTGGCCTCTTCACACACTCACTAACCTTTGATCCAACTACGCAATCCTGGAGGAGATAAATCCTTCTCCATGGATGAGTTTCCTTTATAGGAAAAATCCATCCAACTAATAGTACATTGTCCCTCCTCTGATCTCAACTGGGTCTCTGTCTGAACTGACATGCATGAGCTATTCATGAGAGAATATTCAGTTATCTGAAGAACATCAGTTATATGCAAGCATATAACTGAAGAACATCAGTACTTCATCCTCCATGGATGAAGAACCATCTCTGGTGCTTCTTCTTATCTCCTCCTACATCAAATCCGACCAAAGTCATTCCCAATCTAGAAGTTTCTCTCTTCCATTAACTGAGTCCTGGTAGCTATGCCAGCTCTTAGGAAGACCGAGGAGTGCAAGACTCACCATGTCAACATCAGCTGTTTTGATCCCTACACTTCCAAGCTCATCCATGCATGTGGTGAGCTTGTTTAGATATGTAGAGATTGTGTCGCCCTTTTCACACTTGATCTTCTGAAGCTTGTCTTTCAGTGTCAGCTTCCTTTGATCACTGCTATTCTGATATAGATCTTTCAATGTTTTCCACATTAAAAACAGTGTCTCCTTCCCATGGAGACTCGAGACTATGTGATCTCGAACTCCCTCTAGAAGGATTCTCTTTGCTCTAGCCACACATTTCTTCCATTCAATGAATTTAGTAGCACCAGTCAGCTTGGGGACTTCTTGATCAATGAAGTACTTTAGACCGTTATCCTCTAGTACTACTTCCATGTGATCCTTCTAGGCTATATAATTCAAACTACCATCAAGGGCATATTCGAGTCTTAAACCATTGAACACCATAGGTGAAATAGAGATGTGATAAGAACTTGATTTCTATATTTAGGAATCACAAACTTCAAACTTATCCTTCTTGTATATTGTTCTTCCTTGATCACCTTTGCTCCAATACCATGTAGAAATTCCCACCTGTAGATCACCTGATAATGCAATAGACTAAATAAAAATACTTGATCTACTTCTACAACCAATTTAGCGGAATCTTAATCAAACATGAGCAGCATCAATAAGAACACATATAACTGATATGGAGAAATCAATCAAACATAACACAAAAGATATAACAAGGGGAAAGCCTCAACCTAAAACCCCAACTCTGTATTATCATACAAATGGAAATATAGCCAGTATTACAAAAAGAATCAGCTCAAAATCTATCCTGCTCTCTCTGCAATACCTCTGCTGCTCATAGATAGTCAAAGGCCTCTCTCAAACCTCCTGATATGCCCTCCAATCCTCCTATTTCTTTGCCCAATTTTGATTGGGGTCCAGTGCAACCACTTGTGTGAATTGTCCTCTTCACACACTCACTAACCTCTGATCCAACTACGCAATCCTGAAGGAGATAAATCCTTCTACATGGATGAGTTTCCTTTATAGGAAAAATCCATCCAACTGATAGTACATTGTCCCTCCTCTGATCTCAACTGGGTCTCTATCTAAACTGACATGCATGAGTTATTCATGAGAGAATATTCAGTTATCTGAAGAACAAAAGCTATATGCAAACACACATTAACTAACTGAACTCACATTAATTTAAACAAACTGTTTAAATAAATCTATCTGGACTTGACTTAGTTAACTGAGCCAACTAATTACAACTCAAATTAGAACTCATCCTTATCTCTTTAATTGATTGATAAATTCCTCAATTAATAGAGAAACTGTTGCATGTTCTCACATAGACTTCATGTTTGATTTTTCACAACTAATTAACTCATGGTGAATTAATTAATTTATTTTCAAACAGTTGTTAAGTTCAAATTCGAATTTTACTTCCTATCTTAGTCCAAGGACTGACTAAAAATGGGAATCCATCCCGAACTACTAAAAATAGAATGCTATTTTTAGCACTTCCATTTTTCATTCCCTGTTTCTCAATCCAGCACTAATACCCAAACTGCTATTTATAACAGTGATATTTTTGGCATTTCTTGTTGCTATTTTCAACAGAAATCTCCATACTCAGCTGTCTATCTATCAACTGTGTGTTGGATGTTGAGGGCTATTATGTCTCCTCTAATGCAATTTCTTCTTTACCTTTCTATCTCATTGCCTCAGTGTCAATTATTTCAGCTCATCAATAGTCTCCATGGCAAAGCTAGATGCCTCATCCTTGTTCCTTTTAGGATTCTTTTCCTCATTTAGTGGAGTCTGTATGACAGGAGGAATGTTCATTGGTCCTCCTTGCTCTGGAACTTGCAGGAAAGAGTTATGATCAAATTTTCTCTCCAAATCATTAAGTGTATTCTCTATATCCACAACAGTGATGTCCATGTCAATCAAGGTGTTCTCCACCCACTCATCCTGGTTAGCAAACTGTTCCATGTCAGGCCTTCGATGGTGGATGTATGATGCCAACTTGACTTTGAGTCTGAGCTTATTTATGACCCCATGAGGATCATAGTACCAGATGAAACGATTTTTTAATTTCATTAGTTGAAGTAACATGTCGCCCTCTGGTCCAGCTTCTTTGTTGTTGCAAATAAATGGGTCCATTTGGTTCTTCACTTTGAACTAGGTTTTGATCCTATAAGCTAAGAAGTTGATCTCATCAGAGCTGATGATCTGCCTGAAGTACTCAAGAGAAAATATCCTCATAGGGAGGTATTTGGGAAAATTGAAGGGGGCTAGCTCAAAACCATAAATCATAATCTCTGTGTGGTTTTGGTACAAGTACCAATCTCCAACCTTATTGTTCTTGGCCAATTGTAGTACTCCTTTAATCTCTGGGATGATTCTAGGTTGAGTCTTAGAAGTCAGCATGTTCATAATTGGGTATACAAAAGAGTCTATAAAGTCTTTGTAGGTGAACGAAGTGGAAAACTTGTGGACCAAGGGCATCTGGTAGATGATTGATCTCTCCTTTCCCTTGGTGTCTGATTTTTGGATCCTCAAAGGGAACTTATCTATTTGGTAATACAAGAACATATGAAACAACACTGAAGAGTATTTGAAAACTCTTTCAGTGGGAAATCTAGTGAACTGTTCATGCATTTTGTCTACAATGAACTAGGCATAATCATACATGATAGCATGAGGCTTGCATGGAGTGAAAATGGATAGGAAGGCCATGATGACCTCATCCACATGATCATCTGATGTATATCCTAGGATGCATGAGGGCATGGTGATTATTCTCTTACCAATCTCTGAAAAGATAGTGGCAACATAAGGTTGAATGTCTGTAGGAGTATGTATCTCCTCAATGATGAAATTTTGGAATATTTGTTTGATTTTGACTGGGTCCAGTGTGATGTACAGATCCAACAGGTTTCCAATGGACAAAGGAGTTAGATTAGGACTAGGATGGATTTGCAGCATCTGGTTGATGGATTCAGCATTAATGGTGAATAATATCTCATGGTTTGGTGCCTCAATACTCTTATGGATTGGAACGTAACAGGCATGACAAAAATATACTATGTCTGGGAATGGGTGGACTTCTGGGAATGCATACTTGGGCAAATTGGATTCCCAAAGGTTTATATCATCAACATGGTTTAGGAACCTATCCTTGGCCCAACAATGGATTCTCAGAAGGTGGCTTGGAGTGACTGTGTCTTTAATTTGGAAATCCCTGTCTGCCAGGGCCAAATAGTCAATGTCCAGGTGAGGGGTTGTGACTGGTTTGACATCCAAAGAGGTTGGGGCAGCCATCTTTGCGATAAATTGTGGGAATTGGGCTTATATATCTTGTGAAAATGGAGTCTTGGCAACTCACGTACAGGGATAGGGTATTAGCAGTTTGTAGCATAGGGGTTTTGGTATTTTAGGAGAGGGAATACTCTCAATTTAAGGGAATTCAATTAAATTCAATCAATTATTTCATGAATTTTGCTGTACGTTTTAAAATGAGAGGGTCGTTATGGTTTTATGTCGAAATACCTGGAATTTATGGCCGGGGTTGCAAACTAGTCTTTGAATAGTGGTTGCAAAGGTTTCGTGACTTCATGTGTGTTGTGGATGGCCAAATTGGGTGTCTGGTGGTGTTTCGCATAGTACTTGGTGGTTGACAATTGGTTGTAGAAGCTTGGGAGGCGTAGGGATCCTTTGGAGGCTGTTGCAGTGCAAACGAGTGGAAAAAGGTGCAAATGGGATCTACGGGCTTTTAACCGGGAGTGGTTAGAAATTGGCGGGGAATTATTTTTATGAACAGTGATGGTTTTGCTATATGGCAGGGAGGTAGTATTTTGGGGATATCACATTGCTTATGGGGGTTGGGTGGTATTTTCTCGAGAGCAGGCGACTTTGTGTGGTGTCGCCACGTAACCCAAGGGGGCTTCGCCCATATCACGTGCTTTTGGGCCAGTAAAGGTCGGGCAATGAGTGGGCGTGATATGGGTGAGGGTCATAGGATCTGGGGGTGGATGATCCAAAAGTCATTGCGTGGCAGAGTAGCACAACAGGGAATGGGGGCGGAAGTTAGTGGGGCCCATGGAATTAATTACACTTAAGTTGTAATTAATCGATGATTAACTATGGGTTTAACTACAATGTGGGTTTATGAAGTGGGGCCAAGGTTTTATCGGAAAATGATATTATAGCATAATTTGATGAAGCGGGTGGGGGGGTTTAAACTTAGGAAAAATGCGTTTTATGAGTGTTTTGGGGTTTTTAGGGGAATTAATCAAAGGGAAAGTGATTTTTCTAAGGGGAAAAGGGTTTCACACTAGGGGAAAGGGATTTTTTGGAAAGGGGATGAATTTAGAAGGTAAATTGGCTAGGGAATGTGTGAAACCAAGGGGTAGGAGTCAAAATCAAGGGAAATGGTGTCTTCACAAGACATGAAGGGTTAAAATGGAAATTAGTAAGTATATAGTGGGGGTTGAAATGCAATGGGGGGAAGTTAGGTAAATTAGCTCATGAGCATCCTTTTTCTTTCACAATTGCTCCTGCACACTAAAACACATGACTAAACATGATAGATGTGCTTATGCCTCAAATAACTTGCATTTCTACAACCTTTATTCTACTTACCCTTTTACTTACCCTAACATTTTTTCTTCACTTGATTGGGTGCACTTAAGCTAGAAAACCATTTTCTTTCCTTTTTCTTTTATGAAACAAACTATATACTTCTAACCTTATATCTTCCAAGGGCTTAGATTAAAATGATGAGCTCCTTTTATTTCTCTACCTATCTACTAATCTTCCAAGATTAAACTATTTGGCCAGATCTTTATTCTCTAGCTATAAACATGAAATTCAAAGCATGAAGTAGTCAAGATTAAACAGTTTGACTATCATGGGTTGTGGCATGTATGACAAGTTGCACACAACCATTATTCTAGACAGTACAGTAAATAGTAGTGGCACTTGGACTTGCACACTTTCATGATATGTTTTTTGTTTGGGGTTCATATTTTTTCATTTTTTTGATCTTTTCTTATTTTTCTTGTCCTTTGATATTTCTTTCAGGACATACCCTCTTTTCATTTTTTAATTTTAATATGGAAAACATTTGCAGAAAGCAAAGGTATGTACAATATTAGAAGACTTAACCTCATACAATTCAAAATTATGAATCCTATCACTATAGGACTCTAACAGTTTCTCCACATGGGGATGGAATTTCCTGTTGAAACGTCAATAACTCTAAAGACCAGTAGCCCTTGAATTGTGACTGTATTTACCTTGTGAACTATCCTTCTGTGATTATGCTTTATTGATACTTATGACAGTGAATCCTTCAAAGCTCAGGGCCTTCTCTCTCAGCTTCAACTTCAAAGGATTACCATCCAATCCAATAAACACTCTGCAATGTTATGTACAATGATGCAAAGTAAAGTGAACTATTATGAGTTAGTGGAAAAATAATGCTTCAACATCCTACCATTAATAGGTCCTCCTAGTAGATTTGATCCATCTATCTCTCTCAATAAAAAGACATGGTTCACCTATAGCCATAAATGAGATAAGGCCCCTGCCACAAAAATTCAAATTTTCCATGCTTTCATTTGTCTTCTCTCCTTGAATCCCACTTAAGGACTTTATCTCCTATGTAAAAATAATCTTCTTTAGTCTTTTTATCAAAAACCTTCTTGATTTTGTCCTAGATTACCTGTGATTTTACATATACTTCCTCTCTATTCCACTGCAGGTGTATGGTTTGATTTATTCTTCTTTGAATATCATTTGGTTCCACCTATAACTCCTAGATGATCTTCATCACTGGAACTCCCAAAGATGATGGGAAAACTGCATCCATCCCATAAACTAACTGGTAGGGAGATGTTCCAATGGATTTCTTGGTAGTCAGTCTATCTTCCCATAAGGCATTGACTAACTTCTTGTTCCATGTCTTTTTGTTATCTTCTAGTAATTTCTTAATGATATTAACCAGGCTTTTGTTAGATGACTCTGACAGTCCATTACCTTGAGGGTAATAGGCTATGGAGTGGCCAAGGGTGATGTGGTATTTGTTATAGAAGTCTATTATTCTCTTGGATTTAAAGGCAGATGCATTATCAGTAATGAGATTCTGGGGACATCCAAATCTTGACAGGATATTACTCTCTAGGAAGGAGATTATGACAATTTTTGTGGCTTGCCTAGAAGGAATGACCTCTATCCATTTGGTAAAATAGTCAGTGGCTATCAGAATCCACTTGTGCTAAGCTAAGGAGACTAGGTGTCTTTCTCCAATGAAGTCTAACCCCCATTGTTGAAATGGCATTTCAGTGGAAATTGGTTTAAGAGGCAAGGGTAAAAGTTTTCTCTTTCCCTCAAATATCTGACATTGATGACAAGAGGTCACATGTTTCTTAACATCTGCAAATAAAGTGGGCCAGTAGAAACCAACCCTAAGGATTTTGTCAGCAGTAGTCTTCCAGTGCAAGTGTCCTCCACAATCCCCTACATGAAACTCTTGCATGATTTTATCAACTTCATTTCTCAGTAAACAATTCAAAAGAATACCACTATTGTCTTTCCACAACAATGCATTATCTATGATACAATACTTTAATGACTTCATCTTTAAAAATCTAGCTTTGTTTCTTGTCAAACAAGGAGGAGCTTGTAAATTTTTGAATACAAATATAATATCTGCATACCAGGGTGAATCAGTAAAAGGTTCACTGATCGGTGGAGTTGCCATCTCTTCCTGATCATCAAGGACACTAATGAATTTTATA
Source organism: Pinus tabuliformis (assembly GCA_031772625.1). NCBI lineage: Eukaryota > Viridiplantae > Streptophyta > Pinopsida > Pinales > Pinaceae > Pinus > Pinus tabuliformis. The sequence goes on along the minus strand of CM062820.1, from coordinate 682,855,677 downwards.
TCAAGGGCCTGACAGTTCGATTCAGCTATGAGTTTGGCTAAACCTTGGCCTTTGATAAGCTTAGTTGGTTTTATCTTTATGTCATATTCCAATATTGTGGCAATCCACTTGCCTCTTTTCCCTTCAGGCCCATTTTGTGTCAAAATGTCCTTAACTACATAATTTGGAACATAAGCAATAATGTGAGAATACAAAATGTATACTTTGAAGTCTTTGATAGCCTTTACTAAAGCTAAAGCTTGTTTTTCCATAATATTGTATTTTAGTGTCGCATATCTTAAAGATTTACTAAAAAATTCAATTGGTTGTTCATATCCTTGGTTGTTCTTTTGCAACAAGATTGCTGCAATGGTGTGTTCTGAAGCAAAAGAAAAAATTATAAAATCCTTGTTAAAATCAAGACTTACTAGGACTGGAGTCTTGGTTAAGGCTTCCTTGATGGATTTAAAGGATTGTTTGGCCTCCACTATCCATTTCAATGCTGAGTCCTTTCTTAGCATGTTATTTAATTCTCTAATTAGTTCTGCTAGATTTGAAATGAATCTCCTAAGAAAGTTTATCTTGCCTAGAAATGACTGTAACTCTCTAATGTTTCTAGGACGGGTAATGGTCAAAATGGCTTCTATTCTAATATTCTAATCCCATATTTAGATATGATATGTCCCAACAATTTTCCCTCTTCTAGACCAAATAGAGTCTTTTTGGGATTTAAAGAAATCCCAACTTTTCTACATTTGATAAATACTCTTCTCAGGTGGTCTAGGTGTTCATTGTCAGATTTAGAGAAGACTGTGATGTCATCTTGATATACTACTAGGATGTCATGGATCTCCTTGGCAAAAGCTATATCCATAGCTCTTTGAAATGTGGAACCTGAATTCATTAATCCGAAAGGCATCTTCAAATACATGAAGGTACCCCAAGGAGTAGTAAATGCAGTTTTGGCTTGGTCCGTAGGTTGAACTAAGATCTGGTTATACCCAGAGAATCCATCTAACAGTGAAATCCTGGATGAGCCTACTACCCTATGCAGGATATGGTCCATTTTTGATAGAGGATAGTTCTCTTTTAGTGAGAACTTTTTTAAATTTATGAAATCTACACGAAGTCTAATTTCACCTGTGTTTTTCCTAGTTGTAACTAAGTTTGAAATCCAATATGAGTATCTAATGGGGGCTATTAGTTGGGCATCAAACATTCCTTTAACTTCCTTCTCAATAGAGGGAATAAGAACTGGGTTTATTCTCCTAAGTTTCTGTTTGAAAGGTTCATGATATTATTTTAGAGGTATTTTGTGTTAGATTATGCTGACGTCATAAGATTTTAAGTCTTCATAGATCCAGGCAAATACATCCTAGAACTCTTAAACAGATTGATGTATTTAACCTTTTCCTCTGGAGGTAAGGCTTTTGATATTTTAATGAGTTTTGGTTTATCCTCAGTTCCTATGTTAACCTCTTCTATGTCATCTCTCAAAGGTTCCATTTTGGGTTTCCTAGCTACATCATTAGAGTCAAACAAATCTTCCAAAGGGACTAATCCCTTAGGAAAAAAATTATTTTTCAGATTAAGAATCTCAGGATCATCATTCATTATTTCTTCAATCTCTACATTCTCTAAACTATCTATTTCTACTCTAGTAAATTTAGTTGGTTTAGCTACATCTAAAATATTTACATCTATGTTACTTTCTATATTATTGTCTACTGTACAGTCAGTATCTATCTTGCAATTCTGAAACTCACCTTCATTGTTCATGAAATCGTAAATCTGAGAATCCTGGGAGAAAATCTACCAATACTTTAGGTTGTCTGGTATAAAATGCCTATGTCTAACTTCTGTAGTCTATTGATGGTTGGGTTGAAATGGAAATTTACAAGTAGTAGAAAAAGTGGCCAGACTGTGGGCCTGCATATTTTGTTTTCTAGGGATGGCAGCAAAGTTTGTTTCCAGGAGGTCTTTGATCAAGTCTAGAACAATATCCATATATTGACCAAGCCTAGGGTTGTTGACAGAGTATTCACCATTAATCTGTTTAATAATCATCTCTAAGTCTTCCATGATGGAAACTCTTTTGGCTCCCAGTTTTCTAACCAATTGTAACCCTAGAATTAGGGCTTCATATCTGGCCATGTTATTGGTACACTTGAAGTTCAATCTAAAAGCATGTCCCTCAGCATGATTACTCTCCATATTATGGATCCACACTCCTGAACTAGATCCTAACCTATTGACAGACCCATCAAAGTCTATATGCCATTATGATTCATGAAATATGTTCTCACTCTCAGCTGTTCTGTATTTCAGGTCTTTAGTTGTGATTTCGTTATTATCATTTTCTGCATTGTACAAGATAAAAGAGTCCATATCTGAATGCATGGAGTATATGGGAAAGTTTTTTGGTTTTTCCTCACTACTCACCATGTATTTCATCAAGGTCTCTCTATATAATTTTCTTGGTTGGCCAAAAATAGATATGGTGGCATAAGACATATCCAACTGCAAGGATCCCTACAGTTTTTCTCCCCATGAGTGAGATAGCAGCATTCCATATTTTGGTGGGATGTTTGCAACTACAATGTCCATTAGAATACTCTTTGCAGGGCACTGGACAAGAGTTACACATAAGTCCTTGATCAGACCAAGGCATTTAACTTGGTTGGAGTCAAAAGAAAACAAATCCTTATATGGCCTGGTAATGTCTAGGTTCAGTCTTTCCATTATTTCCTTTGGCATCAAATTGTGGGATGCCCCTGAGTCCAACATAGCGTTATGCAATATTTTGTCATGAATGTTTAGGCTAATGTAGAAAGGAGGAACTCCCCCTTGCTGATGAATACCATTGGCCTCAGGGCCAAACAATAATTCAGGTTGATCATCAATCAAATTAACAGAATCCTCTCCCTCTCCTATGTTTATAGTTTCAGTTATCTATGGAACTGATATCTTTAATTTTTCTATTTCAGTTTTGATTTTGAAAGGGAGCTGAGGTTTGTTTGATGATTTAGATCTTCCTTAACATGTGCATTTTGTGTGTCCTTATTCTGTTTCTCAGTACTAGGAATTTCAGTATGTGTTTCTATTGTTTTTCCTTGATTTCTCTTATTTTGATTGTTTTAAGTAATTGTCTCTCTTTGGGTTTCAGTGGAGGTTATATCTACAATTTTAAGGGTTGAAGTCTTTGGTGTTCCCCTAGGGAGGATTTGTAACACTTTGTTAACTGGAGCTTCTTTTATTATCTTAGTCTGGGTCTGGATGGATATTTTAATGGGAGTCTCGTTATTCTTTTTACTTCTCAATCTATATTTTTTGTGTACCTCATATATAGCTTACTCATATCCCTGTTTAAAATCAAAGGATTCACTAGATTCTAACTGCAACTGTTGTAGCATATATAACTCATGTTCTTCTTGAGTAAGATAAACAATGTCTTCATCCTTGGTTTCTAGTAAGTTAATCTGGGTATCATCCTCTCCTTCTTGGTTCTGTGAATCCTCAACATAGTTCTCTTGGAAGGGGGGCCTAATTTGTTGATCTAGTGTAGCATTCTTTCCAGCATTAGGGTCCTTCCTAAAATTGGGGTTTCTTATTGGGGGTTGTTGTTGTTGATTCTCCCATTGATTTTTCCTCTCCATGATTCTAATCTATCCATTATTCTTTCTAAACTTTTAGCTAAAATATTTACTTTTCCATCTGAAGTGGAAGCTTCCTCTGGCTTTCTTAGCTAATAGGTTTGCCTCTACACTAACTTCATTGATTTGCATTTGTTCAAGTGTTTCAGGGTTTCTTTCCCTTAGCTGGTATGACATGTCAGCATCAAAACCATTAGGGAACTTAATTAACGCTAGGTCAGGTGGAGGCTTAATATTGGCTGGAATTGCATTATAGATACTATTGAACCTAGTGCAATAGTCCTGAACTGGCTCTTTAGGAGCTCTTCTAATGTTTTCATATTCAGAAAGTATTTGCAATGGGTTTTTCTTTCTCTCCCATCTATCAATGAATAACCTATGAAAATTATCTAAGTCTGCAATATGGTTGGCAGGAAAGGCCTTGAACCATTTCTTTACATCCCCAGTTAAAGAATGGGAAAACAACCTCATTTGGACATCTTCTTCATCTATCTCATGCAACTCAAAAAAGTCAAACATCTTGTTTAAATGCTGCTGGGTAGTGTACTGACTAGTAGCATCAAACAGGAAGATTTTACTCTGATAATCTGGGGGCATGGCATGAAGTTGTCCAGGTAAAACTAGAGGTGCATATCGGTTTGCCATTGTTGTGATTCTAGCTTGACTAGGGGGTAAAGTTTTGGTACTTGAGGAAGGAATTGAAACTGATGGAGGTGAACTAGATGATGATGAGGATGGTTGATTAATAACTGGTTTAGGTGATTGGATTGTGGTAGATACAATTGGTGAGGTTGTGGTAAAAGAAGGGGTATTTACAGTGAGTGAAGTTTGTGCAGAAACTTCAGGGGAAACAATAGTAAGGGCAGCTACTTCAACATATTTTTGAATGTAAGAATCACCTATATTACTTATCAATTTAGAGGCCCAAGCTTCTATCTTGTCAAAATTCTCCACGACAAATTTATCTAAATTTGAATGAATAATCTGTTTTGATTCAATGAGTTGAACAAACTCAGGGTCTAAGACTGTTTCATGGATTGCATTCTCAGATTTACTTCTAAATAATGAGAGGTCAAATGACAAATCGAAAGGGATGTCCTCTAAAGTTGACAACTCCTCAGGGAGTGAATTGGATCTAACTAACCTGCTACTACTGGCTTGAGTTTCTGTTGTTTTGGGTTGTCTTAAAATTCTCTCTAGGTCATCAACTATAGTTGTAAGGTTTAGATATGGGTTTTCTCTGGTATAGTGAATCTTCTTAAGAGCCAAAATTTTAAAATTTTAAAGTGTTTTTATGAAATTTTTGAAAATTTAACTTTTAGAAAATGACCTTAAGGGGCTCAAGATTAAATTTAAGGTTTCCTTAAAGTTTTATGAGATTGAGGATTGAAGTCCCCAATATGGTTTCCAGACATGTTATCACTCTGATATTTATTTTGAAGTTAATGAAGAAAGAAAATTCAAAGGTAACCACAAACCACTTTTGGATATCAGGACCTAGCCTTCCTGATGCTCAAAGAGGGCTCTCTCTTTTTAATTTAACTTTGTTTTAGTTGAGATGATTTTAGGCTAGTTATTTCTTGCACTTGGGTTTTGTTTGGAAATTGGGTGATGGGATCACTTTACTTAGATGAATAGAGGTTTGCTTCTACCATTGGGATATGGAGTCTAATTTCAGACAAACAAGACTGGATTGAGTTCTAAAAATAGTGTCTATAGGGCAAGATAGATGAGTTACTGTAGATCTTAGAGGCTAATGGTTGAATGGTTTCAAATCAGATCCAGGGAGCAATTAAGGGTTCCCTAGGACAGACTTTGGAAGGAATGAAAGAAGTCAACTGGGATGGGAGAGAAATTAAGGGTTCTCAAATTCGGGTATTAGAGGAAAACATGTAAATGACTAACTATGCAAAACATAGTGTATTTAAACAAATTCTGATTTATATTTCCAGTTAATTCATTCAAATTTAGAACACATTTAAGATTATGAAACACATAACAAGGTAACAGAATCACACAAAGAAGATACTTCACTGCAAATGGATCATTTCATGAATCTTGTAGCAAAATGCTTTTATTACTTTCTCCAGTCCGTTGACTTGAAAATGGTACAATCACCCTCAGGTTCAAGATCAAAATAACCCTACAAATGTAAAATAATCCACCATAATACTTCGAATTTTGAAGTATTTATACAAAAGGAATTACAAAATATCTAAAACTACTTTCAGAACTAATCTAGGAAAAAAGGAATATCTTCTTGTAAGAAGATAGAGATAGCTATTGAACTGTTGCTTGTTGTCCCTGTTATTAAGGTTCTGCTGACTTTGCTCTTTGATCTTTTTCCCTTTATGTTGCTTGGCTGTTTGGTCTTCACGTTGGATGTTCTGTTTTACTTTAACCTTTCACCTGATACTCTTTCATTTGATACACTTTAACCCTGCTGACCTGTCAATATCCTTTTACCTTGTTGTTTCACTTTTTACTGTAGATTTATAATTTACTGTCCTTTTACTACAGTAAATCATTCAGTTTTTCCCATATTTCTTCATCTGGTAATTGGATATTGATCATTTTTCTGTATATCTCATCTACCTCTGTATATTTGGCAAAAGTGGGCTTATTAATAAAAAGGTGTTTTACATCATGTTGAAGGTAAAAAAAGTTTTCAAACGTTTGGTACAACACATTGCCTGTTGGCATGCACTTCATGGATGAAGTGATTACCTGTTCTTTGGCCACTTCCTTGATATTCTTGTTGTAATATGCCTGTGTCAATAACTTGTCATTTATTACTAATGGATAAGGTAATCCCTTTTCCTTCAAAAATTCAAACTTAGCCATGAACCTGTCAACGAATAGTTGCATGTTTTGAAACTTATCTTCTAAATTCAACGTCGAATTCCTCTTGGTGAGGACTTTTCTAACTTCCAAAACTGTACCTATCCTATCAGGTATCTCTAGTTCTTGCAGTTCATACTTATCCTTGGAGTTGAGGAAGTGGATGATCCTTGTTGCTTCCTCTGGAATTTCTCCAATTTCTGCTTTAACCCTTTCAATGGCTTCTGTATCCTGCTTAATTAAACCAATTTTCTCAAAAAATGACCTGAATGGATGGCCAAATATCATTGACAGAGTCAATGATATTGGATCACAGTTGCTTTTTGGCCTTACCTATAGGCTCAGTCAGTGTCAGTTCTTTCTCTAAGATTTTTATCCTTTCATTCATCCTTGTAGCCTTTTGTTGTTCTTCTTTATGCATGATCTGGGAAAGTTTGCAATCTGTCTCAAGGCTTTTGACTTTCTCTTTCAGTTTGTTCATCTCACTGGTCTAAATGGACATTTCTTCCAATGCTTTGACCAACCTGTTTACTTCCTCACTTGTGGAGGTTGTTGCTGTTGATGTCGTTGCGGATGTATTCTGTGTAGATGTTGGTAGTACAATAGCCATTGGAGCAGTGGGAGCTAATGCTACTGCCAGAGTAGAAGGTACAACTATGGTTACTGTTGGAATGACAGTTGCAAGAGCATTATCAATGCTAGCTTGTTTGAGTTGGATCAAGCTATCCAACTCCTTCTCCATCTCCTTTAACTGGTCATTCAGTTGTAGCACCAAGTCCATCATCTCCTCATGATTGGTCTGGCTTTGTAGTACTTATTTTGCTTGTGGGTGTTGCAAATGAGGCAACTTGAACTGTTTCTTGAGGGCTGCTATGTCCTCATTGTTCTTCTTGATTAGCTTCTCTGTGTCCTTAACATCACTTGGGTCATGGCCTAGTTCAATAACTAGGTCCTCCAAGGACTTTATCCTGGTGTCTTTATCCTGTGAAGAGGCTCTCTCCAACTTGAATTGAGCTGTTATATTGTCTAATGAATCCTGTAACTTGTAAGTAGCTATGGCCTTTACTGTCAGGGTGGAGTAGATCATCTCTCTAGCCTGCTTGTGAAATTCTATCTAATCAATGGAATGAACATCCTTGGCCAACACCTCAAAATTTGTCTTCTTGTAGTGTGCTGAGGTGTTTGGTTGCTGTGCAGTGGGCTGTAGGAATGAGACCTGCATTTTTCCTTCTTTGATGTCAAAGGCTGACATCAGTCTGGTCTGGTTTGGCGGTGTGAGATTGAGATATTGGGCATATGTCTCTGCCTTCAGTCTCTCATTCCTCATTTTTATTTCTTAAAATCTACCTTTCATGTCTTTTTCCTTTTCAACTGGCCTGACAAAGGAAGAAATCTCCATATTGGCTGGATGTTGAGGGTTGTTGTGTCTCCTCCGATGCAACTGCTTATTTACCTTTCTGTCTCATTGCCTTAGTGTCAATTATTTCTTCTGATGCAATGTTATCCTCCTGTTCAAATACAGGATTCAATTTGGGCCTCTTGCTTGGTTCCAATAGCTCATCAGTAGTCTCCATGGCAGAGCTATATGCCTCATCCATGCTCCTTTTAGGATTCTTTTCCTCATTTAATGGAGTCTGTATGATAGGAGGAATATTCATTGGCCCTCCTTGCTCCAGAACATGCAGGAAAGCGTTATGATCAAATTGTCTTTCCAAATCAATAGGCATATTCTCTATATCCATAACAGTGTTTTCCATGTCAATCAAGGTGTTCTCCATCCACTCATCCTGGTTAGAAAGCTATTCAATGTCAGGATTTGGGTGGTGGATGTATGTTGCCAACTTGACTTTGAGTCTGAGCTTGTTTATGACCCCATGAGGGTCATAGTGCCAGATGAAACTGTTTTTTAATTTCATTAGTTGAAGTAACCTGTCGGCCTCTGGTCCAGCTTCTCTGTTGTTGCAAATAAATGGGCCCATTTGGTTCTTCACTTTGAACTAGGTTTTCTTCCTATAAGCTAGGAAGTTGATCTCATCAAAGCTGATGATCTGCCTAAAGTACTCAAGAGAAAATATCCTCATAGGGAGGTATTTGGGCAACTTGTAGGGGGCTAGCTCACAACCATAAATCCTGATCTCTGTGTGGTTTTGGTACAAGTACCAATCTCCCACCTTGCTGTTCTTGGCCAATTGCAGTAATATTTTAATCTCTGGGCCGATTATAGGTTGAGTCTTAGAAGTCAGAATGTTCATAATTGGGTATACAAAAGAGTCTCTAAAGTCTTTGTATGTGAATGAAGTGGAAAACTTGTGGACCAGAGGTGTCCAGTATATGACTGATCTCTCCTTTCCCTTGGTGTCCGATTTCTGGATCCTCAATGGTTTATCTGTCTAGTAATACAAGAACATATGAAACAACACTAAAGAGTATTTGAAAACTCTTTTAATGGGAAATCTAGTGAATTGTTCATGCATTCTGCCTGCAATGAACTGGGCATAATCATACACGACAGCAGGAGACTTGCCTGGAGTGAAAATGGATAAGAAGGCCATGACGACCTCATCCACATGCTCATTTGATGTGTATCTTAGGATGCATGAGAGCATGGTGATTATTCTACTGCGAGTCTCTGAAAAAATAGTGGTAGCATAAGGTGGAATGTCTGTAGGAGTATGCCTCTCCTCAATGATGAAATTTTGGAATATTTGTTTGATTTTGACTGGGTCCAGTGTGATTTACAGGTCCAACAAGTTTCCAATGGACAAAGGAGTCAGATTAGGACCAGGCTAGATTTGCAGTATCTGGTTGATGGATTCAGTAGTAATGGTGAATAATATCTCATGGTTTGGTGCCTCAATAGCCCTATGGCTTGGAACATAACATGCATGACAAAAATGTACTATGTCTTGGAATGGGTGGAATTCTGGGAATGTATACTTGGGAAAACTAGATTCCCAAAGGTTTATATCATCAGCATGGTTTAGGAACCTATCCTTGGCCCAACAGTGGATTCTCAGAAGGTGGCCTGGAGTGGCTGTGTCTTTAATTTGGAAATCCCTGTCTGCTAGGGCCAAATGGTCAATGTCCAAGTGAGGGGTTGTGACTGGTCTGACATCCAAAGAGGTTGGGGTAGCCATCTTTGTGATAAAATGTGGGAATTGGGCTTATATAGCTTGTGAAAATGGAGTCTTGGCAACTCTGGTACAGGGATAGGGTATTAGCAGTTTGCAGGATATGGGTTTTGGTATTTTAGGAGAGGGAATACTCTCAATTTAAGGGAATTCAATTAAATTCAATCAATTATTTCATGAATTTTACTATACATTTTAAACTGAGAGGGTCGTTCTGGTTTTATGTCGAAATACCTATAATTTATGGTCGGGGTTGCAAACTGGTCTTTGAATGTTGGTTGTAGAGCTTTTTGTGGCTTCAGGTGTGTTGTGGATGGCCAAATTGAGTGTCCTGTGGTGTTTCAGATGGTACTCGGTAGTTGACAACCTTTTGCAGAAGCTTGGAAGGCACAAGGATGCTTTGGAGGTTGTCGCAATGTAAAAGAGAAGAAAAGGGTGCAAATGGGGCTTGCAGGCTTTTAACCGGGAGTGGTTAGAAATTGGCGGGGAATTATTTTTATGAATAGTGATGGTTTTGCTATATGGCGGGGAGGCAGTATTTGGGGGATATTACACTGCTTATGGGGGTTTGGCGGTATTTTCCCAAGAGCACGCGACTTAGTGCGGTGCCGTCATGTAACCCAAGGGGGCCCAAGCAATACTGCCCATATCGCCTGCTTTCAGGCCGGTAAAGGTCGGGCAGTGAGCGAGCACAATATGGGCGAGGGCCATAGGATCTGGGGGTGGATGATCCAACGGTCATTCGTGGCAGAGTAGCGTGACGGAGAATGGGGCAGAAGTTAGTGGGGCCCATGTAATTAATTACACATGAGTTGTAATTAACCAATGATTAACTATGGGTTTAACTGCAATGTGGGTTTATGAAGTGGGGCCAAGCTTTTATCGGAAAATAATATTATAGTGAAATTTAATGAAGTGGGGGGGGGGGGTTTAACTTAGGACAAAGGGTTTTTATGAGTGTTTTGGGGTTTTTAGGGGAATTAATCAAAGGGAAAGTGATTTTTCCAAGGGGAAAATGGTTTCACACTAGGGGAAAGGGATTTTTGGGAAAGGGGATGAATTTATAAGGTAAATTGGCTAGGGAATGTGTGAAACCAAGGGGTAGGAGTCAAAATGAAAGGAAATGGTGTCTTCACAAGCCATGAAGGGGTAAAAGGAAAATTAGTAAGTATATAGTGGGGGGTGAAATGCAATGAGGGGAAGTTAGGAAAATCAACTTATGAGCATCCTTTTTCTTTCACAATTGCTCCTGCACACTGAAACACATGATTAAACATGATAGATGTGCTTATGCCTCAAATAGCTTGTATTTCTACAACCTTTCTTCTACTTAGCCTTTTACTTACCCTAACATTTTTCTTCACCTTATTGGGTGCACTTAAGCTAGAAAACCCTTTTCTTTTCTTTTTATTTTATGAAACAAACTATCTACTTCTAACCTTATATCTTCCAAGGGCTTCGATTAAACTGATGAGCTCCTTTTACTTCTCTACCTATCTACTAATCTTCCAAGATTAAACTGTTTGGCCAGATCTTTATTCTCTAGCTATAAACGTGAAATTCAAAGCATGAAGTAGTCAAGATTAAACAATTTGATTATCATGGGTTGTGGCATGTATGACAAGCTACACACAACCATTATTCTAGACAATAAAGTAAAGAGTAGTGGCACTTGGACTTGCACACATTCATGATCTGTTTTTTGTTTGGGGTTCATATTTTTTCATTTTTTTGATCTTTTCTTATTTTTATTGTCCTTTGATATTTCTTTCAGGACATACCCTCTTTTCATTTTTTAATTTTAATATGGAAAACATTTGCAGAAAGAAAAGGTATGTACAATATTACAAGACATAACCTCATCCAATTCAAAATTATGAATCTTATCACTATAGGACTCTAACATGGAGCTCATTTAGAAATCATTCTCGTTAATGACATCGAGTGTATGGAAATGAGTATTAAAGATGATGCATAGAATGTGGTCAAGCACAAGAGTACGGGACAATCCATATCAAGGTTCTGGTAATCATTCGTTGCCATCATTCAACTTTATGATTATGGAATGGTGGTATCATCACTGTTTAAACAACACACAGAGGTGGAATCCCGATCACAATATATCAACATATCATACATTTACTTAAGTTATCATCGGAATTCACTCAATCACACCCATAGTCACCTCATTCAATCATACTAAAAAAACATTTTTTCTCAAGAATGAAGGGAAGTACTTTAGGATTGGGATAGGGGCTTAACAATGATGGTAATAAAAGTATTATATATATATATATATTACACAATTAATATGAATCTTAATAGAAAAAAATAAAACATTGATCTCATACCTCCATTACTGGATCACACAAAAAAAGATTTTTTCAATACTGGATGACCACAGAGAAATTTTCTTTAGTATTGAATGAACACAAGGACTTTTCTTCAGTACCAGGTGACCACAAATAAATTTTCTTTAGTACTGGATGAACACATAGAACTTTTATTTAGTACCAGATGACCACAAAGAAATTTTCTTCAGTACCAGATGATATTTTAGTAAGGTACCCAAGTTTATAGTCTTCAAATTGAGATCATGCAGGCTTCCCCTTGTAGCTTAGCATATTATAGAGGTCAATATGGAGTAGATGGTAATGATTACTGATGCTAGATGTGAATTTATTCTATTGGAAAAATTACAAACAACACACATTGGTACAAGAATTCTGAAATTGCAGTGGACATGTCAGAAAATGAGATAAAAGAAGGCAATGATCAGGCTCCAAGGTTCTGCAACCGGAAGGAATTCTGTAGCTGGATATCCTCCTCTTTTGGAACTATGTTGACCTCTATTTCTATTGCCACTTCCATTTTATTAACAAATGACCCTAATTACTACTATTGTTTTGTGGATTTTTCTCGAGCATGGATTAGTTAATGCTCACCGGTATTTTCAATTTTTAGGAGTATGAAAAACTTAAAGAAAAATCCATTCACTCTCCCGTGGATTTTTCTCAAGCCGGGCTAGTTCATGCTCACCAGTGTTTTCAATTTTTAGGAGTTTGAAAAACTTAAAGAAAATTCCATTCAATCTCCTGTGGATTTTTCGCGAGCCTGAGCTATTTCATGTTCGTCGGTGTTTTTGATTTTTAGGAGCCTAAAAAATATAATGAAAAGTCCATTAGGATCCTTTTCCATACATAATCTATCAGGACTAGATAAAGGAATAAAATTACACCTAGGATATGTCCTCTTTATTTCTTATATACATGAGAACACAATCAACGTTTGCTTTTGTTAGGAACATCAAAATCATTATACATCAGCACACTTATATACATATATGTAAAAAATGAAATTAAACTATGCAACAAAACTTATAGTGGTGGATCAACAAGAGGAGAGTTCCCTTTTGTGATCAACTGTATTTTATAATTTTGAAGAACATGATTGGTAAAATCCCCTTTCGACAGTGGCTTATGATAAACTTTCAATTGATGTCCATTGACAACAAAAGAGGTTTGATCTACATCAATAGTTTTTATCTTGACCAAGCCATTGTCATAGACTATATCTACCTCATAATATCCTAGCCATCACATTAACAACTTCCCCTTGAAATTTTTAATATACGACAAAGCCCAGTCACTTGGTTGAAAATTTTTCTTCTTAATGAACTTGTCATGCCATTTGGTTCTCTGATCCTGAACAAGCATCGTCCTTTGAAGAGAATCTTGTCTAATCTCATCCAATGCATTCAATTCCATCAGCCTTTGTTTTTTTGCCTCATCCAAATCCATTCCTAGCTGCATGGTTGTTCTGAAGGTTTTAACTTGGAATTCTATAGGAAGGAGTACCTGTTTCCTGTAAACCAACTCATAAGGGGAGTGTCCTGTTGTGTTTCTCCAGGTTGTCCTATAGGCCCACAAAGCTTCAGGAAACTAGTAGGCCTAGTCTTTATGATTCAACTTTATTTTTTTGGTGAGAATGGCTTCGATGACTTTATTATTGGATTCTACCTTCCCATTTGTATGTGGATGGTACGGTGTAGATTTCCAGTGCTTGATTTGATATTTCTAAGTAATAGTTTTGACAAACTTAGAGGTAAATTGGGTGCCTTGATCAGTTACTATTTCCCTTGGTACACCAAAATGGGTAAATATATCTTCAAATAAGAAATCAACAACATATTGTTCATTAGTAGAATATAGTTCTTTCGCTTCCACCTATTTGGTTACATAATCTGTACATGCCAAAATATATTTCTTCTTTTAAGACATAGGAGAAATTGGACCAACAAAGCCTAATGCCCATTTATCAAAAGGTTTGATGACTACCTGATCATGAAGAGACATCTATTTTGTTGGAGTAGGTTTCCCCATCCTTTTACAATCATCATAGTTGGCCACATATTTCTTTGCGTCCTTAAAAATGTTGGGACAATAGTACCTGGATTGTAACACATTATATGCAATCCTTTTGTTGGGGAAATGCACCACATGGCTCAATATGGAAAGTTTTTAGTATGTCTTCCATTTCATCTTCTTGCACACATCTTTTGATCTCTAGATATGGTCCAATACATATAAACAATCCTCATGCCACATATAGTTAGCACTATGTTGTATGATTCTTCGTTTTTCTCTTGAAGACAAATTTTGTGGAACATTCCTTGTAACTAGGTAGTTAGCTACATATGCATGCCAATGATTATAAGTAGAAATAGTGAATAAATTCTCATCCGAAAAAACATCAACAACTGGTGCATTTTCATCTGTATGAACAAATCTAGAAAAGAAATCAGTGACAAGATTATCTGTTCCTAGCCTACAACAATAGTAATGCTAAATTCTTGCAGTAGTAACAACCATCTAGTGACACATGTATTAGTGATAGGTTTAATCATTAATAATCTGATGGTTGAATGGTCTGTGTGTATAAAAACTTCATACCTGGTTATATAATGCATAAATTAATTGATGGCATGAACTACTAACAAAAATTATTTCTCGGTGACTGTGTAATTTAGTTATATAGGAGAGATATTTTTTCTCACAAAATAGATGGAATAGGGAATTTGTCTCTTTGGCCCAAAACATCTCCTAAAGCTATGTCTAAGGCATTGGTACAGATGTGAAATGTGAGGCTCCAATCACTACAACAAAACAAGCAATTTGCATCAGATTTAGCACCAGATTTTAGTGGATTTTTTTTTTTTTTTTCTCAATTGGGATGAGCATCTTGGCACTAAATCTTGCTCTATTGTATAATTTCTAAAGCATCCTTTTTTGTTTCAAATTTTGCATATTTTCTTACGTCAAATTTTGCATCCTTTTTTGCATCATATTTTGCACCAATATTTGCATTTGATTTTACAACAGGTTTTGCTTCTAGTTTTGTGCCATTTTTTGGCATCTATTTTTGCATCATTTTTTGCTTCTTGTTTTGTGTCATTCTTTGCTTCTAGTTTTGTGTCGTAATTTACAACGAGTTTCACACCATCTTTTGCATCCAGTTTGTGCCAGTTTTTGCATGTAGTCTTATGCCATTTTCTGCTTCTAATTTTGTACGTATTTTTACATCTATTTTTGCACCAACCTTTTTTTGTACCAATTTGCATCCTATTTTGCACCATATCTTGAATCTAATTTAGTGCCAAAATTTGTATCCATTTTCCATTATTTTTTGCATCCACTTTTGCATTTTATTTGTCTCCCTTTTTTGGCATCCTATTTTGCACCATATTTTGCATCTAATTTTACATCATTTGTTGCATCCAATTTAGCATCATTTTTAACACCATTTCTTGCATCCAATTTAGCATCATTTTTAACACCATTTCTTGCATCCAATTTTGCATCCTTTTGAGCATCTAAATTTGAATCCTATGTTGAACCATGTGTTGTGTCCACCTTTGTATCCCATTTTGTGTCTAATACTATGTTCAATTTTGAGCCATTTTTTTCATCTACTTTTGCATTTGTTTTTGCACCAAGTTTTGAATCATTTGTTGCACCACATTTTGAATCCAATGTTGCATCTCAATTTTCATCCAAATTTGAGCCATTTTATGCCCATTTTTCACCATTTTTTTATACTTTTGCGTCTAATTTTGCACCATTTTTTATGTCCTATTTTGCATCCTTTTTAGTGTCTAATTTTGCATCCTTTTTGGCATTCAAATTTGCATCCTTTTTTCTACCACATTTTGTGTCCACATTTGCATCTCATTTTGCACCTAGATTTTAGTTTGAATTTTCATCTAGTTATGCGTCATTTTTGGCATCCTTGGTTTCAATCTTTTTTAGTCCCATTTTGCATCTCGTTTTTTGTTTTTCTTACATCCTTTTTGCACCCAATATTGCATCCTAATTTTACACCATTCTTTGCATCATCATTTTGATGTCCATTTTTGCATCATTGTTTGCGCTCAATTTGGTATCCTTTTGTATGCCCTATTTTGTTGCACCCTTTTTTAATTCTACTTTAAAGCATTTTTTGTGTCATTGTTTGCAACTTGTTTTGATGGCTAGTTTAACATCCAATTCTACTCCCAATTTTGCATCCATGGTTACATCCACTTTTGGCTTCTTGTTTAGAGTTTTACTTTTATTTTCATTTATGACCCCCTTTATGGGTTCATTTTACTAATTTCAATTACACAATGAAATATTCCAAATATAATTTTGGTGTATGATTTAAAGCATGGTTAGAAGAACATAAAACCCTCTTAGTTTATCCCAGGAACCTAGGATAGACCTGTTACACAACATTTTGTCACTGTCCCTGTACTCCCCATCCACGATCTTGGAGGACCTCTACAGTGTACCCGACATGCTTTGCTATCATCAATAAACTCCCATTGTGTCCCTCTTCATGATTAGAACAATTCCTTTTTGCATCATTTCCCAAAAAGCTTATGTTTATCCCAATTTACAAGAGCGACACTAATGACCTATGTCCTCCTCGCACTGATATGAAGGGATTGCAACTGTCCCTAGTGCCAATCAGATCGACTGAGCCCTTTATTAGTCACATCGATCCTCTTTTGGAAAGTTTTTAAAATATCGAGTCAAAGCTTCCAGCTCTAGAAGCTTCGTAACGGAAGGCTAGTAAATGGTTAGGCCAGATGGAGTCTATTATCACGCAGAAGTTTTCCCTAAAAGATATCAAAAGAAGTGTTACACTAAAAAATGTCACCTTGACTACTTACAGTTAGTATGGCTCAAATCAACAGTCATGCTACCCTCTTAGGCAAGTCTTATGCCTCTGTTATCCATCTCAAACTCAAAAAAGAGAGAAAGTCTTGTAAAAACTATGTTTATCTCTGGGGTCGCAGGTTCTCTCTAGCCTTACCTGCGGGGACGCTGACCTTGTTCACAAAATCTGCGTCCATGGACGCTCTGTATGTTAAGGGACAGGTGCGTCCCTCTGTAAAAGGCAAAATGCGCGAGTTTTTATCTTGAAAAAGTTACTTGTGGTTACTTCTAGAACATTCTAGAGGTCGGTTTGATGAAATGGATGCGCCTCCAGTTGGTTCATGTATCTCTATTAAGGGGGAACTTATCCCATCAATAAGGGAGCTATCCCACCCAAAGAGGGGGATGATCCCATTGATAGTGGACCTGAATAACCTCTTTACAGCACTATAAATAAAGGCATTGAGCCAGAAGGAGAAGAGGTTGGAGCTATACATTTTCTTTGGGTAAATGCTGCAGGATTTAGGTCTTCCATTAGAGCCTTTGTGAGGAGAGATTGTCTTCACTTGATTCTACTTGGGAGAGGGTGAGCTTTGTCAAAGTAGAGGAAAACCCTTGATGGACCCTGGGAGGAACTTGCACAACACCAAGGCCAGGTTGTAAGAGTTTCTTTGTTTCGTTATTAATACAAACTGGTTTATTTTTCTCAATAGCTTGTGTTAATGAGTTATTTCATGTGTTCCTTGGTCTGCATGTTGAATATATGTTTTATTATATGAAATGCAAGTGCTTGGTAATTGTTTGATTGTTTGTGGTTGCAGGAATTGACTTGAAGGAGGAGCTCATCCGGATCGTCAAGAACGGACTTCAACAACAGCGTTTTGGAATAAGGTAAGCCTAAACACTTGTAGTTTTCATGTTGTAAAAGGTGTATTTAGAGAAAGATCACTCCATTTTGTCTTGTTTGTCATTAGAACGTCTTAGACTTCTAGGAAGGTCAGTCGTGTCCGCACCCTTGACCAATTCCGTGTGACAAATTGGCGACTCCGCTGGGGAATCCATTAATGAGAGAGTTTTTTCCTTTATATGAACTTTGCTTTGAGAAAATCATTTTTATTTTCTGGTTTTTGACTGTGAGAATTAGTATTTGGGTGGCTTAGCTTTAGATTTAGTTAGATTTGGTTTTTCTTCATTTTTTCAGAAGGACGCACCCTCTGAGTACTGCACAGTGCGTCTTTGGACGCGCTGTTGCCGTCTGCACAGAGCGGGGCCGCACCTGTGACAACGGGTTGCCTGCGTCTTCCTGTAAACTTTAAGAAAATTCCATTTTTGCTTTAAATTGCTTTTAGATTTTGTTTTTCCTTAGTGTTTTCTGCCCAGATCCTTTAGTACCCTGTCAAGAATTTTCACCTGAACTTGTTTTGTGAGCTTTGAGTGTTTTAGTGGTTTTCAACGAAGTTTAGACCTAGGGTTTGATTTTTGGAAAGGCTTTGTAGTGACTTTGATAGTAGAAAGTTGTCCAGCCTTAGATCTCTCTGGTTAGTCAACCTTCTTAGAAGTCGGGCCTGTCGTAAAGTCTCCTTTTGTGAGCAACTTGCCATTTGAGTTGTTTTGGGTCAAATTTCGATTTGCTTGTTTATAAAGTATTGATTTCCATTTTACAAAAAGAACAAAAAGATTAGAATTTTGTTTTGACTAGTTTTTGGTTCTGCAATAAGCTAGTCCTTGATTTGATTGTGATCAAGTAAAACACCTTAGAAATAATCATTGTTAGTTTTGGCCTCGTTAAGATTGCTTAGAATAAATTTGCCTTTAGTTTGCTTATGAGTGCATTTTCATAGATTTTAAGAGTTGTTAAGATTGATTTTTGGTTATATTAGATTTACTTGCTTTATTAAAAGAAAAATACAAAAACATCTTCTTAAAAAGTCTTGTTTCAAGTAGCTTTTTGTTTTTGAAAGAAGAAAAGAGTTTTTTCGTGCATGTAAAGAGAAGTTATGTTTTTATGCTTGGAAAAGAAAAACGAATTGTTTCTTTGATTGTCTTCAATTAAGAAGTTGCTTTTATAAAGATTGCATTCTCTCAACTTTTTAGTTAAGCAATTCATCGAAAAAGTAAAGTAGTGGATAAATCATTCTAGGTGCATTTTGTAGTGGTTTCGAGTCGAGTCAACACACCACTGGTTTCACTTCCATCACCTTTTGACTTAAGAAACAACCTTAAAAGTAACGCTTAAATTAAAATCAATCTAGTAATCTTTATTTTTCTAGGGCTCTGAAGCACCAACATAGCTTAGGCTAGGGTCTTGGAGTAGGTGAGTACTTAACTCTCCAAGACTACAAAACCAAACAGATAGTCTATCTTGAGTAGAACAAATCCAATTGTTTCAGTTACATTCTGGGAAAGCTCCTCTTAAAGGAGAAGCACGAGCTCGTGTCCGAACCAGTGAGGGGATCATTCCTCCCTCGTTGGGAACGACGCCAGGCAGTACGTATTACAAACGGTAAACCTCGGATTAACCATTGTCGAGGAGCCAGGGGTCACTTATCGGTAAACCTTGGATTGTTGTCAAGGAGCCGGTAAGGGGATTGGAGCTTGCTACTCTGCCCTTGCGTGCTGTCGGAGTTTAGACTGTTCCCCCAGGTGTAATTGTTGTGATTGGTAACCTTAGTGGCCATAATATCTAGGATTCTACCCAAGGTGACGGTGGAGGGAAGGTCCCACTGTACCTGGAGCAGACGTCGGTTATACTCACTTGGATTTTCTGGGGGGTTCGCTTCACTTCGAGACGGTTAAAGTGGAGGAACTTGGTCCAGTCTATTCATTAAGCAGGTTGCCGGGGTAACTGTTCCACCCACCATTTCTGTACTGAATCCTGCGAGGTTGGGCCTAATCACCAACTAGCGTTTTTGGTCCGGAAGACTACTGTTTGTGTGTGGTTTGACGCTCTAGATTATTTAGGCGTGTGCTTCAAATTTGTTTGCTTCTTTAGAAGACTTTAGGTGGTTTGATTTGAAATTTTTTACTTTGTTTTCGTGTGTTGTAGTTAAAATCTTTAATTGTGGCGGAATTACCGAGACAGTCCCGTAGACTTCGGGGCAAGTCTCCTGAGATTGTTACCGGAATAGATTTGTTAAGAAAACTCCGTAAATCGCGGGGTGAATCTCCTGAAGACATTCCGGGTCATTTAGAAGGGTTAAAGGTCCTTGTAACTCCTCCTAGTGGCAGTAGAGTAGGATCACCTGAAGAAGGAGAATCTTCCTTGGTAGTCCATCCAGATTACCAAAGTTTAGAAACAGGTTACAATCCCGAAGCTGTTACAGTTTCCGAGCTTGCTGGTAGTTTTTCATCTGCCAGTGAAACAGGCGAAGAACCTGAAATTTCCGAACCTGTTACTCCAACTCCTAGTGTTCCTGATTCACCAAGAATAGAAAGAATTATCACCGAAAATCTTCCTGTTGGATTAATTGCTATAGAAGAACTTGTTCCAGAGGAAGAAATAGGCGTTTCTGATTCTGAAGATCTAATTACCCTTGATCTAAGGGAGCGTGAATCCATCTTTTACAGTCCTCCTAGAAGTGAATCTTGGTACCTTGCATTAACCAATTTTTTAGACAACTCAGTAGGTTTTTCTACACCTCGTACTCCGGTTCCACCTAGAGGAATTCATTCTCCTGTAAATATGTCTGGTCAGTCATCTGTGTTTTCACAAAGTCCTGAATCATTTTTACATGGCGGTCCTTCTGTTCCTACTGGGTATCAATCACTTTCTGGTACCTTTGCGGGAGCATCTCCTCAACCCGTTGATCATGGGTTATTAGTTGGAAACAGTGGTAATGTACCATTGAGTATAGGTGACGTTTATATGATGTCAGGTTCAACTCCCATTAACCAACCTCAAGGTGGCCAATTACCGCCTGGGGGGCAACCTTCGTTAATGCCTGGGGGGCAACCTCAAGGTACTTCATTCGTGACTGGGGGGCAACCTCAAGGGTATCAACCCCAAGGGTATCAACCCCAGCCTCAATATGTACCCCAAAGTCAACCTCAGTATCAATATCAACCTCAAGGATGGCAACCTCAAGGATGGCAACCCCAAGGGTATCAACCCCAAGGGTATCAACCTCAAGGATACCAACCTCAAGGTCAAGGTCAACCCCAGTATTCGTATTTACCTCAAGGTTATCAACCTACGGGTCAATACCCTGGTCAAGGTTATCAACCACCTCAAGGGCAATCATATGGGACTGCACCTTACAGTTATCAACCCTATCCTCAATACGGCTATGGATCTCAGTATCCTCAACCTGTTACGAGTCAATACCCTGGAATGTTAACATGGGATCCGTCACAGGGTCAACAGATGTCGCAACCAAGTATACAGTCGGTACCTCAAGCAGGACAACCTGCAGTTCCTGGTCCACCCCAGCAACCGCAACCTGTCCAGTCAAGTGTTCAGACCCCTGTAACTTCCGTAGTTACTCAGCCGCCAATTGCACCTGGTACTCCACCTCACACGGCTGCAGCAACTACCGCTTCATCTACCATGCTTACTTCTGGAGTATCGGCAGCTCCGGTTTCTACTGTCCCTGTAACCACTCCTCAGACATCTGTACCGTTGTCTGGACCCACGGTTCAAACCACAGTCCAGATGCCTGCAGGCCAACCTGGTACAAGTACGGTTGTTACTACTCAACCTCAATTTGTTCAACCTCCGTACCAGGGACAGTATCAACCTGGGCAAGCTGCCCAACAACCGGTTTACCAGTATCAACCGTATCCTGGGTACACTTATCAACAACCTCAGCAACCCCAGTACGGTCCGGTTAATCCTGGTTTTCCAGGAGGATATAATATCCCAAATGCGACTCCTGTTCCTAGTTATCCTGGATATCCTCCTCCTGGGGCTGGTATTGTGACTCAGAGTTTTAGAGATCCTAACCGGCAGTTACCGTTTATTGCGACTTTAGATTTACCCGACTTGACGCGCCTAACGAACGATCCAATTCAATATCTTCAGTTCTGGCCGCCAATGCCAAATAAGTTGCCCAGCGATATACCCAAGTTCGAAGGTAAGTCTGGAGAGGATCCGTCTAATCACGTGATGACTTACCACCTCTGGTGTGCATCAAATTCCATCTCAGATGATTCCATCCGCTTACGTCTTTTCCAGCGTACACTCATTGGTCTCGCAGCCAAGTGGTACATTGAGTTACCACGGGCCTCTTTTTACAACTTTAGCCAGTTAGCTACCTCGTTCTTAACTCATTTTCAGTTACCAGTCAGATACGATAATGGTACAGAATTATTAACTTCGCTAAAACAATCGACATCCACGTACATTTCTGATCACATCCATGAGTGGAGACGTCGAAGAAGATTAGTGAAAGTTTTTATCCCGGACCAAATCTTAGCTGAATGGTTTGTCAAATCATTATTACCAAGAATTACTGAAGATGTAGCTAAGGCCGGAGTAGTTACTGAGGAGCAAGTCATTGCTCAGGCACAATACCTTGACTTAGTTTACACTCAGTCGGGTACGTTACACGAGAAAATTCCGGATCTTCCAAAGTCAAACCAAATCGCTGCTGCTCCTTCGGGATCTCATGCCGCTGATGGTATGATTGGTATCGTGACTACGAAGAGTAAGAAGAAGTCTTCCAAGACCTCCAATACTCCAATTATCACTTTGCCTGATTCTCCGACAGGAGAGTCTTCTCCTCCTGAACTTACCGCCGACATTCACGCTGTAGAGTCATCTACGGCCAAATCAAAAAACGGTGGAAAGAAGAAAGGAAAGAAGAAGGCTAAAGCAGACAAGGCTCCAAAGGAGAAAACGGAAAAGTCGGAAACCAATGACGAAAAGCGCAAACCTCGATATCCTTGTCTTATTTGTGAAGAAGATCATTTTACGAGAGACTGCCCTCATCGGGCCGAGGTAGTGAAAATAGTCAAAGGTTCTCCCACTCCTGCTGTGTTAAAAAATCCATTTCCAGAGCAGGAGAATAAGATGATAGGTTCTTCTTCGAATGCCAGTGAAGAACCCATTTTGATGATGTCTCATGTCAGGATTGCGACTCGATCGCAAGATTATGGTAGTAAGGCTCCTGTTGATGGTAAGGAAGCAGAATCTTCTCACTCTAACCCATCAACCTCAGCTCCTGGTTCCGATCCACTACAGATCGAAAAACCTAACCCAGACTTAGTGATTAAGCCGCCCGCCAAGGGTGTACTTCGAAGGTCTGCTTTCAATCCACATGCGAGAGCAGCCCAGAATTACAACATTGTTGAAGACTTAGCTGTTTCACCTTCAGCAATGTCGGCACTCGAAGTGCTGCAATCATGTCCAGCGCAACGAAAATTGCTTTTGTCGGCTATTGGAGCTGTCGATGTTCAGGACCCGAACCTAATGATCTTTGATCTAGAAAATAGTACACCGCGTCTCCCCCATCAAATGGCTTTCCAAATTCCAGTGATAGTCAAAAACAGGCCTATTCATCGGACTGTGATTGATGAGGGAGCTTCTACGTGTATTATGTCGATTCAATGTTGGAGATCGCTTGGTTCTCCTTCGTTGAACCAATCCCCCACCATCCTTAAGGCCTTTGATGGCCGTGGGTTCCGTCCGTTTGGTATTCTACAAGAATTGCCTATAGGGGTCGAAGGTAAAACCGTTAGTCTGGATGTGGAAGTGGTTGATGCCCCTCTAGACTACAACCTTCTTTTGGGTCGAAGTTGGTCATATGCTATGACAGCGGTCGTTTCATCGGTCTTCAGAGTCATTAAGTTTCCACATAACGGTAAGATCGTGACTATTGATCAGCTGACATACTTTTCATCCGACCCAACCTCTTCAGAAACTATCCAGCATGTTGGTAAAACGACAATCCCTTATAGGGACATTGGTGTAGGTTTAGTTAAGGATTCCGGTTTACTGGGAACTTTTCCTCTCCCTCCACTCAATGCAGACCCTTCGTTTGCAACAATTCATATGATCACGTCAGAAAACATTATTTATGATGATCCTTGGTATGTTCCATCTGACTCTGAGCTAGACTCACTCGGTGATGTTATGCCGTTGAGTCCGTATGAGATTGCTTATGAAGCTCTTATGTCTTTTACCGACTTTCATTCAACCGAAACCGACCAAATGAATGTGGTCAGTGAAGAGTCACTTTTCACCTCACCCTTAGAACGGATAACGTTTCCCGAAGAAGTGTCATCTGACGAACAACTTCGCGAAATCCTAAGTGTAGATGATCTACCATGGGAAGATCTCCATCACAGATCTTCGTTTTTACCTAAGGATGATGCATTTGAAAATGATTTTTCATCTATCTTTACCGCTGAATATGTCAAAGACGCTCAGGATCCAACGAAACATTCTGATTCAGAGCTGAATTTAGGGAATATTTCTCGTACTATTCCCATTGATATTTCAGTGAAGCCCGGAATCGAGGAGAACATTCATATAGGTGCCGCATGTACTGAAGAAGAAATCCAAACTTACAAGGCCCTATTCCAAGAATTCCGCGACGTGTTTGCCTGGTCTTACGAGGAAATGCCGGGAATTGATCCTGCCATTGTTGTTCATGAAATCAAAACCTACCCGGATGCTAAACCCATTCGGCAACGGTTGCGTCAGATTCACCCTCGAAAAGCGGCTGCGATTAAAGCAGAAGTCGAAAAGCTGTTGAAAGCAGGTTTCATTTATCCGATCCCGTTAACGGATTGGGTATCGAATATTGTTCCCGTCAATAAAAAACAAGGAACAATAAGAATCTGTATCGACTATAGGGATATCAATCGAGCTTGTCCAAAAGACAACTATCCTACGCCTTATATCGATCAAATTATTGATGATTGTGCCGGAAGTGAGATGTTTTCCTTCATGGATGGTTTCTCAGGCTATAATCAAATCAATATTCTACCTGCCGATCAACCAAAAACGGCATTCATTTGTCCATGGGGGACATTTGCTTATTGCAAATTACCTTTTGGACTTAAGAATGCCGGGGCCACTTTTCAACGGGCGATGTCTTATGCATTTCATGACATCAAGCACATTGTGCAACCCTATCTCGATGATTTGCCTGCTCATTCTTTACATCGAGCTGATCACCTTGTCCACCTACGAGCAATCTTTATGAGGTGTAGGCATTATCGAATTCGGTTGAATCCCCACAAGTGTGTTTTCTGTATAGAAACAGGTCGATTGCTGGGATTTGTTGTTTCAAAAGCCGGCATTCGCGTCGATCCCTCGAAAGTCGAGGCTATCATCAAATTGCCTCCTCCTTCGAGTTTGCGCCAACTCCAAAGTTTGCAAGGGAAAGCGAACTTTTTACGCCGATTCATCCCAAACTACGCCGAGGTCACTAAAGGTTTTACACGGTTGTTGAAACAGAACGCACAATTCTTTTGGGACGAGATTGCCCAACAATCTTTTGATGCACTTAAACACGCGTTGACCCATGCACCGTTATTGCATCCTCCCAACTACAACCAGGACTACTTCTTATACCTCGCAGCTTCGCATTCCACCATTGGAATGGTGTTAGTTCAAGAAGATGAATTCAAAGCAGAGCATGTGATATATTATCTTAGTAGAACCTTAAATCCCACTGAGTTAAAATATTCGCATGTGGAGAAATTGGCCCTGGCAGCCGTTCAAGCTGTCCAGCGTTTTCGTCACTACATTCTTCTCCGCAAAACTACAGTTATTTCGGATTGCAACCCTATGATTTATATTTTGACAAAACAACTGCTAGGGGGCAAGTACTCTAAATGGATTGTTATCCTGCAAGAGTTCGACTTGGAGTTCGAGAAGTCCAAGTCTAAGAAATCTTTAGTTTTTGCGGAATTGATGTGTGATTTCCCGAGTGCTGACACAGAGACTGTGGCAGAGGAGTCCATTGCGGACGAATCTTTGTTTCTTATTAGCACTTTAGATCCGTGGTATGGGGATATAATCATCTATCTCCAAACCCAAACCTTTCGGCCTGAAGCTTCCAAGGAAGACCGTCGAAAAATTCGGTTTCGATCCCAGCAATACAGAATTATTGGAGATACACTTTATCGCCGGGGGGCAGACTTAGTTTTTCGACGTTGTTTAACTCACGAAGAGGCTGAGAGAGTTTTGAATGATTGTCACTCTGGAGCATGTGGCGGTCATATGTCTGGGTATGCCACAGCTCAGAAGGTGTTGCGCGCTGGCTATTTCTGGCCGTCTATGTTTAAAGATTGTATCCTTGCCGTCAGAAAATGCCACAACTGTCAAGTGTTTGATCGAAAGATGCGCGCTCCACCTGCTCCTCTCCACCCTATAATTGCCGCTGGTCCATTCGCCAAATGGGGCATTGACTTTATTACTTGTAACCCTCACTCGGCCGGGGGGCATGCGTATATCATCCTCGCGGTTGATTATTTTACAAAATGGGCCGAGGCGATGCCTACATTCGACGCAAGCGGCAAGACAGCTGCAGTTTTCGTATTCAATCATATCATAACTAGGTTTGGTGTCCCACAAGCAATCATTACTGACCATGGGAGCCATTTTCGAAACGTCATGATGACTGAGCTTACAAGCCAGCTTGGTTTGCGCCACGATAGCTCTACTCCTTATTATCCGCAAGCCAACGGTTTGGTTGAGTCAATCAACAAAGTTCTAGTCATCATGATTCGACGGATCATTGGTATCCATCGAACGAATTGGCATAACATGTTATTTTCGGCGCTATGGGCATATCGAACTTCAGTGAAAAATTCAACAGGTTTCACCCCTTTCCAGCTAGTTTATGGCTTAGAAGCTGTGTTACCTATTGAATGCGAAATCCCATCACTTCAAATGGCTGTCGAATTACTTCCAGCTACTTCCGAAGAGGAGAAACGGTTATTATACTTGGCTAAATTAGATGAGACTCGACGTGACGCTACTTTAGCTATCGAGACTCACGCGAAACGAATGAAAGCTCAGTACGATAAAAATGTAACCCCTCGAAGTTTTTCGGAAGGAGACCTAGTACTATTATATGATCAAGCTAACGATAAGCTAGGTGCCGGAAAATTCGTTCCCATGTGGCATGGGCCCTACATTGTAAAGCGAAAGCTAGCAAAAGGGGCTTATGAGTTAGTTGATTTTGATGGGGACTCTTTGGGTAAACCCAGAAATGGACTTTACCTAAAGAGGTATTATGCTTAAAATGATGGGTATGGAGAAATTTTTAGATAGGTTAGATTTCCTTTCTAGCTAGCAAGTGTGTTAGTTTAGTCAGTGTGCTTAGCTTAGCGAGTGTGGTTTTTCGTCATTATTCTGGCTTATCTTGGTTTTACTCTTGATATTGTAGATGTCGACGCCTCTCCAAACATACATTGGATTTGCTGATGGTGCTTGTCGTAATACACGGAATATCTCTTCCGCAGCTTGGGTTATCTATTCGCCCTCTGACGAGTTAGTTTCTATGCATGGGGTAAGCCTCGGTCAAACAACGAATAACATTGCAGAATACAGTGCAGTGGTTGAATTATTATCCGAATCTATTTCATTTGGAATTCGACGTTTGATAGTGAGGTTAGATTCTGAACTTGTTGTATTACAGCTTAATAGAGTTTATGCCATTAGAAATCCTGTGTTATTAAGGTTGTTTTTGAGAGTGCGTCTCTTGGAACGTGAATTTGATTACATTGAATATCAACATATTCCAAGGTCTTTGAATACATTAGCAGATGCAATTGCTTCTCGAATGTTGGACAGACATTTACGATAATCATGCAAGTAAATTTAAAAACATTTCATCACATATGTTAAACAAGATAAGCCGGTAATAGTGATATATATAGATAGAAGTGTGTCAAAAAATATATACATCGTCTTCGATCATAGGTTTAAAACACCTTATGATCGGCAAAATGATAGTACAAAAAGTCAAAAATGTCACATGTGACTACAAAAGTGACTAGTCAATCACTGGTGGTGCTCTCTGTACGACACCACTGCGCGGGCTACCTTACGCAAAAATCTCCTAAACGGTCCAGGGACCGCGACTACGAAGCGCTGAAGCCTGATAGGAATGTCGTCCATAGTAGTCTCAGGTATATCTGCCGTGAGACGCTCTAGATCATGCTCCAACTCAGCTAGTACTTCTGCTGTCGCGTCCTGTGGGGCCGGTACCGGTGCAGCTGGATGTAGTCTATCATAAGGCCGGAGGTTGGCTGGACGCTGTGGACCAACATCTGCATTTTGAAAGATTTACTATTAGTTTTGAGACGATATATATAAAAATACAAAAAAATACATAACTAGAAAACTTGTGAAAATAAAAGTACCTCTGTCGTCCCATTGTTCTCCCTGTGGAAGAACCATGTCCGGATCACCTCTGAAATCCATTCCGGCATACGGAAAGTCCTGTATCACAAAAAGCTGGCCCTCTAACCAGTCAAAATAACTATCTGAGAATCGAACTACTGTCGCGCCCTCGTCAGGATGCCGGGCCATCACCGCAACCCATCGTATCAGCTTTGGCTGCCGAGGACCCAAGATATCAACAGTGAGTTGCTGAGGGATCAGCATTGGAATTCTCTCCAAGGCAAAGCTCACGACTATAGGCCCATATCCAAAAGTCTTTAGTCGTCCGTTCTTTGCCTTGGTCAGTTGGCTCTTCATATGAGCCGACACAGCTTCACACCAGTTGAAAATGGTGCCTTGGTAACAGTCAATTGCCATCCGCATTTGGGATCCGGAAGCAATGTGTAAAGCGGCCGCGCCGCAAATTCTGGTAACCGTGAACGCTATGACTTTGAGTTCCGGTAGAGTGATGTGTTTTATCTCTATGCCTTTTGAATGGTGAGCCCCAGGTGTGCACCAATCCTCGCGGAGACTATCAAGGGATTGGCCACCCGGCCTAGTCCCCGCAAGACTGAGTTGCTCACCTCTGTTTGGCAAGCCAGTGAGAAAGTATACATCCGAGGGCTCTATCTCGAGCTGGTGCCCTCCTATGTAAAAGCATTGTTCTTGTACGTTCCATCGCTCAACCAGCCATTCCAAGAATCTTACCTGGCCCCTCATGCCCGGTATGGTCCAATATTTGTATAATCCGCATGCTCTTAGGGCATCCAGGGAAGGTTGATGATTTATTGCAGCTTCATCTTCCTCTACATGCTCTCTTTCTCTCCAGTCTAACATGATTAATGCCCTGCATATCAAAAATAGCAATTAGAAATTGATTTGGGAATTTTTGGTGGTTTTTTGAGAGAGTTGGGGTTTTGAAATGCGCGTTTCTCGGAGGACGCACCCCGGCTTTGTAGCACAGGGCGCCCGGACGCAGCTGGCCTGAAGGCGGGCTGCGTCTTCCGACCGTTTTCCCGTATGAGAAAAAGTCGGGGGACGCAGGTCACCCGAAGGGCACCTGCGTCCGCCGAGAGGCGCATTCCAAAACCAAAACCCCCCCAAAAAATGAAACTAAAACCTAAAAATTGATTCTAAACGGATAGAAATGCAGAGTAGGATGTGTAAAATACCTGGATGAGACGGCGTTCGATTCCGACGGTCAGATTTTCCGCAGCGACCACGGGAAGTTTCTTGTCAAAAGCTCCTTTTTCAACCTCAACAGTGAAACGGTAAAAATGACATGGTAAAAGGTCTTTTTATAGGTTTTTTGGATGAATTAGTTCATTTTTTACCATGAAAAGATGTTTTTGAATGTATTTTTGCCTATTTTAAACAGGTATGAGTAATGTGTCGCTTTTGTGCAGGACAAAGGGATTTCGAGGGAAATTGTAATTTTTCACAAACAAAAATATCAGAGTCATCTTTTAAGCCCTTTTCTGACTCCTAAAACATGAAAAGATCGCCGAGTGTTTCTTTTTCACTCGTTAAAACGGAATTAAAAGACGGTCCCCTTTTAGCTCTTTTCTGACCGCAAAATCAGGAAAAGATTGCCGGGTTTTTGTCGTTTCAAACTCGATAAGGAAATAAAACGACGTGTCCTTGATCGCTTTTTACTTTTCAGGTTGACGACACTATTATGAAAGTACTCCTTGGTCGCAAGATCAAGCGGTTCCCCCAGGTATTATTTTATACTTTTTCGGGCTTGAGGGACACAAATATACGAAAAAGTTCAACGTGGAGTCTCCTTTAGTTTTTTCAGACTCTCTAAAATTGAAAAACGCCGAGTTTCTCCTATACTGGGCTCGTTAAACTTTTACAGTAGAGGACCTGTTCAATTACAAACAGGAACGAACCACTCCTTCCTAGGGTTCGAATTTAAACTAGGTTGGACTCGTCCGAAGGATGAGCTTATAATCAAGCATATGTTATCCTCCTCAAGCTTGTTAAAAATAAAGAGGTACTTGCCAGAAATGGTGGGGGAAAAGAGAGAAGAATGAACCTGTTTGTCACCTTTTGTCTCAGAAGAAACTTTATTACCACTCTTGAACACGACACTTTTCATTCACCTGGGTTGGGAAATCTTTTACCTCACAGTTGACCAAATCACTTTGAAAGTCTTTAACCGGGTTCCGGGATTAACTTTGAGTTATTCGTCACCAAGCCATCTGTTGTGTCGTTATGTGTTCAAGAGGTCTGCAAGCAAAAACTTTCATCTGCAAAATACTTGTCATCCATTTGACCATCCCTGAGTCAGTCCTTACAGCAACATTTCTTCAACTTGAACAATGATTTCGTGTTGTGGGCTTGCCTGCAACGGGTCGCTTTCTATCGACATCGACACATTATCTAGAAAGATGACTTAGGAATCGACAGTACCTTGAAGTCTGCATGCATCAATGGCAGGTTTCTCGCCTTTGACGTCAGTTTACATCATTGACTTTCGATCAAAGGATTCCGTGAAGTGTTCGACATCAAAACATCTATTCACATTTCACGGGTTGTGCTTGGTACTTTGAGACCATTGACATTACTGGTGGTTTCTCTCACGCTTGTTAACAGTTTACATCATTGACTGGTAATCAAGTGGTTTCTAACATGTTCGACATCGAATCATTTAATCACATGGCTAGAATCGTACCAATTCGGGAAGTAGAAGTGAAGACCCTGGATCTAGTTTCTACCATCCAGGCTGCGAGGAGTTTTGTATTCATTATCTATGTAGACTAATCATAAACAGATGGCTGCGTCCATACTGTGTCTACAAAAGTCTATAAAAATGATGTACTGCAAGATCATTCCTGTATCAGAATAGTTAGTCCATTAGTTAAAGTTTTGAATCTGAGTATGGGAATGCCTACCTCAGTGATGATATAATCTTATCCATGTATTTTGTGTTGAAAATTGCAGGTTCCAACCAGGCCATCCACAAGACAATCCTTGAAATGATAAAGCGCTTCACCCTTCCTAGAATTACAAAACCCTACTCTATTCCAGGCTTCGCACTTTAGGGGGCAATCTGTTACACTAAAAAATGTCACCTTGACTACTTACAGTTAGTATGGCTCAAATCAACAGTCATGCTACCCTCTTAGGCAAGTCTTATGCCTCTGTTATCCATCTCAAACTCAAAGAAGAGAGAAAGTCTTGTAAAAACTATGTTTATCTCTGGGGTCGCAGGTTCTCTCTAGCCTTACCTGCGGGGACGCTGACCTTGTTCACAAAATCTGCGTCCATGGACGCTCTGTATGTTAAGGGACAGGTGCGTCCCTCTGTAAAAGGCAAAATGCGCGAGTTTTATCTTGAAAAAGTTACTTGTGGTTACTTCTAGAACATTCTAGAGGTCGGTTTGATGAAATGGATGCGCCTCCAGTTGGTTCATGTATCTCTATTAAGGGGGAACTTATCCCATCAATAAGGGAGCTATCCCACCCAAAGAGGGGGATGATCCCATTGATAGTGGACCTGAATAACCTCTTTACAGCACTATAAATAAAGGCATTGAGCCAGAAGGAGAAGAGGTTGGAGCTATACATTTTCTTTGGGTAAATGCTGCAGGATTTAGGTCTTCCATTAGAGCCTTTGTGAGGAGAGATTGTCTTCACTTGATTCTACTTGGGAGAGGGTGAGCTTTGTCAAAGTAGAGGAAAACCCTTGATGGACCCTGGGAGGAACTTGCACAACACCAAGGCCAGGTTGTAAGAGTTTCTTTGTTTCGTTATTAATACAAACTGGTTTATTTTTCTCAATAGCTTGTGTTAATGAGTTATTTCATGTGTTCCTTGGTCTGCATGTTGAATATATGTTTTATTATATGAAATGCAAGTGCTTGGTAATTGTTTGATTGTTTGTGGTTGCAGGATTGACTTGAAGGAGGAGCTCATCCGGATCGTCAAGAACGGACTTCAACAACAGCGTTTTGGAATAAGGTAAGCCTAAACACTTGTAGTTTTCATGTTGTAAAAGGTGTATTTAGAGAAAGATCACTCCATTTTGTCTTGTTTGTCATTAGAACGTCTTAGACTTCTAGGAAGGTCAGTCGTGTCCGCACCCTTGACCAATTCCGTGTGACAAGAAGGAATAATCTGAGGTAACCACAAACCAATCTTCAGACTCAGGTTCTAGCCAACCTAAGTCTAGAGATGGCTCTCTCTTTATAATTTAGCTTTGTATTTATGAGATTTTAGGCTAGTTCTTAGTGTTCATGGGGTTTTGATTTTAGATTGAGTGGTGGAATTCTAGGAGTAGATGGATAGAGCTAGGTCTTCAAGCCATTGGGCTATGGAGTCAATAAAAGGATAACATAACTGGATCAGATCATTAAAGGGAATGTTCACAGGGCAGGCTAGCAAAGAAAAAGGAAAATGTTCAGGTCTAATGGGTGAAATGATTCTAACTAGGGTGAAAGGGCACTTAAGAATCCTTGGACCGGGATCAGAATGAAGAAAAGAGGGTGATCATGAGCAAAGGGAAACTAAGAATCCTTTACTATAGACCAAATAGGAAACTGCAGAAGCTAAGGAGCAATTAAGAATTCCCTAGCTAAGATAGTTTAGTAGAAAATATTCAGAATGTAGACAGTCAAGACAGAGTGCATTTAAGCAATTTCTGAAATATCATTCCTAGTTATACATTCAGATTTTTAGAAAAACAAACATGATTATGAAGGAAATAAGAAAAGAGAACAATAAACATGAGAGAATACTTATTTGATTTTCGATTTACACAAGAATCCTGTAAAATATTTGATCTTTATTCCTTGATCCAACAAGCCAATCCAGTCATTAATACAATAGAACTCTAATTTGAGAGAAAAAGTATATAGAGATGTCTTGGAATCCACCCTAAATACTTCGAAATGTGAAGTATTTATACAAAAAATAATTACAAGATATCTCATAACAATCTAAGATTTAATCTAGGGAATCAAAATATCTTCAAGCACGAAGATAGAGACAGATGGAAAACTGCATCATGTTGTCCCTTTTATTGTGGTAGTGCTGGTTGTTGCAGTTGAGTTGTATCCCTTTAAGTTGGGTGATAGTTGTACACTGGAATATTCTTCACTTTGATATTTCACTGACACTCTTCGACTCTGTTACTCTTTGACCTTGCTGATCTATCTTTTACCGGTTTCATCTGGATGCCTTCAGAATTACTATGGTAACTTTCTGATGTAAAACTTTTCATATTAAATCTGTCATTTTTTCCCACCATTCATCCTCAAGTAACTTTACTTTCAACATTCTTCTATAAATTTTGTCTGCCTCTATGTATTTTGCAAAATTGGGCTTGGTGACAAACAAATGTTTCACCTCATGCTCTAAAAATATAAAGTTTTCAAAAGTGTCATATAGTACTCTCCCTGTTGGCAAGGCTTTGATACCTGAAGAGCTTTCTTGTTCCTTGGCCAACTTCCTGAGTCTATCACTGTAGTCCAATTGGGTCATGAGTTTATCATGGATGACCATAGGACTGGGAAGGCCTTTGTCCCTCAAAATTTGAAATTTATCCATGAACTTGTCAATGGATACCTGCATGTTATGGCATTTTTCTTCTAAGTTGAGCATGAGATTTCTTTTGGAAAGAACCTTTTTAACCTCTAGGATGGCTTCAATCCTATCCTCTATGCCAAGCTCATGGAGCTCATATCTATTTTTTTATTCAGGAGGTGGATGAGTCGATTGCATCCTTAGGGATATCACCCAACTCTTCCCTTACTTTTTGGATAGCCTCAATGGATAACTTCATCAATTTCGTTTACTCATATATAACTTGAATTGATGGCCAAATATCATTGACAGAGTCAATGATATTGGCCCAGAGCATCTCATTAGTCTGTCCTAGTGGCTTCTATAGTGTTAAATATTTTTCTAGGACTTTGATTTTCTCTCCCATCCTTAGGGCATTTTGCTTTTCTTCTCTTTGTTGAATTTGAGCAAGCTTATAGTCAGTTTCTAAGCTTTCCACTTTCTCCTTTAGCCTTTTGAGCTCTGTTTCCTGGATTGACATCTCCTCCATGGCTTTTACTAGCTCTGATGTTTTCTCTGTTGGTGTGCCTGCTACTGTAGATTCAGTTGTGATTGGCAGTGTTGTGGCAGGTGGAGCTGTAGGTGCCAATGATGTTGCCAATGTAGAAGGAATTGCAGTAGAAACAATGGGAATGGCAGTCCTAGAAGTGGTGGCCAAGTCACTTTGTTTGGACTGAATCAAGATGTCTAACTCCTTCTCTGTCTCTTTTAGTTGGTCATTTAGCTTTAGGACCAAGTCCATGAGCTCTTCATGTCCCTTTTGTGCCTCCAGGACTTCTACTATTTGTGGATGATGCAACTGGGGAACCTTGAGCTGCTTCTTCAGAGTAATTATATCATCATTCTTCTTATTTATTAATTTTTCTATGGCCTTTACATCTTTGGGATTGTGTCCCAACTCAATTACTAAGTCCTCTAAGGACTTAATTCTGGTACCTTTAGCCTATGAAGTGGCCTTCTCCAATTGGAACCGTGTTGATATATTATTCAGGGAGTTTTGCAATTGGTGGGCAACGATGGCTTTCCCTGTCAAGGTGGAGTAAATCATCTCCCCTGTCTGCTTTTGCAACTCAATCTGGTCAATAGGATGAATGTCCTTTGCCAATACTTCGAAGTCTATCTTTTTGAAGTCTGTTGTTGTTCTTGGTTGCTGAGTAGTGGGCTTCATGAATGTCATCTTCATTTTCCCCTCTTTAACATCAAAGGCTGACATAAGCCTTGTTTGATTGGTAGGGGTCATCTTCAAATACTGTGCATAAGTTTGGGCTTTCAACCTCTCATTTTTGGCTTTTATTTCTTTGTACCTTTCTTTGATATCCTAGTCTTTGTCTGCTGGCATTCTGAAAGAGGATACCTCCACACTTTGCTATCTTTCCAATATCTAGGTATGTGATGTGGAAGGTTCTAGGATGCCTCCAGAGGGAGTGGCATGCCTGCTTCCTTCTCTTTCTGTGCTTGTGACCTCAACTGTTTCCTCTGTATATTCATCTTTAGAGACAATATTTACTCTTTGTATTTTAGCCTAACTAGTCTCTGCATAGGCCTGTGATGCTGCTCTTCCTGAATTAGTGGCCCCTTCCCTATTTCTTTTGAGGCCTTTCTCCTCATTTAGAGGAGTTTGTAAGACTGGGGGGGGTACTCATGGTGAGATCTGGTCCACCTGTTTGATTTGGCT
Source organism: Pinus tabuliformis (assembly GCA_031772625.1). Lineage (NCBI taxonomy): Eukaryota > Viridiplantae > Streptophyta > Pinopsida > Pinales > Pinaceae > Pinus > Pinus tabuliformis. The sequence continues at coordinate 682,820,288 of CM062820.1, read as the reverse complement.
CCTCTGGCAGGTCTGGTTCTCTTGATTCTTCTTGTGCCTATGATTCTTCTTGTGCCTGTGATTCTCCTGGCACATGTAGGAAAGAATCCTCATCAAGCTGCTTCTCTAGATAAATTAAAGTGTTTTCCACAGCAACTTCAATGCTATCCCTGTCTTCTAAAGTGTTTTCCACCCATTCCAGTTGGTTGGCATACTTTTCTATTTCAGGGATATGGTGATGAATGTAGGGAGCCATCTTGTTTTTCTATCTTCTGTTGTAGATGAAATCCAAGGGATCATACCTCCATATGAAGCTCTGTTTTAGATTTAACCTTTGAAGGCTTTGATTTGCCTACTTTCCAGCTTGTCAACTATTACAAATGAAGGGACCTAATTGGTCTTTTATTCTGAGCTGAGCCTTCTTTTTGGCTTTGACAAAGTGTACCTCATTTGAATTGCTTATTTGTGTGTAGTACTATAGAGAAAATAACCTAATTGGGAGGTATTTGGGTAGTTTGTATGGGGCCAACTCATAGCCATAAATCCTAATTTCAGTATGGTTTTGGTACAAGTACTAATCCCCCACTTTGGATTGTTTTGAGAGTTGTAGGATCCTTATTATATCTGAAATGATTCTTTGAGGAGAGCTTCCTAGCAGCATTGTCATAATGGGATGTACAAATAAGTATATGAAGTCTGTATATGAATATGGGGAGTCATATTTATGGATCAATGGAGTCTACAAAATCACTGACCTAAGGTGACCTTTTGTATCAAGCTTCTGAAGAGTAAATGTGAACTTATCAGCTTGGTAGTATAGAAAGAGGTGATACAAAATAGAGGAATACTTAAAGACTCTCTCATTACTCATCTTAAGAAACTGGTCATGCATCCTATCGGCCATAAACTTGGCATAATCATAAATGACAGCAGGAGGTTGTCCTGGAGTGAAGATGGACATGAAAGCCAAGATGATTTAATCTATATACTCACTGGTGGTATAACCTAGGATACTGGATATCATTGCTACAATGTCTTGGCCAAATTTTGAAAATATGGTATACACATATGGAGGAGGATCTTTTGGAATATGCTTTTCTTCTACAATGAAGGTTCAGAACATCTCAGCAAGTTTTGTACTGGTAAGCTTGGGGAATCAGTCTAATAGGTCTCCAATTGAAATAGGGGTTAGGTTTTTCCCTGGTTGAAGTTGCAACATTTCATTAATTGATTCAGTAGTGATGGTGAAAAGTATGGTTTGGTTAGGGGACATCACTGCCCTTTCACTAGGGATATATTTTGCATGGTAGTAATGGACAATTTCTGGGAGAATATGAACTTCAGGGAATTGGTACTTGGGTAAATTGGACTCCTAAAGACCAATTTTATCAACATGCTTCAAGTATTGGTCTTTGTATCGATAGTATAATTTGAGAGGGGATTCATGGACATAGGTGTCCTTGATTTGGAAATCTTTATTAGCCAGGGGGAGGTGGTCTAGGTCCAGGTGAGGAGTAGAAATAGGTCTAACATCCAAGGTGATTGGAGCGACCATTCTCAGTTCTTGTGGATTTTAGAATGGGGGAGGAAATTTTTTTAGTTTGTTAGGGAAATGGTGGTTCAATTCCAGGTGGGTTTGAGCTACTAGAGTTTCTTTTTTATTTTAATTAAGAAAACTCAATGACTGGTTTTGAAATTGACAGGGTGTTTCAATGAATTATGGTTTAAATTGAAGAAAACTGGGTCTGAGCCGGGTGATTGGCAACCGTGAATGGTCGAAAAGGATTCAAGCAGGCTGGAAGGCAATCTGGGAGCTTTGTGGCATCTTCAGGGTGCAATTGTATGTGGGTTGATAGCTTCGACGTTCGTAGGTGCATGCATGGAGGTTTACAGTTGAAAATATGATAAAAACAAATGATTTGGGGCTTTTTGGTTTTATGCGGGAAAGTCAAAATCGGCGGGTACGAGTGAACATTGGTTGTTTGTCGTGTAGTAGGGTGAACAATAGCTATTTTGGTGTGTAGCGAGTTGGCAGTAAGTGGTTTCTTCGCACAACTTTTGGGTTCTTGGTGGTATTAAGGGAGGCCGCTCGATTCCATTCATTGAGTGACACGTAGCCTCGGGGACCCATTGGAAAACAACCCATTTCGGGCGGGTAACATTCGGACGTCGGGCCCTTCTGAAATGGATGAGGACTGTTAGATGTGGAGGGGAGCGATCGTGCAGCGATCGGGCAGTGGAGTTGCACGAAGGGTAGTGGGAGGCCCGACGGGTAATTAAGTGCGGTGGTTTTTATTTAATGAGGGTTTAAGGCAAGGTTAAGGTATCGAGGTGATTAGCGGCGGGATTTAGTTTGGTTTTTAGACTAAATTAATCACAGGTCGATTAGTTAGTGGATTTTGGGGGTTTTGGGTAATATTATAGTTTATATATTTAAACTAGGGTAGGGTTAATTAATATTGCGGGAGTTACATATAGACGAGGAAAAGGGGTTTTTATTTGGGATTTAATAAATAAATTAGTAATTAGTCAAATGAGCGGAAGGGGCACAATACCCTAGGTATATGATATTTTATGTTTTATTGCTTTTCCGATAATAACATAAAAACTTATGATATAGTGCTTTTGTGGGTTTTTTTGATATGAAAATGATTTATGTGGGGGAATGAACACCTTTCCTAGGTAAAAGTAATTTAACCTTAGGAAAAGAGTATTATTAAGTAAAATGAATGAACTGAAGAATGAATGTTTATGAGGGGGTTTTAGTACTTATTGCCTATAAGTCATTGAACTGAGGGTCCGGTCCCTCCAAAAGTTAGAGAAATGCTTTGAGCCTCTTTGACCTAGGGTTTTTAGGTACTTTGATCTTTATTGTAGGAAATTAGTTAAGTGAAAGGTGAAATGAATAAGGAGGTTAATTAATTGTCTTTGTAAATCTCATGCATGCTTAATTGCCCATTCACATTTGGAACTTGTATGATGAGAATAATAAATATGTTTTTGTCTAATCAATCATCATACTTCTGCAACCTTTCTTCTACTTACCCACCTACTCATCCTACCATTTTTACTTCTCTTTATTAGGGTGCATTTGAGCTAGCAAACCCTTATCAAACATTTTTCTTTTTCTTTACAATATTAAACTAACAAAATCTAACCTTATTACATCCAAGGGCTCAGATTAAACAGTTGAGCTCATTTTATTTACTCTGCCTATCTAATTATTTGTCAAGATTAAACAGTTTGGTCAGATATTTATTCTCTATCTATAGACATGAAATTGAAACATGAAATATCCAAGTTTAAACATTTTGACTATCATGGATTGTGGCAAAAATCACAAACTACACACAACCATTTATTGTTAGATGATCCAAAAATACAATTTTATCATAGGTTATAAAATTAGAATAAAATAATTATTAATTTAAGATATTAAATTAATAATTATTATTCTAGAATGTTTAATTATTTAATGGAGACTTTTAGAATTAGCATATTGTTGTAACTAGATATGACTCTCCAAATGTGTCGTATCTTAGGCTCTATTTTAGGAGATTAGTTAGCTAGTTGGTTTGAATAGCATTTATTGTAAATGGACACTTGTTATTTAATAAGTGATCCATAATTAGAGGTAGTTAGGACATGGAGCTTATAAAGAGCTCATTGCAAGAGTGTTTGGTGGTTCGGGTGTAAACTCTTGCAAAATCAATTATGTAATTGTTTTTTTCTGATTAATAAAATTACGTGTTTGAGGACACTTCTGCCATTATTGTGGTATCAGAGCTCCAGTAATGATGCAGTTGATTTGAGGAAGAGATTCCAGCATTTGATTTGAGGAGGAGATTCCAGCTCTATCAGATCGTGGAAAAACTCAACTCCGTTGAAGTGATCAGCAAAAATTGGTATGAAATTTGCAACAAATTTTTTTTTATTGATTTTAGATCTGCCAATTCTAAAATCATTTAAAAAAAAAAAAACTGCAAATGCAAATCTGTATGATAGCGCTGTATATTTGAATTTTCGCACCACATGTATTTGTGTTTTCACAAACCTCATATTGCCAGTCCACAAAACATAGACAGCAGGGGAGTAGGAAGTCACAGATGTTGCTTCTGCACGTCAAGAGAGAACGACTATAAACGTGGGGTGTTCAAATGCTGAGAGCCTGCGTGCGAAGAGCAGGTCAATGCGCGTGAGAGCAGATCCAAGGCGCTTCAGTGCAACCTCATGCCAACTAACCCCATTCTATTATCGTATTTGTGTTCTTCTTTTAATTATCCAATTTTTATAATAAGCTGCCGACTGTCTCTTAGAATCAAAACGATTCCAGTAGCTGCGCCTGGTGCATGGTCTTCCTCTACATGATCCTTGAAGTCTTCATCATCGTCAAGAAGAGTGATAATTCCGGTTCTCTGTGCTGGACAATGTTCAAAACATGGAGAATGATTAAATGTATGACATAGATTTCTGAATGACAGAGAGAAGCGTTCTCATAACGCTGTATACGGAAAAAGGAACCAGATGCGAAGCGATTCAAAATGTGACAAGTGGTGTCGCATTTTGAAAAGCACTCTGAGAACTGATTTGACTTTGTCTGAGGTAAGCTGGCTTGCCAGCCATCGAAGGACAACATTCTCACAATCATCCACTACAGATTGTTGAACGGGTGACACTCGCACATCATCTGGACTAAATAACCCAGGCACCTTCAAAGCAAGTCTTCTTGCAACTTCTGAAATGGCAGGCTGACAAACAGGGTTGCAACATTTTTTCATTGGATCCACTGTTTTGCAATCAGTCAAAAGTTTACTCTCATTAATTTCTTGTTCAACCTCTTTTACATTCTTAACAGGACAAGAGCCTTCAGTGAGTTTCGATGGTTGAGCTGAACAAATCAAAGGAAGACTTCCATTTGCACCCTCACTAGTCAAGATACGTTGAACATCTGAAAAACAGTAATCTGCAGTAGTTGTATTCAAAGCAAGCTGCCCATTGACTTTTTTGGACTTCCCAATAAGGATATGAAACAGTAATCTGTGGTTTTTGTTGGATTTGTTCCATGACACTACAGTGTCGAAAGTTGAAAAAACGGCACCGTGCAAGAATTGAATCTTGATTTTTTCAACAATCTTGAAGGTGGCAAGGATGAATGTATGGAAGCTGAATTAAATTTGTAATATTGTATTGTGCAGAAATATGGTGATTTTTTAATTTTAGGAATTTATGGTTGATGGAGCAATAAGGTGATTGTAATTTTTTGGAGCAATAAGGTGTTTTTTTTTTTTTTTTTTTGTAATTTTTTGAAGGAGATAAATGTAACTCAAAGTAATTTTACTTTGAGGGGGGGTAATTTTTTTTTACCAGATTGTGCAAAAGCACCATTGTAAAAAGTCAAATTTTGAAAGTTGCCCTGTAAAAATTTGAGAAATTGACTAGAGCCAAGTGCAAAGCTCAGTCAATATTCTCCTGTTTTGACGACTATTCGAGGGTCAAGGCCAAGCCCCGATAGATCGTGTTTTTTGCGTGGTGTGTTGTGTTGACTATCTTGTCCTTTCTGTTCTGATTCTTGGTGCGACGCTTCAACGCTAAAATGTCTAAGTTGATTAATTTGTTTTCTGATTCCGACAAACTAGAAGGCACCAAATCTTATAAAACATGGCATCGTCTCATCGAAAGCACACTCATTTACAATGAATTATGGCAGGGAATATGTGATGGAGATGTTAAGCCGAATAAACCCACAGATGCAGATGCACTGGCAAAATGGGAAATCAAGAATGCTAAAGCCTTAGCTCTTATTAAATCGTCTGTGAATGATGAAATGTATGTCCATATAGAAAATGCCACAGATGCATGGACTGCCTTGAAAACTTTTAAAGACCTCTTTGATACTCAGCCTGAATCAAAGAAGGTTGATCTACAGTTAAAATTGTTGCAACAAAAATTAACTGAAGATGGTGATATTCTTGAATATCTCTCCAGACTTAAGAATATTAGGCAGGAAATTATTAATGTTGGTTTTCCCACAATTGATGATAGCTTTATGGTCACAATTGTAATTGCTGGGCTTCCTTCTTCCTATACGCATTTTTTAGAAACTTTACAAGTAACTGGGAAATTAGAAAAACTAAAGTTTGATGAACTTTGTGAAATGTTAAGTCAACATGATAAAACTTTTGGGAAGAAGAAGAAAGTTGGTGAAGATGTTTTTCTCACAGAGGCCAGCACTAGTAAGTCATCAGCAGATAGTTCTCGAGGAAGAGGTAGAGGGAATCAGAATCAAGCAGCACATAATCGAGGTCGAAGCCAAAGCAGAGCCAACAATTTTAACAGAGGAGGAAGAAATAATTTTCAAGGTAGAGGAAACAACCAAGGAAGAGGAAATTTTCAAGGACAGGGATATAATAATCAAGGTAGAGGACAATCTCAAAATAGAGGTCAAAGCAGAGGCAGAGGACAATCTTCAGGAAGAGGAAGAGACTTAATTCAAATTGTATGTTGAAGATGTAACAAAGTTGGTCATTATGTTGAAGATTGTCGAACATCACTTAATAAAATTCCCAAGTTTCAACAGCATTCAGCACAATTTGCAAATGATCAAGATGAAGATAACTCAGAATATGTTTTTACTTCCTCACCAGCATCACAAATTTCATCCCATCTTAGAAGTGACTATGAAGATGCCTGGATCTTGGATTCCGGGGCAACTCAGCACATGACTTGTCGACGTGATTTTTTCTGGAATTTTCAAGAATTCCAACTTAATTCAATTTTTCTTGCTGATGATACAAAACATACTCCTTATGGAAAAGGAGTAGTAAAAGTTTTTCTCCCTGACATTGGAGAAAAAATGATTTCCAATGTATGGTATGTACCCAGTTTCAAGAAAAATTTTCTCTCTTTAGTCACGATTCGACAAGCAGGACATCAAGTGATTATGGAAGATGGTTTAGTGAAGATTAATTCAGTGAAACAGAAGTTGAAAACAGTCATGATAGGTTATGAAGATGGAAAACTGTTACGGATGAAAGGGACAATTATTCCAAGGCATTCTGATTTTGCAGGGGCAGCGACTACAGGTATTTCACCTATGAGACTATGGCATGTAAGATATGGACATTTGAATTTTGACAGTCTTTCTCAATTGCAAAAACAAGGAATGGTTAAAGGACTTCCCACATTCAAAAGGGAAAATGCAAAATGTGAAGCTTGCATTTATGGCAAACAAAATCGAGAAAGTTTTCCAACAAGTTCATGGCATGAAAACAGGCGGCTACAACTAGTTCACAGTGATGTTTGTGGTCCACTACAAACTTCATTTGGTGGTTGCAAATATTTCTTACTATTCATTGATGATTTCAGCAGAATGACTTGGGTTTACTTCTTGAAGAACAAGTCAGAAGAATTTGATAAGTTTAAACTTTTTCGCCAACTTGTTGAAAATGAAGTCAAAGAAAAGATAGGTACTCTCAGGACGGATAATGGGGGAGAATTCACTTCAAATGAATTCATAACTTATTGCAGTGAAAATGGCATAAGACGACATCTCACTAATGTTTACACTCCACAGCAAAATGGAGTAGTCGAAAGAATGAATCGCACTTTGTTAGGAATGGCGAGATCCATGTTAACATTCAAGAGGTTAAGTCCAACATATTGGGCGGAAGCAATACATACAGCTGTCTACTTAAGAAACAGATCTCCAACTACTTCTTTAGATGGAATCACACCTTATGAAGCTTGGTTTGGTTTCAAACCTCGAGTTAAACATCTTAGAGTTTTTGGGTCAGTGTGTTATGCCTTAGTTCCGAAAGAAAAACGAACTAAGCTTGACTCAAGAAGTTTAAAATGCACAATGATTGGCTATTTTGATGAGAAGAAAGGGTATCGTCTTTTGACCAATGGAAAATTCATTGTGAGCAGGGATGTCATTTTTGATGAAACAGAGAGTAAGAGTGCTGAAGAAATTGAAAATCTTCTTCACAAATTAGAAACTAAGGGAAGTAAAAGAAATGGAAAAATGCAAAGTCAACCAACTTCACCAAATTGGTATGAACTTGATTTTCCTTCCTCTGAAGATGAGTCATCCAGTCCATCTACATCAACAACATCATCTGGGTCTTGTAGCAGTTCATTCGCATCTCCAAGCAACAGTAGTTCTTCTGACAGTGATTCTCCACATTCTTCACCTGAACGACGAACATCAGTTTATATTAATCCTCTTTACAATGATGGGGACTTTACAGAAGCACAAACAAGTGAGCACCAACTTCCGAAATGGGCAGTTCAACTTTTGAAAGATGTCAAGCCTGATGAACAGAATAAAACTGGCACTATAAGGGCACATAGAAGTGAAGGCAATTTTGCCTTGATCGCAAATGATTTTACTGAACCTTCCACATACAAAGAGGCAGTAAAACATAAAGAATGGAAACAGGCTATGGTTGAAGAATATCAAGCAGTAATTGATAACAACACTTGGAAACTTGTTGATTGTCCAGCAAATGTTAAACCCATAGGGTGCAAATGGGTTTACAAAATTAAGTATAATCAGAAGGGTGAACTTGAAAAGTATAAAGCACGACTTGTCGCAAAGGGTTTTGTGCAGCAGGAAGGCATTGATTATGAAGAAACTTTTGCTCCAACAGCTAAATGGAACACCATCCGATTAACACTTGCATTGGCCGCTCAAAAAGGATGGAAAGTTCATCAAATGGATGTAAAAAGTGCTTTTCTCAACGGGTATTTACAAGAGGAAGTGTATATGACCCAACCACCAGGTTTTGAAGTTGAAGGACAAGAACATAAAGTCTGCAAATTGATCAAGGCTTTATATGGGTTAAAACAAGCTCCCCGAGCTTGGTATGCAAAGATGGATGAATACCTTAAGAAAGTTGGTTTTCAACGAAGTAAAAAGTAAAAAGTAGTGGCACTTTGACTTGCACACTTTCATGGTCTTTTTCTTTTCTTGGCGTTCATATTATTCATCTTTTTTGACCTTTTAATTCTTTTTGTCTTTTGATTATTCTTTTATGACATACCCTCTTTACATTTTTTAATTTTCTTTTAATATGGAAACTATTTGCAGAAAGCAAAGGTATGTACATATTACAGGTTTAATCTCAGACATTCAAAACTATGACTCCTATTGGTATAGGAACCTAATAGTGGCTCCACTTGGGGATGGAATTTCCTAGTGAAATGTTAAGAACTTTGTAGACCAATGGCCTTCTGAATTGTTGTGATGTTATCCTGCAACTTTCCCTTTTCATATTTCTGCATTATTTCTATTTATGACAGTAAAACTTTTGAAGCTTAGGGCCTTCTCTTCAGGCTTCAACTTCAAAAAATCACCATCCAATCCACTCTAGACTTTTGAAAGTAAAATATGTACAAATTATTAGTGAAATCAATAACTAGGCTCAATATAGTGTTTGAGAATTCGACTATTTACTGGTCCTCCTTCTGTGCCATCCATTTCTCTGAGGAAGAAAGTATTATTACCTCTAAAAGCATAAATGATATATGGGCCTTTCCATAGGAAATCAAATTTCCCATGTTTACCTTTATCCTCTCTTCTTGAATCCCATTTTAAAACTTTGTCCCCTAGGTAAAAATCTTCTGCCTTAGTCCTTTTATCAAAAGTCTTCTTGATCCTTTCCTGCACAACTTGAGATCTGATGTACACTTCTTCCCTGGTCTGCTGTAAATGAATTGTTTGGTTGATTCTTCTTTGGATGTCATTTGGTTCAACTTGTAACTCTTGGAGTAGTTTCATCATTGGTGTTCCCAAGGAAGATGGGAAAACAACTTCCATTCCATAAACTAGTTGATAAGGACTAGTACCAATGGATTTCTTTGTGGTCAGCCTGTCTGCCCATAAGGAATTTACTAGTTTCTTGTTCCATGTTTTCTTGTTATCTTCTAACAATTTTTTGATGATATTTACTATACTTTTATTTGAGGACTCTGCTAGTCCATTTCCTTGGGGGTAATAAGCTATGGAATGGCCCAGGGTTATATGATACTTATTACAGAAATCAATCATTCTTCTGGATTTGAAAGCTGTTGCATTATCAGTGATGATCTTGGTTGGGCACCCAAATCTAGATAGGATGTTGGACTCAAGGAAGGTTATTATAATGGTATCAGTGGCTTGCCTTGATGGTATGGCTTTTATCCATTTGGTAAGATAATCTGTAGCAGTGAAGATCCATTTGTGTTGGGCAGAGGAAGGTGGGTGGATTTCACCAATGAAGTCAAGACCCCATTGTTGAAAAGGTTCTTCAACAGAGATTGGTTTTAAGGGCAAGGGTAAAAGCTTTTTCAGTCCTTCAAAAATCTGACATTTATGACAAGAGATTACAAATTTCCTTACATCAGAAAACAAAGTAGGCCAATAGAAACCAGCTCTAAGAATCTTTTAAGCAGTGGTTTTCTAGTAAAGATGTTCGCCACAGTTACCTGCACGAAACTCTTGTAACACCTTGTCAGATTCTTCTTTCAATAAATAGTTAAGAAGGATACCTTCATGATTCCTCCAAAACAAAGCATTATCAATTATGCAAAATTTTAAAGATTTCATTTTTAAAAATCTGCTTTTGGTCCTGGATAATTCAGGAGGAGCTTGTAAATTTTGTAAAACATATATGATGTCAGCATACGATGGTGATTCAATAAAGGCCTGGCTTATTGGTGGAGTCGCCATCTCCTCTCCATTATCCATTTTTGCAATAAAATTTATATCTAAGGCCTGACAGTTCGATTCAGCCATGAGCTTGGCTAAACCTTGGCCTTTGATTAGCTTTGTTGGTTTGATTTCTAGGTCATATTCTAATATAGTACCAATCCGTTTCCCTCTTTTTCCATCTGGACCATCCTTAAGTTAGGATATCCTTGACTACTGAATTGGGCACATAGGCTATTACATGAGAATATAAAATTTAAACTCTAAAATCTTTGATAGCTTTGACCAAAGAAAAGGCTTGCTTTTCCATTATATTGTATTTTAAAGGGGCATCTCTCAGGGATTTGCTAAAAAAGGAAATAGGTTGTTCATAACCCTCATCATTTTTCGGCAGTAGAACTGCAGCAATTGTGTGTTCTAAGGCAAAGGAAAATATAATGAAATCCCTATCAAACTTTGGACTGACCAAAATTGGTGTTTTTGTTAAGGCTAGCTTAATATATTCAAAGGATCTCTTAGCTTTAATGGTCCATTTTATGGTCGAATATTTTTTCAACATGTTATTCAATGATCTAATTAACTCTGCTAAGTTAGAAATAAATCTCCTAAGAAAGTTGATTTTTCCTAAAAAAACTTGTAATCCCCTAATTCTCCTAGGATGTTGTATCTGTAAGATGGCTTCAATTCTTGTAGGATCTATTCAGATACCATGTTTAGAAATTATATGGCCTAATAAATTTCCCTCTTCTAACCCAAATAAAGATTTTTTTGGATTCAAAGAAATTCCATACTTCCTACATTTGATGAAAACCTACCTTAGATGATCTAAGTGTTGTTTATAAGATTTTGAGAATACAATGATGTCATCTAAGTATATTACTAGGAAGTCATGAATTTCCTTAGCAACAGCTATGTCCATAGCTCTTTGGAAAGTAGCCACTACATTCTTTAATCCAAAAGGCATATTCACATATATGAATGTGCCCCAAGGAGTAGTGAACGTTGTTTTAGCCTGGTCATCTGGTTGAACTAAAATCTGACTGTAACCAGAAAACCCATCCAATAATGAGATTCTAGTTGACCATACTACCCTTTGTAAGATGTGATCCATTTTAGGGAGAGGGTAATTGTCTTTAAGTGAAAATTTCTTAACATTCCTGAGATCAACACAAAGTCTGATCTCACAAGTCATTTTCCTTGTGGACACCAAATTTGAAACCCAATTAGAGAATTAAGTTGGTGTTATTATCTTTTTTTTTTTTTTAACATAGTCGGGTGTTGTATTACATTTCAGAAAAAAAGTAAGGAGACTGAACTCCTGTGGTACAAAATGTTATGCCAGGAAAAACATAGAGAGGAAGTGTTACAAGATGGACAAAATTCCTCTTTGTTCCTGCCTTTTTGGACTTTTGAAAAAACTAGATAGGAGTAGACCCTAATAAACTGGAACAACAAAAAGCAACATTTACAAAGCATGTTCAGTCTATGTTGATGTGGCTGATTTGTCGAGCTATAGATTCTTCAGGCTTGTTATCAACGTCGGCTTGCTTGATCCTTGACGAGCTTGTGTAAGCTGCGTTTCTATTTTCCATCATATACTTCTGAATTTCAATGGATTCCTCTACGTGACTGCACCTGTTAGAGAGCTCATTGAACTGCTCTTGCAACGAAGAAATTCTATGGAGGAAAAAGTTAAGGTCAGCTTCGTATTTTTCATTGGTGAGCCAGTTGTGATTGTCTATCTTGGTATCCAGGATCTTCTGGTGGGCACGAATTTTTTCCAGTTTGGCTTGAAGGTCGGCGTAGTGGAGACAATCCTCACTCCTTGCCATTGCTGCAGATGGAAGATGAAGCTTGGAGCACTGAATATACCAGGGAGCTGACAAAAGATTCTTCTCTTGGAAGCACGCTGCAGGAACAAGAAAAAACACAAAGCAAGGAAGAGAAGCTAGAAATTCGGGGGGCAGCTCAAAAACTTTAGCGCATGAAAGTAGAGAGGGAAAATGCTAGGAGGAAAGCTTAGAACGAGGACGCAGGGCGACAAGAAGATAAGATATCCAAATATGTGAGAATGGATGGGAGAAGGGGGGTATAAAAAGAGGAAAGAGCACAGAGGGCCTGTCAAGGGAATGGAGGGAGAAGTAAAGGAGAAGCGGGGGAGATCACGGGTGAGGGAAGGTCGAGGCAGGAAGGGATGGGCGAAAAGAAATAAGTCGGCTGAACGAATGATTGCAAGCAGATTTATGAGATATTCTAGGTGCTGCCGGATCTCAAGGCAGATTTTGGTAGATAAGTGGATCTGATGAATCTTTGACCAAGCACAGATGTCAGAATTCTCATAATTACTGCAAGTCTGATTGAAATAACAATAAATTTTAGTCATGGTAAATAGTGCTAAGCTTCCATTGTGTTGCAAAGAAGTCTACCCAATGGTTTGGTACAAGCTCTGTTGGCATGGAAGTAGTCTTCCTTGTTGAGGGTACGGAGGACGTGGAGGAAACGCAACTCTGTCATTGATTGGCCAATAATCTGACATCGGATAATGTTCTATTAGAGAAGAACATTGGTAGATTTTATGTTATGAGCCATTAGGCCGATGACTGCAACCGAATCACCGAATATCAAAGCTGTACCTGTGCCAATTTTATTGAGTTGGTTGAGTCCCTGCTATAGAGCCAAAGCTTCATCCCTATTATTGGAGATGGGCACAAGTCCCCATTCATAAGTGACAATGCGTTCCCCATTGGCATTGAATATGACTCCTCCTGCTCCTGCAATTCTGAGATTTGATTTTGAAGCACCATCAAAAAAGAGATAATAGTTGTTGCAGTTTTTGAGCCATGTTGAAAACTCTTCTTCCTTTAATCTTATTTTCCAATTATGGCTTGCATTGTTGTGCCTGTTGCTGGTGATGTTGCCATTCTGGTTACTGTTGTTTTTATCCAGCAGGTAACCAATGAAGTTCCGCTCTTCAACGCTGAGATCAGTGATATCAATATTTCTTTGATTTTTGGCAGAGATGGCTTCTAGAGCGAGGCTCCTTGCCTTGTTGTAGAGTTTTCTTGTGTTCAATTCCTTGTTTTTGAATACTCTACGGTTTCTATCCAGCCAAATGTTCCACAACATAGTAATTGGTGCTATTATCTTGGCCTCATACATCCTTCAGATTTCTTTTTCAGTAGAAGGTAGTAGGATGGGATTAATCCTCCTAAGCTTCTATCTAAAAGGTTTTTGGTTTTCTTTTATGGGGATAGTATGTTGTATGATGCTGGTGTCATAGGACTTGAGGTCCTCATAACTCCAAGCAAAGACACCTTAAAATGCCTTTAGTAATTCAAGGTATTTCACCTTTTCAGTAGGAGGTAAGGACTTTGAAGGTTTTATCAATTTTTGATTTTCCTCAGTGCCTATATTGCACTCCTCTATATCATATTTTAAGGGTTCCATCTTTGGTTTCCTAGGGACATCATTTGAATCAAACAAGTCTTCCAAAGGGGTTAATCCTTTGGGCTAAAAGTTGTCTTTAAGATTAATGATTTCAGAGTCTTCATTAATTATCTCACCAATTTCAACTTGTTTTAGGTTTTGTACATCTAATTTTATAAATTTAGTGGGATGAAATATATCTATCTTTTCATCTTCTATTTTATTAATTTCTACTTTATCTTCAAAATCATGATCCACTGTTATGTCAGTGTCTATATTAATACTTACAAATTCTTCCTCTAAGGTTAAAAAATTATTTATCTATTTGTCATTAGCAAATACTTGCCAATTTTTCAAGTTTTCTGGGATAGCAGGTCTATGCCTGACCTTAGCAGTGTACTGATGGTTAGGTTGGAATGGTAACTTACAAGTGCAGGCAAACATTGCTAAACTATGAGCTTGCATAGTATGTTTCCTATGAATTACAACAACTTTGGTTTCTAGGAAAGTGTTTAGTATTTCTATAATAGTTCCTCTATAATAACGTAATCTAGGGTCTTTGGTCATATATATAGCTTTAATCTGATTTATCACTAATTCAAAGTCTCCCATAATAGAAACTCTTATAGCTCCTAACTTTCTGACTAATTTAAGACCTAAAAGAAGTGCCTCATATTCAGACATGTTGTTAGTGCATTTGAAATTTAGTCTATAAGCATGGCTCTCTGAGTGATCATTCTCCAGATTATATATCCACACTCCTGCTCTTGCTCCTAACTTATTCACTGATCCATAAAATTCAAGGTGCCATAATATCTCATGTTCATAATTTTCATTGTCAGGGGGAAGAAAATTTTCCTTGTTTGATGTGTTTTGATCATCTTGTTTATTAGCAATCTCTTGAGTTTGGATAGTTTCTTTTTTAGTTGTAACTACAATTTCTCTTGGTTATGAAATAATGTTGTTTGAAGTGGTTTGTTGTGTTTGTTCAGCATTATACAAAATGAAAGAATCAATGTCAGAGTGCATGGAGTAGATAGGAATGTTTTGAGGTCTATCCTAGCTACTCACCACATATTTCATTAGGGTCTCCCAGTATAGCTTTTTAGGTTGTCCAAAGACTGAGATTGTGGCATATGACATGTCAAGTTGCAAAGATCCTTGGATTTTAGCTCCCCATGATCTAGACAGTAGCATGCCATATTTAGGTGGGATATCAGGCACTACTATATCCATGAGAATGGTTTTAGTAGGATATTATACTAAGGAAACAAACAGGTCTTTAATTAATCCTAGACACTTTACTTGACTTGAATCAAATGAAAACAAGTCCTTGTAAGGTCTAGAGATGTCCAAGTTTAACTTTTACATAACCGATTTAGGAATTAAATTGTGTGAAGCCCCTGAATCTAACATTGAATTGTGTAAGATTTTATCATGAATGCTAAGGCTAATATAAAAGGGTGGTATTCCTCCTTCTAGTGGTTTTCCATTAACATCAGGACCGAATATAAGCTCAGGTTGATCATCAAACAAGTTGACAGAGTCTTCATTCTCAACAAAGTTTAAGGTTTTGCTTATTTGAGACTTATAGGTTTCATTTTTAATCAGCTCTGTTAAGGGAACCAAAATTTTCAGTTTAGCTACCTCTACTCCCAAATTGAAAGGCAAAGGGGCTTTTTCTGTTTGAGTGTTTGGAATTTTCATAGCAGGATTTGGAGTAGGTTGCTCTTCTTTTTCTGCATTTGAAGTCTCTTTCTATGGATTTTCTAATATGGATTTTGAAGATTTCTCCACTGTCTCCTTGGAGGGGATTGAAGTGGATGGTTGATCATTAGGGGGTTGGTCATGGGTTATATCTACAATGGTGGGACCAGAAGGGTTCTGATTTGGTCTAGGGAGGATTTGGAGAGTCTTGGAAACTGGAGCTGTTTTGATTTTCTTAGGTTGATTTGGTACTATTTTCTTGGTTTGGTCAGGAGTATCAGAATTCTTTTTACTCCTTAAATTGTATTGTTTGTGTACTTCAAAAATAACAGAATCATACCCTTGTTTATAATCAAATGATTCTCCAGATTGGGTCTGCAATTGCTGAGGCATATACAATTCCTGCTCATCTTGGGTCAAGAAGGTTGTTTCCTCATAATCTAATCCCATTAAGTTAATTTGTGTGTCTTGTTCAGGCTCTTCTGAATGGGATGTTTCAGCATAGTTTTCTTGAAAATGAGGCCTAATATTCTGATCAGGTCCATTCTTTCCAGTATTTTGATTTTGATTCTTTCTAAAGTTTTGATTTCTCACTGGAGGTTCCTGTTGATGATCCCATTGAGGTTTCCTTTCAATTTTCTCTATCCTATCCATTAGTTTTTCCATACCCTTGGTTAAAAAATCTATTTTAAGGTCAGAGGGTGAGGCTTCATCTTTCATGGGTCCTCTCCTTTCATTCCTAACCCTGGCCCTTTTTGCTAGCAAGTTAGCTTCTACACTAACTGCTACACTCTGCATGCCTTCTAAAGTTGGGGGATTTCTCTCTTTGAGTTGGAATGCCATATCAACATCAACCCATTAGGAAACTTTATCATATCTAAGTCAGGTGGGGGTCTAAGATTGACTGGTATTGCATTGTATATATTGTTAAATCTGGTATAGTAATCCTGGACTGCTTCATTTGGTCCTCTTCTAATGTTTTCGTATTCTGAAAGAATCTGTAGAGGGTTCTTTTTCTTTTCCCATCTATTTAATATTTGTTGATAAAATATATCTAAACTATCTATGCTATTAGCAGGAAATATCTAAACCATTTTCTTACATCACCATCTAGATTCTAAGAAAAAAGTCTCATTTGAACATCTCCAATATCAATTTCATGCAATTCAAAGTAATATGTCTTTTTGTTTACATGATGTTGTGTTGTATAAGGTCCTATGCCATCAAATTGGACAATTTTGTTTTTGGTAATCTTGTGGCATGACACCAAGTGGAGCAGGTAACACAAGAGGAGCATATCTATTTACCATGGCTCTAAGTTGGGCAGGGCTAAGAACTGGGGTTGGGGTACCAGGGGATGATACAGTAGTTGATGGAGAACTGGGAGTAATAGGTGATTGATGTGTAACGATAGGTTGATAGGGAAGTGAAGGTATAAATGGAGGTGAGGAATGGACTTCAGAGGTGGTAGGGAAGTGAAGGTATAAATGGAGGTGAGGAATGGACTTCAGAGGTGGAAGGGAATAATGGTGAACTAAAGGGAGTTGAAACTAGTTCAAAAAGTTCAGGGATATTGGCAGTAGTAAGGGATGACTGAGGGGAATTTAGAATATACTCATCAATTGACTGGTTAGCCTTTTGGAATTCGAGATCTACAATAAACTCTAGATCTAGAACTATGTCATCATGTGCACTTTCAGACTTGGTTCTAAATAGGGAAAGGTCAAATGACTCATCAAAGGGGAGGTCTTCTAGAAACACCACTCATCAGGGCATGAATCTTCTTTGATTGAAGGTGTTGAACTTACTGAACCTTCTTGTCTTTTGGATCTTCTCAAAATCAGGTTGGGATTATCCACTACTGGGGAAGGGTTTGGATCTAGATTGGCCTTAGTATAGTGAGTTCTCCTTGAAGCCAAAGTTTCAAACTTTTCTAATTACTTTCTTTTTGTGAAATTTTATAAATAACTTCTAATAAACCCTTCAAGAGGCTTGAAATAAAGATTTGTAATTTTCTCAAAGGTTTATTAAGCCTGAGGATTTGAGTCCTCAGTATGGTCGCCACTATGTTACCACTCAGAAGTTTTTCCTAGAAGTTATCAAAAGAAGGAATAATCTGAGGTACCACAAACTTAGACTCAAGATCTAGCCAACCTAAGTCCAAAGAGGTCTCTCTCTTTATAATTTAGCTTTGTATTTATGAGATTTTAGGCTAGTTCTTGGTGTTCATGGGGTTTTGATTTTAGATTGAGTGGTGGAATTCTAGGAGCAGATGGATAGAGCTAGGTCTTCAAGCCATTGGGCTATCGAGTCAATAAAAGGATAAAATAACTGGATCAGATCATTAAATGGAATGTTCACAAGGTAGGCTAGCAAAGAAAAAGGCAAATCTTCAGGTCTAATGGGTGAAATGATTCTAGCCAGGGTGAAAGGGCACTTAAGAATCCTTGGACCGGGATCAAAATGAAGAAAAGAGGGTGAGCATGAGCAAAGGGCAACTAAGAATGCTTTACCATAGACCAAATAGGAAACTATGGAAGCTAAGTAGCAATTAAGAATTCCCTAGATAAGATAGTTTAGTAGAAAATATTCAGAATGTAAACAGTCAAGACAGAGTGCATTTAAGTAATTTATGAAATATCATTCCTAGTTATACATTCAGATTCTTAGAAAAACAAACATGATTATGAAGGAGAAAAGAAAAAAGAACAATAAACATGAGAGAATACTTATTTGATTTTTGCTTTACACAAGAATCTTGTAAAATATCTGAACTTTATTCTTTGATCCAGCAAGCCAATCCAGTCATTAATACAATAAAACTCTGATTTGAGAGAAAAAGTCTATAGATATGTCTTGGAATCCACCCTAAATACTTCGAAATGTGAAGTATTTATAAAAAAAAAAAATACAAAATATCTCATAACAATCTGAGATTTAATTTAGGGAATCAAAATATCTTCAAGAATGAAGATAGAGACAGATGGAAAATTGCATCATGCTGTCCCTTTTATTGTGGTAGTGCTGGCTATTGCAGTTGAGTTGTAGCCCTTTAAGCTGGCTGATAGTTGTACACTGGAACTTTCTTCACTTTGATCTTTCACCTGATACTCTTTGACTCTGTTACTCTTTGACCCTGCTGATATGTCTTTTACCTGTTTCATCCGGTTGCCTTCAGATTTACTGTGGTAACTTTCTGATGTAAAACTTTTCATAGTAAATCTGTCATTTTTTCCCACCATTCATCCTTACGTAACTATACTTTCAACATTCTTCTGTAATTTTTGTCTGCCTCTGTGTATTTTTAAAAATTTGGCTTGGTGACAAACAAATGTTTCACCTCATGCTCTAAAAAGAACAAGTTTTCAAAAGTGTCATATAGTACTTTGCCTGTTTGCAACGCTTTGATACCTGAAGAGTTGGCTTGTTACTTGGCCAACTTCCTGAGTCTATCACTGTAATCCAATTGGGTCATCAGTTTATCATGGATGACCAGAGGAATGGGAAGGCCTTTTGTTATAGACATTTTTGTGCCTCGCAGCATGGAGCATGAAATGTCAATAATTACAGGGATCCTCAGTCCCTAAACATGTTGTTCTTACCCCTAAAAGAACAAGGTCATCAAACAACAGCACTTCCAATCAGTTCTCCACCTGAAAACACTTCAAAACAGGCTAATTTTGGATCATGTCAGCTGCTCCACTGAGCATCTGCGCTGGAATGCAACTGCTCCTCCTTGTACCTGCGCTGGAAGTCAAATCTAATGAAGGCTACCTGCGCTGGGCGAGATTGGCCAAGTGGCACAGTCATTCTGCAAGGTGTCAACTGCCCAGGAAGCTTCCAAACTGACACTTGGTTCATGAGATTCGCCCTGTGATGAGTAAGAGGTACTTGATCACCATGTGTAAGCAAGGATCTCCAAGTGGACTCAAGAACTGAAGATTAACTGAAGAGGGAGAGGACACTAGTCAGCTCTATGCCAGCCTCAAGCTGACTCATCCTCTCTTCTTCTCTCCTATATATAGAGCTCTTCTATGAGGTCTAATGGGGCTGTAATTTTGTGTAAAGCAAGGAGGTGCTGTTGGTTTATAGTTAGAGCTATTGGGTGATTGTTTTACTAGAGGTGAAGAGGAGAGTTCTTGCTGCTGGGGAGGTGCTGCTGGATTGGAGCCATCATTGGTTGTAACCTTCTCAGAACCCTGTTACTTCTATCAATAAAGTTTTGCATGTTCTCCTATATACTTGTATTGCATTGATGTATTGTATTTACATGTATATTTGATTCACTCTAATCCATGCATCAGTTATGAGTACTTGTATCTTGTAGTTTCCTCTCTTGTTTGTGCAGGATCTGTGTGTAGCTGGACCGGCAAAGAGAGCAAGGAGCTGGGAACAAGAGGCAACGAGAGAGGATAAGGATCGACTAAGCGAAAGACACCAGGTTGGTTAATCTCTTCTTCCTTCTCTCTGTACTTTCATAAAGGAAAACATCAAAGCTTTACTTTCAGTTGTTGCTAAAGACTGTCACCTTTAGAGTAGGGATAGGGTCATCCGAGTCGGATACTTTTCCCCACAACAAACTGGCGACTCCGCTGGGGAGCCTAGTATCTTGTTGGTGTTTGTAGTATTTTGCTATTCATTTCTTGAAGAAAAGAGTACCAAATCGAAAAGCTTTTGACTATATCAAAAGCGAAGTAGAGGGTCTGCTACTCTTGCTCATTTGCTGAGCAAATTCAAGATTTAAAGAGCTTATCTACAAAAGACTCTTTACTCTTTGTGATAGATCTTCATCCTCTTGATCATCCCTTAGCCTGTACTTGACCTATAGCTTTTTATTTCAGCAAAAACAGTGCATTTTTGAGCTTTTTATGACCCGGAAAACTTTGTAGACGTAACTCTCATGTCCCAGAGCAGGCTGTCCACAGGCAGTCTGCATTACAGCGCAGGTACTCCCTTCGGGAACTGTGCTGAGAGTCAAACTGACAGACCAGAGCCTGCGCTGGTCCAGTTAGCCTTTGTCTTGCTCAGTTTTCCCATTGTGTCTTGGCCCTGTTTTCACTGATTTTTTGCTGATTGCTTGCTGGTCATTGTATTTGCTGTAAACCCTTCTCCTTGACATTATTCCGCCTCAGTTGTGTGATGAAACTGTGAATGTTCTTTCAGTATTTCTTGTTTCAGTTACAGTTTCCCATTGTGAAAAGCGAACCAGTATAGCTGTGACCTCTTAGATCCTGAACTGTAAAAGTGTCTTTGTGATCTCAAGAGCTAGTTTTATTACTGTTCATGGCTGTTTGAGTTTGTTTGTTTTTCATATTATGGTTTGAATTCATATATTTTTAGTGTTGAAACAAGTACCTGTAAGGTGTCTTTTCATTTTAGACGAAACTTGTTTGTTTACGCTTCAAATTGAATTCGAAAATTATACAACAATTTCCTTTTGTCTACATCAACATTAAGGGAAAAGAAAAGAAATACATGCATCTTGCATTTGCATTTTTGATAAGTTTGTGTGTCTGATCTAGGAGAAAGTGCATTAGTTTGTGCTTTGTGCTCTGTGTGGAAAGATAGTGTTTTTCTCTCCCCTCAGTAGTTAGGATTTTCAAAGCTAAAAAGATTGTAAAGCTTGCTTATCATTTTAGCTGCATTTAGGAATTTGTACCAATACATCTCGTGGTGATCCTGAAAGACAAACTGATAAACAAGATCAACTTAAAATATATTGAATGAATCTAAAAACGCATTGTAACATAACGCTCACAATAGAGGTCTAGGTAGAGACGTGTTCCGGCGTCGTTAAACGTAGTGACTGTCGATCTCTACGAAGGTGGGTGATTCCTCCTGAGGGACGATAGCACTAATACAGACTTGTGCTCCCGCGTACCGTCGCGTATATTGGGAGACCCCTATAGGAAATTATCCTTTATCCTTAGGAAGCCGTGTCGACCGCCCTACTGATCGCGATGCAGTGAACACAGCATTCACGAAGATCGACCACCCGTACCGTAAAACGTATTCTGTGGTTTCGCGAAAGGTTTGGCACACCCTCTGCCTAGATCTCCAGAGCAGTTTCTTTTGGCCCTTTTCAAACTCTATAACTGAAAAGGTCCAACCGAGAATTTGTCACTTCGGGCTCGTTAATACATCGAAGGCGACTAGAGTCATCTTTAGCTTTTTCTCGACTCTTAAAACATGAAAAAGCAAAGTTGTGTCTAAAAGCGTCTAATAAAATTCATTCAATACGGAAACATAATTCCCCTTTTTGTATTTTAGTTGATCAAGTAATCCGCAACCGTGGAGGAAAGTCAATTAAAACTCCGTCATTCGGGAAGACTTGCGAGTCAACCACCTTTGTCTCCGGAACCGAGAGTAGTACGGACGAAACGAACTCGCTGGACCAGGTCAAAATCTCCTTTTAAAGTTAGAACGGAAGTTCCAACAACATCTGAGATTCTGGTCACTCCCAATATTTCTGGAATCCCTGCCTCTATTGAAGAAGTTCGACAGCAACAGAAGGACAGTTGTACTGATCCTAGTCTGAAGACAAGTACTTGCATAACTGAACCAGTTCCATCTGAAACCGGTCCACAGAGTCTTGTTGTTCAAACAACTGTCGCTGTCGAAGCAACCCCTTCTTCGGCACCAGAAATCTTTTACGGACCTGACGGTCTTCCTCTTCCTCCTGGTCTGATTGCAATAGAGGAAATCGTAGAGGACCAGCAAGCAAATACTCCAACTCATTTTGGAGTAGGCACCACTCTTTTTCCTTCTGCATCAGAAGTTTGTCCATCGCCACAGGAAGTTCCTGTAGAATCGATAGGCAGTTTATTGGATAGACTTAAAATGTCTGAACAACCGTCGACATCTAGAACTGTGCCAAACGACACAGCGACAGCAGAAGCTCCTGCTGCCAATCCAACGATGTTTGCCGGCATACCAGCTGTCCCGACTAGTTCTCATCAGCTAGAAGGAGTCCACCCAGGGACTATTATGACAACTTGGTCTGTTCCAGTTTGTTCTTCCGGTATAATACCCGGTAATTCTTATGTTGAAACTAGACAAATTGATCCCTTTGGGAATCATTTTGGGCCATCCAGTCCTCAAAGGCCATCTATACCCTTGAGCTCCGGATTGTTACCATATGGGGGGCAATATGCCCTTTCACTTCCCCTTCCGGGGGGATACCCATACGGCAGTTTTCAACAACATTCAGGTTTGACTGAAGTAACGACGAGTGGTTGGGTACCTATGTTACCCCAACAACCAAGAGTTGTATATTCCATGCAACAGTGTGTACCTATGTCTAGTATCCCGACGACGCCAGCAATTGTAACCGTGTCGCAAGTTCAATCGATGCCTGTTGTATGTCAACCCCAAGTTGTAATGCAACAGCCTATTGACCCTGCAACACAACCACAATCGCCAACTGCCGGGACGACACAGATACAAACGGGAACTATAACCCCGCATCTTGGTCCGTCGGTGAGTGTCGCACAGCAAAACATGGCTTCACAACCATGGATGGTGCAATACCAACAACCTCAGTTTCAACAGGTGTACCAGGGATCTGAGCAACAGATCTTTGCAAATAGTGGACAACCCTATATTCAGAACGGGTTAAACCAACCACTTTACAGTGGCCAAGCCCACCAACCATATCAGTCATATCAACATCAGTTGCATTATGCTGGTATGCAAAGACCTACTGCTCAGGCGATTCCATCGTACCCTGGGTATGCCTCACCAAACCTGAATCAGCAGTTGCCATTCGTGGCGACCCTAGAATTACCAGATTTACATCGATTAACGAACGATCCAATCGCCTATGCCCATTGGTGGCCAGCGATTCCTCACAAACTTCCTTCGGACATTCCTAAATTCAATGGAAATCCGGGCGAAGACCCGTCGAATCATGTGATGACATTCCATCTGTGGTGTTCGTCGAATACCTTGAATGATGATTCAATAAGGCTTCGCCTTTTCCAGAGGACATTGACTGGTCCGGCGGCTAAATGGTATATTGAATTACCTAGAGCCTCGTTCGACAATTTTAGTTCCCTAGCCACGACTTTCTTAACACACTTTCAATTACCTATAAGGTACGAAACTGGAACAGAGATCTTGACCAATTTCAAGCAGACAACGGCCACACATATATCAGATCATATACATGAGTGGCGTCGTCGTCGCAGAATGGTAAAAACCTATGTTCCAGATCAGCTATTAGCTGAGTGGTTTATAAAGTCGCTTCTGCCTGCAATAACAGAAGATGTGGCCAAGGGAGGCGTCGTAACAGAGGAGCAAGTTATTGCTCGTGCTCAATATTTGGACTTAGTATATACTCAGTCGGGCACGCTCTATGATAAGATACCTGATGCCCCCAGACCAGAATTTTCAATCCCTCCTCCTCCCGGATCGAATAGTGACTCTCATGCCGGTGATGGCGTGATTGGAACTGCAAACGCTAAGTCGACAAGGGATTCAAATAAGAAAGCCCGTAAGACTTCGAATCAAAAAGCAAATCAAGAGATTCTTGCTTCGGAGGTAAATGTTGTATCTACGGATAAAGGCAAAAACTCCAATCAACCAGGAAGCAAGAAGAAACAAAACAAAGGGAAGAAGAAGAAACAAGAAGAGTCATCTCCTCGAAAAACTTCTTCAAGCCCTCCTCGAGATAGGAAACCACCTTATGGGTGCGAGATATGTGATGAGGATCACTGGACGAGAGAATGTCCATACAAAGCTGATCTAAAAAGATTCTTAAAGAGTTCGCAAACTCCAGCTGTGTTAACTGATCCGTTTCCCGATCGAGGAAAAAATCTGGTTGGTAGTGGAAATGCTTCACCGTCGCAGGTGCTTATGTTATCGATATCAAAGCAACAGAATGATGCTTTGATTTCGACAAGGAACAAAGATTACGGGAATCCACAGGTGTCGAACGATAAAGGTAAAGATCAACCTAGCAGTTCGACAACAACTTCGGCAGAAGTTGTACCCCCCATCACACATGAATTAACAATAAAACCGCCAAAGGGAGTAGTACACAAGTCGACATTTAATCCTCGTGCCAGAGCGACACAGCATTATAATATAGTGGAAGATTTGGCGCAATCGCCGTCTGCTATGTCGACTCTTGAAGTACTACAAAATTGCCCATCCCAAAGGCAGGCATTGTTATCAGCAATTGGTGGGGTGGATCCTAAAGATTCCAATCTTGTATCCTTTGATCACAAAGGATATGATCCTCAGTTACCAGCTCAACTAGCTTTCCTTGTCCAAGTGAAAGCCCTCAACAAAATTGTTCACTGAACGATTATTGATGAGGGGGCATCGACATGTATTATGTCGATGAGTTGCTGGAAAACTTTAGGATCTCCAACCTTGTCGCGATCATCGACAACATTAAAAGCATTCGACGGAAGGACATATACCCCTTATGGTATCCTTAGTAACTTGAAAGTTGAACTAGGGGGCAAAACAGTAGAAATAGATGTTGAAGTCATCGATGGCAATCTTGACTATAACATCCTACTGGGAAGACCATGGATTTATGCCATGGAAGCTGTTGTGTCGACCTATTTTAGGAAAATCGCATTCCCCTTTCAAGGAGGGATTACGATCATTAACCAACAAAATTTCCTCCCTAATGGTTCACAAGTTACAGGAAGCGTTCCTCTGATCCATGGAAGCGACCATTCGTTTCAAAATATCGGAGTAGGTCTTCTAAAAGACCCTGCCTTAATGGGTACTTTCGCCCTACCGCCTCCAAGTAATCTGGCGGGAGTGGCCACGGTGGAAACCTACAAAATGAAATCTAATCCAATCTTCTGGTTGGATTCGGAAGATTCCTAGATATTTTGTCGGCTCCGAGGATAGTTCCTATCTCAGGTCAACCTCGTTAAAAAATGAAGAGTCGAGGATAGTTCCTATCTTGTGTCAACCTCATTAAAAAATGAAACAAATCCCCGAGGTAAACCTTCATTCCAACCACCGAGTCGGATGCAATGAAGCTTGGGGGGCATGCACCTCGATTTGCATTATTATGCTGGGGGCATGCAAACTTATCATCGAGCAGTTTTAGCACATAGTTCATGCTCGTTAAAAGATAAACGCAAGATCCGAGCAGTTTTAGCACATAGTTCATGCTCGTTAAAAAATAAACATAAGTTTATGAGCAGGCTTTCCTTCAGAGTTCAAGCTCATTCAGAAAAAACGAACCGGTAAATAACCTTTTGAGATCGTAAATTCATCAGCCATAAAAGCCTTGGTCGTGTTTGTGCACCGTCACCTCCACTTTTCATTTGGCCGGTCGTTCACCCCCATATGTGTGTTTACCCATTTTGAGGAACAGCTGCAAAGAGTGATTTCACCTAGCCATCCTTGTGACACTACCGTGATTGGAGAATTCCAATTTGTACCTGGAATCTGCTGCTATCCCTGTTTATCACTCGTTCCTCAAAAGACGAGTCTTCTTTGAGCTCTTTTCACTGACTCGTAAAATATGAAAAGTTTGCCGAGTTTTGGCCTTCCAGCTCGTTAAACGACCGGAACGCTATCCCTCATTTAGACTTTAATCTTTTTGGACCTGAGGGATTATTACACAAAAAGATCGAGCGCTTGTCTTGTTCGGCTCGTTAAAAGTACCGAACACTCATCCCTTCTGTATTGTTTTATACTTTTTCGGACTTAAGGGATTAGATGACGAAAAAGGAATTATGGAGTTAACTTTCTGTACCTTTTCAGACTCTCTAAAAATGAAAAGGACCGAGTTTTCTTTGTCGTTAGACTCGTTAAAATGATTAAATAGCGACAAACTTGTCTTTAGACGAGAACGAGTTTCCCTATCGCTAAGCTCGTTAAATCATAGCAATGGGCTTGCCCGAAGGGCAGGTTATAGAACAAGCATATGTTATCCTCCTCAAGCTTGACAAAAATAAAGAGGTACTGGTCAGAAATGACTGGGGAAAAATTGGGAGAACATCAAAGTTTAATGGTAGCAAGTCACTCTTGAACATGACACTTTTCCTCCGTACCACATCGGGTTGGGTTGTTTCATTCACCGGTCTCATCGCCATGGTCCTCGCCAAACCATCCACATTTGGGGTAATGCTACCGATCCATCGCATCAGTGTCGTTATATGTTCAAGAGGGGTCATTCTGAAAGTGTCAACCGTGTCCCATCCACTGCCATACATTATCCTTCATCCATTCATGATCGCCACCCTGAATCATATGTCACAGTTTGTTTTCACCTCCACTAAAATCATTAGCTCCGTTCCGTGTCATTGATGTGGGATTCATTAAGGCCCTCCTTTGAAGGATCGCTTCTTGTCGACTTCAGCTCATTATCCAAGAAGTTGATCTAGGAACAACCCCCATCAGTACTTTGAAGCTTGCATGCCTCAATGGCAAGTTTCTCACTTCCGGCGACAGGTATACATCAATGACCTTCGACCAGAAGATTTTGCGTGGCGTTCGACGCCAAGTCCTTTATTCACGCCACGTGAATTGTACTGCAGTACCTCGAGGGTCATCGTCATTATTGGTGATTCCTCTCGCGCTTGTTAACGGTTTTCATTATTGACCGGTAATCAAGCGATGTCTTTCCATGTTCGACTTCAGCGAAATTCTCACATGGATCGACTTGTACTTAGAGTGAAGATCGAACGAGTTTGAAGACCCCGGATCTAGTTTCATCCATCCGGGCTGCGATATATATTCAGGAAATATAAAAGCATTTGTCATGTACATCATTGCAGCAGATGATCATCCTATTCAAAGGATGATAATTTCAGCAGAAAATTGTCAGTCTACTATCAGACGATCGTCTGTTCTATGTACCAAAATGTATTTATAAAGCTGAGCATGGGAATGCCCGCCTCAGCTAGATCATGAAAACAAAATGAAAAATAATGTATTGTATTGTATTGTATTACAGGGCGCCTCCTCAGCACTGGAATGAACTTCGGACCCTCTAGATAAAGCATTTCACCCGATAAACGGCCTCATACTTTAGGGGGCAACTGTTATAGACATTTTTGTGCCTCGCAGCATGGAGCATGAAATGTCAATAATTACAGGGATCCTCAGTCCCTAAACATGTTGTTCTTACCCCTAAAAGAACAAGGTCATCAAACAACAGCACTTCCAATCAATTCTCCACCTGAAAACACTTCAAAACAGGCTAATTTTGGATCATGTCAGCTGCTCCACTGAGCATCTGCGCTGGAATGCAACTGCTCCTCCTTGTACCTGCGCTGGAAGTCAAATCTAATGAAGGCTACCTGTGCTGGGTGAGATTGGCCAAGTGGCACAGTCATTCTGCAAGGTGTCAACTGCCCAGGAAGCTTCCAAACTGACACTTGGTTCATGAGATTCGCCCTGTGATGAGTAAGAGGTACTTGATCACCATGTGTAAGCAAGGATCTCCAAGTGGACTCAAGAACTGAAGATTAACTGAAGAGGGAGAGGACACTAGTCAGCTCTATGCCAGCCTCAAGCTGACTCATCCTCTCTTCTTCCCTCCTATATATAAAGCTCTTCTATGAGGTCTAATGGGGCTGGAATTTTGTGTAAAGCAAGGAGGTGCTGTTGGTTTACAGTTAGAGCTATTGGGTGATTGTTTTACTAGAGGTGAAGAGGAGAGTTCTTGCTGCTGGGGAGGTGCTGCTGGATTGGAGCCATCATTGGTTGTAACCTTCTCAGAACCCTGTTACTTCTATCAATAAAGTTTTGCATGTTCTCCTATATACTTGTATTGCATTGATGTATTGTATTTACATGTATATTTGATTCACTCTAATCCATGCATCAGTTATGAGTACTTGTATCTTGTAGTTTCCTCTCTTGTTTGTGCAGGATCTGTGTGTAGCTGGACCGGCAAAGAGAGCAAGGAGCTGGGAACAAGAGGCAACGAGAGAGGATAAGGATCGACTAAGCGAAAGACACCAGGTTGGTTAATCTCTTCTTCCTTCTCTCTGTACTTTCATAAAGGAAAACATCAAAGCTTTACTTTCAGTTGTTGCTAAAGACTGTCACCTTTAGAGTAGGGATAGGGTCATCCGAGTCGGATACTTTTCCCCACAACACCTTTGTCGCTCAAAATTTGAAATTTATCCATGACCCTGTCAATGGCTACCTGCATGTTATGGCATTTTTCTTCTAAGTTGAGCATGAGATTTCTTTTGGAAAGAACCTTTTTAACCTCTAGGATGGATTCAGTCCTATCCTCTATGCCAAGCTCATGGAGCTCACATCTGTTTTTGTTGTTCAAGAAGTGGATGAGTTGATTGGCATCCTCAGGCATATCACCCAACTCTTCCCTTACTTTTTGGATAGCCTTAGTGGCTACCTTCACCAATTCAGTTTGCTCAAATATAACTTGAATTGATGGCCAAATATCATTGATAGAGTCAATGATATTGGCCCAGAGCATCTCTTTAGTCTGTCCTAGAGGCTTCTGCAGTCTTAAATCTTTTTCTAAGACTTTGATTTTCTCACCCATCCTTAGGGATTTCTGTGTTTCTTCTCTTTGCTAAATTTGGGCAAGCTTACAGTCAGTTTCTAAGCTTGCCCCTTTCTCCCTTAGCCTTTTGAGCTCTATTGCCTGGATTGACATCTCCTCCATGGATTTTAATAACTTTGATGTTTTATTTGTTGGTGTGCCTCCTACTATAGATTGAGTTGTGATTGGAAGTGTTGTGGTAGGTGGAGCTGTAGGTGCCAATGATGATGCCAATGTAGAAGGAATTTCAGTAGAAACAGTGGGAATGGTAGTCCTAGAAGTGGTGGCCAGGTCACCTTGTTTGGACTGAATCAAGATGTCTAACTCCTTCTCTGTCTCTTTTAGTTGGTCATTTAGCTTTAGGACTAAGTCCATAAGCTCTTCATGTCCTTTTTGTGCCTCCAGGACTTCTATTGTTTGTGGGTGATGCAACTGGGGAATCTTGAGCTGCTTCTTCAGAGCAGCTATATCATCATTCTTCTTCTTTATTAATTTTTCTGTGGCCTTTACATCTTTGGGATCGTGTCCCAACTCAATGAATAAGTCCTCTAAGGATTTAATTCTGGTATCTTTGGCCTATGAAGAGGCCTTCTCCAACTGGAACTGTGTTGATAAATTATTCAGGGAGTTTTGCAATTGGTGGGCATCAATGGATTTCCCTATCTAGGTGGAGTAAATCATCTCCCTTGTCTTCTTGTGCAACTCAATCTGGTCAATAGGATGGATGTCCTTTGCCAGTACTTCGAAGTCTATCTTTTTGAAGTCTGCTGCTGCTCTCGGTTGCTAAGTAGTGGACTTCATGAATGTCATCTACATTTTCCCTTCTTTAAATTCAAAGGTTGACATAAGCCTTGTTTGATTGGTAGGGGTCATTTTCAAATACTGTGCATAAGTTTGGCCTTTCAGCCTCTCATTTTTGGCTTTTATTTCTTTGTACCTTTCTTTGATATCCTGGTCTTTGTCTACTGGCATTATGAAAGAGGATACCTCCACACTTTGTTGTCTTTCCAATATCTGGGTATGTGATGTGGAAGGTTCTAGGATGCCTCCAGAGGGAGTGGCATGCCTGCTCCCTTCTCTTTTTGTGCTTGTGACCTCAACTATTTCCTCTGTATATTCCTATTCAGAGACAGGATTTACTCTTTGTCTTTTAGCCTGACTAGTCTCTGCATAGGCTTGTGACGTTGCTATTCCTGAAGTAGTGGCCCCGTCCCTATTTCTTTTGAGGATTTTCTCCTCATTTAGAGGAGTTTGTAATACTGGGGGGGCACTCATCGTGGGCTCTAGTCTACCTATTTGATTTGGCTCCTCTGATAGGTCTGGTTCTTCTGATTCTTGTTGTGCCTGTGATTCTCCTGGCACCTGTAGGAAATAATCCTCATCAAGCTGTTTCTCTAGATCAATTAAAGTGTTTTCCACAAAAAATTTAGTGCTATCCCTGTCTTCTAAAGTGTTTTCCACCCATTCTATTTGGTTGGCATACTTTTGTATTTCGGGGATACGGTGATGAATGTAGGGAGCCATCTTGTTTTTCTGTCTTCTGTTGCAGATGAAATCCAAGGGATCATACCTCCATATGAAGCTTTGTTTTAGATTTAACCTTTGAAGGATTTGGTCTGCCTCCTTTCCAACTTCTCGGCTATTACAAATGAAGGGACCTAATTGGTCTTTTATCCTGAGTTGGGCCTTATTTTTTGCTCTGACAATGTGTACCTCATCTGAATTGATTATCTGCCTGTAGTACTCCAGAGAAAATAACCTCATTGGGAGGTATTTGGGTAGTTTGTATGGGGCCATCTCACAGCCATAAATCCTAATTTCAGTGTGATTTTGGTACAAGTACCAATCCCCCACTTTGGATTGTTTTGAGAGTTGCAAGATCCTTCTTATATCTGAACTGATTCTTTGAGGAGAGATTCCTAGCTGCAATGTCACAATGGGATGTACAAATAAGTCTATGAATTCTCTATATGAATATGGGGAGTCATATTTATGGATCAATGGAATCCATAAAATTACTGACCTAGGGTGACCTTTTGTATCAAGCTTCTGAAGAGTAAATGTGAACTTATCAACTTGGTAGTATAGAAAGAGGTGATACAAAATATAGAAATACTTGAAGACTCTCTCATTACTCATCCTAAGAAACTTTTCATGCATCCTATTGGCCATAAACTTGGCATAATCATAAATGACAGTAGGAGGTTGTCCTGGAGTGAAGATGGACATGAAAGCCAGGATGATTTCATCTATATACTCAGTGGTGGTATAACCTAGGATACTAGATATCATTGCTACAATGTCCTAGCCAAATTTTGAAAATATGGTATACACATATGGAGGAGGATCTTTTGGAATATGCTTTTCTTCTACAATGAAGGTTCGGAACATCTTAGCAAGTTTTGCAGTGGTAAGCTTGGGGAATCGGTCTAATAGGTCTCCAATTGAAATAGGGGTTAGGTTTTTCCCTGGTTGAAGTTGCAACATTTCATTAATTGATTCAGCAGTGATGGTGAAAAGTATGGTTTGGTTAAGGGACATCATTGCCCTTTGACTAGGGATATAATTTTCATGGTAGTAATGGACAATTTATGGGAAAATATGAAATAAAGGGAATTGGTACTTGGGTAAATTTGACTCCCAAAGACCAATTTTATCAGCATAGTTCAGGTATTGGTCTCTGTATCGGCAGTATAATTTGAGAGGGGATTCATGGATAGTGGTGTCCTTGATTTGGAAATATTTATCAGCCAGGGGGAGGTGGCCTAGGTCCAGGTGAGGAGTAGAAATAGGTCTAACATCCATGCGATTGGGGTGGCCATTCTCAGTTCTTGTGGATTTGAGAATGGGGGAAGAATTTTTTTTAGTTTGTTAGGGCAGCGGTGGTTCAATTCTGGGTGGGTTTGAGTTACCAGAGTTTATTTTTTATTTTAATTAAGAAAACTCAGCGATTGGTTCTGAAATTGACAGGGTTTTTCAATGAATTATGGTTTAAGTACCTGGAATTGAAGAAATTTGGGTCTGAATGGGTGACTGGAAACCGTGAATGGTTGAAAAGGCTTCAAGCAAGTTGGAATTCAATTTGGGAGCTTTGTGGCATCTTCAAGGTGCAATTGTACATGGGTTGACAACTTCGATGTTCGCAGGTGCGTGCATGGAGGTTTACAGTTTAAAAAACGATAAAAACGAATGATTTGGGGCTTTTTGGATTTATGCAGGAAAGTCAAAATTGGCGGGTACGGGTGAACAATGGTTATTTGTCATGTAGCGGGGTGAACAATAGCTATTTTTGCATGTATACGGCTGGCGGTAAGTGGTTTCCTTCGCACAGCTTTTGGGTGCTTGGTGGTATTGGGGGGAGGCCACCCGATTCCATTCATTGAGCAACACGTAGTCTTGGGGGCCCAGTGGAGAACAACCCTTTTCGGGCGGGTAACATTCGGATGTTGGGCCCTTCCGAAATGGATGAGGACCGTTAGATGTGGAGGGGAGCGATTGTACAGAAATCGGGCAGTGGAGTTGCACAGAGGGTAGTGGGGGGCCCGATGGGTAATTAAGTGCGGTGGTTTTTTATTTAATGAGGGTTTAAAGTGGGGTTGAGGTATTGGGGTGATTAGCAACGGGATTTAATTGGGTTTTTAGACTAACTTAATTGTAGGTCGATTAGTTAGTGGATTTTGGTGGTTTTGGGTAATAATATAGTTTATATATTTAAACTAGGGTAGGGTTAATTAATATTGTGGGAGTTACATATAGATGGGGAAAAGGGGTTTTTATTCGAGATTTAATAAATAAATTAGTAATTAGTCAAATGAGCGGAAAGGGGCACAATACCCTAAGTATATGATATTTCATGTTTTATTTCTTTTTCGATAATAACATAAAAACTTAGGATATAGTGTTTTTTTGGGTTTTTTTATATGAAAATGATTTATGTGGGGGAATGAACACCTTTCCTAGGTAAAAGTAATTTAACCTTAGGAAAAGAGTATTATTAAGGAAAATGAATGAACTGAAGGGGGGAATGAATGTTTATGAGGGGGTTTTAGTACTTATTGCCTATAAGTCATTGAGCTGAGGGTTTGGTCCCTCCAAAAGTTAGAGAAATGCTCTGAGCCTCTTTGACCTAGGGTTTTTAGGTACTTTGATATTTATTGTGGAAAATTAGTTAAGTGAAAGGTGAAATGAATGAAGGAGGTTAATTAATTGACTTTGTAAATCTTATGCATGCTTAATTGCCCATTCACATTTGGAACTTTTGTGATGAGAATAATAAATATCTTTTTGTCTAATCAATCATCATACTTCTACAACCTTTATTCTACTTACCCACTTACTCATCCTACCTTTTTTACTTCTCTTTATTAGGGTGCATTTGAGCTAGCAAACCCTTATTAGACATTTTTCTTTTTCTTTACAATATTAAACTAACTAAATCTAACCTTATTACATCCAAGGGCTCAGATTAAACAGTTGAGCTCCTTTTACTTACTCTGCCTATCTAATTATCTGCCAGGATTAAATAGTTTGGTCAGATATTTTTTCTCTATCTATAGACATGAAATTGAAACATGAAATAGCCAAGTTTAAACATTTTGACTATCATGGATTGTGACAAAAATCACAAACTGCACACAATCATTTATTATGCACAAAAAGTTAAAAGTAGTGGCATTTTGACTTGCACACTTTCATGGTCTTTTTCTTTTCTTGGGGTTCATATTATTCATCTTTTTTGAACTTTTTATTCTTTTTTTCCTTTGATTATTATTTTAGGACATACCCTCTTTACATTTTTTAATTTTCTTTACATATGGAAAACATTTGCAGAAAGAAAAGGTATGTACATATTACAGGTTTAATCTCAGACATTCAAAAGTATGAATCCTATTGGTATAGGAACCTAACAAAGTCGAGGAGGTCAGTTTGGGCTCATTTACCATATTAGGATGGAAATAATCCAAGAGATAAGGCCTTCTCCCATGAGAAGAGGAACCATCTCCCCTCCATCCAAACTATACAAACCTCTCTTTTTCCCAAGCACAAGCTAGCTTTTAGTCTTAATTAAGTTTTGGCTGAAGTTTTGATATTGGAGTAGTTAGCAAGCTACCCATAGTTTGTAGCTTTCTAGCTTGTGTCAAGGGAGAATTGTGAGTTTGGTTTGGTGTGAAGACTAAAGGGAAGAGCCTTGAGACTACCATTGTTGAGGCTATCCATGAGATGCTAGCAAAAGTGTGTGGGAACCCGGATATGTTGGAGGAGAACAACAACATCAAGACATCGGTTGTAATTTCTTCTTGAACTAATATAGATGCAACTATCGATTGATTTCCTACATGAAATGCCATCTCACATATTTATGGCTTAATGTTTCTTGACCTGGTAAGTAGGTTGAATGCAATTTGTATGTTATCACGTTTGCTGTTTAATGTTTTTGACTTGTTTCAAGTGTTCGAAGGATGGAAACAAAAGATAGCTGGAGCGAGGAAGCAAGATCGTCACCAAGCGGAATAACGTACTAAGAGGTAGGCCCTCATACTTGATTCTACACTAAGGAGATCTTCCATAGATTGTTTGTTTGTGGCTAGACCCACTCTCTCAGGCTAGAGGAATTGTTTGTGTCTGCACTTTCACGTACATAAATATCCCTTTTGGCCTTAAGAATGTTGGGGCTACATTTCAGAGAGTGATGTCTTATGCATTCCATGACATTCAAAACATAGTTCAACCTTACTTGGATGACCTTCTTTCTCATTCTCGTAAGCGCCATAATCACCTTCATCATCTTAGGAAAATTTTCCTTCGTTGTAGACACTACAACATTCGGTTGAATCCACATAAGTGTGTCTTCTGCATCAAATCTAGATGAATCCTCAGATTTATTGTCTCTAAGGAAGGCATTCACCTTTATCCTCTTAAATTCGAGGCCATAGTTAATTT
The DNA here is from genome assembly GCA_031772625.1 of Pinus tabuliformis. Classification (NCBI taxonomy): domain Eukaryota; kingdom Viridiplantae; phylum Streptophyta; class Pinopsida; order Pinales; family Pinaceae; genus Pinus; species Pinus tabuliformis. The sequence goes on along the minus strand of CM062820.1, from coordinate 682,785,045 downwards.
ACCCCCTCCATGTCCATTGCATCAACTGCAGAGTCTGCAGGGAAAAGCAAATTTCCTCCGTTGTTTCGTACCAAACTATGTTGAGCTAGATTAAGGATTCACCCAGTTGCTCAAGCAAGGAACCCTATTTTTCTAGGATGAGGTCGCTCAAAAGTCTTTTGATGACCTAAAGACTGTACTCATCAATTCTCCTTTGCTGCATCCCCTGAACTATCATCGCGATTACTTCCTTTATCTCACTGCAGCCTCTAGTACTATTTGCATGGTGCTGGTACAGGATGATGATGAAGGCAATGAAAATATTATTTATTACCTTAGTCACAATCTCCTCGACACCGAGACGTGTTATGATCACAACAAGAAGTTAGCTTTGGATGTCATATAGGCTGTTCAGTGCGTTCGGAACTACATTCTCTTAGGAACTACCACTGTGATTTCGGAATGCAACCCTATGACCTACATCTTGACTCATCAGTTGCTAGGGGGTGAATATTCGAAGTGGATTGTTATCCTCCAAGAATTTGATTTGGTGTTTACTACTGCCAAATCTAAGAAATCATTGGTTTTCACCGAGTTAATTTTCTCCCTTCCTTCTGCGTCCCTTCCTGCTGGTGCTGATGAGCAGCTCCCAGACGAGACTCTTTTCCTGATTAGCACCCTCGACCCGTGGTACGGTGATATCATTGTGTATCTCCAGACATCCACGTTCTAGTCTGCATTGACTAAGGATGATTAACAACGCATTCGACATCAATCCCAACCATACCGTATTATTGGAGATACTTTATACCATGTCAGTGTCGATTCAGTTCTTCGTTGATATCTTACTCTCAAGGAGGCTGAGAGAGTTTTGAATGGCTGCCATTCTGGCACATGTGGCAGTCATATGTTTGGATATGCTACTGCTCAAAAAGTCTCTCACGCTGGTTATTTCTAGCCCTCCATCTTCAAGGATTGCATCCTTACCATTCACAAGTGTCATGAATGCCAAATTTACCAGCGAAAGATGCGTGTCCCATCTGCTCACCTACACCCCGTTATTATTGTCGGTCCTTTTGCCAAATGGGGCATCGACTATATGACCTACAGTCCTCGTTCAACTGGGGGGCATGGGTATATTATTGTTGTTGTGGACTATTTATCCAAATGGGATGAAGCGATGCCTACATACTCTATGTATGGTAAACCGTCGGCTCAATTTCTATTAAATCACGTTATTTCTAGGTTTGGAGTGCCTCAGGCCATTATCATTGACCATGGCTCCCATTTTCGAGATTACATGATCACTGAGCTGACCTCTACGTTGGGCTTGCACCACGATGTCTCAATGTCGTACTACCCTCAGGCTAATGGCCAAGTTGAAGTTGTGAATAAATTCTTGGTCACGATGCTTTAGCACACCATTGGGATGCACAAAAAAAATTGGCATCTCATGCTCTTCTTAGCTCCGTGGGCTTACCGAACCTCAACCAAGGACACAACTGGATTCACACCATTCCAGGTAGTCTAAATTCTGGAAGCAACTTTACTGATTGATTGCGAAATTCCATCCCTCAAGGTGGTTGTCGAACTTCTCCCCGAGACCTCACCCCAGGAAAAGCGTCTCTTATACCTAGAATGTCTGAATGAGACTCGTCGTCTTTCTGCTCTGGTGATCGAAGCACAGAAAAAGCAGGTCAAATCCACTTTGATCAGTCTGTCTCTCCTCGAGCCTTTTCTGAGGGTGATTTGGTTCTTCTATAGATCATGCTAATGATAAGCTAGGGGAAGGCAAGTCTGAACCCATGTGGCATGGGCCCTACATTTTAAAACTTGTATTACAGAAAGGGGCCTATGAGTTCATTGACTATGAGGGCAATCTTTTAGACAATCCCCGCAATGGGCTTTATCTCAAAAATTACTATGCTTAGATGGTACTGGAGTCATGTTTCATCTCTTTTCTCGACTTGTAAATCTCCAATGAAAATATCACCGAGTATTTTTCCCTTTTTGACTCGTAAAAGAGAATAAAATGGGGGGTATGCTTTCAAGCTCTTTTTTGACTCTTTAAACACGACAAGGTTGTTGAGCTCTTGTCATTTTGAACTCGTTAAAGGATGTGAAAAGTCATGCGCCCATTATACATTTACCCCTTTTTCAGGCTAGGATGTACTATTTATGAAAAAGGTACTCCTTGACTGAAATGGTAAAGCGGTTCTCTCAAATATCCTTTTCTACCTTTTCAGGCTTGAGAGACACAAATGTACGAAAAGGGACCATGTGGAGTTTTGTTTTGCATGTATTTTTCAAACTCTCTAAACATGAAAAAGATACCAATTCACCCCTTTTTTAGACTCGTTAAAACATCAAACGAATTTGGATTCGTCGCCATGACGAATGTGAGCTTCTCCATCCTAGGGCTCGTTAAACTAACTAGGTCAGATTGATTCAAAGGATGAACTCATGGTGCGAGCACATGCTATCCCCTTCAATCTTGCAATAAAAAATAATTTGGGTACCTACCAGAAATGGTGGGGGAAAATTGGAAATTTTATCAGTTGTGTCGGCAGCTCACTCTTGAACATGACACTTTTTGTTTTGTGTCGGCTTGGGATATCCTCCTTTCATCAATTACCTTCCTGGGTTGGGCCTATTAGGTTCCTATACCAATAGGAGTCATAATTTTGAATGACTAAGGTTAAGCCTTGTAATATTGTACATAACTTTGCTTTCTGCAAATGTTTTCCATATTAAAAAATTAAAAAATGTAAATATGGTATGTCCTAAAAGAATAATTAAAGGACAAAAAGAATGAAAAGGTCAAGAAAAATGAAAATATATGAACCCCAAAAGACAAAAAGAGACCATGAAAGTGTGCAAGTCAAAATGCCACTACTATTTATGTTTTTTCATAATAAATGATTGTGTGTAGCTTGTTACTTATGCCACAATCCATAATAGTCAAAATGTTTAAACTATTTCATACTTTGAATTTTATGTTTATAGGTAGTGAATAAATTTGACCAAACAGCGTAATCTTGGCAGATCATTAGATATGTAGAGTGAATAAAAGGAGCTCATCAATTTAAGTTGAGCCCTTGGATGATATAAGGTTAGAATTATATAGTTTATTTTGTAAAGAAAAGAAAAAGATTCATAAGGGTTTGCTAGCCTAAATGCACCCAAATAAAGTGAAGAAAAAATGGTAGGATGCGTAAGTGGATAAGTAGTAGAAAGGTTGCAGAAATACCATGTCATTTGATACAAAAAGAACTTATGTCATTATTCCAAATGCATCATTCAAATATGCATAAGTGGTAAACAAAAAAAAGCAATGGTTCACAATTTGGTTTACTTAACATCCCCTCATTCAATTTAAATCCCATAACACTCACTAATTTCCCTTTCATAACAAAAATATTAATACCTCTAGTTCTTTTAGTAAAAAAGGCTCAGAGCATTTCTCTGACTTTTGGTGGGACAGGACCCTCAGCTTGATGACTTAAGAAGGAAAGGTGTTAAATTCCCTTATAATTCATTCACCCCCCTCACAAAACCCATTTTCCTAAGGTTAAGTTCTCTTGCCTAGGAAAACCCCTTTATAAACATGTTTTATGTACAAAAACCCACCAAATACATTTATCCTAAAGTACTAAGGGTATGGAATGCACATAACATTTCATACACCTAAGCACAATGCCGCTTCCACTCATTTCACTTCATATTAACTTTTTAATTAAATATATAAAATTCCCGAAAACCCACTACCCCGTATATATTTAACTTCTTTATATAAATTAACCCCACCCCTTAGTTTACTTATAAACTATATTACTACCCCATATCCCACAAATATATTAAATCCCGCCCTCAGTCCTTAATCCTGTGTTAAAGAGTCCCCAATGAGATTAAGCTCCAAGTTAATCTCATACCGCCGATGATTAGACCCATGGGCCCCACGAAAAAATTTATGGGTAAATCGTAGCACAACTTCACCTCCCGATCACCATACGATCTCCCTCTCCCTCATCTAACGGTTCGCATCCATATCAGGCTGACTCGACGTCCACCCTTTACCCGCCCGATAAGGTGGTTTTCCTCCCGGCCCCCGATGCTACGTGGAAAATGCTAAAAGGAATCGGGCGACCGCTCTTGAATATCGCCCGCACCACAAAAGCGGTGCAATGGACCTCCCAAACCATTTCCCCCCTTCAACTAAAAACCGTCACTGTTCATCAATTAGTGAACCCGCCAAAATTAACCGCTTTTCCTGTAAAAGACTGTTTACCCCTCTTTTCACTCTTTTTGTGTAATTGTTATTGAGAATTCAAAAAAGCCATTGCAAACTCTTCAAACAACGAAATTGCTCATTGACCTCCACCATTACTCCAGACATGCTGCAGACAACCCAATTCATCCATCAGACCATACTAGAACCGTATGAACCTATACAACCACCATCAACCACCATTTACAGTCAATTCTGCCCAATTCCAGGTATTTAACCATGGAATTCCAACTCCATTATCAAATTCCAAGTTAATTCACCCTCGTGACATAATTAGTTAAGTAAAAAAGATCAAATTTACTTAAATTTTAACAATGTGAGCGATAAAAAACTGCAAAACCTCCATTGCCCTAAAAAACTCTGAATCACCCCCCACACTCAAATCCACAAGAATTGAGTATGGCTGCCCCAATTGCAATGGATGTAAGGCCCATCACTACACCTCATTTAGACATGGACCACCTTCCTTTAGCTGATAAATATTTCCAAATAAAAGATACCTCTACCCAAGAGTCTCCACTCAAAGTATATTTCTAAAGTAGGGACAAGTTCCTAAACCATGTTGATGAAATTGGCCTTTGGGAGTGAAATTTTGCCAAGTACCAGTTCCCCCAAGTCCATATTTTTCTTGAGATTGTTGATATGTGCTATGCTTGCTATGTCCCCAGCCATAGAACTATCATGTCTCATGACCAGAAGGTCCTTTTCACCATCACTGTTGAGTCTATTAATGAAATGCTACAGCTCCAACCAAGTCCAAACCTAACTCCACTTTCAATTGGAGACTTGTTGGACCTATATCCTAAACTTAGCTCTACAAAATTGGCCCAACTATTCCAAACCTTCATCAGAGAAGAGAGACACATCCCTAAGGACTCCCCCCATATGTAGCTGCTATTTTTTCCCCATGGGGCCAGAATATTGTAGCCATGATATCTTGCATTTTGGGGTACACCACTAGTGAATACATTGATGAGTTAATCCTTTCCTTCATGTCCATCTACACTCCAGGACAACCTCCTGCTGTCATTTATGACTATGCCCAATTTATAGCTGATAGGATGCATGAGAAATTCCTTAGAATGAACAATGAAAGGGTTTTCAAGTACTCCTCAGTTTTATACCATATGTTTTTATATTACCAACCTGATAAGTTCCCATTCACCCTTCAGAACTTGGACACCAAAGGTCAGCCCGTGTCAGTCATTTTTTGGACCCAGTTGATCCACCAATCTCAGTCTCCATATGCTTATTCTGATTTTGTTGATTTATTTGTACGCCCAGTCATGACAATGTTGACTGGAAGCCCTCCTCCTAGAATCAGTCCAGAAATAAAGAGAGTCATTCAATTGTCTAAACAGAACAAAGTGGGTGACTGGTACCTTTACCTGAACCATACAGAAATCAGAATCTATGGTTGCATGCTGGCACCATACAAGCTACCAAGATACCTCCCTATGAGGCAGTTTGCATTAGAATACTATAGAAAAATCATCAATGCAGATGAAGTAAACTTTGTCAATACCAAGAAGAAGGCCAATTTCAAAATAAAAGACCAACTAGGCCCCTTCATATGTAATTCTAGGGAAGCAAGCAAAGAAGCAAACCTAATTCTGCAGAGAATGTTGTTCCAAAGAAGTTTTGTTTGGAGATATGATCCTTTGGAATTCATCACAAAGAAGAGACAAAATTTCAAGCTAGGACCTTTCATCCACCATCCCATACCTAGAATAAAAGTATATGCAAATCAAGCAGAATGGGTGGAAGGTACCCTAATAGACCAAGACAGCACCAGAGTAGACGTAGAGAATTCTCTAATTGATTTAGAAAAGCAGCTTGATGATAACACTTTTCTGTAGGTACCAAAAGAACCAGAAAGAACCATGATTACCCCTCTAGTCATGCAGACTCCTCAAAATGAGGAGAAGATCCCAAAAAGAAACAAAGAAGGGGCTTCCACTTCAAGAATGGCCACCTCCGATTTGTAGTAGGAATCAAACAAGAGGCAAAGGCTAAATCCAGCCTCTGAGCAGGAATATATTGAAGACTCAGCAAAGGTTATAAATACAGGAGCAGAGAGAAGTAGGCCTACCACTCCATCTAGAGGCATGCAAGAGCCTTCCACATCTCAGACTCAGATGTTGGAAAGGCAACTTAGTGTTGATATGTCATCCTCTAGAATGCCTGTTGACAATGACCAAGATATCAATGAAAGATATAAAGAAATCAAAGCCATAAATGAGAGGCTTAAGGCCCAAAGAGATGAAAAATACCTGAAGTTGACTCCCACCAATCAAACAAAGCTAATGTCAGCCTTTGACATTAAAGAGGGAAAGCTGCAGATGACCTTTGTTAAGCCTACAACCCAGCAGCTAAAGACAACATCAGATTTTAAAAAGGTATAGTTTGAAGTATTGGCAAGGGATATTCATCCCGTAGACCAGATTGAATTACACAACAGGCTGGAGAGATGATATACTCCACCCTGACAGGTAAACCCATAGCTGCCCATCAGCTACAAAACTCTCTGAACAACATCTCAGCACAATTCCAGTTAGAAAAGGCCTCCTCACAGGCCAAGGATACAAGGAACAAGTTCTTAGAGGACTTAGTGATTGAATTGGGACACGATTGCAAGGATATAAAAGCTACAAAGCATATTATTAAGAAGAAAAATGATGATATTGCTACAATTAAGAGGCAATTGAAAATACCCCAGCTGCAACATCCTCAAACTCTAGAAGTCATAGAGAATAAAACCAGACAGGAGGATTTGATGGACTTGGTCTTGAAGTTGAATGATCAACTTAAGGAGACATAAAAGGAATTGGATGCTTTAATCCAATTAAAACAAGTAGATGTGGCCACTTCTTCAACAAATATTATCCCTACAGTCTCCACAGTAGTGCCATCCACACTAGCAACATCTTTGGCACCTACAGCTCCACTTGCAACAACCTTGCCAGCAACAATAGAATCTACATCAGCAGTAGGTGCATCAGGAGAGAAAGTAGCAAAACTAGTCAAAGCCATGGAAGAGATGTCTATCCATGCCACTGAAATGAACAGGTTAAGAGAAAAGGTTGCAAGTTTGGAAAGAAACTGCAAACTTGCCCAACTGAAGCAGAAAGAAGAAGCACAAAAGGCCAGAAGAATGAGTGAAAGGATCAAAGTCTTAGAGAAAGACTTAACACTGGAGAAACCACTTGGGCAAACCAAGGAAATGTTGTGGGCCAATATCATTGACTCCGTCAAGGATATTTGGCCCTCAATTCAAGTTATTTTTGAACAAACAGAGTTAGTGAAGATAGCTACAAAAGCTATCCAGAAAGTGAAGGAGGAGTTGGGAGATAAGCCAGAGGATGCCAATAGACTCATCCACTTCCTCAACAACAAGAATAGTTATGAGCTCCATGAGATAAATATAGAAGATAGGATGGAAACCATTTTAGAAATAAGGAAGGTCCTCTCCAAAAGGAACCTTATGCTTAACTTAGAAGAAAAATGTCACAATATGCAGGTAGCCATTGATAGGTTCATGGCTAAATTCCAGATTTTAAGGGAGAAAGGTTTGCCCAATCCTATGGTTATCAATGAAAAACTCATGACACAGTTAGATTATGATACCAGGCTCAGACAATTGGCAAAGGAGCAAGCCAGCTCTTCATCCATAAAAGCATTGCCAATAGGCAAAGTGCTGTACAACACATTTGAGAACTTGTTTTTCTTGGAGCATGAGATCAAACATTTATTCCTCACCAAGCCCAATTTTTCCAAGTATACTGAAGCTGATGAAATCTATAGGAGAATGGTGAATGTAAAGTTACCTGATGCAGAATGGTGGGAGACAATGATAGATTTACTGGGATAAATTTACTACACAGTAAAACGAAACAACAAGGTAAAACAGGTAAAAAAAGCACATCAGGGTCAAAGAGTATCAAGGTTAAAGAGCATAATTTGAAAGATGAAAGTAAAGAAAACTCCAGCGTGAAACCCCACAACTGCAAGCCAGCATAAAGGGCTACAAATTCAATAATAAATTCCAGCACAACCATAATAAAAGGGACAACATGAAACAATTCATTAGTTGTCTCTATCTTCTTGAAAGAAGATATTTGTATTTCCTAGATTAAATCTCAAGTTGTTTTGAGATATTTTGTAATAATTTTTGTATAAATACTTCACAATTCAAAGTATGTAGGAGGGATTCCAAAACATTTTTATAGACTTCTTGTTCTTAAGTCTAAAATTCTATTGTATCAATGACTGGATCAGCTAGCTGGATCAAGGAATAAAGATCAGATATTTCACTGGATTCTTGTGTAAAGCAAAGTTCAAATAAGTATTCTCTCACGTTTAATGTTATTTTTCTTTAATGTTTTCCACAATTTTACTTGTATCTCTAAAAATCTGAATTCTATAACATGGAATGATATCTCAGAAATTGCTTAACTGCACTCTGTCTTAACTGTTATGCATGTTCAATGTTTTCTTCACAAATCTAAGTTAAGGAATTCTTGATTGCTCCTTAGTTTAGGTAGTTTCTTGTGATCTATAGAAAAGGATTCTTAATTGACCTTTGTTCATGATTATCCCCTATTCTTCATTTCAACCCTAGTCTGAGGATTCTTAAGTGCTCTCTCACCCTAGTTAGTATGATTTCACCCATTTGACCTACAGATTTGAACTTTACTCTGCTAGCCTACCCTGTGAATATTCCCTTTAATGAATTGTGTTGAAAATGCAACAAGATGATGGAGATTAGTGTGGAGTACTAAAAAGGTATGCTTTTGATGATCATTTTAGTGGCTTTTCAGTAGAACTTGTAAACCTTTTTGCATCATGAACTTGGAAAACGATAAAGAATTATAAAAAAACATGTGGGATTAATATGCAAGACTTAACCACTAACAACTGTCATTCCCTCGTGCAAGAAGGGGTGAAAACGAGGAGTTGTTGTTCCAAAGAAAAAGACAAGGACAAGGTAACCGTTGTCCCTTTGACGGGAGACCGAGTGCAAACAAGGCTAAGCAGATCAAAGCAAATCGGCCCTGAAAAGGAGGAGAAGACACCATCTCGGCGCATGAGGGAAAAGAGATGAATAAGGATTAACGGTTTGGCGAATCCCTCAGGATCCTTGATCCTGAGGGATCGCTGCTTTATCTATCTTGTTACTTAGACATCTCCGCCGTCACCCTTATATAAAGGGATAGCATTGTTAGCTTTGAGGGCGACATGATTATGCTTTTATGTAATTTCTGTTAAGATTAAAACGTTGATCATCGAGTCTCGATAAGAATTGGTTCATTGTACTTTTGTTTCATGCATTAATACAAACTTGGTGATTATTTCATCTCTGCGTCTAGATTAACCTAAAGCGGTGTACCCTTGGAGGCTAAGGGCCCGGCCCCGGAGGATACTTGCTTCTGTATTATTACGATTTGATTTCTGCGTGATTTGCTTATCGTCGTTATTTGGTAATCTGATATGCTTTATAAGTTCACATCACATGCTCTGTTAAGATTAATTCATTAAGATTTCTACAGACAAAACTGTTGTATTGACTCTGCATTATATTACTGTTCCTTTCGGAGTTGATTGAAGATTATTAGTCTTAACCCAATATTGTTATTATTTTATTACAGAGCTTTTGTGTTGTACATTCATGTTACAAGATTCACCTTGAAAGTTATGTTCTTTACGATTGTTGGATTCAGAAGTAATGTTGTTCTATTCTGAAATGCAGTTGTATTCCTTTTAATTGAGATTGATGCTTAGATCAGATTACTATTCAAAGCGTGTTGTGTGCGTATATGGTTTCTAAGCGTTGTTCCTTAACTTATCAGTAATCAGTGTTGTTTCATTAGTGTGTGGCTTGATCTGCCTTAAGAGTGAAAGATTGTTGTTTGATTACGATTAATGCATTTGAGTTAGTAGATTAAGTTTGATTACTGCTCGTGAGACTTAGTTGTTTAGCTATTGTTCCTTTTAAGAATTTTTGTTCCATTTCAGAATTGTTGTTCCATTCTAGATTTGCTGTCTGATTTCTTATTTGTTGTTCCATTTTTCTATCTGCCATTCCATTTACTAGCATTTGTTGTTTTGGTGTGAGAGATGATCTAAGGCTGTAGTGAGCCTTGGCATTTACTGTCTAGCTCCTAGACCCGTGGTCTATTCTCTAATTTCCTTTCCATCAGTTTCCAAAGGGATGGGTTATCGCTGCCGAACCCTTGACTGATAAGTTGCCTAGTTTTCTGAGTGTGTGATTTACTCTTTTGAAGTAACTTAGTTGTAGACAAGAATCCGTTTACTCTTGTATTTTTGAATGTTGTACTACTAGCATTACTCTGACAAATGATAGCCTCAGAATGAGACACTCTTTGAAATAACAAAACGCTCCTGGATTGACATATTAATGTGAGGTAATTAGAGGTGAAAGAGACCCTTTTTATAGCTCTACATTTTGGCGCCGTTGTCGGGTAAAGACTGTAGCCATTTGTCCTTTTTTTCAGAGTAGTGTACGAACCTGCTAGGGAAGAGTTGGATTTTAAAAACGGAAGGTAAGAACCTGCGTACGGAGCATGTAAAAGCCCTGCTCCCCTGTCTGTTTTCCTAACAGATTTGTTGTTGCTTTGTTTGAATAGAATTTAGTAGTTCATTTGAGTGCATGACTAAGCAGAAAAAACCAGAAAAAAATATCAAACCTCCACCCAAACCTGAAAAAGCTAAGGGGTCGGTGACCCTTGGCCGAACGACCTTTATAGACAAAATCTATAAGAAAATAGAATCTCAGCCATCAGTAGGACCCAGGAAAATCATTTCTAAATAGCCTACTAGTTCCCTTCAGGCCACATGATCACCATCTGTAGCCTTTGCTGAGGTGCATAGTCAAACTGAAGAGCAGGACTTTCAAGAAATTGAAAATTCTACTCCAGAACTATTGCAGGAAGGGAATTTCAGCAATCTTTGTGAAGGAGAAGGAGAAACATGGGAAACTGAGGAATGAAGATCTCCTATTGGAACAAATCAGCCATTAAATAGCCCATATAAGGGAAGTGCTGCAAAAATCATTGTTGAAGGAACCCAATCTCCTCAGACATCAGGCATTCTCATTATCCCAGATAGAGGGAGCGCTATTAAAACTATGCTTGTCAAAGCCATTCCCTCTCAACCTAGGAATACCCTCCTAGATATCCCAGAAGGTTATTGGCATATATTCGACCCTATGGCTCAGAATCAGCCAAACACTCAAACCTCTACATTACAATACCCTATAGTGGATTTTGCAGCAAATGCGCCTATGAAAGCAATCCCTCTTCAACATATCCCTACATTTCACAGTCTCACATCGAAAGACCCGGATGCATTTTTATTTGAATTTTATGTGTTGTGTAGGGGATATGATTACACCACCGACGCCCAGAAACTGAAATTATTTCCCTCTACATTAAAAGGGGCTGCTTTAAGATGGTTTATGGGATTAGGTGGTGGAGTTATAAACAACCGGGATCAAATGAAAGAATCTTTCTTAAAAAAATATCAGGATTATTGCAGGTCTAGAGAATTAAAGGACAAAATATTTCAAATGACAGCTAGACCGAATGAAACATTAGAGGATTATGTGGAACGTTTTCAGTACAATCTACAAAGATCTCCTTATGCATCACTACCTTTACTTCATAATGTGTTAAAAACTACATTGATAAGGGGCATGAAGGAACAATGGATTGAAACATTAAACATCATGGGAAAAGGGGATATTTATCAAGAGAATTTTGCTGACATTATTGATTTATGTATCAGGAGTTCGAGAGGCAACACAAGAGTAAAACCGGCAGAACATGATCGGTTTGTAAGAGATAACAAAATTTCAACAGAAGGAGTAACACATGTAGAAATTGGAAATTTATTGGAAAATTTTAAATCTGATATCCTGGGGACACTAACTACACAACTTGATATTATGCAGGCTAAACAGAAGCAAATGGAGGCAGAACAGAATTTGGCAATCTTCTGTCCCCGATGTAGGAAAAAGCATAGTCACAAGGAATGTCCACTAGATACAGTCCAAACATGCGCCATCTGTACAAAAGATCACCTTACGGAGAGCAGCCTCTCACTTCCTAGAGTGAAAGTGGTATATAAGGAAGCGGAAGAAGAACCAGAATCGGTGTACTTGATCAACCAGTGCCGCTAGTGGCAGCCGAGACAATCTGGTATGTTTCCAGACCCAACTTCTTCTTTTCAGCCTCCACAGTATAATGCTCAACAATATAGTATGTGGCAAAGTCAGTCCCAACCCCCATTTCCAAACTGGTCACCACAGTCGTTTCCTTCTTCAAACCCATGGCTGAATCAGGCAAGCCAATCTGGTTGGCCGAATTTCCCTTACACTCCACCATATTGGCAAAGTAGCCCATATACTCCATAATGGACTCCCCCTACTTCACAAAATTCAGCCTAGCATACAAACTGGCAGAGACCGATGCATCAGCCAAGTAGGAACTATTCCGCTCCCTCAACCTACACTGCCAGCCTTACAACAAAATCACCAGTCTAATCTGAGACCACAACTCCCAGCCCAACCCAATCCAAATCCAAATAATAGACCGGTCCAATCTCTCCAAATTATAGAATCACCAGAAATAGGACCCGACCTGAGGGAGTGTAATGATCTTCAGTTAAGATCTGGACGTATTATTGAAACTGAGGGAGATAAAACAGTTCATATTGAAGATCAGTTACCAAGAGAACATCTGTTGCAACAAGAGGATGTGAATAAGCAGTAGACTCATAATCAGGCAACCACATCCTCTCCTCCGGTCCTAGAACGATTAGTCATACCTCGTGTAGAAATTTTGAATAATTTAACACATATTCAATGGAGATTATCCTGATCATGTACTATTGCGGAAAACATACACAATACATAAGCTCCTCTACGTTGATCATCAATATAACAGCATTAATAACAATAAAACATCAAGAGCATTCACACATTAACACAATATGTATCCCGGGGAAAGCATCTCGCTAGAAACCCCAACTATCTGTATATTAATGCTTGAGTCATGTAACATTACACAACATAATACTTCTCACAAGTATCTCCACCTCTGTTACACACAATACAGCTCAGATCTGATCTCCAAATCTCTTCCACTGCTTGCCTGCCTCCACTGCTCAATACCTGCTCAAGAACTGATGAGAATGGCTCACCAAACTCATTTTTCACCTGCAAAATAGTCACTCACTCTTTGTTGGACGTGAGCACAAGCTATAATGTGGGAAAATACGTGAGCAAACTCATTGGCATACTCAATCCCTTGATTGTGCAAGATCTGGTGCACAACTATAGTCACAACTGATAGCAATCTGATTCTCTACCACCTGTCCCTGTTGAACTGAACATGCACTGACATGCAACTGAGTTAACTGATGTATTCATTAGTTGTATTATGAGTTAATAACTTGTGAATTAATTAATAACTAATTCACCCAACTCATCTCTAGTCTATTTTCTAGTTAGACTAAATACAACCAGTTTAACAAAGCTAAACTGAACACAACTCCATCAACTCCACAATCAACTCCACCAAACTCAACTGATTGAGTTCTAACTGAAGTCATGCATGCAACAACTCAACTGACTCATAAGAAAAGTGTATTTCCTTCTGACAGTTGCATGTGCCACCTCTGTAGCTCAAACTGAAGTGCTCCAAGAGAATAAGATTAAGTTTATAGTCCAAATATTATTGTGAGATAATAATATTTGACTTTTCTATTTTTGACAGCCAGTCTAAAAATAGACTTTGATCACTCAAAATTTCATCAAAAATAGAAGTCCATCTATTTTTTCCCAACTTGATCAATCATCCATAAACAGCAACCTGCAATCCATAGACATGATCCATATGTCTAAAAATAGACATAGTCTAAAAATAGACTTGCGCCAAAAATAGCCTGCGGGCCCACTTAGTGAAGGCGACTCTTTTCACTAAGCTCCATCATCTTGTTGCAATCTCAACACTCCCTCTCGACAAGATATGGATTATCAGCAACCCCTATCCTGCCTCGGTGGTACTCGAATTTGCTCCTGGTGAGAGCCTTCGTCAGAATATCAGCATCCTGATCCTCCGTTGGAATGTACGAAAGTAACATGATCCTCCGCTGCACACAATCTCTGATATGATGGTACCTGATGTCAATATGTTTAGATCTATCATGAAATACATGATTAGCCGAGAGTGTAATGCAACTCTGGTTATCACAGTAAATCATAGTAGGATCCAAATGAGAATTGAACAAACCAACTAGGATCTTCCTCATCCATATAGCCTCGCATGCAGCCAAACGTGCTGCCATATACTCGGCCTCCGCTGAACTGAGTGCCATGGATCTCTGTTTCCTGTTGTACCAAGAAACTGCTGTCGATCCAATACTGAAGACCCCTCCTGATGTGCTCTTTCTGTCTGTTGGGCTCCCGACCCAATCTGCATCCGTGAAGCCACATAGCTTCACCTCATCCTCCTGTCTGTACCACAAACCATATCCCGATGTGCCTCTCAAGTAGCGCAATACATGCTTGCCCGCCTTCCAGAAGAGCTTGGTAGGCTTAACCATAGCTTGTGAAAGCTGGTTAACTGCATAGCATATATCAGGTCGTGTATTGACCAAATACATCAGCGACCCCACCAACTGTCGATAAACAATGGCATCCACTTCTTCTCCCGAAGTGGCATCCTCCTTCCTCCAACCTCCAGGAAGAGGAGTATCAACAGGCTTGCAGCCATGCATGTTGAACTTCTCCAGTATCTCCCGAGCATACTTGCCCTGAGAAAGAAATAGTCCACCACTACGCTGCCATATTTCCAATCCCAGGAAATAGTGAAGGAGGCCCAAATCCTTCATCTCAAACTCTGTAGCAAGATCCTTCTTGCATGACAGTATCAACAGCTCATCACCCGTTAGAATCAAATCATCAACATACAGTACAATGATAAGAAACTTACCCTCCACCACAATCTGGTATAGGTTAGGATCCACCTCGCTCTTGGAGAATCCAAGTCCTGTGAAATAGTTGTCTAGCCGTGTGTACCAAGCACGTGGTGCTTGCTTCAACCCATACAATGCTCTCTTGAGCCTGCACACATGCGACTCGCTGCTGAAGACCTCAAAGCCTTCGGGCTGCTCAATGTACACCTCCTCCTCAATAACTCAGTTGAGGAACGCAGTCTTCACATCCATCTGATGAATGTGCCATCCCATCTGCGCTGAGAGAGCAAGAATCGTCCGTATGGAAGAATACCTTGCGACAGGTGCAAAGGTCTCCTCATAATCGATCCCCTCAATTTGTGAAAAGCCTCGGGCAACAAATCTTACCTTGTACTTCTCCACACTCCCGTCAGCTGCCTACTTAACTTTGTAGATCCATCTCGAACCCACCATTGATTTCCCTTCCGGTCTAGGAACAATCTCCCATGCACTGTTTCTGACAATAGAATCATACTCTTCCACCATGGCATCTACCCATGTGGGATCCTCCACAGCTTCCTCGAAAGAGGATGGCTCAGTCACAACACACTTGCTCATAAGAGCCATGTATCCAGTGTACAGATCAGGTGACTGTCTCTGTCTGCGTTGGGCTATAGGTGGTCCTACAACTTTCTCTGCATCTTGAGCCAGTCGCTCAGCTTCGTCAAGCGCTTTCGCCCTCTGATGGTTGGCGCTACATGAGTGGTCTCTTCCACTCCATGAACCTCATCCTGTGGCTGATCCACGTCCTGAAGCTCATCCTTAGGAACTAATAGCTCCTCATCTGCATGCAAGTGTAGCTCCCTCTCAAGCGAACACTTCATGGCTTTCTCCTCCTGAAATTTTATATCCCGTCGCACAACAGTTTTACCATTGTCTGGAAAATACACACGATAGTTGTGGGGTGTATCGGTGTACCCCACAAATATCCCAACCTCTGCGGTCGACTCCAACTTCTTCCTGGCATCCTTCGTCACATGCATGTAAACATTAGCACCAAAAATCCTCAAATGAGAAAGATCAGGCTTCTTACCAGAATAAGTCTCCTCAGGTGTACTCATGCCAAGTATCCTATGAGGACAACGGTTCTGCACATAAACTGTTGTATTGCATGCTTCCGCCCACAAGTGAAGGGGTAGGCCCTGATCATGCAACATTTCCCGTGCAACACCCACAATCATTCTGTTCTTCCGCTCAGCTACCCCGTTCTGTTGTGGGTTATGGGGAGCTATGAGCTCTCTACGAATCCCTTCTACCTTGCAGAAATCCTTGAACTCGTCCGAGATGTATTCACCACCATTATCGCTCCTAAGAGCCTTGACCTTCTTCCCCGACTCCTTCTCGACCAGTGCTTTGAATTCACAGAACTTTGAATATGTCTCGCTCTTCTTCTGCATGAAGAAGATCCAGCACTTACGAGAGAAATCATCAACAAAAATCACATAATACCCGTGTTTTGCTGTCGAAGCAACTGAGAAAGGTCCACACACGTCTGTGTGAATTCTCTCAAGGATCGTCGTGGCGCGACTATCCTTCTCGTGAAAGGTGGCTTTCACAAACTTCCCGAAAGTACACCCCTTGCACTGATCTGACTACGCAAGTGTGCCTTTAGGAAGCCCTATAGTGATCTGATGCAGTATCTTCAAGGCTCCATGGTGAAGGTGACCCAATCTCCTGTGCCACAACTCGCCATCATCCCGCCTCACCAATCCTTCTGCCTTGCCCGCCATTGATGCGCATCCATCTACATGCAACTGATAAAGGTTCCTCACTCGAACCGCTATCTTTCGGGTCTCACCAGTTGTCTTGCTGTGTAGGAAGGCCTTTCCCTCGCTGAAAACAACATCATACCCCTTGTCTTCTAACATCGCCACTGAGATGAGATTCTTCTTCAATCCTGCAACATGCATGACTTCCTTCAATACAAAGGGTTTACCAGACTCCCTCTCAAAGGAAATGGTACCGATACCGATCGCACTGTATCTACCATCATCACCCATCTCAATGTGCACTCCAAGATATTTGTCCTCCAGATCAGAGAACAAATCTCTATCTCCCGTCATGTGAAAAGACGCACCACCGTCCAAGAACCACACTGATCCCATCACACTTGAAACCAAGCATGCGATCAATGAAAAATCAAGCTCAAACTGTGAGGCTAGAGCCTCTCCTGCTGAAGATCCAGTAGCCTGCTTGTTCTTCTTCTTCTGCGGACAATTAGTGGCATAGTGTCCATGCTGGTGACAGTGAAAACACTTCACCTTGGACATATCCTGCTTCTTACCTTTCGCACCAGACTGAGAAGCTTTCTTGTTCTTCCCCTTCTTTGCTTTGGCAGCCAAAGAACAATTCTCTTCATCAGATACCTTTGATGAAGATCCATTCTCACCTTTATTGTTTCTGAGTTTATCCTTGAGCGCCAGGTCGCTCTTGCTTTGGAATAACATTTGCAATCCGTTGAAAGACATTTTCAATCAACACTGCTACAAATTCGAATTTCCACCAGCTCCAACTCAACTGCTTCCGATCTAGAATTCGTGAGAACACAATATTTCTCGTATAGAGATTGACTGTATGGGCATTCACCGGATATCTCACCTACCAAAGGAAGGATGAATCCAGAGGCTACCTGGCCCGATTATAGACTCTGCCTGAAGAAATAGAATGTAAACACTTCTTGAATAGTAGATCTGATGATCAACAACTCCGATACCATGTAGAAACTTTTTCTACAATTATCTAGCTCGCTCTGATACCATGTAGAAATTTTGAATAATTTAACACATATTCAATGGAGATTATCCTGATCATGTACTATTGCGGAAAACATACACAATACATAAGCTCCTCTACGTTTATCATCAATATAGCAGCATCAATAACAATAAAACATCAAGAGCATTCACACATTAACACAGTATGTATCCCTGGGAAAGCATCTTGCTAGAAACCCCAACTATCTGTATATTAATGATTGAGTCATGTAACATTACACAATATAATACTTCTCACAAGTATCTTCACCTCTGTTACACACAATACAGCTCAGATCTGATCTCCAAATCTCTTCCACTGCTTGCCTGCCTCCACTGCTCAATACCTGCTCAAGAACTGATGAGAATGGCTCACCAAACTTGTTTTTCACCTGCAAAATAGTCACTCACTCTTTGTTGGACGTGAGCACAAGCTATAATGTGGACAAATACGTGAGAAAACTCATTGGCATACTCAATCCCTTGATTGTGCAAGATCTGGTGCACAACTATAGTCACAACTGATAGCAATCTGATTCTCTACCACCTGTCCCTGTTGAACTGAACATGCACTGACATGCAACTGAGTTAACTGATGTATTCATTAGTTGTATTATGAGTTAATAACTTGTGAATTAATTAATAACTAATTCACCCAACTCATCTCTAGTCTATTTTCCAGTTAGACTAAATACAACCAGTTTAACAAAGCTAAACTGAACACAACTCCATCAACTCCACAATCAACTCCACCAAACTCAACTGATTGAGTTCTAACTGAAGTCATGCATGCAACAACTCAACTGACTCATAAGAAAAGCGTATTTCCTTCTGACAGCTGCATGTGCCACCTCTGTAGCTCAAACTGAAGTGCTCCAAGAGAATAAGATTAAGTTTATAGTCCAAATATTATTGTGAGATAATAATATTTGACTTTTCTATTTTTGACAGCCAATCTAAAAATAGACTTTGATCACTCACACTGTGATCACTCACAATTTCATCAAAAATAGAAGTCCATCTATTTTTTCCCAACTTGATCAATCATCCATAAACAACAACTTGCAATCCGTAGACATGATCCATATGTCTAAAAATAGACATAGTCTAAAAATAGACTTGCGCCAAAAATAGCCTGCGGGCCCACTTAGTGAAGACGACTCTTTTCACTAAGCTCCATCATCTTGTTGCAATCTCAACACCTCGACCTTTACAATATCTTGATTTTGACATTTTGGGAGAATTACAAAATCTGTACATAAAAATTCCATTCCTCCAAGCCATTCAAGACATTCCCATATACGCAAAAACTATCAAAGAATTGTGCATAAAGAAACCAAGGAGGAATATAACAAATAATCCAAGAGTCCAAGTAGTCGGCACTTTATCTGACTTACTATCAGGAAAAGAAACACCCATTAAATATGAAGACTCAGGGAATCCGATTGTAACTGTCCAAATTTATGGTCAGACCCTGTCTAATGTCTTAGTTGATCTAGGAGATGCAATTAATATTTTAACAACCACTACTTGCCAAAAGCTTGGCATTACATCTGTAGAACCCACCTCTAATTTGCTAGAATTGGCTGATCGATCCGTGGTTAGTCCGGAGGGTACTCTACATGATATCATGGTCTCTGTAGATTCCTGGGAATATCCAACCGATTTCCTGATAATTAATCCAAAAACCCGACTTGATGGACACCCGCTGATTTTAGGTAGACCTTGGCTTGCCACTGTCGATGCTTACATTGGCTGCTGGCAAGGAAATATGACCATAACCAAAGGACCAAATATCAAGAATTTAGTTCTATATCCTCTAGCGCAGCCAAGTGTCACATTAATTAAAACTAACAAGCACCCTGTATCATACCTTACTGATAACATTAAATCTCCATTAACTATACAAGAGGCACTTGATTTTAAAGACCAAATAGAAGATGATGCCATTAATAACTTCATTAGTCAAACTGAATCCAGATCCTACACACAGTGTCACATGATAGAAGCAGCATTTAATAATGAATTAGAAGAAGATCCTCTGAAAGATACACATGATCAAACAATACCCGTTACTTCTGTTGCAAATAGTAAAATTGTGGAAATTGAACCGGGAAAAACCTTAAACATTAATGCCAACCTCACACCTGAACAAGAAACAAAGCTCATCCACTTGTTAAGAAAATATCAAGAATCATTCGCATGGGATTACCCTGATATGAAAGGAATTGACCCCCAATTATGTACACACCACATTTATATAGAAAAGGATGCCATACCTGTTTGTCAACCTCAAAGGAGACTTAATCCTCATCTA
Organism: Pinus tabuliformis; assembly: GCA_031772625.1. Classification (NCBI taxonomy): domain Eukaryota; kingdom Viridiplantae; phylum Streptophyta; class Pinopsida; order Pinales; family Pinaceae; genus Pinus; species Pinus tabuliformis. The sequence continues at coordinate 682,764,671 of CM062820.1, read as the reverse complement.
AAAGATGTGGTAAAAGCAGAACTTCAGAAACTTTTAGATGTCAGTTTTATCTATCCTATCTCTGATAGTAAATGGGTCTCTCCACTTGTGGTGGTACCAAAAAAGAATGGGAAATGGAGAATTTGTGTGGATTACAGGGAACTAAATAAAGCAACACAAAAAGACCACTTTCCTCTCCCATTCATAGACCAAGTATTAGATACTTTAGCAGGAAAGAAATTATTTTCTTTCCTAGATGGCTTAAGTGGATACAATCAGATTCAGATTGCCCCTGAAGACCAGGACAAAACTACTTTTACTTGTCCTTGGGGAACATTTGCCTATCGAGTTCTACCTTTTGGCTTATGCAATGCTCCTGCCACATTCCAAAGGGCTATCCTTAATATTTTTGCAAATTTAATAAATGATGGACTTGAATTATACATGGATGACTTTACACCATATGGAGATGATTTTGATCCAGCATTAGACACCCTAGAAAAAGTCCTAGAACGTTGCATTGCTACCAGGCTTTGCTTAAGCCACGAAAAATGTTATATGATGATGACTGAAGGACTTATCCTAGTACACTATGTTTCAGCAGCTGGCATTCAGGTAGACCCGGCCAAAATCCAAATATTTTTGCTTATTCCCACTCCCACTACTCAAACAGAGGTACGCAACTTTCTTGGATTTTCTGATTATTATAGGTGATTTATAGAACATTATTTGCACATTGCTGCACCTTTATATGCACTAACTGGTAACATTGATTTTCTTTGGACAGAAAAATGTGAGCGTGCTTTCAAGGATTTAAAGAAGCTCGTATCCACATCCCCAGTCCTTCGAGGAACAAACTAGGATTTGCCATTCCAGATATCATCTGATGCCTTAGATACAACCATTGGCACAGTCCTTGGGAAGGAAGAGGATAAAAAACCATATGTTATTTATTACATCAGCAAAAACTTATCCCCTACTGAATTAAATTACACTGTTACTGAAAACGAATTCCTAGCTGTAATACATGCTGTCAATAAGTTTAGACATTATATTACAGGATATCCTGTTATCTTGTATATAGATCATTCTGCCATAAAATATTTAGCAAATAATCCTGTCACAAATGCCAGAATAATTAGATGGTTGATTTTATTGCAGGAATTTGATATCACAGTCAAGGATCGACCTGGCAAAGAAAATCCTGTAGCCAATTTTCTCTCGAGAATGCCAAAGCCAATCGATGCAGCAGCAGTTGAAGATCAATTTCTGGATGAACATCTATTTGTTGTTGCTGTTCAAACACCCTGGTTTCCAATTACCTCGCAGTAGGTAAACTACCAAAACACCTAACCCCTAGTGAGTGTAAACAGATTGTTCAGAAGAGTGCTCGATTCTCGTGGATTTGAGGCTATTTGTTTCACACAGGGGCAGACATGCATATCAGGAGATGTGTTCGAGAAGATGAAATCTTTGACATCCTAAAAGCTTGTCATGATGGACCATGTGGTGGACACTTCGCTGAGTGCAGAACTGGACATAAAGTGCTGCAGACAGGGTATTATTGGCCCACGATTTTTAGAGATGCAAAGAAATTTGTCCAAGCCTGTGACAGTTGCCAGCGAGCAGGACGTCCTGGTCAATCTGACGAGATGCCTCTAAAACCACAGTTAGTCATTGAACCATTCAAGCGATGGGCTCTTGATTTCGTTGGACCTATCAACCCATCATCAAATCAGAAAACATATATTTTGGTGGCAACAGAATATGTCACCAAATGGGTTGAAGCAGAAGCATTTCCAAGAGCCATAGAGGACTCTGTCATGCAGTTCCTGTTCCATATATTTGTACGTTATGGTCTTCCAAGAGAAATAATTATAGACGGTGGACCACAATTTGCTGGGAATAGATTAGCTGCAACACTTAACAATTATCACGTCCAGCATAAAATCACTACTCCATATCACCCACAGGCGAATGGGCAGGTAGAATCAATCCTAACGAAAACCATTGCATCACACAGGCATGATTGGGCTGCCAGACTACCTGAAGCACTGTGGGCTTATAGAAAAACATGGAGAAGCACCATTGGTTACTCACCTTATCAATTAGTGTTTGGAAAACAACCCATTTTCCCCATAGAATTTGAAATCCAAACATTATGGACAACACAGGAAGTTGGATTAGATCTAAGCGAGGCACATATTAATCGACTACAGCAGATCAATGAGTTGGATGAAATTAGGCTCTTTGGACTTCAAAATACAACCCTGATTCAAAAGCAACGAGCTAAATGGCATGATGCTCTCATTAAGAACAAAGTCTTCCACGAGGGAGACTAGGCTCTGTTGTACGACTCTAGGTTTCAGGACTTCCTTGGGAAACTCCAGACTCGTTGGTTGGGACCATACGAAATCTAGAAGGTACATGACAATGGAACCCTTACTCTAATCACTATTGACGGTTCTGGATATGCCTTCAAAGTAAATGGCCACCGAGTTTGTCTCTATCGCAAACCACTCACTCGGGAGTCCTTCTGCCAGCAGCTACGCCGAGACACTGATATGGAGATTTTGGGAGAGGAAGAGAAGTCTTCCTCACCTGTAATTCATTGAGGAATTCATTTATTTTTACAATTTGTACATAAGTTCTTTTCTTTGAGTCATTTTTTGTACATATGTTTGAACTAATGTTTTCTTGTCATTTTTGTTGTTCCTTTTTTTCAAAAGAACAACATTTCAATTTTTGTTGTTCCTTTTCCAAAAGGATGGCATCTGTGTGTTTTTGTTGTTCCTTTTCTAAAGGAACAACATTCTTGATTTTCTGTTGTTCCTTTTCCAAAGGAACAACATCTTTAATTTTGTGTTGTTCCTTTTTCAAAGGAACGACATTTGCTTGTTCTGCTATTCCTTTCTAAAGGAACAACATTTTGATTTTTGCTAATCCTTTTTCAAAAGGAATGGCACTGCTGTGTGTTTGTTGTCCCTTTTCCAAAGGAACAACATATTTTTTTACTTCTGTTGTTCCTTTTCCAAAGGAATGACATTTTTTCTTCTTTTTCTGTTCTTTTTCCAAAGGAACAACATTTTTGGTTGTTGTTGTTCCTTTTCAAAGGAACGGCATTTTGAGTGTTTTGCTGCCCTTTTCCAAGGAAATATCATTTTTTTTTATTTTTGTTGTTCCTTTTTCAAAGGAACGGCATTGGTGTGTTCTACCGTTCCTTTTTCAAAGGAACGGCATTTGCATTTTTTCTATCTATGGTTCTTTGTTGTTCCTTTTTCCAAAAGGAACACCACTAGCATGCTTTTGCTCTCCTTGTGAAACAACTTATTCCTTTTGCTGATCTAAATTGAGGATGCTTCTTGCTCCTGTTCTTTCAAGTCTTTAAGATACAGCTATGCACTTATGCAATGAATACAAAATCACAACATACTGAAATCCGCAAATCATAAATCGCTATCTTTATAAGGCTCTGCATTGGTAAGAGGACAAAAGGAAGGACACACTTATTTATCATCTTTTGCTGTCATTGTTTTACTAATTTTGCTCTGATTGGTTATCTTTATCATGACGATCCCTTTAATCCTCTTTGATTATTATTTAGGAATAAGAGCAAAGGGTTTATATCCTCCTATTGAGATGATAAGACTTATTCCACCATTCCTATTCTTAAGGAGTGATTGAACCACCCTTTGTGTATAAGGAAAAGTACTTCATGAAAAAGAAAAAAAAAAAGTAAACATGACTTATAAGTTGTCAAATGCAGGATAGGGGGTCTCATCAAGAGCCAGCCTACCATGATCATAAGGATGGAAGCGAAGTGGCATTCTCACTATGGCCACCACACCAGGGATATGGTCCAAAAGGTATATCAAATAAACAAACCTTGGAACAGGAGGTCTCATCACGAGCCGGCCTGTCCACTTTTCGCTCCTTCCTCGTGAATGGAATTATGGTTAACTGGTTACCAAGCCAGCATAATGGCCTACATTTTGACATTACACTCCCTAACATACACACAAAGGATCATGGTTCCAGGGGTGAAATAAACAACTCTGCCAAGGTTATGGACACCTGTCGGCAGCAGAGCACTGTTAATGGTATTGAAGTCACATTGGTTACACCAATAGGTAAGATACTAATACTCTTTTGTTTCTTATATCCTAGGAACTAATCATATATCATTTCCCGACTTATATATCGCATGCAAATTTATTACCACCAATCATGGCAATGTAAGTGACAATGACCACATGAGATTTGGCAAGTACGACAGACATCCTATCCCCCCAGCCTCACATCATATCACATCAGCCTCTTACGTAATATGCGATCCAACTTTACGCCTCGATTTCGGTCATTTGTTGCTTTTCTAAACATGGCATATTTTCATACGCTGTTCCTTTATGACTCTGTTGCAGATCGGGTGCTGCTCATTTATTTGACGGCTGGGACAGCCTATCACATTGTGGGGGGGAGGTTAACCTCATTATTCCCTGGATTATGTGTCAACTCACTATTCGGGAAATTTGTGTACTAGGGTATGGCACGGCTTAACGGCATGCTATTTCTATTTTTATTACACAAGTTGCTGTTCATAAGCCATTTCTATTGCATACTCTGTTTTTTTCAAACAAGTTTTGCGTCTATTACCCTCTCTGTGTTTCAAACAGCACAAACAGTTGCTGTTCCATTGAGAATCCACAGTGAAACCATGGGAGGAAGAGCGATCCGAAGGGAACCGCAGGTGTTGACAGTCTCCGCTGCTGCCTGGGAAATCCTAGAAAGAGCAGGGTGGCTGACTTATCTCAACCGCTTGCAGGAGTCTAACGAAACAGTGGCAATTGAATTCCTACAGAATTTACTGGAGGATTACTCCACAGTAAGGGGGAGACAGATAACAGTCACCGATGACATAATCATAGAAGTCTCGGGACTACCAGCCACCAGACCTCTATGGACATTAAAAAAGGAGAGATTAAAGAAGATTATAGAAATCTTCCAGGACGAAGGCTAGAGCTTGACACTTAAAGGGAAGGGAGTTCTACCAGCAATGCTAGGAGAGCCCTGGGTAGAATTGGCAAGGACCGTTCAAAGCTACATCACCTGCGAGGGTAGAAAAGATGTGGTAAGACCAAGACATCTTAAACTCTTAGCTGTTTTAAAGTAGAAATGCTCTGTAAATCTGCCTGCACTTTTGAATTCGTTACTTCATGACGTTGCATGAAGCTTAGAAAAGGCACAACATGTAGAGTGAGTTGTTAGTCACCATGGGTTAATTCGATTAATTGTTAATCATAGCCTGGGAAGAGATAATTGCAATGATTAAGGGGGGGTTGATAGCACCATCCCCAAAACGTAAGCATGCTACCAGCACACTAGAATGTCCAGAAAAACGCAGAGAATTAGCAAAACAAAAACATGTCACTAGTACATCCGAACGTCCAGAAACACGCCAGGAATTGGCAAAGCGTAAGCATGCCACCGGTACACCCGAACAGCCAGAGAAACACAAGAAATCGGTCCGGTTAGCTCGGATATGAGGAAGGCTGGAAAAGCTCTAGGAAAACACCAGCTAGCCAGTAGAAATTGAGGACGAGCAATCCTCACGGCCAGAAGAAGAAGCAGAGCAATCTAAAGGAGAAGAGAAAGAAGAGGCCAAGCAATCTGAAGAGGAGGCCGAGCAATCCGAAGAAGAAATTGAGGAAGAAGCTGAGCATTCTGAAACAGAAACTGAGCATTCTGAGGCAGAAGCTGAAAAATCGAAGCAGGAGGGGGAAATTGGACAGCAGGAAGGTAGCCCACCACAGGACCCAGTAGGAGAAAATGAATTGGCCGCAGTCTTGGCCAATATGGGTGAATATGGCCAACCTTCCAGTCCATCAGACCTCCATGACAAACCCCAAGAGGAAAATGCATCTGAAAAACCACATGCAAAAGAGGCAGAAGAAGGAAATCTGCTTGTTCATGATGAAGAAGAAATAAGAGATACTGAACAGGAACAATCCGTTCCTAAGGCACCGGAAGAAATTCCGGAGGAAGTAGGGGCAGAAAAAGAAGTTGCCCAAGAATTGACAGAACCAGTTAAGGTTCCTACCACAGAACAGCCAGAGCAGAACAATGAAGAAACACCCCAAGAGGAAGATCCAGGGACTAGTCACGACCCAGGCCGCAGCAGACAGCCTGCTGTTCCTTCTAATGAAATTTTGGAAATTAAAGAATTGCGAAAGGAACAACAGAGATTATTGAGCATAATAGCCCAGCTCCACCAGTAGATTAGGATCCTGAAAGCAAGGTAGAGGGTAAGAAAGACTGCAGGGAAGAAAAAGGTGACCACTCCAGTAAAACTTCACAAGGCAAAAAGGCAGAGGACCAAAATTCGTCTTGCTGTTCAAAACCTTGTTGAAAATCCAGCTGCTGTTCCAAATGATGCCGAAGAACAGACTGCTCTTCCATTTGAAAAGGAACAACAACAAACTTATTTTCATGTTAAAATAGAAATGGATGATGTGATGACTTGTGACAAGAAAATTCAGACGGAGGCACCACCCTCAGGGGTGATAATGGTTCTGAACTCGAAGCAACGCAATAAGAAAGTTAAGGTAAAACTCCCGGTCTCCACTGCTGCATGGAGAAGAGATCCAAAAACGGTAACCTTGCACAAGGGGTTGAAACAAGCTCAACAAGAAGCAGAAAAGCTTAGAGAGCAAACGGTCCCTCGCAAAAAGTATGAAGAACTACAGCAACAACTTAGGAACGTCAATCAATCCGAAAGCCAGGCCTTTGAAGGTTGGTGGAAGGAACAAGAGAAAGTTGCAAAGGTAACTCGTAGGCTAGATACTGTTATCAAGCAGATGGATACCTTGTGTTCTTTATACAATGATGTCTTATCATGTAGGGCCCTTGCCAAAAATTATGCCCTCTTTTTACTGGAACAATATTTGCAATTAAAAATAAAAGCTGTTAAAGCAGGTGCCCCCATACAAATTAACACTGTCAATGACTTTATAGACTGTTGTAAACACTACGGGGTGAAGGTCCAGAGATTGCTATACGAATTCTATTTGCATAACCTTGTACTAGACCAGGAGACTGAGCTGAACCCTGGCCCTTTTGTTGGAGACATCCAATTGCAGGCATTCATCTCATTCGAGGTTAATCAGATTAAATGGCTCAAAGCCTATAATACTTTCCAGAGGCAAGAAAATGGCCTAGATTTGTGGGTAAGGGCTGAGCCTAGGAACCCAGTGCAGTTGTGGAAAGCACATAGAAACCTCATGAAGACTCCAGGTGTCATTGAAACATTAGGACCCATGCATGAGGAACTCATTCTACAAGGGTTAGAATATTTTCTTTCTATCAAATACCTTGCCATTGATGCAGCTAAATTTCGGTATCAAATCTCTAATCCGAATATCCAGCTCAGGGAACCGTTTAAGTATGAGAATTTTAAATTAGCTTCCAATCATTTGCACCTTTATGGCGAAAGCATTTTGAGAGCAGGGCCATCCTGGTTAGGATATAGGTTCCGCAGTCCAATTATTTGGCACCCTCCACCCGGATACCAAGCCCTGTATGAGATGCCTGAGAGTCAAACATGCCATTTCTTTTACTACCTAGTTACTCATCATGGTTGTAGGCCTCCGCATGAGATTCCTTCTCCAGCCTATTCTCTCACTGCCTTGCATGTCAACTACAACGTTTTCATGAGGGCATGAAACAGGGTAAGCAGGGGGGTGTGTGGAGTACTAAAAAGGTATGTTTTTGATGATCATTTCAGTGGCTTTTCAGTAGAACTTGTAAACCTTTTTACATCATGAACTTGGAAAACGATAAAGAATTATAACAAAACATGTGGGATTAATATGCAAGACTTAACCACTAACAACAGTCATTCCCTCATGCAGGAAGGGGTGAAAACGAGGAGTTGCTGTTCCAAATAAAAAGACAAGAACAAGGTAACCATTGTCCCTTTGACGGGAGACCGAGTGCAAACAAGGCTAAGCAGATCAAAGCAAATTAGCCTTGAAAAGGAGGAGAAGACACCAGCTCGGCGCAAGAGGGAAAAGAGATGATTAAGGATTAACGGTTTGGCAAATCCCTCAGGATACTTGATCCTGAGGGATCGCTGCTTTATCTATCTTGTTACTTAGACATCTCCGTCGTCACCCTTATATAAAGGGATAACACTGTTAGCTTTGAGGGCGACATGATTATGCTTTTATGTAATTTCTCTTAAGATTAAAACTTTGATCATCGAGTCTCGATAAGAACTGGTTCATTGTACTTTTGTTTCATTCATTAATACAAACTTGGTGATTATTTCATCTCTGCATCTGGATTAACCTAAAGCGATGTACCCTTGGAGGCTAAGGGCCCAGCCCTAGAGGACACTTGCTTCTATATTATTACGACTTGATTTCTGCGTGATTTTCTTATCGTCGTTATTTGGTAATCTGATATGCTTTATAAGTTTACATCACATGCTCTGTTAAGATTAATTCATTAAGATTTCTACAGACAGAACTATTGTATTGACTCTACATTATATTACTGTTCCTTTCAGAGTTGATTGAAGATTATTAGTCTTAACCGAATATTGTTATTATTTTATTACAGAGCTTTTGTGTTGTACATTCATGTTACAGGATTCACCTTGAAAGTTATGTTCTTTACGATTGTTGGATTCAGAAGTAACGTTGTTCTATTCTGAAATGCAGTCGTATTCCTTTTAATTGAGATTGATGCTTAGATCAGATTACTATTCAAAGCATGTTGTGTGCGTATATGGTTTCTAAGCGCTGTTCCTTAACTTATCAGTAATCAGTGCTGTTTCATTAGTGTGTGCAGCTTGATCTGCCTTAAGAGTGAAAGATTGATGTTTGATTACGATTAATGCATTTGAGTTAGTAGATTAAGTTCGATTACTGCTCGCGAGACTTAGTTGTTTAGCTGCTGTTCCTTTTAAGAATTGTTGTTCCATTCCAGATTTGTTGTCTGATTTCTTATTTGTTGTTCCATTTTTCTATCTATCGTTCGATTTACTAGCATTTGTTGTTTTGGTGTGAGAGACAATCTAAGGCTATAGTGAGACTCGGCATTTACTGTCTAGCTCCCAGACCTGTGGTCTGTTCTCTAATTTCCTTTTCATCAGTTTCCAAAGGGATGGGTTATCGCTGCCGAACCCTTGACTGATAAGTTGCCTAGTTTTCTGAGTGTGTGATTTACTCTTTTGAAGTAACTTAGTTGTAGACAAGCATTCATTTACTCTTGTATTTTTGAACGTTGTACTACTAGCATTACTCTGACAAATGATAGCCTCAGACTGAGACACTCTTTGAAATAACAAAATGCTCCCGGATTGACACATTAATGTGAGGTAATTAGAGGTGAAAGATACCCTTTTTATAGCTCTACATTTAGTGAAAAGAAGTCACCTTCACTAAGTGGGCCCGCAGGCTATTTTTGGTGGAAAGTCTATTTTTAGACTATGTCTATTTTTAGACATATGGATCATGGTCTATGAATTGCAAGATGCTATTTGTGGATGATTGGTCATGTTGGTAAAAATAGATGGACTTCTATTTTTAGACATATGGGCGGAGTCTATTTTTAGACTGCCAGGCTAAAAATAGAACAGTCGAATATTATTAGCTCTTAATAATATTTGGACTATAAACAATATCTTATCCTCTTGGAGCACTTCAGTTCGAGCTACAGATGTGGCACATGCAACTTCGAGAAGGAAATACGCTTTTCTTATGGGTTAGTTGAGCTATTGCATGATGGACTTCAGTTAGAACTCAAGGGATTGAGTTTGGTGGAGTTGATTGAGGAGTTGATGGAGTTGTGTTCAGTTTGACTTAGTTGAACTAGTTGTATTTAGTCTAACTGCAGAATACACTGGTGATGAGTGTTGTGAATTAATTATTAATCAATTCGCTAATTATTACCTCATAAAGCAACTAAAGAATACATCATTTAACTCAGTGCATGGACAGTTTAGTGGAGACAAGTGTTAGAGGTGAGTGAAAGGGCAAGACAGTTGTCAGTTGTGACTACAGTTGTGCATGAGATTTGCACAATCAAAGGATTGAGTATTGCCAATGAGGATTGCATGGTTCAGCGAAGGAAATACGAGTTTGGATCATCCATTCTCATGCAGGATTGCGTAGTGGAGGTAGGCAAGCAGCGGAGGAGATTTGAACCTGTGATTGATTCAGATCTGAGCTAGTTTGTGTGTAACATGTGGAGATAGTACTGAGTACTTGTGAGGAGTATTGTACTATGTATTGTTACATGTTCTCAATCAATATAATATACAGATAGTTGGGGCTTTTCAGCTGTATGCTTTCCCCATGATATACTGTGTTGATATGTGTGATTGATGCTTCAATGTGCGCATGAGATTGTTTCTGAATACTACAAATTGATGATCAATAGTAGAGGAGGTTATGTATTATGCATGCATTATGAAAATAGTGTATAATCAGGATAATATCTGTGAATAAGTGTTATATTATTCAAAATTTCTACATAGTATTAGAGCAGAATTGATCATCAGATCTATTATTCAGAAAGTGATTACATTTTATTTCTTCAGGCAGAGTCTGTAATTGGGCCATATAGCTTCTGGATTCATCCTTCTTTTGGAAGGTGAGATATCCGGTAAATGCCCATATAGTCAATCTCTGTACGAGAAATACTTTGTTCTCACAAATTTTAGATCAGAAGTGGTTGAGTTTTGAGCTGGTGGAATTCGAATTTGCAGCAGTGTTTTCTTGGTGTCAAAGTTGAAATGTCTTTCAACGGATTGCGATTGGAGTATTCTCTTGAGGGCAGCTCAAATTATATTGCATGGAAAGACAGGATGGAGGCGGTGTTAGATGACAATAGGTTGAAGGATTTCATAGAGACTGAGGTCCCCATGCCTACTGATGCTGCTCACGTTGAGGTTTGGCAAAAGAAGACAACAAAGTGTCAAAGGATTCTGTTGGAGGGCGTGAAGGATCACATTGTATCCAACCTGCTTGGAAAGGCTTCTCCATACTTGATGTGGAAAGCGTTGATAGATTTATTCCAAAGAAAGAGCGACCAGAGGAAGTTGGAGCTCAAGGATAAACTTAGAAACATTGTGTGAGAATGGAGACAGTATGCCCAAGTATCTCACAAAATTCACCCAATGCCGGGATGAGCTGGGAAGTGTGGGGGCGACTGTCGATGATGAGGACGTGGTGAGCTAGGCTCTCTTTGGTCTTCTAAAGAGTTGGCATTCCTATCAAGACTCTGTCAATGGTTGGGAGAAATTGCCAGGATGGGAGAGACTTTGGCCGGATCTTGTGCAAGAGGAGATCAAGCGGAATACTAGGGACGGATCTTCATCAAAGGAATCTGATGAAGAAAATTGCACTTTGGCTGCCAAAGTAAAGAAGGGGAAGGAGAAGGTTTTTCTTTCCGAATCCAATTCTTCCAATGATGGGAAGAACGTTGACAAATCGAAAATGATATTCTTTCGTTGTCATGAGGTGGGCCATTATGCTACGAATTGTCCACGGAGGAAATCCAAGAAGGGATCCGGGGAAGGATCTGAAGGTGAGGCACTTGCTTCACAGTTTGAGTTGGATTTCACACTCTTTGCATGCATGGTTTCATCCATGGTGGGAAGTGGTTGGTTTCTTGACAGTGGAGCTTCTTTCCACATGACCGGTGACAAGAGTTTGTTCAATACTTTGGAGGAGAAAGATCTCCAGATACTCATAGTGATGGGTAATGATGAGAAGTATAGTGTCTCAGGTGTAGGCACGGTTATTTTTCAGAGGGAGCATGGAGCTTGCCTTACCTTGACCAATGTCAAGTATGTACCAGGACTGAAGAGAAACTTGGTGTCGATCACGATGCTGAAAGACAAAGGCTATGATGTAGTCTTCAGTAAAGGAAAGGTTTTCCTTAGACACATCATCACTAGACAGGTGAAGCAGATTGGTTCACGGGTCAAGAACCTCTATGCTCTTGAGGTTCAAGATGCATGCAAATCCTTGAGCAGCGAGGCAACTGATGGAGACTTGGTGGTTGAGAGGGAGCGTATATTACCTCTCAACATGCATAGCTAGAAGAAGTCTTAGATGATTGTGGAGGAGCCACGATTGGTGTAGCAGCTTCAGGAGGTTGTGGAGCAGCCACAACAAGGGAAGCTAAGAGGAGATCGAGTAGAGATGTCTACTCATGCAGAGACCTCCAGTAGGGGGGAACTTCAAGCCAGGTGGGCAGAGGGATCGCATGCAGCCATACCTCCAGGTAGGAGGTGGGGGGATTTGGATTGATCGTCCCAAGGAGGAGGGGTAGGATCCTTGAGGTACCCAACCTCTTGGATGAGACCTTGTTACAGGAGCCCTGATGTGGAGTAGCAGGAACTGGCTGATTGGGTAGAGATAGATGCGAATGGAGTGGTAGAGAGAGTGACAGTGCAGGGAATCCCAAGACAGCTAATAGCTAGCAGGCTGCAGCAATGCGAGAGGCACAAGTGTTTTGCACAGTGCTAGGTGGCACAGAGAGGTGTGCAATGGTGCGAGATGCATGGAGATGTTGCAGTAGCGCAGATGTCATAGAGGGAGCACTTTTCAGCAGTAGGTAGAGCTTCATCATCAGAGTATGTTCCTAGCCCAACAGAGTGGTCAGTTGGGAGTGTTTTTGTTCCAAGTGTTGTTGGAGCAAGTAGACCGGGCAAATGTGTTGCATGCAGAACATTCTAGAGTTGCAAGATAGGGGTTGCAGATAATCCATATCTTGTTGAGAGGGAGTGTTGAAAATGCAACAAGATGATGGAGCTTAGTGAAAAGAAGTTGCCTTCACTAAGTGGGCCCGCAGGCTATTTTTGGTGCAAAGTCTATTTTTAGACTATGTCTATTTTTAGACATATGAATCATGGTCTATGAGTTGCAGGATTCTATTTGTGGATGATTGGTCATGTTGGTAAAAATAGATGGACTTTTATTTCTAGACATGTGGGTGGAGTCTATTTTTAGACTGCCAGGCAAAAAATAGAACAGTCGAATATTATTAGCTCTTAATAATATTTGGACTATAAACATTATCTTATCCTCTTGGAGCACTTCAGTTCGAGCTACAGATGTGGCACATGCAACTGCCAGAAGGAAATAGGCTTTTATTATGGGTTAGTTGAGCTATTGCATGATGGACTTCAGTTAGAACTGAAGTGATTGAGTTTGGTGGAGTTGATTGAGGAGTTGATGGAGTTGTGTTCAATTTGACTTAGTTGAACTAGTTGTATTTAGTTTAACTGCAGAATACACTAGTGATGAGTGATGTGAATTGACTATTAATTAATTCACTAATTATTAACTCATAAAGCAACTAAAGAATACATCAGTTAACTCAGTGCATGGACAGTTCAGTGGAGACAAGTGTTAGAGGTGAGTGAAAGGGCAAGACAGCTGTCAGTTGTGACTACAGTTGTGCATGAGATTTGCACAATCAATGGATTGAGTATTTCCAATGAGTATTGCGTGGTTCAGCCAAGGAAATACGAGTTTGGATCAACCATTCTCATCTATTCTCATGCAGGATTGCGCAATGGAGGCAGGTAAGCAGTGGAGGAGATTTGAACCTGTGATTGATTCAGATCTGAGCTAGTTTGTGTGTAACAGGTGGAGATAATACTGAGTACTTGGGAGGCGTATTGTACTATGTATTGTTACATGTTATCAATCAATATAATATACAGATAGTTGGGGGTTTTCAGCTGTATGCTTTCCCCGTGATATACTGTGTTGATATGTGTGATTGATGCTTCAATGTGCGCATCGATTGTTTCTGAACACTACAAATTGATGATCAATAGTAGAGGAGGTTATGTATTATGCATGCATTCCACAAATAGTGTATAATCAGGATAATCTTTGTGAATAAGTGTTATATTATTCAAAATTTCTACAAATTGATCCAGTTCTACTATCCATTTGTTGACTCCATAGCCCAATGGCTTAAATACCTTGCTCTATCCATCTGTTCCAAGAATTCCATAGCCCAACCTTTAATTCAAAACCAAAACCCCAATGAACATTAAGAACTAGCCTAAAATCCCAGAAAAACAAAGTTAAATTATATAGAGAGAGCCCTCTGTGAGTCGTAGGTTGGCTAGAGCCTATACTTAAAAGATTGGTTTGTGGTTACCTCAGTCTTTTGTTTCTTTTGATAACTTCTAGGGAAAAATTCTGAGTGATAACATAGTGGCGACCATACTAGGGAGAACCCTCAGTCCTAATAAATCTTTAAGAAATTTTTAATTCTGTATTTTGAGCCTCTTAAAGTAATTTATTAGAATTTATTTCTCACAAAAAGAAAACAATTAGAAAAATTTGGAATTTTGGATTCGAGGAGAACTCATTATAATAGGGCTAACCCAGATCCAAACCCTCCCCCAGTAGTTGATAATCCCAACCTGATTTCAAGAAAAACCAAAAAAGAAGAAAGTTCAGCTAGTCACACACCCTTAGTTAAAGCTAATTCATGCCCTGATGAATGGTTGTTTTTAGAAGATCTTCCCTTTGATGAGCAATTCGATTTGTCATTATTTAAATCAAAGTCTGAAAGTGAAATTCTTGATACTGTCCTAGATCCTGAGTTTATTGTAGACATTGAAGTCAAAAAAGCTAACAAATCAATTGATGAGTACATTCTAAATTCACCACAATCATCCCTTAGTACTTCCAAGATCCCTGAGATTTTTGAACAATTATCCACTACTCTTAGTTCATCACTCTTCCCTTCAATTTTTGAAGCCCATTTCCCACCACCATTCATACCTTGACTCCCTTACCAACCTAGCACTACTCATTTACCACTCACCAGTCCTAGTTCATCCTCCACCATTGTATCATCTTCTAGTGCCCCAACCCCACATCTTAGCCCTTCCCAGCTTATAGCCGTGGCGAATAGATATGCTCCCCTTGTCTTACCTGCTCCACTTGGTGCCATGCCAGTAGAATACTAAGTAAAATCATCCAATTTGATGGCATAGAACACTACACTGGACAACGCCATGTTAATAAGATGACAGACTACTTTGAACTTCATGAAATTGATATTGTGGATGTCCAAATGAGACTATTTTCTCAGACTTTAGCTGGTGATGTTAGGAAATGGTTTAGATCACTGCCTGATAATAGTATTTATAGTTTAGAAGTATTTCATCAGCAATTTTTGAATAGATGGGAAAAGAAAAGAATCCTCTACAGATCCTTTCAGAATATGAAAATATTAGGAGAGGACCCAATGAAACTGTTCAAGGTTGCTGCACCAGATTTAAAAATATATACAATGCAATTCCAGTTAATCTTAGACCCCCATCTGGCTTAGGATTAATAAATTTCCCTGATGGTTTTGACATAGACATGGCATTCTAGCTTAGGGAAAGAAACCTCCCAACCCTAGAAGATATGCAAAGTGTAGCTATAAGTGTAGAGGCTAATTTATTAGCTAAAAGAGCTAGAGTTAGGAATGAAAGAAGAGGAACAGCTAAAGATGAGCCTTCACCCTTTGACATTACAATAGATAGCTTAGCTAAAGGCATGGAAAAGTTAATGGATAGAATAGAGAATATAGAAATAAAACCCTAGTGGGATAATAAACAGGCACCTCCAGTTAGAAACCTGAATTTTAGGAAAAACCAAAACCAAGATACTAGAAAAAATGGACCTGATCAGAATATCAGGCCTCCTTTCCAAGAAAATTATGCAGAAACATCCCATCCTGAAGACCCAGAGCAAGACACACAGATTAACCTAATTGGATTAGATGATGAAGGTGCTGATTTTCTGACCCAAGATGATCAGGTATTGCATATGTTGCAGCAATTGCAAATCTAGCCTAGAGAGTCATTTGATTATAAACAAGTTTATGATTTTGCCATCTTTGAAGTGCATAAACAATATAACCTGAGTAAAAAGAATTCTGATATCCCTGACTAGACCAAGAAAACAGTGCCAAGTCAACCCAAGCAAATCTAAGAAGCCCCAGTTTCTAAAATCCTCCAGATTCTCCCCAGACAAAACCAGAATCCTTTTGGACCCACCATTGTAGATATAACCCCTAATCAACCTTCTGATGATCAACCCTCTACCTCAATTCCCCTTAAAAAACCAGTGGACACACCTCAAAACAGTAGATTTAAAAATTCACAAAATGAGGTCCCCAATAAAGGAAAAGTAGACCATCCCACTCAAATCCTTACTATGAAACTTCAAAACACTCAAACAGAAAAAGCCCCTTTTCCATTCAATTTGGGAGCAGTGGCAGCCAAATTAATGATTTCAGTCCCTTTAATAGAACTAATCAAGAATGAAACTTACAAAACATAGATAAACCAGACCCTGAATGTTGTTGAAAATGAGGATTTGGTCAACCTGTTTGATGACCAACCAAAACTTATATTCAGTCCTCATGTTAATGGCAAACCACTAAAAGGAGGAATACCACCCTTCTACATTAGCCTTAGCATCCATGACAACATTCTTCATAATGCAATGTTTGATTCTGGGGCCTCCTACAACTTAATGCCCAAATCAGTAATGGAAAAATTGAACCTAGACATTACAAGACCTTACAAGGACTTATTCTCATTTGACTCAAGTAAAGTGTGTAGGATTGATTAAAGACCTAGTGTTACCTTAGTTCAATATCCTGCCAAGATCACCCTTATGGATATTGTGGTTGCTGACATCCCACCGAAGTATGGCATGCTGTTATCCAGATCACGCGGAGCCAAAGTTCAGGGATATTTACAACTTGATATGTCATATGCAACAATTTCTGTTTTTGGACAACCCAAGAAGCTGTACTAAGAAACTTTAATGAAATACATGGTGAGTAGCCAAGATCGGCCTCAAAACTATCCTATCTACTCTGTACATTCAGACATTGATTCTTTTATCCTATATAATGCTGATCAAACACAATAAACCATTTTAGACAGTGTTGATACAGAACCAAAAGAAATTGTAGTTTCAAAACAAGATGAAACTGCCCAAACTTTATAACTTTCCAATAAACAAGGTAGTCAAAATGAGGAAAAGTTTGTTGCACCAGATGATGAAAGTTATGAACATGAGATATTGTGGCATCTTGAGTTTGATGGGTCAGTCAATAAATTTGGAGCAATAGTAGGAGTTTGGATATACAATCTAGAGAATAATCACTCAGAAGGCCATGCATACAGACTAAATTTTAAATGTAATAACAATATGGCCGAGTATGAAGCCCTAATTTTTGGCCTTAGATTATTTAGGAATCTAGGAGCTAAAAGAGTCTCTATCATGGTAGACTCTGAACTAGTTATAAAAAAATTTGATGTTGTATATATGACAAAAGACCCTAGATTAAGTTGTTATAGAGGAACCATTGTATAAATAATAAACACTTTCTTAGAAACCAAGCTTGCTGTAATTCCTAGGAAACATAATATGCAGGCTCATAGTTTAGAAATGTTTGCCAGCACTTGCAAGTTACCCTTTCAACCTAACCATCAGTACACTGCTAAAGTTAGGCATGGACCTGCAATCCTAGATAATTTGAAAAACTGGCAAATATTTTCTAATGATAGACAGATAAACAATTTTTTAATCTCAAAAGAAGAATTTGTAAATAGAAATATAGATATTGACACATAAATAGATCCTAACATTAAAAAAAAAATAGAGATAAATGAGATAGAAGGTGAAGAAATAGATAGATTTCATCCCACTAACTTTACGAAATCAGATGTAGAAAACCTAGAACAAGTTGAGATTGATGAAATAATTAACGAAGACATTGAAGTAATCAATCTCAAAGACAATTTCTTACTTGAGCGATTGACCCCTTTGGAAGATTTGTTTGATTCAAATGATGTTCCTAGGATGCCTAAAATGAAACCTTTCAAATCTGATATAGAAGAGTGTAATATAGGAACTGATGAAAATCCAAAAATGATCAAACTTTAGAAATCACTACCTCCAACTGAAAAGGTGAAATACAATGAGTTATTAAAAGAATTTCAGGATGTCTTTGCTTGGAGTTATGAGGACCTCAAATCCTATGACACCAACATCATACAACACACAATCCCTATAAAAGAAAATCAAAAACCTTTCAGACAAAAACTTGGAAGGATTAATCCTATCATATTAACTTCAATTGAAAAGGAAATCTAGAGAATGTATGATGCTAAGATAATTGCACCAATCAGATTTTCTGATTGGGTTTCAAACTTGGTGCCAACTAGGAATAAAACTGGTGAGATCAAAGTTTGTGTGGACCTTAGGAACCTCAACAAAGTATCACTTAAAGACAATTACCCTCTCCCAAAAATGGATCATATTTTGCAAAGGGTAGTTGGATCAACCAGAATCTCATTATTGGATGGGTTTTCTGGTTACAATCAGATCTTAGTTCATCCTGATGACCAAGCCAAGACTGCCTTCACTACTCCTTGGGGCACATTCATGTATGTGAAAATGCCTTTTGGACTAATGAATGCAGGAGCCACTTTCCAAAGGGCTATAGATATAGCCTTTGCTAAATAAATTCATGACTTCCTTGCGATATACCTAGATGACATTACTATATTTTCAAAATCTGATAGCCAACATTTGGACCATCTAAGGTAGGTTTTTATTAAATGCAGGAAATATGGAATTTCTTTAAACCCCAAGAAGTCTTTGTTTGGGTTAGAAGAAGGAAAGTTACTAGGTCATATAATTTCAAAAGATGGTATCTGAATAGACCCTGCAAGAATAGAAGCCATCTTACAGATACACCATCCAAGGAACATTATGGAATTACAAGCTTTCTTAGGGAAAATTAACTTTCTTAGAAGATTTATTTCCAATCTAGCATAATTAATTAGATCACTAAAAAATATGTTGAAAAAATATTCGACCATAAATGGACTGTTGAGGCTAAGAAATCTTTTTAAGACATTAAACTAGCCTTAAATAAAACACCATTTTTGATCAGTCCAAAATTTGACAAAGATTTTATCTTATTTTCCTTTGCTTCTGAGCACACTATTGTTGAAGGTTTACTATAGAAAAATGACCAGGGCTATGAACAACCTATTGCTTTCTTTAGCAAAGCCTTGAGAGATACCCACCTAAAATATAACATAATGGAAAAACAAGCCTTTTCTTTGACCAAAGCCATCAAGGATTTTATGGTGTACATTTTATATTCTCATATAGTAGCCTATGTTCCTAATTCAGTAGTCAAAGACATCCTAACTCAGGGTGGTCTAGAAGGAAAGAGGTGAAAATGGATTGCTACTAATCTAGAATATGACATAGAAATCAAACTAGCTAAGTTAATCAAGGGCCAAGTTTTAGCCAAGATCATGGCTGAATCAAAATGTCAGGCGTTGGATATAAACTTTATTGCACAAATAGATAATGAAGAGGAGATGGCAACTCCACTAATCAGCCAGGCCTTTATTGAATCACCATGGTATGCTGATATCATTTATGTTTTACTAAATTTACAAGCTCCTCCTGAATTATCTAAGACCAAAAGCAGATTTTTAAAGATGAAATCCTTAAAATTTTGTATATTAGACAATGCTTTATTTTGGAGAAATCATGAAGGTATTCTTCTCAACTATTTATTAAAAGATGAATCTGACAAAGTATTACAAGAGTTTCATGCAGGTGACTGTGGAGGACACCTTTACTAGAAAACCACTATTGATAAGATTCTTAGAGCTAGTTTCTACTAGCCTACCTTGTTTTCTGATGTAAAGAAACATGTGAACTCCTGTCACAAATGTC
Organism: Pinus tabuliformis; assembly: GCA_031772625.1. NCBI lineage: Eukaryota > Viridiplantae > Streptophyta > Pinopsida > Pinales > Pinaceae > Pinus > Pinus tabuliformis. The sequence goes on along the minus strand of CM062820.1, from coordinate 682,744,878 downwards.
AAATTTTTGAGGGAAAGAAAAAGCTTCTAGATTTACCCCTCAAGCCAATCTCTGTTGAAACACCTTTTCAACAATGGGGTTTAGACATCATTGGGTAAATTCACCCACCTTCCTCTGCCCAACATAAATGGATCCTCATTGCCACATACTATTTCACAAAATGGATAGAGGCCATACCTTCAAGGCAAGTCACTAGCACTGTTATCATAACCTTACTTGAAACCAACATTCTATCAAGATTTGGATGTCCAACTAAGCTCATTACTAATAATGCAACAACTTTTAAATCCAAAAGAATGATAGATTTCTGCAACAAGTATCATATAACCCTAGGTCATTCCACAACCTATTATCCTCAAGGAGATGGACTAGCAGAATCCTCAAACAAAAGTCTAGTGAACATCGTCAAAAAGTTGTTAGAGGACAATAAGAAAACATGGAATAAAAAGTTAGTTAATTCCTTATGGGCAGACAAACTTATCACTAAGAAATCAATTGGTATCTCTCTCTACCAACTAGTTTATGGGATGGAAGTTGTTTTTCCATCCTCCTTGGGAACACCAGTAATGAAGTTGCTTCAAGAATTGTAGGTTGAACCAAATAGTATCCAAAGAAGAATCAACCAAACAATACATCTTCAACAAACCAGGGAGGAGGTATACATCAGATCTCAGGTTGCGCAGGAAAAGATTAAAAAGATTTTTGATAAGAGAACCAAGTCTGAAGATTTCTACCTTGGGGACAAAGTCCTAAAATGGGATTCCAGGAGGGAAGATAAAGGCAAACATGGGAAATTTGATTTCATATGGAAAGGCCCATATGTCAGTTATGCTTTTAGAGGTAATAATGCTTTCTTCCTAAGAGAAATGGATGGGATAGAAGCATAAGGTGGACCAGTGAATGGTCAAATGCTCAAACACTATTTTGAACCTAACTATTGATTTTTACTTCCCATTGTACATATTTCATTTTTCTTCAAAAAATTTAGTTTGGATTGGATGGTGATTTTTGAAGTTGAAGCCCGAAGAGAAGGCCCTAATCTTTAAGGATTCATTGTCATAAGTATTAATAATGCAGAGACAAGGAGAGAAACATTGCAAGGTAACATCAATAGCAATTCAAAGGCTACTGATCTACAAAGTTCTTGACATTTCACCAGGAAATGCCATCCCCAAGTGGAGCCACTATTAGGTTCCTATACCAATAGGAGTCATAATTTTGAATGACTAAGGTTAAGCCTTGTAATATTGTACATACCTTTTCTTTCTGCAAATGTTTTCCATATTAAAAAATTAAAAAATGTAAAGAAGGTATGTCCTAAAATAATAATTAAAGGACAAAAAGAATGAAAAGGTCAAGAAAAAAGAAAATATATGAACCTGAAAAGACAAAAAGAGACCATGAAAGTGTGCAAGTCAAAATGCCACTACTATTTACTTTTATGCATAATAAATGATTGTGTGCAACTTGTTAATTATGTCACAATCCATGATAGTAAAAATGTTTAAACTTGGCTATTTCATACTTTGAATTTTATGTTTATAGGTAGTGAATAAATCTGACCAAACAGTGTAATATTGGCAGATCATTAGATATGTAGAGTGAATAAAAGGAGCTCATCAGTTTAAGCTAAGCCCTTGGATAATATAAAGTGAGAATTATATAGTTTATTTTGTAAAGAAAAGAAAAATATTGATAAGGGTTTTCTAGCCTAAATGCACCCAAATAAAGTGAAGAAAAAAATGGTAGGATGAGTAAGTGGGTAAGTAGTAGAAAGGTTGCAGAAATACCATGTCATTTGATATAAAAAGCACCTATGTCATTATTCCAAATGCATCATTCAAATATGCATAAGTGGTAAACAAAAAAAGAAAATGGTTCACAATTTGGTTTATTTAACATCCCCTCATTCAATTTAACCCCCGTAACACTCATTAATTTCCCTTTCATAACAAAAATATTAATACCTCTAGTTCTTTTAGTCAAAAAGGCTCAAAGCATTTCTATGACTTCTGGTGGGACCAGACCGTCGGCTTGATGACTTAAGAAGGAAAGGTGTTAAATTCCCTTATAATTCATTCATCCCCCTCACAAAACCCCTTTTCCTAAGGTTAAGTTCTCTTGCCTAGGAAAACCCCTTTATAAACATGTTTTATGTACAAAAACCCACCAAATACATTTATCCTAAAGTACTAAGGGTATGGAATGCGCATAACATTTCATACACCTAAGCATAATACCCCTTCCGCTCATTTCACTTCATATCAACTTTTTAATTAAATATATAAAATTATTGAAAAATCACTACCCTGTATAGATTTAACTTCTTTATATAAATTAACCCCATCCCTTAGTTTACTTATAAACTATATTACTACCCCATATCCCAGAAATATATTAAATCCCACCCTCATTCCTTAATTTGGTGTTAAAGAGTCCTCGATGAGATTAATCTCCAAGTTAATCTCATACCGCTGATGATTAGACCCATGCCCCCCCAAAAAAACTTTATGGATAAATCACCGCTGCTTCACCTCCCGATCACTGTACGATCTCCCTAGCCCTCATCCAATGGTTCGCATCCATATCGGGCCGACCCAACATCCGCCCTTTACCCACCTGATAAGGTGGTTTTCCTCCCGGTCACCAATGCTATGTGGAAAATGCTAAATGGAATCGAGTGACCACTTCCGAATACCACCCGCACCACAAAAGTGGTGTGATGGACCTCCCAAACAACTTCCCCCTTTCAATTGCAAACTGTCATAGTTCATCAATCAGTGAACTCGCCAAAATTAACCATTTTTCCTATAAAAGCCCCTTTACCCCACTTTTCACTCTTTTCACGCAATTGTTATTGAGAATTCAAAAAAGCCATTGCAACCTTTGCAAATAGTGAAATTTCTCACTGACCTCCACCATTACTCCAGAGACGTTGTAGATAACCCAATTCATCCATGAGTCTGTACCAAAACCGTAAGAACCTCTGTAGCCACCATCAACCACCATTTATAGTCAATTCTACCCAATTCCAGGTATTTAACCATGGAATTCCAACTCCATTGTCAAATTCAAATTCAATTCACCCTCATGTCACTGTTAGTTAAGTAAAAAAGATCAAATTTACTTAAATTTTAACACTATGAGCCATAAACAACTACAAAACCTCCATTTCCCTACAAAACTCTGAATCACCCCCCACACTCAAATCTACAAGAACTGAGTATGGCTGCCACAATTGCGATGGATATAAGGCCCAACAATACACCTCATTTAGACTTGGACCACCTTCCTTTAGCTGTTAAAGATTTCCAAATAAAATATACCTCTACCCAAGAGTCTCCACTCAAAGTACATTGCCAAAGTAGGGACAAGTTCCTGAACCATGCTGATGAAATTTGCCTTTGGGAGTCAAATTTTCCTAAGTACCAGTTCCCCCAAGTCCACATTTTTCCTGAGATTGTTCATATGTGCTATGCTTGCTACATCCCCAACCACAGAACTATCATGTCTCATGACCAGAAGGTCCTTTTCACCATCACTGCTAAGTCTATTAATGAAATGTTGCAGCTCCAACCAGGGCCAAACCTAACCCCTCTTTCAATTGGAGACTTGTTGGACCTATATCCTAAACTTAGATCTGTAAAATTGGCCCAACTATTCCAAACCTTCATCAGAGAAGAGAGACACATCACTAACGATTCCCCCCCATATGTAGCTATTATTTTTCCCCATGGGGCCAGAATATTGTAGCCATGATATCTTGCATTTGGGGTACACCACTAGTGAATACATTGATGAGTTAATCCTTGCCTTCATGTCCATATATGTTGGCATTATGAGATAAGTGTTGTCCTTGATGGCAAACCACACTGATGACAAATCATAGTGCAGAAGGTTAGCAGCAAGGAATTGATGATCAGACTATAAGAAGAAGAGAAAGTTCATACACGCAGGTTCATTAAGCCCAAGTCGCGTATACAAGCAGGTTCACTATATACCAAGTCGCGTATACGCAGGATCGCTATATACCAAGTCGCGTGTACACGCGGTTGGCTTCAGTAAAAGCGCGTGTATGTGGAAAACTTATCTTTGGTCCACGGCGGTTATTCCTTGGAAGTTGTGCCTATGGTTTTGGACCTTGGTGTCTCGACGGACGTGTTGATCCCTAGTTTTGAAGTTGATGGTATTGGATTTCTATGGTTTTGGCTCTTGGTATTGAACAAGGCCTAAGGCTATATAAGGAGAAGGAAATCATTAGGCAAGTGTATCTGAAATGTCTTGAATATCTGATGAAGCATTAGATCCAGTATGCAGGTTATGGGTTGATGATGCATTGCTTGATCTGAGCTAAGGAGAGATCTCATCGGTTGATGGAGAACAAGATCTAAGGAGAGATCGGGATCAAATGGTTTCAAATGAACTATCTGTATGATGCTTATTCTAGATCTACATACTGACGCATGTATTGTTCTATGAATATTATGAGTATGACTGATGTCTGGTACAACTGCAAGTTATGAGAAATTATTTTGAGATCTGTACGCGGGTTGTCTTTGGAAAAAGCGCGTATACACACGGGTTTGATTCATCGAAGTAGCGTATACATTGTAAAGCTTGATATTTGAAGTTGCAGATGGGTCTGATGGTTATTACAGAGTTCTGTGTTTGCTCTGTGTTCTGGTGACGGTGTTGTTAATAGGGTTTCAGTGATTCAGAGTTTTGTTTGATTATGAGCTTCAATGTTGTTGTTGGGTCTAGTATGAAAATTGGATGAAAAGTGGCCTTTCAGATTATATGTTGTGCTTCAGTGTATCCAGTCTGAAAATTGATGAAACGTGGTACCTGGAGGAGAGAAGATTGTAGGCAAGCACCTACGTACTAGTATCTAAGCTAGTACAAAAGCTAAGGGAGATCTTTGGAGCATTGTAGCAGGTAGCAGCCTGTGTACTAGTAAATGGATCGGCTAGTACAAAAGCAAAGGGGGTTGTAGCTCCCGTACTGGTATAAGACTGCACCAGTACAAATATTGTAAAAGGATTTTCTTATTAAGAAGAAGATTGAGATGACTTGCAGCAGGTGGTTTTCACCCACATTGGGTTTCCACCTTATATCTTTGTGTTCATGTGTGTGGCTTTTGTGTGATGATCTGTTCTGTTATACTGCACCTGTTTACTGTTAATATGGTTAATAATGTTCTGATATATTTACTGAAGATAAGCTAACTGAATCATAAGATTTCTGGATATACGCTAGTTTCTTTAGACACAGAAGCGTGTACACGCGGGTTCACTTAACTGAAGTAGCGTATATGTTTTTGAGCATTGAAAAAGTTTTATTAATCTGATAATACTGATTCACCCCCCCCTCTCAGTATTATTTCCAACAATTGGTATCAAAGCAGGTCCTTTGGTAGAAGCTTGATCGCTTGAAGGAGATCCGTGGAACAATGGGAAAGAAGCTTAAGAAGAAAGCTCATAAGAAGAAGAAGACATCTCAGAAGAACTATGACAGTGGGAGAATCGATTGGGGATTAGGTATAAGAAGCTTTTCAGATTCAGAATCAAATTCAGAATCATTATCAGGTATGAATGTGTTATCCTCTGATGTTCCAGCTATATTTCCTTGTGAAAGAGATGAAAGTGATAGTGAGACTACTGAACTTGCTCTTATGGGTGAGCAAGAAAGATGTCAAATAGAGGTAGAATTTAACAGGTTGACAAACAAAATTATTGAACAAGAAAAACGTTTTGACGTAAAGAGTGGTGCCCTCAAGTTATGCAAGGAAAGGTATCAAAAGTTGCAGGATGAAGCAACATCTCTAAGAAATGAAGAACAAGAAAAGGAGATTCTCAAACTAAGGGAGAAAATGGAAGAAGGAAGAAAAGCTGAAGAAAATTGGAAAAAGCAATCTCTTGAAAAGGAAGAATAGCTTCAGGTTGAGGTAAATATCTTGAAAGGTAAAATAGAAGAAAAGGATAAGCTGTTACGATTTCAAGATAGCTCTAAAGTCTTGGATGATATTCTTAGTAGTCAAAGGTCTCCTGCTATCAAGACTGGTCTTGGTTTTCATGAATCTGTTGAAGGTGAATCTAGTTCACAAGGTGAGGCAAGGAACTCTAAAGAGAAATCTAAAATGATCAACAAGGAGATGAAAGGTCAACCCCATCAACAATCAAGAAAAGAGACTCCTCAAAGAAGATCTTTTACTCCTCCTATGAATAATGTTGAATGTTATGTATGTCATAATCTTGGACATGTTGCAGCTAGATGTAGAAGAAGAAGGGTTCAAGACCATCATGCAGAAAGATCATCACACTCAAGGTACTTTAATGGATATTGCTTTGCTTGCAATATGTTTGGTCACAAAGCTGCTGATTGCTACAGGAGGAATATGAAACATGTTAGATGTTATGCATGTAACAAGCTTGGACATATAGCAAAGGAATGCAGGAACAAAGGATGGACATCACACCAAAAGAAGAAAACCTCATCACACTTGAAGATATGGAGGAAGAAGGAAGTACAGTCAGCACAATGTACTGAGACACAGCACAGCACAGACATATCAGACTCAGGGGGAGCTGAAAGTGTAAAACTTCAGTGTTCTGAATCTCATACGCAAGTTCCTTAAAGGGAAGTCGCGTATATACGCGAGTTAAACACTGAAAAGTCGCGTATATGTCAGTCTGAGGAAAAGCAGTGGGGACAGGATCAGAAAAAGGATCTGATATGATTCAGACTATTATTTGCTCTATTGGTTACAGTCTGCTGAGGATGTGTGGAAATGTTTTGTTACTTGTATGATGTCTAGAAGTGTTTTTGATCCTAACTTGAGGATGATGATGTTTTGATGCTTATTGCTGATATATGCATGATCAGATCTAACAGATGGCACTGGTTGAGGGGGAGCATATGCCTTTAATAATTCATTGTTGGCATTATGGTTAATAGTCCTTGATGATGATTCTTATATGGCTAAATGACATATCTTGCTATGATGTGGTTGTGAGTTGTCTATGATAAACTCTCATATGATTCTTGAAGTTACATAGAAGATGTTCAGATCAGATTTACGGTTGATTCTTTGATGATGCATGTATGGTGCTTACATGGTGATCTTCATAAGAACAAGGAGAAGTACAAAGCTTGAATACACATCTTCCTCACTTGATGATGAGTTCGTATCTATATGATGATGGGTTTATACTTACATATGTTGGTTGATGTAGATGTTCCCAAGTAATGATACTTGGATCATGTAGATCTTGACGTTGATGAAATGGATATGGTGGTTTCACATGTAATGTGAATGATTTCATGATGATGTTTAAAAGGAGGAGTTGACATCTATGCTGCAGGACATTTACAGGTTGCTGATATGAAAATGGTTTTACGCGAGTTTCATAAGGCCTATCCGTGTATATACGCTTGTTTATGTGGATGAAGACGCGTATATGGAGTTTTGAAGGAAATCAGCAGGGACAGATGTTGGTTGCAGAAAGTCTGATATCGGTCCGACAGAGATCATCTGGCACAGATTCAGGGGGAGCAGATAATCTTCCAATGATTCATTGTTGGCATTATCTTAAAGCTTTTGGTTCTAGTTCACATTTGTTGTTGGTTTCAAGAGGAACAAAGGCGAAAGGAAAACAGAAGGATCTCTTGGTTGCTGATCTGAATGGTGATTATCAGATGCTGCTGGTGACTTTCATAAGTCTTGATCTAGTTCTTTCGTCTCTATGTCATATATCTCTTTTGTGGTATCTCTTTCATGGTGTCAAGGTCATGTAACGACCTATTTTGGTTTCCCCACTATGCCTGGGATGATTGATGCAATATGATTGGTTGTCATATGTAAACTTTTGATGTATTCCCACTTGGTTGGGTGGATGAGTCAATTTTTGTATATCCTCGCTTAGTTGAGAGATGGATGTATGTATGAGTCTTTGGTGATAGGAAGGTCTTTTATGATGTATAGAGTCATGTTCTTCTTGAAGAACATCTTTTGCAGATCTTGCCTACAGTCAGGAAGAGCATGAACAACCCACTTCAGAAGGACAGAGATTCAACATGTACTCAGAGGGAGCATGGACAGATTGGTACACCTTGGCATATACAAAGGGGGAGATTATTCAGAGATTTCAGCAGGTACTCAGGGGGAGTATGGACAGTGGAATGATTCAGCAAAGGATGAGAATATCTTGGTCCACCCTTTGCCCTTGATGTCAAAGGGGGAGAGTGATTTGGTGTTGTTGCCATCAAGTCCAAAGGGGGAGATTGTTGGCATTATGATGCATGTGTTGTACTTGATGGCAACCCTCTCATAGAAGAATATCTCACTTATGTATAACTGGATGAATCTTCAGAAGAGATATCAGATGTGACTGATGGAGGACAGCTCAAAGGAATCAGATGATAGTTCTAAGTGTGACAAGTTAGCTTTGCCATCAAGTCCAAAGGGGGAGATTGTTGGCATTATGAGATAAGTGTTGTCCTTGATGGCAAACCACACTGATGACAAATCATAGTGCAGAAGGTCAGCAGCAAGGAATTGATGATCAGACTATAAGAAGAAGAGAAAGTTCATACACGCAGGTTCATTAAGCCCAAGTCGCGTATACAAGCAGGTTCACTATATACCAAGTCGCGTATACGCAGGATCGCTATATACCAAGTCGCGTGTACACACGGTTGGCTTCAGTAAAAGCGCGTGTATGTGGAAAACTTATCTTTGGTCCACGGCGGTTATTCCTTGGAAGTTGTGCCTATGGTTTTGGACCTTGGTGTCTCGACGGACGTGTTGATCCCTAGTTTTGAAGTTGATGGTATTGGATTTCTATGGTTTTGGCTCTTGGTATTGAACAAGGCCTAAGGCTATATAAGGAGAAGGAAATCATTAGGCAAGTGTATCTGAAATGTCTTGAATATCTGATGAAGCATTAGATCCAGTATGCAGGTTATGGGTTGATGATGCATTGCTTGATCTAAGCTAAGGAGAGATCTCATCGGTTGATGGAGAACAAGATCTAAGGAGAGATCGGGATCAAATGGTTTCAAATGAACTATCTTTATGATGCTTATTCTAGATCTACATACTGACGCATGTATTGTTCTATGAATATTATGAGTATGACTGATGTCTGGTACAGTTGCAAGTTATGAGAAATTATTTTGAGATCTGTACGCGGGTTGTCTTTGGAAAAAGCGCGTATACACGCGGGTTTGATTCATCGAAGTAGCGTATACATTGTAAAGCTTGATATTTGAAGTTGCAGATGGGTCTGATGGTTATTACAGAGTTCTGTGTCTGCTCTGTGTTCTGGTGACGGTGTTGTTAACAGGGTTTCAGTGATTCAGAGTTTTGTTTGATTATGAGCTTCAATGTTGTTGTTGGGTCCAGTATGAAAATTGGATGAAAAGTGGCCTTTCAGATTATATGTTGTGCTTCAGTGTATCCAGTCTGAAAATTGATGAAACGTGGTACCTGGAGGAGAGAAGATTGTAGGCAAGCACCTACGTACTAGTATCTAAGCTAGTACAAAAGCTAAGGGAGATCTTTGGAGCATTGTAGCAGGTAGCAGCCTGTGTACTAGTAAATGGATTGGCTAGTACAAAAGAAAAGGGGGTTGTAGCTCCCGTACTGGTATAAGACTGCACCAGTACAAATATTGTAAAAGGATTTTCTTATTAAGAAGAAGATTGAGATGACTTGCAGCAGGTGGTTTTCACCCACATTGGGTTTCCACCTTATATCTTTGTGTTCATGTGTGTGGCTTTTGTGTGATGATCTGTTCTGTTATACTGCACCTGTTTACTGTTAATATGGTTAATAATGTTCTGATATATTTACTGAAGATAAGCTAACTGAATCATAAGATTTCTGGATATACGCTAGTTTCTTTAGACACAGAAGCGTGTACACGCGGGTTCACTTAACTGAAGTAGCATATATGTTTTTGAGCATTAAAAAAGTTTTATTAATCTGATAATATTGATTCACCCCCCCCCTCTCGGTATTATTTCCAACAATATACACTCCAGGACAACCTCCTGTTTTCATTTATGACTATGCCCAATTTATAGCTGATAGGATGCATGAGAAATTCCTTAGAATGAACAATGAAAGGGTTTTCAAGTACTCCTTAGTTTTATACCATATGTTCTTATATTACCAACTTGATAAGTTCCCATTCACCTTGCAGAAGTTTGACACCAAAGGTCAACCCAGGTCAGTCATTTTTTGGACCCAATTGATCCACCAATCTCAGTCTCCATACTCTTATTTTGATTTTGTTGATTTATTTGTACACCTAGTCTTGAAAATGTTGATTGGAAGTCATCCTCCTAAAATCAATCCAGAAATAAAGAGAGTCCTTCAATTGTCTAAAGAGACCAAAGTGGGTGACTGGTACCTTTACCAGAACCATACAGAAATCAAAATCTATGGTTGCATGTTGGCACCATACAAGCTACCAAGATACCTCCCAATGAGGTTGTTTGCATTAGAATACTATAGACAAATCATCAATGTAGATGAAGTATACTTCGTCAATGCTAAGAACAAGGCCAATTTAAAAATAAAAGACCAACTAGGCCCCTTCATATTCAACTCTAGGGAAGCAGGCAAAGAAGCAAACCTAGTTCTGCAGAGAATGAAGTTCCAAAGAATTTTTGTTTGGAGATATGATCCTTTGGAATTCATCACAAAGAAGAGACAAAAGGTAAAGCTAGGACCTTTCATTCACCATGCCATACATGAAATAGAAGCATATGCAAATCAAACAGAATGGGTGGAAGGTACCCTAGTAGACCAAGATAACACCAGAGTAGACGTAGAGAATGCTCTAATTGATTTAGAAAAGCAACTTGATGACAACTCTTTTCTGCAGGTACTAGAAGAACCAAAAAGAACCATGAGTACCCCTCTAGTCATGCAGACTCCTTAGAATGAGGAGAAGATCCAAAAAAGAAACAAAGAAGGGGCTTCCGCTTCAAGAGTGGCTACCTTGAATCAAACAAGAGGCAAAGGCTAAATCCAGCCTCTGAGCAGGAATATACTGAAGACTCAGCAGAGGTTACAAATACAGGAGCAGAGAGAAGTAGGCCTACCACTCCATCTGGAGGCATGTAAGAGCCTTCCACATCTTAGACTCAGATGTTGGAAAGGAAGCTTAGTGTTGAAGTGTCATCCTTTAGAATTCCTACTAACAAAGACCAAGATATCAAGGAAAGATATAAAGAAATCAAATCCATAAATGAGAGGCTTAAGGCCCAAACATATGCACAATACCTGAAGCTGATTCCCACCAATCAAACAAGGATAATGTTAGCCTTTGATATTAAAGACGGAAAGATCCAGATGACCTTTGTTAAGCTTACAACCCAACAACCAAAGACAACATCAGATTTCAAAAAGGTAGATTTTGAAGTACTAGCAAGGGACATTCATCCCATAGATCAGATTGAATTACACAAACCAGCTGGAGAGATGATATACTCCACCCTGACATATAAATCCATAGCTACCCATCAGCTACAGAACTCTCTGAACAACATCTCAGCACAATTCCAGTTAGAAAAGGCCTCCTCATTGGCCAAGGATACAAGGATCAAGTCCTTAGAGGACTTAGTGATTGAATTGGACCACGATTGCAAGGATATAAAAGCTACAAAACAACTTATTAAGAAGAAAAATGATGATATTGCTCCACTTAAGAGGCAATTGAAAATACCCCATCTACAAAATCGTCAAACTCTAGAATTCATAGAGAATAAAACCAGACATGAGGAGTTGATGGACTTGGTCTTGAAGTTGAATGATCAACTTAAGGAGATAGAAAAGGAATTAGATGCTTTAATCTAATTAAAAAAATCAGATATGGCAACTTCTTCAACAAACATTATCCCTACAGTCTCCATAGCAGTGCCATCCACACTAGAAACATCTTTGGCACATATAGCTCCACTTGCAATAGCCTTGCCAGCAACAACAAAATCTACATCAGCAACAAGTGCATCAAGAGAGAAAGCAACAAAACTAGTCAAAGCCATGGAAGAGATGTCTATCCAGGCCACTGAAATGAACAAGTTAAGAGAAAAGGTTGCAAGTTTGGAAACAGACTGCAAACTTGCCCAACTGAAGTAGAAAGAAGAAGCACAAAAGCCCAAAGAATGAGTGAAAGGATCAAAGTCTTAGAGAAAGACTTAACACTGGAGAAACCACTTGGGAAAACCAAGGAAATGTTGTGGGCCAATATCATTGACTCTGTCAAGGATATTTGGCCCTCAATTCAAGTTATTTTTTAACAAACAAAGTTAGTGAAGATAGCTACAGAAGCTATCCAGAAAGTGAAGGAGGAGTTGGGAGATAAGCCAGAGGATGCCAATAGACTCATCCACTTCCTCAACAACAAGAATAGATATGAGCTCCATGAGCTAAATATAGAAGATAAGACTGCAACCATTTTAGAAATAAGGAAGGTCCTCTCCAAAAGGAACCTTATGCTTAACTTAGAAGAAAAATGTCACAATATGCAGGTAGCCATTAATAGGTTCATGGCTAAATTCCATATTTTGAGGGAGAAAGGTATGCCCAATCCTATGGTTATCAATGACAAACTCATGACACAGTTAGACTATGATACTAGGCTCAGACAATTGGCAAAGGAGCAAGCCAGCTCTTCATCCATAAAAGCATTGCCAATAGGCAAAGTGTTGTACAACACATTTGAGAACTTGTTTTTCCTGGAGCATGAGATCAAACATTTATTCCTCACCAAGCCCAATTTTGCCAAGTATACTGAAGCTGATGAAATCTACAAGATAATGGTGAATGTAAAGTTACCTGATGTAGAATGGTGGGTGACAATGACATATTTACTGGGATAAATTTACTACACAACAAAAAGGGAATAGTCAGGTAAAACAAGTAAAAAAAGTACATCAGGGTCAAAGAGTATTAGGGTTAAAGAGTATAAGTTGAAATATGAAAGTAAATAAAACTCCAACATGAAACTCCACAACTGCAAGCTAGCATAAAGGGCTACAAATTCAACAATGAATTCCAACACAACCATAATAAAAGGGACAGCATGAAACAGTTCATTAGTTTTCTCTATCTTCTTGCAAGAAGATATTTGTATTTCCTAGATTAAATATCAAGTTTTTTTGAGATATTTTGTAATAATTTTTTGTATAAATACTTCACAATTCAAAGTATGTAGGAGGGATTCCAAAACATTTCTATAGACTTCTTGTTCTTAAGTTCGAAATTCTATTGTATCAATGATTGGATCAGCTAGCTAGATTAAGGAATAAAGATCAGATATTTCACTATTTGTGTAAATCAAAGTTCAAATAAGTATTCTCTCACGTTTAATGGTATTTTTCTTTAATTTTTTCCACAGCCTTACTTGTATCTCTAAAAATCTGAATGCTATAAGATGGAATGATATCTCAGAAATTTCTTAATTGCACTCTGTCTTGACTGTTTTAAATGTTCAATGTTTTCTTCACAAATCTAAGTTAAGGAATTCTTGATTTCTCCTTAGTTTAGGTAGTTCCTTGTGATTAATAGCAAAGGATTCTTAATTGCCCTTTGTTCATGATTATCCCATGTTCTTCATTTTACCCCCGGCCTGAGGATTCTTAAGTGCTCTCTCACCCTGGTTAGGATCATTTCACCCATTCAACCTACAGATTTGAACTTTACTCTGCTAGCTTGCCTTGTGAATATCCCCTTTAATGAATTGATCCAGTTCTACTATCCATTTGTTGACTCCATAGCCCAATGGCTTAAAGACCTTGCTCTATCCATCTGTTCCAAGAATTCCACCATCCAACCTTCAATTCAAAACCAAAACCCTAATGAACATTAAGAACTAGCCTAAAATCATAGAAAAACAAAGGTAAAATTATATAGAAAGAGCCCTCTCTGAGTCATATTTTGGCTAGAGCCTATACTTAAAAGATTGGTTTGTGGTTACCTCAGTCTTTTCCTTCTTCTAATAACTTCTAGGGAAAATTTCTAAGTGATAACAGGGCCATTCATTTTTGCCTTCCATTTGATCTCTACCATGTCATCATGACCACCGATCCTATGGATCCAAAAGCTACCAAACTCCAGAATTGTGTCATCGATATGTTCAAGAGTTAGTCCCTCTATAGTTACACTTACTCCTGATCCTCTATATCATCTAAAATCATTTGCATCCCTTTGTCTTGTGTCGATGATGTGGGATACATCATGGCCCTCCTTCGACATGGTCGCTTCCTATCAACTTCAGCTCATTATCCAGGAAGCTGGCCAAGAGACTCCCTTCTAGTACCTTAGAGATTGCATGCCCTAATGGCAAATTCTTCGCACTCGACGACAAGTTCACATCATTGGCTTTCAATTGGGTGATTTCATGGGTGTTTGACATCAGTTCCTTATTCACCTTTCGTGAACTGTGGTGCCAGTACCTTGAGAGCCATTGTCATTGTTGGTGGTTTCTCTCGCGCTTGTTAACGGTTCACATCATTGACTGGTAATCAAGCGAATTCCTAGCATGTTCGATTTTAACACATTCATTCACATGTTAAGATTTGTACTTTGATCGGGTCGTTTGGGGTGCAAGACCCTGGGCTAATATTACACAAGTCCAGGTTGCAAGGCAATGTGACATGGTCATGTTGATATACATGTCTCTTTCACATGGATGGTTGCAACCATACCATGAGTTGTTATATGTGATCTTTCTCATTATTGGGTGTGTTATAGACATTTTTGTGCCTTACAAATCTAAGCATGAAATGTCCATAATCCAAGGGATCCAAAGTCCCTAAAAGTGTTGTTCCTACCCCTAGAGGAACAAGGTCAACCAATTACAGCTTCTCCCAGAAGTTCTCCACCAGAAACTACTCAGAATCAGTCAAATCAGGATCATTTCAGCTGCTCCACTAGCTACCTGCGTTGCATAGCACCCAAGTACACTAGCTAGGTGCATTGCAACGCACCTAAATGCACTACCAGGGTGCGCTAAGCGGGAAATGCCAAATGGCATTGTCATTCCGCGAGGTGGACAGACCATGGAAGCTTCCAGAATCTTCCTCAATGACACTTGCCTCACTGAGTTTGACCAAGGATGAGTAAGAGGCTCTCAGCCTCCAAGTGGAAGCAAGAACTGACAGAGAGAAGCCACAAGTCAAAACATAAGCTGACTCATCCTCTCTGCTTACATCTATATATGGATCCCTCATCCCATAGATCCAGGGGGCTGGAATTTTGTACTTTGCAGAGAATTGTTGTTGGTTTTGAGATTGAGATTAGTGCATTGGGTGATTTATGCTTTGTTGGAGGTGAAGAAGGGATTCCTTTGCTGGGAGGTAGATGCTGGATCGGGACTCACTTGGTTGTATCTCCTCCTGGATCTTCTTATTATATCAATAAAACTATTTGAGTTTCTCCTACATGCTTGTGTATCAATGATGTTTTGTTATATTTGCATGTTTAGCTTAAATATGATCCTAAGCTATTTATGAATGTAAATCTATGTCTTTGTGTAGTTTTCCTCTTCTGTGATCTTGCAGGAACTTGGTGAAGCTGGGCAAGTAAGGGAGCAGGTAGCTGGAAGCTGTCAAAGAGGAGAGCGATTGGATCAACAAACTAGCGCAAGACACAGGTTAGTTCATCCTTCCTCTTCGTTTACATTTCATAAAGAAGAATACGAAAGTAGTTTTCCTTGTTTGTTGCTAAGGCACTGTCACACCTTAGAGTGGGATAGGGGTGTTCTGAGTAGATACTTTTCCCAACAACAGGGTGGCTACGACCATACCTTGATTTCGTTATGATCCTTTCTACTAGATGGTTATGGCCATACCTAGTGTTGAAAAGTGTGCAACAAGAAATGCTAAATTTAGAAAGTGCTAAAATAGAACTGCTAAAAATAGCACTTCTAAAAATAGAAGTTTGGCCAATGAGCATTTTGGCCACCTTGGGTGAGAGGTGAAACTGCTAAAAATAACATCTTCTAAAAATAGCATTTCTGGGTCCCTTCCTATTTATAGCAGTCCCTGGTCTATCTATAGGAAGTAAATTCGAATTTGGTCTTACCAGTAGTTTGGAATATTAATTAATTAATTCTCCATGAGTTAATTAGTTAAGGAAAAGCAAACTTGAAGTCTTTGTGAGAACATGCAATTATTTCTCCACTAATTGGGGAATGTGTCCTTGATTTGCTCCACTGATTGAGGAATTAAGGATGAGTTCTATATTGAGAGGATCAGTTGACTTAGTTTAACTTAGTCAAGTTCAATTAGATTACTTTAACAAGTTGTTAAATTAATGAGATATGGTTTGTTGATGCTTGCATGCATGTGACAACTATTATTTTCAGATAACTGTGTATTCACTCATGGATAACTGATGCATGTCAGTTCTGTTAGAGACCCAGTTGAGATCAGAGAAGGGACAGTGTACTATCAGTTGGATGAATATTTTTCCTATAAGGAAGCTCATCCATGATGAGGATTTATCTCCTTCAGGTTTGTGCAGTTAGATCAGAGGTTAGTGAGTGTGTGAAGAGGTCAATTCACACAGGTGGCAGCACTAGACCCCAAGGAAATTGCACAAGGAAATAGGAATCTTGGAGGGTAGAGGAGAAGGTTTGTGAGAAGCCTTTGGCTGTCTATGAGTAGCAGAGGGATTGTACTGAGAGCTGGATAGCTTTCGAGCTAAGGCTTTGTGTAACCCAAACTATATTTCCACTTGTATGATAATACAGAGTTGGGGTTTTAGGCTGAGGCTTTCCCCGGGTAAATTATTTTGTGTTATGTGCGATTGATTCCTTCTTATCAGTTATATGTGTTCTTATTGATGTTTCTCATGGTTGATTAAGCTTCCGCTAAATTGTTTGTAGAAGTAGGTCAAGTGTTTTGCTTTAGTACATTGCATTACCAGGTGATCTACACGTGGGAAATTTCTACATGGTATCGGAGCTAGCTGATTTGTAGAAAAAGTTCTACATGGTATCAAAGCTAGCTAATCTGTAGAAAAATTCTACAAAATTCTACATGTTATCGGAGCACAGGTTATCAAGGAAGAACATTATACTGAGAGGAGATTTCAAAGTTTTGAGTTTTGGGCCGAGCGTTTGTAGAGCAGATCTAAAAATTTATGTACAAAATTTTCATAAATAAATAGCAGATTTGGATTCCCTGCGGAAAAATACCCAAAATAAAAAAAAAATCAGTTGAATCAGAGTTCGGATGAGGGAGATATCGCTGATTTAAAATCAGCTCTTTTCTGGAAAATTTCGTGATGGAGAGAAAGTGGAAATAGATTGGTGTGCTAGCCAAGAACCTGTATGCACTTGAGGTACAATATGCATGCAAAGCCTTGAGGATTAAGGCAAAGGTTAGATACTTGGTGGTTGAGAGGGAATGTAAATTACCTCTCAACATGCAGATCCAGAAGAAGTCTCAGACAATTGTGGAGGAGCCATGATTGGTGCAGCAGCTTCAATTGGTTGTGGAGAAGCCACAACAGTGGAAGCTGAGTGGAGATTGAGTAGAGACATCTACTCATGCAAAGACCTCCAGTAGGGGGAAACTTTGAGCTAGGTTGGTAGAGGGATCACATGCAACCATACCTTAGGTAGCAGGTGGGGCGATATAGAGTGATTGTCCCAAGGAGGAGGGGCAGGATCCTTGAGGTACCCAACCTGTTAGATGAGACCTTGCTATGGGAGCCCCGATGTGGAGTAGCAGGAACTGACTGTTTGGATAGAGATAGATGTGGATAGAGCGACATAGAGAGCTACAGTGCAGGGAATCTCGGGACAGCACAGAGCATGCAGGCTGCTGTTGGTGTCTAGGTATGAACGATTTATTCACCCTATTCCGACATTAAATTATCAATCTGGGTGCGTATCCTTTCAAGGCAATGCACAAGGTATATGCAGGGGAAAACGCATAATCTGTTCTGACCAAGGGTTCATGGTTTAAGATTCAAAACATGGCTGTGAGATTAAACTAACTACAGAACTTCAAAAATAATCATAAACATGAAAGAACTATAACAACAAGCATAAACTAATAAATGACACACACACAAAGACGCAACACCTGATCAGAAGAGCGGGCCCAGCTCTCTGATCAGGGCTGTGTTAGTCACAAAAAAGATTGGAGCAGAAAAATAGATGATATTTTATTAATCTGTAACAGGTGATTACAATAGTGATGGGAGAACCCCCATTCATAGGAACAATCTGCATTTTATACATAGCGAGGGAGATTAATAGATCTCCCTGAAACATGGTAACTGCATCTTCAAAATGTACATAAGTTGGAATGGCACCATCACTAGATGTCCAAGATAGCAAAAAGGTCCAAGAATAGTTCCAGGGGAATCATGACTCTAGCTACGCGTACTCCTGATGGCTGGTCGTTACCAGATCTATTGTGAGGTGTTGAAATGAGGGTTCCTATTCTCCAAGCTGCGGTCAAACATATGTTTTAGTATTGTGAATAGATAAGACTCCGTGAAATTACTTCATTAATTAAAATATTCCAATTGGACAAGTTAGGGGTGTTTACCTTGTAGGTTTAACATAACAGCATAGGTAAATGAGTACAAAAAGGTCAAAAAGGATAATAGAAATGGATGGAAAGATGGCCCAATTTGGTACCCAACATCTCCCCCCAACTAGCCTTCTGCATGTCCTCATGCAGTCCGCTGCCTCTTCAAGTCTAGGTTTTGTAGACTATAAGTCTCATGAAGCCCAACGAGATCATATTCTGAGGCCATCTCTGTTCCTGGAACTTTAAACCCATCTAAAAGGAGAACTTCCTTCCACCAATCCCTTGGAACATCATAAGCTGGAGTGTAAATTTTGGCAGGCAACCAAAGAATAGGAAACTGAAACCAGATCCCCATCCACCAGGCCCCACATGTCTGGACACATGCCACATATCTAGGCACTCTGGTAAGTACTCGTGCAAAATTTGGTGCCCCAAAAGGTTCCCTATTCCGGACAGCTGTAGGTGACATCATCCACCTTCTCTGACAACAATCAAGGGCCTCTTTTTGAAATGTGGTGAGTTGCTTGACACAAAGATCAAGACACCATCTTTGTGTCCTCACCATTCTATCTCTATTCTCCCCAATTCCCAAAAAGGTGTTATGCTTATTGAACATTATGACTGACCTCTCATGTTCTCCTCTTACTATAAATGGCTTTGTAACTTGATTGGATTCAAAAGTGTTACAAGCCTTCTGCCAGTGAATCTGATTGAAAGCATAAGAGGTGAGGGCCCTTAAATGAATGTCCCCTACATACGGAACTAGGTTAAAATCTCTGTCTAGACGCAGTAGATACCTGTGCAAGTAAAACTCACACATCAGATGTTGAGTTGGCACGTCATGACTCCTCAAGATTCAGAGGAATTGTACACCATCTTCTATCTCATAGCTGATCTCGTTTTTGATGCTTTCCATGCAAAATAAAAGGAAATTTTCATGCAAAAATAAAGAATAACAAGAAGCAGGGGGATGACATGCCATAACCTCTTGCACTAGACTGGACATTTTCTCCTTATCGGCCTTCAGTTCTGCCGCTTGCTTTTCTAGCTGCTCCATCTTGAGCTTTTGCTTCGCATGCCTTAATCTCATAACATCTATGCACTCCACATATCCAAAGATGGTGGTGGAGGCTCTTTCCTCGGTCCTTCTGATCTTAATTTTGTATTGAGCCGCAATATATTTCCAAGATTGTATTTCGGCTGTCAAGGCATATTCCTGGTCTTCAAACAGTCGTTCGATCAGGTCTGTTTGAGTGGCAGCAGAGGTTGTGGCTGTCAGGTCCACTTGAGTTTTTGCTTCAATCCCGATGGTCTTGGACTTTTGGCTTGCTGCTTGTACTTCTTTATCTGTTTCTTCATTCTGTGCACCTTCTTTCTCAGTTTCCTTACCTCCATTTTGAGCCACATTGTCTCCCTAAACTGCAGCTGATACTTTTGCTTAACTGGAAGTCTTCACTGTTCACATAGCTCTATCCATTCTTTCTTAATCAATACTTCCTCCATTTTGGCAGCTGGAGGTAAATCCCGCGAAACCTCTTCTGCTATGCCCACTGTCAGGTTTTCCTCCACTGCCTGCCTTTCTTCAATTATTTCATGCTTCACAGCCTTCTCACCAGGTTGTGTCGTTGGCTCATTCGTCGGGACCGCTTCGCTTGGTCCCTCCTCTTCGCCAACGGTGATTTCTTCTTCATGTGCACTCACTGCGACCGGTGATGCCCTGGCGAGATGCTCTCCTGCTACTGTGCTTGTTGGGATCCCTTCTGGTTCTTCAACCTTGGGAATCTCTATCTCTTCTCTCCTTTCTGACTCCGAGGTGCCTGCCACCTATGTAGCATTCACCCCGTATGGTTGTGGCCTTTGTGACAGATTTAGAGCCACAGGAACAAAAAACTCTTCTTCTTCTTTCTACCATGGGGAACGAGTTACCCTCACTCCTCTTGGGATAAAGAAGGAAAACTAGAATGAATCCTCAACATTCGGCCCCGAAGTTGACGCTGGTTCTTGTGGGTCAGCGTCAACCTCACGCCCTAATTCTCCTGCTGCTTCCTCCATGGGTCCCCTAGTTTCCTCAACTCTGGGCCCTTCTTGTCTCTGTTCTCTCTCTTCCATGGGTTCTATGGTCGGAGTGGTCACGACCTCCTCTTCAATCATATTCTCCTCCTCCATCAGCTCCATGGTGGCAGGAGATCCTTGTGGAGTACCCTCGGTCACCATATTGACCACTTCATCCACGTTGGCCTATTGAGGGTCTACTTCCGTGGTTTCCATATTATCAGCTTGCTATGCTAGTTCCACAAGCGAGACTGGTTCTTGTGGGATAGCCTTGGCCGTGGTACTAGTGGGCCTTTCTATATCAATCCCCACATCTGCCATTGACTCCACAGTTTCGGCTTGCTCTTGGGGACCCACCTCATCTCCAAGTTCTTCTATTTCCATCTCCATTTCTTCCGGATCCTCCTAGTCAATATAATCATCATCTTCTGCATCCTCCTCCATATCTTCGAGTTCTTCTTCCCTGGCGACCACAACAGCTGCTATTTGTTCCTCTATGGAATCCCGAAACATCTCCCATGGAATCGGGATTTGTCTAATAGCATTCATTACCAACTGCTGAACCAACCTGTGGTGAGTGATGACCGCTAATACTTGCCACAACCCCTGAGCTGAATTTTCCATTAAGTGAAGGCTCCTTAGTAGAAAATAGGGCACATTAATTGAAAAATCTTCTGCCTGTGGAAATCGTAGGTGAGCTAGTGATTTCGGTACTCTGTAATCGTACTTTTGATGTGTTGAGATGTGTATTCGTACGCGCCGAGTCATATCAGTCACCCTCCCAACACATTGCATTAAATTTCAGAAACATCCCACAGTATCACCTTAACTTGTCATCATTCCCAAACGTACCATTACTGTTCATCCGTTGTTTCCAAATCGACCATGACATTATTTCAGTTTCCAATGGTTTGGAGACTTGTCACTCTCCCTTGCCAGCCAACTGCAGTTGTCGCGCTGATTTCGCCTCTGCAACAATGGGTGGCCGATCTATTCGCCATGAACCTAAGAATACAAGGGGAATTCAGAACAATCAAGAGGTGTGGCAGGTTTTTGAGAACGTAGGCTGGGATGTTTATTTCAATAGATTGAGGGGGTCGAATGAAGAAATGATGGTAAAATTTGCATTGAACTTGGGAGAAGGAGGCTCTCGGGTCCATGGAATTGAGATCCCTGTAATAGAGGAAATCATCGTGGAAGTCAGTGGGCTTCCTCAAGTCGGGCAGCGATGGTTTTCGAGAAGGACCGCCCTCCTAGAATTCCCCGAGGCCTTTCTACAAGCGGGCGAGAGTATTGCACAGAAGGGTCGGGGGTATGATAGAAACTCGCTACCACATCCATGGGGAGGAGTAGCAGAGTTCGTCATAAAATATATGATGTGCGAAGGAAGATACTCCACCATCTTCAAATACCATCTTTGTGGTTCAAGGACTATTTGGGGTTGAAGAGGCATTTCATTTGCTTTCTCAAGTTGTCCCATTCGTTGTTAGCTATCACACCTTCAAACATAATCCTGAGCATCACGAAAGATGGAGGGCCAGTAATATCCCATTTGCAGCACCTTATGACCTGTTCTTTTATCTGCAAAATGTCCTCCACAGGGTCCATCATGTGCAACTTTTAATATCTCAAAAATATCATCTCCTGCCACACAACGCCGAATCTGCTGGTCAACCCCTGTATGGAAGAGATATCCTGCCATCCATGAATATTGGGTACTCTGGTGAATGATCTTCCTTTGCTCCTTATAGGATAGATGACAAGGCACTTTACCTGTAGCAAGATAATTAGCAATATCTGCATACCACGGAGTGTTAGCAAAAACTGCAAAAAGATGCTCATCTGGAAAGTTATCTTCAATTGGTGTATCCTTACCATCATGTTCTATCCTAGATAAGAAATATGCAACCACATTGTCCTTCCCTGGTTTATCTACTATGGTAATATCAAATTCCTGTAGTAGCAACAACCATCTTGTAATACAACCAGGGGTAACAGGTTTGTTCATTAAATACCTGATGGTTGCATGATCAGTGTGCACAAAAGTAGGATACCCGATAATGTAGTGCCGAAACTTATTGATGGCATAAACGACAGCAAGGAATTCTTTCTCAGTCACCATGTAGTTTAATTCAGTGGGGGGCAATTTTTTACTAACATAGCAGATTACGTAAGGTACCTTAACCTCTTGCTGTCCCAACACTGCACCAATTGCTATTTTAGAGGCATCCGTATGAATGTGGAAAGGTAATGCCTAGTCTGGTCCTCTAAGGATCGGAGCACTGCAGACTAATTATTTAATTTTTGTAAAGGTTGCGTCACAATCATCTGACCACACAAATTCTGAATATTTTGTTAGTAATTGAAATAGTGGGTGTGCTACTTTTGCAAAATTTTCTATGAAACATCTATAATAACCAGCACAACTAATGAAATTGCGTCCTTGTGTGGGCATCTTAGGTGTTGGGAAGTGCAGAATTACCTTTATCTTTGTTGGGTCCATCCTGATCCCTTCAGATGAGAGAAAATGTGCCAAAACGATTCCCTCTTCCATCATCATGTGGCATTTTACTATACTAAGAGAGACACATGCTTGTATACACCTTGCGAGAACTTTTTCCAAATTTTTCAACCCCTCCAAAAACGAGTCCCCATATGGAGTAAAATCATCCATATAGATTTCAACACTGTCATCTATCAAGTCAGAGAATATTCCCAGAATTTCCCTCTGGAATGTTACAGGAGCATTACACAAGCCAAAAGGAAGGACCCAGTATGAAAATGTTCCCCAAGGGCATGTGAAAGTGGTCTTGTCCTAGTCCTCAGGAGCAATCTGGATCTGGTTATATCCACTAAACCCATCCAGAAAAGAGAAAAATTTCTTGCTAGCCAATGTGTCTAAAACTTGATCAATAAATGGCAAGGGAAAATGGTCTTTCTGCGTTGCCTTATTTAACTCTCGATAATCTACGCAGATTCGCCATTTGCCATTCTTCTTGGGGACCATTACTAACGGTGAGACCCATTGGCTATCTGAGATAGGATAGATAAAACCTACATCCAGTAATTTCTGAAGCTCTTCTTTCACAACATTTTTCAGTGCAGGGTTCATTCTCCTTTGAGGTTGTCTTATAGGACGACAATCTTCCTTGATATATATGTGATGGGTGCATAAGTTGGCAGGGATCCCCTTCATATCTGCATAATCCCAGGCGAAGGCCTCTTTATGTTTCCGCAAAACGTCTACAAGTTGTTTCTTCTGGGATTTTGACATCTTTGGATTAATATTCAAAGTTTTCTCGGGTTCTAATTCCACTTGAACACTTTCATGGGGTGTATCAGCAGGTGGCTCTTCTAATCCTTCTGTTGTTTCCATAGTTTCCCGAGTCTCACAACTTAGGATAGATTCTAGGATCTGTTGGTCGGGTTCTGAAACGGAACAAGGATCATCCATGAAGGAAGTGATTACATTGTCTTCCGATTCCATTTTCAACTGAAGGGCTTGCCCAATAGTAAGGACTGATCTTACTTCTTCATCTTCCATTTCAGTCTCTACTGCAAATACAACTTTCTTGACACCTGCCGGTTTTATGGATTGATTTGGTTCTGCCGATGGATATAGCACTAAATTCTTAGTGTTATGTCCATTAGAAATAACTATATTCCCTTAGCGACACCCAATGTAAGCGTCTACAATGGACAGCCATGGTCTACCCAACATCAAGGGATGACTACCCACTGAAGATTGTGTATGTAATACTAGGAAATCTACGGGGTAATGCCATGAATCCACTGAAATTGTTACATCTTCCAACTTCGCTATAGGTTTGACTGTAGATCGATCTGCTAGTTCTAATACTGTAGGTGTATGCTTCAAATTGTGAAGACCTAACGCATGCATGGTTTCAGTGGTGATGACATTGATGGCAGCACCCAGGTCTACCAGCACATTTGGAATCTCTAACCCATTAGTATGTACTGTCAAAATCAAGTTCCCCGGATCTCCATATTTCACCGGCATTGATTTTCCCATCATAAAGTCCAATAATTTTCCCATAACATGTATAGTGAGGGGATATTTAGTTTTCTTGGTAGGTTTCTTTGACCAATATTCCCTAAGAGTCTTTGCATAGATTGGCACATCCTTCATAGCTTGTAACAAGGGAATTTTAACAAATAAGTTCTGCGATTCTCCTAATAAATCAAATTCAGCTTGAGAGCTTGGTTTACTCATAATTAGTCTCTCTGGGTAAGGTGGTTCAGATTGATGTTGTTTAACAGGAGGTGCCTGGTTTCTATCATTTTGTTTAGCTCTTTACTAATCGGTTTTGCCTCCTTACCTTCACTATCAAGTTGTTCAATGATAATTGGAGGAGGTTGGACGTTAACTATCCGACCTGATCACAGATTCATTTCATACAACTCTGTAGCAGAGATACTATAGGAAGGTAGGTTATGAACATCAGCTTGATGAGCTCCCTTATTGTTAGGATTAGGGTTAGTTTGCATTGGAAGCTGAGGACGGGCAGGTTGGTTACTAGGAGGCACATTGGAGGGTAATTGGAGCTATTTCTGTGGTCTCTGTTGTGGCATCTGCTGAGGAAACTGACCAGGAGGGGATCCTCGCCAAGTTGGAGCCCATGAAGAGCTTGTACTGGCTTGAGGGTTCCACTGCTGCCAAGGTGGATACTGGTATTGTGGCCACATGGGGGGACAAGGCATGGTCTGAGGATTCATATTGTAATTATTAAAATACTAAGATGGATCCGGGTACATACCTTGATTTCCCATCGGTGGTCAAGGTCACCATGGCTTCCTGGATGTTGGGTTGTGTTATATTCTTTCCACGTAGTTAATAGGGGGTTTGAAGGGCACCCGTAACCCCACTTTATGGGGTCCAGGGCAGCGCCCCGAAAAATTTTGGTTTTCGACCATATGTTAGGTTGGGCGGACCCACCTATGGTTTTGTGCATGATTTTTGCACATGTTTTTTTGACGCGATGGTTTTTGGTCCATGGTATTGGATGCTTCGGCATGTATAAATATGTATTGTAACATTGAAAGGAACATAATAAAAATCAAGCTGGTAGTCCCGGTTTTGGGATCCAGGAAAAAATCTCTGTGCATATGTGTTTTATGGGTTATGATCTCACATTTTTTATTTTCTTTGTTTAAGAATTCGTATGCAGGTAATTTCTGTACAGGGTTAAAACCTACATTTGGTATCAGAGCTGTTTTGGCTTCAAGGGGACGCCTTTGTTGCTGAAGGGTTTCGCTCGGGCCTGTGGTAGACCCTGTTGAGTGGGAGATCTGCAAGATCGACTCTAGTGGTGAAAGAAGATGGTGAGTAGTGCAAAGATAGAGATTGAGAAGTTTAATGGTCAGAATTTTGAGTTGTGGAAACTCAAGATGGAGGATCTGTTGGTGGATAAAGATCAGTGGATCGCGGTAGATCCGAGTACTAAACCATCGGGAGTGACCGATGAGGAATGGAAGAAGTTGGATCGGAAGGCGAAGAGCACAATACGATTGTGTGTCTCGGATTCAGTATTGCTGAATGTATCAGGGGAAGCTACGGCAAAGGCTTTGTGGGTCAAGTTAGGGACTTTGTACTAATCTAAGTCTCTGGTGAATAAACTGTTCCTGCGGAAAAAGCTGTATAACCTGAGGATGAAAGATGGAGACTCGGTGATAGAGCATTTGAATGCGTTTAATACTGTGGTAAGTCAGTTATTATCTGTTGATATTAAAATTTCAGATGAAGATAAGTGCATCAGTCTGTTGTGTTCTCTACCAGATTCGTGGGATAGTCTGGTTATTGCAATAGGTAGCAATGCAACTGCTTTGCAGTTTGATGAAATAGTCTCAGCCTTGCTAACGGAGGAGATGAGACGGAAAAATATGGACAACCAGAATGGTGATGCCTTGTCTGTACGATGACGGTCCCAGAATAGAAACAAAAATAAGTCATCGAGTGGGAGATCTAAATCTAGAGGGAGATATAAATCTCCAGGAAAACCTACAAAGGTGGTGTGTTGGAAATGCGGAAAGGAAGGGCACTTCAGAAGGGATTGTAAATCTAAAGCTCCTGATAAAGGAAAGGGATCTGATGATGCTCCTTCTGCAGAGGCGAAAACCACCTCAGATGAAGGTGGGCATGTGTACTTGGCTTCTTCAAGTACACATGTAGATCATGAGGCATGGTTGATTGACTCAGGTGCATCCTTTCACTTCACTCCCCATAGAGAGTGGTTCTGCGAGTATGAGAAATACGATGGTGGTGATGTCTTCTTAGGAGATGATAGGAAGGCTAGAATCGTTGGTCGGGGAAAAGTAAAGTTGAAGTTGCAAGGTGGAAGGGTTAGAACACTTCTGGGTGTTCTACATATTCCTGCATTGGCCAGAAATCTGATTTCTGTAAGCAAGTTGGATGATGCAGGTGTAAAGACGGTGTTCGAGAAAGATACCTGCAAGATGGTTCGAGGAGCACTGATATTAATGCGGGGAGTTCGGATTGGAACTCTGTACAAGCTACAAGGTAGCACTGTTGTTGATGGGTGCAATAGTTCTATGGTTCCTGAAAATGGAGTAGAGAATCTAGTGGTCTCTGGAGAGAAGACCATGTTGTGGCATCAAAGGCTTGGACATATTGGAGAGAAGGGCCTTCGAATACTTCATGGTAAAGGTGTGGTAGAAGGTATGAATAATAGCTCTCTGGATTTTGATTTCTGTGAAAATTGTGTATATGGGAAGCAGAATCGGGTGAGTTTCCCCTCTGGTGGTAAGAGGACGAAACAGATATTAGAGCTTGTGCACAGTGATGTGTTTGGACCTGTGAAGGTTCCATCACTGGGTAATTCTATGTACTATGTATCATTCATAGATGACTTCTCAAGGAATACATGGATATATTTTATTAAGAAGAAATCTAAAGTCTTTGACAGATTTAAAGAATTTAAGGCCCTGGTGGAAAATCAGACAGAGAAGAAGATAAAGGTGCTGAGGACAGATAATGGTGGAGAATTTTGCAGCAAGGAATTTGAAGAATTTTGTAAGAAGTGTGGTATAGCACGGCAGAAGACTACTCCATATACACCTCAGCAAAATGGAGTCGCATAAAGAATGAACAAGACGTTGATGGAAAGGGCAAGAAGCATGCTCAGTGGTGCCGGGTTAGGACAGGAATTCTGGGCAGAGGCGGTGGATACTGCATGTTACCTGATCAACAGATCACCTTCATCAGCGTTGGAGGATAAGACTCCACAAGAAGTATGGACTGGTAAGAAACCCTCTCTTTCACATCTAAGGGTATTTGGATGTGATGCATATGTACATGTTCCAAAGGAGAAACGAACCAAGTTGGATTGTAAATCTGAAAAGTGCATCTTTATTGGGTATAAGGATGGTTTAAAGGGTTATAAGCTTTGGAACCCAGTCACATGGAAGGTTGTGTACAACCGAGATGTGTTGTTCAGAGAGGTAAAAGATGTTATTCAACATGAAGTCCAACCAAAGGAACCTGAGAAGATAGAGTTTGAGCCAAAGGAGGAAGAATCAGACTCTGCAGCAGAGGAGGAATCAGAAGATGAAGAGCCACAAACTCCGGCTGTGAGAAGATCAGTTTGAGAAAGAAGGCAGCTAGAAAGGTATAGTCCATCTGCTTTCAGTTCAAATTTTGCTTTGTCTGTTACTGATAATGATCCCAGAATTGTGAAGGAAGCAGTGGATTCAGAGGATGGAAAACTCTGGAAAGAGGCCATGGTCGATGAAATGGCATCTTTGCACAAAATGAGGCTTGGGATCTGGTGGAGTTGCCGGCTGGAAGGAAACCCATTGGCAGCAAATGGGTGTTCAAGAAGAAGACAAATGCAGAAGGAAAGGTGGAGAAATACAAAGCTCGGTTGGTAGCAAAAGGTTATTCCCAGGTGCCGGGAGTTGATTTTGGTGATATTTTTTCTCCTGTTGCCAAGGTAACTTCTATTAGATTACTTTTATCTGTTGTTGTTGCTTTTGATTTTGAGGTAGAACAGATGGATGTGAAGACAGCATTTCTTCACGGGGATTTGGAAGAGGAAATCTACATGAAGCAACCTGAAGGCTTTGCAGTGAAGGGTAAGAAAGAACTGGTATGCAAGTTAAAGAAGTCTCTGTATGGGTTAAAATAGTCACCAAGGATGTGGTATCAGAAATTTGATACATTTATACGGGGACTTGGCTTCACCAGAAGTAAAGCAGATCATTATGTGTATTTTAAATTAATTAGTGACCGTATTATTTATCTGGTCTTATATGTGGATGATATGTTGCTGGTTGGAAATGACAAAGAAATTATCCAGGATTTGAAGACCCAATTGTCCTCCAAATTCGACATGAAAGATCTTGGTGCTGCAAACTATATTTTGGGCATGGAAATTAAAAGAGATCGGTCAAAGAGGAAGCTCTGGTTAAACCAGAGGAAGTATGTCGAGACAATACTCCAGAGGTTTAATATGCAGGATAGTAAACCAGTGAAGGTTCCTATTCCTGTAGGTGTGAGGTTATCTGCTGAACAGTGTCCCAAGACACAAGAAGAGGAAGAGGACATGTCTCGTGTTCCATATGCAAGTGCAGTGGGTAGCCTAATGTATGCAATGGTCTGTACTAGACCAGACATTGCACATGCAGTGGGAGTATTGAGTAGGTTTATGTCAAAACCTGGGAAGGAGCACTGGACAGCAGTGAAGCGGGTTTTCAGGTATTTGCGTGGCACTAGTGATTATGGTTTGTGCTACCAAGGAAGACCAGGATTGGATAGAGTGTTGGATATTCATGGCTTTGTTGATGCAGACTGGGCTGGAGATCTGGATCAGAGAAGATCTACAAGTGGGTATGTGTTTAACCTATTTGGAGGTGCAGTCATTTGGATGAGTAAGAAACAATCTGTAGTGGCACTATCAACTACAGAGGCAGAATACATGGCAGCCACTCATGCAAGCAAGGAAGCAGTTTGGTTGCAGAGATTGTGTTCAAGTATGGGCTTAGTACAGGGAGCTATAAGAATAGACTGTGACAGCCAAAGTGCAATTTTCTTGGCAAAGAACCCTGCTTATCATTCAAAGACAAAGCACATTGATGTTCAGTATCACTTTGTGAGGGATATGATAGAAGACAGAAAGGTGTTACTGGTAAAGGTGGACACTTTGAAGAATACTGCAGATGCATTGACAAAATCTGTGAGCTCTGAGAAGTTCTCTTGGTGCAGAGAAGCAATGGGAATCTCGGGGCTGAAAAAATGACTAAGCTCTCCTGTGGCCCCCTGTGGAAAGAAAACAACAAGTGGGAGATTGTTGGGTTGTGTTATATTCTTTCCACGTAGTTAATAGGGGGTTTGAAGGGCACCCGTAACCCCACTTTATGTGGTCCGGGGCAGCGCCCCGGAAAATTTTGGTTTTGGACCATATGTTAGGTTGGGCGGACCCACCTATGGTTTTGTGCATGATTTTCGCACATGTTTTTTGGACGCGATGGTTTTCGGTCCATGGTATTGGACGCGATGGTTTTCGGTCCATGGTATTGGATGCTTCGGCATGTATAAATATGTATTGTAACATTGAAAGGAACATAATACAAATCAAGCTGGTAGTCCCAATTTTGGGATCCAGGGAAAAATCTCCGTGCATATGTGTTTTATGGGTTATGCTCTCGCATTGTTTATTTTCTTTGTTTAAGAATTCGTATGCAGGCAATTTCTGTACAGGGTTAAAACCTACACTGGATCCCATGAGGCACAATTGCTCTGTGTCCTCCCCCATTCCTTGAAATACTGCTTTCAGGCCTGGAAAGGAAGGGCATGAGCTTGTCGCATGATTGAGCTCACAGATCGCACATTCCTCTATGGAATTTAGTGGACATTCCCTTTCCGGGTGCTTCTTCCTGCACTTCGGACAAAATATTTCCATGGTCCTGTCCAGTTCCAGCTACTTCTATTTTACTTGCAGAGTGTCCATTTGTGCTGACAGGGTGCTGAGGATATCTGTCCTCAAATTGTCTAGCAGGTTTCTGATTTTTTGCTTTTGTAACACCCCCGCCAGATCCCTTTGCTGATTGGATCCCAAGCTTATTCCTTGCAAGCCCCCTCGAGCACTGAATACATAAATTGCAAATATCTTCGAATGTCTCCTTGGAGATGTCTCCCTTTCCCACAATGTTCAATAGTTCTATCAAGTCCTCTCAAAAGGATCGAAGGAGGATAATCTTTAAAATTTATTTATCCAGGGTAGAATGACCTAACCTCTGTAAGGTGTACTTGAACCTTTCCACACAGTCTTCCAAGCTTTCATCTTCTTTCTGTGTGAACTTGAAGAGTTCCTCCTTGATGTTCCAGGATTTACAGTAATCCTGGTATTTCTCCAGAAAAGCTGTTTGCATATCATCCCATGTGGAAATGGATTTTCCTCCAAGGCCCATGAACCATCGCAGAGCCATTCCTTTTAGTGTAGATGGGAAAATATTTAACTTCTAGGCTTTCGTTGTGTAGTCATACCCTTGACACACTATGTCGAGCTCAAATAAAAATGTGTCGGGGTCTTTTGAAACGAGCCAGTGAAAGTTTGGTAAGGCTACCAATGGAATAGGCTTTGTAGGTGCGCCAGCTCCTAGATCCCCGATCGGAAAATCGATGGTGGAGGTTGTGGGAGCCATAAATATCTTCCAATACTCACTGGGGATTTCAACAGGCTCTGTGGAGGGTGGCTGAGGATTCTTTACTACTAGAACTTGAGTTGCTTTAGTAGCACTTCCCTGGTCTCTTGGTGATGAAAGTTTTTCCTCATTTCCTTCTCCTGAGGCCTAATGGCTTGACCCCTCGGCTGCAACTTCCTTTCCCTTACTGGAGCAGTCTAACCCTGTCGATGTTCTACTTGAAATTTCTTCCTCTGCTAACACCAGTGTAAGATTCTCCGGATCAGGTCTACTGCTAGATATTTCTTCCATTGCTAGAAGAACCTGTTGTGTCGAATCACCAGAGAATGACGTAACCAACACTAGTTGCTCCACTGACTGTCCCTCAGACTTCACTCTCCTTGCCCCTGGTCTGGCAGTTGCGTGAAAGGATGCTTCTGATTCAACCTTTGCTATGATCTGTTGGATATAGGTTTTTCTTCCCAGATCTGGTCCTCCCCTCTTTGGGGCTCTCCCTTTGCCCCTCTTATTTGATTCTTTGTTCATACAAAAGTTGATATGATGGAGGGTCTTGGTATGAACCTATAATGCTTCAATCTTGGAGTAAGGTGTCAAAGGACCATTCCTTCCCCAAGATGAAAGAACTCACAAAAAGAAAGGCAGCTAACAAAACAAAAATCTAGGGTTTTAGGCCCGGAGCAGGGCATCAGAGGACTCCTCCCTCCTCGGAACAAGAACCAGAAATAGACACACGCTACAGGAACCCTAATACTTCCAAATCTGAAGCAGGGCATGAAATGACTCCTCCCTCCCCAGGGTAAAAGCTAGGGTTTTCCCCAAAAAGGAAACACATAAGCATTAAAAAGAAACAAATCTTACTCAGGGCCGGGAGTAGGGCGTCAAAATACTCCTCCCTCCCCAAGACAAGAGAATGGCCCAAAATCAAACAGAAAAGCGAAAATAAACAAGAAGAAAGAATACTTACGCTCAGGACCTAAAGTAGAGTAAGAAAACTTGTTCTCTCCCCAGGACGAGAGATTGACCCTCTGGTTGGTTTGGATCATTGTTTGCAACTTGTTGGCCTCCCCAAAAACGATGCCAAAATGTTGTTGTCTAGGTATGAACGATTTATTCACCCTATTCCGACATTAAATTATCAATCCGGGTGCGTATCCTTTCAAGGCAATGCGCAAGGTATATGCGGGGGCAAACACATAATCCGTTCTGACCAAGGGTTCATGGTTTAAGATTCAAAACATGGCTATGAGATTAAACTAAATACAAAACTTCAAAAATAAGCATAAACAGGAAAGAACTATAACAACAAGCATAAACTAATAAATGACATACACACACAAAGATGCAACACCTGATCAGAAGAGCGGGCCCAGCTCTCTGATCAGGGCTGCGTTAGTCACGAAAAAGATTGGAGCAACAAAATAGATGATATTTTATTAATCTGTAATAGGTTATTACAATAGCGATGGGAGAACCCCCATTCACAGGAACAATCTGCATTTTATACATTGCGAGGGAGATTAACATATATCCCTGAAACATGGTAACCACATCTTCAGAATGTACATCAGTTGGAATGGCACCATCACTAGATGTCCAAGATAGAAAAAAAGGTCCAAGAATAGTTCCAGGGGAATCGTGACTCCAGCTGCACGGCCTCTTGATGGCTAGCCATTACTAGATCTGTTGTGAGGTGCTAAAATGAGGGTTCCTATTCTCCAAGTTGCGGTCAAACATATGTTTTAGTACTGCGAATAGATAAGACTGTGAAATTACTTCATTAATTAAAATATTCCAATTGGACAAGTCAGGGGTGTTTACCTTGTAGGTTTAACATAACAACATAGGTAAATGAGTACAAAAAGGTCAAAAAGGATAATAGAAATGGACGGAAAGATGGCCCGATTTGGTACCCAACAGTTGCAGCAATGCGAGAGGCACAAGTGTGTTGTACAATGTAGGGCAGCACAGAGAAGGGTGCAGTGGTGCGAGATGCATGGAGATGTTGTAGTAGCACAGAGGTCAAAGAGGGAGGACTTGTCAGTAGCAGGTAGAGCTTCAACATCAGAGTATGTTTCTAGCCCAACAGAGTGGTCAGTTGGGAGTTTTTTGTTCCAAGTGTTGCTAGAGAAACCACACTTGGTAGATGTGTTGCATGCAGAACACTCCAGAGTTCCAGGATTAGGTTCGAGAGGAAGCCTTTCTTGTTGAGAGGGAGTGTTGAAAAATGTGCAACAAGAAATGCTAATTTAGAAAGTGCTAAAAATAGAACTGCTAAAAATAGCACTTCTAAAAATAACAGTTTGGCCAACGAGCATTTTGGCCACCTCGGGTGAGAGGTGAAACTGCTAAAAATAGCATCTTCTAAAAATAGCGTTTCTGGGTCCCTTCCTATTTATAGCAGTACCTGGTCTATCTATAGGAAGTAAATTTTAATTTGGTCTTACCAATAGTTTGGAATATTAATTAATTAATTCTCCATGAGTTAATTAGTTAAGGAAAAGAAAACTTGAAGTCTTTGTGAGAACATGCAATTATTTCTCCACTAATTGGGGAATGTGTCCTTGATTTGCTCCACTGATTGAGGAATTAAGGATGAGTACTATATTGAGAGGATTAATTGACATAGTTTAACTTAGTCAAGTTCAATTAGATTAATTTAACAAGTTGTTAAATTAATGAGATATAGTTTGTTGATGCTTGCATGCATGTGACAACTATTATTTTTAGATAACTATGTATTCACTCATGGATAACTGATGCATGTCAGTTCTGTCAGAGACCCAGTTGAGATCAGAGAAGGGTCAGTGTACTATCAGTTGGATGGATATTTTTCCTATAAGGAAGCTCATCCATGATGAGGATTTATCTCCTTTAGGTTTGTGCAGTTAGATTAGAGGTTAGTGAGTGTGTGAAGAGGCCAATTCACACAGGTGGCAGCACTGGACCCCAAGGAAACTGCATAAAGAAATAAGAGGCTTGGAGGGCGGAGGAGAAGGTTTGTGAGAAGCCTTTGACTATCTATGAGCAAAAGAGGGATTTTACTGAGAGCTAGATAGCTTCCGAGCTAAGGCTTTGTGTAATCCGGACTATATTTTCACTTGTATGATAATACAGAGTTTGGGTTTTAGGCTGAGGCTTTCCTCGGGTAAATTCTTCTGTGTTATGTGTGATTGATTCCTTATTATTAGTTATATGTGTTCTTATTGATGTTTCTCATGGTTGATTAAGCTTTTGCTAAATTGTTTGTAGAACTAGATCAAGTGTTTTGCTTTAGTACATTGTGTTACCAGGTGATCTACAGGTGGGAAATTTCTACATGGTATCAGAGCTAGCTGATTTGTAGAAAAATTCTACAAAATTCTACACCTAGGAACATGATCATTCTCTAGATGGTTGCGTCCATACCACAATTCATGTATTATTATTCAGAGTTTTCACTGATGTATTAGTATCTATGCTTGCTTGTAGTTTTTCTGATGATGGACTCTGGTTCCCTGCTTCCACTTGTAAAGCAATAATGAGTAAGAGAAAGGTTATTCTAAGGCTCAAGATTCTTAGTAGATCAAGATGTAGAGTAGAGATTAAGAAGAAGAGAAGTAATTCTTGTGAGTCCTCACATGCAGGTCTTGTTGGAGTTTTCAGTGTAGCTGGGAAGTACTCCTAGCTAGCTCCAAAGCTTGGTCCTACACATAAGAGAGAGAACAAAGAAACCTTCACAACATAATATCTTGATAATCAAAACTATCATAAACATATAAATATTACTGAATAAATAAATATAAACCAAAATCCCATACATTCATTAGTTAAATAGAAGAAGTAAAGAATGAATAGCAGCATATGGAAGGAAGAACAACTGATCTATATTAATAAAGGAGTTGGAGGAAAGTTACAACCATGAGATGCAGTTACAACAACACCTCCCCTAACTCCTAGCTCCAAAACTCTCCCTCTCAAGATATATCTCAGCGGCATGACAACACAATAATTCCCATCCTTTTCTCAATGGCCAAGCCTCCAATATATAGGAATGTGAAGACTATGAAGATTTCCCAAATTCTTCATTAGTTCAATTTGAGCAAACGAATTTGGGTGAATAATGTTTCCTCATATAAAAATGGTTTTTTCCACTTTTTATATGATTTTTTGCTTAGGAAAAAGCTTCCCCATTCTTTATGGCTCTTTCTCGCTTTTGTATGCTTTTTGTTTTTAGGAAAAAACTAAAGACGAGGATAAAGATATCACATTCCACCATATGAGTCTCCGAAAGTGAACAAGAGTGTGAAATTCTAGTTAACTCGAGCTTTTTTCCTCGTGACTGAGTGAGAATTTTGGTAACAAAAGTTAGATAAAGGGGACAACTTGTTATAGACTAGGATAATGTGGTCCTCATGGTACATAACTTGTATTATAGTCTTATATAGTCTAGGAAAAAGGGGTATTTCAACCAACAACATAGTATTCTCCTCCGAGCTGATGAGGAGGTATTTTCATGTATAACACATTTAAGAAGATATCACAATTAAAATTGATAACTTAATATTTGTAACAAATTTAAGGGTAATTGACAACATTCATAAAAAAGATAGCAGTATCCTCATATATAAAAATTCTCCATAAAAACATCACTGATAATTTTCAATATCCATATATGACTACTAAATCAATACTTATTGCAAATATCATTATTCCAAGGTAAATTCACAACACTACATCCAAAAATAGTAATATCATCATGCATAATGATTTTCCATCAAAAATCATTGACAATTTTCAACACATATATAAAGTAACAAGATAATACTAATAATATCTTCATCATCTTTAATCATATCAACTAAGATCCAAATGTGTGATTATCATATCGAAATCTTTCTTGAACACCATTATTGTAAGTTAAATTCACAACATCCATCAAAAGATAGAAATATCATCATACATAATAATTCTCCATCAAAATAATGTTGATAATTTTCAATATATACATAAAATAACAAGATAAATACGATAATATCATACTCATATTTAATCAAATCAACTAAAATTCAATGTATGATTACCAAATCAAAATGTTTCATAGATATCATTATTCTAAGGTAAGTTCATAACATCCATAAAAAATAGGAATCTCGTCATACACAATAATTCTTCATTAAAGAAAAAGTAAACAATTTTCAACATATTCATAAGGTAACAAGATAGTACTGATAGTATAATCATCATTATTCAAATCAACTAAAATTTAAATATATGATTACCATATTAATACATCCCAACTAAATATAAAAAATAATGTATGGCTAGCTAGCACCACGAAAATCATAGTCAAGATCATCATCATGATCATTTCCATGATCATCATCCTGGCCATCCTGATAATCTCATCCACATAATCATCACCAACTCCATTTTCATCCTCATCATCATTGTATATGATATATGATGTAATCTAAACATAGTTTGTATCATCATCTTCGCGGTCATTACCTGCAGCATTATAGAAGAAAAATCAATGTTACATGTTAGTACTAATTCTATAACACAATGCATATTTTCATTACAATGCTAACCATAACATGAGGTAGGACATAATAACATTTAATAGTACTAAAAAATAAAATGAAAATATGGTTTAAGAGATATTGGAGATCCAACTAAGATTACCCTTGTAATTCACATTAAATAGTAGAAGCATTTTTTAATGGATATGGAGTAGGTACCCATTTGTTCTTCATATTATATTGTGAATGTTTCTTATGATATCCATGCATGATTGGTAAATTATTATTTCTTACTAAAATTAAATATATATTAAACAAAAAAAGCTAAAACATAAGCAAATAATTATTTTCTTATGTTTTAGTATTTTTTTAATATATATTTAGTTTTAGTATTTTTTTATTTTCTAAAAAAATATATTTAGTTTTTGGTATTTTTTTTTATAACAAAAATTATATTTTGTTTTTTTTAAATGGATTTTAAACATTCCATTCATGCTACATTTGTGATTTTATGATATATATATATATATATATATATATATATATATATATATATAACTTAATTCCATGTGTTGTGTCGTTGAGATGGGTATTATACATCTCTTCCTTGCTAAGTTATAGAATGTGCTTGGGTTTTCTTAATGCAATAAAATTAATTTTGCTCTTCATTATATCTTGAGATGTTCAATTTGCACCTAATAAAACAACAAAGTTAAAATAGGTTTCCCTTTGTCCTTTGTATATCTTTGTCCCCATTAATCTTGGTATTAACAGATTCATTGTCTTATGGTGGCCTTGACTGGTCACTCCCATTAGTAGCATGCCTTTTAGTTTTCTGTTAGTGGCATTTCTTAGGCTTGATAACATGTTATTTAATTTATGAAAATGTGTTATTCTCCATATTATTGTTAAATATTAATATCAAATATGTTGGTTTTGAGCATAGTTTAGAAAAAGTTCCCAAAAGGTTTATAGATTGTAATGTAATGATTCATTGCTTGATGAAATTGTTTTGGATATTTTTGTTAATGATTCATTGATTTATTAAATTGTTATGGATATTTTTTAGTATATTAACTTGTATGTGATAAAGTCAAAAGTCACCTCTTTTTGAGATTTTCATTGGTCAATTTTTCTTAAGGCCATTAAGTTCACCATTCAGTCATAGGTTAAGGAAATATAGGAGTCATGAAGTGGCATTGTCCAAGCACTTAAATCTTGAAATATGTTTTTTTTTTTTTTTTTGTCAGTCACATTATACTTCCTTTCTGTGTAAATCCTCCATGAAAATAGTCTCATGGAACATGAGGGGCCTCAATAGTAAAGGAAAACAAAGACTTCTAAAAGAAAAATGGTACGAAAAGTACCCATCAATAATGTTGATATAAGAAACAAAAATATCAAGTGAGGTTCTACCTTATATTATTAGAAAATGGGTGAGGAATTGCCAAGTATTAGTGATTGATGCTTAGAGATACTTGGGTGGAATGGCTATTATTTGGAATGATAAAGACATCGATGTTACCAATATGTTTAGCTATTTTCACATTATGACAATACAATTTTAGTTAATTGACATCGAGGACTACTACCATGTATCCAATGTCTATGAATCCAATATCACAAATGGAAAACCTCTATTTCTCAATTCTATTTCTAGCACAATAAATTTATACTCCCATATCCATGGATTATTGGGAGTTACTTCAATATTATCAAGTGTCTTGAGGAAAAGAAAGGATGAATCACAATGTTTACCAAGAGATTTTGTAAGCTATACCATCAAAGCCATAAAATAGTCTCCATTAAAGTTCTCAATCAATGAGTCTCCAACCCACACATGTGGATAAATGAGATGTAATACATGTGTGTGTGGTGACTAACTTAATACACTATTCTAATAACTTGACAAACTTAAGTATTTCACTCCATCACATAAATTGACCGTAGTGTGACATAAGTAAACCAGGAGTAGACATGAAACCCTTAGGCAACAAAAGTTCCCTATATCCTCAATTAGGTGCTTAAATGATGAAGTGAAAATGCAAGGGGAAAAGAGTACTTCATGATTTAACCATTCCAACTTGTGATCAAGTGTGACTAGGAGTGTATATATTCATATGTTTGCCAAATAGGGAGTGAATACATGAGTTACCATTCATTGGGCCTTATTTTTATTTCTTTTTTTTTTCTTATATATAGGACTTAGGGAATGAGGTTTTCATAAGTTTGGCACAACTCATAGATATAACAATTACATGAATTTTCACTTCAACCTTAGAGCTTAGACTTAGATAAATAATTCTAGTGTATCTTTAATGATTTTGGCTTTCACTTTTTTATTTTCTTTCATCACAAATGACAAAAGGGGAAATATTTTTCCACAAATCTATGGATTCTTAATCATAAATGCATCATATGATGAAAACAAATTAATGATGTTATTCTCTATGAAAATGACGAGTATTATTGAGAAAAGATTTTGCTTGTGGATGTCTCCTCCCTAGTTGAGAGGGAGTGAGGGTGGACACCATATTATCCATGTGTCATTTACTATGGCCAAGACCAACAATCATAAGCCTAGTAAAGACACCAATATGGATAATGGTGGATTGGATAAACATTTGGGACTAATATTCTTTGATAATTTGTACTTTGACTAGGACTAATCGCCATAAGTCAAGTACATTAATCCAAGATAAGAATAGTCATGAGGATCAAAATTTCCTGGTGTCAAGTATTATGACAGTGGATTAGGAAATGATCATGTGAGGACATACCTAGTGAACCCCTGGTGGGGTAAGTTCCTAGAGAGGCAGTGGTGTCCAAATTTATGTCTCCCAACATTGTGCTCTGATCTAATGGAGAGATAGAACTTGTTAGTCAAGAACTTGCTATATTGACAATGTTGTCTATGATGATGTAAATCATTGTTGATGCTTATCAATCCAAATCCCTTCTTATATGAATATTTCAACTTGAGAGTACTTTTTTGTCTCATTATGAGTACCTCCCTAGTTTAGAGGGAGTGTTGAAAAATGTAACTAGTGACGGTCTTCATATTGCAATAAAATGTAATTTTTATCGTTAATAGTTATTATTTTATTCATTAGTATTATTTCATTTTAGTAAAAGAATGTTCTTCATTCTTATAGAGTCAAAAATAAATTATTTTGAGTCAAGTCCCATATGGACTTTTGAAAGAAAAAAAAAAAGATTTTTTTTTTTTTTGAGTCAAAGAATCAAAACAAGACCAAGCCGGGCTCAGAGGCATTTATTCAACCCTCTTGGATAGGTATATATATCAGTCAAATCGATCACTTGGAATACCAATCACTTATCATCACAAAACATTGTTTCTTGTGCCAAACAAGAATAAAAGACAACTGGAATTAAAGGATAGATAAACTATGATTTTTCCAGCCTTCTTCTACACACACATATGATTATTTTGTGGCTTCTTTATGAAAATTATAGTTCTGAATTTCATCCTTCACTACAAGTCCAAAAATTCTATTATTTGACCTTATTTTAGAGTGTTTAATTAATGTTGAATTTCGTTGACTTTGACTTGGTTGGAGGAGACTTGGAGTAGGATCAACTTGGATATTTGTGGCAATCTTGGTCTTAGTCTTCAGTCTTGTATATCTTATTTTGATCTAATTTTATATGAGAAGTATTTTTGGTTTTTCCCCCTTATGGGGTTTTTCCCTGGATCGAAGTCTAATTCTTGGGGTTCTTTGTTTCCTTGTGGTATTTATGCTTTACCTTCTTGTGTAATTACTTGATGAAGAAGACAATCTAACTAATAGGAAGCCAAAAATAATTCACAAGTAATTATCAAGTTAAGATAAATCAATCATTTTCTTCTAACACGTGGTTTCTCAACATGAAGTAGGGTAATAGGTCCTATTACATCCAAGTTGCAATCTACGATGGGAAATCCTTAATAGTCTCTCTGAAGAAAGATGTCCTATTGAGGGGGTCAAGAAGAGGTATGAGGCATCACCAATTTTATATTTGAAGAAGTTTAAATCTTGGTTTGTCAATTTTGGCCCTATGTAGGAAAGAAAACATGGAAGGAGGTGATCCCCTTGGAAGAGTTGAAAAGGGGAAGGCCACATAAGGCCTTATATAAATATCTAAATCCAAGGACCTCCCTCATAAATAGAATTAGACATGTATTGAAAGAGAGTAAAAAATGATCCTTCCAAGTCTTGATAAAGACAATAAAACATCCCTTGAATCTCATAATAAATGGGGAATCTACAGATGAGGTGACCCTCTAACTCTATCTCATTTATATGGAAAAGCTAATAGATATTATTGAGAAGAGGAAAATATCCCAAGAGAGACAGAAAATGTAAAAATTCTAATAGTAATATGTATGCAGAAGATGATATTGAAACTAGTAAGTTCATGAATCCATGACTGTAAGGTCATTGGCATCATCATAATCATTGGCATCATCTTCATTATCATCATCATCACCACCATCATTGTCATCATTATTTTCATCATTTCATTATCATCATAATCCATGTCCTCATCATCAACATCATCATCATGGTTATGGACATTGTCATCAATTGTCCATAATTATAGGTGTCGTAAGAAATATCATCAAACCAAAAATTGTAATGAGTGCTAGAAAAGGGTTGTTAGGACACATGATATATGCAAGAGAAATAAAAACTCTATTTTTGAGATATGATTGATGATTATCATTATCACTACCATTATCATCATCACTATAATTTTCATCATCCCCATCATCATAATTAATGTAATTTTCTATCATCATTATTTTCATCATCGTCATGGAAATCATCATCATCATTCATGCCATTATTGTTGTTGATGATGACCAAGATGAAAATAATGATAATGATGATCATATGATGATGACTTGGAAGATGATGCCAAATATAATGATTATGATTACGACCATGACAACATTTAAAAATTGGGAAGATTGGTCAAGGTCATTAGCATCTTCATCATCATTGTCATTGTAACCCCCATTGTCTTTATCATCATTTCCATTATCACCATAATCAAAATTCATGTCATCATCATCATCTTCATTATCATCATCATCATAATTACTGACATTGTCATCAGTTGTTCATAATTTTCAATGTCATAAGAAATATCATCAATACAAAAAATATGACGAGTGTTGGAAAAGGGATGCAAAGGTGAACAAAGAAAATGAGGGCAACAATAGACATAAAATTGGATGAAGAGTGGAAACAACATAAGTAGATGCAAAACAAGATATAAAAACTGGCACAAAAGTGGATAGAAAAGTAGATGTAATAGTTGATGTAAACTTGGACACAAAATAGGATGCAAACGTGGATGAAAAAGTGGAAGAAAACATGGGTGCAATAATAGGCATAAAACTTAGCATGAATTGTGGTGAAACAAATCTAGATACAACAACGAATGCAAAAAAGGTAACAAACTTGGATGCAAAAAGGGATGTAAACATGAACCAAACATGGGTGCAATAATGCACACACAATTAGATGCAAAAGTGGACACATCAGAAGTGGATGTAAAAGTAGATGCAAAATGGGATTCAAAAAACATAAACAATATTTGATGAAAACTTGGACATAAAAGAGGATGCAAATGTGGATGCAAAAGTGGAAAGAAAATGTGGGCTGCAACAATAGGCACAAGATATGGCAAAAATTGTGGCACAAAAAAGGTGGATGAGAAAGTGGATGTAATAATAGACACAAAAAAAGATGCAAACCTATATGCAAGACAAGATGGAATAAGGAATGTAAAAGTGGATGCAAACATGGGTGCTACAGGAGAAACAAAATTGGATTTAAAATATGGATGAAATGGAAGTAAATGAAAAAGAAGATACAAAATGAGACGTAAAACCCAACATAAAAGTGGATGCAATATTTGATGCAAAAGAGGATGTGAAGATGGATGCAAATTTGGAAGAAAATGTGGTTACAACAATAAGTGAAAAACATGGCACAAACTATGGCACAACAAAAGTGGATGTAATGATAGATGCATAAAAAGAAGCAAATGAAGATGAAAAATAGGATGCAAAAGTTGATGCAACAAAATTCGATGCAAAAGTAGATGCAATATGAGACACAAAACTTTATCCAAATCTTGACAGAAAAGTGGATACAAAAAGGGATGAAAAAATAGATATAAAATTCGATGAAAACCTAGATGTATATGAGGATGAAATCGTGGATGCAAAATTAGAAGAAAAAATGGGTGCAAAGGGAGGTGCCAAACTAGGTGCAAATTATGGCACAAGAAAAATGGATGCAATAGTGGACACAATAATCGATGAAAAAGAGGATGTAAATATGGATGCAAAACTAGATTCAAAAGTGGATGCAACAAAATTAAATTCAAAAGTAGATGAAAAATTAGACACAAACCTCGATGCAAAACTTGGCGTAAACGGGATGAAAAAAGTATGCAAAAATGGATGCAAAAAAATGATTTAAAAAATGATGCAAAAGAGGATGCAAGAGATGATGCAATTGTAGGTGCAAAAAGTGGATGCAATAGATGATGCAAAAGTTGGTGAAACAAAATTAGGTTCCAAACTTAATGCAAAACATGGTGCAAACGATGGCACAAAACTTG
This sequence comes from Pinus tabuliformis, assembly GCA_031772625.1. Classification (NCBI taxonomy): domain Eukaryota; kingdom Viridiplantae; phylum Streptophyta; class Pinopsida; order Pinales; family Pinaceae; genus Pinus; species Pinus tabuliformis. The sequence continues at coordinate 682,701,439 of CM062820.1, read as the reverse complement.
GCATAAAACCTGGATTAAAACCTGGTGTAAAACCTGGTATAAAACCTATTACAATACTTGGTGCTAAACTTGGTGTAAGACTTGGTGCAAACTTTGCATCAAGTTTTGCACCATATTTGATAAATGTACACAAATAGCACCAAAAATGGGCTCTAGACGAAAAAAAGGAAGCAAAAGGGGACGCTAATCACAAGGTTTTGTTGTAGTGAATTTGTTCCTATCAAATCTGGAGCAGTTGACAACTTTTGTTTAAGAGTTTGAAGGGAATTTTGATACTGGTAATCCCACTAAAAATTTGCATCTTTGGTTAAAGTTTGAACATGGGGGTGGCTATTGTTGTAAAATTTCGAATAAATCTTCTATAATATCTTTCATGCCCTAGAAATATTCTAACTTCTTCTTGAGAACTAGGAGTTTTGATTTGAGAATTTATTTCAATCTTGACAGGGTCTATTCTTACCCCACCCTCATAAATATGATGGCCTAGCACAATACCTTCAGTAAGCATCATTCTATATTTTTCATTGCTAAGGGAAAGGTTGGTCTCTTGGAATCTTATTAAAACTTTATCTAGGTTGTCTAAAGCTTGTTGGAAATCTTCCCCATATACTGTGAAGTCATCCATATAGAATTCCACACAGTCTTGGGATAGATAGGAAAATATAGCAAGGACAACCCTTTGGAAGGTGGCAGGGGAATCACATAACCTAAAAGGAAGGGCCCTATAGGCATAAGTACCCCATGGAAAAGTGAAATAAGTCTTTTCTTGGTCCTTAGGTGCAATTTGGATTTGATTATAGCCACTAAATCCATTCAAGAAGGAAAAATACTTCCTCCATGATACAGTATCCAATACTTTATCAATGAAAGGCAATGTAAAGTAGTCTTTAAAGGTAGCCTTACTCAGTTCCCTAAAATCTACACAAATCACCCATTTACTATTTTTCTTAGCTACAATGACTACTGGTGACACCCACTTACAATCAGAATTAGGATAAATGAAGTTAGCATTCAAGAGACTTTGGAGTTCTTCTTTCACTATATCTTTTAGGGTTGGGTTCATCCTCCTTTGAGGCTGCCTTATTGGTATAATTTCATCCCTTGTATAGATGTGATGCATGTAGTTGTTTGGGTGGATCCCCTTCATATTAGTGTAATCCCATGCAAAAGCACGACATTGTCTTTTAATCATTTGGATCAATTGCTCTTGTCGCTCGACTTCTAGACCAAAATTAATATATAGATACTTTCCAGGGTTAATTTCAATAGCATGGATAGAGGATTCTTTACCTTCGCTTATTTCCAGTATGGTAAACAATGTGGAGGTAGAAGGATAACATGCTTCCTGAAATTCAGAACTGAAAATGTGCTCATATTCTTGAAAGGATTGTGGAAAATCAATACATCCCGTTGTGGCTAAGAACAAGTTTAGAACATGATCTTCAGTTTGTATTTGAATACATTTAGACTGTTAATTTGTTAACAATGGTTGAGGATATTCCTCCTCTACATATGGGATTTCTATCCATAAAGGGACTTTTGTAGAAAGTTGAGTAGGAGGAAATAGAACATTTTTTTTACTTTGATATCTGTTTGAAATTTTCATCTATCTAGACCTGCATCCAATAAAGGCATCAGTAGTGGCTATCCAAGGTCGGCCTAGTAATACTGATGTCGAGGTTTAGGATTTTGGATGGATTACAAGGAAGACTATAAGTTATTTCGAGGAGGCTAATACAAGTGTTATGTCATCCAGGCTTCCTACAGGTTTAAGGATGGATTTGTCTGCCAATTCTAATAATGTTTAGGTTGGCCTCAAGCCTTCTAACTCCAGTTGTTGCATAATATCCACAGTCATGACATTAATTGTTAAACCTAGGTCTACAAGACTATTTGGTAAAGATATACCATTGATCTATATGGTCACTATTGGGTTCCCAGGATCAATGCATTTAGAAGGCATCCCTAACATGGTTTCCGATAATTGGCCAACTACTTTTCTAATAGGGGGATCCTTTCTTTTGCTTCCTGGATTTTTGATGTAAATGTCCCTTACAATCTTGGCATATATGGGAATGTATTTAATAGCTTGTAGCAAGGGTACCTTTACATAAAGATTTTGTAGTTGAGCCTCTAAGTCATATTCTGGTGGGACCTCGAGCTTTTTAACGAGTAAACTCTCTAGATAGGGTGGTTGAGTAACCTCCTAATATGGATTGGGTTATGTAGTAGAATTATTTAATGCTGCAGGAGGGTTTTCTTCCTCTTCAAGAGAAAAATCTTCCTCTTCATTTTCAAGAGGCGAGTTTGTTGGCTATTCTTCTTGAATGATGACTGTAGGTCCTGTTTTGTTTAAGACCTTCCTGGACCTTAAGCAAAACTCATTAATTGGAACTGAAGTGATGGTGTAAGTAGGGAAAGGTTGCAATTCCATATTCTACATAGGTTGAGCTGGTTTATTATTAGGGTTTGGAATGGGTTGTGCAGGAAATTAAGTAGGTCGAGGGGGATTTTGATTTGTTGGTACTTGTTTTTGACTTAGATTCATGGGCAGAGTAAGCTATTTTGGACTTGGTTTCATAGGAAACTATCGTTGAGGATATGGATTCATAGGTAGAGTAGGTTGTTGTAAAATTGGGTTCATGGGAAGTTCTTGTTGGGGGAATGAAGCTAGCAGAGGTGGATTAAAAACCTCGCAATAGTTGAGAAATATGATGAGCACTAGTATAGCAGCAAGAATGCTGCAACTCCTGGGGCTACCAGCTTTACTTTATCAACTCGGGGTTCATACAAACTTGGAGGTGATAGTCTTGTATACAAAATAAAATGCAGTGGGTCTACTCTTTCTCACTATTGAGTTGGCGATAGACAACTATGGTTTCTCAAACCAGCCTTCTATTGACTCAAAAGAAGCTTGATTACCAATGAGGAAAGGGGAATTTTGCACTAATTGGGAGAATTGAAACAATGTCTTCTATAGTATGGAAAGATTGAAATAAAATGCTTTGAACACACCACTCATCTAACTAATTGCTAAGAGATCTTTCTTCAAAAGGATTCTAGGCTAACATGTGTGTAATCCTAACTGCCCTAGGCATGCAATCTAAAATGACCAAACATTCTACTGTTGTGCATATGAATGAACACAATAACTCTTTTTTCCTTTTTGTCCTTTTTTGTGAAAATGTGAATGCTGAATCTTCTTGGTGATGTGGCATGTGGGTTAGAGTTAGTGGTGAAAGGTCAGATGGCTTGGGAGTGTTACGGGTGAAACCGCCCTAGGGCTTTCGATTGAGAACCCCAACAGAGCAGAGGGAAAAACTCAACAAGAAATGCTCAAGCAATCATAAAAAAGGCTTCTTCTACTAAATTGTGTAGGAGTCTCCTTACCCAGATGTCCTTCATTTGGGTAGATCCTGCAGGGTGCAAACTGTCAGCTTCTCCCGAGATTCTTGAAACCTAAAAATTGTTCAAATGGAACATACACGACAGTAGAAACATAAAGCATATACATAATGTTAACTTTAAATCATATAAATGAATGACTAATTATACATAAATATAAGATTCATAAATGAATTACAACGTAAAGAGATGCATAAACACATTTCATATTGGAAATAGAACATCATTCCTTTTATTGAAGTAAGCTATAAATAAAGTGTAGAAATATGACAAGAGTCCTTCTCCAATTCCAAGCGGAACCGTCCTCTAGATTTGTCCTTTCCTAGCCTTCAGAAATCTTCTTCCATCACCAATACAAGGATATCTCAAGCAAGATGGGGGATATCTATAATCAAGGAAACAAGGGTTTCCTAAAGCTTTGGGGAGTGCAGGAGGCACATGGATTCTTCAGACTCGATTAGGGATAATCTCACTATAGTATCAATATCTCATCCTTTCTCCCTTAAGGCCTTCCCATGGAGGTTTATTTATACCTCTCCAAAATAGTTTTTTCAGTTGGGAAATAGTTGGGCCACAGGAAATAAGAGGTGAGTAATAGGTAAAACCCGTGAACTCCACCCGAAATTAAGGAAATTTAATTTTTTAAGTGTTTTAACATATGTACGTGGGTTGGATATATGTTGACCCATGTGTACATGCTTTTATCATATGGAAAATTAGCGTATAGGGAATAAAACACTATTTTTTATATTTTGGACCAAGTCTGGAAGGAAGGATTGCCCTAGGCCATAATCAGAGCATGAGATCTACCAAGAGTGTTAAATGGTGCTATAACAAATGCCCCCTAATATATGAGTTCAGAAGGGGTATAGGATGGAAAAAATGTATTAAGTATATGGAAGGAATCATGCCGAGACCGAGGAGGAGTTCACTAGAATTTGGCTTGCCAAGCCATCGAAAGAGATCAAAAAGAAACTGTTGTCTAAAGCAGGCATACCCATGCTCAGAAATAGTAATGCATGTATGCATGTCATGTACAAAAGCAGATCCAATATTCATACAAGTATAAAGGAACTAGAAATAAATAAAGGATCATCTAATCATAATCAAGAAAGTACATGTCTGAATATCACATATAAAGAGCTAATCAATGATGTTGAAGTATGAAGCTAATCACTAAAGCCAAGAAACTGATCCAAATAGCACCAAGTGAACATGATGGAATAAATGGTACTACACCGCAACTCGGGTGCCAGCATATAAGATGTCACTGTAAGGAACTACAACATATAATGTGGATGGCGTCAACTAGCATAAATAGGAGCAACTGACAAGTGAAACAGGACATGTTGATGCAAACCTAAGGTCTTCACCGACCGTTGTGGTACATTTCTACACAATGGGAATGAATGATCTGAAGTCGACCATGTGAGGAATCGTTTGATTACCGGTCAATGATATATATCGTTAAGAAACACAATACTACTCACTGATAATGATGATGAGAGTCAAGGTACCCAATATAATCTAACAAGTTCAAATAAATGAGCTGTAGTCGAACACTTGAAAGAATCTATCAATCAGGAGACAATGATGTTTTCCCACTGTCGATAGCGAAGGAATCTGCCACTAATGACTGCAAACCCTAAGGCACTGCCAAATGGACTCTAGATCCATTTCCCAGAGCAATGAGCTGAAGTTGATGGGAACAGATCTGCTAGAAGGAAGGCATTAAGGCATCCTTCATCAATCTAGCGCGAGTGTAAGTTGTAGGCCAATAATGTGGAAGGAATCAGGAAAAAAAGATGTAGTAACCCAAACGAAGCACGTTTTCAGTGTACACAAGATGTGGCTAGCACACAATAGAAACCCTCTGAACCAACAAATAATGAAAGCTGACACAGAGGTAAGGAATCCACCAATAGGGTCAAATGGAAACCAAGGCACTGCATGAATCCCAATGTGTCATAATGAAAGTTGATGTCGAACGCAAGGGAAACCACCCAGTCAAAGACCCATGGTATTGATCGATGCTGAGCACAAGGTGTCCTATCAATAATGAAAATAGGGCTAGGGTATGACTCTAGATCTGCCCTCAAAGAAATTTGTCATAGTCGATAAGGACAAGGCTTGCCAACAAGAATTCAATGGAGACCTTCTCAAACTGGCATGAGAAAAGGACCAATAAAACTGAAGCGATAACAAACATGACGTTGAAAACCAGGGATGGCCGACTGAAAAATAGGTCAAGGGACACCAAAGAGAGGTTGACTCAGGTTTACTTCCCTTGAACAAATGCACGACTCAACTGTGACTACATGGAAGCATACGATAACTTTGTATAAGTTTATCATGCAGGAGGCAAAAGAAAACTCTCCATATGATTGGAAGAGGTAACCAATCAGAGGAGGACTGACTTGATAACAAGGTTAAGGCTCTCCTAAGTCAAACTAAAGCTGACCCCAATGGATGAAATACTTTCTTTTGAGTGCTTTGTTCAAGGGTGACATGATTGAATCTAGCTGTCATCAAAATATGGAAATAATGTCCCGTTCCCGCTCTTTTTTTTGGAATATATATATTTTTTTCTTTTTCTTTTATATGAATTTTGAAAAAGAATAAAATAATGCTATATTATAGTGGAAAAAATGAGTGTCAAAAAAGGAGATGCTCTAGTTCCTAGGAGGGGAACATTCCTATGCTCAATGCAAGGTGGCGAAACTAGTCAAGGACACTCAAAGGGATGTCCTTTCCATGGGTATAAGAGTGTGTCAAGTTGAAGAGGCTAAGTGATTGCTGGGTTGATTTTGCATAAGACATGGTTGATAAGTGGCTTAAACATTAGTCCAAGTGAATCTGGCTCAAGGCTAAAAGGTGCAAGTAGTCAATATGCAATGCAACAATACAACTCAACACAAAGACACCTCTAGGGTATCAAGCCAGAAAAATAGTGAATAAGTAGAGGAATGAGGCTTCAACGCACAAGTCATGGAAGGACTAAAGAGGACTCTTGAGCCTAAGAACAAAAATTCAGCATGGGTGCCAAGTGACAACAAGGTACTATCTAGGGCATTGATGATAAGGTAGGCTCTACCACACAAGTCATGATACTTCTAAGCAATGAGAAGGTTCTGCAGCATAACTTGGTGGGGTCAATCATAAGGCCAAAATGGGAAAGGAAACTAATAAGTGCACAATGCAGGTGAAAAACCTAACCCATATGCCAATTTTGAGAACCAATACCTGTCAGAATGGATCAACCATAAAAATGTCCAAAGGAAAAATCTTCCAAGTTCTGTAGACATAAATAATAACACTAGACAAGAAGTTAATACATCCCACATATAAACTTTAGATAAAGTCTTGTGTTATAGAATACAAAACTTGAAAATGCGTATCTTATATATATACAATATGGTACAAGGAACCACATAGCCTTGCGGCTTACGTATAATAGTTCTTCTGGACAAACCCCTTGCAGGGCTCAGTCCAAGGACTCCTTTGGTAGTCAAAACTCATGGCTTCAAAGAGTTCCTCCTGTGAAGGAAAATCAAATTTTGAGAAATCATGAGAACTACAAGGATCAAAATAGGGAATTAAGGGGTCCCATGTCCCCATAGGAGAAATCACTCGGTCAACTACTGGGACCAAGTCCCAAGAAGGAAAATAATAGCCTAACAGATCCTTCTCAGAAGCAACTAAACATTCAGGATTCAACGCCACATAATTCATCCATGGTGGGGTAGATTCTACTTGAACACTTGGAACAAACCAAGGGGTATTCTGCAGTAAATTTGAACTAGGGTGGTGATTATCAGATGCAAGCCGATCAATAGTGACAATATTCCCTTTATGAGGAAAGCACATCACTCGAAAGAGTGAAGACACCACAGCATTCATCGCATAGACATAATCACGCCCAAGTAGCATATTAAAGTCTAAATGGCGATCAACCACCATCATATCGATTAAGACAGTCTTCTCACCTAAAGTAATAGGCAATTGAGGAAGAACACCCATAGATTCACCAGGTCTTCTATCATAGGCTAACAACTAATTATTTGCTATCAAAAACTTTGGAGAAACCAAAGCTTTCCAAGTTAAGGAGGATATAATACTTGCGGAGGATCCTTCATCCACCATACATCAATAGATGTTTGTGGAATTAAATCTGACCTTTATTTGGAAAGGTGCAGTGGAAGGAAGATGAGGCTCGACAAGACTATCCCAATCAAAGGAGAAACTATTAGAACTTGGAGAGGGAACATTCGAAGAAACCAGAACTCCCCTATACCAGAAGAATTTGTACTAGAAATAAAATAGACTTTGTTGTTAGGCATTTCACCCCCCAAAAGAGGAGTGTAATCAGCCAGAGATTGCATTGGCTCAACCACATTATCAACCAATGGTTGATGACACTGTTGAGAAACCATAACAGATTCCAGAGTAGAAGAACTTTCAGACTCGAACCATATCCTTTGTACCTTTGGAATACTAGGGAAAAAATGAGTAAGATGGTCTCCCTTGCATATCTTACAAGGGAACTTTGGTATAAAACTGCCACACCTAGGTTTCTTATCAACATCCATTCCACCAACATGACTAGCAGTGGTTTTCGGGGAGACCCCAACATGAATTGCAGATGTCAGTGACTCTTTCCCAAGAGTGATAGGACTAGTTCCCCCAGCCCTACTCAAAGAAGTTAGTGAGTCAACAGAAATATGACTCATAAGGTAGGTGACCCATTGCTAGTATGACTCGCAATGAATAGACTTATGCCCCTAGCATGACTTGCAGCAGCTGAAAGCTTATCTCCAATATGACTAGCAGAGGTTGATGATGATTCGTTGCTAGTATGACTTGCAGTGACTAGAATTATGCTCCCAGCATGATTTGCAATGGCTGAAGACTCATTTCCAACATGACTTGTAGAGGTTGGTGATGATTGGATAGAATTTATCTTCTTCTTTGTCTTCCTCTTTCTCTTCTTTTTAGATCTCTTAATACAATAGGGAGGAGAAAAAGGAATACTAGATTTCTCTTTTAAAGAAGATGAAAAATTAACACCCATTTGATGCCCTTGAAATAAAGCATTCATTTGAGAAGCTTCAAGAACATCTGGAATATTTGGAGTGGACCACAGCCAAACTAGTAGTCCAACATTCAATCCAGGAATATTCAAAGTGGCCATCAAGGGGGTACCAACGTTTCCAAAGAAAGGAAAATCATGAGGATCCCCTTTTGGGAGGGTGCCTTGGTTGGTTTCCACAGGAATATTGGCCATATCTAACTTATTCACAGATCCTTCCCTTATAGGAATGTACAAATGGCTTCCCAAGAATATAGATGCACAATCAAAACCTTTTCCCTTGAAGAGGAAACTCCACAACTTTCAAAAGAAAGATCAAAAGCCTTTCAAGATCGGCGAAGTTGTAGGTCAGTCACTCAGAATTTAAAGTCCAAAAGTGACAAGACAAATATACCTAAATCCAACTAGATACAAAGAGCAAAGAGAAATCGACTATAAAGTCCCTAAATATTCCACTAATCAAGCAACTTCCAAGTATTTCCAATCCGGGTGATGAGGACTGGACACCAAAATACAAGAAAGTGAAGTAAGGGACCTTCCATAGATAGTTTGGGATAATGACGGCCCAAGCCTACCAGCGAAGTTATCAGAAGCAGTTACGTTGACCTCTAGACAATAGCCTTTTCCGGTGCAAGCACCCAAGCTTTGCAAGGGTACCCTCCAAAAGTACTATTGAATGTGATGCAACGTCAGCCTCAGGTGCCACGAGATTCCCCTCCACAGCCACCTATGTGATCCCTAGGAAAGGCCACTATGGATACCAACTCGTATCAAAAGATGGATAGAATAGTTGTGAGGTGGGATCCAACAAGTAGGAGAGGGGGTATCTCTCTTCCTTGTCTTCACTCTCCCTTGTGCTTAACTACCAATCACAGAGCTTTCTTGGTATTTATAATGATATTGGGTTTCACTCTTTATTCAACTTCTAAGTTTTGTGATTTGAGTAGCCTTGGAGAGTTAACTCTCCTCTCGTCTAATCCAAGGCCCTAATGAACCTAAACTTGTTGGTGTTGATTAATGACAACAATAAAATTTATATTTAATTTTATTAATCACCTAATTTTATAAGGTTGTTCTTTAAGTCATGGGTAAAAATGAGAGTGAAAATAATGATGTTTTGACGCAACAGAAACCAATAGAAACCTAGCTACATGCCAATGCAGTTATTTTCTTCAATGAAAAGGGATTTCTATAGAGTTCTACGAATAAACTTGTACAAGCAACTTTTTCTTTTTCCAGAAAACACACTCCACACACCCAAAAGCTAACAAAAAGACTAAAATGTCTGTAATGCAAACTATAATGATGGTGCATGGATGCTCATACAAGAAGAAAAAGTGTTGCCTTATAAGATCAATAAGCCAACTTGACAATAAAGAGGGCAAAAATTAAATAACAAATTTCCCTCAAAATCAAGCAAAACAAATTGAAAAATATCACAATTCGCTTCTCAACAATAAAACAAAAGAAACTGTAAACCAAAAACTTGGAAAAGAAAAACAAAAGCAATGTTTTTTGTGATTTTTTCTTTTAAGGAAACAAAAGAAACTTTTTGAGGTCACAAAAGTACTACTAAAACTCAAAAGATCAATAAATAAGCACAAGCAATCTTTCAATCTCGTAAGTTATAAACTTGAAAATGAATGAAACTTGAACAAGAAAGACTAAAAACTTGCACAAACTAATCTAAATAGCAACAAAATATTTTGACAAATTGACCAGAAGGTCAAGAAAGAAATACTTTCGAACTTGTCAAAAAGATTCTCAAAAAAGCAAGAAAAGGAACAAGGCCACCAAACAAGGGAAAGAAAAGTAAGGAGACTTGAAATCCGAGTTGAAAACTAAATTGAAAACAATTTCCTATTCTGGAAGACCAGAACAACCAAGAACTTCAGAATGAAGCCTTGAACCCAAGATACAAACTACAAACTTGCTTAAGAAGCAATCCTAGGCCAAATCTTTTCAGTGAGAAGGATATTTTTGAAAAATAAATCTTGCAGGAAAAATGAATTCTCCAGACAGCAGATGACCATACAACAACATAAACCACCAGGCAGAAGACCTAATTGGGCAGAAAGATTTGAAAAAACAATCCAAAAAATTGCATACGCAACTGTGTAAAGACACAGAAGCGTGCACACACATTTCTAATACAGGAAACTCACATATACGTGAGTCTGCCTTAAAGAAACCTACGTGTATACGCTACTGTAGTCAAATAAAATAACGTATACAAAGCTTTATTAGGAAGAGAAAAAATCAAGGTCTAATCAAGAAGATCAGACTTGATGCTTGGGATACTAATGGACCAAACAATACTGTAAAAAAAGCAACCAAGAAAGTGAACCCTGATTGAGAACAAACAACCCAAACCAGGAATAACAAGATTGTTATCCCCAGTGGAGTCGCCAATTCTGTTACGGATGAAACTACCCTAGGACTTTGGGTTGAGAACCCCAACAAAGCAGAGGGCAAACCTGAATAAGAAATGCTAAAGCAATCATCAAAAAGGCTTATTCTAGTAAATCTTGTAGGAGTGTCCTTACCCGAATGTCCTTCGTTTGGGTAGATCCCGCAGGGTGCAAACCCTCAGCTTCTCCTGAGGTTCTTAAAACTTGAAAATTATTCAAATGGAACATACACAATAGTAGAAACATAAAACATATACATGATGTTAACTTTAATTCATATAAATGAACGACTAATTATACATCAATATAAGATTCATAAATGAATGACAACGTAATTTGATGCATAAACACATTTCATATCGGAAATAGAACAACATTTTTTTATCGAAGTAAGCTATAAATAACGTGGATAAATACGACTTGAGTCCTTCTCCAGCTCCAAGTAGAACCATCCTCTGGATCCGTCCTTTCCCGACCTTCAGCAATCTTCCTCCATCACCAATACAAGGATCTCTCAAGCAAGATGAGGGATATCTATAATAAAGGAAACAAGGGTTTCCTGAAACTTTGGGGAGTGCAGGAGGCACAGGGATTCTTCAGACTTGATTAGGGATAATCTCACTATAGTATAAATATCTCATCCTTTCTCCCTTAAGGCTTTCCCATGGGGGTTTATTTATACCTCTCCAAATTAGTTTTTTCAGTTGGGAAATAGTTAGGCCACGGGCAATAGGAGGTGAGTAATAGGTAAAACCTGTGAACTCTGCCTGAAATTAAGGAAATTTAATTTTTTTAAGTGTTTTAACATATGTACATGGCTTGGATATATTCTGACCCGCATGTACATGCTTTTATCATAGGGCAAAGTAGCGTATAGGGAATAAAACACTGTTTTTAGATTTTGGACCAAGTTTGGAAGGAAGGGTTGCCCTAGGTCATAATTAGAGCATCAGATCTACCAAGAGCGGTAAATGGTGCTATAACAGGGAGGAAAGTAGGGGTCTTCTCCTATCCTTCATGATTCTTTTTCCATAAATCGGCCTCAAAACAGGCCACTATGGGTCGTCCTACAGGATGTCCTAATGCTTCCTACAGGATGTTCTAATGCTCCTACAAGATCCCCTGTATTCCTACAGGATCCAGCCGAGAGAAATAGGAGTGATTTGGAAGGTGTTATAGGGCTTAGGGAAGGTGAATGATGGAAGAAATAGGGCAAGGGAGTGGCTAGGACTTCTTCAGAGATCAAAACAGAGTTTGTAAGATGGTTGGCTTTGCTCAACAAACCTAGAAAGTTGTTCTTATGGAATGATGAATTGGTTGAGGGACTTAGTGGCTTTTGGTGATCATGGGTGGATGAGGTTAAGCTGGGGTTGTTGGTCACGATATTTTCCTGCACTATTGAAACTCCTGCACTACATCAATCACTGGAATTTATCCATGTATCATGTCAAACAAGAAAGATTTTCAATAAACTTAAGAAAATAGAATTTCATTATCTAGTTGTCTAGTTCATGCATGGAAATACTTGTAGAAAAATGTGAAACACTATGAGATGTAATACAAAGCTGAAGATATCATAAATGACAATTTAATCCTATCCTTGAAAACTGAAAAGATGCTGGCCTAAGTAGCAAAAAACCCTAAATTCCATAAAAAATCAGAATTTTGTCTTTTTGGAGCTGCATATGAGTTATTTCCTCAAACCATGGTCCCTGAAGTGGGGAGTGAGGCCAAAACCACTTTCTATAAGCCTTTTTGGTATTCCTTTATCTTTCTAAGCTACTGCTAAAGCAATGCACAAATGGAAGCAAACTAATCAAATTCACAACTACTTGCAATGAAACAATGCTAAAACCAATTCAATCATTAATCTATGAAATCACCTAAGAATACAAGTACAAGAAGAGGAGCCTTTGCTCCTAGGTTTGGGCACTAACCCAAGAGCTTCAGCCCTCTGATTCAACTCAGTGCTAGATCAAGTAAATTCTCATTCTCATTATCATATCATAAAAATTACATAACAATGTTTTTCCACAAAACTTGAACTCGAAAATGCTTAGTGCTCTTACATAAAAAATCTGAATCATAGTGAGGCTCTATGCTTCTTTAATTATACAACTGAAGTCTCTAATGCATTCCTTAAATCTAGGGAGGCTTGGCTCCCAAACTCAATATGAACTTCCTCTTAACTGTCACTGGCTTGGCTGCCCATGATCTCCATGACTCGGTTGCTTGCAACTCTGAGCTAGTGTGATTTGATTGAGGAATATTCAAATGAGTGAGGATTAAATGAGGAGGATCTATCTCCTATAACCTCTCCTCCTTGTCTCATTCGAGTTTCTGTCCTTAATTAGCCAAAATTGCCATGATTTTCTCTCAAAAACCTGCACTCAATGCACATTAGAACACTAGACATAACATCTAACTCTTACTCATCTCATTAAGAAAAATATAAAAAAAAATTGTAAGGAATTATGAGAAGAGTTTATTTTAATAATATTGGAGGTGTATTAAGGTCCATATAGTTACCCAATAATGAGGCTCATCATCACCCCCTATTGAAAGTGTTGCTCAACCTTTGAACAACTTAATCTATATCCATGTCCTTCATTTCTCTGGTGGCCTCCCTGACATCCCATGCTTCTGTTGTAGTTTCTTCTTCTTGTGAATAAAATCTTTCCTTTCTCTCTATCTCTTCCCACTACTTTCTTTCTTATTCTTCTTTCCTTCCTTCCAACATTCCTAAAAGTAGTGGTGGACTGAGTCTCAAGCCAATCCAATTGACTTGGAGTCTTTGTAGAGCTTTCTTGTACATGGGTGTTATGTTTAGTGCCTCTCTCATCCTCTGGGGAGAATGGTATTCTCTGATTTTCAGGTTGTAAGGCAAGGTGTTCCATCTCCTTTGGCAAGCTTGCATGTTTTCATCTCCTAGCAATCTGAACATGTCTTCAAAGTGTGTGATTTCTTGCTCTTGTGCAGCAAGGTACCTAGGTGCAAGCTTAGGATCATTTGCAATTAGGTTGTGGGTGTTGATGACAACCATTGGATTAGATTGCTCAGCTCTTATCATGAGGGGTTCTGTCTCTTCTCTTGCCATTACCTTTTTCATTTTTGTAGCTCTTGCCTCCTCATGATTCATCCATGATGCTAAAGCCATCAATTGTAAGTCCCCTAGTTTTGAATTTGGGTCCCACACATTCAAATCTGTCAAGGCCAAGTTGTGTAGGTAAAACTCAAACATTTTTTCTCTATCTTCCAAGGTGCTTTGATCACAGAGATCAATGAATTGTCTATAGTCTTAGAAGGGCATAGTGCCTCTCTATGCTAAAGTCTTAATTTGGAATTGTAGCCATTGTTCCTTGAGATACAAGGCATAAGACATTGCTTGAAACATGCACTGGATTGCATCTAAGGATAAACTAGCCATAACTGTCAACTGAATTTCCCTTTCTTGTAGCTTTCCCCTTAGCCATGCATTCTCTACCTTCAAATCAGCTTTAGTCATTGCCTCTTTGTCCCTTATGTTGCTAAGTTCTCTGCCCATCTCCTTCAATTTCTCCTCCATGTTCCCTATATCCTCCACTCCTTTTGATTTGGAAATCTGCATCCACCTGTGTGTTCTAGCCCTTTCTTTCTCAATCTAAAAGAATAAGGGGATGGAAAACTTTTGTGGGATGACTCTACCCCTTTCAATGAACCTGTAGTAAGAGTTGAGGTTGGGTTGTGGACTAGGTTCTCTTAATTCGAGGTCTTCCTTTTTTGTTTCTTGCTGAGTGATACCTTCTTGGTCCATTTTCTGAGTTTCCTGTAGGTTTAGCTGAGTTTCTTGTAGGATGGACTCTGCTTCCTGTAGCTCTTTATGTGTCTCCTATAGGAGACATTTTCCTTTTGATGAGGCGGACCTTGTGACAGGCCTCCTAACATAAGTGATGGGATATTTGGGAGAGGATTGTCATGATGATCCTTCTCCTTGATTTTTCTCAAGAGGAGCTACCTTTTCTTGATGCTTTGGTGAGTATTCAATGACAATAGGAATTTTGGTGGGTGTTTGAGGTCTTTCTTTCCTTGTTCTTTTTCTTGTCCTAAAGTACAATGGGGTTTGTCTCTATCTCTTCCCTTTAGACTTGATAGGTGTACTTAGGGAAGTAAGAGCAGTTGCTGCCTCTTTCTCAGTGGGTTTTGGAGATACCCTTAGTGATTCTTCCCCTTCTTTTCCTTGAACTATAGACCTTTGTTCTTCCTTCCCTTATGTTTCCTCTTTTCCATTCTCCTTTTCATCCTTTTCTTTCTCTTTCTCTTCTTCCTCTAGTTCCTAACTCTGCCCATCTATCTATTATTTTGTTTCTTCTTCTGTCTCTTCTTAATTTTCCTCTTCCTTTTATTCATATTTTTCCTCCTTTGTTTCCTCTTCATCTTCTCCCTCTGTTTCTTCATCCCTTTGTTGGCATTATGACACAAATTTGGCATTATGACACAAGTATTGTCCTGGATGGCAACTCACTCAGATGACAGATCATAGTTCAGACTCACAGAATGAAGAAAGAGAGGTATACGTAGGTTCCCCATTGACCAAGCCGCGTGTACACGCGGGTTAGCAGACCAAAAGGCGCATATAGTGTACACACACACTTTCACGGAAGGAAAGGCACATACATGTTGGAAAACTTAGTTTTGGTTCGTGGTATTTGGTCCATGTTATTTTGATCCATGGTATTGGTCCAAGGTATCTTGTCCAAAGGGTTGACCCCAGGTATTTGGTCCAAGGTATCTTGTCCAAAGTGTTGACCCCAGGTATTTGGTCCAAGGTATTGGTTCTAAGTGGTTTTGGTCCATGGTATTGAGTAAGGCCTAAGACTATAAAAGGAGGAGAAGATCATTAGGCAAAGGCACTCATGCATTGAATATCTAATGAAGAGAAATATCTATAATACAGGTTATTGGGTTATGGTGCATAGCTGGATCTAAATCAAGGATGAACCTTAGTGCTTGATGAAGGATAAGATCTAATGATGGGTCAAGATCTTAAAGCTTGAAGTGAAGTATCTTTGTGTGTTTTGATCTTTTATCTGAATAACTGGCGCATGTTGTAGACTATAAATATGATGATTTGGGTATAACTGAAGTTTGGAATTGTTGTAAAGATTAAATCATCATTTATAGATCTGTACGCAGGTTCACCTTAGAAAAGGCGCGTATACACGTTGGTTCTACATATCAAAACAACATATACATCTTAAATTTGATTTGCAGATTTGTACACAGGTTCTCCTTAAAAAAAGTGTGTATGCACACAGGTTCGACACATTGAAGTAGCGTATACTCATAAAATATGATTTAGCTACTTCTGGTTGTTGTTACAGTGTTCTGGGTTCTGGTTACTGTATTCTAGTTACAACATTCTGAAAAGTGATTGATTGATTCAGTTGTGGTTGGTGCAAAGGAGATTGATTGATGCAGATGTATTTGATGTTTGAATGATGTTATTGATGGATCCAGTCTGAAAATTTATGAAACGTGGTCCCTGGAAGAAAAGAGAAGGTTGTAGCCTTCTGTAGGTTGGCACCTACGTACTAGTAATCATATCAGCTAGTACAAGAGTTAGGGGGTTGTAGCTCCCTTCCAGGAGAAGCTGGAGAATGAGAGAAGGTTGTAGCCTTCTGCAGGTAGAAGCCTGCATACTGGTATAAGACTGCACTAGTACAAAAATTGTAAAAAGAAGTTTCTTATTAAAAAGAAGATAAAGACGATTGTAGCAGGTGGTTTTCACCCACATTGGGTTTCCACCTTATATCTTGTGTTCATGTGTGTGTGATTGTCTGTTTTGTTTTACTGCACCCGGTTACTGTTTATATGGTTTTGATGCACTAATTAAGGATCAACATATGATAAATTAACTGAATCATAAGTTTGCAGGATATACACTAGTTTCCTTAAATATAGTTGCATATACACGCAAGTTCCATTAACTGAAGTAGCGTATATGAATTTGATTATGGAAATGAAATATTATTGACTTGCTAATACTGATTCACCCCCCCGGCCTCAATATTATTTCCAACACCCTCTCACTAACAGTGGGGCTTTTGTCATATTCAAGTGCTTGAAGTGCTCCCTATGCCTACAAGTCTCTGAAAGTTTTCCATGTAATAGGGAGTCTTAGGTTTTGTAGATCATCTTCTAGGATAAGTTTGATCAACCCATGATGATCTAGTTGTTGATGTTTTCCCTCCTACACTTTGATGATCACATCTTGTAGGTTTTAACCTTGTAAAAAAATTACCTGCATACAAATTCTAAAACACAGAAAATAAACAATGTGAGAGCATAACACATAAAACACATATACATAGAGATATTCCCCTGGATCCCAAAACCAGGACTACCAGATTGATTTTTCATTATGTTCCTTTCAATGTTACAATACATATTTATACATGTCGAAGCATCAAATACCATGGACCGAAAACAATAGGTAGGTCCACCCAACCTAATATAGGGTCCAAAAAAAAATTCCCCGGGGCACTGCCCTAGACCCCGTAGAGGGGGGCTACCTACACCCCTCAAACCCCCTGTGACCACCCTGCAGCACAATCGGTGCAACGAAGGGGGGGCTCTGCACCCCCTCTAACCCCTTGGATAACTAGGGGGGCTAGTCGTAGAAAGAATATAACACAACCCAACATTCTCCAACTTGTTGTTTTCTTTCCATAGGGGGCCACAGGAGAGCTTAATCATTTATCTAGCCCTGCAATGCCCATTGTTTCTCTACACCAAGAGAACTTCTCAGAGCTCACAGATTTTTTCAATGCATCTGCAGTATTCTTCAAAGTGTCCACCTTTACCAGCAACACCTTTTTGTCTTCTATCATATCCCTCACAAAGTGATATTCAACATCAATGTGCTTTGTCTTAAGCAGGTTTCTTTGCCAAGAAAATTGCACCTTGGCTGTCACAGTCTATCCTTATAGCTCCCTATACTAACTGCATACTTGAACACAATATCTGCAACCAAACTGCTTCCTTGCTTTCATGAGTGGCTGCCATGTATTATGCCTATGTAGTTTATAGTGCCACTATATATTGATTCTTACTCATCCAACTGACTGCACCTCCAAATAGGTTAAACACATACCCACTTGTAGATCTTCTTTGATCCAGATCTCCAACCCAGCCTGCATCAACAAAGCCATGAATATCCAAAACTATGTCCAATCCTAGTCTTCCTTGGTAGCACAAACCATAATCACTAGTGCCACGCAAATACCTAAAAATTCACTTCACTTTTGTCCAATGCTCCTTCCCTGGTTTTGACATAAACCTGCTCAATACTCCCATTGCATGTGTAATTTCTGGTTTAGTACAGACCATTGCATGCACCAGGCTACCAACTGCACTTGCATATGGAACACGGGACATGTCCTCTTCCTCTTCTTGTGTCTTGGGACACTATTCAACAGATAACTACACCTACATGAATAGGAACCTTCACCAATTTACTATCCTGCATATTAAACCTTTGCAATATTGTATCGACATACTTTCTCTAGTTTAACCAAAGCTTCCTCTTTGCCCGATCTCTTTTAATTTCCATGCCCAAAATATTGTTTGTAGCACCAAGATCTTTCTTGTCGAATTTGGAGGACAATTGGTCTTCAAATCCTGGATAATTTCTTTGTCATTTCCAACCAGCAACATGTCATCCACATACAAGACCAGATAAATAACACGATCACCAACGAATTTAAAATACACACAGTGATTTTCTTTGCTTCTCATGAAGCCAAGTCCCCGTACAAATGTATCAAATTTCTGATACCACATCCTTGGTGATTGTTTTAGCCCATACAGAACTTGCATACCAATTATTTCTTATCCTTCACCGCAAATCCTTTAGGTTGCTTCATGTATATCTCCTCTTCCAGATCCCCATGGAGAAATGTTTTGTTCACATCCATCTGTTCTACCTCAAAATCAAAAGAAGCAACAACAAATAAAATTAATCTAATAGAAGCTATCTTGGCAACAGGAGAAAAAATATCACCAAAATCAATTCCCGACACCTGGGAATAACCTTTTGCTACCAACCGAGCTTTGTATTTCTCCACCTTTCCTTCTACATTTGTCTTCTTCTTGAACACCCATTTGTCGCCAATGGGTTTCCTTCCAGCCGGCAACTCCACCAGAACCCAAGCCTCATTTTTGTGCAAAGATGCCATTTCATCAACCATGGCCTTTTTGCATAGTTTCCATCCTATGAATCTACTTCTTCCTTCACAGTTCTAGGATCATCATCAGTAATAAATAAAGAAAAATTTGAATAGAAAGAAAATGGACTATACCTTTCTGGTTGCCTTCTTTCTCCAACTGATCTTCTCACATCTGGAGTTTGTGGCTCTTCATCTTCTGATTCCTCTTCTACTGTAGAGTTTGATTCTTCCTCCTTTAGGTCAAACTCTATCTTCTAAGGTTCCTTTGATGGGACTTCATGTTTAATAACATTTTTCACCTCTCTGAACACCACATCTCAGTTGTACATAACCTTTCTTGTTACTAGGTTCCAAAGCTTATAACCCTTTAAACTATCCTTATACCCAATAAAGATTCACTTTTCAGATTTACTATCCAACTTTGTTCTTTTCTCCTTTGGAACATGTACATATGCATCACATCCAAATACCCTCAGATGTGAAAGAGAGGGTTTCTTACCAGTCCATAACTCTTGTGGATTGTTATCCTCCAATGCTAATGAAGGTGATCTGTTGACTAGGTAACATGTTGTCTCCACTGCCTCTGCCCAGAATTCTTGTCCTAACCTGGCACCACTAAGCATGCTTCTTGCCCTTTCCATCAATGTCTTGTTCATTATTTCTGCCACTCAATTTTTCTCAAGTGTGTATGGAGTAGTATTTTGTCATGCTATACCACACTTCTTACAGAATTATTCAAATTCCTTGCTGAAAAACTCTCCACCATTATATGTTCTCAGCACTTTTACCTTCTTCTCTGTCTGTTTTACCACCAAAGCCTTAAATTCTTTAAACCTGTCAAAGACTTCAGATTTCTTCTTGAGGAAATATATCCATGTATTCCTTGAGAAGTCATCTATAAATGATACCTAGTACACAAACTTAACCAGTGATGGAGCCTTCACAGGTCTGAACACATCATTGTGCACAAGCTCTAATATCTGTTTCGCCCTCTTACCACCAGAGGGGAAACTCACCTGATTATGCTTCCCATATACACAATTTTCACAGAAATCAAAATCTAGAGAGATATTACTCATACCTGCTACCATATCTTTACCATGAAGTATTCAAAGGCCCTTCTCTCCAATATGTCCAAGCCTTTGATGCCACAACATGGTCTTCTCTCCAGAGACCACTATATTTTCTGCTCCACTTTCAGGAACCACAGAACTGTTGCACCCATCATCGACAGTTCTACCTTACAACTTGTACATAGTTCCAATCTGAACTCCACGCATCAATACCAGTACTCCTTGAACCATCTTGTAGGTATCTTTCTCAAACATTGTTTTTACACCTGCATCATCGAGCTTGCTTACAGAAATCAAATTTCTAGTTAATGCAGGAATATGCAAAACACTTGGAAGTGTTCTAATCCTTCCACCTTGTAACTTCAACTTGACGTTTTTGTGACCAACGATTCTAGCCTTCCTGTCATCCCCCAAGAAGACATCATCACCATCATATTTCTCATACTCGCAGAACCACTCTCTGTGGGGAGTGAAGTGAAAGGATGCACCTGAGTCAATCAACCATGCCTTATGATCTATATGTGTACTTGAAGAAGCCAAGTACACATCCCCACCTTCATCTGAGGTGGTTTTCACTTCCTTTGTCAGGAGCTTTAGATTTATAGTCCCTTTTGTAGTGCCCTTCCTTTCTACATTTCCAGCACACCACCTTTACAGTTTTCCTAGAGATTTAGATCTCCCACTCAATGACTTATTTTTTTTTCTTTTCTAGGACCGTCCTCATATAGACAAGGCATCACCATTTTGGCTCTCCATATTTTTCTGTCTCATCTCCTCCATCAGCAAGGATGAAACTATTTCATCAAACTGCAAGGCAGTTGCATTGCTACCTATTGAAATAACTAGACTATCCCACGAATCTAGTAGAGAACACAACAAACTGATGCACTTATCTTCATATGAAATTTTAATATCAGTAGATAATAATTGACTTACCATAGTATTAAATGTGTTCAGATGCTCTGTCACTGAGTCTCCATCTTTCATCCTCAGTTTATACAGCTTTTTCTGTAGGAATAGTTTATTCACCAGAGACTTAGATTGGTACAAAGTCCCTAACTTTACCCAAAAATCCTTAACCGTAGCTCCCCCTAACACATTCAACAATACTGAATCTGAGACACACAATCATATTGTGCTCTTTGCCTTCTGATCCAACTTCTTCCATTCTTCATTGGACACTCTCATTGGTTTAGTACCCGGATCTACTGCGATCCAATGATCTTTATCTATCAACAGATCCTCCATCTTGAGTTTCCATAACTCAAAACTCTAAACATTAAATTTCTTGATCTCTATCTTTACACTGCTCGCCATTTTCTTTCACCACCAAAATCGATCCCACAGATCTCCCATTGAACAGGGTCTACCATAGGCCTGAGAAAAACCCCTCAGCAACAAAGGCATCCTCTTGAAGCCAAAACAAATCTGATACCAAATGTAGGTTTTAACCTCGTACAGAAATTACCTGCATACAAATTCTAAAACACGGAAAATAAACAATGCGAGAGAATAACATATAAAACACATATACACAGAGATTTCCCCTGGATCCCAAAACCGGGACTACCAGATTGATTTTTCATGATGTTCCTTTCAATGTTACAATACATATTTATACATGCTGAAGCATCCAATTCCATGGACTGAAAACCATCGCGTCCAAAACCATAGGTAAGTCTGCCCAACCTATCATAACCCAACATATCTATCATTGATTGAAGAAGAAAGTAGGGTATACTTAGTCTATTTTGAGGAGGCGTATCTACTCCAAATCTCAGTTCTAGAGAAGTCTCAAATGGTATCCATACACCACACTGTATCTCCCTTCACATGATATATATTTAATGGTAACTAACTTCATTCCAAGGGTATGGAAGGCTTTCCCTTCTGACCTCATTTTTGTCCTCCATTGCCTCCTCCCCTTCCAAAAAGAAATTCTTCTTTGCAAGGGTGTTGTTATTCTTATCTTCCTTTCTCCAAGGTAACCCTAAAGGGAGTGTGGTGATTCTACTTATAACTTCAGGGGTGATTTCTATTGATAGGCCTTTCACCACAGCAGTGGCATGGATCCTAGTTAGGGGTATGTCTGAGAGAGAAAAGTCTCTAGCCACCTTATCATTGTATCCTCTCATTTTTCAAAGAAACCCATCCAATTGTGCCTTATGAATATTTCTACTCTAGGAGGGTGCTGATGAATTTTTACTGTGTTTGTGGGTTTTCTCTTGTTAAAACCCCCTGTCATATTTCCCTTTCTAATTGTGGAGGCTTGTGTGGATACAATTCGAAAATTCTAGTGGGTGAGAGATTTAAATGATAACTCTGCACTATAATTCCCCATTGACTGCAAATTCCTTAACCAAATGGAGGATTTTTTTCTTTATTTTAACTGGAAAATATGGGAAGGTATAGTTCCTACCTCACTGGACACTGTCTAATGAGGAAAACCTTTGATCTCTCCTCCCTTAGTGTTTGTTGATAATCATGTAGATGACTACTTTGTATCCTGTAGATCTTCCTGTAGATGACTGCTTTGTATCATGTAGATCTTCCTGTAGGATATTATAGGTGCTCCTGCACTACAAAATGCTCACTATATTTCCTGTAGATGCTACTTCAAGAGGCCGAGAGCAACCTTATTTCGATGAATCCTCAATATTTCTCATGCTTTCTTTGCATAGAAATCAGCATTTTATTTCCTTATATGGGTGATTGTGTGGGATGGTGTGCTGACTACCTAAGTGCGAGAACCTCCTTTTGGACCATTGGTCCCACTATCACTCTGTCATTCCTCCTTACCTCATAATCATCTCCCACTTTGATCATCCACAATTTAACCATTTTTGGCCTTATCTCCTTTTTCTTGTGATTTGACTGTTGCTACGTGTGGAGTGGTCTAACCATTTTCTCCTTGTTGATTGGCCGAAGGTGACCAAGTTAACTGGCCACCTTTGCTTATAAAACCAACTATTACATAATCCTACACTTTTTATCATATCATGCTAATGAGAGAGTATAAGCAAGATGAAATACCTGTGGGTAAGATTCTTTGATGATGATGCTTTTTGGATAATGATGTCCCTGTGTTGTGTACATGCTGCATATTTTTTGTATTGGCCTCTTTTGATGCTTGTTTCCTTTGATGTGAAATTACTGGAGATTGATGTTGATGATCCTGCTATTGCTACTAATCTTTGGAGGAGCTTCCTTGACATTGGAATCTCTATGCTAAAGATGGCTGCAACCTCGTGAAATTTCCTTTTCTGGGATAGGCTGCTATAGGATTTCCTACAGGAAACCTACAGGGTGTCCTGTAGATGCCTCTCCCTTAAAATTTTCATACTTTCCTTCACTTCTGGAGCATGAGGTTTGTTGACATGGGTAGAGAAGGAGTCTATTGATTGGGAGGTGAGAGGTATAGCCTTCAGGTAGTGTCCCTTTGTCCTCTGTCCTCACCCTCTTCTATTTGTCTTTTCTTCTTTGAAAATTGTAAAAAAGAAATGAATTGACTTATTGGATGGATGCAGGGGTAATGTGGTGATGAGAGGCATGGTGATGATGTGGTGGAGTAAATATTTTATTTTTTGACACAGGTTGGTCATCCCCTTGCTCTAGGGTCACTTTTCTTGGGATTCCCAAGCCATTGTAATTCCTACAGGAAACTCATGTAGGTTTTCAAGGAATGCTGTAGGATTACAGGGAATCCTGTAGGAAATAAAGATCATGTGTAAACTGAGCTAGAGGAGTTCGTAAATGGATGGATTGATGGGATAATGAAGAATATGGGATGGAGGAATAAAAATATGGATTGTGTAGGTCCTTTTGTTCCTCTCAAGTTGCTCTGATCCTCCTCCTGCTGACCTGCAAACAATATTTTCAAACTTTTTCTTTTCTCTTTTGTTTTTTTTTGTTTTTTTTTTAATAACTAGCCTACCTCCAAGAGGTTTTCATCCTATTTTCTTGTCCTAAGTGCCTCAAAATAGGTTTTCACCCAAAGACCTTTTTATTTTTTTCTTTTCTTTTCAATACCATTGGGCTACCTCAAGAGGTTTTCAATCCAACAGTGGGACTCAGGTGCCTCATGGAGGTTTTCACCTAAGTCATTTTTTTTGTTTTTAGGGACTTGATGGGGTAGAAGCTGAGACTTTCTCCACCACCATCACTATCTTTCTGATGCCATTGATGAATTATTCCTTTTACAAGGGCTTCTTGTAGACCTTCAATCTGTACCCATTGACAAGTAAAGGGATAGCCTCTGCATCAATGGTCATTATTTGTACTGAACCATTGTTGTGACATTTTTCTATGACATAAGTCCCCAACCATCTAGTCCTTAGCATGCCTTTAAATTAATTCTATTTGGAATCATACAACAAAGTCCAATCACCTTGTTGAAATTGTTTTTCCTTTATGTTCTTGTCATGCCAAATATTCCTTTGAACTTGAGTCACCTTTGTGTGTAGGAGGGCCTACATCCTAAATTCATCTAACCTATTTAGCTGGAGAAATCTCTCTTGTTGTGCCATTTTGAGATTTATATCCAGTTGTGTTGCCATCCTTAAGGTGTTGTATTCAAATTCTTTGGATAACAGGGCTTTCTTCCCATAGACGAGTTCATAAGGAGTGAATCCAGTGGTGGTCTTCCAGGTGGTATTGTAGGCCCAAGTGGCCTCAACAAATCTATCTTCCTAGTATTTTCTATTGTTGTGAATCACTTTGGTCAGAATACCTTCCAGCGCTCTATTGGTTACTTCCACTTGCCCATTATCTTGTGGGTGGTAAGGAGTGGATGTCCTATGCTTGATCTTGTGTTGGCTTAACAAATTTTCAATCATGTGAGATGTAAAATGATTGCCTTGATCAATGACTAGTTCTCTAGGGTACCCAAACTTATAAAATACATTTTCCCTTAAGAAATTAGCCACTTTATCTTATGTTTATGCTTTGATGGCCTTGGCTTCAGCCCACTTGGTTAAATAGTCAGTGCACATAATGCTGTATTGCTTTTGCCTGGATGGAGGGTCAATGGGTCCAATGAAATCCATGCCCAACTTGTCAAATGGCTCGAAAGGCACTTGAGGTTGCAGAGGCATTTCATCCCTTGGGGTAGGTTTCCCCATCCTTTGGCACCGATCACACTGACTAGTATACCTCCTCACATCCTGGTGAAGAGTGGGTCAGTAACTAGTTTGTAGCACTTTGAATGCTATCCTTTTGGCTACAAAGTGTCATCCACAAGTCCTATCATGACAGGTTAGAAAGATGTCAAACAATTCTTCCTCCCTAGCACATCTTCTCAGAATTTAATCTAGGCCTAGTTTGAAGAGGTTGCACCCAACCCAAGTGAATGGGGCGCTCTTCCTCACATTATTGCTCTTTTCCTTGGAGGATAAATTTGGTGGAAACTGTGCAGACACCAAGTAATTCTCTATGTCAGCAAACCATGGAGAGAGAACTAAAATGGCAAATAAGTGTTCATCCGATAACTGATCATCAACCATTCCTTCCTCCCCTATAGGCAAAGTCAATCTAGATAAAAAATCTACAACAACATTCTCCTTGCCAGGCTTATCAATAATACTTAATTCAAATTGTTGTAATAAACGTAGTCGTCTAATAATCTAGGCATTTACATCAGGTTTATTCATCAAGTATTTAGTTGCAGCATGGTCAGTATGTACAAATGTTTGGTAACCTGTAATGTGATGCCTAAATTTGTTCAATGAATGCATAACAACTAGGAGCTACTTTTCAGTCATTGTGTAGTTCCGTTCCGCTTTTGACAGATTCTTACTGATGAAGTAAATGGCATAAGGTAGCTTGTCATCTATCTGACCTAGAGCTGATCCTATGGATTTGTGAGAGGCAGCAACATGTATATGGAAAGGAAGGGTCCAATTTGGGTCTCGAAGAATAGGTGTAGTGGTCAACTTGTCCTTTAGGGTGTCCAAGGCCTCTTGGCAGCTTTCTGACCATAAAAATTCAGTGTCTTTGGCCAATAACCCAAATAAAGGAGAAGCTAACTTGTTGAAGTCTTTTATAAATATCCTATAGTATCCAGCTAAAACTATAAATTGTTTTACATCCCTCTATTTTTATGGAGGTGGGACCCTTTGGATGATGGCTATCTTAGTTGGATCCACCTATAGTCCTTTCTGGGATATTGAATGACCTAGAATAGTCCTTGTAGTCATTAAGAACTCACATTTTTCGAGACTAAGGGACAAGTTCATTTCAATGCATTTGTTCAGCACCTTACCCAAGTTGGATAGAGCCTCTTGGAAATCAGACCCATAGGGTGTAAAATCATCCATATAAATTTCTACTACATCATGGACTAGCTCGGCAAAGATACTCAGGACTGCCCTCTGGAAAGTGGCAGGGGCATTGCATAGGCAAAAAGGAAGGACCCTATAGGAAAAGGTACCCCAAGGAAAGGTGAGGTTTTATCCTGGTCCTCTAGGTTGATCTGGATTTGATTTTACCCACTGAACCCATCTAGGAAAGAGAAAAAAAATTTCCCTGCCAGGCCGTCTAACACTTGGTCAATGAAAGGTAGAGGGAAATGGTCATTCTTTGTTTCTTTATTTAAATCTCTTTCATCAGCACAAATCCTCCACTTCCCATTTTTCTTTGGAATCAACACCAAAGGAGAAACCCACTCACTGTCCGAGATAGGGTAAATGAATCCTGTATCTAGTAGCTTTTGCAGTTCTTCTTTGACTATATCCTTGAGAGCTCGATTCATTCTCCTTTTGGGTTGTCATATTGGTTTGAAACCTTCTTTGATATAAATGTGGTGAGTACACATCGAGGGGTGCACTCCCTTCATTTCTTTGTAACTCCAATTGAAGGCATATAGATGTTCCCTTAGCATGTTGCACAACTCTTCTTCTTGGTGTACAAAAAGATAGGGGTTGAGTTTCAAAGTTATCTCAGGGATGGATTCTATTCTTACTAAATGAGTAGGGTTTGAATCAGCTAAGCATAGATAAATATGATGGTTTCTCTTCATTTCCTTTACTACTTCCTCTAAGGACAAGGTGTTGGGTGTTGGATTTTGGAGTATGTGTTCAATCAAATCATCTTCATTTGGCTATCCTCCTCCCATGGAAGTTTTTAGGCTATAGAGTTGGGTTGAGTAGACTTCATCTTCTTCTTCCTCTTCTAGCCATAAAGGTAAATCATGCTCTAAGGATGGCTGAGAAAGAGGGTACAAGACCATCTGCTTGGATAGATGCCCATTTTTTGTAGTCATATTTCTAGCCCTGCAGCTGATGTAGGCATCGGAAGTGGCTAACCAGGGTCTCCCAAGTATGAGAGGATAACTAATAAGCTTGGCCTTAGGCTGGAGAACTAGGAAGTTTGCAGGGTACTCCCAGGAGTTGATGGAGACCATCACATCCTCAACAATCCCCTCAGGGGATACTTTGGTACAGTCTACAAGTTGCAAGACTGTTGTGGTCTTTCTTAATGAACTCTGGAGATTGAGATTGAGCATGGTGTCCTTAGTCATTACTAATGGTAGCCCCAAGATCAAACAAGGTATGTGGGACCATGGTGCCATTCATGTGCACATCTACTACAGGGTTTCCAGGGTCTAAATACTTTGGGCAAATTATCTACCCCAGCATTAAGTCGGACAGTTGTCTAATGACATTTATGGTAGGGATGTCTCTTTTTCAACTCCCTGGATGTTTGAAACACTTCTATTTAATTAGTTTGTTGTAAATAGGTACATCTTTAATGGCTTGGAGAAGTGGAATTTTGACACATATATTTTTTAACTCACCCAAAAGTTCATTCTCTTATGGGGTAGGCTGGACTGACTGAGTTAATCTTTTAGGAAAGGGTGGTGGATTCACTCTAGGAATACTTTCCTCTATTTCCTCATCACTCTCCCTAGGTGGAGATGGAGGTTGGTTGTCCGGGAGTACTCTCCCTAACCTTAGGTTGATTTCCTGAATCTTCACAGCATAAACAGGGTAGGATGTCTCTACACTGTATACTTGTTGTGCCTTTCTATTGTTCAGGTTCTGATTTGGTTGGGCAGGCATCTGAGGTTGTTTAGGTGGAGCAGGGTGTAAAATTTTTGGTTGAGTAGGAGGTGAAGGAAATAAATCTAGAGCATTGTTGTATGGGTGCCTCCACCCTTGGGCTGGTGCATTCCATTGAGGCTGTGGAAGAGTATAATGAAATCACTGGTTGGTCGACTGGGAATGGTACTGAGGTGAAAAAGACCAAGGAGAAGGTGTAGACCAGGAAGGAAGAGTAGGGGGCCCCAAGAGGGACTGGATGTGTTCTGGTTAGGGTTGTAGTATGCATAGGATGACCCTTGCATGCCCTGCTGGTATGGTCGAGGCCCATGAGGTCTTCTTTGATTTATGTAGCAGAGTTGTTCAGTCACCCCTTCAATTCCATGATACACAACTTTTAGTCTAGGTAGAGAAGGGAACTTGTCTATGGAGTGGTTTTCTTCACATACTGAGCATATTTCTATTAGGTTTAATGGACATTCATTCCTAAGGTGCCTCCTTGTGCATCTAGGGTAGAAGATGGCTAATGCTCTCTCTGCTTCCTCCTGCTTCCTCTTGATGTGCATAGTGTCCATCTGTAGGGCAAGGGTTTGCAAAATTTCACTCTTGAAATCATCCAGCATATTTCCAATTTCACCTTTTATGGATGTGTTGGAAGAGGATAAGTTATCCATTGGTTGACCACCCCTACCCTTTTTCCTAGCTTCCCTAGAATGGTTCTTAAAGGCAGTCCTGATATCTTCATAGGTAGCTGGTATATGTCCCCACCTGCTAACAGGCTTAAGGTATCCAGAATATCTTCCCTTACCCCTCTGAGAAGGACTAGATTTAGTGACTCAGGGTCAAGTGTGCACCTAGCCCTTTTGTAGCTAAGATGGAATCTTTCCTCCTAATCCTCCAAGGATTCATCATGCCCCAACGTCATTCTAAAAATTTCCTCTTTAGTTTCTTTGGCCCTGCAGTAGTCATAATACTCATTGTTGAAGGCTTACTGCATATGAGTCCAGGTTGTGATGTTATGCCCCGGTGGAACCATGAACTAATGCAAATTTTCATCCTAGAGAGTGTATGGGAATAATTTCAACTTCTGATCATCAGTGGTGTAATCATAAGTTTTGCATATGACAATGAACTCAACAAAGAAAGTATCTGGATCTTCTGAGGCTAGGCCATGGAAATGAGGAAGAGAAGAGGGGCTTATGTTTTTCATCTTGGTATCCCCATTAGTATCTCTGATGGAAAAAGCACCCTCAATTATTTCTCTATCTCCTCTGTCATTTCTATTTTCAGCCATTAGGTTAGTTGGAATGGGTTCTCCTTCTTCTTCTCCCCCTGTAGGCTCTTCAAAAATATCTGGTAGTTCGTCTAAGGGGTCCTCAAATTCACAGCCACCGAAGAAGAGGGAAGTTTGGTTGTTTGAAGTGGTGGGGGTATTTGGTAGAAATTTTCCTAAGTTATCCCTATTCCTATGAGGCATGAAAGAAGTTTTTTTGTTTTGTTTTGTGTTGTTTCAAGCTTTGAGACTAACTGTAGAATTGAAATAACAAACTGAATGGAAACTAAATGTGAATGAAATCTCACTTGCAAAATGGAAAAGAAAGCAAACCAATTTACAATTACTTTTGCAAAAATGAAGCTAATAGCAGAATGTCAAAGGTAGGAAATGGAAGAAAGAAAGAAAACCAATTGACAATTACTTTTGCAAAAATGAAGCTAATAGTAGAACGTCAGAGATAGGAAATGGAAGAAAGAAAGCAGAAATCACATCTTACTCAGACACCTCCCTTGCAATGGCACCAAAAAGTGATGAGCACTAGTATTGCAGCAAGAATTATGCAACTCCTGGGGCTACCAACTTTACTTTATGAACCCGTGGTTCGTACAAACTTTGAGGTGACAGTGTTATATACATAAGCATATGTGATGGGTCCACTCTTTGTCACTACTGAGCTAGCGATGGGAACACTATGGTTTCTCAAACTAACCTTCTATTGATTCAGAAGAAGCTTGATTACCAATGAGGAAAGGGGAATTTTTCACTAATTGGGAGAATTGAAACAGTGTCTATTGTAGTAAGGAAAGACTGAAATCAAATGCTTTGAACACACCACTCATCTAACTAGTTGCTAAGAGATCTTACATCAAAAGGATTCTAGGCTAACATTTGTGTAATCCTAACTATCCTAGGCATGCAATATGAAATGACCAAACATTCTACTGCTATGCATATGAATGAACACAATAACTCTTTTTTCCTTTTTGTACTTTTTTATGAAAATGTGAATTTTGAATCTTCTTGGTGATGTGACAGGTGGGTTAGAGATGGTGGTGAAAGGTCAGATGGCTTGGGAGGAAGGTAAGGGTATTATCCTATCCTTCAGGATGCTTTTTCCATAAATCAGCCTCAAAATAGGCCACTACAGGTCATCCTACAGGATGTCCTAAGGTTTCCTACAGGATGTCCTAATGCTCCTACAAGATCCCCTGTATTCCTACAAGATCTAGCCGAGAGAAATAGGAGTGATTTGGAAGGTGGTATAGGGATTAGGTAAGGTGAATGATGAAATAAATAGGGCAAGGGAGTGGCTAGGACTTCTTCAGATCTCAAAACAAAGTTTGTAAGATGGCTGGATTTGCTCAACAAACCTAGAAAGTTGTTCTTATGGAATGATGAATTGGTTCAGGGACTTAGTGGCTTTTCGTGATCATGGGTGGATGAGGTTAAGCTGGGGTTGTTGGTCATGAGATTTTCCTGCACTATTGAAACTCCTGCACTACATCAATCACTGGCATTTATCCATGAATCATGTCAAACAAGAAATATTTTCAATCAACTTAAGAAAACAAAATTTCATTATCTAGTTGTCTATTTAATGCATGGAAATACTTGCATAATAATGTGAAACACTATGAGATCTAATAAAAATCTGAAGATATCAAAAATGACAATTGAATCCTATCCTTGAAAACTGAAAAGATGCTAGCCTAAGTAGCAAAAAACCCTAAATTCCATAAGAAATCAGAATTTTGTCTTTTTGAGGCTGCATATGAGTTCTTTCCTCAAACCATGGTCCCTGAAGGGGGAATGAGGATAAATCCACCTGCTATCAGCCTTTTTGGTATTCCTTTATCTTTATAATCTACTGCTAAAGTAATGCACAAATGGAAGCAAACTAATAAAATTCACAACTACTTGTAATGAAACAATGCTAAAACCAATTCAATCATTAATATATGAAATTACCTAAGCATACAAGTACAAGAAGAGGATCATTTGCTACTAGGGTTGGGACCTAACCCAAGAGCTTCAACTCTCTAAGTCAACTCAGTGCTGGATCAAGGAAATGCTCATTCTCATTATCATATCAGAAAAATTACATAACAATGTCTTTCCACAAAACTTGAACTCAAAAATGTTTAGTGCTCTTACAAAAAAATCCAAATCCTAATGAGGCTATATGCCTCTTTTTTATAAAACTAAAGTATCCAACGACTTCCTTAAATATAGGGTGGCTTGGCTCCCAAACTCAATATGAACTGGCTCTTAAATGTCACTGGCTCGGCTACCCATGATCTTCATGAGTCGGCTACTTGCACTCTGAGCTAGTGTGATTTGATTGAGGAATATTGAAATGAGTGAGGATTAAATGAGGAGGAAATATCTCCTATAACCTGTCCTCCTTGTCTCATTCGATTTTCTGCCCTTAATTAGCCAAAATTTCCATGATTTTCTCTCAAAAACCTGCAACCAATGCACATTAGACCACTAGATATAACATCTTACTTTTACTCATCTCATTAAGAAAAATATAATTAAAATATGTAAGGAATTATGAGAAGAGTTTATTTTAATAAACTTGGAGGTGTATTAAGGTACATATAGTTACCTAATGATGAGGCTCATCAAAATATTTGGAGGATATTGTGTGTAGGAAGGTGTTTGATATGGTTGTGGAGGGATATTACCCATCCATCCTTATTGCCAAGAATTTCCTTGTGATGGTTGAGGTCCCCATTGAGAGTAAGGAATTTGAGGAATCCACTGTTGTTGTGTAAACTGCATGTAAGGGCCTTGGGACATAGAGAGGTTTTATTGCCTCTGTGATCTTCTAGAGGGATAAGATGGATCTTATGGTTATGTTCCCCCTTTATATATATCTTGTAACCTAGGTAATGAAGGAAAATCATCGGTTGGGTGTCTAGCTATGAAAATTCCACAAACCTCTATGGCCTTGAAAGAGAATTCTTTCTCAAATTGTTTCTTCCTAAAACGAGGAAAAAATATAGCTAACAAAACATTTTCCTCTTCTTGTTTCTTCTTACTATTGAGGGTATCTAACTAGTTACCAATTGTACTAAGGATATCAGTTTTGAAATTTTCCAACAAGTTTCCCAATTCTACCCTGGTGACACCACTTGTGGTGGGTTTGACAACTCGACTTGTAAGTTCTCTTGGGATTTTCCCATCTTTAGCTTGACTGCGGGAGTAATTTTTTGCAGTATTCCACAATTTCAACAAATGGTTTTGATAAACATCACCAAAGCTCATGACATTAATTACTTCCATACAGTCATCCCACAATCCTTTTATAAAAATGTTTCTAACTGTGGCTAAGTCAAGAGAAACTTGTTTGGTCTTTTGGTAGTTGTAAAAGAATCTTTCCAGGTAGTCTTCTAGGCTTTCTTCTTCAGCCTACTACATTTTAAAGATGTCATTCTTGGCATCCCTGGGTCTACAATAGTCCTGGAATTTTTTAGGAAAGGTTGCTTTCATATCATCCCAAGAGGTAGTAGTGTGCTCCCCTAGACTCATGAACCATCTTAATGATGGGTTTTTTTAAGGTGGCTAGAAAAATCTTTAACTTCTGTGTATTATCAATATAATTATAACTTGTGCATAGTGTATCAAGTTTGAATAAAAACGAGTCAGGGTCTTCATATGACATACCCTTGAAGTGAGGTAATGATGACGAAGGAATTTTCTTCATGGTGACATTCCTATTAATGTCCAGAATTGGAAATCCAAACGTTTCTAGCTTATTATTGGCTTCATTGTTTTATGGGTTGTCTACTCTTCCTCCTTCTTCCATTCTCTCTTCCCACAACTTGAAATTTGTGGAAATAGGATATTTCTCTCCTTCAGGAGATAATGGTTTAGTCATTGGGTTATCTGCAACGTTCCAAGCTACTATCTCCAATGTAGGTTGAACTTCTTTTTCCATTGTCTTTTTTCTGCTCCAATCTACTTTACTGATGTCCCTTCTACTACTGCCACCAGACTTTTCTCCTCTAGAGTTTTCCATGCATAGTGATTAGAAAAATTAGTTGGATTAAAAATTTTGGGACCATATATGTTTTCTGAAACTTTTGATGAAACAAACCTACATTTCCTATCTCTAACTCTTTTCATGAAAACAAAAATATCAATCTTTAACTACTTACCAAAAGAGAGGACAACTTAACTTTGGAGCGGCCCCACCATAGTGGATGCATAGGTTCTTACCTCTCGTCTTACCGTCTTCTCTCTGCCCTTAGGTTGTCCTCAATATTACTCACAAGCCATAAAACAAATCTATTACCATTTATAGCTCCCCGACAACTGCACCAAAAATGTTGGGGTAATTATATGAATCATATATATATATATATATATATATATATATATATATCTATATGTATGTATGTATGTATGTATGTATGTATGTATGTATGTATGTATGTATGTATCGCCACAATATTTAACTATCAACCATGAATTCGTAATCAGTAGAGCTTATTCACTATATGTGCCAGTAATGGATGAGTAGCTATGTCTATTGAGTATAACCTAGATAGGGAGTACTTTAAAAAATAATACTTCATTCCACAAAATTTAACTCGGCTTCATCACACAATTTAAAAGGAAAAACTCATAAACAAAATTGTAAGCTAAATGCTTTGATCAGGTAACAAGTTCATCCATTTATAGGCTCATGAAATGGAAATATGGATTTGAATATGTTTCCTGTATTAGCTTATCTTAATCACTATACTAGAATCAATTCACTACATTCAAACATTAAATAAGGCAACTAGAAATAGTTCCAAAGAAAACTTTGTATTCTAGTACAGGAAATGTATGAGAAGGTTCTTCACTATCGGCACATGTAGGTGAATGGTGAGATCTGTAATCTTGCCCTTCATGTTGTTCAAGATAGAAATCAAAAATAAATATGCAACTTAAGAAAATACAATTTGCATTCACAAAAGCTAAGGAATTGTCACTCAAAAATTATTTGCAAAAAACAAGACTGGAACTGCATCAAACTCTTAAACAGTTCTAAACTATATAATAACTAGAATGATAACTTTCCTTGATGGCTTCGGTGGGCCCTTGCTGAGCTACCAAGGAAAGCTTGAAGACTTACAAAACTAAGAAATTGATCAACACATTAACTTATCAATCGCTTCTCATATTATTAATTCAAAAAGGAAGATTACAAGATTTAATGGTTCGATCACATCTCAATAGAACAGTGCTATGCAAATCTAAGTCTAACTCTATTTCTCTCCTTCACTGGTCTTTTAATTCTCTCCAACTCACTAGTTGGCCATCATCTATAGACCCTCTCTTCTAGAGAAATGGTTGTTAAAACTAAGGTTAAATAATATAAATATTAAATCATTATAGTTTATCTTAATTTACATATTTAGCTTCATCCTCATGAAACAGTGCGTGAGGAAGAAGCATATGTCGATTTGTTGCGTAAGGAGGATGCCTTTCAAGAAAAATTTACTTGGTTTCATCGAAAACCATTCACTTAATCACTAATCCTGGAGAATAGTGTCTGGAAATGGAATAATATAGGTGTCAGAACACAGGTACTAAAATCACACAGTCACTGGAACGGGGGTACCAGAATCACACCGTCGCTGGAACACGGGTGCTGGAATCTCACAGGTGTTGATGTTGGTTCTGAATGAGTAGACGAGTATGGTGAACATAGTTACATGGTGGATAAGACACGGGCAATTTATCAGTGAATATACGAGTACCATACGAGAACCTAAGTATCAAATGAGAACCTGAATACCAAATCAAGTAGTCTAACGAGGTGGAGGAGTTGCCCAGAAAGTTATGGAAATTATGGTCATATTTAGAGAAAATCCGGCAATGATTTTTGTAAATCCAAGTTATAGTTGTTAAACTTCAAAATTTTAGGTGTCCTAGATGTTTTTGATGGTGCTGAATCCATTTTCACCATCAAAAACATGATTCAAATACTACATCTACAAGATTTTTTTATTTTTTTTTTCTAGGATTCCGACCACTTTTGGCCGTCCGGGCAATTCCTATACCTTGTTAGATGACTCCATACCAAATTGCTAACATTGGTACCGGATGCGTAGGACTATAAGTACCGGATCACTGCACTAGTACAAGATGAGTAGGAGCATAGGTACTGGATTTCTGCATGGGTACCATATGAGTACGAGCATAGTCTAGACATCTATGTGAGCTAATCAAATAAATCATAGAGTATAAGAAATCAAATAATTCTATTTATACTAGAAAAAAAACATAAAAATTGTGTTTTGTCATATAAATTACCTCATATAGACATGAGAAGGCCAAAAGGTATGTTCCAGAGGTAAATGAGTAAATAATGACTGGGTTCAAGGTCAAATTAGTCAACATGAGACGATGATAAGGGTTATTTGAAAGCATAGAAAAGGAGGCCCAACAACTCACTTTCTTTGTGCCCAAAATTACTGCATATGAAGCATTCTTCTTCGCTTAGCAAGGGAGAGAAGACATTTCAATCTCTGAGAGAAGAGTTTTGAGATATAAAATTATGATATTTATTATATCTAGGATTTTCATCTCTTCTAAGTTTGATCCTTCTACAATCAACAACTTATGTCCAAAGATATGACACTTATAACAATGACCATAAAATAAATAGGCATGCCTATTTTTGGAAGTCTTATGAGATTGTGCATGAAGGTACCTTGGTTGTCTAGTTGATTGATTCGTTCTCCATTGATGATATCCTCTTTTCCCTGTTGCTCTTTTGTCTACATTGATTCATCCTTGATGCTTTTTCGCATAACTCTATGGTTCTTTGAATCCTATTGATCTTCTCCATAGAATATTCCTATGTCTTTGAGTATCCAAAACCTGTTTTGACTCTTGAAGGCCTTTTCCTATTTAGAATCTAATCTAGTTTCCTTGTGCCTTCTGTAAATTTTTCATTCAAACTCTTCTTGGTCTTTATTCCCTCAAGATCAGTTCTTACAGAGATAATCTATGCTTCAAGGTTCTGACAGTTCTCTTCCCATTCCTGGGTCAAGTCTTGAAGAACCTCTTCCTTTCATTTAGCCTCTTCCAATTTAACTTTCAAAGACAGAATAACATATTTTCATGTCTTTGAGATCCTTTTCCTTACTTAACTTGATAAGCTCCCATTTTAATTTCTTATTCTCTTCTTCTAGTTTCTCACATGTTTCTTGTTTTTCATCTAGTAGAAAGACTAAACTATCTTTGCCTTTGGTAGCTTCTTCAAGTTTTTATTTTTGATAGGAAAACTCCTCCTTATCAGAGTTATACATACCTTGTTCATCACATTGTAGTTGTTCCTTTAGCTACTTATTATTCTTCCTTGTTTTCTTTAACTCATCAAGGGAACTTATGATTTCCCCTTCAAGGTCCACTACTCCTTCTTCTTCTTCTTCCTCTTCAAAGTTCATAATACTTTGTTTCTTGGAATCTATTCCAAAATCCATAAGTAAATACTTATATGAATCATCCTTCGAAGATTTTTTGTTGTCTGACTCTGGTGTTGAGCTATCTTCTTTGGAGTAGAAACCCCTTTTCTTATATAGATTTTTCTTCTGATGTTTTTGCGACTTGTTTCCAAATTTA
This sequence comes from Pinus tabuliformis, assembly GCA_031772625.1. NCBI lineage: Eukaryota > Viridiplantae > Streptophyta > Pinopsida > Pinales > Pinaceae > Pinus > Pinus tabuliformis. The sequence goes on along the minus strand of CM062820.1, from coordinate 682,664,313 downwards.
TGATCATCTTCCTTTTCAGCGTTTTCTTTATAAGGGCATTTGGACAAAAAATGTCTAACTCTTCCATAGTCAAAACATTTAAAGGGAAAATTCCCTTTGTATTTTCCTGAGCCACACTTCAGTTTCGTAGCTAATTGAGCCAACTCCTTATCACATTCACAGCTGGAGAAGTCTTGATGATCTTTGTGTTCCTTGGCCTTTCTAGATAATTTGAATGTTGCTTCCTTAGGTTCAGGCTTTTCTCTTCGTACTCTCATCTCATAGGTTGTGAGAGTACCATGGAGGTGGTCCATCTTGAGATCCTTTAATTACCCATTTCTTCAATAGCTGAGACTTTGGCATTAAATCACATGGGCAAAGATCTTAATATTTTTGGACAATTATCTCTTCCTTGACCTCTTCTCCAAGTCCTCTAATCATATTGGTTACTTCATCAACTCTGAGGAGGTCTTATGCTATGCTTTCATATTCACTCATTCTAAAGATGTCAAAGCTCATTCTGAAGGTTTCAAGTTTCGTCTGCTTGACTTTTTTATCTCCTTCATGACTCTGGTTAATATTTACCCATAATTCCTTAACAAACTTATAGTGCATAAATTTTACAAGTTATAAATGACTAAGACCAAATAGAATGAAGTTATTGGCTTTAGCATTATCTCCATATAATATTTTACCATCTACATCAATGGGAGGAATATCAGGGAAATTGTAGTATACTAGCACTGAAGTCCAAACATCTACTCCCAGGGACATAACATACAATTTCATTCATACTTTCCAAAAGGAATAGTTTGTCCCATCAAAGATTGGTATTCTACTTGAGAAAGCCTCTTGACTCTCTTGCCTAGACATAATTTCTTATAAATCTACCTTCCAATGGCTAGACTATTCCTGAAGGAACCTCACTCCAATACCAATTGTTAGAATAAGGAATTACTAAGAGGGGGGGTGAATTAGTAATAGTGAGATTCTTTTTCTTGAATATGCTTTCAGTCCCTTTTTATTTTATGTTACTTATGAGATCTTTTATTCATAAGGAAGGTAAGCAGAAAATATAAGAATTCATATGTTCATACAACCAATCACATGAGAAACATACACATTTTGACACCAGTGTTTTCACGTGGAAACCCAGAGGGAAAAAACCACCAATTTTTGTTTGTTTATGATGTAATTTAAGCCCCTACTTAATTACATAAGTTTGTTTGTGTGCACCCATTCACAGGAGGCACCAACCCCCCTTTAGGTTAGAAAGCACCAACTTTCCAAGAGGAGCCAACCTACTCTTGCCATTGTTCTACTATTTCATACACTTTTCAAACTAAAAACAGAGGCATGTACATTACAAGTAAAATACGAATATGGTTAGTTGCAAACTCAATTTCTGCTCTTCGTCCACTACTGTTCCAAAAATTCCCTAAGGTCTCATGCATCTGCTCTTTTCTCCCTGCTCACAACGATCCTCAACACTCTGCCTTCTCTAGCACAGGCTTTCTTTAGCACACTCCTCATCTCAGCCCTCATTGTTCTTCTCACAACAACAAAGATGCTCATGCTGCACCAACACTCTCTCACTACTCTTAGAGCTTAGACCTCTCTATCTTCACACACCTCTCACTCCTCAGCACTTCAACAATATTCTCTACTCTCCAAATTTCTTGATGAAAATTGATGGTTTTGATCCACTGATGCACACTGCACCAAGCTGTCTCTGTTGCATGTGTCCTTACTATTCAAGTGTACTTCGACATGCCTCCTTCAAATGTTGTTGTGTCTGCTGACTGAACTATGTCATAGTATTAAACATAACTATGGGCTTTCGAGTTCTCCACTAACTTCCTGTGTGGATTTCCATACTGAGAATATAATCCAAGATGGCCTACACACTCTACCATGACTCCCATGCTTATTTATTGCTCCATGGAGCTTGACAACACATAGGAATTGCCACTATGTTCCTCATTTAAATCTTCCAGATGTGCACACAAAGTATCTGATTGTTTTCTCCCTTCCTCCAGTTCTACTATGTTAAATAATTTTCTTGTTTCCTTTTCTCAACGCCTTTTGTAAATTCCGCTAACTCCATCAAAAAAATCTGTCGATCTATAGTTAATTCCTTAGTTGTCGACTCATCCATCCATTAAGCTCATTGTACTGCTTCATCGGAACTCCAATCATATTGTAGCTTACACAGGTAAAATGTTACGATAGTGCACTACTCTGATATTGTTAGCCCCCTTTGCCTTTAGCTCCTTTGGAATTTGATTTCACATAGGACCGAGACATGTGAATGTCAACTTAGAGCTATATCAGAGCCCTTCTGTATCATAAATTCAACAGATAAGATGTTATGATATTACGCAGTCTCGATAACCTTAGCTCCCTTTGTTCATCCCTTGGTCCCTTTGAACTTCATATGACCATGTGTTAGGTAATATTGAAGCTCCCTTTATCGTAACTTCTCAACCATCATTTGCACTGAAGTTACGATGTCCTCATCCTCTGATATTCTGACCTGCAATATGCTGACATCACTTCCACACTTGGTGACTCCTGGTAGATTACACGTGTCACTCTAATTTGTCCCATTTGACTACTGAAATGCTAAAACAAGATGCCATGTGTCCACTGTACTATCTCATGATGTTGACATCACTAGCCACTTCACTTTCTCGGGCCCTCTAACATGTCACGATGTGTCCTACAGAGGAGAGAGAAGGATTCCTGATTAGACTTGGTTTTGCAACATGATCCTTTTTTAACTTTTCTTGGTGCTTTAGAAATATCGGCCCCACTGGATATCGTAACTTCTTAAAATATTGATGTTAAGAAGTTTTGATATTTTGATATTTTGATGACCTTCAATATTCTCATATATTAGTCTTTGATATCGTCTGCTCCGATGCTCTAATCCAACCTGCTCCGATATTCTAGTCTCTGATATGTTGACCTCTCATATTTTAACCTTCTTAGGACTTCAAGTCCTTGAACTTTGGTAGACCATAACTTTTGATCTAGGAGTCCATTTTTAGACTTCCATACACCATTGGAAATCTCAACCATCATAGTCATCATTTTATGGCTTCTCTAGTAATCCTGCTGCTATGATCATTCTCTACATGAATCCTGCAGCTACCATGGGATTCCTTCTGGACTCCCAATCATCATGTTGACCTTGTTTTACATCAATCATCATGCTAAACTTGGTTGACATCAATGCCAACACCAACACATCCACTAGTTATTCAAACACCACCACTTTTCCAACACAGAGCTCATATGAAATTTTCACGGCTATGGAATAATGTACAATCAAGCTAAAAGACCATATTGATGGAGGCACTGAAGGTGAATATGCGTTATGTAGGGGACTTTCCAGCTTGGGTCAAATCCATCTCAATGGATTTCTAAGCATGGCACACATACATTACAAATGAGCTCCACGAGGAAGCAAATGACTTATCAATTTGATGAGACTTTGTCCCATTATCAATTTTGTCTTATATAGCCACCATCTCATATGTAATTTTTCTTTTGTAACAAATGGTATGGAATGAATTCCAAGGGACACATGTGGAATGTGAATAGCTACATATGGAATTTAATAAGTCATGTATAGAATACGAAAAGTCATATGAGTTGAAGAGTCACGAGGAAGATCGAAGGTCATTGTTATTTGTTATAAATAGCTCCTCATAACTCAACCTAGGGGCTTGGATTCTAGGAATCTTGCCTTGGTTTCTCTTGTAGTGCATAGGAGATAGATCATTCTTTGGAGAAGCAAGTTGTGGCTTCATGTTCCACTACTGGATATAGTGTTTCATCTATGTAACAATGTTCTTGATATATTTCATTCTTAATCATAAGCTCTATGAGTCGACACTTCGTCATACATGTATCACATATATATATATATTATGACTATTCTTGTTATGTTTATGGTATATGTTACTTTAGTTACATATTAATTTAATGAACTAATTCATTGCTTAGTTATGGTTATTATTGAATAAGTGTCGTTATTCTTTGAATATTATTGTTTATTATGTGTAGTAATTTGTAGGAAATCAACAAGACTTTCTCTTCCTTCCCATGTCCCCCTTTAGGACAGTACTATTACTCTTCTAATCGGAGGATCGTTTTCCTTTACCAGCCATGGAATTTCCCCTCATGCACCTTACATTGGGTGTCTCACAAAGCTTACATACTTGTGTTCCCAAAGGGGTGTTATGATCTCTTGTATGTGATTGTAACCAAGGAATATCTTTGAAACATTTCAAATAGTGGTCAGACCATATAGTTGGATGGGACTCCTGCACCAAACAGTGTGAGGTATAATTGGGACTTCACATCGGGGAGATCCCCTTACATGTTGGCAACATCAAGCACCATCAATAGGGCTTTACAAAAAATGGGAAGGAGTAGTGAATATGCAAGATAGAACTATATATTTACAATCTAAAACAGTTAAGAAACAAATGGTATGTTAAATTCAATTCTGTGACCCTTAACATCAATTTTATTCAAAGTGATATTTATTTATGAATTTATTATAGTGAAGGGGAAGGTCAACGACTCTTAATGTTTGTTTCTTTGAATATGGATGATCTCATACTAGGGAGTAAAGACGTAAGGATGATAAAAAACATTAAACAATAGTTTCCATCTCAATTTGAAATGAAGCATGTAGGAGAGACACATTATTGCTTTGGCATTCATGTGTACAAAGATGATATTGAACAATAAATTATTTCTAAGTATAGAAAATGTTTCCTAGATATATGTGTAAGTTATTTTTCATGATTGGTTGTAAGAAAACTCATATCAATTCCAACTATCAAGAATCAAAAGTTGGTAGAGGAGATAGAACTAAAGATGGATAAGAAATCTTAGGTGGCATAAGTTCCATATTAAAGTGAATTGAAAGTTTGATGTATTCCATGGTTTACACAAGCCTAGGCGTTTCCCATCAAGTGGAAATCTATGAGTTTGTTCATGGTAAATGTTGGACAACACCATTGGATATAGTGAACAAGATATTCAATTACCTTTTTGTGTACTTCATGACAATTTTGAGATTACTAGGTACCATTTGTGCTTCATTACTACATCTTCTTCCTTGTTAGGAATTTTATCTTTTTCCATTGGAAACATCCATCTTGAAACATGAAACATTAAATTGTATATTTTATATTTGTTATGTCTCGAAAGTCCTATGAATAATTTTCGCAATATTATGTAAAACCAATTTCTTAGAGTTTCCAGAAAATGAGTTGCTTAAGGCTCATTTGATATAATTTCCCTATGTTAATTTAAATCCTCTTATTGAACTATAAATTCCTAGTAAATGTTTTCCATGTCCAAACCTTGACTTTTTTGAATGCTACATCATTACAAACCCATATCTAATGTGAAAATATAGATTTTGTTAGGTACTAAATATGTCTAAATGAATTATTTTCACAACTTCAACTAAAATAAAGATTGTTTTCATATATTTATTATAGGTACAAATTTTTTTACCAAATTCCAAGGAAGTAACCAAAAATTGGAAAAATCGCAAGCTATATTATCATTTAGAACATAGTCAAGGTTTCAGGACATGGTTGGATATTGATAAGACATTTTGAATAATGTCCTAGATTTTTCATTCTATAGATTAGGTATCTAAACAATAATTCTGAATTCAATGAAGCAAATGTTAATGTTCATATTTGTATGATGATATTAACTATAACAAGAGTTGGCAATGTTAATTCTCAATATGAGAAAAACTAAGCTAGAGAGGTTTCATTCATGAAGTGCTCCCAATTTAGCTCTCTTGGGGTTAAGACTAGAGTGAGGACTAGGACTTTTTCTCTACAAATGAAACAAAACAATGCTCCTTGTGATTCCTTTGACTCCTCTAAAATTTGCAGCAATAGACTCTTGTAGATAACATCATATATGGACATGCACAATAGAAATCTTGAGAAAGTATGCTTGTCTCCCGGTTTGAAAATCAAATTGGGCAACACAAGAGTTTCAAAAATAGAGGCTTGTAGTTGTAGTGTAATCAACCAGGAAGGGTAAATTTAAGGGAAGTATAACAATCGAAAATTATGCTTGCAAAAGAGATGAAGTATAGAAAGTCAATTTCCAAGATGATATCATTTGAGGAAGCCAAAATGATATGTAGAATTTATGATGTTTACAATAATGAAACTCTGTGAATTTTTGTTCACTATAATCAATGTTTGAGTTCTAATTTTATAATGTTTTTGTCACCGAATAATGGTATTTTTCTTTCATTACAGTCAAATTATTTGCATGATAGAAAAATAATATGTGAAGGAAACATAGAGAGGCCATCAAATAATTATATGTATCCCATAATGACGGGGTTTGGGCCTTTTTGGCCACTAAAATCATTATACTACACATTTAATCTTTGCTACTACTTCCTCTGGTTTATTCTCTGAGTGTTTTCTTAATAATCTACCCATATCTATCTTGTTCTAGGATTTCTGATATGATATATGTACATAGGAATCAGTTTAAAATGTATAGCATTTTTGTGACTTTTTTTATCATCAAAGAATATATGAAATGATTGAAACTATATTTTCTTAATAACATAAACAACACATTTCCTAAAATCTAACCAACTTAATGCAAAAACATTGAACCACAACAAGCCATCCTTTTAGTAGAAATTATAGTTTCAACTCAATAGAAGTCAAACCAAAAATTTAGAAATTGGTTAGCGTAGGGTTTTGTATAAATGATAAATTGGAATCAATGGGTTGTAAAATTCAATTATTTGTACTTTTCAATTTAGTATAAAGACTAGCACCAATGCACTAAGGATCATGAAATGATATAAAACTACATGATAAGGGAAACAAATTCACATAACTAAAGTAAATATTATTCACCTTTGGCTTTGTAGTTGTGCATGAATTCATAGCTAAAGTACAAACTAGGGTCTTCAATAGTGTACCCTTTCATTAAATTTTGTCTTGTGCCCATTTAAAAAATGAGCAGATAACAAACAAGTGTAGAGATTCCAACTAGTGCGTCAAAGGATTAATGCTCATGATAGCAATGCAGGTTCCTAGCTATGGATTAGATAAACATAATATATGTATATTAGCCTTGTTTCCATGAACAAAATATGAAAAATGTATGAGAAACAAATAGTGAACTAACTAAAAAATATGCTCAATATATTTTAGGTACAAAAGAAATATACATAATTTGTGTAAACTTTTCTCATTCACAAATTTGCATAAGGAATATTTGACAAGGTTAACTATGTTTTTTACTACTTCCTCTTAGTGTCTTAATTGAAGTATTTTGATATTATATTTAATGAATTTGAGGTTCCTTTGCATAAAATTTGTTTGACAAGGATTTGGAAGCCATATACAATAAACATGATGTGTTCTAGTATGATATCTCCCCAAGTACATGGAACACGTGCAATTTCTTTGGTTCTTGGTAAAAAAAACTTAATAGGATGTGTGCCTCCTAATTTGCTAATATGTCCAATAAACTCATTGAAATACACATGTAAATCCAATATTCCATGTTTTTTTCTTAAATAATTTAATTGACGACAAGACCCTAGTCTAATTTGATTTACCAAAGATTAATGGAGGGAAAATATAACTAGAACTAGAAACACTCCTAAAAACAAGAATAAAGAAATTACTAAATACCTCATCAAACAGAAGAATCTACCAGTGGAAGAAGCAACATGGGAAGATGAATTGTTCATGTAGAAACATCTAAATATACTCAAGTGTTGAGGACAACACCTGCTTAAAGGGGAGGGTCATGTTAAGCCACATATAAGCCCCATGAAACCGTAAAACCATTTATTAATCCCTAGATATTGAGTAATTACATTTCTATTGTTATATTGATATGTAAGGTAGAACTTTTCATGGTCCCATTCATTATAATTATACCCTATGTCTCCTATGTATACCTTAAGGAGACCTAGTCTTAGGATCATTAAATATTGTCTTGTACATTGTATTCATGTAAAAGGAGGTTTCCCTCATGAAGAGGACCATAATTACTGGTTTCATAGCATTTTTAATCCAAGATATTCATAACAAATAAGGGTATGGTTTACAATATTCCATGTAAAAACAAAGAAGGTCACATGCATACCTAGATTGGGAAAGATAAATTCTTTCGTTGGTTTGCAATACTTGGATGCAAAGAAAATAATGCAAATGGCCTAAGTTTTTCATTTCAAACTTCTTCTTAAGGCTTGATTTCACATGGGTTAAAAATTTAGGGTCACAAACAATGAGGATAAGGTCATAAAAATAAGAATGAGGATTATGAGATGGCTTCTTTCTTTCTTGATGTAGACAGTAAGATCAGAATGACATCTAGGGAATTCAGTGTCAAGCATAAATCTATGGATTTTTACATACCAAGCTTGAAGATCTTGTTTAATACCACAAACAGATTTATTAAGGTGACAAATCTTTTACATATTTAGAACATACAACAAAAATACACTTCTCACTTTTAGGCTACAAAGCTTTTATTTTTTCATGAGGAGTGTGATCCCATGCTGCACTACCAAAGATATAGAAATGGCTTACATAAGGTTGTGCATTAGTCCATTCTTATACCTATGTTATATTTTTTATATCCTTTGTGGGAGTATGATTTACTATGTAATTCTCACAATCGATTACTTTTTCCTAGTAATGAAGACTTAATCCCTTAGATTGAATGATACAATTAGCAATTTCCTTTAACATATGATTCTTTCTTTCAGAAACACCATTTTGTTTTGGTGTATATGAAACAATATGTTGCATTTGAATGACCTATGAAGTGCAATAAATTGTGAATTCGTTGTTGACATATTAGAATCCATCATTTGTTCTTAAACTTTGTAATTGATGTCCAAATTATTTTTCTACAAGGACCTTGTAGGCCAAGAGCAAGTCAAAAACTTCACTCTTAAGATTTAAGAAGTAAATCAAAGTGTATCTAGAAAATTAATCAATGAAATTTAGGAAGTACTTGTTCCCATAGAAAGAAGGAGAAGAAAGTAGACCACACCAATCATTATGAACAAGTTGCAAAAGGGATGAGTTATTCCATGAGGCATGTTTATCAAAATTGTCCCAATGATGTTTTTCGAGATCACAATTGACACAAACATCATCTCTACAAGAAAAAAGAGGAAGACCATTCACCACATTTGGATTACATAGTTGTTGCAATGAACGATAGTTTAAATGACCAAATCACTCATGCTAAAGTTCGCTCAAGTCATTGTTTTTAGCAAATAAACACTAAGGGAAGAGATGATGACCCAAATTTGTCAAACTTGTACAACCTAGTAATATCATTAACTATTCCAGTGACACGGACATGCTCCTGATATTTTAAATCCTTAACTACAATTTGGTGAGTTGAGATCTCTATTGTTTTACCTTCATCATAATCAGTGATTTGATATACTAATAAAAGGTTGCAGGAAAGAGTTTGTCCATATAATACATCATTGAAATGACCATGTACTTGAATTATTCTAGACTTTACAAGACTAAGAGATTGATCATCACTATAAAACATTTTTTTGGTGTCACAATCATTAGGAGAAGATAAAATGACTTTATCCTTAGCCATATGATAAGTTGATCTAAAATCAATAAGCCTCTCAACATAAGAAGAAGTAGAGGTTGAATTAAAGGAGAAACCATAAGTAGAAAGTGAATGTCCATGAGAAGAAGTGTTAGAACAAGAATCAATGTTGATGTTGTGCTTATTCTTCACTAATTCCAAGGCCTCCATATTTTTAAAACATTTAAACTCCATATGAATATATTTCCCACAATAATTTCAATGTTTATTAGTATTCTTACTCTTTTATTTTGTCCGTTGACATCATTAGGTGTAGAACTAACCTAAAAGGGTTTTATACCCTTATTTTTCTTATTGTTGCAAGGATGTTGCTTCTTTGGATGCTTGGTTTTATCTTTCTGTTGGGCCACTAGGGTATTATTAGAGGTACATATAGTGTTTATCACTCCAATATGCAAGATCTTGTCTTTCTTTCTAATCAATGAGAAAAAAATATTCAAGAGAAGGTTTTCAATATGCAGCCCCCAGAGCTTCTCTAGTGGCATAGAATATATATACAAAAATAGAATATGTAAAACCACTCTTGAAAAGAATAACATATATGTAGTGTCCATCATTTAGATTGAATGTACAATTTTTAAGTATGAATGATTTGAACTCAAATAAATAATCAAATGAAAGAGAAATCATTAGGGCTTAAAGTTATGATATGCTTTTCAATTCGATGAGATCTAATGATATTAGGTTCACCATATATATTTTTCAATTTTTCCCAGACTTCATATGTGTCATTTATTCTTTGAATGTGGAATCACAAGTCAGGAGAAATGGACATTCCAATTTATCCACATGTTTTTTCATTCCTACTATCCTATTTGGCTCTCTTATTAGCATTGATGGGGGCTTTTCTTTCCCTAGGCAATCCAATACAACCATTTACTTCTTAGTACATATTCAAGGTGATATTTACATGAGAAATAGTTGGTACTAGTATACAAAGTTCACTTTGATTTTCCATATTAAATTATATAGATAATACAGTTTTATCCATATAGTGTTTTGTGTGGGTTCATGTGGATTCTAGGATAAACAATAGTTTCTAAAATAAACTAGTTTGAAGTGGATCACTATATAATTTGTCATTCATTTTGGTGCTTTATAAGGTTATGAATAAGCGTTATAGGAGAAATTTTTAATAGTGATCCTTAAGATACATCTCACACTCAAAAGGTCAATGATGTGCACTATCTACTATTGTATTTATGTGCTTATTTTCACAATTATTTTTCATAAAGAAAATGATATGTAGGCATGGGAATGTAGTGGGAAATTGAAAAATGATTAGAGATGGGTACATCCAATACCCATCTCAAGTTCTGAGACCCACAAAATCCCTTATTAGAGCTTAGAAAATGTAGGTTTCCCCTTGGATGGAATAGAGAGATGCAAGAGAGGGTGAATAGAAATGTTTTAACAAGTGTTGGGAGGGTGTTGATGGCTTGGAATGGGATGTGTAAGAGTTTGTAGGGAGAAAATAGTACCTACAAGTGAGAACTAAGCATATTCGCAAGTAGGGTCTTTCTTGATATTTATGAAAATCAAAACTCTCTAGGAAAATTGAATTTCACGCCTAAATGAATTTGAACTTGAAGGGGAATTTTTTTGGAATGTCTTAACTTGTTAACATGGAAAATTTTAGGGGCTAATGTTCGCCCAGTGGGCTAATTTTCCATGATTTTTCCACAAAAAAGATTCGCCAATTTCCAATTTTATAAAAGACGATTCGCCCAAATTTTAGAATATAAAATTATTTTACCTTAAAAATCGCCAACATTATATAGAGACTATATATAAAATAATTATAAATTTGAATAATTTTACAAATATATCAATAAACATTTATAATTTGCATATTAGGGATTAGTGAGATTCGCCAATGTTTTAAACTTCAAGAAAATTTTCCATCCTTAAAATTTTCCTTGCTTGTTAAATATATATTTTGATTTCAAATTTGGGGAGGATAATTCTAAACCGAGCTAGGAAAATAGGGTTGAAGTATTAGCTTCAAGGTTGAGTGGGGGGGGAGGGGGTTATTGAAGGACTACATTGGTATATTAAGTACTCCCTTGTGCAATGGTCACACAAATGGGAAGGAATTTAAGAAATTTGTGGTAGCCCTAGCCTAGTGGGAAGATAATGACATCCTTTGATACTTGTGGAGGAGAGTGGCCTTCACAATGGAGAAACGTTCCTTGAAAACTTGATTTATTTCCCCTCGTGGTATCATGGCTTTGCTAGGGGGTGGATAGATTTAGTAAAGGAAAGCCCCATTGAACCTATGGATAGGTGGAAAGGAAAACACCATTATTTAGTTACAAGAATATTCCTTAATATAAGTATATTCAATTTGCATTTATCTTGATGTTTTCCAGTTATGTAATTATATAGTTTATTTTTGTTTATAGTGTTACATATGGTGCACAATTACTAGAAATGTTATTTACAACATAAATAAATACATTGTAGTAGTGAAGGGTAATGTTGAAAGATGTCATCTAAGGCTTGAAAGCTTAGTTTGATTTCATAGTTGAGTTTGGGTCAAGTTGGTTGATGAAAAATCACATATATAACATGATAATTTCTTTAGTGATGGCTCAATAAGTCTAAGTATTTACAGAACATCTAATGGTATAATGGAAAATGTCTAACAATATGATTATTTTTCCTTGAAATTTTTCCCTAAGGTGTCAACTTAGACACCATACAACTACAAATATGTGAGCTACGGTGATATACCTTAAAGCCAAATCCTAGGCTTTGTAGTTCCCTCTATGATTTTTAAAATTCCAATAAATAATACTCAAACCACTAATAATGGAAGGCAAGTAGGATCCTCCCTGTCTACTTTACTCAGTAGATATCATAATATTTTAATAATGAACTCTTTATTTCCTCTAATTGTTAATTTTGATGCTCTAATCTTATGTGTAACTTATACGTTTAATTGACAAAATGGATTTGAGCCCCATAAAAGGATCCCTTAAATAACTGGCTTCTTTATTGCTTCTAATCAATTAGCTTCTCCACCATTTGCGATGTAAGTATCAATTATAATTATACCACAATCTAATACATAGTTAAAATATTAAATTAACAATAATGAGGTCATTTTGATGTTACAAGGATAGACCAATTGATAGTGAAACTGAGAGTACTTAATCCCCTCTCACATGAAACCTCATTTTTCAATGACATGGTGAATATTTGACCCCATGTTTCATGGGAAGCAAGAGCTTACACAGAAATTCCTCTCGTTTGCAACAAGAGGGAGTAACTACCCTCGTATCACGTAGTAAAAATGGATGCAACAAGAGGGAGTAACTACCCTCGTATCACGTAGTATATTTATTTCACATGGAAGGGGACCTAATAGAAAATTATGAGAGGTGTTACGCATATATGTCGGACCATGAGATTAAACACTCAATTGCCTTGACACTTAGCTTGAGTCTTGACTCCATGGTTACACTCACAGTGAAATTTGAGATTTGGTTGATTTGCAAGTTAAGATAGAAGTTGGGTACTTATTGTAGATCCCTACCAATAGTTTATTGCTTGAGAACCCTCAATCTGGGTGATAGGGGGCATCATTTCGCCAAGGAGTGGAAGAACCACTTGCTATAGGCCTCTAATATGTATAGAAAGATGGGGCTTGCACAATAGTATTCTATATGCATTATGTGCGCATAAGAAACTGTGTGGGACACAATAATCAAGTTTATATCACTAGACAAATCAAATTCTATGTAATACACATTTATCATATTTCCAAGAAGGCCAACATCTAAGAGATACATGTTCATATATCCATGAGGAACATACTTTTGATTTCTATGAAAGTTATTGTTGGGATAGGGTCCCTAGGGTCAATTTTAGGTTAGTTTAACCAACTTTTGAGTGGAATTATGTAAAGAATGTAAAGTCTCCATGAAATTTTGAATCGGAGCGTGCAGCTAAGTAGGAGTCAAAGGGGATTTGGCCCCTTGTATGGGTAAGTGATAGGTCAGTTTTGAGACTCACCCATAGGCCGCGGGCCATGGTCTTGTAATAGAAAGGCTATAAACATTTGATTCATAGTGAGTCTAAAGATAAAAACTAAGATAGAAGATTATTGTTTTGGGAAAGTGCTAAGGCAGGAAAACTTTTTGCTTGTACTTAGGTGAAAGGGGAAGGCTCCTGGGACTGAGTGCATGGAGACCTTGGCAAGTCCATGGCTGAGTGCACGGGCCCCTGCAGTTGTGCGCAGGGTGGAAGAGTTTGTAAATTGAACGTTGAATCTAATAAACACTGATTTTGGAACAAATATATTGCCTCTGTGTCTTATTCTTACATCTGTTCAAATTATGCATTATGGCTTAATGATCTGGTTTCTGTGGAATAAAGTGTAATTGTTGTGTGAATCTATTGAATCTTTAATAGCTATGCATAAACTAAGTAATAATATATTTTCATGAAGGTAATAGGTAAATCTGTTATGATAACTATTTGAATCGGGTAGATCTACGTGAAGGAAAATCTAGGGTTAGTATTTACTATGCAAAAGTTTTTGGTCCACTTCTTTTAGGTATGAAAAGTCTGATCGCAGATCTTCGCGAAGGTTTGAGGGCCATTTTCATAGAGTTGCAGTAGTGGACCATAAAAAGACATAGATTTGAGCGAAGGAAAATCTGAGCTACTAGGGCTTCAGGTTACCTATCACACAGTCTCTGGATGCAAAAATCTGGTTCTAGCATCCACCAATACTGCTTAGGGTGAGACTGAATCTTGCACCATGCAGGTTGTTGCCGAAAGGACCAACGGATTTTATTGGTTGGCGCAAACAACTATGAACCTGGGTCAGGCCCCCTTAGCCAACAAATGGTTCTGTTGACAGGAATGGGATCTATCTAAGAGATGTGCGATAAATGGTTTCCTACAAAGAAAGAGATTGAGAAGTGGATTTACCGAAACATGCACGCGTTCATGGCTCAAGAGAATGGGAAGCCCTAAATTACCAAAGGAGCAGTGGTTGCAAATATTTTTGTACACGGACAAAACCAATGGGTTCTACTGTTTCTTCCCTGATGAACTACATGAGTGGTTTTCTAAATTGGACGATAGTGAAGGAACGTGGAGGCTTGACAGCCCTATAGTGTGAACTCCTAAACTGGTGTGACGTCTGGAGGCATCAGGAAGCAATATCGTGCAGGCTGTGTATCATTGGATTGATTACACTCTTGGAAGTTTTGTGACTGAGTTCGCGATTGCTAGAAATATTTGAAATCATTAAAGACTTGGATTAAAATGTTGTTATGTGAAAAGAGGGTTATGCAGTTACCTTGATGTTTGGAGCTACGTGAAGTGGGAGATTATTTAGAACAAACGAAGGATCAATCTCAAAGTATAGTCTATTCATTTAACTCCCTTGACGAAGGGACAGTGGTAACTACACCACAAAGTGCAGTTCAGTTAATTATGCAGGGTATCGCAAGGATACCTCACCTGTCCACTCCACCTCCACCTCCACCTCATACACTTACACCTTCACCTCCACTACCACCATTCAACATGGCGAATGCAATGAAAATGCCAATTTTTAAAGGAGTAGGGAGAAAAGATCCCAAAGAGTTCTGGTTTGTCGTAGGGGTTGTATGAACAACACAACAAATTATAGATGATAGCATCAAGAAATTGAAGCTAGTCACAACCTTACAGTATCGAGCATTGACATGGTACATCAAGTATTACACTGATAACCCCATTGCGACATTGGCAGAGACCCAACAAGCTCTGAACAAGGAGTTTAGAAAGCCTAAGTCAGAGGCACAGTTGGTGACTAAGTTTAAAGAAATTTGACAGAAGGTAGATGAGACACCTTGGGATTTCAATCAAAGGTTGAAATTCCTGATCAGGCAAGCCAATATGGTAATTATAGATTCCCATTATTGCAACTGATACATAGCATCACTCTGGGCGCACTTGAGAGTGCCTTTGTCACAAAAAAATATAGAAATGCAAACATAAGCCTTACAAATTGCGATGAGGTTGGATACCTCACCCATACAAGATACAAAACTTGGAGTGAAATAGATTCACTCACAGTTGGAAAGCCTGCACTTGGAGTTGCAAAGTCTAAAGAAAGGAAAGGAAGCCCAACCGGAGGTGTGCGCTGAAGTCTGGTGTTTGAAGTGCAAGAGCCATGGACACGATAAGGACCATTGCCCGGTTTATAAGAAATATATTATGGAGAGAGGGCTTGTTCCCCTAAAATCATAGAATAACGTTGGGACGAGCATGGGAGTTGTGCTGTGGTTCACTGTCTGTCAGATTATAGGACATCACGCAACTAATAATTTCCATTTACTACAAAAGTTTGTACAGACCCCTCAACAATTTTTTTGTAATTTCTGCAAATTTGTAGATCATGATGAATGCCATTGTAGAAGTTATGAGCTGATGATGGATATAACCCCTACCTACCGAATGCAGGTAGAGAACCAACCTCAGGATCAGGGAATCGAAGTAGCATGTGGAGGATTCCAGGGCCGAGGACAAGGAAGAGGGGGTGGAACTGGTCTAGGATGAGGGCAGGTAATTTTCTATAATTGTGGCAAAGCAGGACACTTCGTGCAAGATTGCACAAACCCCACACGTCCATCATGTCATTTTTTTCTACGGTTTGACCATGTGATAGAGGAATGTTTGGTCCTTATGGAAAAAATGCAAGAAAATAAGACGCAACCCGAGCAACCTATGTAGAACATCCATATGATGAAGGCAAAGCCCCACGAAGAGGATCATAACATAAATATAGTAACAAGAAGTGGTATGGCCACTGGTGCAGATAAAGGAAAGAAATTTGAGGCTAACGAGTGGGTGCACAAGGCTTCCGCGAAAGAAATATACTTTGACCTTAATCACACTAAAGAGACCTTCATGGAAGAAAAGAATAACTTTGTTGAGGCCTCCACCTTAGGAATTCAAGAGAAAATGTTGGAAACTAGTATGACATAAGAAGTAGATCGTTCGGTATTAGCTACCTCTCTGAAGACATGTATGAAGTTACTACGCAATAAGAAAGAAGTAGAAGGATTGCAAGAGCTAATCGACATGTGCATAAGTAAAGAAAAGACCCATGCTGAACAACACACCATGAGAAAAATTTGCAAGCATAAGACACGAACATGCGCAAGATGAGGCTGACCACGCAAAAAGGAGAATATGAAATGGATAAGGTAGTATTGGATCGGGGATCTAATGAAAATGTCCTGCCTAAATAGACATGGGGAAAGATGGGGAGACCTACACTGCATTGGTCTCCTATTCAGCTTCACATGGAAAATCAATGGAAGATTATTCCAATGGGGCGCTTATATGGTGTAACGGTCGATATTGAGGGTGTGAGTGCACTGGCTGATTTTAAGGTCATTGAAATAATGGATGACAGTAACCCATACCCTGCTTTACTTGGAATTGATTGGGCTTTTGATATGGACGTAGTAATCAACTTGAAGAAGTGGAAGATGATGTTTGAAAGAGAGTCGCTCAGGTTTGTAGTACCACTAGACCCTGCTGAAGGAGTGCATTATGCTGAACTTGTTCATGACTTTGTAGAAAGTGATGATTATCTGGGTTAGATATACAATATCACAACATGAAATGAATATTAGATCAATCCTACAGCCGATGGATGAATTGCATGGGACAGGGATAGCTCCTGCACCTCAGACTAGGATGAAGATATTGAACATTGGCAAAATCGATTGCATGAAGTATCTACGCTCCATTGTGATATGATGACTACATCACTGTGGTGTGCCTTGAATGAGGTTAGGAAGCTTCCACATTATGATTGTTTGACTATTGTGGATAGTTTTTAGGTGAATTTGAAAGGGAAGTACTGAAAGAACATCACTTCCAAGAACTGGGGTTGGCACTGCATGCTACGCCTGCCCGTTGGTGGGGTACACACAAAGAGAGCTTCACTGGATGGAAGGAATACAGAAGGATAATGAAATTAAGGTTTGGGTATGCTAATACCCAGATGATAGAAGAATACAGTGCGAATGATGATCTACGCGATCATTTGGCACGATTGACTAAGGCCTGGAGAATAGAACCACAACCAGAATGGGTGCACATTTTATATTGTATCCTATATACAATTCGAATGAAATGGTATTTGGAGACAGAGCTTCATCATGGGACAGCTGAATGGGACATATTAAGGGAGAGTTTCTTATTAACTTTCAAATTTGAGGATGGGTTTGAGTGCATTAATGAAGCGCTCCAGGAGATAAAAGTAGCTATATTCAGATCACCTAAGGAACCAGTAGAATGGGCTCAGCCAGATTTGAGTACACAGTTACGCCATGCACTAGAATGTTACAACGTGGCTATTGAAGAGGAAGATGAAGACCCACAGAATATTAACATTCCAGAGACAGAAAGATAATGCGAAGTCGAAGGACCAAAAGCTGAGAACCCGAATATATCAAAATCTTTGAAGACTCGACAAGTAAACATTGGATCTAAAGCAGAGCCTAAGTTTACGAATATAGGAGACTATTGGGACAAAGATACAGTCGATAAGTTAACTGAGCTTCTACATGAATACCGAGATCTCTTCCCAAAAAAGTTTTCATATTTGAAGGGGATCGTCAGAGATTTGGGTGTTGTGGAGATTACATTGAAACCAGATGTGAAGCCCATTAAGTAGAGACCTTATCGGCTAAATCCAAAGTATAAAGAAAAGGTGCACCAAGAACTGGATAAGATACTAGATGCCGATATTATTGAACCAGTAGAGGAATCTGATTGGGTAAGCTCAATGGTTGTCCAAGAGAAGAAACAGAAAGGTGAAATATGGATATGCGTAAATCTAAGAAAGTTGAATGATGCATGCGTCCACAATTTTTTTCCAACACCATTTACTGATGAAGTATTAGAGAATGTTGGCAGACAAAAGGCTTATTCATTTATTGATGGATTTTCGGGATATAATCAAATAAAGATAGTACCAAAAGGTTGAAGCAAGAAAACCTTCGTGACAGAGTGGGGTTGCTTTCAATATACAGTAATGCCATTCGGATTGAAGAATGCGCCTGCAATTTTCTCCTGAGTAGTAATCGTGGTGTTCAAGGAATTTATTCATAAATTTTTGGAGGTTTATTTCGACGATTGGATTGTGTTGGGGTTGGTGAAGCACCATGTTGCGAGCTTGTGCCTTATTCTGGATACATGTCAGAGGTATCAGATTGCAATGAATTTGAAGAAGAGCATATTATGTGTGCCATTTGGAATTTTTCTTGGCCATGTCATATGTAAGAAGGGATTGATGGTGGACCCTGCAAAGGTCATTGTGATTGTGAATCTGGAAGCTCCTAGGAATGTCAAAGAGTTGCGCATGACATTGGGGCATAGTGGG
The DNA here is from genome assembly GCA_031772625.1 of Pinus tabuliformis. Classification (NCBI taxonomy): domain Eukaryota; kingdom Viridiplantae; phylum Streptophyta; class Pinopsida; order Pinales; family Pinaceae; genus Pinus; species Pinus tabuliformis. The sequence goes on along the minus strand of CM062820.1, from coordinate 682,645,241 downwards.
ATTATAGAAATCTTATTAAGGAATATGCTCAAATAACCGCACCGATGGAAAATTTATTTAAGAAAGATGTGATATTTTGCGAGGATGAAAACTTTCAGTACAGTCTGGATGTCTTAAAGGAAAACATGGTAACACCTATTTTTTGTTTCTGGACTGGAAGAAAGAATTCCATGTGCATGTAGATGCTTCTTGTATTGCACTCGGTGCAGTATTAACACAGGCAAGAGAAGGATAAATTGATCATCTGATAGCCTTCACGATCCAAAATTTATCAAAGGTTGAGAAGAATTATTCCACTACAGAGCATGAAGGGTTGGTAATGGTCTACGCACTGCAAAATTTTCAGCATTATTTTTTGGGTGGACAATTTAAAATGTATATAGATCACTCCGCGCTGAAGTACCTGGTCAATAAGCCTATATTGGGGTGGAAAATATGCTGATGGTTATTGTTGTTTCATGAATATATCTTTGAAGTGATTGTGAAGCCTGAAAGGCTGAATGTAGGGCCATACCATCTGTTAAGGATTGAAATGAGTGAAGAACCAAATAGTTTGGAGGAAGGATTACTGGATGCTTAATTCTTTATGAGCGTGTTGCAGATGACCATTTTGTTGATATCATTAATTTTTTAACCATGGGTACTGCTCCAGAAGGATATTCCACTTAGCATAAGAAGGAATTGGTAGTCCACTTTGCATATTTCTCAGTGATTTCAGGTCACTTGTATAAGATGGGAACAAATGAAATATTGTGATGGTGTGTTCCAGAATTTGAAAGCGCTAGTATCCCCATTGAGGCACATGGAGGAGTGACAAGAGGAAACTACGCAGGAAAAGTGATCGTGTAGAAGATTTTGCGTGCTAGGTTATGGTGGCTGACATTACATAAGGATTCTAAGGCATATTGCAAGTCATGCGATGCTTGCGAGATGACAGGAAAGCCTTCGCGAAGAGATTAATTGCCTTTAAATCCTCAGGTTTCATTGTAGGTATTTGATAAATGGGTCATTCACTTCATAGTTCCAATACAACCATCAGGTAAGAAGATGGGTGCGCAGTATATCATTATTGCAACAGAGTACTTAACCAGATGGATGGAAGCGCATCCAGTAAAGGATTGTAGAGCTGCTACCAACAGAATTTTTTTGTTTGAATATGTCTTAACGTGGTTTGGATGCCCTAAGATATTGATGAGTGATAGGGGTACACATTTCTTGAACGAGACGATCAACAAAATGCTTGAAGAATTCTAGGTATACCAACAAAATAGCACACCCTATCACCCATAGGTAAATGGAATGGTGGAAGCATTTAACAAGATCTTGGAGAATGCATTGAAAAAGGTCTGCAACGCGTAGAGGAATGACTGGGATATGTGCGTACCAGCAGTGCTAGGGGCATATAGGACGACCTGTAAGAAGTTGACATAATAAACACCATTTAGGTTGGTCTATGGGATTGAAGCGGTGATGCCAATGGAGTATATTGTCCCAAGTCTATGTATTGCAGCTTTGACAGAGATGGTGGATCGTGAGACCTTGGAGGAACATCTCGCGTAGTTGATGGAGTTAGACGAGGGCTGATTTCTTATAGGATTTCACTAGCAAGTACAAAAGGAACGCGAGAAAGCATGGCATGATAGGCATATTAAGTTGCACACTTTCAAGGTGGATGATTTAGTGCTACTATATGACAGCAAGTTCACAAAATTTCCAGGGAAATTTCAAATGCACTGGTTGGGGCCATATGTTGTTAAGGAGATCACGGATGGTGGCGCAGTTCAGCTTGTGAAGTTGAATGGGGAGCCATTCCCTGGAAAAGTGAATGGAAGTAGGCTGAAGTTGTATACAGGGGATCCTGCCCCTGCATAATGACTACATGGTAGTAGGACAGTCTTAGTCATCTAGGCAGCTGTAAGGGATTGAGGGACTATAAATTACGCTGCCCGAAGAGGAGAAAAACATAACAGGGAAGTTGCGTAATGGAAGAAAGGAGTACAACAAGTGAAGCTACGCTGGATGAGTTATGCCATGGAGGATGGTACCCTGCAGATGGGCCTAAAAGTAGCCGTTGGAGTCACTATTGATGATTTGATGGTAGAATTCTTGTTGAGAGGAGCGGGTAGGTGCCATTTATGGTGAGAATCTTCGGAGATCTTCCGCCAAAGACAAATTTATGATCAAAAAATGGAGGGAATAGTCAGATTTAGATTCAAAACCTCCTATAAATTGGGCATGTTGGTTCGCCAAAGAACACTTTTCATTCTAAGAATTATATGTGAACCTTACTGGTTTAAGTTTATGAAGCGTTAAGAAGCCCATGAACTTTTCTTTGAACGAATGTCTACTCTGGGTAGTTCGGAAGCCGTTGTTTCTCAAGTGGAAGGCCCTGAAGTTGTATCTATGGAATTTGCACACGTTGTGCCTATGGCACTGAGGTTTCCTAGGCTGAAGCAATCAGTTGCTAAGGAGAAGCAGAAGAAATCTATACCAGTGAGGCATTCATCGAGGAAGAACCCGGAGGTTCGGTAGAAAGAGAAGAAGGATAAGCAACCGAAGAAAATCATGAACCTGGAGGAAGAAGAATTATGTGATGGAGTGGAGGAATTAGATTTTGAGGAGGGAGAGACTCTCACACGTCTCCTAGGGTACATCCCTTCATGGAAAGGGAAGAAAAAAGTAAGAAAATACTTAGATTCTGGAAAATTTATGGTCTCAATGTCACTGTTACTAGAACAGGTCATATTTGAAGGCGCGTCTTAGCGCGCATTCTGGTGCTGAAGCTGGAGGATTGGGATATCATGGACCACGAGATATTCCATCACTTAGCCACTAAAAAATACATGTTGAAGATCTATTACAAAGAAACTGGGGTTACGCGATTGGAACCCATAAAATGGGTCAAATGTGTTGAGCAGGTCGCATTGCTGCACATGCTTTGTGTACCACACTTTCACAGGTCAATTATCAACACTATGTGTGTGCGCTAGCTACTCACATTAGTGTATGATGGGTGTTTATGGCTTGGTGAACCCATCCCTATCACAGATATGCTTATCCATAGGATTACAAAGCTTCCTTATAAAGGGGTGGACCTTGCCAAGGAATTTGGAGGGAAAAGTGGAGAATAGGAGATGGCACATAAGATGAAATTTGAATTTGGATGGATCAAGAAGTCACATGGATATTATATTCGCTACATTCAAGACTAGGCATTGCAGTTTTCTACCCAAATATTAGCATGGAAGATTATGAGGAAATGTCACGTGGATGAATTTCTTGTGCCAGTTGTGTCGTTGGCTGCTCAGTGCGCAAAGGGAGTACAATATAATTGGGCACAATATTTATGTATGGAATTCCTCGTGAACTACTGGGAAGAAAAGGAGGACAGTAAGCCCTTTCATTATGCTTAGTTCTTGTTGCTACTTGTGTTAGTAGCATGGTGCCTACTGGAGGATGGTCAATTTTCCCCGCAGGAATAAAATTTACCAAAGGCAGCGAAGTTCACTTCGCTATGGTCAAAAAAGGATCTGGAAAGGATCAAGGAGTTCAAGATTTTTTGGATATTAGTTGAAATGGATCTCTACACAATATTCAGTCAGCAACCAAGGTTGTCTCCAACCTTGTTCAAGTAGTTGAGGGTGTTTGCAGAGTTTAAGGCCGATTTCCATAATGTATCAATCAGGGCGAGGAAGGACCTTAAACATATATGGCACAAGCTTCCATACTTAGTCTCAGAAACAGATGTCTAGGAAATTATAGGAAGTTGGCATGTGCATTGGCTGAGCAGAGAAAGAAAGAAGTTTCTGCTAAGACAATTGCTGAAAAAGAGCATGTTCTGAAAGAGCGTGATGAGACAGAGTGAAATCACATAGAGGAAGTCAAAGCATCGGCTTCCCAACATATCGAAGAGCAGGAACTGTTAGAGCAGGGCAGAGATGGTGGAGAGGAGCAGACCACTCCCTTCACATTGAAGAAGCACAGTAAGGAGACAACTACCAGGCCATGAAAGAAGCACAAATATGATAAACAAGCACTCATTGACCCGATGATCCTCACAGAAGGGGATCTAGATGAGATTGGGGTCAAAGTAAGAGACACCACAATAGATTTGTGCCAGAAATTTGAACAGCAGTACATGCAAACACTAGGGAGAGTCCAAAAGGATCTGCATGAGCTGCAGATCCAAATAGGCCGAATTCAAGCGAGCTTTGGGAAAGCAAGCGGGGTGCAAGCGAGCCCGGTGCAAAGGAGAGAGAAGGTTTTGGAGATGGCACAAAGTCTAGACCTCATAGTCATATCCTTACCAGAAGGATTAGTTCGCGTGAAATCAGAGGAATACCATGCTTTGTTGAGCATAATCAAATACATTGGGGTGAACCTAGTCACATTACCACTTCAGATTCTCGATGTGCTACATTAAGGGGTTTCATACGAGCTTAGGATCATAGATAAGCACGCACTTGGATTAATCAATGAATTCAAGGTAAACAACGAGCAAATGTTCGCCGAGAAGGCTCAGAATCTGAAAGAAAAGGAAGAGATAGAAGCATGAAGTCAGAGCCTGGAAATAGCAATAACGTAGGCGTGTAATTTAGTTCCAGAGTTAAACATTCCGGAGGATGCCACAACTCCAGCAAAAATTATGAAATTGGCTACTATGGTCTTCGTGTCCAAGGATGAGATAGGCAAAGTCACGTTTGACTTCCAAATGAAGATCTCAGAGCTACAGCTGAACTTACAGCCAACCACTCTGTTAGAGGTCCGGGAGCAGTGTGGAGTAGCTATCAAGAAAAGCATGGGCACTTTGGATACAACAGCCATAGATTGCATGATGATATTTGATCAGGCCATGGAGCTATGGATGACTCTACAGGAGGACCCAAGCCTACAGAAACTTATCACAGATATCCGGGAGACACAAAAAATATTTTATGAAGTCAGGGCGATTACGTGCACGTTGGCACCAGTCCAACGCCCCACTTGATTGCAGGAAGGAAAACAGCTGCAATCACAAATTGAAGAGCTACAAAGGAAATAGGCCCTTCTCAAGGCCAGAATATAGCCATGGATAGAGGAAGCTAGTCAGCTTACTTTGTCCACTTAGGAAAAGTTAAAAACACTTTAGCAGACACAAAGAATGATGCACCTAGCAGTAGAATGCCTGACGACAGAAAAGCTGGTAGAGGAAGTGCAGCAGGTTGCGGTACAGGGTTTTGTTGACATAGTAGCATTGTAGGTCAATTTTAGTGACCTCCGGAAAAAGATCGAGGCACCAGTAGAGTGACTCGAGGGCGAGTCACCATATTTGTGTTGGGGGCCTGTTGGGATAGGGTCCCTACAGTAAATTTTGGGTTAGTTTAACCAACTTTTGAGTAGAATTTTGTAAAGAATGTAAAGTCTCTGCAAAATCTGGAAGCGGAGCATGCAGCTAAGTAGGAGTCAAAGGAGCTTTAGCCCCTTGTACAGGTAAGTGATAGGTCAGTTTTGATACTCACCCATAGATCATGGTCCATGGTATTGTAATAGAAAGGCTATAAATATTTGAGTCATAGCGAGTCTAGAGATGAAAACTAAGATAGAAGATTATTATTTTGGGCAAGTGCTAAGGCAGGAAAGCTTTGTTCTTGTACTTATGAAAAAGGGGAAGGCTCTTCTAGCTGAGTGTGCAGAGACCTTGGCAAGTCTGTAGCTGAGTACACGGTCCCTTGCAGCTGGGTGCGCAAGGTGGAAGAGTCTGTAATTTGAACACTGAATCTAATCAAGACTAATTTTGGAATAAATATCTTTCCTCTATGTCTTATTCTTCCTTCTCTTCAAATTATGCATTATGTCTTAATGATCTGTTTTCTATGGAATAAAGTGTAATTGTTGTGCAAATCTATTGAATCTTTAATATTTATGCATAAACTAAGTAATAATCTATTTTCACGAAGGTAATGGGTAAATCTGTTATGATAACTATTTGAATCAGGTAGATCTGCACGAAGGTAGATCTAGGGTTAGTATTTACTATGTGAAAGTTGTCAGTCTGCTTCTTTTAGGTCTGTAAAGTCTGATCACAGACCTTCGTGAAGGTTTGAGGGCTATTTTCATATAGTTGCAGTAGCGGACCATAGGAAGACAGAGATCTGTGCAAAGGAAGATCTAAGCTACAAGGGCTTCATGTTACCTATCACACAGTCTCTGGATGCAGAAACCTGGTTCTAGCATCCCCCAATACTGCTTCGGGTGAGACTGCAGCCTGCGTTATTCTAGTTGTTTCTGAAAGGGTCAGTAGTTAGGGTTTTGTTGGTTGGCGCAAACAACTCTGAACCTGGGTCAGGCCCCCTTAAGCTAACATTTATCAGCCCCAAAGATATGTGAATCCATGCTAAGTTGATTCTTTTAAGGAGGGTGGGTTGTGAAGGGCACCATAAATCCAACGTAAAAACCAATGTTATTCTCATTCCCTAAGGCCAAATTATTTGTGGATCATTAAATTGAGATATTAATGGATTGAAAAGTAGATAATAATAAGGTATTGTTATAATAATTTAAATGTTGGTATGGATAACTCAATACTCTACATTGGTTGAATAAATCATAGTTAAGTTATACTGATCCAAATATATCCCTAAGGAAGAAAATCCTCCTCATGGATGTGATACAAGTATGAACTATGAACATATAGCCTCAAAGCTCACGATCTCATGAAAGTTTGGTCCATGATACTACAACTTGTCATAATTTGTAGTTAGGAGAGGGCTCTTGTTAAGTAGAACATGACTAATATTGTTAAATAAACCCTCCCTGCATGTTGGGCCTCAGCCTCTTAAGGACATTGAAAATTTTAGGTATGTGATGTAGGTGGTATGAGAGCTTATTGTTATGCTAGCAAAGATAAAAATTTGGTACCTGATTAATTAGGGACTAAGGGACTGGGTATTCTATGTAATAGCCCAAAATAAACATGTAATTAATCAAGTAATTTATATTTAACATGCAGTTATCAACTAATTAACATCAAAGTTCAAACCTATGAGTAGGAACACTTACTTGTGATTTCAGTTGAAGTCGGATAATCTGCAACAAGGTTTTGGGGACGACTCTCCACCCAACCGTAGGCTCAATTGTGCAAGGTCTTGCTACAATTGGCCACCCCCGAGCCCTCAATCAACGTACTACTGCCAGGGAATCCTTTGTCTTAGAACACTATTCTCCCAAGAGAATGAATGATAAAATCTTGGAATGATGGAATGCCTCCCATCTTCCTCACCATCTAATAAATAGAGCAAACATTGGAAGGGGAACCACATGCACACACTCCATGTGTCTACATGCAACTTTATTGCTTTCTTGTTTTATTTCTTTTTGATAGCTTTACTGATTTTTTTACTGTTTTCTTGTTTTATTTCTATTTATATTTATTTAGAGCTTTAGTATGGTTATTTATTATTTATTTTCTTGTATTTTTTATATTATTTATTATTTTTATTATTTATTATTTATTATTAAGGAATTTATTACTTATTATTAAGCGACATTACATACTCTCCCACTTTAAGAGACTTCATCCCGAAGTTAAGTTGAATTATTTTTGTTATTACTCTTATTATCTATTATTTATTATCTTTATTATTTATTACTTCATGTTCGCCCAACACCCTCTGCTGAACTAGTATAACTAGCAGGCATTGAAAGTTTTCACAACAATCGGGAAATCTCAAGGAATCTTTGTCCTTTTTCCCACTTTCGGAGCTAGGAATAAGCCTCCCCTAGTCTGTATCCTAGTCCAAGGCGGGCCCCAAGGTTCGCGCCTGACTCAGACCTCATCTGCCCCAAGGCAGGTATCCGGTATCGTACTCAATGACTCCAGTGTTACAGGGAAAAGTGTCTACACAGAACTGCTTATCCCACTAAGGTGTGATAGCTACCTTAGAAACAAACAAAGTAAAGCTACTTTCGTTTTTCCTTTATGAAGTATAGATAAGAGAAAAACAAAGAAGACCAACCTTTGTCTTGCGCTAATCTCCTAGTTCGATTCCTCTCTCTCTTGATAGTCTTTCGCTACTTGTTCCCTTGCACGCCCAACTTCACAAATTACCTGTAAGATCACAGTAGCATAGCACTATACAAGAACATGGATCTATAATCATAAACAATCTAGGATCAGATGTAAATTGACCATACAAATGCAGCGAACATGAATGACACAAGAGTATGGAGGAAAACTGGAATAGCTTTTATTGATAAACAAGAAAGAGCCAAGGGGAGTTACAACCAGTTGTTCTAACCCAACATCATCCTCTAAGCAAATAAGCCCCTCTTCACCTCATACAAAGCTTAGATCACCCAACAATTTGATGTTGTCTCAAGAAACCAACAACAATTCCTTACAATATGCAAAATTCCAGCCTCTGGATCTCTGGGATGAGGGATCCATATATAGATATCTGTAAGGGAGATGAGTCAGCTTGTGATTTGATTAGTGTCTTCCCTATGATAGTTCTTGCTTCCACTTGGAGATTGATGATCTCTTACTCATCCTTGGTCGAATTCAGAGAGGCAAGTGTCACAGGAGAAGTTTCTGGAAGTTTCCATGCCTCTCCACCTTGCGGAATGACACTGCCATTTGTCACTTCTTGCCCATCGCACCCCATAGAAGGGCCTTTTGAAATGAAACGCACCCACACAGTGTGTTTAGGTGAGATGCAATGCACTTTGCCTGTGGGGCAGCTGAAATGATCCTGTTTTGACTAGCTCTGAGCAGTTTTTTATGGAGAACTTCTGGGAGAAGCTATAATCAGTTGACCTTGTTCCTTTAGGGGTTAGAACAATACCTTTAGGGACTTAGGAGCCCTTGGTTTATGGACATTTCATGCTTGGGGTTTTAGTGCCCAAAAATGTCTATAACAGTTGCCCCCTAAAGCATGAGGTTGTTAATCTTTTGATGTCGGGTGAAATGCTTTATTATGAGGATCCGAAGTTCTTTCAAGCTGGGAGGAGACCTGTAATAAGATACAATACAATACATTATCTTCATAATATTTTCATGACCTAGCTGAGGCGGGCATTCCCATGCTCAGCTTTATAAATTCATTTTCATGTACATAGGATAGACAATCGTTTGAGTGTAGACTGATGATTCTGGTAGAGCCATCATCCCTTTGATTGGATGATTATCTGTGTATATTTGATGTATTTATTTCCCTGAATATATATCGCAGCCCAGATGGATGAAAGTAGATCCGGGGTCTTCAATCTCATTCGATCTTCACTCGAAGTACAAGTCTATCCATGTGAGAGATGTTCCGGAGTCGAACACGGAAAGACATCGCCTGGTTACTAGCCAATGATGTAAGCTGTTAACAAGCGCGAGAGGAATCACCGAATGATAATGACCCTCAAGGTACTGCAGTACAATTCACGTGGTGTGAATAAAGGACTTGGCGTCGAACACCACGCAAAATCTTTCGGTCGAAGGCCATTGATGTAAACCTATCGCCGGAAGTGAGAAACTTGCCATTGAGGCATGCAAGCTTCAAAGTACTGGACGGGGTGTTCCTAGATCGACTTCTTGGATAATGAGCTGATGTCGACAAGAAGTGATCCGTCACAGGAGGGCCTTAATGAATCCCACATCAATGACATGGAACGGAGCAAATGATTTTAATAGAGGTCAAAACGATCTGATGACATATGGTTCAGGGTGGCGGTCATGAAAGAATGGAGTGTAAATGTATTGTAGCGGGTGAGACACAGGTGAATTCTCTGAATGACTTCTCTTGAACATATCGGCGACACTGACATGATGGATTGGTAGCATTACCCCAAATGTGGATGGTGTGATGGGACCATGGCGATGTGACTGGTGAATGAAACAACCCAACCCGACTTGGATGTGGAGTGAAAGTGTCATGTTCAAGAGCGACTTACTACCAACAAAGTTTCTTCAAGTTTTCTTCCCAATTTTCCCCAGTCATGGCTGGCCAGTACCTCTTTATTTTTGTCAAGCTTGAGGAGGATAACATATGCTTGTTCTATAACTTTCCCTTCAGGCAAACCCATCGCTATGTTTTAACGAGCCTAGCGATAGTGAAACTCGTTCTTGTCTGTTATGGACAAGTTTGTCGCTATTAAGTTTTAACGACTTTAACGACAAAGATAACTCGGTCCTTTTCAATTTTAGAGAGTCTGAAAAGGAAGGTAAAGGAAACTCAAAAATTCCTTTTTCGTCATCTAATCCCTTAAGTCTGAAAAAGTATAAAACAATACAGAAGGGATGAATTTTCGATACTTTTAATGAGCCGAACAAAACAAGCGCTCAATCTTTTTGTGTAATAATCCCTCATGTCCAAAAAGATTAAAATTTAGAGGATGGATAGCACTTCCGGTCCCTTTAATGAGCTGGAGAGGCCAATGGCTCGGAAATCTTTTCATATTTTACGAGTCAGTTGAAAAGAGCTTAAAGGAGACTCGTCTTTTGAGGAACGAGTGATAAAATTGGGTAGCAGCTGATTCCAGGTAAGGTTTGGAATGTTCCAATCACGGCAGTGTTACAAGGATGGCTAGTGAGATCACTCTTCACAGCTGTTCCTCAAAAGGGGTAAACAATCAAATGGAGGTGAATGATCGGCCAATCCAGAGTGAAGGTGATGATGAGAACACGACCAAGGCTTTCAAAGGCTGAAGTACTACATTCACGATGGTTGTTTACCGGGAAATAGTTCATTTTTTAATGAGCTTAAATGCGGGGGGAAACATTTGCTCATGTCTTATGTTTATTTTTTAACGAGCTTGAACTATGCGCTAAAACTACTCGATTAATCCAGTCGTATAATAAGAATGTCCCATTTAAAAACGGCAATTTTTAGAGTTTTGCCCCACATCCTTTCTTTATGCAAGTTAGGAAACGACCAATCCTACGAGTTTAAAGGGTTAGAGGACCTACAAATTTAAAAAAATAAATAGTCGCTCTTCGCTTGCATGCCAAAAGGTTTGCATGCCCCCAGGTATAAAATAAAGTTTCAAGGCCACCTTTTGTTCTACCGACAAAAAATTTGTTTTATCAGGAAAGGTAATCCTCTTTCAGGTTACCAAAGATTGTTCTATTCACAACACAAACAAAACATTTCTTTGGCGATGTCTACCGAAATAGAAAAAGGTGAGACAATCCACTCACATAACTTTGACGAGAGAATCTTGTTCCAGTCTAACCCCCTCTTCCAATCATGGGCGGGAGTACAGTCTAGTCATATATCTCTCACAGAAACCTATCCTATACCCGAGGTTTTCCTACCGGAGCAGACCAGGGTGCATGCCCCCTGGGTTTCAGTCATGTCCCCCGAATCACTCACGCTCATCAGGTGGACAGACTGGGGATTGATGATACATTCCTTGTGTGAAAAGACCATTCAGGGATGGTATATGACTATTTTCTATGCGTGATCTGGGAAATGAAAGCTGGTCTACGAGCTTGACCACTTTTCCTTCGTGCGGAAAACACATTACTCTATAGAGTGATGAGACAATGGCTCCCATGCAATAAATATAGTCTCGTCCAAGGAGTAGATTATAATCTAAGGGTCCTTGAACTACTATTACATTCATGTGAACGGTTTTCCCTCTCAGTGTTATGGGCACATTGGGAAGGATCCCTAACGGTCGACTGGTTCCTTTGTCAAAGCCTGTTAGATTTCTCATCTCAGGCAAAAGCCATGGCGAACCAAGCGCTTTCCAAGCGGTCGAGGAAAGGATACTCACAGAAGCCCCTTCATTTATGATGGTACCAGCCATAACCATTCTATATACTTGAGCAATAATTCGGAATGGTACACTAGCTGGTAAATGGGGTCTGCCTAGTTGATTCCAATCGAAGGAGACAACTAGGTTGCTTGGGGGTGGGACCGTATAGACGGCCGGGTACGACTCTAACGAATTTCCTTCCTGCGGTAAAGAAATGGATAAATTTCCCCCATGTTCATCGGAGTCTGTGCTTACAAAAAGAATTTTGACGGTGTCATCCCTATTCTCTTCTGTGACTGTATCATCTGAAGATGGAACCTCTGAAGGCAAGACCTGGTCAACTGCCACCTTGACCTTTTGAATTTCGTCTGGTATGTGTTCAGATGGTTTGTCTTCAATGATAGATGCTTCGGCAGACCACCTAGGCGGGTCAGTCGGCTTTTCAACTAGTGACAGACTCGGCAAGAGTTTTTTATATCTAGGAGGAAGTCGTAACGGTGAAACCGGACGATCGTCCAAAACTCTTTTAGCCTCGTCTAAGAAGGAACAACAGTGGACGGCATGGTCGCCTTCGCACAGTTTACAAGGAAATCTGTATTTTCCTTTTTGTCCTGGGGCTTCACTTTCACTAGTCGATGGTGTGTTTTCAACATGATCATTAGAGGTTAACGACACCGGGTTGTGAAAGTGAGGAGACCAATCCCTTAAGATATGAGGGATGCAGGGACAATCTCGATGATAGTGGTCTCCTTTGCAAATGACACATGGCGATTTAGGCCTGGTCGGTGCAGTGTGTGTATTTTCGCTAGACGACACTTGGTTGCCCCCTTTCGCTTTTGGCTCCTTCTTCTTCTTTTATTTCTTCTTCTTTTCCTTCTTCTTCTCAGGTACTTGATTTTTGGCTTTACCAGCCCCATCAAGTGAAGAGGAAGGAGGAAGAATTAGAGGGAGTAGAAGGTTGGTGGGTAACTCTGGATTCACCTAGTTGCTGACTTGATTATTCAGGAATTGCGGTGTTCTTAATGATAGAGGTTGAGAAGAACCATACGGGCAAGCCGATTGTCAATCCTGGAAGCGACAATGTGGCCATATGGGGTGCACCAACATCTCCCCAAGAGGAGAAGGGACTAGGATTTCCTCCAAGGGGAATTCCTTGGTTGGTGGGTTCCATTTTCTCAACCTAAGATCAACGTAGGAAAGGGTGATGATTATTCCGTTTAAAATAAATTTTAGACGCTTTGACACAACTTGTTTTTTCAATTTTTCAGAGTCAAGAAAAAACAAAAGAGGACTCTAGTCGCCTTCGATTTTTAATGAGCCTGAAGTGACAAGTGCTCAGATGGACCTTTTCCGTTAAGGAGTCTGAAAAGGAACGAAAGGGACTGCTATGGAAATCTAGGTAGAGGGATTACCAAACCAATTGCAAAACTGCAGAATACTTTTTACGGTACAGCAGTCAATCTTCCCGAATGTTGTGTTCAGTGCATTGTGATCGATAGGGTGGCAGACACGGCTTCCTATGGATAAAGGATTAAGCCTATTGTGGTCTCCTAAAATATACTCGACGGTACGTGGGAGCACAAGTCCGTACTGTCACTTATCGTCTCAAAGTTGAGGAATCACCCAACCATCAGTGAGAACAATAGTTACCAAGATTTACGACGCCGGAATACGTCTCTAGCCTAGAATTCTAAATGTTGTGCGTTAGGTTCCAAAGCGTTGTTAGATTCATTGAATTTATTTTATAGTTGATCTTGTTTATGAAGTTTGCCTTTCGGGTTCACCACGAGATGTAGATGTGTAATTCCTAAAATGAAATCTAAGATGATAAACAGTCTTTTATCTTCTTTGTGCAATGAAAATCCTAGCTACTAGGGAAAGAGAGACAATATTCTTTCACAAAGAGCAAAGAGCACACTCTAAATGTACTTTCCTAAATCAAACCAATCAGACAGTCTAAATGCAAATGCACATGCATGTATTTGTTTTCGACTTTCTTAGTATGTAAATGGTAAAAAGAAAGTTGATGCACAAATCTGAATTACTTTTCAAGCGACAGTTACCAGCAAGTTCCTTTTCGAAATCAAAAATGGAGGCAATCACAACACCTTACGATTTGGAAATGAATACTTGTTTCCGACACTAGAAAAATTACAAATTCAGGCCAAATACAGTAGTAACAGGATAATCGACTATCTACAGCAATCAAACTCTTTCCTATGCCAAAAAATGACACTTGCGACGCTTTCAAACCAAAGGACGATAGTACGATTACGTTACTTTTGCAAAGGAGAACTGAAAATCACCCAACAAACACACAAAAACATTTACAGTTCTTTTGTACAAAGGAGGTGGAATAACAACAAAGAAAAGGGGTCTCAAACAGAGATATACTGATCACAGGCAACAAAATTCATGAATAGAACTGGAAAGAATGAACTACAGAAACCAAAATTGAACAATGCCTAGTCTGATCAGCGCACCCGTAACACAGGGAATTTGAAATGCAATGCACCTACTACACTTGAGAAGTGTGCTGAATTTCAGATTCTCAGAATAGTACCTGCGTTGGGTCAGAGACGAGACTTTTCTTAGGTTCCGGGTCACAGTTTGCAGTTCAGTTCATGGGTTTTGGCCGAGCAAACGGTAATCAGTAATGCAACAATCAGGGGTAGATCTAAGGAGGATCTAAGAGCTATCACAAAGGGCAATCAGAGAGTTTGTAAATCAGTTGTTTAATTTATAAACAAATCTCGGAGATTGACTGAAGCAGCATTTATCTACTTTTCATTTTCATAGCAAATGTAGTTCGAAAGCTACCTGGCTCCACTTCAGGCTCCATCTGTAAGTTTATAAAATAGACAACAAGGAAGATAAACAAACAAACTAATTCGTCCCCAGTGGAGTCGCCATTTTGTTACAGGGAAAAGTGTCTACACAGAACTGCTTATCCCACTAAGGTGTGATAGCTACCTTAAAAACAAACAAAGTAAAGCTACTTTCGTTTTTCCTTTATGAAGTATAAATAAGAGAAGAACAAAGAAGACCAACCTCTGTCTTGCGCTAATCTCCTAGTTCGATTCCTCTCTCTCTTGATAGTATTTCGCTACTTGTTCCCTTGCGTGCCCAGCTTCACAAAGTACCTGTAAGATCACAATAGCATAGCACTATACAAGAACATGGATCTATAATCATAAACAATCTAGGATCATATGTAAATTAACCATACAAATGGAGCGAACATGAATGACACAAGAGTATGGAGGAAAACTTGAATAGCTTTTATTGATAAACAAGAAAGAGCCAAGGGGAGTTACAACCAGTTGTTCTGACCCAACATCATCCTCTTAGCAAAGAAGCCCCTCTTCACCTCATACAAAGCTTAGATCACCCAACAATCTGATGTTGTCTCAAGAAACCGACAACAATTCCTTACAATATGCAAAATTCCAGCCTCTGGATCTCTGGGATGAGGGATCCATATATAGATATCTGTAAGGGAGATGAGTCAGCTTGTGATTTGATTAGTTTCTTCCCTCTGATAGTTCTTGCTTCCACTTGGAGATTGATGATCTCTTACTCATCCTTGGTCGAATTCAGAGAGGCAAGTGTCACAGGAGAAGTTTTTGGAAGTTTCCATGCCTCTCCACCTTGTGGAACGACACTCCCATTTGTCACTTCTCACCCATCGCACCCCATAGAAGGGATTTTTGAAATGCAACGCACCCACACAGTGTGTTTAGGTGAGATGCAACGCACTTTGCCTATGGGGCAGCTGAAATGTTTTGACCAGTTTTTTATGGAGAACTTCTGGGAGAAGCTGTAATCAATTGACCTTGTTCCTTTAGGGGTTAGAACAACACCTTTAGGGACTTAGGAGCCCTTGGTTTATGGACATTTCATGCTTGGGGTTGTAGTGCCCAAAAATGTCTATAACATCCAGGCATCTTGCAAGGCTAGCCCACTCCCTCCACAACTACTAAGGTGTACATCCCCAGGCATCGAAGTCCTTACACCCCCACCAGACTTTGGCATCCTAATCTAATAACAGGCACCTAGCCTAGCACATCAGGCACTTGGCCTCCTCAAGATGGTAGCATAGCCCTTCAAGAGCTATCCATCAAGAGCTACACAAGACAAAGGAACCACTGGCATATGTAGTGTTGATTGAGTTTGTCCCCAGCCCATATGGTGTTACTTATTCTCCCTTGCACATATAGGCTCGCACGAGATCATCAAATAAACCGAACCTCACAGCCCATTTGTGGAGTCCTGTCAATCATCACACCTCAACATGCAACAAATGCATTAGCTATATCATCACAGTATCATAGAAAATAATCCACATGCCAAGTCTTGTATGTCATCAGGAGAACATTCATCATTGTTAATCGTAAAATAACGAACTGCGTGCTTATGCATGTCATAAATTTGTATGCAACTATTACATACCTCATGAAATACCATCATAAGTTATAACATCAATATATTTGCATCAAAGATATATCATGACTTCACATAATAAATGAACCACATGTCAATAAACCTTATATTATAGCATCATATTTCCTATGCCACATTATGCATATCATATCCATCATGAGTATTCAACATTAAATACCTATCATCACGTAGTAAATGAATATGTCAATATACCTTGACATAACATCATAATACCTAATCACATCATTACCATCGTAAGGATACATCATCACTATAAGAACCACATGTGCATCATTATCCTCCTACCATTATATCACGAAACCTCATATTATACTCAACATCATATCAGTCAATTAAACTAAACTGAAATCATAGTGTACGATTTAGATGTATCTTGATTTAGATGCTGCATAAAAAAGTATCGGTCTTAGCTAAGTAAGCACTTCTAATTAGTTCACCATACATTTTAATCAAGTAAATAAGGAAAGTCATTAAAAATAACATCTGCATCTTCCCAGGTAGCTGACCCTGGGCTATATTGGTCCCACTGGACCTTGACTTGCTCAAACTCACGATTCCTGAGTCAACGAATCCAACAGTCCAGTATACAGAATGATTTGACCTGAAGGACTCCTTCCTCAGAAACCTGCAATTTTTCAAATTTCAAAACATGGGATGGGTCAGTTACATATTTTCTAAGCATAGAAACATGAAACACATTATGCATCCTTCTTAGATGGAATGGAAACTCGAGCTTATAAGCAACTGGTCCAATCCTCTCTAGGGTTGTGAATGGTCCAACAAATCTAGGGGTAACTTTGTTCCCTTACCAATCCTAAAGGGACTTTTAAAGGGTTTGATTCTAGTAAAAACTTGGCTTCCTTACTTAAAGTTTCTATCAACTCTCTTTGCATCAGCATAACTTTTTTGGCGATCCCTGGATTATTTTAGTCTCTTCTTAATTGTGGTCGATTGTTCTTCCATTTCTTGGAGCATTTCAGGTCCCAACATGACTTGATCCTGTAATCGATCCCAACTTAATGGATTATGACATGGTCTTCCATACAATATTTCGAAGGGAGATGCCTGTATTGAACTGTGATAACTATTGTTGTATGCAAATTCCACTAAGGGAAGGTATTTCTCCCATTGGTTTTTTTGATCCATGACATACATTCTTAGCATGTCCTCTAACACTCGATTTACTCTTTCTGTTTTCCCATCTGTCTCTGGGTGATATGCTGTACTGAAATTTAGTTGTGTTCCCATAGATTGTAATAGGATTTTCCAAAATCTGGAAGTAAAATGTGCATCTCTGTCAGATATTATCTTTCGGGGCACTCCATGAAGGCGAATTATTTATTTTAGGAAAATTTGAGTGATAGTTGATGCTTCAAAGGTGGTCTTAACTGTAATGAAGTGAGAACTCTTAGTTAATTTATCAACAACAACCATAATGTAGTCATGTCTTTGGAATGTCATAGGTAAGCCTCCAACAAAATCCATTGAAACAACTTCCCACTTAATTTCTGGTATATCATGGGGTTGTAAAAGACCTGCCGGGTGACAAAGTTCAGCTTTAACCTATTGACATTCTAAACATTAGGCCACAAAATTTGTTATATCCTTTTTCATCCCTGTCCAAAAAAATAGTTGTTTTAAGTCCGCTTACATTTTTTGGACTCCTGGATGTGCAGCATATGGAGCTTGGTGGGCTTCCTTCATTATTAATTTTTGAAGTTCATCCTCATCTAGGACATAAATACTACCCTTATATCGTAGCAATCCATGATTTTCTGAAGTGTATCCTTCCCACTTGGTTGCCACAGATACCTCTTCTTCTAAGGAAAATTTTATTTGTTGGTATTACTGGTCTGCTACTAGGTGGTTTAGAATCTGGCTTCTCAAGTCTATCTTTAATGATGATATTGAATGAAGTCTAGGTCTCCTGCTTAAAGCATCTACAACTTTATTCTCTTTTCCCTTGATGTAGGATATCTTGAAATCATAACCACTAAATAGCTCACTCCAGCATTGTTGTTGAGAATTAAGGTCCTTTTTTGTGAAGATATACTCAAGACTTTTATGATATATTCTTAATTCAAATTGACACCCCATCAGATAATGTCTCCATAGTCTCAAGGCCATCACAACTACCGCTAACTCCAGATCATGAGTAGCATAATTGATTTCGTGGGTCTTGAGTTTACGTGGAGCATAAGCGATAACCCCTTCATCTTGCATCAAGACTGCACCTAATCCTTCTCCTGATGCATCCGTGCATACACGAAAGTCCTTGTCCATGTCGGGTACCTTTAATATTGGAGCAGTTGTTAGTCAATGTTTTAGCTCATTAAATGCTTTCTCACACTCACTTTTCCATTCAAACTTAATCCCTTTCCTTTGGAGGTGGGTGATAGGATTAGATATCTGTGAGAACCTTTCTACAAATATTCGATAATAGCCTGCCAACCCCATAAAGTTGCATACTTCCTTGACATTCCGAGGAGTAGGCCAAGTCATTATAGTTTCAATCTTACTATAATCTACAACAATGCCTTTCCCACTAATGGTATGGCCTGGATATTGAATTTATTTCTCAAAGAAGGAGCATTTAGTAAGTTTACCATATAGCTTATGTTCCCTAAGGCATTGAAGTACCAATCTCAAGTGTTCTAGATGCTTCTTCTCATTGCGGGAATAAATGAGGATGTCATCCAAGAACACTTGAACAAAGCGGTCCAGATATTTTCGGAAGACACTATTCATCAAGTTCATGAAGGTTGTCGGGGCATTAGTCAAACCAAATGGCATAACAATAAACTCATAGTGTCCATATCGCATTCTGAATGTCGTCTTAGGTATGTCTTCCTCCTTGATTCTTAGTTGATGATAACCTGACCGTAAGTCTATCTTGGAAAATATTGAAGCTCCTTTTAGCTGGTCAAGGATTTCATCTATTCGAGGCATGGGGTACCTGTTCCAAATGGTGGCTTTGTTTAGATCTCAGTAATCAATACATAACCTAAGAGTTCCATCCTTCTTCTTTACAAAGATCACTAGTGCACCCCAAGGTGACACACTGGGTTGGATAAAACCTTGATCAAGAAGTTCTTTAAGTTGTATACTCAACTCATTAAGCTTTGGGACAGTCATTCGATAAGGTGTTTTGGATATGGTTTCTATTTCTGGTTTCAAATTTATGGAGAAATCGATTTCTCGAATTGGCGGCAAACCTGGTAGCTCTTGATGGAATACATCTGCAAATTTATAAAGTAGTGGGTGCAACTTATATGAGGACTTCTCGTCAGTATGAACCATCTCTACCGTATAAATCTTGCACCCTTTCCTCATACACTTATTTACTTTCTTGGCTGATATGAGGCACAACGTAACATCACATTTAATGCCTTTTATTACTTTGGTTTCTCCTTGGTCATTTTTTAAGAGAAATATCTTATTATAGCAATCCAGTATAGCTTGATGAGATTCAAGCCAATCCATTCCTACAATTAAGTCACAAGTCCCTAGAGTTGTGCTATACAAGTTCATCTTGGTGTCACATCCCCCAATGTTAACACTTCCTTCTCTTACCATTGACCCTACTGATTGCTGAGAGCCTGATGCCATTTCTACGATTCTAAAGTTACTTTTCTCATGAGCTGTCAATCCACATCTAAGTATTGTTGAAGGAGAAATAAAACTATCAGTGGCACCTGAATCAATTAACATAGATAGAGGGATATTGTTTATCATACCTGCAGGCTCCACTATTGTGGCTTGGTGCTCAGCCTAGTGATGGTTTGTGGCTGCATGAATTTGGTGTGGGTTTTGTGGTCTTCCTCCTCTTGCTTTGTGTCCCTGTTGTTTAATCCCAGTTTGATACCTTGGACAATCCCTTCTATAATGTGGACCTCTACATTGCCAACATTCTACTTGTTCCTGATTCTTATGTTGTACCAATCCTTGGCCACCAAATCCTCTATCCCCACCATTCAAGTAGGGCTGACCCTTACGTCCTCCTGGAGGCAGCCGAGAATTTGCACTAGCAATCCGAGAAACATTGTTTTGTCTTCCCTGGAATCTATATGGCTGCCCCCTGGTCTGTTAACCCTCCTTGTGGGTTGTTCCTTCCCTGTATTTTCATCAACCACCATTCGCTTTTTCAAATTTATCTTCCTCAGGACTTGTTTGGCTAAACCAGTGGTTGTTTCCATAGTGGTTGTTTTCCACATGGCGACTTTCACTTGGACCAAGGGATCGAGTCCATGCAAGAATCTTTCAGCTTGACGTTTATCATTAGCCATATAGTCCACATGATGGACCAACGCATAGAATTTAGCTTCATAGTCCTCGATAGATATACCATTCTATCGCACTTCATGGAAAGCGCCTACTTGTTGGTGTTTGTACTCCTTTGATAGGTACCTAGTTTGGAAGGCTTCCTCAAACATTTCCTAAGTGACTTGCACTGAGGTGACTTTCATCTTCATTTCTTCATTTACCCACCATATTAGAGCATCTCCTTTTAGTAGACTCATTGATATTTGGGACTTTTCCCTTGAAGTGTATGCCTTAAAACTAAGTGCTCTTTTGACATCAATTACCCATGCTTCTGCTTTTGAACCCCCTTCTTGACCTGTAAACTCTAGTAATTTGTATTTTTGGACTTCTTTCATAATATCAAGGGTTTTCTGTCCATATTTGGCATTGAATTGAGAATTTAGGTCTTGTCTCTATTTTTGTTCCAACTCCCTTCCTTTACCTTGATCATTTCCTTGATCTTGTTCTTGGCTTGAGACCCAATCCTTAAAGATATTTCTCATTTCCCCAAGGGAATGTAATATAGCTTGCTTAGCTGGGGTTCCTATCTCTGAAATGGCAGGAGGTGGGGTTTCCACCTCAAGGTTGCTTTGGGTTTGTCTTCTACGTTTAGGAGCCATGATCTCCCCTACAAAAGTTAACGAATTGACAACAGATCATTTACCATTAAGTCGTTAACCTGCATTTAAATTCCAGATTTTCTGTGAAAGGTGCATAAAGTTAGCGCATGCAAACCTAGAAGAAGGTGATAACTTTATTCATCTTAATTAAATAACATTGAATCAAGAAAACTCATCCAGAGATGTCAAACATCAAAACCCCATTTATTTTTCAAGAACCGTATACCTCCAATGGACATGCCGACGGCTCCTTTGTAATCTTCGAGCGAAACATTTTCAATGCATGTATTTCTACTGCATACGGTGAACAGGAAAAAGTGTCGGGAAAAAAAAATCCGAAGAAAACGTATGAGAGTAGAGAAATTCGGAAGTAGTCAAATATAACGGTAGAGAACCATTATTATATAGAATTGCCCTTCATGCACAATACCTTGGCAACGAAGCAATCTGGAAGAGTGTCAGATCATGACCTAAGATCTCAAAGATAAATCTAGTGACAAGTATCGCCTTCGCAAACATGCCATATTTCAACCAAACAATCTAGATCTTGGTCTTGGAATGGTTAATAGATATAATGGAATTGGGGTCAACAAAATAATGTATGCCCAGAACTTACTAAATATGTACATGATAAGATTTGCCGTGGAAATTACTCATAGGACTGACTTTAAAAATGAACACCATCAAAATATTACTATGCAGCCAGTATGCACTGACAGAAGTGTTAATACGGTCATAAAAGTTAATTAATGTAGAATAGTTTGTACTCGCTACTTTTATGAATAAAAAAAAATTACGTGTATAGCGAGGGTTTGTAGAACAAAAAGGGACATGCAGCCTCCCGAAAGTAACGATCCTGTGACTTTCAAAACAAGTCGAGTTAAAAACAAATCCCAACAAAACAATTTTTTTTTTTTAAGATGCCCATAGGCCCTAAGGGTTGAGCCTAAGCTCTGATAACATATGTAACAACCCAAAATAAACATGTAATTAATCAATTAATTTATATTCAACATGCAATTATCAACTAATTAACATCAAAGTTCAAAACTATGAGTAGGAACACTTACCTGTGATTTCAATTGAAGTCAGCTAATCTGCAACAAGGTTTTGGGGACGACTCTCCACCCAACCGTAGGCTCAATTGTGCAAGGTCTTGCTACAACTGGCCACCCCCGAGCCCTCAATCAACGTACTACTGCCAGGGAATCCTTTGTCTTAGAACACTATTCTCCCAAGAGAATGAATAATAGAATCTTGGAATGACGGAATGCCTCCCATCTTCCTCACCATATAATAAATAGAGCAAACATTGGAAGGGGAACCACATGCACACACTCCATGTGTCTACATGTAACTTTATTGCTTTCTTATTTTATTTCTTTTCGATAGCTTTACTAAAAAAAATTACTGTTTTCTTGTTTTATTTCTATTTAGATTTATTTAGAGCTTTAATATGGTTATTTATTATTTATTACTATTTTTATTTTTATTATTTTTTATTCATTGTTTATTATTTATTTTCTTGTATTTTTTTATATTATTTATTATTAATGAATTTATTATTTATTATTGTTTATTATTTATTATTTATTATTTATTATTAAGGGACATTACAGTCTACAATTGAATTCTTGTGGCCACTGCTTTTGTAATTAATTCTAATATTTTTTAGGCACTAACTCAAATTTGGTTTTACCACCTTTTAAAAGGAGGACCTTGGCTTTAGTTTAACTACTACATTATTTGCTATTAAATGCTAAGGTAGTGCAATTATATTGATCATGCTTCAAGCTTTAGAAGGAGAACTTTCCATATAGTAAATTTGGAATTCATGTGATGTAGAATGAAAAATTGAAAGACAAAGGGAAACTTGTCATCATTGTGAGATTTGAACTTTGCTACATAGAATAAAAACATTTTTTCCCAAATACCACTTAAGTTAGACTCACTTGATCCTCTTAAAAAATAATAAATGTTCAATATATTTATGTTAGTAACTTTATTTATTTATAATATATTAATAAGCTAAATAATATTAACGTGTATTTATATCTAATAAAGATTTAACAATGACTATTAAATTTAATAAAATTATTTATTATATTTAAATATGACTATTATTATTATTAATCAAAAGTTTCCATTTACTCAAAAAGTTAGGTTTTACAGTGTTGAGCTTCAAAAACCTACCAGCCTCACTCCAACTAGATTTCTTGGTTGGCAGGATGAGATAACAATACATGTCTATAAGGTGTTATCACAAAACTAGACCCTGATAGGCTGTTGATCAGGAAGACTTTGAGTAACTATTTCAAACCAATCTTTTGGCTGAGGCTTAGCCTCCTCAACCTGAGAGGGCTCTCTCACTAGGTTAAAGATTTTAATTTAAGGATTAGATGGCTAACTCTATGGAAAAATCAAACAAAAAGGTATAAATGGTTGAAATGCCAATCAACAAACATCCATTGGGCTATGGAGTCAAAATATGTTTCAATACAACAACAATATCAGCTTAACATGGAAGTCAGGGCATAAAGAGTCTTAATATATCAATAAAACAAAGACATAGTGCAAGGAACACAGTTTATAAACACATGAAGGAAGTTAGAGCATTATCAATGAATTCTAAGTAACATGTGTTCATACCACTGCAAGTAGATGAAAAAGGCCATGAGAAAATCAAACATTAAATCTCTCTCTGAATCCTGAGTAGTGTAGCCAAAATCTTTGTATTAACATGAAAACACACAATCTCTTACAATAACACAGTATGCTTGTTTCTTTTGAAAATTGCCAACCATGAGGCATTCCACCTCTTGTCCTTTATAGAATTATCATTAATATTGGATTCCCTGATCCAACATGAGGGGAATTCAAATTTCATAGCTTGACACCTATTCAAACCTAAATAGACTATTAATTACAAGTAGCAGTTATCTAACAGTCTTAGAGTCCTAATACAATTAGGAGTGCAAATCCTTATTATGATAGTAATAAATTAAACTAGGAATTAAATTCAATACTTGACAGCTGCTCCTCCTTAACTTCGACCTTGGTGATGTCCATAACCCTCTTGCTGGCCTTCAATAACTTCTTCCTTTATCTGTCCTAAAAACTAGGAAAATGTCCCCTGCAGTGTAGCCTTGGTCTTCAATGGTGTTCCTCGAATTTGCTGTTGACCAAACTAGCCCCTTTAATCATATAACATATGTTGAATTTGCCATAGAACCCTGCTCTTACACTTGTGCAAAAATTAAATTCCTTGAAGTTGCATGAAGAGAGTCAATCTGGATGTGCTATGGAATAAACTATTGTTTTTGTAGCGCAAAACTTTTTCCTTGCATATATCTTTCATTCCTTGAGTTTTTTCCTTTACTTGGGCTTTAAAACTTCTCAAATGACCTCCTCACATTCTCCAGTAGCATCCTTCTCCAAAAATAAGCCCTTATTTCCTTTGAATATTGACCAAAATGAACAAAACTGCACCTATAGTAGTTTCGTAGCACACTACGAAACCACTATGCATGTCACCTACAACAATTTCGTAGTGCGCTATGAAACTTCTGTGTGAATCAATTTACATAGTTTTTTCCAAAAACTTTCCTTCTAAGGATTCATCATAGCTATTTCATTATGTAAATATGCCACATATACTTGAAATCACCCATCCATGAAACATATTTAAAAAGTAATGTCTTTGTTTCAACCAAAATTGTTATTAGGTTTTCATCACTTACTTTCTTGTTCATTTGTGCTGAGGCTAACCTCCAGACTTTCTCAGCTGAATTTCAAGATCTTCAATTTGTCTTTTCATCACACTAATATTAGTTCTTAGTCTGTCATTGATCCATCTGATATATCTTGCTTCCTTGATTGCAGGGACAGTCCAGGTGAAGTATTGAGTGTCTCTGCTAACTACTTTAGGTTTTGAAACTTTTCCATCTTCCCACAGGGCCTTAATTCTTTTGAAATTGGCTTTTTCAATTGCATGTTTCCTTGCCCTTTTCTTAAGTTGGGCAATCTCAAGATTGGAAAGCTTCAATTTCTTCTTGATTTCCTCATAGTTATTTTCTTCTTCTTGAGTATCGACTTCTATGTTTCTGTCATCTTCGTGCACGAGTGGTGGTTGCACTACTGGAACTACGAGCTCTTCACGGAATCTTGATATCTCCCCTATCTCACTTACCTCGGCTCTGCCTCTTGTAACCATTTAGACTACCTAGTCACAGGCCTTGTAGGCTTAAAAACAAATTCTGAAACCTGATAATCAAACTGTAGCTTTTTAGAGGATTTCATCTTTTTTTGACTTGCCCTCACCTAATTCAATGAAATCTACATGGACCAGAGGGGACTCTTCAATGTCAATAGCATGAAGAAGATCATTCAAATTTCCCTTTGAGACTGGGCTTTCATTAGTGACCACTGTTTTACCCTTTTCTTTGGCTATTTGACTTCTAGTTACCCTTCTCTGGACTGTTTCACCAATGGACTGCTCTTGTGCTATTTCCCTAATTTGAACTTTCTTCTTCTGTGAATGTTGAGGAGTATCTTGAACAACCAATGGTTTTCTAGTCACTAGCTTCTTAACTTGCTTTCTGGCCTTCAGTTTAACAAACCTACTTGACCTTTCTTCTGCATGGTGACTAATCACTGGCGATGATATTTCCTTAATCCTAGGGCTAAGTCCTGTTTCAGCTCTAAAATCAGACATAAAGAGAAACGAAGGCCATTCTCTATCTACCTTCTAAAGTTCATGCAAGACAATTAATTTAACTAAGAAATGATGGAACAATGATGTTTCACATGCCTCTTTCTTCAACTATATTTTATTAGACATCTTGCCTAAGCTTCGAAATAGAAAGAAAGGTAGATCTAGAGATATTATCCCAGTGAAATGCAATAGGAGTTTGAAATGATAAGAATACACCTTGTGGTATCTTCCTTCACAGGTGAAGTACCTTTGTATGCATGAGAGTAGGTTGGCATATGAATCTTTGACATAACCCCTTGGCACTGCTTTAGTTAAATCTGTGTCTACAAACTCTGGCTTCAAGAATATCTTGCATGGTTCCATTTCAAACTTGAAATTCTTAAACCACTTTTCCTGACCTCTTGGAATTTTTAATTATAACACTCCAATCTTTGTATGTAAACCTGTGAAATTTAGAGCAAATTCCTTGGTCACCTGGTTATGTCCTCCCTATAGTTTCTCACAGAACCTCTAGCAACCTACTTTTTTGAAGGCTTCTTCAACTGTTTTATCCTTTGTGAGAGAATCTAAGCCTTCAGGTTCAGTTCTCAGACATCAGCTTGACCTGTGATTCTTTCTTTCTTCTGAAATTTCACCTTTGAAAACCCTGTAGATAGAAAACCTGGAAGAAACTGCCTTGATTAGTTGAGGAACTGCCTCGATTGAATTTGATGAAGAGCTACCTCGCTTGAAGCCTGCGGAATAATTCTGGTCTCTGCTCACCCTGGGCTTGTTTACTCGAACTAAGAACAACATCAAGTGTCTCTTGCACAAATATGACCAAGATCAACACGAATATGACCAGGATCAACTAACCCTTTCCTTTTTTTAAAATTTGAAATGCCTATAGACAAATGGCCCCTAACGAATCTAACGATGGATATGAATGGTTTCATGTGAGAGGTAAGGTTCATGGATTGACACCTGATGATGAAATTTTAATGGATTCTGGTGGATTTCACAACTAGACATGATTGTTCACGAATCCCCGATTTTGCACCTAGTGTAATTTTAGGGTTTTATGCTACGAAAAAACCTAACTATGAATCCCTGATTTCGTAGTGCAGGTAGTGCAATTTCAGGACATTACGCTACGAAAACGCCTAGACAGTTTCGTAGTGCGTTCAAAAGTTTGAAATGACCAAACACATGAAACTTTAAACATCATATGGGATCCATAAGGGGCCAGACAATGCTAATGGAATTTATTTGATGATGGAAATGAGACTCTAACCTTATGAATTAGACTCTAAAAACATAAAAAATTACTTGACCATGTCTAACACAAAAACATTGGAACCATGCGGGTTGTCCAAAATTTTTAAAAACTTTTATAGTGATAACATAAGGTATAAACCAAGAGTTTTCCAAAGAGTAAAAATTCATCCAACCAAAAAATGCCCAAAATGAGATAGACATGGACCATCATAGTTAATCATCAGGTACAACATAATTTGGGTGTGTCGGGTCAGCCCTGAGAGAGGGCGGGTTTTGAAAATCACAATGAACATGACCCTCCATGTGGGCTAAGCAAGACTCATGATATTCAATCTTACCAATACTTTGTCATTGTCGTTAATGTATGCTCATAACTCTTTCAAATAGATGCCACATGATATGTATAATATTCCCAGATAGCTTCATGTGCTCTGCTCAGTTCTCTTGCTGAGAGTGAAATAGTTGCTCAATGAGGGCCTACATAGAGTAAAGGGCCTCTGATATACCATCCTAAGGAGGAGCATCCATTGGAGAACCACTAAAATCAAGGGTTGGGCCCCTAAAGCCAGTCGGTGGTGACCCCTAGTAGAAGCTCATAAACGATAATTTCTACTGCCATACATACATGAACCCTGTCCTGCACTTAATGACCCCTCAACACCTATACGTCCACCACCACGAGGGGACATGGAGAGAAACCATAGGCGTAAATACCAGGGACATAGCCAACTGTGACACACAATAATCATACCCAAGGGGAGCAACCATCAGACACAAGATGAAAACTTCCCATCTATGACTATGAACAACCCCTTTCTACTGATCTTGAAAAACTCATACCACCTAACCAGGACGTGACCAAGAGCACACTTATCAAGGACCCAAAAAACTACAAAGAAACCACCACCAGGACACACCATCCTCAACTAAAGGGTAATAGAGAGAAGGTTTCGCAAGTCGTAAATACTATTGATGCTAAAGAAAGAGGGAGACACAGATACCAGAAGGGATGCAAGGAAGAAAAGAAATAGAACTATTCTTAACACAAAAAATTTTACACCATATTGGGAAGCCCAATAGGTTCCCATAGACTACATCAAGGCAATCCTCAACAACACCCCAATTCCTTCAGCACCAGGGTGCCAAGGATGGAAGTAATAAGGGCCTAGCAAAACTAGACACACTACAACAAATCCCAGTGATTAACTCCCCTTTTTGCTTCCAAGGCCTGTTTTAGTGTAGTTTTCTCCAATATTTTGAAAAATTAAGCACTATTTATCGAGATGGTGCAATTTTTAGAATTGTTTTTGCTGGCCAAAACATTTAGGTGCTAATTCAAGAAATAGTAGCATCATAAATTGCAATAGAAGTAGTGCTGGAAGTAGCATCGTAAATAGTGTTGGAAATGGCACCATCAATTTTCCCAGAAATAACTCCAAGTTTAGCTTCTTTTTTTGCATCTACATTACCTCTTTAGTTAACTCCCTTTTAAGCCCTGGAATTAGCATCGAATGTGTGTAAATAGCTAATTAATTGAGGTTTTGGGGGTTAATTGGACAGGGGCTTTGAGGATTATGGTATTTAGGGATTTAGGGTACAAGGATTAAGGGTTAAGGGATTAAGGTCAAGAGCTAAGGGATTTGGTGCTTATGGGTTAGGTAGTTTAATGGTTAATGGTTGGGTTGTTTCAGGTTTGGATGGTCTGTCAAAGCTTGTTGTTACAGGATTACATTTCAGTTCCTTTACTGATTTGGATTAATTAAGGTTCTGGGAGTTGTTTTTGTTACACAGATAATTGCTTAAGCACTTGTTTCCTTTCCTAACCAGACCGGATGTAGGAAATCCATTTATTCATACAATTAATGCATACCTCACCTTACCATAATAATGCACAATTAGACCATTCTGAAACCATTACCTTTTATAATTAAACTGATGTAACTGCCACCATTAGTAACAATACTCCATCATTATTACTTTTTTTTCTTTATTATTCGTGGTGTTACATCCGGAGATCCATGCAATCGTTCAGAAACTACTTTTGATTTAAAATTTATGAATTGGTAACAAGGAGGAGTAACTTCCTGTAATTCCAACACCTTGACATTCTCCCATGAGAAAGCATATGTGTGCGCTAAAGAAACTCTGTAATAGGTTCCTAACATTGTTGAGTATTGTTCTTGTGAGCAGTTATGGGTGGAGTAGTGTTCAGAAATGAAACTCACTCTATTAATGTGTTGTTAAAACATCCATAAGCATTAGAAACTTTTAAAAGGGCTTAATGGTTGTGTTATTTTGAAAAATTATAGGATTTCAGTGAATTTGTTGCTTTATAATTTTCTGAAGCCTTAGTTGAACAACACTTTGTGGTCAGGGGCTTTAGAATTGTTGTTACAAAATAAGTTATTGCAAAAGTCACAAGGCTGTCTAGGACAGGAGAACAATGGTTCTCAAGGAAAGTGGAAAATCTTGAAGCTAAGGCCATATTCTTAGATGAGGAAGAAGAATTGACGCCCAAGTTGTTGGCTTGATGAGGCCTTACCTAGGTTCAGTGTTATCTGTGCCAACCAATAAAACCCTAATTGATGGCACTTTCGGAAACAACCTATGTAGTAGAGGTTGCAGTCTCACCCAAACCTCTATTGGGGGATGACAGAACTAGGTTTCTACATCTAGAGTCTTTTTTGATAGGTTACTGCAATCCTTATGGCTTAGATCTACTTTTGCACACCCTTAATCCTTCCAAACAGACAACTATTGTAAATGCACTTAAACAACTTCCAAATTTTCGTAAAGGTTCTTAATTATTCTTAACATGCATAGATATTACAGATCTACTATTTTTGCACAGTAAATAAGCATTTATTCATATAAATCATAACACAGAACAAAATTATAGATACTTGCAGAAATAAGAACTAATACACAGATGCATTCAAATTAGCTCAAAATTGTCTATTAAGTATAATCGTTCAAGTACATACTTATCTTCCCTACACACTTAGCTGCAGGGGCCTCCGCACTCAGCTTGCGGACTTACCAAGGTCTCCACGCACTCAGCTGCAAAAGCCTTCCCCTTTCACCTAAGTACAGAAAACAGACCTTTCCTTCCTTAGCTTCTTTCCTTTTCAAGTATTCTTCTAAAAAAATTACCTCTTTAGACTCGCTATGACTCATATATATATAGATTTTTTGTTATAATACCATGGTCCACAGACCATGGTCGGGTCTCAAAAACCTCCTATCACCTACCCATATAAGGGTCTAAATCCCCTTTGACTCATACTAGCTTCACGCTCTGCTTCCACATTTCACAGAGACTTTACACTTTATATAGAAAGATATTAATTTTTACTCAAAATTTGACCCCAAGGACCCTATCCAAACGGGCCCCCAACACAAATTGGGT
This sequence comes from Pinus tabuliformis, assembly GCA_031772625.1. NCBI lineage: Eukaryota > Viridiplantae > Streptophyta > Pinopsida > Pinales > Pinaceae > Pinus > Pinus tabuliformis. The sequence continues at coordinate 682,614,748 of CM062820.1, read as the reverse complement.
GACTTTCCCTTGAGTCACTCGAATGGTGCAACAATTTTTTCCTGGATTTCGGGAACTCCACCTTCAGCACTTGAAAATCAGCAGTACCCTGCACTGCGGCCTATTGTACCTATTCGACCCACTTCTCTGTAGTAGGACCTTCCACTGCGAGGCCCATCATCCTTTGCGTCTGTTGGATGGCCTTCAAATTTTCTTGAACTGAAAAAGTGAGTCGACATGCTTCCTCTATCCATGGTTGCATCCTGGCCCTCAACATGGCTTCTTTACGCTGCAGTTATTCAATCACTATCTGCAACTGTTTTCCTTCCTGTAGCCAAGCGAAGCGCTGGACTGGCACCAAAGTGCATGCAGTCAATGTGATTTCGTCAAAATGCTATTGCTTCTCCCTTATATCTATCCCAATATTCTGCAAAGTGGGGTCCTCCTACAGAGATGTCCAAATTTCCATAGCATATTCAAAGAGATCTATGTAGTCCTTGACTGTGGTGTCCAGAGTGACCATTCCCTATTTAATTTCTGCTCCGCACTATTCCCAGACTTTTGGCGGAGTGACCCCCTGTAACTTCAACTGTAGCTCTGAGATCTAAATCTACAACTCAAATTGGACTCGGTTGATTTCCTCCTTTGATTCCCAGACCACTGCAGCCAACTTCTGATTTTTTGCTACTAGCTCTACGTCTTCTGCAATGTTGAGTTCTGACACTATCTAACAAGCCTATGTAATGGCTGCCTCTAAGGTTTGGTGGCACGTGGCCATTTCTTCCTTCTCTTTTAGTGCCTACGCCTTTTCTATGAATATCTACTCATTATTGGTCTTCACTTCGCTGATTACTAGCAGTGCACATTGCTCTCTAGCCCTTAACTCGTCAGATACTCCTTGATGTAGTTCATCAAGGGTCTAAATAGGAAGCACCGTGATATTGACACCCAAGTACTTGATCTATGCCAACTAAGTGTTTCCTTCCTCTGATTGCGCGCGCAAGGACCCCTTTGGAAATGGAATGAATCTAAGGTTCAGAGTCTGATCAGTATCCAAGCTCGCGCTCACTTATTGCAAGCTCGCTTGAATCCTACTCACCTGACCAATGCTTGCTTGTAGCTATCCCATTTGAATATGCAAGTAGCGCAGATCCTTCTACACATTCCCCAATTCCTGCTGGTACTATTGTTCGAACTGCTACCACATTTCCATCGTGGTGTCGTGGATCTTATCTCTCATTTCATCAAATTCCCCCTCATTGAGGACCATTGGATCAATGTGTTTGTGCTTTTCTGATTTCTACTTCTTTCTAGGTTTGGAAGTTGTCTCTTTGGTCTGCTTCTATATTTTAAAGGGAGTACTCTGCTCCTCGCCCCCGCCTCCTATGACATTAGATTCCCCTTTTTCCTTAGTGTGCTTACAAGCTTACTCCTCAACAATCAATAGTCATCTCCTTAGCCACCTGGTCTTTCTCAGCAGCTGCCTTGGTAGCTATTGCTTTAGCAGTAGCTTCCTTCTTTTGATGTGCAACTTTCTCTCAAGCTACGGCCTACTCAGCCTCCTTCTACTTTTGCGTTGTTGTGGCCTATGTAGACGAACTTTCTTTGGCCTTTCTTGTACTTACAGCTAGATCTGATGGTTGCAGCCACTCTCCTGGTCACTTCCCCACAATCTCCTATGCATCAGCCTCACTCACCAGGTACAACAAATTGTACCATGTCCTCTTTGGATCCTTTCTCGTGTGGATAGACACATTGTGAAAATATACCTTGAACTATACATAGGCATCTAGTTGCATAAATAGAGTTAGTGACATCCTTGGCCTTATGTTGATCACCATGCAGAGGTCCATATCGACCAATAACCAAAACAACTTAGTTTCCATGACTCTTGCAGGGTCCTTCATCGCCCAGAGTGAAGCAAACTTTGTAACTTCTGGTAATTCAAATTCTTGTGGAGGGAATTTACTGTCTTCTGGAAATCTCCACGTAATGAGGGAAATCAATAACAATAGCCATGCATAATCGAATGCCTTGTCGTCATCATGTTCTTCGCGACAATTTATCAAAAATTATTTACAGAGGTACTGTGCCCAGTTGTACTGCACTCCCTTAGCACATCGGGCAGCAAGTGAAATTACTGGTGCCAGAAGCTTGTTTGTGCTACACTTCCTCATGATCTTGTAGGCCAAGATCTGTGCGGAAAATTGCACCACCTTGTCTGTAATAGATTAGATGGAATATCCATGTGACTTCTTTACTAAGCCAAACTCGCTCTTCATTTGGTTCGCAATTTTTTTTCTTTGGTTTTTCCTCCAAACGCCTCTCCTAGATCCACCCCCTGATGGGGAAACATAGTGATTTGATGGAACATCATATCTGTGATAGGGATGGTTTCTCCCAACCAGAGACACCCATCATGCACCAGGGTAAGCAATTGTCGAACACATACTGTGTTGATGTTTGTTCTACTAAAATGCGACACATATAGCATGTTTAGTAATCTTGCCTTTTCAACCCCCACGACCCATTTCATTGGCTCCATTCGTGTTACTTCGGTCTCCTCATAGTAAATCTTTGACAAATACCTATTCAGCACCAATTGGGGGAATTTATCATGATCTGCCAGATCCCAATATTCCATTTTGAGTGCAAGAATGTGCCCTAAGAGCGCGCCTTCAAATACCACCTTCTTCGGTAACAGTGGTGTAGAAACCATCAACTTTGCAGTATATGGGTCCTTTGGTACCTTTTATTTTCCTTTTCGAGGTGGGATATACTTCAGGAGCTGAGTCATAGCCTCACCCTCTTCAAATTCCATCTCCTCAATTCCTCCGCAAATCTCTTCTTCATCAAGTTCCAGGGGCTCATGTGGTTACTTTGACTTATCCATTTTTCCCTTTTGGAAATTTTTTTTGGGGTTTTCCTCACTGATTGGTGCACCATAACTTGTTGTGGTTTGTTTTGTTTCTTCTCAGCAGCAGATGGCTTAGGCCTAGACGACCTTGGTGTCATCGGTATTGAGGGTGTTGCTTCCATTTCATGTACGACTTCAGCGGTTATGGCTTCAGAACTTGTGGCTTCTTCAAGGTTAGTGGCCATCATTTTCTCAAAGATGATCTCTCGACACCACTCAGGTAATCTTGCGAATTCTAGTTGGGCTAAAATGTCTTCCCAAATCTTCTTAGACATATAGTAATCTCTCTAGTATCAAGGATTAAGGAAAATTCTCTAAAAACAAAGTGTTATAATGTTGGCCAGCCTTCCAGATTTATGGGTGAATTTGAATTCAAATCTGATCATTCCCTCCAAATTTCTATCATAAATTCATCTTTAGCGGCAGATTTTCACAGATTCACACCATAAATGTAGCCTACCCTCTCCTTTTAATGGAAATTTTTCCATCCAATCATCTACAGTGCATCCAACACTATTTTTTGACCCTGCTACGTGGCACCATCCTACATGGTGCAACCCACTCAGCGTAGATCTTCCTGTCGCACTTCTTGTTTCCCTCACGTAGCCCCCTTACTTCATTTTTCCACTTCTCGAGTACTGTAGTTTATAGTCCTGTACTTCCTTGCAGCTGCCTGGAGTGCTAAGACTATTTTGCCATCATATAGTCATTGCATAGGGGTGGGATCACCCTTTTAAGACTATCCCAGTAACGGAACCATTCATTGGCTTGACGGGGCCTGACCCAGGTTTAGTGTTATCTGTGCCAACCAAGAAAACACTAATTGTTGGCCCTTTAGGCAACAACCTGTGTAGCGCAGGCTGCAGTCTCACCTAAAGTAGTATTCGGGGATGATATAACTAGGTTTCTGCATCCAAAGGCCTGTGCATTAGGTTCTTGTAATCCCTATGCCTTAGATTTACTTTCACGCACCCTTAATCCTTCCAAAGTGAAAACTACTGTAAATGCACTTAAACAAATTCCAAATCTTAATGAAGGTTCTTAATTAGTTTTAGCATGCATAGATATTATATATCTACTATTTTCGCACATGAAATACGCATTAATTCATATAAATCATAACACTGAGCGAAATTATAGACACTTTCATAAATAAGAACTAATACACAGATGCATGCAAATTGGCTCAAAATTGTTTTTATTAAGTATAATCGTTCAAGTATAGACTTCTTTTCCCAGCGCACCTAGCTGCAGGGGCCCGCGCACTCAACCTGTGGAATTACCAAGGTCTCCGCGCACTCAGCTGTAAGATCCTTCCCCTTTTTCCTAAGTACAGGAAATAGACCTTTCCTACCTTAGTTTCTTGCCTTTTCAAAGTTTCTTCTCAAAATGTTACCTCTTTAGACTTGCTATGACTCATCTATATATGGTTTTTTTCTTACAATACCATGGTCCACCGACCATGGGTGAGTCTCAAAAACCTCCTATCACCTACCCACCTAAGTGACTAAAGCCCCTTTGATTCATACTAGCTTCGTGCTTCGCTTCCACATTTCACAGAGACTTTACACTTTATACAAAAAGATATTGTTGTTTACTCAAAATTTGACCTCGAGGACCCTATCCCAACACAAGCACATGGGTTTTGATAGAGCATCTCTTCCTCACCCTTAGGAAGATGTAGCCCTCTTCATCTAAAAATTTATCACCTCTGAGGGTTGTTTTGGGATTATTTTCAATTATCACTTTCAATTGTTGGCACACCTGAAGACAAGGCAGTTGATTAATTTACCATACTACTTTTTGAAGCCATTATAGCACATGGTAGAGGCTGTGAAAGGGGAAACCATCCACAAACTTGCATTACTAACCATGAACTCATTAAATTAATCATCATGAATTCATTACAGAGACAAGGGAGCTCATGGCATGTTTTGATAGTGAGACCTTATACTAGGGCGAATCAAGAGCATGAAGAGAGTGTTGAAGTAGCACCCAGTGCTAAAGAAGCCCTTATCACTGAAACAACACTTGTTGTCGAAACTGCTACATCTTCCAAGAGAAATACAATCACAGGCTCTAAGTGGAGTAGCGTTGATATACCTCCTATGACTAGTTGACGAAACCCTAGGAGGTGGATTTCCATTAGAGAGACCCCTAGTTCACCCTCATGAGGAAAGGAGACATTGATAGAAGAACCTATGGTGGTTTCTAGTGACTCATCAGAGGAAAGTCAAGGTGCATGCCCAATTGTAGAGGAAGTATTGGAGAAAGAAACTATTGGAACAACAACAATGCCTGAAACCGAAGTTGAAGAAGTGAAGACACCTGAAGGGAGAAGACCGGGAGTATCAATTAAGGTAATCAAAAGAAAAGTGAAAAAGAAAATTAGTGAAATAACTCTTGGGGAAAATCCTTGTGAGTAGTTATTATACCAGAAGAGACTCAAAAACCTACTACTACATTTAAGGGGGAATGTGTTGATACAACTGGACCTGATGGGTTTGAGGAGCAACAAGACAAATAGAAGTAGGAGAAAATTGTAGAGGAAGGCCCCTCTACATCTGAAATCCCATCTATTACGCAAGAGCCTGAATAAGAACCAAATAAATTGTAGATTTTCTTGTAGATTCACATCTCATGTAATGTACTAAAACACAATAAATGAATCTACTCTACTCTTTAAACAACAGAAACCAATAGATTGATGAAAAAAATAATTGACAAGAGGAATATAATCAAGGACACATAACATAATTTTTATCTAGGGAAAGCGAGTGCTCAAAACCCCGACTATCTATTGAATTAATTAGAAATTTGAGTGATAATACAAAGCTTGTTCTCACTAGAACAATTCCGACACAAGTATGATCAACTCTCTGCCTCACAAGCTCGCTATAGCCAACACTTAGCTAATTATGTTGCCTACCAATCCCCTATTTCCTTGCACAATTCTAGTGAGGATCAACCCATATGTAATTGGGAAATCCTTCCTCCATTACTGCGCAATCCAAAACTAGGTCCTTCTTTGATTGCATGCATGACCTCTACAACTTGGATCATCATAAAATTGATAGTACATTGTCTCTGTATTCTAGAATCAACTAGGTCTTTCTCTGAACTGACATGCATGATTTTATCATGATGGAATCTTCAATTAGCTGGAGTACCACTGAGGATGCACCAGTGCACCAACTCACTATTAGACCTCTACTAGTTCCACAACTAGTTTAACTATCTATAACTCAGTTAAACTGAGTGATCTAATTACAACTCAAATAAACTCATCTTGTACCCCTAAAATTTATGGAGAAAATATACATGACTACATAAATACTTCCAACTCGGAATTCCTATGAAAATTAAGTTAATTAAACTTCATTAACTATTTACAAGTTTCTATGAGAATAGAATTCAATTTTAATTCTCAGTTTAATTCAAGGAAAAATTAAACTAGAATTTCTTGTTGCCATTTCTCAACACTCCCTCTCAACAAGAAAGGGATTATCATCTACCTCGATCCTATGACTGTGAAACTCAAATTTACATCTTGACAATGCCTTTGTCAAAATGTCAGCATCTTGCTCCTCCATGGAAATTTACTACAACACCATAATCCACCTCAATACACAATCTAGAAGATGGTTATATCGGATATCAACATGGTTCTACCGATCATGAAAAACTGGATTTTTAGAGAGTTTGATAGAGCTTTGATTATCACAGTAAATCACAGTTGGATCCATCTGCTGACCAAACAAACCAATCAGAACCTTACTCTTCCAGATGGCCTCACATGCTGCCTAACTTGCAGTCATGTACTCTGCCTCTATCGAACTAAGTGCAACCAATCTTTCTTTCTTATTATACCAAGAAACTGATATTGACCCAATACTGAAGATCCCTCCTGATGTGATCTTCCTATCGTATGGACTCCTTGCCCAATCTGCATTGGTGAAGCCTTGAAGATTCACTCCCTCTATCTTTTTGTACCACAATCCATACTGATTACTGCCTCTGAGTTATCTCAACACATGCCTTTCCACCTTCCAATATAGCTTGGTAGGCATAACCATCACTTAACTAGGTTTGTTATCTGCATAGCACATATTCGGTCATGTGTTCACAAATACATGAGTGAATCCACACGTTGCCTATAAACAATAGTTTCCACTACTTCCCCTGAAGTAGCATCCTCCTTCCTCTAGTTACCTACTAGAGGAGTCTCCATGGGTTTGTTGCTCTCCATGCGTAACCTCCTAAGTATCGTGTTGCCATACTTTCCGTGAGATACAAACAGTTCCCCATCACCCTGCCATACTTCCATGCCTAGAAATTAATGCATGAGCCCCATGTCCTTCATCTCAAACTCTCTTGCAAGATCCTCCTTAAAATATTGATCAACTGATCTTCACCTGTCAAAATAAAATCATCGACATATAACACAATGATCAACAATTTACCTTCCACCACTATGTGGTACAGGTTCCCATTTACTTCACTTTTGGTGAAGCCCAACCCGGTGAAGTAGCTATTGATCTCGGTGTACCAAGCACGAGGTGATTTCTTCAACCCATACAAAACTCTCTTGATTTGGCACACATGCAACTCGCGGTCGAACGTCTCAAAACCTTCAATATTCTCTATGTACACCTCTTCCTCAATCATGACATAAGGAAGGTTGTCTTTACATCCATATGATGTATCTTCCAACTCATTTGCATTCATATTTCCAATATAGATCTGATCGATGAGTACCTTGCAACAGGAGAAAAGGTCTCATCATAGTCAATCCCCTCTACCTGTGAAAAGTCACGGGCCACAAACCTAGCCTTATGCTTCTCCACACTAACATTTTTAGCTTACTTTACCTTGTAAATCCATTTGGAGCTCACCATTGACTTTTCTATCAGTCTCGAGACCACATCCTTGTTATGAACTATGAAGTGGTACTCCTTCACCATGGAATCAACCCAAACTAGTTACTACACTGCCTCCTCAAAGGAATATGGCTCTATTTCAACACATCTGCTCATAAGAGCCATGTATCTAGTGTACCTCTCAGGTGACCTCCTTTGCCTATGCTGAGATGTGGGTTCTCTTGCATTCTCCCATGTTGGTTCATGCGAAATAATTATTCCATTTTCGGAATTCCCCCCCCTACGTATGGTGTAATAATGATTGGACGTGGAAGGATATGCAATCATTATGAAATGAAATCCTCTCTTTTAATATGATTTAACCGAATTACATTAAAACCATATACCTTATACTTTACCTTTGATTAATAATTCGAAGTGTCGGTTGCAATAGCTTTAATGATCATAGAAGGGTCTGTGGATTGTTAGACGAAGGTGTAATTGAGTCTGGTATATGCCAAATATCGTGAAGAACCAGGAAGCTTTTATGAGAGCAAGGAGGGATACTGCTTTGATGATAACCAATTGCTGAGACTGTTGTTTAAGCAACTGAAGAATGAACGATACCTTGCTGAAACAGGTGTTTCAGCAATCGGGGGAAATCAATAATGCATTGCTGAAACAGGTGTTTCAGCAACGGAGGAAATCAATGATATGTTGCTGAGACAGGTGTTTCAGCAACGGAAAAAGCTGGTGTTACGTTGCTGAAACAGGTGTTTCAGCAACGGGAAAAATCAGAGAATTGGGATGACTGACTTAGGTCTGTGAATGGTAAGGGATTATTTCAGCAGTAAGGGGTGGGGAATACTGACTGAAGGAGGATATTTCAGGAATGGTGGGAGTGATAGAAATAATGTAAGTATGGGGGGATATAGCTTTTAGGAAAGGGGGTAAAATGATGGGAAGAAGCTTCTTGATTTAAAGCTTCAGATCTTCTCATGATGAATCTGTCCTCCTTATTGCTTTTCCAAAATCTGCAAAAATTCAATTGTAATATGCCAATCCTTGACAGGGATTATTAGTGCTAAATCTAATCTAATACTAAAAATACAGTGCAGAAAATTAAGTGCTGTGAGGAGCAGAAGACTCCCCTAGAAAAAGATAATGAATATCAGTCATGCAAGCAGTCTTGAAATCCTCTTTAGAAACAGGGCGCTCATACAAACGGAGCCTATGGCCATTGACTAGTAGAGGTGTTTTAGCATCATCAATTGTTACAAGTCTTACCGTTCCGTTTGGAAAGACATCATCTACTTCATATGGTCCAAGCCAACGTGTACGTAGCTTTCCTTGAAAATTTTCAAACCGAGAGTCATACAGCAAGGCCCAATTACCTTTTTGGAACTGCTTGTGTTTGATAATTTTGTCATGCCACTTCATCCTTTGTTGTTGAATCATGTTTGTTTGGTGAATGGCATCCAATCTCTTTTCATCCAACTCCAAAAGCTGCTGCAATCTAGCTGTCTGCACATCATTCAAATCAAGATTAACAGCTAAGGCAGTCTTTAAAGTTTTAATTTCAAATTCCACAGGAAAAATAGCATTTTTACCATAAACCAATTCATAGGGAGAAAAACCTGTAGTGTTTCTCCAAGTAGTCCTGTAAGCCCATAATGCCTCAGGGAGCCTTTGGGACCAATCCTTTCGGTTGTCCTTCACTGTTTTAGTTAGAATGGCCTCTAAAACTTTGTTTGTGCTTTCCACCTGCCCATTGGCCTGGGGGTGGTATGGTGTAGTCATTCTATGTTGAATATGATATTTGTGAAGGGTAGATTTAAAACCATGAGAATTGAATGGAGGTCCTCCATCAGTAACTAGCTCTCTGGGAATTCCAAATCTAGTGAAAATGTCTTCAAACAAGAAGGCCAGAACAACCTCTTCATTGGCTCTAATAAGTGCTTTGGCCTCCACCCACTTAGTCATATAGTCTGTACAGACTAATATATAGGTCCTTTGATTGGATGGAGGGTTAATGGGTCCTATGAAGTCCAAGGCCCATCTTTCAAATGGTTCAGAAACTACCTGGGGGTTTAATGGCATTTGGTCTCTATGATTGGGTTGACCCATTCTCTGGCAACTGTCACAAGCCCTTACATATTTCTTTGCATCCTTAAATAATGAGGGCCAATAGTAACCCATCCTCAGAATTTTATGCGCTGTTCTTTTATCAGCAAAATGGCCTCCACAAGGGCCATCATGACAAGCTTTCAATATGTCATACACTTCATCTTCTCTAATGCATCTTCGGATCTCCTGATCAAGCCCAGTATATAAGAGACATCCGCTTATCCAACTGTACCTGGCACTTTGTTGAACAATTCTTCTCTTTTCTCTATATGACAGGTGTGCTGGTAGTTTTCCTGCAACCAAGTAATTAGCAATATCTGCATACCATGGAGAATGAGCAGAAACTGCAAACAAATATTCGTCAGGAAAACTATCATCTACTGGAATGTCATTGTCAGTTTTTAACCGTGAAAGAAAATCAGCCACCACATTTTCCTTACCAGGCCGATCTACAATTGTAATATCAAATTCCTGCAATAGTAATAGCCATCTGGTAACTCTAGCATTTGTGACAGATTTGTTCATTAAGTATTTAATAGCTGAATGATCCGTGTGCACAAAAGTAGGATAACCAGTAATATAGTGTCTGAATTTATTAATGGCATAGATTACTGCAAGGAACTCTTTCTCGGTAACTGTATAGTTAAGCTCAGCAGAGGTCATATTCTTACTGATAAAGTATATAGCATAAGGAAGATGATTTTCCTTTTGTCCCAAGACCGCTCCAATAGCAACATCTGAAGCATCAGAGGATATGTGAAACGGAAGATTCCAGTCAGGCCCCCTCAAAATAGGAGCAGTAGACAGCTGATGCTTCAGTTCTTCAAAAGCTTTTTGACAAGAATTAGTCCACTTGAATTCAGCATTTTTCATAAGCAATACAAACAATGGAGAAGCTATTTTAGAGAAATCTTTAATAAATCTCCTATAATAACCAGCATGTCCTAGAAAACTTCTCACATCAGTTTGAGTTCTAGGAACAGAAAGATTCTGAATGACTAATATTTTAGATGGGTCTACCTGAATACCTAGAGATGAAATAAAATGTCCAAGCACTATTCCCTCACTCATCATCATGTGGCATTTTTCGGTACTTAAGGAAAGGTGGGCTTGAATACATCTTTTAAGTACTTTCTCAAGGTTTTGTAATGCCTCTTCAAAAGACACACCATAGGGGGTAAAATCATCCATAAATATTTCCATACAATCATTCAGCATATCGGAAAAAATTCCTATAACAGCTCTTTGAAAGGTTGCTGGTGCATTGCACAACCCAAATGGAAGAACTCTATAGGCGAAAGTTCCCCAAGGGCTGGTGAAAGTGGTCTTGTCTTGATCCTGGGGTGCAATTTTTATCTGATTATACCCACTGAATCCATCTAGAAAAGAAAAGAATTTCTTCCCTGCAAGACTGTCCAACACCTGATCAATGAAAGGTAAGGGAAAGTGATCCTTTTGGGTAGCTTTGTTTAAAGCCCTATAGTCAACACATACCCTCCATTTCCCGTTTTTCTTAGGAACAATTACTAACGGGGAAACCCATTCACTGTCAGATATGGGGTATATAAATCCTGCGTTAAGCAATTTTTGAAGTTCTTCTTTAACAATTTCTCGTAAATTAGGATTCATTCGTCTTTGGGGTTGACAAACAGGTCGGCATCCTTCTTTAATGTAAATTCTATGAGTACATAATTCAGAAGAAATACCTTTCATGTCCGTGTAATCCCAGGCAAATGCCTCCTTATATTCGTGTAATAACTTCATTAGTTGCTGTGTTTCAGCATCTGTTAGATCAGGATTTATGTTTAATGTCTTACCGGGTTCAATTTCAACTGCTATGCTCTTAGATGGGATCGTGGTTAAAGTTTGAGATGAATCTTCAGGTTCAATCTTTTCTTGTACATCCGTTTCAAAAATTGCAGTTAATTGATTGTGTGTTTCAGCAATAACAGAAGAAGGTTCACAAATAAAATTATTGATTATCTCATCCTCTGTATTGTCTTTAAGAGTTAAAGCTTGTCCTATAGTTAGAATCGGCTGAACAGCATTATCATCATAATCCATCCATATAGAATCTTCATTATTAACTACTGGCGTAGTGTGAGGATAAAGAGTTAATTGCTTTGTTTCATAACCATTAGAAATTGTCATTGAACCAGATCTGCAACTAATAAATGCATCAGCTGTGGCCAACCATGGCCTTCCTAGAATTAAGGGATGTCCCCCCAGCTTTGTTTTAGTTTGCAATACAACAAAATCAGCTGGATATTTCCAGGATTCAACTGAAATGAGCAGGTCTTCAACAACCCCTTCTGGCTTAATTGTGGAACGGTCAGCTAACTCTAAAATGGTGGGTGTATCTCTGATTGTGTTATTCAGCTGTAACAATTGTGAAGTTTCCAGAGTCATTATATTAATTGCTGCACCTAAGTCTACCAAAACTCGGGGAATCACTGCTTTACCAATCTGAACTGTAACAGTAGGATGGCCAGGATCACCATATTTTACAGGAGGGGCTTTTCCGGACATTAATGCAGACAAGTCTCCCATCACATGTACTGTAAGGGGATCCTTGGTTTTCCTACCAGGTTTCTTAACACAAATATCCCTTAATGTTTTGGCATAAATTGGTACATCTCTTAATGCTTGTAAAAGTGGAATTTTAATATACAAATTTTGCAATTCCCCCATAAAATTAAAAGCAGGTGTTTCAGCTGCTTTGGTTAAAACCAAACGCTCGGGGAATGGAGGTTCTGTTAATTCAACATTTTTGTTAGGAGGTGGTTGAGCTTCTTTTTGTTTCTCAGTTTCATTTTTATCTGAATCAGTTATGTCATCTATGATAGGCTCTACTACTCTTCCAGATCTCAAGTGAATATCATTACATTGCATAGTAGGAAATATAGACTGATTCTGAATATCAATGACTTGCACCGCTTTATTATTGGGGTTAGGATTTGGTTGCGCAGGTAGTTGGGGTCTCATTTGGTTGTTTGGTGGGGCATTTGATGGCAGAGAGAGTGATTGTTGGAATTGAGGCATTTGATTTGGGTATGGGAGTGATTGACTATTCCAACTTGGGTTCCAAGGATTGAAAGGAGGTGGTTGCTGTGGAGGCCAAGGAGTCCACATTGAAGGGTCAACAAAGGGAGGGTTTTGCATTTGCATGGGTGGGAAATTCATTTGATTGAAAAGTGGATATTGCATTTGGTTGAAGGGGGGGTAGCTTGTTTGGCCAAAAGCAGAATAATTGTTCCAACGATTAAATGGCATACCAGAGTTCGTACCTTGCCCTTTAGGTTGCCATTGTCTTCTTTGAGTTAGCAGGTAGACTGCTTCAGCGTCTTCCTCCGTTGGCTGCATCGCTGCTTTTATTCCTGGTAGAGATGGACATTGTTCTGTCTCATGATCTTTCTCACAAAGGGTGCAAACTGGTACTTTATCTCTTGGACACTCCCTTAGTGGATGTTTGTCTCTACATTTCGGGCAATAGACAGCCAGAGTTGCTTCTGCTTCAGCCTGCTTCTTCTTAACCTGCAAAGTGTCAATCTGCGAAGCAAAAGAACTTAGCATTTCGGTTTTAAATTCTTCAAGTAAATTACCTATTTCTGCTCTTGTCGCTCCTCCATTGGCTGATTTCTGTACCCTTGAATAGGTGGAATCTCTTATTCTGTTCCTTGCAGCTCCCCTAGAACACCTTTTAGCAAGTTCACAAATCTCATCATATGATTCCTTAGATATATCTCCCTTAGCAAGCATATTTAACATATTTAAACAATCATCCCTTAAACCTCTAAGTAATATTGTTTTACGAATTTCCTTACTTATATCTGGATGATCGGATCTCTGTATGTTGTATTGCAATCTTTCGATGTAGTCCTCCAGGCTTTCATCCGATTTTTGTGCCATATTGAATAATTCATCCTTCTTCTCTCTCGTCCGGCAGTAGTCTTGATATTTAAGCAGAAATTTTTGTTTCATTTGCTCCCATGCTGTGATTACCTGACTTCCAAGGCTCATGAACCATCTCAAGGCATTCCCTTTTAAGGTGGCTGGAAACAGTTTCAACTTTTGAGCATTAGTAACATAATCATAACTTCTGCATAAAATATCAAATTCAAAAAGAAATTCGTCAGGATCCTCAGTAGATAAACCATGAAAGTTAGGTAGGGCAGACAATGGGATATTTTTCATTGTTCCTGCAGGAAGATCACTGATGGGAAATCCCAAGGTAGAAAGGGAATTTTCATCCCTTCTTTCTTCTTCAGGACCTGCACGTCCTCCTCCAAAGAGGAATGCATCATTATTATCTTCCATTGTTGGCCCTCCTACTGCGCTTTCTCGATCGTCAGAATCTTCTATTGGTTCTTTAATGTTTTCTACCGGTCGTCCAGCACTTTCTACTATTTCCTCAATGTGTTCTACTGATCTGCTAATACTTCCTTCTGACTCTTCAGTGTTGACTGCTGGTTCCTCTGTATTTTCAGGACCCACAACTTCCTCTGTTCTGTAATCTGACTGAGGGGAACGCTGAAATTTTGATTTCCGAGAACTTAACCTTTGTGATGATTCAGCCTTTGATACAATCTCGTCAATAAACGTTTTTCGTCCTCCCCAGCCTTTGCCACCTGCGCAGTTATTTTTCTTCTGGTTTCCTTGTCCTCTCATGCAATCTGCACATTAAAAGAAAACAAATGAATGCTTGTTGAAATCTATAATTACCTTCCCCGGCAACGGCGCCAAAATGTTGGCCGCTCTAATTGTTTTCACAATTCGAGCTCCACATAAATTGTCAACCCGAGAAGGTCTTTTTATTCCAAAGGTAATAGCGCACTGGATATGCTCAATTTCAAAAGTAGCTCAATGTTGTAGTAAAAGAAAGACACACATTCATCAATCTATCAATTTACACTCTACTTAATTAAAGCCGAAGTCAATTAAGTTATAGCAGAAACGATTTCTCTGTTACAGCAAAGGAAAATAAATCTATAAGGAAAGAAATCATTCAACCATAGCAGGAACAAGACCCTATTCCTTGGTGGGAACTTCAGCACCTGCTGCCTGGCACTAATCACACTGTAAAAGAAGTAGCCTCAAGAGGTCAAGACCCTATTCCCAGGAACAGGAACCTTCAGCACTTGTCCTCTTGTTTCTAATCACACTGCAGGTAAAAGAAAGCAATCAATGGGAGCAAGACCCTATCCCTTCGTGCAGGGATCTTCAGCACATGCTCTCATCATCCACTCGTGCATTCAATACATGTAGCGCTAAGAAACAGAGTATCGCAAACCATGTAACTAGTGTTTCAGCAACAGAATTAAAGAAAATACAAATACATAAAGAAATAAACAACTACAGAAACAAAAGGGGTGGATCTTGTGAGGAAGGCGGGCCCTTTCCTTCTCACAAGATTCCCCAGGAGAAAGAATTAAACTGGAACGCTCAAAACAAGTCTTTATTCATCTGTCAAGAAACTGATACATTGCAAAAAGGAGACTAGCTCCTGTCTCACACAATGCTGTTCTATGAATTACAGTTCGATCCCCCTCTAATGATGATGTCTCCTCTTTTTAAAGAGGAGACATCATTTACAATTTACACAAGAGCGAATATCTCGATTCTGTTCAAAACAAGACTATTCTGTTATTTCTTAAAAAGAGATACTGTTACAACCGAGACAACAGAAGTGCTATCTTCAAGGTAATCCAGGTAACCGTATCTTCGGGCTGCTGCTATTATCCACAGAAAGTTCTTCCAGAATCGCAAATTACGCATAACGGGATTTGCGTGCTTGACGGCTGTTTCAGCAACTGAGTTAGCTGTTTCAGCATCGGGACCAGCTGTTTCAGCAACGGGACCAGCTGTTTCAGCAACGGAGTCGGCTGTTTCAGCAACTAAGTCAGCTGTTTCAGCAACGGCTGCTCGTTCCCAACAAGGCATATAACTTATCTGCGATCTTTGACTTGTGTTAGCAACAATGCACTTCAATAATTGATAAAATATAAGAGTATTATGGAATTAAATGTAAGACAGATTAACCATATAATAAAGAAGAGGTTTCTATATACCTTGGGATAAAGTGAATGATAAAGACATTGAGGTTCATGGTTTTAAGAGTAAAGTGATGTCAAAATATATAGCAAAAATGGTACATAGTGGAGTCCTAACAGTATCGTGTTGCCATACTTTCCCTGAGATACAAACAGTTCCCCATCACCCTGCCATACTTCCATGCCTAGAAATTAATGCATGAGCCCCATGTCCTTCATCTCAAACTCTCTTGCAAGATCCTCCTTAAAATATTGATCAACTGATCTTCACCTGTCAAAATAAAATCATCGACATATAACACAATGATCAACAATTTACCTTCCACCACTATGTGGTACAGGTTCCCATTTACTTCACTTTTGGTGAAGCCCAACCCGGTGAAGTAGCTATTGATCTCGGTGTACCAAGCACGAGGTGATTTCTTCAACCCATACAACACTCTCTTGATTTGGCACACATGCAACTCGCGGTCGAACATCTCAAAACCTTCAATATTCTCTATGTACACCTCTTCCTCAATCATGACATAAGGAAGGTTGTCTTTACATCCATATGATGTATCTTCCAACTCATTTGCATTCATATTTCCAATATAGATCTGATCGATGAGTACCTTGCAACAGGAGAAAAGGTCTCATCATAGTCAATCCCCTCTACCTGTGAAAAGTCACGGGCCACAAACCTAGCCTTATGCTTCTCCACACTAACATTTTTAGCTTACTTTACCTTGTAAATCCATTTGGAGCTCACCATTGACTTTTCTATCAGTCTCGAGACCACATCCTTGTTATGAACTATGAAGTGGTACTCCTTCACCATGGAATCAACCCAAACTAGTTACTACACTGCCTCCTAAAAGGAATATGGCTCTATTTCAACACATCTGCTCATAAGAGCCATGTATCTAGTGTACCTCTCAGGTGACCTCCTTTGCCTATGCTGAGATGTGGGTTCTCTTGCATTCTCCCATGCATTTTACAATAACTTGTCAACCTCTCTGGTGCACTTTCTCCCATCTCTGGAAGACTCTGCCTGAGTGGATTTCTCCACTATCGGATCCTCTACATGTGGCTGCTCTAAATCAATTTGAAGCTCCTCAACCTTAGGAGCTAAAATATCCTCAACTACATGTAGTTTAAGCTCCCTCTAAAGGGAAACTCACATGGCCTTCTCCTCATCGAATCTGGCATGCTTGCGATCCACTATCATCATGTTGGTCAGCAAGTACACCTGATAGTTGTGAGGTGTATGAGTGTATCCTAAAAATATCCCCAACTTTGTTGTTGGCTCAAGCTTCTTCCATGCATCTTTGGTCACATGGAAATATATCGATGACCCAAAAATCCTTAAGTGACCAACATTTGGTCTCTTATAGGAGAAAGCCTCCTCTGGTGTTTTCATCCCAAGTATTCGATGAGGGATTCTGTTCTCCAAATAAACAGCTTTGTTGCATGCCTCAACCCACAAGTGTAGTGGTAGGCCTTGATCATGCAACATCACTCATGATATCCCTACAATTCTTATGTTCTTTCTTGCCACCCCATTCTGTTATGGGTTATGAGATGTCGCCAACTCTCGTTTAATCCCTTCTGCTACAAAAAAATTCTTAAAATTATTTGAGACATAATCACCGCCATTATCATTCCTTAGAGAATTAACCTTCTTTCCACACTCTTTCTCGGCCAATGCTTTAAATTCATAAAACTTCACAAAAGTTGACCTTTCTTCTACATGAAAGAGATCCAACATTTACAAGAAAAATTGTCAACAAATATAACATAATACCTATGTTTGGCCATGGATGTTGTCAAGAATGGTCCACACACATCTGAATGGACTCACTCTGGAATCACACATGCTCGATTGTCTCTGTCGTGAAAGGAAGCTTTGGTGAATTTTCCCAAAGTAGACCCCTTGCATGTATCAACTTGCTCTAGTGTACCTTTGGGAAGACTAGTAGAGATCTGCTGGATGATTTTGAAAGCTCCATGATGCAAGTGACCCAATTTCCTGTGCCACAACTCATCAACATCTCGGCTCTATACCTTCTATGTTTTCGTGCTCAAAGAAGCACAATCCTCTACCTCCAACTTATAGAGGCTCTTATCTCAAATCCATATCTTATTTACCTAACTCGTGGCAATGTGGCGAAGGAATACCTTTCCTTTGTTAAAGACCACATCATAGCCTCTATCCTCCAACATGGAAAATGATACTAAGTTCTTCTTCAACTCAGGCACATAAATAACATCTCTCAAGGTGAGAGGAGCACCCTACTCCATCTAAAAAGAAATCATACCCAATCCAGTAGCACTATACCTCCCGTTTTCATTCATCTTGATATGCATCTGGAGATCCTTCTCCTCTAGGTCACTGAACAACTCCTTGTCACCATCCATGAGGAATGAAGCTCCACTATCAAGGTAGCATACACTACCCATCATTAATGACACAATGCAATGAGATTAAAGTCCAATTCTAATTAAGAGGCAAAAGCCTCACCCACCGCTCCTCCTGAGGACTTCTTATTGGACTTCTTGAGTGAATAGTTTGTAGCAAAATGTCCTAGCTCATGACAATGAAAGCACTTAACTTTCTACATGCCTTTCTTCTTGCCTCCATGACAAGAATCTAATTTGTAATGGGATGCCTTCCATTTCCACTTCATTTCCTTACTCGCTAAGGCATAGTTTTCCTCATCATTAGTCTTTGATGAGGAACCATCTATTGTGTTCCTTCTGATCTCCTCCTGCATCAAATCTGACCACAGCCATTCCCAATCTGGAAAATTCTACCTCCCATTGACAGAGTCCTAATATCTATTCCAACTCTTGGGAAGGGCTAGGAGATCTAGGCTCACCATATCATCTTCGACAGCGGTTATTCCAACACTTCCAAGATCATCACGATAGTGAGTGAACTTGGTCAATTATTTTGGAATGGTGTCGCCGTTCTCCATCTTGATTTTTTGAAGTTGTATTTTAATGCCAACTTTCTATGGTAACTTCCTATGGTAATAGGTCTGTCAATGCTTTCCACATAGTATACTGATTTTCCTTCCCAAAGAGACTCGAGACGATGTGGTATTGAACTCCCTCAAGGATTATGTACCTCACCTTTTCCACACACTTCTTCCATTCAGCTAGATTATGTGCATCTGATGCTACTAGATTAGGAATATATTGATCAATGAATTCCTTGAGGCCATTATCCTCCGGCACTGCCCCCATCCTATCCTTTGAGGCTATATAATTAGACCTTCCTTCCAAGGCATACCGAACCTCAATCGTAGAAATCCATTTTTCAATCTTGAAGTATGTATTGCAAATTCAAATTTCACCTGTAACCCCAAACTCAAAACTTAGAAATATCCTCTAGTATACTATCTCCAGCTCTAATACCATGTAGATTTTCCTGTAGATTCACAGCTCATGTAATGTACTAAAACACAAGACAAGAATCTAATCTACTCTTTAAACAACGGAAACCAATAAATTGATGAAAACAATAATCAACAAGAGGAAGATAATCAAAGACACATAACACAAATTTTTCTCTGGGGAAATCCATTACTCAAAACCACGACTATCTATTGCAATAATCAAAAATCTGAGTGATAATACAAAGCTTGTTCTCACTAGAACAATTTTTTCACAAGTATGATCAACTCTCTACCTCACAAGCCTGTTATAGCCAATTCTGCTGCTTTCCAAGCCCCTATTTCCTTGCACAATTATTTTAAGGATCATCCCATATTTAATTGGGAAATCCTTCCTCCATAACTGTGCAATCCAAAACTAGGTCCTTCTATGATTGCATGGATGACCTGTATAACTCGGATCATCATACAACTGATGATACACTATCCCTGCACTCTAGTCTCAATTGGGTCTTTCTCTAAACTAACATGCATGAGTTTCTCATGAGGGAACCTTCAGCTAGCTAGAGTAGCACTAAGGATGCACAAGTGCACCAACTCACTAGTAGACCTTTAGTAGTTCCACAACCATTTAGAACCAGTTTAATAGTCTATAACTCATCCTGGACCCCTAAAATTTAGGGAGAACATATACATGACTACAGAAAGGCTTCCAACTCAAAATTCCTAAGCTAATTAAGTTAATTAAACTTAATTAACTATTTACAAGTTGCTATGATAATATAATCGATTTTAATTCTCAGTTTAATTCAATCACAAACTAAACTAAATTTCTTGTTTCCATTTCTCAATAGAAACAATACGAGACATAAGGACCAGTAACACAAGAGCAGATAGAAGAACAAGAGTTTGTTACTTCACCAGGTAAGACAAAAATTGACCCTCTCACTCAAATTGAAAATATGAGATAAGAAAATTAGGAGTTAAATAAAAAACTTGCCTTGGTTAAAGAACAACTTCATTTTAAGAATGAAACTAGATTAGATATGTTGGTAGAGGTTGTATAAATGGCATCATCTACTGTCTTAGAAAATTTTTGTGAGGGATGCCAACAAGTCCTTGAGGAGGCTAAAATCATGGAGACTGTTATTGTTTCAGTTGGAGTACAAGTGGGGGAATGGGACAAAGAATTTCAACCTACTATTCCAAAAGAACCTATTGATGACGTTGATGTTACACAAGAACCAACAGATGAAGCAGAGAACGAAGAAGAAAAACATTCTGTGAATCCACAAGAACATGTTTATGATGTTGTTGTTACAAAAGAACCAACAGTTGAAATAGAGTAAATTGAAAATAAAAATATTGTTATGCCACAAGAACCTATAGATGATGTTGTTGTTATACAAGAACTAGCATTTGAGATAGAGAAACAGGAGGAGAAAAGGGATTAGAAGGAAGATGTTGAATCAACCTTTGAAAAAAACTCGTGTTAAATTTGAAGATTTAATGAGGTTACTAGAGAAGTGGGAGAAATTAAAGCTCTTTCCCAAAGATGAAGTCATATTCCTAAAGTAGCACGAGGAAACAATCAATAAGCTTAAGGAGTGGGATGAAAAATTTAGACTTCCAAAATTTGTGAAAAATCAAAAGGAGAGGAATCAAGCAATGAAACAGGTGAAGGAACTACAAGGAGAGGTTAAGTTGTTGCAATAAGAAAAGGAGCTCATTTATGAGATCATTAATGGCTTATTATGCAGTAGGATTCCTTCTCCTTGTTATCCTTTATATTTGCAAGAAAAAAATATATCTTCCAATTAACAACCTTGAAGGAAAATCAACCATATAAGACAAGGGAGATACATGAATTCTAGGAAAATTTTCGAAGTGAAAATTTCTCATAACAAAATTTCTTGTGCAAGTTGTACCTACATGATCTCGCTTGCTTTAGGGACAAATCATTCAATATGACACCCTATGTGGGATATGTACAGCTCAAGGTTTTTGTTTCTTTTGTGCAAAATCAAATAGGTTGGAAAGCTGCCCATGATATTGTAACAACTAATAAAGAACGGTTATAATTTTTTATTAGAGAATACCCTAGTTCAGTCAAAGTTGTTGCACATAAATACAATAAAATATGGCAGTTTCCACCCACTAAGATGTTATTGGACCACCGAGAATTAGTTCTACGAAGATGCGAGATAAATATACAAGGAATGAGAACTGGTGCCTTAGAAGGATGCAAGTTGAGATGGGATATTTCCCAACAAGAGTTGAAGAAGGGAGGCCCCTATTATTATAAATTTTTTGAGCAAGCACTTTCTAGAGTTCATCAATATGTTGACTATATAGGAGGGGTGGTTCAGGATGGATATGATTTAGATTCAAGTTCCCTCTTGTTTGGTTTCCCATATATCGATATCAACATCCATATATTATTACTGATAATTTTTGGGAGGCATAGTTGGTTATATTTCAAGGATACATGGTCAGAGGTGAAGACATGGCAAGAAAATACAACCTCACACAATGTCACTCTCCGCATGTCAGGAATTAGTGATATGAGTATCCATGAGGACATGAAAAAGCTTAAGCTGGGGGGGATGTTGGGTCACAGAATTGTCATATTTTTCCTACTTAGTTTCCTATTTATTTTATCCCTTTTTACCAACAGGACCATATCTTATTATTGTAACAACCCTTATTCACCTAAGTATGTATTTTTTCACTTGTCACTTTCTTAGTCCAATTCTACTTATAATCTAACATTATAACTAATTTATTAGGTTTTTTTTATCATAAAACTGATGTAAGGGCTCTTTTAAGTTTGGATGGTCTGTCAAATCTTGTTGTTACAAGATTACATTTCAATTTCTTTAATGATTTGGATTAATTAAGTTTCTGGGAGTTGTTGTTGTTACACAAAAAATTGCTTAAGCATGTGTTTCCTTTCCTAATCAGACTAGATCTATGAGCATGTCAAAGTCAAAAGAAATAACTCATCACTTGGAGATATTTGTGGAGCATCCAGATCATTTGGTTGAAATATTTTGTATCTCTATTTGCAACTAAAAGAAATTGTTATAGTTTTACCTCTTCCATGAAAATCTTTGTGTAATTGTTAAGATATCGTTTTATTTTAATATCACATGAGAATCGAAAGATTCTCATGATTATTTTCTCATTGTAATTAAGATCTCTAAAAGAGAATATTGTTTTCCCGTGACGACTAGAGTGAAGAATTGGAGTATATGATTGGAAAGGGGAAACACTAGAGGTTTGTTCCTGATACTTTTATTAATGCAAATATCAACTTTGTGGTTCAATAATTTCCTTTGAGTAGTTGGTGTGCTTTTTAGTACACAAACCCCTACTAAGGAGGAATGACCCTATTTCTTAGTAGGGATCACTAGTTAGTTAGAGTGGAATACATAATTGCATAAATATTTCTCAAATATTTGATTATTTCTACTAGTTGTTATAGTTAATTATATGTGTAATTTAATAAATTATAGTAAGCTTTGGATGGTGTGTCAGCTTATGTCCTCAACCGGTCCCTCAGTTTAGTGTAGCAGTGAATTATTTTATTTGTTGTTACAGTTTGGATTGCACTTCTTTTTATGTGTGCATATTGAATGAGTGGTGGTTTTCAGGAGTACAATGAGAGTAGTTGAATAACAGATTGGATAAATATTTATCAGTTATGTGATTGTTGTTATTGATGTTGTTATAGTTAACTTTGTATGTAATTTAATTAATTGCAGTAAGCTTTTTATGGTGTGACAACTTAAGTCCTGGACCGATCCCTTAGTTTACTGTGGCAGTGAATTATTTTCTTTGTTGTTACAGTTTGGATTGCACTTTCTTTTATGTGTGCATATTGAATGAGTGATGGTTTTCAGGAGTGTTGTGAGAGTGATTGAATGACAGATTGGATAAATATTTATCAACTATGTGATTGTTGTTATTGCTACTGTTATAGTTAATTCTGTGTGTAATTTAATTAATTGATGTAAGATTTGGATGGTGTGAGAGCTTAAGTCCTGGACCAACCCTTAGTGTGGCAGTGAATTATTTTCTTTGTTGTTACAGTCTAGATTTCACTTCCTTTTATGTGTGCATATTGAATGAGTGATGGTTTTTAGGAGTGTTGTGAGAGTGGTTGAATAACATATTGTAT
The DNA here is from genome assembly GCA_031772625.1 of Pinus tabuliformis. NCBI lineage: Eukaryota > Viridiplantae > Streptophyta > Pinopsida > Pinales > Pinaceae > Pinus > Pinus tabuliformis. The sequence continues at coordinate 682,591,253 of CM062820.1, read as the reverse complement.
AAATATTTCTGAGTTATGTGATTGTTGTTACTCTTGCTATTACAATTAATTTTGTGTGTATTTAATTAATTGCAATAATATTTTGGTGGTGTGACAACTTAAGTCCTAGACAGTTCCCTCAGTTTAGTGTGGCAATGAATTATTTGATTTTCTATTACAGTTTGGATTGCACTTCCTTTTATGTTTGTAGATTGAATGATTGATGGTTTTTAGGAGTGCTACGAGAGTGGTTGAATGACAAATTTCATAAATATTTCTCATTTATGTGATTTTTGTTATTGCTGTTGTTATAGTTAATTTTGTGTGTAATTTAATTAATCGCAGTAAGATTTAGATGGTGTGACAACTTAAGCCCAAGACCGGTCCCTCAGTTTAGTGTGAAAGTCAATTATTTTCTTTGTTGTTACAATTTTGGTTTCACTTCCTTTTATGTGTGTAGATTGAATAAATGATGGTTTTCAGGAGTGTCATGAGAGTGGTTGAATGACATAGTATCTTATTCTACCAAATTTCTTCACATTGAATTTGTGTGGAGTGTGTAATAGTTTTTTTTTATTGTTGAGAGTGTGTGTGAAATGAATTTGGGTGGAGATTATTTTATAGTAGTCATAATTTGCCTTAGCATAGACTTTGCGAGACATTCTTGTAAAAATTAAAGCCTACCTGGATCGATAATTAAATGTAAGAGTGGGTTGACTAACATTAAAGTGAAAACAATATAAAAATAATGAAGTTATAAAATGTTCTTATTCAAATCATTGTGAGATATGAGCATTAATATTTTATTAACTTTTATGTCTTCACAAACATATGTTGATACAAAATGAATGGAAGAAACATTCAAGTAATCATAATTTTTCTTGCCAACAATTCATACCATACCTTGAACACTATAATGATATTGCAATAGGTAATTTGTACTGACACAAATAATATTGAAGCATTTCAAAGTTTACGCTATAAGAATCGTCATTTTTTAAACACGGGTTACAAATAATTTGAAAATTTAGAAGTCTTGGTTATTAACATCATTTTTGGAAACAATGTCATCTAGTGTATCATTGTCAATTTCCATATGATCTTTCAAGTAGTTAATATTATCATCATCCTTGTCTTGACTTGCATCATATTTATCATCGTTGAAATTTGACTGTAGATCAACCATATTGTTACCAGATGTATTTGGGTCATCATTTTCTATACCATCCATATTGTTGTCTTTTCTAACATCATGTAACTTTGTATTAATGTTGTCTTCTTGTGCCTAAACATAACCATCTTCAGAATCATAATGGATGTTAGTTTCTTCAATGTTATTTAATCCCTTTGTCTCATTTTGTTGGCCATCATTTTTTTCTCAATATCCACTAATGCATCATCAAATACATGCCTTAATCTTGCATCATAATTTATGACAAATATCCATTTCGAGTCCATAATGTCTTCATAGAAAAATACATGCACATGAACGAGCACATACATATATTAGACGTGTGTTATAAAAATTTTATTGATACCTAAACATGTATAAATTCACAAAAAACAATGTATTAATAAATTATTGATCACTACCTCTTTTAATTCATTGAGTTAAAGAAATACCTACTCACAATGAATTGGTAGAACATAAGGCTCCTTATCCTCTGGTAGAACTTTGAGGAATCTATAGAAAATAATCCACCATGGGTATCATTTCTTTGTGTCCTCTCAAATTCTTCATGCCATATGCACTTAAAATACAACATTTAAAAGAGCGGTAATCCAACTCAATAATTTATTGTATTTTCCCAACATATTATAGATTCCCTTCAATAATATTCTTATCTTTTGAGCTTGATTGACTTTATTTCTTGAAGTCAACCATGATTCCACAATCAAAGGATTGTCTCTTATTCCAAAGTTACGACTCCGAGAAGTTGATGTACCATTTTACCCCAACGAGGCCCATAGTTTGGCGTTTCATCTCCTAGGGTTAGGTTTTTGGATGTTTGGGGTTTTCCATTGTTTCTCAATAATAAATAGGCCTTCAAGCCTCATTGTAACATAGGTCAGAGGTAGGTAGTTGCCACATCTCTTCTCAGAGATAAGCTACCATCACCCTAGCTAGTTTATGTCCATTATGTGTGTAAACATATTCCAGTTATTTGATATTAATGAAATGAAGTTTTATTTCTGTTGCATCTCTATGTTTATGTTTATGTTTATTTCTGTATTTTATTGCATTCCTTCATAAGTCTGGATCAATGGTATCAGAGCGGTCTGCTCTTTCTCAATCCTTCTTTGCATATCCCCAATGTGGTCGAGGTATAAGGAGTTAGGGCTTGATCTAGTTGAACCTTTGCAAGATCAACCTCACAAATCCTGACAGACACCCATGGGGGAAGAAAAGAAAGATGAGGGAGTAGGAGATCCTATCAAAATATTTCTCAAGGAGGCCCTTGAGAAACAAAGGAATGTGATGATGGATAAATTTTCTCAGATCCTTCAACAGTTGCCCAATGGTGGCGCATCCACATCCAGTAGCCACTCTAGAGGTGCCACTCCTTTTAAGGTAAAATTAAACTTTGACATTCCCATATTTGAGGGCCAAATAGATGCAGATGTCGTTAGATAGATGGTTGAATCTATTAGAAGGATATTTCTCGGTTCATGACTTTTCCAAGCGGGAAAATATTACTTTGCACTCCTCAAAGCCACCCCCCATGTCAAGGACTCGTGGGAAACCTCTTGTGAGAAAAATCATGAGGGGAACCCTCCCTTTTCTCAGTCACATCCACTTAGAATTCTTTATGAGATGCCATCAAGGAATAATATTATCCTGTGGGGATCTATGAGGACAAGTACATACAATGGACTACGATGTGGAAACAAATGGATCGAGATGTGCATGCGCTGACGAATCTATTCCATACCCTATGCACAAATTTGGGTATCAAATATTTAGAGAAAAATTTCATGTTGAAGTACCACGGTTGTATGCACATATACATTCAGGATAAAATGGAGTTCCTTGACATCTCCTCGCTTGGTACGACATATTAGTATGCTTCCAAGATTGAGAAAAAATTCAAATAGAAGAAGTGAGACTTTGGATCTGTGAATCAGAAGCAAGGGAAAGGTGCCCCCAAACTTCAGAACAAAGGACAAAGCCAAGGCGGGGTAGCCCAAGACAACCCACCAATTCCCAAGCAAATAAAAACACCGTGAAGCTGAAGAAGGACACGGGAAAGTGGTGTGGGTTCCACAAGAGCTCCACTCACAACACAAGTGAGTGTTGGGCCAAGTAGTCACTGGTGGCCGAGCTGAAGGCTTTTGAATCAGATGCATGTTCTGACTCTGAGTCAGAACCTGAAAAGGGGAATGACAAAGAGAAGCAGATTATTGATGCGGATCCCAATGCCACCGTTGCCACCATGAAGATAAAAAAGGAGGAACTTGAAGAACCAGAGGAGGAGGAGCGCATATTCCACTCCTAGATGTGGGTAAAGGGTTCCCTGCTATAGTTCATTGTTGGCAGCAAGAACCAAAAGAACCTCATTTCAGTAGAGATCATGAAGCGGTTGGACTTGCCAACCACAACACACCCACAACTGTACACCATCGGGTGGCTTCACCAAGGACAGGATCTTCACGTCATCCAGCAGTGTCACCTTCCATACAACATCAATCCCTTCACATATGAGGTATTATGTGACATTTATCCTCTTAATTTTTGTGATGTATTATTAGGCCAACCATAATTATGGAAGCAACATGTTGTGTATGAGTCAATGCCTTGCATTGTTATTGTTACCTTGGGACTTGAAGACTCTGCATTGACTATCGGGTGTTGAACAAGGTCACTATCTGGAATAGGTACTAATCCCATGGATTGATAATGTTTTGGACCAACTCAAGGGGGGGAATATTTCAGCAAAATCGACTTGAAGTCCAGATACCACCAAGTACCAATCGAACCCTCCGATGTGTGGAAGACTACCTTCAAAGCCAAGGAGGGCCTTTTCGAATGGACGGTTATGCCTTTCGGGTTGATGAATGCTCCTACAACCTTCATGAGGCTGATGCATAACATCTTGTACAAATTCACCTACTCATTTGTAGTGGTATACCTGGATGACATCTTGAGCTTTAGCTAGAGTTAGGAAGAGCACCTCCACCACATCTGACAATTTCTCCAAACACTGTAGAAACATAAGCTATGTGCCAATTTGGAGAAATGCACTTTTTGCATGACCCAAGTTCAGTATCTGGGATACAATATTGATGAACGGGGGATGCATGTGGATCTAGCCAAGATCCAAGTCATTCGGGATTGTCCAACCCCAACCACTCTGACAGATCTCTGCAACTTTCTGGGTCTTGCCAATTTCTAATGCAGGTTCGTGTTGGGGTTCTCTCATATCACTTGGCCCTTGAGTCAAGTCACCAAAGGAGGAACGAAAGAAAAATTGTTTTGGTCTAAATCTCAATAGAAGACGTTGGAAGAGTTGAGACATCACCTCTTCTCTACACCAGTGCTCACATTACTAGACTTGCAAAAACCATTTGAGATCGAGACAAATGCCTATGACTATTCTATTGGGGTAGTCCTTACTCAATAGGGGAATCCAGTGGCATATCATAGTGTGACACTTTTAGACACAGTCCGGAAGTATCCCACTTATGATAAAGATATGTATTCCATTGTGCAGGCCTGCTGACAATGGAAGCATTACATTTTGGGGAAGGAAACGATCATCCACATAGACCATCGACCCCTGTAGTTCATACAGACGCAAGGGAAGTTGCAGAATGATCACCATCAGAAGTGGTACACATACCTACAATAGTACCATTTGAATATCAAGTATAATAAGGGAATCACCAATAATGTTGCAGGCTACCTTAGCCAACAACCGATCATGGCGTTAACCACCGTGCTCAACTTTTGTGGGCACGAGACTCCTTATTGGCCACTTCTTTACAAAATTGACCCAGAATTTGGCCACACATACTAGACACTCTTGGAGGGTCAGCAAGTTCCAAATTCTCACCTCCAAGATGCATCGTTATGCCACCTGGGACACCTTTTTGTTCCTTCAAGTGAGCGTACCAAGATGATTTAGGAAGCGCACTACAGTCGGGTCGCTGGGCATTTCAGGGTCGAGAGAACACTGGTAGTACTGAATAAGTATTTCTATTGGTAGAATATTTGACAGGATGTCGAGAAGTACATCAGATCCTAAACTACCTGTGCCATTGCCAAACCGACCATCAAGAAAAAGGCTTCTATACTCTATTTCCTACCCCTAGTTGACCTTGGGAATCCATCTCCATGGATTACATGTCAGGCCTTCCTTCTACTAAGCATGGCAGCGACTGTGTTTTTGTGTTCATCGATAGATTCTCGAAGATGGCCATTATGGCAACCTGCAAGAAGAATATCATAGCATAAGCCACTGTTAAACTCTTCTTTGAACGAGTGTGGGTACACGTTGGGATCCCATAGTCTATTATCTCAGATCAGGACAGTAGGTTCCTTAGTACATTTTAGTCTAGTCTCTGGTCGATGTTAGACACAAAGCTCACTAAGTCCACAGCTTTCCATTCCCAAACTGATGGCCAAAGAGAGGTCGTCAATGGGATGATTATACACATTTTGCACATGTACAACTCAAAGCATGCATGCACATGGGATGAGAGCCTCCCCCATGTCCAGAACAGCTATAACTAGGCTCTCCACAGCTCGACTTGCCAGAGCCCTTTTCATATGGGCTTGGGATTCTAGCCATTATGTCCCATTGATGTGGCCATACCATTTGCAGCTACTCAAGCAGATTCGGCTCATGTCCGTTCCGAAGCCGACAAGGCAAAGAAATTCATTGAGAACATTTAGCACATACACCAATAGTTCCATGACATATTGGACATAGCCAATGCTAAGGACAACCAACAACATGATCAGCATTGGGTGCCACACAAGTCCAGGTGGGCGACAAAATTTGGCTACATTTGCAAAAGGATTGACTCGTTGGAACCCACCACAAGTTTCGTTGATATGGTCCATACACCATCACCAAGGTAGTAGGGGAAAATGCCTTCAAGCTAAGTATTTCACCATTCCTTGGTCTTCACCCAATGTTTAATGTGGACCAGCTTCGGCCCTACTTTCCACCATTGTTGGACACATCCGACATTGCATAACAACTCACACCAACAGAGTTAAACCCAAACTGCATAGAACAAGCCACTACTAATTGGATGATGGATGCATAGATCAAGAACACCTGACAGCAAAGGGTCCAACTATATTGAGTTGTCAAAGTAGGCCAACTCCTTCACCAAGGCAAGTGGCTCACCAAGGACCAAGTTCAGCAAAAGTTTCATCATCTCATGGAGGAACTCAACACAATGGGGACCATTGCTTCCTAAGGGGGGAGGAATGATCCAAGTGGATATTGGTGGCCACCTTCCTATTCCACTTGAACCCCCACCATTTCTTCTTTCATTTTTTCAATTTCATTAATTGTAGCATAGTTTACTATTTTTGGTAGTTTTTTGGGTCCTGAACTTTTGGAGCCGTTTTTGAGGCCCTAAACGGATTTTTTTTGGAAAATCACCCATGGAAAATATGAGTTTTCAACTCAATATTATTTTTCAACATTTTTAGTCCTCAGATAGATCTTTCTAAGGAGGTATCGTATGAGTCAAACAGAGCTCGTATGCCAAGGTTATGACCCCGGGAAGTTGATGTACCATTTTACCCCAACGGGGCCCATAGTTTGGCGTTTCATCTCCTAGGGTTAGGTTTTTGGATGTTTGGGGTTTTCCATTGTTTCTAAAAAATAAATAGGCCTTCAAGGCTCATTGTAACACAGTTCAAAGGCAGGTAGTCACCACATCTCTTCTCAGAGATAAGCTGCCATCGCCATAGCTATTTTATGTCCATTCTATGTGTAAACATATTCCAGTTATTTGATATTAATGAAATGGAGTTCTATTTCTACCGCATCTTTGCGTTTATGTTTATTTCTATATTTTATTGCATTCCTGCATAAGTCTAGATCATTCAATTTCATCGACTAGGTGTATAAGTAAATGGACTTGTAGGTCCATGAAACTTGTAGGGAGCTCCTTCTCAAATACACATACAATTTCTGCAATTTCCTTCTTCCATTTTGGCACTTCACATTCGTGGATCTCCTTGGATGTCACCCACCTAATATAAGAATACTAAATTAGTATGAACCTTTAGGAAAAAATTAAAATGCAATACAATATCTCTATGTCTCTCACACATGAACATTCCATACCACATACCTTGCAAATGCTGAAAATCGACTTATGGCATTCCTCAAGTCAATGATAAGACATGGATCCCCCCTAATTGCCAATGGCATGATATGTTGTCAAACACATTTATCAAAGATCATCATTAGTTATTTTTGTCACACAATAGAATATAAGAATATATTTAATACCTAATCAATTTTACCAATAAATGTTAAATGATGATATATAATACCTTCAAAAATTATGAAAAGCATGTGCTTTAACTCTTGTGATATGTCCATCAACTATAAAAGATTTATTTAATGATGACTCATAGCCAGTAGGTGTCCTTATTAAACATATGAAATTTTTTGGTTGTTTTGGCTCTTTCTTTCTCAAAATCCATGGAGCTTCTGAATATTTTTCATGTTCCCTGTTTGGCCACAAATGTTTTCTATCAAATTTGGTATGCAAAAGAGCAATATCTCTCCTCAAAGACAAGGTGTCCTTCTCTTTGCCTACTATATGTCAAAAAATTGAATATGGGACATTTTTGAAGATGTGCATGGGATCTAATAGGTGATATATTAATAGATCCTTCCAATATGGGAGCTCATAAAATATGGATTTCCTTTTCATCCCTTCTAGCATCTTAACTACAACTTCTTCTAGTTATTCAATAGAATCACCCCATCAAAAAAATCCTACCAAGCTTTCAATTCAATATCTTCATACTTCTTAAGCCAATCATTTGGACCCATAATCATGGAAGGGCCTCTATTTTCAAATTTTCCATAAAATTGATTCTTATGGAGGTTTCTAAACCTATGATCTGGTGGTAGAAAAACCCTATTGTTTGCATAAATAAATTTATGAATATCTTTAGAATATCACCCTTGAAATTGTTCTGCACATATTGGACATGAAAATATACCCTTTGTTTGAAGCCCTAGAATTCGATATGGTTAATAACATCAAAATAATAGTAAAAAAATAAGTATGAAAGTTGGGATGACAATAAATTATGAGTGTAAATAGGTAAAACAAAAAATCTTACCGAAACAACAACCAAGTCCTAGTAAATCATGAATAGTTCAACATATCAAACCATGCAAAATGAATGAACTATTTGATGGAGGATATGATATGTCATACATTCTTATGACTTTCCATAGCATTTTCATCTCATCAATGAAAGGCACAAGATAAACATCCATGTTTTTAACTTGATTTTTTCCTTGAACAATGAGAGTCAACATAAGGTGCTCCTTTCTAACACTCATCCATGGGGGAATATTGTATATAATCAATCTGACTGGACAAACACTATAGTTTGAGCTCAATAAATAGAATGGTCACAATCCATCAATTGTAAGACCAAACCTGTTACTACAGGGTTCATCTTTGAATTTTGTTGGCCATTTTTCCTCTATGTATTTCAATGTTTTGGAGTCTATAGGAATTCGCATGAATCCATATTTACTCATATTCTTTGCATGCCAGTCCATCAATTTTGCAAGTGACTTGCAACGAAACATTCATTGAAGTCTAGGTATAATTGACATCTAACGTAAAACCTTGTTTGGAACTGTAGGACCTTATACATATGTACAATATCTCTTCTCTTTGCATACAAGGCATTCTACCTTATCTTGATATTCATCTTTGTATAAAATGCAATCATTTTTACATGAATGAATTTGCTTATATTCAATCCCCAACTCAACCAACAACTAACATACCTCTCTGCAAGTTGATGGCAACACATTCTCTTTAGGAAATATTTTAGTTTTTAGTGCCCTATAAGATTTCCAAAGATTAGATCAATTGAATGTTTGACTTATGATGAACATGTTTGATATGTCAATATTATATATTATGACTATTCATATACAATATATGGTTTTAAAATCTCCTTAAATAAATATAAATGAAGTTGATGAATGTTTACGAATTACGTAGACCAATTGACAATGCATTGTAAGAAATAGATTTCAACTCACTTCAATAGGGTGGTGAATCCTTTATCTGACCAACCAAATAGTGACTTGATTTCTAATAATATTAATGTGCATGCCAATTTTGAGGTTCTACTTGCACCTGATTTGAACACAGGTGTCTTTGCTGCTTGCTTGATGGAGTCTTTCAGTAGGTTGTTATCATCAACATTACGTTGGTGGTAATTACCCTTATTGTCATCACTATTGTTAACCATATGATCATTATTTTCATCATTGTTTCCATCCCCAAAGAAACCTGTAATAATATCATTCAACCCTTCTTCATGCATTTAATTTTCATTTTCATGCTCATAATCATTAAATTTGCTAGTTGGTATCATATTTCATTCATTAGTGTATGTGAATCTCATCAGATGTTCAAATTTATCATGTGGTAGAGTTCTCTTTAAATATGCTCTTTTCACCCTGGTATGGTTTAAAGAATGGGGACCATCCCATCCAAATCTTAATAACCTAGTTGGATCAACTTGGGTATTAGTAGTCGTTCTTTAATCATCATCGTATTAGTGGTCATTTTTTCATCATCATCTTATACCTATCGACAAATGCAACCATTATTTAATGTTTGGCAAGAGCTGGATACATCATAAATGTATCATTTTCAAAGAAATATAATCAAATATCACTTAACAAATCCCATCCAATGTACTATAGTCTTGACCAACCTCTTCTTCGGTGAAATTATCTGTTGTGTCTGAAGAATCCATTGTCATATCCTCTTCCACCCACTATGTTCTTCATGATTTAAAAATTTTTGCTCCACACCCATGTACATACGTTTTTTTTTCTCTAGTTGAATGCTTAGACTATGCACTTGTTCCAGTATCCATCTGAAATATCAACAACATGCATTAATTTATTTCAATATTGGATAATACACTATAAATTCTAATAATAATGTGAAAAATGATGGACGTATCACAAAATTATTCCTAAGTTAAGTCAAAATTTAATAATTACCTGATGTCTTGTCACATTTGTTGTGTCCTTGTTTAGTATGACACGATATATTGCCATGGCCTCATCTTTCCCCTATAATACATAACATAGTCAATGATGTTTAGTACATCAATTATATCATTTCAACCAATATTATATCCAACACAAAACCTCACTTTACTCATATATTTGACATATTGATATCATGTTTTGGATTTGAAAAAAACAACATATTTTATATAACTTTATCTCGTCTACGTTGTAGCATTTGTGAATTCATAAAAACCATCCTCCTCTGGTTGAGGTTTCTTTTTCTTCTTTCCTTTATTGTATCCACAGATTTCGTACCCGATTCTATGGCCACCCACTTTCCTATCATTGATTTAGTAGGTCTACCTCATCCACTCCTATGTCCATGGCCTCCTCTAGATCCTAAATGTAATACACAATAATGAAATTAGTCACATAACACCTATACACTTCGTTGTTGCTCCATCGAATTTTCTAAACGCATAATCGATTTAAGCTCAGTTGGTTTTCATTGCACCTTTCTAACTATATTGCCCCTATTTTCAATATATACCGTTTTTGTTAATTTCTATTCCCAAAATGGTGACATGACACAACTCTTATAAATCTTAGATGAGGATTATGAAAACTAATGGAGTACTTTTTCTTTTCTTTTTTTCATATTTTCATTTAATTTATTTCAAACCCTTCATCTATAATTTTAAACTGCAAAATATCTGTATTTTTGTATATTTAAATTAAAAAAATTCTTTGACCCTACATGTTAGAGAATATACTATTTTCAAATTTTGATTTTTAAGTCTTATAAAAGAACTCAATATATTATATAATAATTACTATAAGTTAATTTGTGGATGAGATATATTTTCAACACCACCATCTACCCTATAAAGAAGTAAAGAGTGAGTGGCAGGATAAAAAATGTTTGTGTCACGTGTATACATAATCACTAAGAAATGCAACCTTTAAAGGTGAAAATGTGTGTATGTGATTATAACTAGTGGACTGTTACATTATGATTTATTGGCTATTAAAATAAAATTAGAAAGTTTGAAATCACACCAAATTCATTAGTGGGCTAGGAAAATATGACATAAAACACCCTTCATTGCAGGGTCAAAACACCATTTATATGGATTTACATCAACCAACATTTTATCTTATCCCATGTGCCTATGCACATTGCACATCCAATATCAGTATTCACTAGCATAACCACATTAAAAAATGTAGTTGATAAATGTTGATAGACATATATTAGGCATTTTTATTAATAGTTATATCAACCACATTTATTAATATTATAATAATAATTATTATTATATAACTATTATTATAATTATCCCATGTGCCTATGCACATTACACATCCAATATTGGTATTCAATTAAACCTCATAAAAAATGACAATAACATGGAAGCCTCCCACATCAACATTGCAAAGTGCAAAGATGACAATGAATACAAGTTAGACCAATTCGAAAATTTAAAAAAAAATCTCACCAATCTATAATTGGCACACACAATGGATAAACATATTGTGTATCCCAACTATTCAACCAAAACAATGTAGTGCATTCACCATATTTCCATTCTAATACTCACCAATTTCAAATCGAGGGAGATTTGAAGTTCTATGCGAAGTTGGAGCAGACCACGGTTGGAGTAATGCATTGAGGTTATGAAAGAAAATAACTAATCAATTGGATCTCTATTGATGGTGGGCAGAGATATTGACGGACCTCTCCTCCCTGTTGTGGATTTCAATAAAAAAAAAATTATTTGTGGGTGTGATTCAACCTCTAGCAGTCATAAAATCAATTTGTGCATCTCATTCACCCCCTACCAGAGACAAAAATCAAACCCCTATCCATCCATTTTGCACTATTGTTGTTTAAAACAGTTAGAGGGAAGGGAGCAAAACGTAGGGAGAAAAGAGAAGGGATTTTCCACAATATGTAAGAAAATAATTCGCCCTAGGATGCCAAAAAATGTCAAGCAACAAAAGAGGGAAATGAGCAAAGGGATCTAATTCTTGTGAGAATGAAGTGTTTCATATTCAATTTATAGATTTGCACATGTTTCCATTGCCAGTTTGAACTGTATTTTTTAGTTTTTATTTTCTAAATTATAAAAGAAGAAATTAGGGTTTATTTTTGTATTTCTAATTTTAAAATAAAATAAAATAAATATTTTACATATATAAGGACATGACAATGAGAAACTAAAAGAGGAAATGGCTTCTATATTGGGGGTAGAATAAGTGAACAAAATAGAAGTTATGGACGTGTCCATGCTTTCCAAATACATGGAAGAACGTATTATAGGCACTGAAATAGACCAACCAAAGCAACCATGTCAAAGGAAATCAATTGTTTCCTCATCAATTCCTAGATTGAGCAAAAGATATTGGAAAAAATCAATCATAATAACCTCTAAGAATGTGGAACAAGGAACAGAGATGATTAATGCCGCACCCACTCCTGGGACACAAATTTATTCCTCCACGAATACAAGTACTTATGCATCTTGCATTGGTAAATACGAAACCAATGTAGAATATGATGTTGTCTCTGGGGAAATCAGAATGACAGATGTCGGGAAAGTGTTCAATCATAGGTTGAAGGAATCATGCCTTCAATGCTTCAAAGAGAATCTACATCTTCCATTATTGAATATACCCATGCACCTTCAAAAGGTAGTCATCCATGACATGCATACTAAATTTGGGATAGGTTGGTTAGTAAAGAAAGTAAAGAAACAAATGACTCAAAACTGCAAGAGATTTCATTGCAACCAAACAAAAAAAGATAAAATAAATTCCTCCTAATCTAAGGGCCAAAAGAATGCCAATTGATGTAAGCATGAAAGTATGGAAAGATTTTGTGAAAGCATATGATAGAGTAGATGCACTGAGGGAGTCTAGTGAGGAGAGCATACTGGTATTTAAATTTGGTCATAAGATTATTTCGAATTCATTAAATGATTTTTTTATTTTACTGGTGGGTAATTAAATTGAATTAGTGTATGTTTCAGGACAAGGCCTCGAAGGTGAGGGTTGCCAAATATCATGCCACACATCACAGTGGCCAGACAAGTTTAGACGCCTTAATATGAAATTTGTAAGTATATTCAATATCTGAAATTATATATATTGTTATTTTGTACAAAAAATTAAATGCTTGGATATTAATTACTTTAACTTGTCCATCTACTATGTTTTGAAAGGAGCAACAATTTGGCCATTATCCATCACAATTGGAATTTGATATGATACAAGACAAAATGTGGTCCGATTTTGTTATATGGATGGAGAATAAGGTATCATTAGTTGACTTTCAATAACCTACTTGGATATTGTTATGTTAGAATGTCAATTTCCATTTCTTGTGTTGAGTTGTTTATTTATGTGTAGTTTGAGTTCTTTTTTGCTCCCATCGATCAAAGCACCCTTATAAATAACCAACCTTTCACTATGATGAAGTTCTTATAAATCAACATCCAATCATGTCTTTATTAGGTCCTTTGCAAAAAACCATAGGCCAAAGGAGGGATGCAAGACCATGTAATATATAACCCGTATACAACAAAACATATTACATGGGATTGATTATAGATGCTTGGCTTGAGAGCACATTACATGGGATTGATTATGGACCCAAGATACATGTGGCTAGGCACATGGGATGATTTTCTTGGAAAGCAAGAAACCTTGTGATGAAGAGCACTTGACACTTGCAACCCATGCTTAGAGAGTGCACCACTTAAGGATTGGTCTCTTGACGTGTATACCTTCGAGAGAGAGCACCTCACTTGGAGACATTATCTTGTGCATTAAATTAAATTTATTGTGTAATTAGTCCACTTTCCAATGTTGGCCTCCCTCACCTACTCTATATAAAGGGAAGAGTATGTATTTGTCTACACTATACTCATTATTCCATCTATATAATTTTCATGGAGAGTTCTTAGTGCTTGTGTGATGCAATAGAGGAAGATCTAGAGTTTGTGACGTAAACACTACAAAAGAAAAAAATATGAATGCTAGCACTTGGGATGATCTTAAGTCTTAGAACTTGTCTTAGAAATTAATTTCCATGTGGCACGATGAAGGGTGTATTGAGGTCTAAAACATTTATTTTGTAGTGATATATATATTGAATGAATTAAGTAGATATGTAGGGACATGGCTATTAGAATAGGAACATTTATGATGTAGCCTTATGTTGAAGCCTATTTGAACTTTGAAGGCTTGATTTGAAATAAAGGACCTAAAACTCTATAAGACACTTCCTTTTCTAATGTAACCACCCTCCTCCCACATCTACCCAAGAAACCAGATAGTCAGGGTAAACATGTGATGAGAGGCCATTATGATATGATTCGACCTCCTAAGTCACATTAAGGAACAAAAACACACCATCTAGACATTCAACATCAGCTTTAGGACCCTTAGGAACCAATCCAACACTTTAGACAACTTTCCCTTGGGTCCCACTGAGATTTTGGACAACTTAAGCCTTATTCGCTCTCATGTTATAGGCATGCAAACATCCAAAACCCCAGAGTTTCTCTCACAGGCTTGCATGCCAACGTCTAAAGACTCATTTAGTCAATGCTATGTTAGCTTCCTTGAGATTTGAGCCACTTTTTCAGGCCTAGAGCCCACATCACTATCCAGAATTGAACCATCTCTTCATAATTGTAAAATAACATAGAAATGATAGTATTAAAGTGAATACTTGTTTAATACCTTGATTATACCCCTACTAGCCATGATCGACATTTTGTCAAACATATCACGAATATGTAGACTACAGGTGTAAATAACAGTTTTGAGCATAGGGGTCTCATACTTAGCTGAGAATCACTAAGAAACGTCGATGCTTCAACACATCAACTTCCATTCCATCCATTAGGTCATAGATAAATTGATCATTCAATTACAAGTAAAAACATGATGAAAGCCATACATAGATGTTGTCAAAAAACACATACATAACCAGCATAATAGCATAAGATATACTCATGAAATTACAACCATATAGACCACATATAATCCATCAAAAAGTTCATATAAATACAAGTAGAAATAACCTTTCATTAATGATGCAAAATCCAAATCTGGGATGGTACTTCCATTTTCCACCCAACCATAGAATGGTTGAGCCAAATCTCTCTTCAGTCATTCACCCCCGTGTCATATTTCAAGCATGAATGTGGGATCTCAGAGAACACATCAATCAAAACTCATACAGGGCTTCTAGAGGCCATCCACCTCAACCCATCAAACAGTGATTCTACCTAATAGTCGAACATCACAAAACCATCAACATATTGGTCTCCATCCAAGCCTTCCATGGCTTCTAGAGCGTTTGTTCCAACCAAATCTTCCAAGACTAGTAACTCAACCCACAGTTGTCATCGGGCTTCTAGAGTGTTTGTCCAACCAAGCCTTCCAAGACTAGTAACTCAACCCACCAAGGGCTTCCAGAGTGTTTGTCCAACCAAGGCTTCTAGGACTAGTAACTCAACCCAAGTTGTTACAGGGCTTCTAGAGTGTTTGTCCAACTAGGGCTTCCAACAACTAATAACTCAACCCAAGCTAAGGAAACATGAGAACCAGCCAAAAACAAACAATGAAAGTAAACTATAGATTCACAAGCTCATGAAATTTACTAAAGCACGGGACAAGAATCTACTTCTACTATAAACCAATAGAATCCAATAAATTGATGAAAATAATATTAACAAGAAGAAGACAAATCAATGGAACATAACAAAAGATGTATCTGGGGAAATCCACTGCTCAAAACCCCACTATTTGTATTTCATATATCAGAAATATGAGTGAAGATACAAATCTTGTTCTCACTAGAACAATTCCACACAAGTATGCTCAACTCTCTTATCTCACAAGCTAGCTCTTGGCCAATACTTAGCCAATTCTACAGCTCTCCAAGCCCCAAATCTCTTGCATAATTCCTAGGATGAATAGGTCGTATTTAAAGGGAATTCATGCTTACAAAACTATGCAATCCAAACATAGGATCAATCTTTGATGCATGCATGATATTTACACTCCAGTAAATAATACAACTGATAGTACAATGTCCCATCACTCTAGTCTTAGCTGGGTCTTTCTCAAAATCAACATGCATGAGTTTCTCATGAGGGAATCTTCAGTTAACTAGAGTAGCACTAGTGGATGCACTACTGAACCAACTGATTGTTAGTCCTCTATTAGTTCCTCAAACAGTTTGGAACTAATTTAACTGAACTTAACCCAGTAAACTGAGTGATCTAATTTCCAACTCAATTTAAACTCATACTAGATCCATAAAACTTAGGGAGAACATATACATGACTAGTAAAAGACTTCCAACTCAAAATTCCTAAGCTACTTAAGTTAATATTAACTATTTACAATTTGTTATGAGAATATAATTTGATTTTAATTCTTAGATTAATTCAAGGACAAATTAAACTGGAATTTATTGTTTCCATTTCTCAACACTCCCTCTCAACAAGAAAGGAATTATCATCTATCCTGATCCTGTCTCTGTGAAACTTGAATTTACATCTTGACAATGGCTTTGTCAAAATGTCAACATCTTGCTTCTCCATGGGAATGTACTCTAACAACATAATATGCCTCAATACACAATATCTGACATGATGATATTAGATATCAATATGCTTGGACCGATCATGAAAAACTAGATTTTTAGAGAGTTTGATACAACTTCGATTATCGCAGTAAATCACAGTTGGATCCATCTGCTGACCATACAAACCAACCAAGATCTTCCTCATTCAGATGGCCTCACATGTTGTCTGACTCACAACCATGTTGTTGGCTTAGGGGGTCTTGACCTAGGTTTAGCATTAATTTAGCCAAGAAAATCCCTACACTACTAGCCCTTTCGGCATCAGTTTGCAGAGTGCAGACTGAAGTCTCACCCAAAGCAGTATGGGGGGATGCTGGAACCAAGTTTCCACACCCAAAGATGGTTATGATGTCGTTTTGTACCCTTTATCTGTCTTTGCGTAGATCGATAATCCCTCAAGGCTTATCGATATAACTTCCTCTTACCAGTCTCTAGACCTTCGTGAAGGTCTACTAATGTCTTTCGCGGACCCTAAACATGCGACTCAACCACTTATGCACCTCTGTAATCACTCCTAAGTCTATTATTATCCAGATCAGCTTAAGTGTCTGATATCTTTAGCATGTATTAAGATATTCTTCATGTAAGCAGATATTATTACTTGCGTTCATATAACAATGTAAAACATACAGATTCATGCATCAATATAACATTAAATCATGAACCCAGTATTCATCCTAACATAATCACATTCATTCGTAACAGAAGTAAATAGATCAAGCACATGTATTTCTAGAGTAATCTTCTTTATTAATGCTTTATATCTTCGTACAGACTCAAACTACCTTGCGCACTCAACTGCAGGGGTTTGCACACTCAGTTGTGGACTTCTAACCTAGGCCTCTGCGCACACAGCTTCAGAGCCTTTCTTCTACTATAAGACCCTTCACTTTTTCTGCTAATGACCCATTACATTCATTATCAGCATTGACTGAACTACTGCCTTAGACTCTTCTAAGACTCTCCTTTTTATACAATCCCATGGTTTGCAGACCATGGGTAGATATTCTAAAGCTGACACAACTTACATAAATAGAAGGGTAAAACCCTTTATGAAACTTTACATCTACGTGCTCCGCGACCACAAATTGTGGAGACTTTACATTTTACATATAGAAAATTGGGCTTTCTGCCCCAAAATTGACCCTATCGGCCTATGTCCTAATAGGCCCCCAACACAAATATGGTGACTTTCCCTGAGTCACTCTATTGGTGCAGATATCTTACTGCGAATACCTCCCAACTCCACTTGCACCACTGCAACTTCAGTTGTACACTGCATAGCTGCCTGCTTGACCTACTCCACCAGTTGCTCTGTTGTTGGTCCTGCACTATCTGCCTGGATCTTCTATTGTGTATTATGCAGGCTGGAAAACTTCTCCCCAATGGTGGCAGAGAGCACATAGGCCTCATCCAGCCAAGGCCCCAATCTGGCCTTGAGGACTACCTCTTTTCATTGTGCTGCTTCCACCTGCTCTTTCAGTTGCTTTGCCTCCTACAATTTTTCCAATCTCTGCATGATAACGACGGTGCGCGCAGTCACTCTGGATTCATCTTACTATTGTTGCAATTCCATTGCGTCAGTATTTAACCTATGTAGGTTGGGATCTTCCTGCAGAATCATGAGGACCTCAATCGATTGCTCGAAGAGAGTAGTGCATTCTGCCACCGCGACATCTAATTCAGGGACTGCCTCCTTAACAGCTGCCTCACGCTATTCTCTGACTTCTGGTGGAGTTGAAGGTTGTGCCCTCAACTAGAGCTTTGTAATATTTAGGTTCAGCTCAAACTGAACCTTGGCCATTTCGGTCCTACAATCACACACACCTGCAGCCAACTTCCGAGTCTTGGCCTCCAACGACGCCTCTTTTAGGATGTGCAATTCTGAAATGGTTATGTGGGCTTCTTCTACCACTGCTGCGGTACGCTCATTCTTATCACGAACCTTCTTCTAGTTGTCGATAGTTTTCGTTTTCTCAACGAAAATTTGTTCGTTGTTAACCTTCTGCTCGTTGATCACGCTCAGTGTACGCTGCTCTCGGGCCCTAAGTTCTGCGATCACAGCTGCTTGAAACGTGTGAAGGACTTCACTTGGGAGCATGGTCAAGTTCAAACCAATATTCTTTAGAGTGTTGAAAGTAGCCTTTTCAGCATCCACCTCTGTGCTCAAAGCTCCATCCGGTGGCGTGACGGCTCGAGGATCCAAAGAGTGAACCAACTCTGCTACTTCAATTGCTCCTAGTGCTAAGTTGGTCGACGCCGCGCTGCTCTGCCCTACTTTGGCCTGTAGTCGAGTAGTTTAGATCTGCAATTTGCATAGACCCGTCTGTATGGTGACCAAAGCTTTCTTTTTCTGCTACTAAAACTGTTACAATAGTTCCGCTGTTGTATCCCTAACCTTATCCCCAATGTCATCTAAGTCGCCTTCTGTTAAGGTGATCAGTTCTATGGACGACTCAATGGCCTTGGTCCTTTTCCATGGTCATTCTTTTTCCTATTCCCTATTCCACTTCACTCGGAAGGGAGTGCTTTGCAGGTCTCCACCTCCCTATCCTGATTACTCTTCTTCTTCTATCTATGGAGAAGGTGATTTCTAGCTCCTGTCAGAGCCACGTTCTTCCTGCTCCGCTTGTTCCTTGGCAGCGTGCCCTGCTTATGCATGTGCCTTCTCCTCAGTCTCCTTCTTTCTGTTTTCAACCAACTACTGAATCTTCGACCGTGCCTCTTGCTTCTTCTGATTTCCTGTGGAATTACTAGACTCGACAGACAAGTCTAACGTTGTGTGCCAATCTGCTGGCCAATGCTCAAGGTCCGCTGCGATGGCATCATCTGTCGCTAGGTATGGTAAATCATACCACTTCTAATCTGGGTCCTTTCGTGCCCGGATGGAGATACAGTGGAAGTCCACTTTGAACTTCAGTATCCCGACAACTGCTCAAGGACAGTTGGTGATAGTTGTGGCTTGCAGTTGATGGTGGTGCGGATGCTTGCCTCCATCACCAACCAAAATATTTTACTCTCCATGACCCGTTCAGTGTCCTTTGTGGCCCATAGTGAAGCAAACTTCACTGCTTCTAGCAAATATTTCATGATCAGAGGAAATTGGTTGTTCTCCGGCAATTCTCACGTGACCAACACAATTGACAATAACAACCAGGAGTAGTGGAACATTTTGCTATGGTCCTATGCCTCCCTGCAGTTCACAAGGAACTCATTGCACAGGTAGAGTGCCTAGTTGAACTATTTGTTGGCTTAAGGGGTCCTGGTCCAGGTTTAGCATTAAGTTAGCCAAGAAAATACCTACAATACTGGTCCTTTCGGCATCAATCCGCGAAGCGTGGAATGAAGTCTCACCTGAAGCAATATGGGGGGATATTGGAACCAAGTTTCTGCACCCAGAGATGGTTATGATGTCATTTTGTACCCTTTATCTACCTTTGCGCAGATCGATAAGACCTCGAGGTTTATGGATATAACTTCCTCTTACCAGTCTCTAGACCTTCACAAATGTCTACGATTATCTTTCACGGACCCTAAACAAGTGACTGAACCACTTATGTGCCTCTGTAATCACTCCTAAGTTTGTTATTGTCTAGATCGGCTTAAGTGTTTGATATCTTTAGCATTTATTAAGATATTCTTCATGTAAGAAGATATTATCATTTGTGTTCATATAAAAATGTAAAACTTACAGATTCATGCACCAATATCGCATTAAATCATGAACCCAGTATTCATCCTAACATAATCGCATTCATTCGTAACATAAGTAAATAGATCAAACACAGGTAGTTCCAAAGTAATCTTCTTTATTAATTCTTTAGATCTTCTTACAGACTCAAACTACCCTACGCACTCAGCTACAGGGGTCTGTGCACTCAGCTGTGGACTTCTACCCTAGGCCTCTGCACACACAACTACAGAGCCTTTCTTCTACTCTAAGACCCTTCACTCTTTCTGCTAATGACCCATTACATTCATTATCATCATTTATTGAACTACTACCTTAGACTCTTCTAAGACTCTCCTTTTTATACAATCCCATGGTTCGCGGACCATGGGTAGATCTTCTAAAGCTGACACAACTTACATAAACAGAAGGGTAACACCCTTTATGACACTTTACATCTACACACTCCGCAACCACAAATTACGGAGAATTTGAATTTTACATACAAAAACTTGGGTTTTCTACCCCAAAATTTGGGCTTTCTACCCCAATACTTGGGCTTTTAGCCCAAAATTGATCCTAGGGGACTCTGTCCCAACACATGTACTTTGCCTCTACTGAACTGAGTGAAACCAATCTTTGTTACTATTGTACCAAGAAATTGTCATTGACCCAATACTAAAGATCCCTTCTGATGTACTCTTCCTGTCAGATGGACTCATTGCCCAATCGGCATCGGTGAAGCCTTGAAGCTTCACTCCCTTTGTCCATCTGTACCATAATCCATACTAAGAAGTGCCCCTGAGGTATCTCAACACATGTTTTGTCGCCTTCCAATATAGCTTGGTAGGCTTAACCATTGCTTGACTAAGTTGGTTAACTGCATAGCACATATCTAGTCGTGTGTTCACCAATTACATGAGTGAACCCACAATCTTCTTGTAAATAGTAGCCTCCACTACTTCTCCTAAAGTAGCATCCTCCTTCCTCCAGTTACCTGCTAGAGGAGTCTCCATGGGTTTGTTGCTCTCCATGCGGAATCTCCTGAGTATCTTGTTGGCATACTTTCCCTAAGACACAAACAACTCCCCATCTCCTTGCCATACCTCCATGCCAAGAAAGTAATGCATGATCCCCATGTCCTTCATCTCAAACTCTCTTGTAAGGTCCACCTTACAAGACTTGATGAGCTGATCATCACCTATCAATATGAGATCATCAACATAAAGTACAATGATACAAAATTTACCTTCCACCACTATGTGGTACAGGTTCACATCCACTTCAGTCTTCGTGAATCCCAACCCATTGAAGTCACTATCTATCGTGGTGTACTAAGCACGGGGTTATTGCTTCAGCCCATACAACACTCTCTTGAGTTGGCACACATGTGACTTACAGTCAAAGGTATCAAAACCTTTAGGCTGCTCTATGTACACCTCTTCCTCAATCATGCCATTAACGAAAGTTGTCTTCACATCCATATGATGTATCTTCCAACCTATTTGTGCTTATAGGGCCAATATAGATCTGGTCGATGAGTACCTTGCAACGGGAGTAGAGGTCTCATCATAGTCAATCACCTCGACCTGTAAAAATCCACTGGCCAAAAATCTAGCCTTATGCTTCTACACACAACCATCTGCAGCTTAATTTACCTTGTAAAGCCAATAGGAGCTCACCATTGACTTGTCCTTCGGTCTCGGGACCACATCCCAAACATTGTTATGAACTATGGTTTCATACTCCTCCACTATCACATCAACCCAAATCGACTACTGCACTACTTCCTTAAAGGAAGATGGATCTGTCACAAAAATTTTTCCCATAAGATCCATGTATCTAGTGTACCTCTCAGGTGACCTCCTCTACCTGTGCTAAGAAGTGGGTGATCCCACATTCTCCCATGCATCGTCCAACAATCTTTCAGCCTCTTTGGTGCACTTTCTTCCCTCTCTAGAAGACTCTGCCTGAGTGAATGTCTCCACTCCTAGATCCTCTACATGTGGCTTCTCCACATCAATCTGAGGCTCCTCAACCTTAGGAGCTAAAACCTCCTCATCTACATGTAGCTAAAGATCCCTCTCAAGGCGAACTCACATGGTATTCTCCTCATCGAATTTGACATCCCTACAAACCACTGTCATCCTACTGGTCGGAAAGTACACCCAATAGTTGTGAGGTGTATCATTGTACCCCACAAATATCCCCAACTCTATTGTTAGCTCAAGCTTCTTCCATGCATCTTTGGTCACATGGAAAAATAATAATGACCCAAAAATCCTGAAGTGACCAACATGTGGCTTCTTACCAGAATAAGCCTCCTTTGGTGTCTTCATCTCAATTATCTGATGTGGGCTACGGTTCTAAACATAAACCACTTGGTTGTGTGCCTCAACCCACAAGTGTAGTGGTATGCTATAATCATACAACATCTCCCTTTCTTTCCCTACTATGCTTATGTTCTTCCTCTCGTCCACCCCATTCTGTTGAGAGTTATCAGGTGTCATCAAATCTCGTTTAATCCCTTCTACTACACAAAATTTGTGAAACTTGTTTGAGACATAATCACCACCATTATCACTCTATAGAGCTTTAACCTTCTTTCCCAACTTTTTCTCCACCAATTCTTTAAACTCACAAAACTTTTTGAAAGTTTGATCCTTTTTCTACATGAAAAATATCCAACATTTGTGAGAATAGTCATCAACAAATATAACATAATATTTGCGTTTGGCCATGGATGTTGTCGAGAATGGTCCACACATATTTATATGGACTCACTCTAGAATAACCTCTGCTCGATTGTCTCTGTCGTGAAAGGAATACTTGGTGTATTTTCCCAAAGTACACCCCTTGCATGTATCAACTTGCTCAAGTGTACCTTTGGGAAGACTGGTAGAGATCTGTTGCAATATCTTCAAAGCCCCATGATGCAAGTGGCCCAATCACCTGTGCCACAACTCGCCAAGGTCTTGGTTGTGTACCCTTTCTTCTTTTTTCTCAAAGCATCACACTCCTCTACCTCCATCTTGTAAAGATTCTTCACCTGAATCCCTATCTTCTTTACTTGACCCGTGGTTATGTGTCGAACGAACACCTATCCTTTTGAGAATATTGATGAGCACTAGTATTGCAGCAAGAATGTTGTAACTCCTAGGCTACCAACTTTACTTTATCAACCCAGGGTTTGTACAAACTTGGAGGTGACAGTGTTGTATACACAAGTAAAAGTGATGGTTCTGCCTTTTGTCACTTGCTCAACTAGAAAGAGACCACTGGGGGTTTTCAAGCTAGACTTCTATGGATTCAGAAGAAGCTTGGTTTCTTGATGAAAGAAAGGTAAATCTACTCTAAGAGAGAGCTGATTTATTGAAATAATGAAAAAGACCGAAATTCAATGATAAATCACATCATTTCCTAATTAACTGCTAACAAACTATGCTTTGCAATAATGCTAAATTAACATGAACCAAATTATACTATCTAATCATGGAAGTTAAAAGCATCAAACATCACTATTGTGCAAGTAAAGGGACTGAAATAACTCTGTTTTTGTCTTTTTGTTATTTTCATGCAAAATCAAATATGCAAACTAATCTCTTGTGGTGATGTGGCAGGTGGTTTAGGGATGTTTGAGGATGGCTGGAAGGCTTAGGAGATGGTTGGGTGATGTGGGAGACCCTTGGGTGACGTTTGGGGGCTTCCTAGAGGTTTCCCCTCAACTTTGCCTCAAAACAGGCCACTACAGGAAAACCTACAGGATGTACTAGAAACCTACAGGATTCCTTGTATTTCTATAGGATATAGCCGAGAGAAAAACGAGAGGTGTTGGAGGTGATGGAAGGCTTAGGGAAGGTGGTTGATGGGTGGAATGGAGTGAGAAAAGGCCTAGGATCACTCAAAAGTCAACAACAAGGTTAGGAGATGG
Source organism: Pinus tabuliformis (assembly GCA_031772625.1). Classification (NCBI taxonomy): domain Eukaryota; kingdom Viridiplantae; phylum Streptophyta; class Pinopsida; order Pinales; family Pinaceae; genus Pinus; species Pinus tabuliformis. The sequence goes on along the minus strand of CM062820.1, from coordinate 682,566,741 downwards.
TTGGATTTGCTCAATGTGCTTGGAAGAATTTCTATGTAAAATGATGAAATTAGTGAAGGCAATGGTGAAAGAAAGGAATGATTATGGTGGATGAAGTGGAAGGTGATTGTTGGCTATGAGGTCTCTGTCTACTCCTGAAGCACCTGCTCTGCATCAAACATGTATAATTTCCAAAAATTCATGTAAACAAGAAGCATTCTCATAAGCTAGAAAAGCAGAATTAATGAACTAACTGTCTACCTTATGCATGAGGAAAGTAGCTGAAAGGAATGGAATCATGGATGAGATCTACTGCAAGAATGAAGATAGAAGAGATGGAAATGCAATCCTACTTTTAAAAACTAATCAAATGCTAGCTTAAATACAGTAAACTCTAAAGCTTATGAAAGAAATAGAAATATGTGTTTTTGGGGTTGCATAAGGGTCCCTTCCTCAAATCATGATCCCAGAGGGAAGAAGTGAGGCCAAGACACCTGCTGATAGCCTTGTGGTGCTTCTTTTATCCCTGCCAACCTACTACTGAAGTAAGGCACAAATGGAAGCAAACTAATAAACAACCAATCAAATCTACACTACTTGTAATGAAAATACCTCTAAATACAAATTAACAATGAAGCTATGAAACTATGAAACTAAGATAAACAAGCAGATACAAAAAGAGGAGCCTTGGCTGCTAGGGTTGGGCCCTAACCCAAGAGCTTCAACCCTCTGAGTTAACTTAGTTCTGGCTCAAAACAAAACTCATTCTTATTACCAAAATAGAAAATTACATCAAAATCTTCCACAAGTCTGGAGCTCGAAAATAACTTAGAGTTTTACAACAAAAATTTGAATCCTAATGAGGCTCTAGGCCTCTCTACTTATACAACTGAAGTCCCCAACGACTTCCTTAAAATTAGGGAGGCTCGGCTCCCAAACTCGAGATAAACTAGCTCTTTGTCTCTCACTTGCTCGGTTTCCTTCTAATCCTCATGACTTGGCTGCTTGCACTCTAAGCTGGTGTGATAAATGGAGGAATATTCAAATGGGGGAGAAGTAAATGAGGAGGATTTACCTCCTACAATCCCTCTCCCTTGTCCCATTCGAGTTTCAACCTTAGTCTTTGCCAAAATTCCTTGATTTTCTCCTTCAAACCTGCATTCAATGCATATTAGTCCACTAGGCATGATATCCCACTCTAACTCATCTCATAAAAAAAATATAATAAAAAACATGTAACAAGTTGTGAGAAAAGTTGGTTTGACTAAGCTAGAAGGTGAATTAAGGCCCATAATTACCTAATGATGAGGCTCATCAAAGATCACATCATAGCCTCTATCCTCAAGCATGGAAACAGATACCAAGTTCTTCTTCATCCTGAGCACATACATAAAATTATTCAAGGTGAGTGGAGTACCATGCTCCCTCTAAAATGTAATTGTGCCCAATCCAGTAACACTATACTTCCCGTTGTCACCTATCTCGATATGCATCTTGAGATCTTTCTCCTCTAGGTCACTGAATAACTCTTTATTGCTAGTCATGTGGAATGAAGCTCCACTGTCTAAGTACCATACACTTCCCATCATTGATGACACCATGCATGCAATGAGGGAAAAGTCCAATTCGAATTGAGAGGCCAAAGTCTCACCTGTCACTCCTCCTAAGGACTTCTTTTTGGACTTCTTGAGTGAACAATTTGTAGAAAAATGACCCAGCTCATGATAATGAAATCACTTAACTTTCGTCATGTCTTTATTATTACCTCCATGATAAGAATCCGATTTGGAATGGGAAGCTTTCCATTTCCCCTTCTTCAACTTAATCGCTAAGGCACAGTTCTATTCATCATCAGTCTTTGATGAAGAGCCATCTATGGTGTTCCTCCTGATCTCCTCTTGTATCAAATCCGACTACAGTCGTTCCCAATCCGACAACTTCTCCCGACCATTGATAGAGTCCTGATAACTATGCCAACTCTTTGGGAGTCCTAGAATATAAGGACTCACCATATCATCCTCGGAAACCATGATTCCAACACTTCCAAGTTCATAACGACACTAAGTGAACTTGGTCAAGTATTTTGGAATCGTCTTGCCTTTCTCCATTTTGATTTTTCAAAGTTTGTCCTTTAGTGCCAATTTCCTTTGTTCACTACTATTCTGATACAAATTCATCAATGTTTTCCACATGGCATACAGATTTTCCTTGCCATGGAGACTCCAGACAATGTGGTCTCGAACTCCCTCAAGGATTATCTACCTCTCCTTTTCCACACACTTCTTCCATTCGGCCAAATTTTTTCCATCTGATTCTACTAGCTTAGGAATTTATTGATCAACGAATTCCTTCAAGCCATTATCCTCTAGCACAACCTCCATTTTCGCCCTCCAAGATATAAAATTTGAGCTGCCTTCCAAGGCATGATCCAGCCACAAACCGTTGAACGTCATCGGACGATCCTGAAGTATGTATTGAAAATTCGAATTTCACATGTAACTGAAAACTTAAAACTTCGAAATATTCTCTAATATATTGTCTCAGCTCAAATACCATATAGAAAATGTTGTAGATTCACAAGCTCATGCAATTTAAAAAAGCATAGGACAAGAATCTAATTATAATTTCAACCAGTGGAAGGCAATAGATCGATGAAAACAATATGAATAAGAAGAAGATATTCAATGGCACATAACACAAGATGTACCTAGGGAAATCCACTACTCAAAACCTTGTTATTTGTATTGCATATATCACAAATATCACTAAAGATACAAAGCTTGTTCTCACTAGAACAATTCCGCACAAGTATTCTCAACTCTCTCAGCTCACAAGCTAGCTCTTGGGCAACACTTAGCCAATTTTGCAGCTCTCCAAGCCCCTAATCTATTGTGTAATTCCTAGGATGAATACCCTGTATTTAAAAGGAATTCATGCTTCCAAAACTGAACAATCCAAACATAGGATCAATATCTAATGCATGCACGATATTTACACTCCATTAAATAATACAACTAATAGTATAATGTCCCTACACTCTAGTCTCAACTGGGTCTTTCTAAAAATCAACATGCATGACTTTATCATGAGGGAATATTCAGTTGGCTAGAGTAGCACTAGTGGATGCATTAGTGCACCAACTAACTGTTAGTCCTCTATTAGTTCCTCAAACATTTTGGAACTAATTTAACTGAAATTGACTTAGTAAACTGAGTGATCTAATTTCCAACTCAATTTAAACTCATACTAGACCCCTAAAACTTAGGGAGAACATATACATGACTACATAAAGACTTCCAACTTGAAATTCCTAAGCTAATTAAGTTAATTAAACTTAATTAACTGTTTACAAGTTGTTAAGAGAATAGAATTCGATTTTAATTCTCGGTTTAATTCAAGGAAAACTTAAACTGGAATTTCTTGTTTTCATTTCACAACATAAACCTACAATCACCATGGCTATCAAGGAAATGGAAAGCCTAGGAAATCCATTGTCAATATAGGAAAACCTCCATGCCAATGACAGATCATGACCATGAAACCACATGCATATGCCATGAATTCCAAAACTAGTGAAGAAATCATACGTGGAACTCAGTACCTGCAAGAAAATATAATGTAGTTGTTGATCTCAATGCCCTCTTGTGCTTTCTTTCTCTTCCTTTTCCTTCTTGATCCATGTGGTGAACTAAAGTTATAAGTGTGTACACGAACAGATTCCTCTAGCCTGATAATGGGTCTAGCCACGACATGTACATTCTATGGAATATTTACTTAGGTTAGAATCAATCAAGAGGGCCTACCTCTTGGTCGCTTATCCTACTTGATGATTTCCTCACTTGCTCGCTCCAGCAATCTCTCGCTTCCTTAATCAAGCTCCTGAAACATGTAAACAACAACAACACACAAACATAGTAATAGACAAATTACAATTCAACCTACTTAATGAGTCAAGAAGAATTAAGACACGAATATGTAATATTACAAAACATGTAGGAAATCAATCGATAGTTGCATATATTAATATTAAAAGAGAGATTACAACCATTCGTCTTGACGTCGCAGTCTTCCTCTGACAAGACTAGGTTCCCACACACTTCTGCTAGCACTTCATGATGGCTTCAAACAAAAATAGTTTAAATACCCTTCCCTTTAGGCTTTACTCCAAACCAAACACACTTCTCCCTCACACAACTAGATGGCTGCAACTAGTAATAGCTTTCATGTCTAGTATATTTACACTCAACTAAAACTCTAACTCTAATTTCCACACTAGTCACTAGTTTGTGCTTGGGAAGAAGGGAGGTTTTTATAGGAAAGATGGATGGGAGATGGATCCTCTTCTCATCGGAGGACTTATACCTTGAGGTAGTTCCATAATTATAGGGGAAAGGAGCCCAAACTATCATCCTTGACCCCATTCAGCCAGGCCATTTACCAGACTTCCATTACGGAGCTTCTAGAGATGGAAGCTTCAAATCTAATTTAAAAAACTTTCCATAATAGGACCAATGTGACTGGAAGATAGCTTAGTCGCACTGATTAGTGTGGGGAATAGTACTAATCTCTGCACATCAGCACAGGGAAGATAAAGGTCATTAGCGTCAATATTGTAAATTGGGAAAAACAGAAGTTTCAGGGGAAATGGTGCAAAAGGGAAATGCTCTACTCATTAAGAGGGACATAATGGGAGTTTCTCCATAAAGGCAAAGCATTTGGGGTTCACTATAAAGGTCCTCCAGGATCAAGGAACAGGGAGTACAAGGACAGTGACAAAATTTTGTGTAACAGATGCCCCTAAAGTGTGAAGGCTGAACCGAAGTGAGGGATGAAATGCTTTATAAATCAGTGTGGGGAACCGGTCTGCTGTCAGAAAACCTATAAGAAAGTATATATACATATACATAAACTGAGATCTCTGTCAAATGATACATGAATCATGGCATGGATGCAGCCATCCAGAGAATGATCATGTAAATGGATCCAGGCATGGGTGCAACCATCCGTCAAAGAGGACCATAATGAAACCAAGGTATGGTCACAACCATCCAATAATGAGAAGGATCAAATATGATAACTCATGGTGCGGTCGTAGCCAACCATCGGAAAGAGACATGCATATCATCATAACCATGTCACTTTACTTCACAACCTAGACTTTTTGTAATCTGAGTCCAGGGTATTGCGCTCCAACACAACCTAATAAAAGTACATATTCTAACATGTGAATAGATGTGTTGACATCGAACATGCTAGAAAGTTGCTTGATTACCAGTCAATGATGTAAACTATTAACAAGCACGAAAGAAACCACCAATAATGATAATGGATCTCAAGGTACTATCAGCACAACTCACGAAATGTGAATATAGGAACTGAAGTCGAACGCCCATGAAATCACTCGATCGAAAGCCAATGATATGAACTTGTCATCGAGTGCGAAGAACTTGCCATTAGGGCATGCAAGCTCTAAGCTACTGGAAGGGAGTCTCTCGATCAACTTCCCAGATAACGAGTTGATGTCGAAAGAAAGGGACCGTGTCGTAGGAGGGCCATAACGATTCCCACATCATCAACGCGAGACGAGAGGATGCAAAAATATTTTGGATGATACAGAGAATCAGAGGTAAGTGTAACTGTAGAAGGACAACTCTTGAACATATCGATGACACAACTGGAAGTTTGGTAGCTTTTGGATCCATGGGATTGGTGGTCACAATGACGTGGCATAGATCAAATGGAAAGAAAAAATGAATGGCCCAAACCCAGGAAGGTCAACGATGAAAAGGAGGATGTCCCAACCTAACACGAAGCAAAGAGTGTCATGTTCAAGAGTAAGCTGCCGACATGACTCAATAGATTTCCAAATTATTCCCCCACCATTTCTGGTGAGTACCCCAATTATTTTTTAATCGAAAGCTTGAAGGGAATAGCATATGCTTGCACTGTAAGTTCATCCTTAAGATGAATCTAACCTAATAAGTTTAACGAGCCCTAGGAAGGAGAATCTCGTGTTCGTGATGGTGATGAATCTGATGTCATTTAATAGTTTAACGAGTCCAAAAAAGGTGTAACTCAGTATCTTTTTCATGTTTAGAGAGTTTGAAAAAGACGCGTAAAAGAAAACTCCACATGGTCACTTTTCGTACATTTGTGTCTCTCGAGCCCAAAAAGGTAGAAAACAATACTTGAGAGAATCGCTTGACCATTTCAGTCATGGAGTACCTTTTTCGTAAATAGTGCCTCCTAGCTCGAAAAAGGGGTAAACTTATACTAGGCGCATGATGTTTCGCATCCGTTAACGAGTTCGAAATAACAAGGGCTTGACCATCTTTTTCAATTTTAAAGGGTTAGAAAAGAGATGAAAGCGGACCCCCCATTTTTATTCTCTTTAATGAGTCCAAAAGGGAAAAATACTCGGCAATCTTTTCATATGGGTTTAACGAGTCGAGAAAAGAGCTGAAATATGACTCATTGCCATCATTGAAAATCCGTCCCTTGTCACTGCACAAGTAAGGCAAAGTGTATTATCGAGTCCTTGACGTAAAATAGGTCAAAAATATTTACAAAACCTAATATTTTCATTAAAAAATGAATAAAAAGGGGAAAAGTAAATATATTTTTACCATTTACCATTTTACCTTTATAATGAAGACCTTTTACCCACCTTTTCCCTAGTTTTTCTGGAGTAGATTGTAGGAGATCCGGGAGGTCAATCGATGAGCTGTCAGTTCCAGGTAACAGTCGAAGCCCTGAGCTCCATTTTCATGCCATTTATTTATGCTTTTAGCCATTTTTTAGGATTTTTAGGGAGGTTTTTGAGAAACAATTCCGCCCTCGATCAGCGTGATTTCTGGGCACGGGATCGCACTGGCCAAGGGTTATTTGCACGACCATCTGCGCCGAATAGTGTGACTTTTTCTAAAATAGGTGTGCCAATGCTATGGATAGGGGAAAAAAATCTCAAGAACTAATCGTTAAAACTTGAATTTTGTGTGTCAAAATTGATGATTGACTCAAATAAATGGATTTTGCAGGAGAGAAATTGTTGAAAATGGTGGATTGGAAGGAAATAGAACACGAAGATGTGGACACCTAGGAAATGAATGATCCAAATTTCCTAGAGGCTTTGAGGGCTTGCGGGCTCCTCAAATTTTTCCTTACACCAGGGATGTGGACCCAACCCGAATTTCTTCGGTACTTGATAAGCCTTTGGGACATCAATCATGAGATTTTGTCATTGGGGACCAAGAGCTGGAGTTGACAACTTCAGACATCTACTTCATCACTGGGTTGTCTCGTAGAGGTGAGCCAGTGAATTTGTATGGGTCACGTCCGGTCGGGGCAAGCATATCTTCCCTGCTTGCCACACATTGTCCTGAGGCCTTGAAATCCAAAAGTGGGAAGATTGAGATTTCCAGTGTGCGGGATTTGACACTGAGGGTGCTTCTATTGACCATCAACAGAGTGGCGGGGTCCCAGGCGAAACATGAGACTAATAAGTCAAAGTTCCTTTATGCTATTGATTGCATAGCTCATACGATCTTCAACTAGGTAGAGGCCATGAAGATGAACATCAAGCACCAATTTTCCAAGGCCAAGGTGGGAAATCTGAAGCAATTTGGCTTTGGATCAGTACTTGTGACCTTTTTCCTGGAATGAGTGCCATTGTTCTAGTATTAGTTGACTGAGGTTGATCCTCCTGCGCCACGTGATCCATGGATGGCCTGCTAGAGTTGTTTGATGCCCAGGATCACTGGGGGTCAGCAGATGTCCTACCGACCAACATTCTTTTTGTGGTTACGACGACATAAAATTGTTGTGGAGGACTGGCCGTACAACGACATTGATTTCCATGGAGACTTGGATATGCCCTTGCCAGATGGGGAGGACTTTGATGACGAAGGTAAAAACCAAACCAAATTTTTTATTTTGATGTTTTTTAATTTGTTTTTGGTATATGCATGCTTATAAAATTTCTCTTGTGTATGCAGATGTTGGACCAGAGCGGCCAGCTGGGATGTCCCCGATAGCCAGGCGCTATCCCCATCCTATTGATGTTGTCGCCCCTTATCAGGAAGGGAGCGATAACAAGGAGGAGATTGCAAGGAACCTTGAGGGGTTGACTCATGGTATCCCTAAGTATGCTCGGATAGGAGACATGCCTCAGTGGTACCAGAGGCACACATTGGGAGTCTCAGATCGGATTTGGTGATTTCTGAGTCATGTAGTAGGAGCTATCTCGTGCTATCATGACCACCATGATGAGTAGTTTCTAGGTCCAATATTCACATATTATTTTGAGGCCTGCATGCCACGGATGTACGATGCCTGTGAGCCACTAATGTTATTATGGACATACATATTATTTTTTGCGGTTTTGATGAATCAAACATTCTCACACACACACACACACACATATATATATATATATATATATATATATATATATATATATATATATATATATATATATACATATATATATATATATACATACATATATATATATACATACATATATATATATATATATATATATATGTATATATGTATATATATATACATATATATATTATGGTACAAATGGTTTGTCTTATCTTTTACATGTTTCGCAAATGTCTATCCAACATGTAATTAGCTAATGCATATGTTAATGTATTCATGCGTCTAGGAATATGATGATACGTAATATAATCAAAATGTCTTTCCAACAGACGAATACGAAGATACATTTGTAATATTTGAGGGTTCCTGATGGAATATTTCCCGTTGAGTTAAAGGACGACAAGCTGTGAATCCAGGTTGACGACCAATTCTCTGATGCCTAGAGTGATGGCTTCTGATAATAGTTTGATGACCACACTGTATTCAACAATGTTGTTGGTTGTACAACCTAGGCAGATACGTTGAAGGTCAATCACCTCACGGTTAGGGTTGTAGATAGCCCATGCCGTGGATGATAGGTTTTGGGTACTTTGGAAAGCACCATCGGCCAAACTGACGTGAGGAACTGCAAACATCTGCAAAGCAAGAAAAGCATAGTAAACAGGAGGGTTGTTTGAAAACCTTCACACAAAACCACACTGTAAAAAAATGAATCACACACTAATGTACAAAATTAACCATGCAAGATGACCTAAGCATAGTACTTTTTGAGGTAAAGCCCGTTGCGGGGCTTATCGAGAGAATTACCTTCGTAATCAATAAGATCGTAGGTTCCTTTCTGCAAAACACATTTTACAATATAGGGCCCATGCCACATAGGTTCGAACTTGCCTACCCCCAGCTTATCGTTAGCTTGGTCGTATAGTAGGACCAAATCACCCTCAGAGAAAGCACGAGGGGAGACCGACTGGTCGAAATAGGATTTGACCCGTTTCTTTTGTGCTTCGATGACCAAGGCAACGAGATGGCTAGTCTCGTCTAGTCGTTCTAAATATAATAGGCGTTCCTCTTGAGGTTATGTTTCAGGGAGGAGTTCGACAGCTAACTTAAGTGAAGGAATCTCACATTCGATCGAAAATGTTGCTTCCAGACCATAGACTAGCTAGAATGGTGTGAAACCAATGGCGTCTTTGGTTGAAGTTCGGTAGGCCCACAGAGCCGAAAAAAGCATGATATGCCAATTTGACTTATGCACCCCAATATTACGCTGAAGCATGGTGACCAAGACTTTGTTCACGACTTCAACTTGGTCATTGGCCTGAGGGTAATATGGGGTCAAGCCATCGTGGTGCAAGTCCAATGTAGATGTTAGTTCTACCATCATGTAATCTCTGAAATGGGAGCCATGATCTGTGACAATGGCTTGGGGTACACCGAACCTGAAAATAACATGGTTAAAAAGGAATTGAGCCGTCGTCTTACCATCTGCCGAATATGTAGGGATCGCTTCAGCCCATTTGGTGAAGTAATCCACCGCAACGATAATGTAGCCATGCCCCTCAGCCGAACAAGGGTTACATGTCATATAATCGATGCCCCATTTGGGAAAGGGACAAATGGTGATGGCAGGGTGTAGGTGAGTGGGTGGGGCACGCGCTTGCGTTGGTAGATTTGGCATTCGTGACACTTGTGGACAACAATAATGCAATCTTTGAAGATAAACGGCCAAAAATAACTAGCGTGAAGGATTTTCTGAGCTGTAGCATAACCAGACATATGTTATGTACCTAGGGGGAATAATATGGGGTACCAAGGGAGGTACCCAAGGTAATAATGTAATAATGGGATGGGCCATAGTAATAAATAAGGTGGTTAACCCATGTCATGTAAGGGACCACAAGTAGTTAATAATAATGTAAGGGGCCCATGGTATTAGTTTATGGTATGAGGGAACCATGGTAATGACCCATGGTATTGTATGTATGAGGCCTATATAGAGGCTAGAGACTCCACATGGAGGATATGAAGATGAAGAGAAGAATTTTTGTATGAACAAGCATATGGCTTGTGGAGTGTTCTCCTTCCTTAAGGAGTGAATGTATGGTGTTGCCCTACCTTAAGGGTTTGATAATAAAGAATCATTTCTATCTATTTCTCTCTTATCTATTTCTCTCTTATTGTTTTTGCGTGGAAAGCCCTTGCTGCAAAAAAGGTTTCCCCTGTGGTAACAAAGGTTTCCCTGGTTGTTGCAAAAGTTGTTTTGGCTATTATAAGGGTACTTGAACAATGCCTAGGAAATTACCAGACTGAATCCGGCCATAGCCAGGCTGGATGTACTACCTAGGTTGGAGGATGTAAGGTTGATTAACCAATCCTTGAGAACCTTATGGAACATAAGGATTTTGGTATTGGACCTAAGCCCCATAGGGCTGTTGATACTGAACATTGCTCGATCCAGATGGACCACGAGGATTCTGGACCTGTTGGTACTGGACATTGCTTGATCCAATAGGGTCAGCTGGGTTGTAAATAATACCAGAAGAGGGTTGGTTTATACCAAGCATATGAGGTTGTGAGACACTCACATTAGTGGCAGCTGACACCATAGAGACATTCAGGGTTTGCCACCCAGGTGGTGGCATAATCTGGCCACTCACTAATGGGACAGAAGAACTGGCAGACACAATCTTTGAAACTGTCGGTTGAGACTAACGCATAACTGGGATCGATGATACAAGAGTGCTGGGGATGGTGGGTTGCACCGGGACTAAAATAACAACTATTTGGGAAGTCGTGTTTGTGACAAACGGACCTGACGTAGGCCTGACACCTGATGCCCAAACATAGTTATGGTAGAGTGATGAGGCACTAGGTGTGCCTAAAACTAAGTGCCCTAAAGACACATAGCCGGGTGGCAAGCTGGTGAGAATACCTTATGAATAATGGAAACCCTTGGGAGGGAACTGCAACTACAATTCTTCCCCTTCAGTAGCATGTGGATTTGAGACTTTGGACTCATCTGAAGAAGTGACTGGAGCATCACCTTCAGGTTCCATGTCTGGAAACAAACGATAGCGAACAACCGAACGTGTACTGGGGGATAGTTCCAAAGGAACACCTGGTTGATCGTACGGTCTGTAAGGGCGCTATGGTGATATCTCAAGAGCATCAAACAGAGGGTTCAAAGGATAGATAACCAGTCCAAGTTGACCGTCAGTGTTCGGCGAGTTCTCTGGAGTTCGAACGGGATTATCCGGAGATTCCAGGTCAAGACCAGCAGACAACCCTGAATTGAAAGTAGGCGGAGGACGAGATGATAATGGTTGAACACTAAAAAAAATTGCGAGTTCAAAAATTTGATTCTCAAATGGCTCTAATAACTTAGGAAGCAGCTCCTCGGACAATCTTTCAGATGGAGGAGAGGAAGAGGAAATGGGTGAACTAGATGGTTCAACCACGATGAGCTTCTCTTAGTCGACAGAACAAATAACTTCATTGCTTTAAAATTTCCTTTTAAGGGAACTCATGATTTGGTCAAAAATCTAACAACGTGTTTTGGATCGTGGGCAATCAATTATTTAAGATGTGTATTTCATTTTTAAGAGCCGAGAAAGAAACAAAGATGAATTTATCGCTTTCTATTGGAAACAAGCTCGAAAGGACAAGTGCTCGAATGATCTTTTAAGTTTAATGAGTCAAAAATATCAAATGACTACTTTGGATGATCTAGGTAAATAGGATTACCAGGCAACCATGAACTATAGAATACCTCCTAGCAAACCAAGAATTACGAGTAGGCAATCTCCCCAAATATTGTGTTTGGTGTATCACGTTCGTAAGGCAGCCAACTCAACTTCCTAAGGATAAAAGGATTACAGCCTAGTGGGGTCACCCATTATATATGCGATGGTACGGGGAGCACAAATCTGTGCTAGTGTTGTCTAATGTTGATGCTAATGATAGCTGCTAGGTTTATAGACGCCGGAACACGTCTCTAGCCTAGACCTTCTAGATGTGATTGTTAATTTCAAATGCGCCTTAGGTAAATTGAATTCATTTTAGAGTTGATCTTTAGTTAAGTTTCAGTTTTCAGGTCTTAGCGATGCTACTTGAAAAACCTAAAATGCAACTAAATGGGACAAGACCCTTTCAATTTGATGAAATGCCTACATTAGAGATGGTAGAAACTACTCAATCAAATGCAAACAATCAAGCAACTAAAAACAAATGATCTTTCACTACTTCACTTTTTCAAAAAATAAACTAATGAAAAATGCATTCCAATTCCTAATTTCCTCACAAGCACTTATCTATCAGTCCTTTCGAAATCAAAAAAAAAATCTCTTCCTTTTCAAATGTTGATGCAATTCTAGTTTTTAAGAGATGTGAATCATAATGATGCAATAAGCTAGAATTTGACACTTTCTCATGAAACAACGAAACAAAATTTCGCATATAATCTTTCAATGAAATTTTTTTCAAGACTATGAGCTCTTCAACCAAATGAAAGCATGAAAAGAGAAGTTCATTCAGATCGATGAAACATCGAATTTTCCAAACACAAGACCGATAATGTAATATATGCTGGAAAAAGACGTTCAAACTAGTAAACAAACCTTTTTCAAACTCATGCAAAAAGAGGCCAAAGATGTAAGAGGGACAAAAAATAAATGCAAGGAGAAAACACACCCACAACCAGACTCGATGAGTCCACAAGCTGCTAAATAGATGACTAGCTAGATGTCCTAGTGTTGTTCGCCACTCAATGAATCGATCAATCAAAAAACAAGATTACAAGCCTAGCAGCAAGAAAAACCAAACGAAAAGTAGCTTTCTAATTAGGGAGAAAATAGTCAAAAGGCTCACAGGGTAAAAAACACAAGAGCAGAACACATTGGCCAAGATTGGGGTCTAGCCCTAATCTTCACTTACAGGGATCGGCACCACTTCTTAACTGACAACAAGCGCCAGAGGTGTGCCGGTGTGACTGTTCCTCTACAATTCACACTGATCGGCATGACTGTCAGCCGATTAAACATGTTGTCTAAGGAAACTAACAAAAAATAAAAAGAATCAAAACAGGGACTCAATCTGCTACTATGGATTTTAGACTTAGGCTAGTAAGTAGGATAAAAACAACATAACAAAAGGGAAAACACGAAACTAGCAAAGTTCTCACGAAATCATGAAATCCAAAACAAACAAAAGGATGGGATCTCCTCAGCGGAGTCGCCAATTTGTGGTGAAGTAAAATTATGAGTGTGGACACGAATGACTTCCTCTAGCCTGAGAACAGGTCTAGCCACAATAGATACATTCTATGGAATATTTCCTTAGGTTAGAATCAATCAAGAGGGCCTACCTCTTGGTCACTTATCCTGCTTGATGATGTCCTTTCTTGCTCACTCCAGCAATATCTCGCTTCCTTCTTCAAGCTCCTGAAACAAGTAAACAACAACAACACACAAACATAATAATAGAAAAATTGCAATTCAACCTACTTAATGAGTCAAGAAGCGTTAAGACACGAATACGTAATATTACAAAACATGTAGGAAATCAATCGATAGTTGCATATATTAATATTCAAAGAGAGATTACAACCATTCGTCTTGACGTCGCAGTATTCCTCTGATAAGACCAGGTTCCCACACACTTCTTCTAGCACTTCATGATGGCTTCAAACAACAATAGTTTAAAGACTCTTCCCTTTAGGCTTTACTCCAAACCAAACACAGTTCTCCCTCACACAACTAGATGGCTACAACTAGTAATAGCTTGCTTGTCTAGTATATTTATACTCAGCTAAAACTCTAACTTTGATTTCCACACTAGTCACTAGTTTTTGATTGGGAAGAAGGGAGGTTTATATAGGAAATATGGATGGGAGATGGATCCTCTTCTCACGGGAGAAGGACTTATCCCTTGAGGTAGTTCCATCATTATAGGGGAAAGGAGCCCAAACTGTTATCCTCGACCCCATTCGGCCAAACTATTTACCAGACTTTCATTACGGAGCTTCTAGAGATGGAAGCTTCAACTCTAATTTAGAAAACATTCCATAACAAGACCGACGCAACTGGAACACATCTCAGTCACATCAATCGGCACAGGGAATAATGCTAATCTTTGCACATCGGTGTGGGGAAGACAAAGGTCATTAGCGTCGATCTTGTAAATTGGGAGAAATAGAAGTTTCAGGGGAAATAGTGCAAAAGGGAAATGATCTTCTCATGAAGAGGGACATAATGGGAGTTTCTCCATAAAGGCAAAGAATGTGGGTTTCACTGTAGAGGTCCTCCAGGATCAAGGAACGAGAAGTACAGGGACAGTGACAAAACGTTGTGTAACAATCCAAGAATCCAAGTATGCCACACCCTCCAAGAGTGTTGCAAGAAAACTCTAAGTCTCCAAGAGTATGAGAGAGAGAGAAAATAATGAGAGAGATCCAAAACTAAACTAACAAAAGGTTACCAACTAATCCTTAGAAGAATTTTTATGAATGATGTCTCTATTTTCTTTATTTTCCTTTATTTTCCTTCAATTTCCTCCTCACATGCAAACTGTAACCTTTCACCTTCATTTTCTCCTAATTTCCATTATATTCATAAATAAATGTGCCAAAATTCCATTTTGCCTTTCCAAATCCTTAGCCATTTCCTTTGCAAATTTCTTTAGCCATAAACAATCACAAGTGATCCCCATCACTAGAATTTTTACCAGCATTTAGCTTTGAATAAGTGTCCCATCATCTATGGTATTATTTTTCCTTTATTTACTTTTATTACATGTGTAGAAATTTTGAATAATATGACACATATTCAATGGAGATTATCCTTATCATGTACTATTTCGGAATACATACACAATACATAAGCTCCTCTACGTTGATCATCAATTTACAGAAGCAGAAACATTCACAGGCGTACATAGAAGCATCAATCACACATATCAACACAATATTTTCCCAGGGAAAACATCTCGCTAAAAACCCCAACTATATGTATATTATAGTGATTGAATCATGTAACAATACATAGTACAATACTCCTCAAAAGTACTCAGTACTATCTCCACATGCTACACACAATACAACTTAGATCTGATCTCCAAATCTCCACGCTGCTTGCCTGCCTCCACAGCTCAATACCTGCTCAAGAATGAATGAGAATGATTTACCAAACTCGTATTTAACCTCCAAAGAATCACTCACACTGGGAAAGACATGAGCAGAGGCTATAATACTTGGTATTGGCAAATTCATTGGCATACTCAATCCCTTTGATTGTGCAAATCATCATGCACAACTATAGTCACAACTAATAGCAATCTGATCCTCTAACACCTGTCCCTGCTGAACTGAACATGCACTAACATGAAACTGAGCTAACTGATGTATTCTATAGTTGCATTATGAGTTAATAATTATTTTAACAACTCATCATTAGTCTATTTGTAGTTAGACTAATTACAACTAGTTTAACCAAGTCAAACTGAACACAACTCCATCAACTCCACAATCAACTCCACCAAACTCAACTGATTGAGTTCTAACTGAATTCACGCATGCAACAACTCAACTGACCCACAAAGAAAGTGTACTTCCTTATGACAGCTACATGTGCCACATCTGTAGCTCAAACTGAAGTGCTCCAAGAGAATAAGATCAAGTTTATAGTCCAAATATTATTATGAGACAATAATATTTGACTTTTCTATTTTGGACAGCCAGTCTAAAAATAGACTTTGATCACTCCTGTTGTGATCACTCCTGCTATGATCACTACTGTTGTGGTCACTCCTGCTGTGATCATCCTTGCTGGGATCCAAAAATAGAACTTGCGCCATAATTTGCTTGCGGGCCCACTTAGTGAAGGCGACTCCTTTCCACTAAGCTCCATCATCTTGTTGCATTCTCAACAAGCATTTCTTGTTGCACACTTTTCAACACTCCCTCTCAACAAGAAAGGCTTCCTCTCAAACCCGATCCTGTAACTCTGGAATGTTCTCCATGCAACACATCTTGCCAGTCCACTTGCTCTGTCATCAAAGTCTTTGACTGCTATTGCCTCTATCGACTGAAAACTTTGCATCTCTGTGCTCTTCAATATCTGACTACTCTAGCCTCTGTTACTTTGATCTCTGACTGCATCTATGCTGCTGCTAGTTCTATCTCCCAGCATTGCATCCGCACTGCACCTCCCAACTGACCTCCCTTTTGGGCTAGAAACACCCTCTGATGCTGAAGCTCTACCTGCTGCTGACAAGTGCTCCCTCTCTGACATCTACGCTACTGCAACATCTCCATGCATCTCGCACCATTGCACACCTCTCTGTGCCACCTAGCACTGTGCAAAACACTTGTGCCTCTCGCATTGCTGCAACCTGCTAGCTATGCACTGTCCTGGGATTCCCTGCACTGTCGCTTTCTCTGCCGCTCCATCTGCATCTGTATCTACCCAATTAGTCAGTTCCTGCTACTATACATCGGGGCTCCCGTAGCAAGGTCTCATCCAAGAGGTTGGGTACCTCAAGGATCTTGCCCCTCCTCCTTGGGATGATCAATCCACATCACCCCACCTCCTACATGGAGGTATGGCTACATGCGATCCCTCAGCCCACCTGGATCGAAGTTTCCCCCTACTGGAGGTCTCTGCATGAGTAGATGTCTCTACATGATCTCCACTCAGCTTCCCTTTTTGTGGCTTCTCCACAACCTCCTGAAGCTGCTGCACCAATCATGGCTCCTCCACAATTTTCTGAGACTTCTTCTGGCTCTGCATGTTGAGAGGTAATATACGCTCCCTCTCAACCACAAAGTCTCCATCAGTTGCCTCACTGCTCAAGGCTTTGCATGCATCTTGAACCTCAAGAGCATACAGGTTCTTAACCAGTGAACCAATCTGCTTCGCCTGTCTAGTGATGATGTGTCCAAGGAAAACCTGTCCCTTACTAAAGACTACATCATAGCCTCTGTCTTCCAGCATCGGGATCGACACCAAGTTTCTCTTCAGTCCTGGTACATACTTGACATCGGTCAAGGTAAGTCGAGCTCCATGCTCCCTCTGAAAAATAACCGTGCCTACACCTGAGACACTATACTTCTCATCATTACCCATCCCTATGAGTATCTAGAGATATTTCTCCTCCAAATTACTGAACAAACTTTTGTCACCAGTCATGTGGAAAGAAGCTCCACTGTCAAGAAACCAACCACTTCCCACCATGGATGAAACCATGCATGCGAAGAGTGTGAAATCCAACTCAAACTGTGAAGCAAGTGAGGCTGCCTCTCCTTCAGATCCTTCCCGAGATCCCTTCTTGGAATTCTTCTTTGGGAAATTTGTAGCATAATGACCCAACTCATGACAATGAAATCATCTCACTTTCGATTTGTCAACCTTCTTCCCATCATTGGAAGAACTGGATTTAGAAAGAGAAACCTTCCCCTTCCCCTTCTTCGCCTTACTCGCTAAGGCACAGTTCTCCTCATCATGCATAGATGAAGAACTATCTCTGGTGTGCCGTCTAATCTCCTCCTGCACCAAATCCAACCATAGTTGTTCCCAATTTGGCAGTTTCTCGCTTCCATTCACCGAGTCCTGGTAGCTATGCCAACTCTTAGGAAGGTCAAGGAGTGCTAGACTCACCATCCTCATCCGACAGTCACCCCCACACTTCCCAGCTCATCCCAACATTGGGTGAACTTCGTGAGATACTGGGGCATACTGTCTCAATTCTCACACTGAATGTTTCTGAGTTTTATCTCTTGCTTTGGAATTAAACTCGAATTCCACCAGCTCAAAAACTCAACCACTTCCGATCTAGAATTCGTGAGAACAAAGTATTTCTTGTATAGAGATTGACTGTCTGGGCATTCACCAGATATCTCACCTTCCAAAAGAAGGATGAATCCAAAGGCTACCTGGCCCGATTACAAACTCTGCCTGAATAAATAAAATGTAAACACTTTCTGAATAATAGATCCAATGATCAATCCTCGCTTTGATATCACGTAGAACTTTTTCTACAAATCAACCAGCTCCGATACCATGTAGAAATTTCAAATAATATGACACATATTCAATGGAGATTATCCTGATCATGTACTATTGTGGAATACATACACAATACATAAGCTCCTCTACGTTGATCATCAATTTACAGAAGCAAAAACATTCACAGGCGTACATAGAAGCATCAATCGCACATATCAACACAATATTTTCCTAGGGAAAGCATCTCGCTAAAAACCCTAGCTATATGTATATTATAGTGATTGAATCATGTAACAATACATTGTGCAATACTCCTCAAAAGTACTCAGTACTATCTCCACATGCTACACACAATACAGCTTAGATCTGATCTCCAAATCTCCCCCGCTGCTTGCCTGCCTCCACAGCTCAATACCTGCTCAAGAATGAATGAGAATGATTTACCAAACTCGTATTTAACCTCCAAAGAATCACTCACACTGGGAAAGACGTGAGAAGAGGCTATAATACTTGGTATTGGCCAATTCATTGGCATACTCAATCCCTTTGATTGTGCAAATCATCATGCACAACTATAGTCACAACTGATAGCAATCTGATCCTCTAACATCTGTCCCTGCTGAACTGAACATGCACTGACATGCAACTGAGTTAACTGATGTATTCTATAGTTGCATTATGAGTTAATAATTAGTTTAACAACTCATCATTAGTCTATTTGCAGTTAGACTAATTACAACTAGTTTAACCAAGTCAAACTGAACACAACTCTATCAACTCCACAATCAACTCCACCAAACTCAACTGATTGAGTTCTAACTGAAGTCATGCATGAAAAAACTCAACTGACCCACAAATAAAGCGTACTTCCTTCTGACAGCTGCATGTGCCACATCTGTAGCTCAAACTGAAGTTCTCCAAGAGAACAAGATCAAGTTTATAGTCCAAATATTATTATGAGACAATAATATCTGACTTTTCTATTTTGGAAAGCCAGTCTAAAAATAGACTTTGATTAGTCCTGCTGTAATCACTCCTGTTGTGATCACTCCTATTGTGGTCACTCCTGCTGTGATCAGCCTGCTGTGGTCACTCCTACTATGATCATCCCTGCTGGGATCCAAAAATAGAACTTGCCCCATAATTTGCCTGCGGGCCCACTTAGTGAAGGCGATTCCTTTCCACTAAGCTCCATCATCTTGTTGTATTCTCAACAAGCATTTCTTGTTGCACACTTTTCAACAACATGGAATTTTCACCAAGGTTGTTATAGAACCCTCCCCCTTAGGGGAACACCATCCTTAGTGTTCAACAACACCTATAACCACAAAATTGTTGTAATAAAAAAAATACGATTGATGGAGCTTTATAACTTATATCGATGTAGTATTTACAATGATTAACCTATTGAAAAGAAAACCAACATGAAAACATAACAACATAACACCATAATTACATGACACCCATACCTCTTATTGGAGATTTATAACATAGATCATGGTAGTATTTACATCCATATACATATGTACATATACCAACATCACCAAAACATATTTCAAAACATATACCAAAGCATATACCAAAATCACACCAAAACACCTAGCCAAAACTAGTTTCCCTCAACCGGAAAACAAGGAAGGATACATAGCCCGCATCTAATCTGCCATCTCCAATGTAGCTTCATCGGGCCCAAAGTGATTCCACTGCACCTTAACTTGCTCGATTTCTCGGTTCCGGAGCATGAGCACCTTTTTCTGCAATATACATTGAGGATCTGGATGGAGTTCTCCATCTGGTTCCACCTACAATACAGACCAGTCAATCACATGATCATCATCTTTAACATACTTCTTAAGCAATGACACATGGAAAGCATCATGGACTTTCACTATCGGAGGCAGTGCAAGTTTATAGGCTACTAGCCCAATCCTCTCGATGATACTTAACAGTCCACAAAACCGTGGTGTGATCTTGGCACATAATCCAATCCGCAAGGAATTCTTCTTTAGTTTGATGTGAAAATAAACTTGTTACCCAACCTGGAACTCCTTGATCAACTTGTTCCTATCTGCATAGCTCTTCTATTTATCCTGTGTTGCCTTTAAATTCTTCTTGATCATTTGCATTTCCTGTTCCATGTCTGCCAACATGTCTAGTCAAATCAACACCCTGTTAACTGGATCACTCCAACTAATGGGAGTGATACAACTTCGTCCATACAATGCCTTAAAAGGAATCATCCTCAAATATTCATGATACCCATTGTTGTATGTGAACTCTGCCAATGGAAGACACTCTTCCTACTTCCGATGTTAATGCATCACATACATCCTCAACATGTCCTCCAATATCCTGTTGACCCTCTCTATCTGTCCATCTATCTATAGATGATAAGTTGTATTGAAGGCCAAGTTTGTGCCCAAACCTACAAGTAACTCCTTCCAAAACTTGGAAGTGAACTTTTCATCCCTGTCTGACACAATCTTCTTCGGAAAACCATGTAGTCTGACCACATGTTTGATGAATACATGTGCTACATCGCTAGCTTAGAATGTAGACTTCACTGAATGAAATGTGAAACCTTTTTCAACCTCTCCACAACAACCATGATGGAATCATGTTGTCTCACTGTCTTCGGAAACCCTGTGATGAATTCCATGGAAATTAATTCCCATTTACACTCTGGAAACGTGATTGGATGTATCAGTCCACTTGGATGCTTACATTATGCTTTGACCTACTGACAATCAACACACCTAGCCACAAACCCTGTTATATTCCTCTTCATATCCGGTCAATAATAAAATATATTTACCATAGTCAATTTCTTCTAATAACTTGGGTGACCTGAATAAGGTTTCGCATGAAACTCCATCAAGATCACCTTCTTGAGCTCACTTCTTTTCGGCACACAAATCCTCTCTTAAAACCTGACCAATCCATCTACTATAAGGCAATAGTCCACATCTTGTGCACATGCACCTATACCACTACCTGTACATGTACCACTACTTGTACCTGTACCATCACATGTATATGTGCCTATATCTATACCATCACCTATACATGTACATGTACCTGTGCTCTACTGCAATCTGTGAAAAATATCCACATATCTGACATCCTTCTCACCTACCTGCAAGATCCTATCTTGTATATCTATCACATAGGAGTTCAAAGCTACTAAGTGATTTACCTGTATCTGCCTACTAAGAGCATATGTGACTCTATTCTCTTTACCTCTGATATACCTGATCTCAAAATCAAACTCACTAGTCGAAGCCAACCACCAAACCTGCCTACCATTCAGATTCGATTGGTAAAATAGATATCACAAATCACAGTGATCACTCATCAATGTGAACCTCCCGCCCATAAGATAGTGTCTATGCATCTTCAATGCATGTATAATCACTGCTAACTCAAGATTATGTGTGGGATAGTTGTGCTCATTCTCATTCAAACTTTGTGATTCATAGCATACCATCTATCCATCCTACATATGGGCAAGCATATGTGCATACTACAAAATCTTTGTCTGGATCTGCAATCTTTAACGTTGTTTCATGTGTCGACAACTACTTGAGCTGCTCAAAATTAGCCTCACAATCCTCTTTCCATTATAACATCTTACCTTTCCTCTACAATGATTTAATACCTGGTCCTAAACACAGTCTTGTAAATGTCCTCCTCTTTTATGCATACCTGATGATATCCCAACCTCAAGTTGATCTTAGAGAACATTTTTTCTCCCTTCAATTGATCAAACAAGTCATCAATCCTCAACAACAGGTACATGTTCTTGATGGTTACTTTCTTCAACTTCCTATAGTCAATGCATGATCTGAGAGTTCCATCTTTCTTCTTCACAAACAATACCGGTGTGCCCCACGGTGATACACTTGGCCTAATGTATCCCTTGTCCAACATTTCCTTCAGTTGAAACTTTAACTCAACCAACTCGGGTGGGCTCATCCTGTAATGTTCTTTTTTTGCTAAAGTTTCCCCTAGAACTAACTCAATATTAAATTCTACCTCTTTGTGAGGTGGAAACTCTGTAATGTCCTCAGAAAATACATCCTTGAACTACTATAAAACTGGGTACCTGATCAACACATCTATATCTTCAATTTCCTTACCTTTATCACTATAAATGTGAATTGTGAATAGCTTGCACCCTTTTATGCAACTATGCTTTGCTTGCAAAGTTGTCACCATCCTAACTGATGTAGCTTTCTTCTTACCCTATAAGACTCTTGGTTCCCCATTGTCATCAACACACTCAATGGATTCGTTATAACAATCCACTTTGATTCTATGAAGATCCAACCAACCCATGCCCAACAACATAATGTATGATCCCAACATTAATACATTCAAATGTGATGCAGTAGGAATACCATTCAAATCAAATGCACAAGCTCTTACCCAATGATGAACTCTCTTCTTTGTACATGTAGCCAACTACACTAACTAATATTTTGCATGAAATTCCTTACTCAAACCACACTTATCCACCATGTCAGGACTAACATAGCTATAATTAGATCTAGGGTCAATCAAAATAGAAGCAACTTGATCACAAAGCTTACCATCCATCTCAATG
Organism: Pinus tabuliformis; assembly: GCA_031772625.1. NCBI lineage: Eukaryota > Viridiplantae > Streptophyta > Pinopsida > Pinales > Pinaceae > Pinus > Pinus tabuliformis. The sequence goes on along the minus strand of CM062820.1, from coordinate 682,543,770 downwards.
ATGGATGCTTGATGCTCTGCCTATTTGTTATCCAATGCTGCATAAATACACGGAATACTCTGAGCAACATCCCCAATAGTCTACGCCTCCTGTACACTATATATTTGAGGTATACCACCCTGATTATGTGGACAATGTCTCTTGCGGTGATCTTTTCCACAAGTCCAACACTCTATAAGATTCCAACTTGTCTCCTTGTTCTGTACTCCTGATCGGAATCCCTATCTTCTATCTGATGTATGAAACTTCTTAGATGGTGCAACATTCTCCTTGTTACATGTATCATGATGCCTTGCTCGCTTTATGTCCCATTTTCCTTTGTTATTTTCATTACCTCTCTGTTGGCATTATGACTCATGTTTGGCACTATGGCACAGGTGTTGTCCTTGATGGCAACTCACTCAAGTGGAAAATCACTGTTCAGGCTCTCAAAATAATAAAAAATTAGATACCCGCAAGTGCGCCTAACAAAAGCTGCGGACCCGTAGGTGCCCCGAACAAGAAGTGCGGACATATCCGCAGGTTCTCTGAACAAAAGGTGCAGACGTCAAATTCACTCACTTCAATGCAGAAAAGCGCACGCAGGTGGGAAATTTTATGATTGATCCATGGTATTTAATCCACGATTTTTGATCCTATGGTTTTTGTCCTTGGTATTGCATTCAAAAGATTTGAACCCAAGTATTGAGCCCTTGGTATTGTTTCTCAGTGGTTTTGGTCCATGGTTTGAGAAAGGCCTAGACTATAAAAAGGGAAGGAGATCATTTGGCTCGGACACTTGTGAACATTGAATATCTTAAGATCTGAAATTTTAGTGATCGGTTTGTGAAGCTAGATCTAAATCAAGGAGAAAACCGTGAATTGTAAGGCAGATCTACTGATATGTCGAGGTCTCTTTGGTGCATGATGAGATCTGTGAATTCGACAGACTGGGGTACAATTGAGGACTAATAAAGTGTTTATATCTGGAGCTCCACAGGTGAGATACGGTTCAAGTGCAGAGGTCCACAGTGCAGTAGAAGGCGCAGGTGTGCAGGTACGCAGTCCAGTAGACGGTGCAGGTGCGGAGGTATGCAGTCCAGTAGAAGGCGCAGGTGCGGAGGTCCGCAGTACAGTAGAAGGCGCAGGTGCGGAGGTCCGCAGTGCAGTAGAAGGCGCAGGTGCGGAGGTGCGCAGTCTAGTAGACGGATTAGGTGCGGAGGTGCACTCTCATGTAGAAAATGCAGGTGCGGAACTGTGCAGGCTAGACACAGAAGAAGTGCGGATATTTGCAGGTTTCTATTGGTGAAGTTGCGGACTTTTCTTGAAATATTTGTTGGCTGCCTTTTGTCTATTGTTGCAGAGTTTTGACTTTAGATTACTAGTATTCCTTGTCTGGTTACAACATTTTGAGAAGCTATTGGTTGATTCATTAGTTGATTGTAAAAGGAGATTGGTTGATTCACATGTACTTGATGATTATTTGATGTTTATGGATCCAGTCTGAAAATTGATGAAACGAGGTCCTTGGAAAAAAGGAAGTAGGTCAGCACCTACGTATTAGTAGCTTAGCTAGTACAAGAGCTAAGGGGGTTGTAGCTCCCTTCCAGGAGTGTCTGGAAAACGAGAGAGGGTTGTAGCTCTCTGCTGGTTGCAGCCTACGTACTAGTAAAGGACTGCACCAGTACAAAATCATTGTAAAAGAAGTTTCTAATTGAAAGAAGATAGAGACATATTGCAGCAGGTGGTTTTCACCCACATTGGGTTTCCACCTTATATTTGGTGTCCTTTGGTGTGACTGTCTGTTTTTCTTGTTCCTGTTCTTTATTATATGGTACTGAAATTCAAATTAACGGTCAACATATGAAGAATAAATTAAATTATAAATCTAGAGGGAATATTAAAAAGAATTTGATAATATTGATTCACCCCCCCTCTCAATAATATTTCCAACAATTGGTATCAAAGCAGGTCCTTCAGAGGAAGCTTGATCGCTTGAAGGAAGATCTATCATCATGAGCAACTACGAGAGAGAAGCATTAATCAGGCCACTACTTTTTTATGGGACAAACTTCATTTATTGGAAGGTAAGAGTCACTGCCTATCTTCAATCTCTTGGTACAGAAGTCTGGGATATCATAGATACAGGGTACACTTTTCGGTCAGCAACACCTACAGATCTGGCTGGTAAGAAGCAATATGAAACAAATGCAAAGGCTGTCAATACTCTATTAGGATGTCTATCTCAATCAGAATTTGTCAAGGTTATGCAGTATAAATACGCAAAAGAAATATGGGACAAGATTGTTCTGAGCTATGAAGGAGATGAACAGGTAAAACGAGAAAAACTTCAAACCCTCAGAATTTAGTATGAAAATCTTAGAATGCACAATGATGAAAGTGTGGCTAACTATTTCCTTTGTGTAGATGAGATTGTTAATTGTATGAAAAACTTGGGTGAAGAAATAAAAGAGGCTGTTGTCGTTGAAAAGGTTCTAAGATCTTTGTCCCCTAAGTTTGAATCTAAATTTTATGCAATAGAAGAAAAAGAGAATCTACGAAACCTTACCATGTCACAGCTGCACAGAATTTTGACCGCTTACGAAATGAGGAAAGGAGGACCATCAGACAGAAGAGAAGCTGCATTCAAGGCTTCAAGCAAAGTAGATTACTATGAGTCAGGACATTTATCAGAAGAAGACGAAGAATCAAATTTTGTCAAGAACCTTCAACGGGGTGCTGGAAGATTCAGAGGTAAGTTACCTTTCAAATGCTTTGCTTGTGGAAGAGTCGTTCACTATGCTGCAAAGTGTCCTCATAAAGATAAGCTTGATAAAGGTAAGGAACCTGTCAGATGGAACAAGAAACAAAATGTAAATAAGAAAAGTTATTACACTTATGAAGACAGTGATGGACTTTCAAATAGTGATGAAGATGAACAAGGTAACAATCATAGACTTTTAATGGCTTTTGAAGATTATGATTTCATGGATGCTATAGATGAATAAGGTCTGTATGAAGAGATTTCTAAACTCAAATTTTGTTTAGAAGAGAAAAATATGATTATTGATACTCTGCAATTCCAATTGGCTAAAAAAGAAAAACTTCATGAAAAGTTAGAATGCGAAATTGTTGGGCTTAGAAAAGAGATTGAGAAAACAAAAGCTCTTAATATTAGATTTGTTAAAGGATCTGAAACTCTGGATGAGATCATCAATGTGCAGCGTTCTCCACTAATCAAGACAGATCTGGGATATAATGAAGAAGCAAATCAAGAATCCACCTCCAAAAGTTATCTTGATGCAGCAAGGAGGAGAGAGCAAAGACCTAATAGAAATCCTCAGGTAAATCAGGGATAGTTTACCTCAAGAATGAACAAAGACTATCAGGTAAATCGGGGGCAATCTACTTTAAGGACAAACAGAAGCTACAATCAGCCTCAGGTAAAACCTTCTCAATTTGCCTCAAGAATGGATGTCAATAGAAACTACAATCATTTGGTTGGTAGATTTGATAATCACAAGAGTTTCTTCAATGGCCAATGTTTTCTTGTCATAACTTTGGTCACAAAGCAGCTCAATGTGTTGCCTATAAGACAATCATGACTAGAGAAGCTCAAAAACAAAGAAGTATGACTGGGATCACGAAAAGAACCTACAATAACTTTTCTGCCCTTGAGAATGAAATTGAATGTTATGTTTGTAAAAACTTCGGTCATGAATATTCTGAATGCAGGAGCAGGTTTCGACAAACAAAGGAACAAGCCTCAAATGCCAAAACATGGAGAATGAAAGAACCACAACCAGAAAGATGTGGTATAGCCTTATATGCGGAAGGGCAAGAAAATCAATGGTACATCGACAGTGGATGTTCGAAACATATGACGGGTGATAAAGAAAAACTTCAGTCATATAGTGCCTTAGAGAAGGAGAAGAAGGTCTCATTTGGAAATGACACCCGTGCGCTCATAAAAGGCAAAGGTTCTATTCAGTTGAAAGAAAAGGTCAAAGCTGGAAATGTTATGTATGTTGATGGGTTAAAGCATAATTTATTGAGTGTCAGTCAGATGTGTGATCAAGGAACGGAGGTAATATTTCGATCAAATGGATGTAGTGTTCATGATCTTGATACAGGAAAAATAGTGATCAAAGGCTTAAGGACTCCAAATAATTTATACATATTCAAAGAAGGAAAACATCAATGCTATCTAAGCAAGAACACTGAACACTAGTTATGGCATAGAAGATTGGGGCATCTTAGCTTCTCACAGATAAGGAAAGCATGTAAATACCAGGCAGTTCTTGGTCTTCTAGACATCAGAATTCCAAACAATACAATTTGCAAATCATGTCAGTCTGGTAAGCAAACCGGAACTAACTTCCATGAGAAGGAAGGATCAGCTAGTAGGCCACTTGAACTTGTCCATACTGATGTATGTGGCCCATTTAGGAAAATGTCACCTCGAGGAGAAGAATATTTCATATTATTCATTGACGACTTTTCCAGGATGTGTTGGATAGGACTTATGAAGCACAAAGATGAAGCCTTTGAAAAGTTAAAATCATTCAAAGCCTTGGTGGAGAATGAATCAAATCATAAAATCAAATGTCTCAGGTCTGATAGAGGTGGGGAGTTTACCTTGAATGAATTTTTCGATTTTTGTGAAGAACATGGAATAAGAAGGGAATTTTCTACAGCTAGGACTCCTCAGCAAAATGGAGTAGTGGAAAGGATGAACAGAACAGTTCAACAAATGGATCGTGCTATGATTGATGAGTCTGGAACTCCCGCAACCTTCTAGGGTGAAGCCGCATTTGCTGCATTTTTTATTCTCAACAAGACAAATATCCAGGTGAACAGCACTCAAACTCCTCATGAGCTCTTGTATGGTGAGACTCCTTTGGTAAAACATTTCAAAATTTTTGGAAGCAAATGCTATATTAAAAATAATGATGAAAATCTTGGCAAGTTTGAACCTAGAGCAGATGAAGGCATTCTCCTTGGTTATTCTCCTCACAGCAAAGCATACAAATGTTACAATAAAAGGCTTGGAAGAATTGTCGACAGCATTGATGTAGTGGTGGATGAAAAAGACACTCCCAGGTAGGTAAGATCTAAAGACTTCGAAGATGATGAGGACTATCTGTCAACATAAAATCAGATTCATGATGAAGAAGAAACCCATGAGGCACCAGAGGAACAGATAAGGATAGAAGAAAAAACTCCATCTAGGTATGTTCAAAAGAATCATCCAGAATCTCAAATTTTGGGGCAAAAGGAGGCAGGCATACAAACAAGAAGAACAATTGCAGAAGCTTCAAGCTATTTGGAATTACTTTCCTCCACTGAACCACAAAATGTAAGAGAGGCATGCAAAGATGAATGCTGGGTCAAGGCAATGGATGAAGAACTTGAAGAGATTGAAAGGAATAACACTTGGGAATTGGTTCCTAGACCAAAAGATAAGAATGTCATAGGGACAAAGTGGATTTTCAAAAATAAACTAAATGAAAATGGAGATGTGGTTAGAAACAAGGCAAGACTTGTTTGTAAAGGATATGCACAACAAGAGGGCATAGATTTTGAAGAAACGTTTGCACCAGTTGCTAGACTTGAGGCTATAAGAATGTTTCTTGCTCTCTCTAGCTTTCAGAAGTTCAAAGTATTTCAGATGGACGTAAAATCTGCCTTTCAGAATGGAGACTTGAATGAAGAAGTGTACATTGAACAACCAGATGGGTTCATCCTTGGAAATGATCCAAATCTTGTATGCAGGCTCAAAAAGGCTCTCTATGGTCTTAAACAGGCTCCTAGGGCATGGTATTATTGGTTGGATAAATATCTTCATCAACAAGGTTTTATAAAAGGATTAGCTGACAGCAATCTATATATAAAGGTTGATAATGAAAAATTGCTAATACTTGTTATGTATGTAGATGATATCATCTTTGGTATCAATGAAGAAGACATGAGTCAAAAGTTTGCCTCGGTGATGCAAAAGGAGTTTGAAATGTCCATGCTTGGTGAGCTCACATATTTCCCTGGTTTGCAAGTCCAACAAAACAAAGACGATATTTTTCTATCACAAACCAAGTATCTCAAGAAGATCTTGAAGAAATATGGGATGGAGGATTTGAAACCAGTATGTACCCCTATGGTGACAGGATGCAGCCTCAGTACGAATGATGAGTTGGCAGTAGTACATCAACCAACCTATAGATCCATGATTGGAAGTTTTCTTTATTTGACAAGTACCCGACCAAACATCATGCAAGCAGTGGGAATTGTTGGAAGATTTTAGGCAAATCCAAAGGAAAATCATCTTCAGGCAGTTAAGAGAATCTTCAAATACCTTCAAGGAACTCAAACTATGGCTTATGGTATCCTAGAGATATAGATCTCACACTTCATGCTTATACAGATGCAGATTGGGTCGGAACCATGGATGACAAAAAAAGCACTAGTGGTGGTGCATTCTTCATGGGTTCCAGATTAGTATCTTGGTTCAGTAAGAAACAGAGTTCAATAGCATTATCCACAACTGAAGCAGAGTATGTGGCTGCTGCATCTTGTTACACACAACTCCTTTGGATGATGCAAACATTGCAAGACATGAAAATCACTTGTACTCCACTTATCTCCATCTTCTGTGATAATACAAGTGCAATCAATATTTCAAAGAACCCAGTCATGCACTCAAAGACCAAGCATATACCTATCAAATATCATTTTCTTCGCGAACAAGTGCTTGAACAAAATATCAAGTTGGAGTATGTTCCATCTAAGGAACAAGTTGCTGATATACTCACCAAACCACTACCCAGGGAGACCTTTGAATACCTCAGGCAAAAGCTGGGGGTAGTTGATGCATCATCTTGTTGTTGAATCTTGTCTGTTTTAGAGATTGTTGGGTTGTACATGAGTTTCATATGGGGTATATGCATACATTCGTTGGTTTATGGATTGGTCAAAGCCCAAATGGCACAGGTTCAGGGGGAGCATATATTCTTCTAATAATGCATTGTTGGCATTATTGTAGAAGATCGTGGAGGAGCAAGTACAGAAGAAGAACATGGATGCTGATCTGAATGTTGCTGCTAATGTTTTGTCTCTATGTCATGTAACGGCCTATGTCTAGGATGAATGATATAATGTACTTGGTTGTCATGTGTAAATTTCTGATATAACCCAACTTGGTTGGGTGATGAATGTATGTCTAGAGTCCTTTGGTGATAGGAAGGTCATTTATGGTGTATGGTGGATTATGGTTCTTCTTGAAGGAAATTTCTTTTGCAAATATGGCCTACAGTCAGGGGGAGCATGATCAGCACACTAAAGCAGAGTTTTCAGCATGTTCTCGGGGGGAGCATAACCCTTTTCCCTTGATGACAAAGGGGGAGAATGACTTTGAGGCTCTTGGGGTTGCCATCAAGTCCAAAGGGGGAGATTGTTGGCATTATGACTTAGGTTTGGCGCTATGGCACAGGTGTTTTCCTTGATGGCAACTCACTCAAGTGGAAAATCACTGTTCAGGCTCTCAAAATAATAAAAAATGAGATACCCGCAGGTACGCCTAACAAAAGATGCGGACCCGCAGGTGCCCCGAACAAGAAGTGAGGACATACCCGCAGGTTCTCCGAACAAAAGGTGCGGACGTCAAATTCACTCACTTCAATGCCGAAAAGCGCGCGCAGGTGGGAAATTTTATGATTGATCCATGGTATTTAATCCGCAGTTTTTGATCCTATGGTTTTGGTCCATGGTATTGCATTCAAAAGATTTGAACCCAAGTATTGAGTCCTTGGTATTGTTTCTCAATAGTTTTGGTCCATGGTTTGAGAAAGGCCTAGACTATAAAAAGGGAAGGAGATCATTTGACCTAGACACTTATGAACATTGAATATCTTAAGATCTGAAATTTTGGTGATCGGTTTGTGAAGCTAGATCTAAATCAAGGAGAAAACCGTGAATTGTAAGGCAGATCTACTGATAGGTCGAGGTCTCTTTGTCGCATGATCAGATCTGTGAATTTGACAGACTGGGGTACAATTGAAGACTGATAAAGTGTTTATATCTGGAGGTCCGCAGTGCAGTAGAAGGCGCAGGTGCGAAGGTATGCAGTCCAGTAGATGGCGCAGGTGCGGAGGTACGCAGTCCAGTAGACGGTGCAGGTGCGGAGGTCCACAGTATAGTAGAAGGCATATGTGCGGAGGTCTGCAGTGCAATAGAAGGCGTAGGTGCGGAGGTGCGCAGTCCAGTAGATAGATCAGGTGCGGAGGTGCGTTGTCAGGTAGACAGTGCAGGTGCGGAGCTGCGCAGGCTAGACACAGAAGAAGTGCGGATATTTGCAGGTTTCTATTGGTGAAGTTGCAGAATTTTCTTGAAATATTTGTTGGCTGCCTTTTGTCTATTGCTGTAGATTTCTGGGTTTAGATTACTGGTATTCCTTGTCTGGTTATTGCATTCTGAGAAGCTATTGGTTTATTGTAAAAGGAGATTGGTTGATTCACATGTAATTGATGATTATTTGATGTTTATGGATCCAGTCTGAAAATTGATGAAACGAGGTCCTTGGAAGAAAGGAAGTAGGTCAGCACCTATGTATTAGTAGCTTAGCTAGTACAAGAGCTAAGGGGGTTGTAGCTCCCTTCCAGGAGAGTCTGGAAAACAAGAGAGGGTTGTAGCTCTCTACTAGTTGCAGCCTACATACTGGTAAAGGACCGCACCAATACAAAATCATTGTAAAAGAAGTTTCTAATTGAAAGAAGATAGAGACACATTGCAACAGGTGGTTTTCACCCACATTGGGTTTCCACCTTATATCTGGTGTTCTTTGGTGTGACTATTTGTTTTTATTGTTCCTGTTCATTATTATATGGTACTAACATTCAAATTAATGGTCAACATCTGAAGAATAAATTAAATTATAAATCTAGAGGGAATATTGACAAGAATTTGATAATACTGATTCACCCCCCCTCTCAGTATTATTTCCAACACTCTCTAGTTTGGATTCATCTCAGTTCTGCACTTCGATTGTTCATAGCAATGCCTTAGCTTTCAGATGGCCTCCTCTAATGATCTAGGCTCATTGAACTCGATCCTGTCTTTGAATTCAATCGGTAATCCACTAATGAACCTCTGAATCTTGGCCTTCTCCTCCTTGAGATAAGGCACATACCTCCGTAACTCCAAGAACTTTTCAGTGTATTCATCATCTATCATGGAACCCATCTTTAGCTCATAAAATTCTTTCACCTTGTCATCAAAGTATCTCTCTGAAAAATACTTCTTCTTGAATAACTGCTCAAACTCACTCCAAGTCAAATCCTCCTCATGAATACATCTGACATTCTTCACATCTTCCCACCAAATGTCTGCTTTACCTTTGAGACTGAATGTAGCCACTCTAGCTTTCATGTTCTTTGAATAGTCATGCAATCTGAAGAATTTCCTCATGCCAAGAAACCATGCCTCTGCATCTTGTGGTTTCTTCATCTCTCCATAAAATTTTGGTGGCTTTGCTTTCTTAAACTCATCTGGAAAATATCCCCTATCACTCCTCCTATAAGGATGATAACGATGAAAATCATGATGCATATTTGAATCAAAACTAAAATAATACATATGTATATTCCCTCTCATATCTAGAGTGTCCAACAATCTGCCATCTCTAATCATTTCATCTCTATCTGACATGTGACCATCATGTGACCTACTTCCATATGCCTTGTTAGTTCTATCCTGATGTTCATAGCTTATTTGACGTGCTCCTTGTCGTTGCAAATCTGACAAACTCTGAAGTATCACTACATTTACCTTTACTTGTTTTGCCTGTGCCTACATGATTCTGTCATTATTTTCCTTACAACTCCTTATTTTGTCCTTTAAGCTTCTCATTGTAACTAGAAAATTGGAAGAGTTCCCAACACCATACTGCTCTTCGGATTCATAGGGAGAGTCTTTGTAGTCAACCATCTTACTAGCCATTTGATATTTCTTCCTGCAAGGTATATCATGTCAACTAAATCAAATCACAATAAACCAACGTACCTTAATATAGCTCTGGGAGGATACCTTGTTTGCAAGATCAACAAATTAGTGTGATACATGTATAGCATAATCATGACAACATTTGAAAACATAACATCTAAGCATATAACCATGCAACTGTCATTCTAACTAGGGTCCAATCATCAATGCATGACCTTAACAACAACACACACCATGGCCTCATGCATGAAAACAACCACTACATCATTGTAAAGTTTACCACATGAAAACATGAACATGCATAAGCAATACATAATCAATTACACAATTCCTAAACATGTATGATCAAGCATGAATGAATGATACTTGAAATCAAACCTGCAAGAATGATACATGCAACCAATCATACAAGAATGTAACCAAACATATGAGAATGTAACCAAGCATACTACAATGATACATGTAAGGGACATAAATTGACATGTAACCAATCATACACTCATGACGCTGCATTCCACCACAACAACCCCAAGTTTCACATGAGACATCACTATAACCATGAATAACATCACGCAAATGCAACAAGCACATGGAATGCAAGTTTGAGAGACACACATACAATTGACATGAATGCATGACCAACACATATCCCATCTAGTCCGAGGGGTGAACCATGCTTTGATACTACTCTGTAACCACCCTCCTCCCACATCTATCCAAGCAACCAGCCAGCCGGGGTAAACATGCAATGAGTGGCCACTATGATATGATTTGACCTCCTAAGTCATGTTAAGGACATGGAACCGACATAAACACACCATCCATACATTCAGCATCAGCTTCAAAGCCCTCAGGAACCAATCCAACACTTTAGACAGCTTGCCCTTGGGTCCCACTGAGCTTTTGGACAACTTAAGCCTTAGTCGCTTTCATGCAATAGGCATGACAATGTCCAAAAACCCAAATTCACTCTCACAGGCTTGCCTGCCAACATCCAGAGACTCATTTAGTCAGTTCTATGCCAGCGTCCCTAAGATTTGAGCCACTTTTTCAGGCTGAGAGCCCAGGTCACTGCCCAGAATTGAACCATCTCTTCATAACATAAAAGAAAATGTCAATTACAGTATTAAATCTAATACTTGTTTAATACCTTGATTTTACCCCTACTAGCCATGACATACATTCCGTCAAACGTATCATGAATATTTAAACTACAGGTGTAAATAACAATTATGAGCATAGGGGTCTCATACTTATATAAGAATTGCTAAGAACTATTGATGCCTCAACACATAAATTTGCATTCTATCCATTATTTCATAGATACATTGATCATTCAATTACAAGTAAAAACATGATGCCACACATTACTGCTATCATAAAACACATACATAAGCAACATAATCGCAGTAGAAATACTCATGAAAGTATATCCATATAGACCACATATAATCCATCAAAATGTTCATATAAATACAAGGAGAAATAACCTTTCATTAATGATGAAAAATCCAAACTCGGGATGGTATTTCCATGTTCCACCTGACCGTAGAATGGCAGAGCCAAATCTTTCTTCAGCCATTCACCCTCATTCCATTTCCAAGCATGAATGTGGGATCTCATAGAACACACCAATCAAAACTCATCTAGGGCTTCTAGAGTCCATCCGCCTCAACCCATCAAACAGTGATTCCACCTCATGGTCGGACATCACAAAACCATCAACAAATTGGTCTCCATCCAAGCCTTCCGGGGCTTCCAGAGCATTTGTTCCAACCAAGGCTTCCAGGACTAGTAACTCAACCCACAAATGTCGTCTGGCTTCTAGAGTGCTTTTCCAAACAAGGCTTCGAAGACTAGTAACTCAACCCAAGTTGTTAGAGGGCTTCTAGAGCATTTTTCCAACCAAGGCTTCTAGGGCTAGTAACTCAACCCTAGTTGTTATAGGGCTTCTAGAGCATTTTTCCAACCAGGGCTTCCAGGAACTAATAACTCAACCCAAGCTAAGGAAACATGAGAACTAACCAAAAACAAACAATGAAGGTAAACACACAATCAGCATGGTTATCTAGAAAATGACAAGGCTAGGAAATCCACTATCAATCTAGGAAAACCTCCATGCCAATGATAGATCATGACCAAGAATCCACATGTATATGCCATGCATGCTAAAAATAGTTAAGAAATCATACATGCAACTTGGTACCGACAAGAAAATATGATGTAGTTGTTGATCTGGATGCCCTTTTGCACTTTCTTGCTCTTCCTTTGCCTTATTTCTCCAAGAATCCAAGTATGCCACATCCTCCAAGAGTGCTCCAAGAAAAATCTAAGTCTCCAAGAGTATGAGAGAGAGAAAATAATGAGAGAGCTCAAAAACTAAACTAACAAAAGGTTACCAACTGATCCTCAGAAACCTTTTTATGAATGAGGCCTCTATTTTCTTCATTTTCCATTATTTTCCTTCAATTTCCTCCTCACATGCAACATGTGACCTTTCACCTTCCTTTTCTCCTAATTTCCATTATTTTTATAAAAAAAATGTGCCAAAATTTCCATTTCCCTTTCCAAAGCCTTATAAATTGCCTTTGCCAATTTCCTTAGCCATAAACAATCACAAGTGATCCCCATCACTAGGATTTTGCCAAACATTCAGCTTCGAATAAGTGTCCCATCATCCATGGTTATTATTTTTCTTTTATTTAATTTTATTACATGGAATTTTCACCAGGGTTGTTACATCTAATCCTATGGGGAGTATGGTTAGCACACAACTTGGTGATTTTTCAAAATAGAATTATTCCTATATTCTATACTACAACACAAGTTTGCTCACTATTCCACCTCTATCAGACCTTATTAATCCTAAAATAATTAGAAAATTGGGCCGGGTGATGATAGACCTATAGATGCAATGTGAATTAGTTTTTGGAGAAATTAATGAATAAATTCAATTGGCCTACTTATTTGTGATTACAACCTTTAAAATTGACGTTGTAGTATGGAGAGAAGAACATAAAGAAATTTGAGGTTTAAAGCATAGGGCTAAACAAAATCCTATGCATTAGATATACAACAGAGAGAATGAAATGAAAGAAAATAAGATGCAAAGACTGCAAAGTGCTTCATTAAGGTTTATTAGATAAAAGTCACAAGTATCTCAACTATTCACACAACATTGATAAATTTGTTAATGAAAGAAACCAACAACTTTATTACATAGGTCTTAGAAGAAGAATAACACAAATGCAAAGTTACTAAGAAACACCTCTTTGGCTACCCACTTTCAAGCTTTGACAAGCAAGATGAAATGGTTTTCTATTACAACATCCATTGTTATAACATCTATTGTTACACCATCTATTGCTACAATATCCTTCATTACAAAATTTGATACACAATCAGTTGTTACCTATGTTTGTGCTTCTCAATTTGTTTTATTGACCCCCCAAGTGCTAGTGTAGCATTGGGTGGCATAAACACCTCTTTGGTTGTCCACTTTCAAGTTTTGACAAGCAAGATGAAATGGATTTATACCCCCTCAATTGTTACAACATCTATTGTTACAACATCCGTTGTTACAACATATGTTGTTACAAATGTTGTTACAACATCCACAGTAATGGTCACTGTTTCAGTAGTTTTAATAGTAGCAATTGTTATAGCATTAAATTTTACAACAATTTCAACATTTTCAACAATAATGAGTGTTACAACATTTTTAGCAAATTTAACATTGAGATGTTGTTATGACATTTATTATTACAACATCTATTGTTACATCATCTTCTTTTAAATCTGTTGTTACCTATGTTTGTGCTTTTCAATTTGTTTTCTTGATCCCCCATATTATATCTTTGTAGAAAGTCCTCAGCTAAAGAAATGAGCCAAAGCATCAATGTGAAGAATTGAGGGGAATCTAGAAGGCTAAACATTCTCCCTGAACATTTAATCATATAATAATAGCAGAGACATATAGATGAACCTTTGTAGTCAACACAAATATATCCAAGTACAACATAGAAGCAAGAATCTAAATATGTTGGGCAGTGAATTAAAGAGATTGTTCAATTTGTAACTCAATTGTGAACATAATTTTGCATAGGAACGTCAAGGAGATTAATACTCAATCTAGCCCTTCCCATTGTCTTATACTATTCTCAAATATACGCAGAAACAAACTATGAAATTACAAGAAGAACTCACAAGTACAAAATTGTTGTCATGAACGAAAACCAGAAGCCTTTAATTATATTCAAGTTGAAAATATTACAATGTTACAAAAACTTGCTCCAGGTATCAACCCTTTCTTATTCAAAAATAAGGTATATATAGAGTGCTTTACAAAATATCCTATTTATTAAAAGATTTACACTCAAAGTATTCTTTATCCAAAGATTTGGATAATGTTTAAACAACTTTTAACCAATTTTGCGAACATCGACATCGGGATAAATTAACGAGGGTCTGGAAAACCAAAAAATTGTAAAAATCGAGAAAATATTGGTAAAAATTGACAAACACTGGCAAAATCAAGATACCATCAAAATATCAGTGAAAATAAGAAAACATTGGTTGGGCCAAAAAATCGTGATTTCGAGATAAAATTGGGATGTTATCAAGATGTTTGCAACACTACTTTTAACTAAAAAAAAGAAAATTTCTCCAAAAATGTCTGCAATTGTGCTTGATTTTTGCATTCAAGTTCAATGTATTTGAAACTGCTCTATTCTTGTTGCTCGAAATGCTTAATAGTTGTGATCTATTGCTAATATGTTGCATTGATAAGCTGAATTTATTGAACAAATTTGACCAACTTCTCCCATTCTTCATTTGTTGGGTAATTGAGATCCATCATTTGTTTGTATGATTCATCTGCATCAATATAATTCTCATAAGAAGGTTTTACTGTGAACAAGTGTTTGACTTATTAGCAGATGAAAAGGTCATCAGCTAACATTTGAAGTAAATTATGACCGATAATCTCTCCCTTGATTCCAACAAACTTTTTCCTGCCCCTACTTCTCTCTTCAACAATCTTTCATATTGGTATTATGTTACCATCAGAACATATGAATTCTTAAATGATGGAAGACCTCTCTCTTGCAGATTTTGTAGATTTTTTTTATTTTCACTAGAAGATTTTCACACTTTTCCTTTGTCTTCACCATCACAGTTTTCTTCATCAAAACTTTTTTAGTCTGAATAATTGATTCTATTTTGTCTTTAATTCATAGTTCTTCAAGTTCTTCTCTAGACCTTGTCTTTAGAGATTTTATTATTTGACTTGCTTGTCCAGGTTTATTTTCCAATTGTATTTTGATGTCATTAATAACTTCTTTGGCTCTTTTAACGAACTCCTCCTTCTCTATAATAATCTCCATATAAGAATTCAAAATATGAAAAACATATAGCATAATTTCTATCCAAATTTATATTTTGGCTAGTGATAAATAATGAATATTGTTAGAACCGCTCAAATATTGTTCTTATTGCTTTTAAAATTTTTCATTTTATTTATTTCCTCTACTCAGGCATTGTCCGGTTAATTTTTGTTCATCTCAACTCTGTCAATTTTTCTTCCAATTTGCCAATCTCAACATCCATTAGTTTAAGAGAAGACAATGCATGTAATAGAATTTATGTGGAACCTATTTATGTTGTTGGAATTACTACACTGACAGTTTGGGCCTTCTCTTTTGACAACTCCTCTACCCTTTCTTACATTTTTTGAATCTATAGGTTCTGTTCAATTAGATAGGATAATATAATTTCCTTCTCCTTCTCTAATTCCCCAATTTCTTGTGTTTGGGGATGCTTTGTTGTGGGCAGCTTCAACTTTCTTCTAAGTGCTTGAATATCTTCATTTTTCTTCTTAACAATCTCTTGAGTTTCATCCACATTTTTGGGATCCAAACCTAATTTAATTACAAGGTCTTCTAGTGATTTAATCCTAACATCCTTCACCAAAGAAGATTTATTTTCCATTTTAAGTTTTGCAATAGTATTATTCAAAGAATTCTGCAATTTTGATACATTTGAAGTAGAACTAGTGAGAGAGGAATAAATCATCTCACCAATTTGTCTATGCAGATCAATCTGATCTATAGGATGGATTTGTTTAGTATTGAAAGATAAAATATAAGTCTTATAATCTCCAACAACTCTAGGAGTATAAACTTTAGGTTCAAGAAATTCTAACTTAAATTCACCTTTTTCGGTATCAAGAGTTGAAAGCAACCTGTTTTTATTGGAAGAAGTTTGCTTCCAGAACTCGGTATAAGTTACTACCTTCAAAGGCTCATTATTTTTCTTCAGTTCCAAAAACTCAAAAGAGATGTTTTTGTTAGAAGAAGGAGAAGATTGATATGTACCTGGATCCAATTCTTGCATTCTGAAAACAAGATCACCTAAAAAAATAGTAGCTGGTGAATAAATGTCAGATGAGACAGTTTCTAATATCACTCCCTCCATATTGTTTGTCTTCTTTCTCTTGTATACTCTAAATTGTTCCATTTCTGACTCTGATAAGATTTGATCTATCCTCTTAAGTTCTTTTTCTTTCATTGGAGGTGTAACCAAATTTTTTTGTCCTACTAACTACTCCAAAGTTTGTTCTTATGTCACTTCCTAAGGTAGGGGTTTCAGCTAAATTTTGATGGCTGAAATTCTCTCAATGGGGTCATATTTCCAATTAACCCCCAATTTAAACTTCATTTGTGCCAATAATTGTTCCACCTCTTTATTTTCTGACCTCTTATTCACTATAAATGGCCCTACCTGTGCCTTGAATTTAAATGAGGTTTGTTCCTTTCTAGGTAAAAAATGGAGTTGATATACATTGAGGATTTGTCGGATGAATTCAAGCACAAAAATGTGCATAGACAAAAAAATTGGTAACTGATAGGGTGGAATTTCACACCCATACAATCTAATTTATGTAAAATGTTGGTACAAATACCAATCAACAAGTCTTGTTTGTTCACTAAGCTTCATTATCCTTTTGATTTTAGGTGAAATTATAGGAGGACTATCACTAATCAATAGATTGTAGCATATGTAAAGGAATTTGTTCACAAAATTAGTGAAGGAAAATTCCTCATAATTCCTTCTGACCAAGGACGTCCAATGAATCACAGGCCATTTATTCCCTTAAATATCTTGTTTCTGAAATTGTATTGGGAGTTTTACTTACTGATTATATCAAAACAAATACACTAGGATTTATTGATATTTAAAATATTTTTAAGCTCCAAATTTAAGAAATTGATCATGAATGGCCTCAGATAAAAACTGATTGAAATTGAATAAGATTTGTGGTTTCTTCTATGGACAAAAAATTGACAGAAAAGATAGAACTACTTCATCGACTTTCTCATCACTTTGATACCCTAAAATACAACATAAAATGGATATGATTTGTCTTGAAAATTTTGGAAACATTGATGAATGGTAATGCAAACTGTGAGTGGGAATACCAGTCCCTTCAGACATGAATAATTAGAAAATGGCTGCTTTTTTTTCAAACGTTAACTTCTGATATATTTCAAAGAGGATTTCACTAAAGAATGGGTGGAAAGAGTTGGGAAAATATATGCAAAGGGATTTTAAAATGGACTCAAAAGTTATAGAAAACAAGGTTTCACTGTTTTGAGCAATTATGGTTTTCTCATTGGGTAAGTACTTGTCCGCACACCATACTACAAATTTCAGAAAAGGATGAGTTTGAGGAAATATAAACTGGGGTAAAAAGGACTCCCATAGAGAAAACTCGTCACTATTATCTTGAAACTTTTGGGAAGCCCAATTTTGCAATTCATATAGGTCAAACTCTAAGTTTGTATCTTTTATTATGCTTTCCCTATCAACTAAGGGAAATTCATCAATTTTTTGGAGGGTTTCAGACTGAACTTGAGACTCTTTTCCTTTAGTTGAACTCATTTTGAACTATCAACTTGTAGCAAGGACTAGAATTACCTGTAAAATGTACCATGCGTTGTATTTATGAGTTGTCACTAAGGGATTTCTATAATTCCACACTTTGATTCTCTATGTATAGTGACTGAAGGAAAGGTGAGAGGGGACAGACAAAGGCGGGAGTGATTAAATTATGAATGGGAGTGAGAATGCAATGGAATGAACGTTTTGATAAGGGGAATATTTAGAATTAAATGGAAAACGATATTCAAAATTAAATGGAAAATGGTCAATAAAATGGTGGCAAGTGATATTTATTATTGAAAATTAGGAATGGTTTTTTGCATGTGGGGGTAGGCGGTAAGTGGTAATGAGTTAGGGGTGGGGGGGGGGGGGGGGGGGGGGGGGTGCACAATTCATATTTTGTTTCAACATTACAAAAAAATTGGAAAAAAAAAAAAACTTTTTGCGCAGCGCCCCTCCCCCCCCCCCCAATTCGTTAATTGTCAACCAAGCGGGGGGGCTACACAATAGAACAAGACCCATCGATCACCAAAGAGTCAAATCACCACCAATAGAAAATGCATGATAGTTAGTGTGTGGTGATTTGACATTTTATTTATTAAAATAAAACAAAACAATATATTGTGGCATTATATATTTGTGTGCAATCTATTACAAAGTGCAATAATTTTTTATTTTTTATTTTTAATTTTCAATTTAACAATTTTTTTTTACGACACTCCAAGTGTTCGTGGAGTGTTGGGTGGTAGAAACACCTCTTTCACTGCCCACTTTCAAGCTTTGACAAGCAAGATGAAATGGATTTTTACACTCTCAATTATTACAACATTTGTTGTTACAAGATCCATTGTAATGGTCATTGTTTCAGTAGTTTCAATAGTAGCAGTTTTTACCTATGTTTGTGCTTCTCAATTCATTGTTACCTATGTTTGTTCTTCTCAATTTTTTTTCTTGATCCCCCAAATGTTGGTGTAGGTGTTGGGTGGCAGAAACACCTCTTTAGCTTCCCACTTTCAAACTTTGACAACCAAGGTGAAATGGATTTCTACCCCCTCAATTTTCTCCTCAAGGTGCTACATCTCCTTCAAGGCTACAAATTCAGTTTCTTTTATAACATATGATCCATAAACAATAGGCCTATGGCCTGTTTATCTCATCAACATGGATCATTGTGAAAATAAATATAAAAGAAAACAATGATGTCTTTAAAAATCAATTATTGTTTCCAATACAAATCATTAATCAGTTTTCAATGTAATTTATTTACAAAACCATAACTTTGTCAAGTCGAGTTCAAGGAACATTTGTTATTCCAAGCGAATTAAAGGATCCTACACATGATGCAATGTTTTAATTCACGTAATCAATGCTCAACCTTCAAATTTTAAAAAACTGACCAAAAGAAACATTTGTTGTGATCATGCTCTTGATCAACAAAGGGCATAATCGATTATGTTTGCATTAGGTTTCAATCCTAATTCCAAATGGATTCCTACATTATAATTCATCAATAAGAGGCTATTTCATAAGTAATTTCAATTTATTTAGTTGAAAATTGTTGCAATATCTAAAATCCATAGCTTCACCAGTGAATATAGGTTCACCAATTAATAGAGGCTGATCATGCTCAATCTGTGAAGTGAACGATGTCAATTCACAAATTCCATGGATTACCTTGATTTTGACTTTTTCCCCTAATTTCTATCCCTGGTAAACTTTATCTTGAATATGTTCTCAATCTATTATGCAAGCACAAATAATTTACAATAATCATCTATATGGAAAGTTTTTACCCTGTAGAATTCGCAATGAACAATCAACTTATAGTTTTAGTGTAGAAATATAGCATCCCTTTAGGACATCCCTACGTCACCTCTAAGTCACCTTCCTTGCCTTCATTCTTAAACTAAAGTCAACTTCTTTCATCTTCCCACAAGTCTTTGACTTGTTTTGACCTCTAATCCTAAGCCTAGGGTGGAATGATCCCTTTGACTCATAGCTATTCTACATGTGAGCTTCAAACACTATCATTTCTCTAGGAAGTGACATAGACAAAGTGAAGCTTCCTTTCACCACTTCTTGCAACTAGAGAGTCAAATCTACTAGTTGAATTTCACTTCTGCAATTCTTGTTGATCCTTCTCGTCCACCTCGAGTTTACTCTAGTCTCATTCCCCATAACCATTTCATCTTCAACACCTTTACTACATCTAGCTACTCAACATTGAAAGGAAACATTTACCACCCCTTCACTTGAGTGTGGAAATGTAGTGTATATATAGCACAAAATTTTACAAAATCTTGGCTCAAAGAGTCCCTATATCTCCCTTTTCTTTTTGTGTATCTATCTAAATACATACATATACATATATATATATATATATATATATATATATATATATATATATATATTAAACAATGATAAAATAACTACAACACCATATTTTAAGAAATACTTCTTCAAATTGCTGAAAAGTGGTGATACTACCAAGTTGAAGGGATCTGAATGGGTGTTACAACATCAATTGTTACAATATTTTTAGTAGATTTAACATTGATATTTTTTATGGAATCTATTGTTACAACATCTGTTGTAATGGTAATTGTTTTAGTAGTTTCAATAGTGGCAGTTGTTATAGTATCAAATTTTATAGCAATTTCAATATTTTCAATAGTAATGGGTGTTACAGCATCAATTGTTATACCATTTTCAGCAGATTTAACATTGACAGTTGTTATGACATTTGTTGTTACAACATCTTCTATTACAACATCATGTGACAACCCCACCCATGGTTCTATTATAAAATTAATTGTAAATATTTTTTACAAATATATGAAATTAAGAAAAAGGGACTGAGTCAAAGGGACACAAATTCCAGAGCTAGGGAGGAGGATTTCTTGCTTGGGAGGTTGAGGTTTTCTTGTGGAGAAAATATGAAATGTTTAAGACAACCACAAAAATTTGGTTGGTACATGAACTAATGAACTAGTTATTAAAATTGAATGACCTACAAGGAAGGTACATGGGTCCATGCACTTGGAAACCTTCACAAGGAAATAGACAAGAAACCAAGAGGGGAAATACATAGTTCAAGAAAGCAAGGACGAAGCAGTAAATGTGAGACAGGAAAAGAAGGCAAGGCATGGTATTTGAATTCATGTTGAAGGAGAGAGGAGACACAATTCGAGCAACATAAAAATAGATAAATTTGATTAGATTAGCAGGCAATGTAAAATAAGAGAGAAGAGAAGGGGATTGGTTCTCAGTTTCCTTAGAGGTTTTGGGTTGAACTGCTAGTCTATAGAGGCCTATAACAGTTTTGGTTTCCCTAGAGCTTGTGGGTTGAGATAGGATGCTTGGAGCCTCGTAACAGTTTAGGGTTCCTTGGATGTTTTGAGTTGAGATAGGATCCTTGGAGCCATATAACAACTTGTGTCCCTTGGGCTTGTGGGTTGAGATAGTCTTTGGAGCCCTGTAACAGCTTTGTCCTTGGACATTGTGGGTTGGGATGTAATATATGGAGCCCTATAACATATTACATCCCTTGGAGGCTGTGGGTTGAGATGGAAAGCTCTAAAGCCCTAGACAACTTGGGAAGCACTAATCCTACAACATCATTAAAAGAAGACTTGATTAAAGACCTTGGTTACTGCATTATTGTTACAGTGGATCTTAGACTCCCTAGAAGGGAGTGAATCACTATGTATGCACTTGGGGTGAGACAAGAACCTCTGGACTCCCTATGCTGATAATATGGTAGCATCAACTGGTGATATTGAGGAAGAGGCCCTCTATATTCCCTATTTCCATTGGTAGTTGGTGTTCTAATCCCTTAAGCAAGCACCCCCCTCAGAATCTAGAATCTGGCTCGGGGATGATAGCTGCAAGTGTGGCTGAAATTGTCTATGGGTGGGTGAAGAGTCCTTATCCCAAACTCAGTTACCATGCAACTTTAAAGATAAGTATATGTTTGTGTTTCTTAAATATTAATGAAATTATGATGCATTTCTGGTTGAAATGGTTTGGATTCTTTTTAGACTGTAACAACGTTCTTAATGTGATGAGAATGTGGATGCCTCTCTATGCAGAGATAAATTTATAATTATGATAAATAAATTCATATATAAACACATATTTCACACCTCTGAAATGAACAGTGTTGATAAACAAGTTGAACTAGTGTATGAATTTGCAATGGAATGAAGTGTTGTGTTAAATGCTCATTACCGCAGTTCATAACTTATACTTTGTTGCGGAATGTGTAATGTTGTATATAATAAAATAACTTGAGTCGTGTTCCTGAACCACAACCCTGTATTGAGGTAAATGTTCATTCATACTGATTAACAATGCATATGTAAGTAATTCAAAGATTTCATGAAATTCCATAGATAGCGGAAGGATCCATAAGGATATAGAATAAAAACTTGGAACATTGGGCACAAAGACCCTTTTTATTAACATAAAATAAGTACATAAGAGACTTCCCGCTTGGCAAGGTTTGTACATATACATGGATGTTCCTTCACCGAGCTATAAGCCCTTGAACCTGTGCAAAAGGCATTGAGTCAACGCTGGAAGGGTTATCCTCCCTTTAAGTGTAGGAATAGTCAAAACCAATGCAGGAAAGCTTCTCCAACTTTACATTATAAGCAGCGTGGATATCTTCTGATTTCATCAAGGTATATCTAGCTCAGCCTCGAAATTATCTGCATATCACCATGGAGCTACTTACAAGCCTGCTTTGAAGCCTAAAACCTTTGGCATGTGGTAGGTGAGGTGGATACCTTTCAGGAGTTCACACGCAGCCGGTGGTAGGTAAGGGTTGCAAGAACACTTATGACAACATGCATGGAATTCCTTATCTGAGAACAGGGAATGCAGAAGGGCCAAGAACACCTTGGAGTTGGATTGGCTCAAGATTAGGATGGATAGCACCATAGGGCACCTTAATAAGGCAATGACGTTGTTATCACTCAGAATTTTCTCAAGGTTAAAGAAAGAAATTTTTGAGGTAACCACAAACATAATCTTTTAGACTCAGGTTCTAGCCAACCTAAGTCTAGAGAGGGATCTCTCTTTATAATTTAACTTTGTTTTGGTGAGATTTTAGGCTAGTTCTTAGTGTTCATAAGGTTTTGATTTTGGTTGTGTGGTGGAATTAGGAAAACATATGGGTAGAACAAGCATTCAAGCCATTGGGCTATGGAGTCAATCAAAGAGTGGCTTAACTAGATCAGATCAATCACTAAAGTAAGAGTTCACAATGCAGGCTAGCATAACAAAAATAAAATTTGCAAGTTCAAACGGATGAGGTAGTCCTAACCAGGGCAAAGGGCAATGAAGAATCCTTAACCGGGATTAAGATGAAGAAAAGAAGGATGATTAGTAACAAAGGGAAACTAAGAATCCTTTACTATGGACCAAAGGGGGGCGGGAACTACGGAAGTAAGGGAGAAATTAAGAATTCCCAGACCAAGATAGTTTAGTAGAAAACATAGAGAAAGTAAAACTAATCTTGATATTTCTTCAAGATATTTCAGTTTAGAATTAGTATAAATACTTCTTCATTTGAAGTATTTGTGGTGGATTAAAATGTATTTCTGTAGAAATTTTATACTAATTCTAAACTGAAATATCTTGAATAAATATCAAGATTGGTTTTACAAATATCTCAAACTGTTTTACATTAATAGAACTTAAATAAAGGACACTAAAAACTAATGAATCTATTTGGCACTATGTTTATGGATTTATGGTGACAAAGAAGAGAAATTCGAATTTGATAGCAACTATTAAGTGACGATGAGGCTTCCAAGTCACTAACTGCCTCTTTCCTTTGTGCATTATGCCCCAGAAATTCTGCAAGCTTAGGGTCCAATGATACGCGTGTATATCTCAATCCAAGATATATATGTAAAACGTGAAAGAGGTTATTGTAGATAAGTATGCTATTGAGATAAACCTCTCTCATTTTCCCAAAATTAAGCTCCAGTTGTTCACAATATTCTCTGCAAAAAGATGTCAAAAACAGGACTTTGCACAGTTTAAAGACAAGGCTCTAAAGATACGCACTTATCTCCATTTTGGTAATACTTGTGTAAAAGTGAGATATTTTTTGTAGATTAGACTCTTAGGAACAAAAACCTCCTCCAGTATCTCACAATGCATCTTTCATTGGTCACAATAGTTTTTGCAAAACTATGACTTAAACAGGAAATTTCTGAAGAATGTACCATTTCTACTCTGATTTCATCTTTTAACCTTAAATTTATTTTAACTGTTTTCCACTTTTACTTTGGATAAACTTCACTGTTGCTGATGAAAGTGTTTTCATATTTTTTTAACCCTTACTTCCTCCATGTTTAATTTTACAGTTTACTTTTACTTCTCTGTTTTTTCATCTGTCTTTACTTTGACATGAATCTGTATGCTCTGTAACTATCTTCCCTGTTGTTTATCTTCATGCTAGCTGATTTACTTAACTTGGTCTTCAAACCCTAATACACTTTGACTATTATTTACTGTGTCCTTTTACCTTCACTCTATATTTTAGGTTTTTTACTGTCTATTTCAATAGTAAATCATTTAATTTCATGTTTCCTTTGCTTGTATTTAACTGTATGTTTTATTTTCCATCTCTATTTGAATAGATTTGATAACAATCTCGGAGTAAACAGGTCTTATGACTAGTATTAAGACTATTTATCCAACGTTGCGCTCTTCTGATCGCCTGTAAAATAAAACAAACTATTAGGAAAACATTGGGTTGATAGGGAGGGTCATTAATGGATTTATCGAGCTTTATAGGTTTATGGAGTGAGTCCAAAGTGAGTTAGGTAGGTAAACCATGCTTGAATTGGTTATCAGAGGCTTTAGGTGGAGTAGAATGATTTCATAAGTTTACACAGTAGAATGGGCGAAGGGCAAGAAAACTTGGGTTCTTGGGGTTTGAACTTTAATGGGAAAACTTTTAAAATATGGTGCGAACTGAACAGTAGACGGTTTGTCGTGTAGCGGGTGGCCGGTAAGCAGTTTGTTTCACACAGCTTTTGGGCACTTGGTAGTATTGGGGGGAGGCCGCCCGATGCCATTCATCAGGCACCACGTAGCAACGGGGCAAAAAGTGAAACCACCCATATCAGGCGGGTAAAGGTTGGTCTTTGAAGGCCTTGCGAAATCAACAAGGATCGTTAGATTTGACGGGGGAAGATCGGGCGGTGGTCAGTTCATGAAGATGCACGAACGGTAGTGGGGGGGGCCGGCGAGGGTTTAAAAGCGGCGGGTTTTAATTAATCACAGATTATGGTGGATTAAGGGCATCGGGGGTGATTTTATTTGTGGATGGTTTGACTTGTAATTAACCATGGATTGATTAATTATGTTGGGTTTTATTCATAAAGTTTATATTTCAAACTTTTAGGTCGGGGTATTAATATAAGGGTTTTATCGATATACATATATGGGAAGGGTTTATATTTCTTTTTGGGATTTAATACATATATAAGTTTTAGAAATTACTATGAAGATGGTGGAGAATGGGTTTTAGCGCTAAGTGTAATGTATCTAATTCATTTTCTTTTCTCAAACAGATTGTAACTTAGGCTAAAAAGGTAATCTTTGAGGGTTTTTTAGGAAAAAGGGTTTACATGGGAGTAATTGCTTTCCCTTAGGAAAATAGAGTATAAACCTTAGGAAGAGGTGTTTTATGAGGGGAATGAGGAAGAGTGAAGAGGGGTAAATGTTTATGAGGGGATTTTTTTGTACTTAAGGTCTATAGGTCATTAGGTCGAGGGTTCGATCCCTCCAGAAGTCAGAGAAATGCTCTGAGCGCCTTTGACTTATGATTTTTGGTACTTAAGACTTTTCTTGGAAATTAGTTAAGTGAAAAGTGTAATGAGTGAGGGAGGTTAATCAATTTGACTTTGTGGATTTGATACATGCCCAATTATTATCCATACTTGGAACTTTGATGATGAAGGTGATCAACATGCTTTTATCTAACAATCATCACAATTCTACAACCATTCTTCTACTTACCCACCTACTCATCCTACCATTTTTACTTCTCTTTATTAGGGTGCACTTAAGCTGGCAAACCCTTATCAAAACCTTTTTCTTTTCTTTTACAATGGTATTCTAACTAAGTCTAACCTTATTACATCCAAGGGCTCAGATTAAACAGTTGAGCTCCTTTTATTCACTCTACCTAATCTAATTATCTGCCAAGGTTAAATAGTTTGGTCAGATTTTCATTCTCTATCTATAAACATGAAATTCAAAACATCGAATAACCAAGATTAAACTGTTTGATTACAATGTATTGTGGCATGCATCACAAGTTGCACATAATCATTATTATGCAGAAAAGTAAATAGTAGTGGCATTTGGACTTGCATACTTTCATGGTCTTTTTGTTTTTGGGGTTCATATTCTTTCATTTTTTTTAGCCTTCTCTTATTCTTTTTTCCCTTTGATTTATCTTTTAGGACATACCCTCTTTACATTTTTTCATTTTTATAATATGGAAAACATTTGCAGAAAGCAAAGGTATGTACATATTACAGTTTTAATCTCAGTCATTTAAAATTTATGACTCCTATTAGTATAGGAACCTAACACACATCAACACAGAGTATTGTCATTAATCCAAAGGTCTACAGGACCTTTGAGACAGAGCCATGGTTGAAATAGCCAACTTAGGGAAATTATGGTCGGGTCGAGACTTGCTCTTATCGGACAGTCATAAAGATCCTCATATGATGCATTGCTTAAGGCAAGGTCAATATCCCTTAGTTGAGCCATGGCATAAATTGAAGGAAATCTCGATGCGACGTAAGAGGGAAAGCCTTAAACTTATAATGAAAATTCGACAAAACCTTTCATCGCTCCAAACCCTAACTGTGGAGAATCTTCATTTGTGTGGCCTCATTTTTCCTTTAACACAAATGGATGAGGAATTGACAACATGGTCTAGAGGTACAAACCCAGAAGATTACCCCATAGAATTGTGTGGCATAGCTATGAGATCGAACAGGATGATGTCAGTTGGGATGAGTTGGCTGACACGCTAGTCCTAAAGTTTTGTGATTGGTTAGAGGTGGACCCTCTTGACATATCAACGATGAGCTGATGTGGTGAGTAGAGGTTGTTGCATTCAGAAATGCCTGATTAAGCATGTAGAGTAACAACTCTAATTGTGAAAGCCTTATGACAAGATGGGAAGTCATGTAGAGTTCAGAGGAAAAAAATAAATAAATATGCTTTACGCCATTCCTCTAAAAGTATGAGGGGTTGGCTGATGTTACAAATATGTTGTTACAACATCTAATTATCAATCCTTTTTTACCTACATTTGCGCTTCTGAATTTGTTTTCTTGATCCCCCAAGTGATGGTGTAGTGTTGGGTGGCAGAAACGCCTCTTTGGATGCCCACATTTAAGCTTCGAAAAGAAATATGAAATGGATTTCTACCCCCTCAATTGTTACAACATTTTTTATTGCATCCCTTGTTACAACATCAACTCTAATGGTCATTGTTTCAGTAGTTTCAATAGTAGCAGTTGTTATAGCATCATTTTTTATAGCAATTTGAGCAGTTTTACAACATTTTCAGCAAGTTTAGCATTGACATGTTGTTTGGCATCTTTTGTTATAACATCTACTATTACAACATATGCTTCTCAATCCATTTTTATCTATTTTTGTGCTTGTCAATTTGTTTCCTTGATCCCCTAAGTATTGGTGTAGTGTTTGATTCCATAAACACCTCTTTGGTTGCCCACTTTCAAGATCTGAGAAGCAAGATGAAATGGCTTGTTGTTACAACATCCATTGTTACAACATCCGCTATTACAACATCTTAGTTGTAACTTATTTGAAATGTTATTATCATATGTGCACTTTGATATGATGTAATATGATAATTGTTTCATTTCCTATGTTGTAATATTGGATATATAACAAATAAATTAATTATAGCATGAAATAAATAATAACTTTTCATTGTAATTTTTGTTTTTGCATAACAAGGATCTTCCAAAGATCTAAATGATCCTCATCACATAGATCCAGATCATGTTGGCTCTGATGTTGAGATGGCAGATGATACTCATGATGACATAGATATAGATGACAACGAGGCCAATTCGATACAAAAGATGATGATGATGATGATCACAATGGTGATGATGATCATGAGGTAGTTGTTGGTAGCAGCTAGTGACATTCATGATCATATAGATTGCATCATGGATCATTTTTATATATTTTTATGATGCTGATTTTCATGGTTACTATCATATGTATAATTTTCACGACCTCCTATACCATATTATTGAGTTGTATCTTTTTAACATGTTACATTTCAACTTATAACAATTGGACATGATGTATCATATTGACTTGTATCATTTTGTCTTACATAATTCATCATTTTTATTTATATCATTTGTACATGATGTATCATTTTGACTTATGTCGACTATTGGACATGCATCATTTTCACATGTTATTTTTTTAAAAGGAATAGTAATATTTCTATTAATCAAACTGGAATCTGGTCAGTGCCATTACATTCAAAAGCATCAAAATTTCCAAAGTCCTCCAAAATTGCTTTGACCAGTATCTTTGGGTATGCAATAATGTTTTTTCCAGATTTACTACATCATTCTTCTTGTAATTTCTCCAAAATACCCCATTAATACTTACATACCTACATAACATAATCTACCTAGATATTACTATGAAATTAATTACCTAGTTCCCTCCACATTGTTCTGGTCGAGTTCCTTTGTAGTAACCTTGTTCGTTTCCTCCTGTTGGAATGGTTCCATTGCTCCTTGTTGTCCCTAATATTTCTCTAACTGTTGCAGATTGGGAAACACAAAATGGAGAACCCCTCGCTCACCAATCGACATATCTTGTTCACCGCTGTCATCAAGGTAAAATATTTCTTTTAACACTGAAAAAACTACATTCTCCACATTAACCTCAGAGTTCTCCAACTTGTAATCAAGATTTTCTATCTTGGATTAATTAACTACCTAGTTCCCTCCACAATGTTCTGGTCGAGTGCCTCTGTAGTAACCTTGTTTGATTCCTCCTGTTGGAATGGTTACATTGCTCCTTGTTGTCCCTAATATTGCTCTAACTCTTGCATATTAGGAAACACAAAATGGAGAGCCCCTCCCTCACCAATTGACATATCTTTTTCGTCGCTGTCATCAAGGTAAAATATTTCTTTTAACACTGAAAAAAATACATTCTCCACATTAACCTCAGAGTTCTCCACCTTGTAATCAAGATTTTCTATCTTGGATATAATTACCTCCACCGTTGCTTACACAATTTAAACATATTTTTTTGTACCTTCCAACTCACCTGTTACCAGGTTTAAATGAGACCGGCTCAAAAATTATTTTCTCACCTATCCTGGAGATAATATCCTTGATTTCATGCTTGAAATCACAGTCAATCTCATCTGGGGAGACACCAACGCCATTTCCTGACGAGGAGGCGATGATCTCTTTGGCTTAGAAAGAATGTATGGAAATCCACTATGTGTGAATTCTTCACAACCATCCTCTCATAACTAGAGTTGAATTCAAAAATGATGGTGGGGGGAGTCCCTTCGAGTTTAATGGTGTTCACATTAACAATTGTGAATTCATTGCTTATTGGTATGGACCATAAACACACACATCGAACTGATACATTCTTCCTCAACCACAAAAATATCAAATCCTTTACTGATGACATCCCACCTGGTCACATGCTTAGCATTAATCCTCGCATTTAACCATATGTTGGATGGATGGCTCGTCATTATGTTGGAGTGATCAATGATGAGCTAGAGTGATCACCGATAAGCTTTTGTACTATGAAATGATGACCAAATTTATGAAACCTCAGTTAGCTAGATTACCCTCCTTAATTACACTTAAGAATCTCGATATCCTTAGTTATAAGCAATCGTGGTATGTGACATATAGTTATTTTTTCGTCCTCCTCTATTAACTCTCATTGAACCAAATTGACATGTTTTTTGGATTGAGCGTCCACCACAGTGTTTTTTTCTCTCTTTATATGATAAAACTCCAAATTTTCAATTTTATCCATGATCAATTGGATTTTTTGTGGAGGGTCTTATATTTGGGTCCTTGCAATTATTCAATTTGATACCTTTTTGAATTGTAATGAGAGAGTCTCCAAGTACATATATGATGATGATCTTATCAGTTTTGACTCGTCAACTTTTATATGTTGAAAGTGGTTGATGATTGATGCATATTTATAACATATGATGGTTTTGAATTACTACTCATGATGGATGTTGTCAAATTCAATTAAATTATAGATATTTGATTCACTTGTTTTAATTATAGATGATGATCATGTTACAATAATTATCTTGTTATTTTATATATACTGGATGTTGTAGATTCTATTTTGATGGATATTTAATAAGTATAATGATGTTGTTAATTTGTATGGATGTTTGTTTCCCTAAAAATTATTTATAAATGTTATCCTATAAAATATTTCAAATGCATTCATATGATGTATAATCATATAACTTATTTAAGAGACATGATATATTTAACTAATTAAATTGAAATAAAACATATTAATTTAACTGTATGCAAAACAATAATCATTTTTTGGAAGAAAACAAAGAAGCAACAATGGAAGCCAAATTGGAAGCAAAAATCAAAATCCACACTAGAAGCAAAAATGGAAGCCAAATCAAAAACCAAATTAGATGCATATCCTCGCGCTAAACTTTGTGTTCAATAGAGTGCTAAACTTGACACTAAACCCGACACTATTTCCCATGATTGGAATAAAAAAAGAAGCAACAATGGAAGCCAAATTGGAAGAAAATATGGAAGCCACACTAGAAGCAAAATTGGAAGCCACACTAGAAGAAAAACTAGAAGAAAAATTAGAAGCCACACTAGAAGCAAAACTGGAAGCAAAATTTGAACCCAGACTAGAAGCAAAATTGCAAGCCACACTAGAATAAAAATTGGAAGCAAAACGCGAAGCAAAATTGGATGTTAAATTGTAAGCCAAACTAGGAGACAAATTGGAAGTAAGTCTTGGCACTATTTTAGATGCTAAAATGGCACTATTCTAGGCATTATTTATGGTGTTATTCCTGCTACTAATTATGAAGTTATTTCTACCACAACTCCCGACAAATTTTGGGGCGCTATTTTAGGCGTTATTTATGGTGCTACTTTTTATGGCGCAATTTCTAATGTTGTTTTTGGAGCAATTTATGACCCCAAATCTGGTGCTAATACAAATGTAACACCCCCTCCTCCTAGGTCCACTCAAGCATACAACCATCTGGGAAAACATGTGATGAGAGAGGTTATTATAAGGAATTTAATCTCCTTGGTGACCTTAAGGAAATGGAATCGATGGAACATCACACATAGTCATCCAACATCATCAACAAAACCCTCA
Source organism: Pinus tabuliformis (assembly GCA_031772625.1). Classification (NCBI taxonomy): domain Eukaryota; kingdom Viridiplantae; phylum Streptophyta; class Pinopsida; order Pinales; family Pinaceae; genus Pinus; species Pinus tabuliformis. The sequence goes on along the minus strand of CM062820.1, from coordinate 682,512,378 downwards.
AGAGACAAATCAACCACTCCAACTGCCTATCCCTAGGTCCCACTATTGTTCTAGATCTCTTAGGCCATATTCGCTCTCATGCTATGGGCAAGGGAATGACCAACAACCTAAAGTCGCTCTCATAGGCCTCTTTTCCAGTGACTGTGGACTTTTATCAGTAGACCTATGCCAGCGACCCTGATATTTGAAGTAATTTTCTATCCTAGAATCCTGACCCCTACCCAGAACTTGCTAAAACCTTCAGAATCCATCAAAGACATGATAACAATGCCGATAAATCAAAAATCAACCTCAGGACTAGGCTTGAGCATCCCCTATCAGGACTAAAATTCTGTCAAACACTCGGCATCAATGCAACCTACATGTCTAGGCCTGAATCACTAGGCCCTAAACTGAGACGAGCCTCTCAGGCTTTACCACAATCCAAACCCAGATCAATAGGCCCTAAATTGAGACTTCTCCCTTATTCTTTAACATGTATCTCGCCAAAACTGGTCAAGTGATTCTTAGGCATTTGGGAATGAACCTTGAGACCACCTCTACCCTAGATTCTTAAATCCATCTGGCAAACCAAAGCTAAAAACTGAAATAAACATCCCTATTGGCTTGTTGGGGCCTAACCCAGGTTTAGAAGTGTTTTAGCTGAAAAAATCCCGCACTACTAGCCCTTTCGGCAACAATCTGCAGAGTGCAGACTAAAGTCTCACCCGAGGTAGTATGGGAGGGTGTTGGAACCAGGTTTCCGCACCCTAGGGATGTCTTGATGTGACTTGGAAAGATTGCAAATTGTTCCACGCACTTGCGCTACTCTGCACAGTTACCCGTCCTTCGCATAGATCCACGCCAGTTACATCTCGAACCTTATTATTTATATGAATTTATTACAGATCTAATATTCTTCTTATAGTCTTTAAGCAACCAATTAACAATAAAACCCAGTGTGCGCAATCATAATTCTTAAAGACAGTGCATAAATTTAGAACATAAGCAACAAATAGATTTTCGATAAAGCACACAATGATTCAGAAATTCTTATCTTTATTTATCTTCTGTCAATACAACTAGATCCGCCCTACACACTCAGATGTAAGGGTCTGCACACACAGCTGCGAACTCTACCAGGCCTTTGTGCACAAAGCTGCAAAGCCTCTTTCCAACACCGTTGACTCAGACTTATAGACGCAGAGAGAATATTGGCTTTATAAACCCATAACATTCCAGATCCAAATGAAAAACTCATTTCTAACCTTAGAACCTTGCTCTATTTATACATTCCCATGGTCCACGGACCATGGGCAGGTAGACTCACTTTCTATTTTGTTACATTATTTTCGAGCGGACAACCCTTCGACTTGACTCATTACAATTCACGCTCCATGCACCTCACAGAGCCTTTACCATACTTTTACCCAAAATTGTGGGCTTTGAGCCCCAAAACTATTACGCGGGGCCTCCGCTACCCAACAGGCCCCCAACATAATCATCGTGACTCGTCCTGAGTCACTCGGCTGGTGCGGAAATCTTCACGCGGAGGTCATTTAGCAACATCTGCGCTTTGCTTACACTTGCAACAAAATCTTCTACCATATGTTGTACTCGTTCTACGCGAGCCATCGCTGTATCAATATCTGTTTCAGTTGCTTGTCCAGGCTCATATATTGCCTTCATGTACGCTAAATTTCCCTCGATGTTGGTGGAAACCCCGAATGCCTCATCAAGCCAAGACTAGATGTGTTCTTTAAGCACTGCTTCCTTCTGCCGAGCGGCGTCAACTTGTATTTTGAGAGCCTGGGCCTCTCTCATCTTGGCCAAGCGCTATGTAATAGCAACAGTCTACGCGGTCCCCCGGACATTATCATAGGCTTGTTGTAACTCCCTTGCTTCTGTTTCCAACCACTGTAAGGTTGGGTCTTCCTGTAGTGACGTGACCATAATAAGTGGCTGATCCAACAAGTCGGCGCACTCCTGCATAGCACGTACTATTGTTTCCCGCCCAAATTGAATGATGCCTTTTCGCTACTCTATGACCTCCGGTGGTGTAGAGGGCTATGATTTCAGTTTTAGCTCTACGATATGCAAATTGAGGTTCAACTGGATCCTCATGGCTTCTTCCTTTGCTTTGCGGAACCCACTGGCCAACTTCTGGATTCGTATGCCAACAAGTAAATTTGCCACAATCTCCACCTCAGGGGTGCGACAACATGCTTCCCCCACAATTTGCTCCAATTACTGATTCTGTGCTACTGCTTCATCACATTGAACGCTCAACTATTCTATGTTAATTCGTTGTTCACTAAGTACCTGTATGGCATGTCCTTCCCTAGCACGAAGCTCCATCATTGCGCTGTCCTAGAGCTAGTATAAGCTCTCGCATGGGAGGGCAGCCAAATTTAATCCAAGCCCTGTAAGCTAGCCTACCACAGCTCTATCCGTCGCATTCTCTCCTATCAATGCTCCTGCTGAGAGTACGATAGTATTAGCCATTTTGGCCTGTAGTATCTTCTTAGTTATTGACATACCCGTAGCTCCATGGGTAGCGACGATTCCTGGCTGTGAGGCATGTGCTCTGAATTCCTACAACTATGCACGAATCACCCCCAACATAGTCTACTGCTCCATCATGGCCTTGCCAAGCACCTCCCGGGTAACTTTGCGAACTATATCCCCGATGTTGCCCAGGTCGCCTTCGATCAATGTGACAAGTTCCCCATCCCACTTAGATGCCTTGGCCTTCTTCCGTGGCTTTGACCATTCTATCGGCCGTGGTCATTTTAAGGGTGAACCGGTGGTGGTTGGCATTATATCTTCGGTCCCTGTATTCGTGGTCCGCTCTGTGGTCACATTCGGGCCGCTTTCGTCCTCTGTCATAGCAGCCCCTCTTGTTATTGCCTTACTTTTAGAAGTCTGTGCTGCCTCCCTAGTTGCTCGTACTTCCACAGTGTGTTGTTCGTTTCGCTTCTGTTGTGCTAAGTGCTTGGCCTCAGCCTTCTGTTTTTGGATGGTGGTCTCATCGCACCCTACCGCATCTAGTCTGCGCCACTCTGATGGCCAGGTATCCAATACTGCAAAAATAGCCTCGTCAATGGCAATGAAGGGAAGTGTGGTCCATGTCTGTGCTGGATCCTTACACACTCGGATGTATACATGGTGCATATCCACCTTAAAATCAGCTACGTTATTCAGACTGTCATATATCTCGGTAGATAGACAGGGTTACTGATTGATCCACTGTTAGATGTTCATGTCCATCAGTATCCAGAAAATCTTGACTTCCTGGATTCTTGCGGAATCCTTCATCACCCAGAGTGATGTTTATTTTGTGGCCTCTGGCCAATCCTGGTCCAGGAAGGAAACTGCATATCTTCGAGTAATTCACTTGTAACCAAAAGGATGGATAAAAACAACCACACATAGTGGAAGGTCTTACCCTCCTCTTGGGCCTCCCTGCAATTGGTTAGGAATTCGTCACAGAGGAACTGCGCCCAATTGAATCGTTCCCCTTCTGCGCATTGCTCATCTAGCACGACGACTATTGCTGGGACCTTGTTGGCTCAACATTTCCGCATCACTTTTCTTATCAGCAACTGGGTAGCAATGAGGACCCCTTTGTCTGGAATACTATCAATAGCATACCCTCTCTGCTTTTTCTATAATTTGTATTTCTTTTTTAGGGTTTCTGTCATCATCAAATCGCCACTCATATCAATGGTTTCCACGGGGTCCTTGCCTTCACAGGGAAGTCGAGAGATCCTATGAATGAGCTCCACTGTGATGGGGACATGTTTGTCTATCCATAAGTACCCATCGTGTACCAGGAAGAGCAGTTTCCTAATGACCAATATTGTAATGGGGGGCCGATGAAAATTTGGAATTGACAAGAGGCAGAGTAACCCAGCCTCCTCTACCTTTCGTAGTCATTCTTGTGGCTATAGTGTCGTAACAACCCCCTTCGTGCTTTGCTCCATTAGTTTGCTAGTTGCCAAATGGGGAAACTTCTCAGTATTCGCAAGGTCCCAGTCTTCAAATTTCATAGTAAGGATGCGACCAGTCATCGTGCCTTCGAGCAGAACCCCTTTAGGGAGAGACAGGGTGATGAGTATGTTGTCAACGACATCCAAATTTGTAGGTACCTTGGCCTTCCCTTTCCTTAGACGAACATACTTGGGTCACTTTACTGGCTGGATATCTTCTTCCCTTTCTACTTCTGGTTCTATTTCTTTGATATAGGTCAGAGGATCCTCTTCCTCTTCATCGCTCTCAATAGTAACAATTTTTCCTTTTTCCTCCATTGAAAATTTGCTGAATCGCAGATTTCGCGGAGACATTCAAAGTGGTCCTACTACGTGTGGGTTCTTCTTGGTCCATGACATCCTGGGTGATTTAGGGATTTCGGCTGTAACGTCCTTGGTTGTGGATATCGACCTAAGTAGGGACTCCTGTATTACCTTCAGCAGGTCTTTAAACCATGTGCTTCCTTTTACAACTACCTCATTCATCTTGTGCTGCTCTATTTGAACCTTGAACAACTTACTATGTAAGGGGCCAAAGGGTGTGTGGTAACAAGCCACCTGTGCTTTATATACCCTTTCGATTTCAAATTCAGTCGTGCTCCTTGTTCGTGGCTTATTAATGTGATTTTGGCGGCAAATCCATTCAACCTTGTGTCTTAATGGCCCACCGCCCACTCCTTAGTGTCTTAAATGGGACATCTTGTCATGAACAGTAACTGCAACAGTCACCTTCCATCTCGACCACACGGTAGTGCAGCCCCTGGTACACGGATGCATTCTATGCTTTTTACTGGCCCTACGTGCCATAGCCGAATTGTGCAACCTTCGTACAGATTGTTTTATAGTCCCACACCCTCTTTCAACTGCGTGGATCACTGATATTGGGCCTCCTACAGATAGTCATGTGGTTGCATCCCTCGTGCAAGCCTTCCTTTTCCCTGCTAGCCCAAGCTGCGGGCACCCTTCGCGTACCTTTGAATCAAATAGCGCATCACGGTCTATGCTCCCCTGTTCAGTAGGGTGTAGTCGTAACCATGATAGCAAGGTCACGACTCATTCTAGTATCGTAGGAGGGCCGGCCAGGTCCGGTCCCCTCATTCGCACGTTCGCGCGGCCTGTTTGTGTGCCTCCTATTTTTATTTTGTCAATTTCTTTGTCCAGTCTCACGCTTTTCCTCCTTAGCCTTGCCCCCACTTCCTTTAGTTCATGAAGTCTCATGCTGCTGTGCTGAATGGCTTCCTGCAACCGCCGAATCCCTTTGTCTAGGTTTTGTCGCGTTTGACCCTGGATAGAGTTCTCTTTGCACAACCTGCTTTGTTTACGGTCTTATCGGCCCAGCGAACCCCTGTTACGCGTAGATTTAGTTGGGTCAATGGTTGTGCAGCATACAGTCGTGCCCTCCATTGTAGATGGGTTCCCGAACTACTCCATCATGGCTGCCCTGGTTGTGTTCGCCGCGGAGGTCCTCCAATCCATACCTGGAACCGCCTTCTACCTTCGTGCTCATTCCACCTCATCTTCCTATGTGCATGCCACACTGGTGTGATTGTCGCACACAGTGCTTCTTCCATCGCCCCATGCTTCCTCTGCTCTATGATTGAAGTTATACAGAGGTTGACGAAGTCCTCCTCCTTTATTGCATCGTCGTCTGCTGACCATTACCATACCTCGGTTGTCACACATCGTAGTGATCTAATAATCATGTTATAGTTGAGTGTTGTGGCTTCATGCAATCATTTCTGCCTTCATTTGATCTCCTCATCTGAATCCTAGGTGCAGGAACTATCGCGCTCCCATGAGATTCTCTCATCCACTATGGGATTCACCTGATCCTGGTCTTGCGTTGTTATCTGGTAGATGCAGTCTAGTTCATCGTCACTATCCTCGTTGCACACTGGTTCGGTGTAGCGTGCTCCTTCAGTTGGGTCCAGCGGAACTATAACATGGAGTGACTTTTTCTCGAATGTCATCTTTCATCTTTTTAAGTTGATGACCCCATTCATTTCCATGGCCCAATCTATTCCTAGCAATGCAGGGTATGGACTACTGTCATCGACAAATTCTATTACCTCAAAGTCTGTCTGCATACTTATGCCTTCAATGTCCACTGTCACCCCTTGCAATCTTCCCATCGGTAAGATCTTTTGCTGGTTGGCCATTCGTAGTTGAATAGGAGACCACTATAGTGCGGGCCTACCCATGCATTCCCACGTTTTCTTAGGAAACACATTCACATCCAACCCAAAATCTAGGATGACCTAATCCATCTCATACTCACTGATTTGCACCGTCATTTGCATCTCCTGCCCGGTTCCCAGAGCACGTTTTCCCAGTTTTCGGACTACATGCAGCTCCCCTAATCCTGCACACCTAGTGATCAGCTCTTGTAGTCCTTTAACTGCCTTATTGTCACGTAGCAGCTTCACACATGTCTCTAAAAAGGCAGTAAGCAGAGAGGGATCCATTCCCGGCTCAATTGGATCCCTACTACCTTAAGTAGAGACTTCTGTGAAGCTCTTCTGAGCTTCCTTAGACGTCCCATTCACCTGTTCCACCACAAAGTTGGGTTCCTTTGTAGGCGCATCGCGACCCTTTCATCTTCTCCGGGCTATTTCCTCGCATCTCCCCCCATAGTTGCGCCACTTCTCAGTACCATGTTTATGCCAGGGTCCTCTTCGCACGATTCAGACCTCATCATCTAGACATTTTGAGTTGGCATAGGCTGTAGTGCCCCCTTTCACGCATTTGGGCAATCAACATCGGACAATCTACCATTTCATGATCAAACTTCTCACAATATGGACAAGATATTCTCATCAGGTTAGTACAATCGCAAGCGTAGTGCCCCAACCCTCCGTAATTATAATAGATCAGCTGTCTGCGCCCTTGTCCACACCCCATTCCTCCTCTTCCTCATCCTTGTCCTTAGAATCCACCACGTAGCCCTACGGCTAGGTCGAAACCCCACACCTCAGTTTGCATTCGATAGGCTAGGGTCCTCTCCATCATTAGCTCGTAGCTTCGACATGTTCACTCGTCGTGACCCACTGATCTACAGAAGTTGCAGTAATTCTGCTACGAGTCTAGGTATACTTCTGCAATAGGTGACAGTTGTCTGTTGTGTGCTTTCCTCCTACTTGACAAATGGCACAACATTGCATGGGCGCCGCACTTGGCCCTACTTATACCTCTAGCCTTAATGGCATCGACGCCCCTCTTTCCAGATAGTTCGCGAATACGAGGCAGTTATCCTTGTCGTGACCTTGACCTTTGCATTTGATACACCCCACTTTTGTACGTGCCTCCGATCAGGGTGCCCTTTCTTGCTTCAAACTTTGAATTTCTAAGCATAGGTTTTGTAGTTGCACATGGATTTGTTGAATTCCCAACCCCAGATCCTGTATTGGAGTTTCATGCAACTTCATCACTGTCTCTAATGCTTCATCTTGGGTTGAGATCTTTTGTTGTGATAGCGTTTTCCTCAAGTGTGGTGTCAAAGACGCCACAAACCACGTGCAGTGTTGCACATTCGTCAGCGTCATGTTAGCCTCACAGATTGTACTCTTCAATCTCTAATCCAGATCCCACGGGGTTTCACCAGGTAGCATCACAATCTCCTTGAACCCGATGATCAACTGCGTTTCTGATTTTGGTTGGCTAAATTCTTTGTTTAATGCATCCTGGATCACCCGCTATTCCCACATTCGGGTGATCACTAGAGTACTTTATATACCACGTCAGCGCGCAATCCTGTAGTGTGCTTACCAGAGTAGCCTTTTTGATATTATCATCTATTACACCTTGGGCTTCCCATATAGCCTTTACCACAAACTAGAACTGATTTGGTTCCTCATTTCCTACGCCTCTAAATACCAGCAACTTGATCGCACTTTCCATTCCAACCCTCGGTGGTGGTAGAGTTGGGGTAGGTGAAGATGGGTTCGATGTAGGTGAAGTGGGGTATGGCATGGATTGTGGTGGTACCAGTGGAATGTGTTGCTTTATTAATCAGACGGCGCTTCTCAGAGAGAACCCTGCGACCTCCTCTTCGCTTTCTCATGAAATAGAAATCAAAGGACTATTTTCTAATCCTTCGGTCCCTCGGTAACCTCTTCTGCTACACATTACCCTAGACATCAATGGATTTGCATAACCAATTTTTCTAATAACAAAATTTTAATCTAAGTATTCAACAATTTGATGTACTTACCCCGCGGTCCTTGGAGAAATCACCTTTTTGCTTCCCTATAACTCACAGTTGTGTCTATCGCGAATTCGGTGATAAACCCTCCTATTATTCGATCCAACCAGTGATCTACTGCCCGTGAAATTTTATCGTCAGATGCTTCTAGCTTGTGCACCAACTCTGGAGTCCACATGATGGTCTGATCCGTCTGCACCTTCCCTGACTGTCAACTAGCCTCGCAATCCACTCATACAACTCTATCGAGAAGGACGTGAAGAAGATCTCATGGATTTCTATGTATATGTAGCAATCCCGCCACCTCTCCTCAGATATTCGCGGATTTCTATTTTATTGCACCGCAAACTCGTGAAGCTTCTAATCCAACCAATCTTCAAGTTCTTTCTTCATAGGGTTCCATTGTTTCGACATCTGAAATCCCTTAGGCAGATATCGGTCCCGGCAATGGAACCATTTGTTGGCTTGTTGGCGCCTGACCCAGGTTTAGAAGTGTTTTAGCCAAAAGAATCCCGCACTACCGCCCTTTCGGCGAAAATCCGTGGAGCGCAGACTGAAGTCCCACCCGAGGTAGTATGGGAGGGTGCTGGAACCAGGTTTCCACACCCTAGGGATGTCTTGATGCGAGCTGGAAAGATCGCAAATTGTTTCGCACACCTGCGCTACTCTGCATAGTTACTTGTCCTTCGTGTAGATCTACGCCAGTTACTTCTCGAATATTATTATTTATATCAATTTATTATAGATCTGATCTTCTTCTTATAGTGTGTAAGCAACCAATTAACAATAAAACCCAGTGTGCATAATCATAATTCTTAAAGACAGTGCATAAATTTAGAAAATAAGCAACAGATAGATTTGCGATAAAGAACACAATGATTCAGAAATTCTTATCTTTATTTATCTTCTGTTAATACAACCAGATCCGCCCTGTGCACTCAGCTATAGGGGCCCACACATAGAGCTGCAGACTCTACCAGGCCTCTGCACACACAGCTACAGAGCCTCTTTCCAACACCCTTGACTCGGACTTACAGATGTAGAGAGAATATTGCCTTCATAAACCCATAACATTCCAGATCCAAACCAACAACTCACTTCTAACCTTAGAGCGAGGCCGACTCACTTTCTATTTTCTTACATTATTTTCGAGCGGACAACCCTTTGACTTGACTCATTATAATTTGCACTCCGCGCACCTCACGAAGCCTTTACCATACTTTTACCCAAAATTATGGGCTTTGAGCCCCAAAACCGTTACTTAGGGCCTCCTCTACCCAACAATCCCAACACCATGGCATTTAGAAAAAGGTAAGGCTACGCTGAAAACCATTGTCATAACCCAACAAAACCATGCTACCGACAGCAAGAGAACCATACCCCAACATGTAAAGAAATGCATGTCCAAACTAGCTAGGAAATCATACATGAAAAATGTTATGTGCAAGTATTACTGTTGAAGTTGTTTGATCCTACTCTTCTTCCTTGATCCTTGCTTTCTTTCCTTTCCCTTTGCTTTCTTTTCCTTCCTTGATCCAAAGCTAGAGTGCTCCAAGAAAACTCTAAGTGACCAAGAGTGAGAGAGAGAGAGAGAATAATGAGAGAGCTCCAAAATTGAACTGACAAAAGGTTATCAAAAGCTTTCCCACTAATCCTTAGAAGCTTTTTTATTAATGAGGCCTCTATTTTCTTCATTTTCCATTATTTTCCTTCAATTTCCTCCTCACATGCAACCTATGACCTTTCACCTTACTTTTCTCCTATTTTCCTTTATTTTCATAAATAAATGTGTCAAAAATCCATTTTTTCCTTTTAATGCCTTTTCCTTAGCCTTTTCCAATTTTCCTTAGCCAAAACACACATCCAGCGACGCCCACTAGAATATATTTGCCCAACATTCAGCTTGGAATACGTTTCCCTTAACCATGGTCTTATTTTTCCTTTATTAACTTTTATTACATGAAATTTTCACGAGGGTTGTTACAAAACCCTCCCCTTTGGAGAACACCATCCTCAGTGTTAAACCACACCATGACCTCAGCAAAACCATTTAAAAGAGAACATATTGCCAATGAAGCTCTATAACTTAACTCGTTGCAGTATTTACAATGAATGACCTGCTTAAATGAAAAACATCATGACAACATGAAAATAAACAATCATAATAATATCACACCTGTACCACTTATTGGATCTTTATAACTTAGCTCATGGTAGTATTTACATCCATGTACATATACATACATATACCAAAACATTAGCAAGACATTTTCCAAACATATACCAACATAAAACCAAAACTTCTTTGCCTCAACCTACAAACAATGAAGGATACAAGGCCCACATCTAATCCACCATAACCAATGTATCTTCTTTAGACCCAAAGTGCTTCCACTGCACTTTAACTTGCTCTATGGCTCTGTTCCTAACCATGGGATATTTCTGCTGCAATATGCACTGAGGCTCCAACTGGAACTCTCCTTCTTGCTCCACCTGCTATACAAACCAATCAATAACATGATAAACATCCTTTATATACTTCTTAAGCAATGACATATGGAAAACATCATGGAATTTCACTGTTGGAGATAGTGCAAGCCGATATGCCACTGTTCGAATCCTCTCAAGGATCTTGAAAGGCCCGCAATACTATGGTGCCAACTTGGCACATGAACCAATCCTCAAAGATCTTTTCTTGGGCTTGATGCACAAATACACATGCTCCACAACCTAAAACTCCTTAAACACCCTGTGTTGATTTTCATAACTCTTATGTCTATCTTGTGCTGCCTTTAGATTCTTCTTTATAACCTGCATTTCCTGCTTCCTATCTGCCAACATATCCAGTCCAATAAGTACCCTGTTCACTGGATCACTCCATCTGATGGGAGTATTAAAAATCTGTCCATACAATGCCTCGAAAGGACTCATTCTAAATGACTCCTAATAAACATTGTTGTATGCGAACTCAATCAATGGAAGATACTCCTACCATTTCTTCCGCTGGTGCATCAGGTACATACTCAACATATCCTCTAAGATCTTGTTGACCCTCTTTGTCTGTCCATCTGTCTGCGGATGATAACATGTATTGAAGGCCAACTCTGTACCCAAGCCTGCAAATAGCTCCTTCCAAAATGTGGAATTGAACTTCTCATCCCTATCTGACACAATATTCTTGGGAACACCATGCAGTCTCACTATCTCTCTGATGAACACCTATGCTACCTCACTGGTTGAATATGTAGTCTTTACTGGAATTAAGTGAGATACCTTGCTCAATCTGTCAACCACAACCATAATAGGGTCATGCTTCTTTATTTTCCTCAGAAGACCTGTGATGAAATCCATGGAAATTACCTCTCATTTCCATTTCGGAATCACTATAGGTTGTAGTAAACCACCTGGGTACTTACATTCAGCCTTAACCTATTGATAATCTAAACATCTAGCCACAAACTCTGCCAATTCCCTCTTCATATTTATCCAATAGTAGGACTTCTTTACCGCCATCAATGGCTTTTGATATCCTGGATGACTCGAATATGGCTTGGCATGAAATTCCCTCAAGATAAGCTTCTTGAGCTCACTGAAATTTGATACATAGATCCTATCTCTAAATCTCACCAAACCATCTGTCGTGAGACGATAGTGTACATCCTGATCACTTATACTTGTACCTTCACCTATACTTGAACCTGTACCTATGCTCTGGTGTAACCTATGCATAATCTTCATGTATTTGTCATCTCACTGTCCTGCTTGAAAGATCCTATCATGTAACTCTATCCCATAAGAGCTCTTAGATGTTATATGATTTAGATGTACCTTCCTGCTAAGAGCATCTACAACTTGGTTCTCCTTCCCTGTGATGTATCTGATCTCAAAGTTGAACTCACTAAGGGTATCCAACCATCTAACTTACATAACATTTAGATTCGGCTTATCAAAAAAATATCTCAACTCACTATGATTAGTGAGCACCAGTATTGCAGCAATAATGCTGCAACTCCTAGGCTTCCTACTTTACTTTTATCAACCTGGTAGTTTGTAACAAACTTGGAAGCAACAGCGCTGTATGCACAAGTACTAGTTCTTACTGCAGGTTGTCACTTGGTTAGTTGGCGCAAGATCACTAGGAGTTCAAGCCAACTTCTATGAATTACAGAAGAAGCTTTATATGTGATGAAAGAAAGGAAATCTTACCCTATGGAGGCTACTCTACTTGCAGAAAATGAAAGAAGACTGAAATGTGAAGTAACCCTAGCAAACCCTAATTAACCAGCTAATCCTACTTTTGCAAAAAGAGAGGTGAAAAACCATAAAATGAATGCCATTACCTACTTAGGAAGTAAACAACATCTACTCAAGCTATTTCTAGAAGGAAATGAGAAAAGAACATCCTTTTGGATTTTTATGTATTTTTAGGTGAAATTGACATGCACGTAATTTATTTGTTTGTGAATGTGGAAGCGATTAGGTGGTGATGGAAGGCGACTTTGGAGTTTCCAGAGGTGTAGGAAGGTGTGGAGGGGTCCTAGGAGGTCCCAGGTTGCCTTCTGGAGGCTTTCCCTACAATTGGACTTCAAAAAGACACCTACAGGAAAATCTACAAGAGGCTACAGGGGATCTACAGGAGGATGCTGAGAGTTGTTTTATAGGTTTTGAAGGTGGTAAAATGGGTGGAAAGGGTAGTTGATTGCTAGAATGATGTGTTAAAGTGTCTAAGGTTCATCAAGGAGGATTAAGGAAGAGAAAGATGGTTGGACTTGTTCAAGGAAAGAGAGGAAAGTTCATGAGAAAAGTGAAGAAAATTAAGGCAGATTTGTGAGGGACTTTGGATGACCTGTGGAACATGGATCAAAGAGAGATGATGATGGCTGATTGGTTGACTTATTGTGAGAAAAGATGTACTGCAAGAGTATTGACAATCAAACACTGAGACTAAGCAAGCAAAGAAACTAGCTACACTAAAAAAACAGAACTGTTCATCAAGCTAGTCTAAATTCTGATCTAGGAAAGTGAATGTTGAACAATGCTATATGGAAAGAAAACATGGAAGGAAATTTATTTCATAGATAGAAATGAGCATGATGAAATAGATCTACAGCAAAGCATTAACCTTCTAACTGTCTGCAACACTAGAAATCCTATGGCAAAGGCAAATCTTTGTTTTTTGTGGTAGCAAGAGGGTCTTGGCCTCAGTTCATGGTCCCAAAGGGGAGAAAGGAGGCCAAGGCTCCGTTGATGGCCTTTTTGTATCTTCTTCTATCACTATTCAACCAGCTACAACAAACCGAAATGGAAGCAACCTTTTAAATTACCAAAAGCAACCTATTCTTAACTAAGAAGGAAATCTATCTATCAGCAACTATTTCATAAACTGAAACAAAGCATATAAATAACAAAAAAGAGGTGCTTGGCTACTTGGATTGGGCCCTAACCCAAGATCTTTAGCCCTCTAAGGTAACTCAGTGCTAGCTCAGAAACAATCTCAGCTTCATTATCAAAATAGCAGTAAGATTACATGAAATTGTATACAAGAGTAAGCTCGAACTTGAGCAGAGAAAAGCTGCAACAAAAGTACGAAAATTTGACTAAAATCCAACAACCTAATGAGGCCCTAGACCTCTATACTTATACAATTAGAGCTCCCAACAGCTCGCTTAAAATCAGGGAGGCTTGGGTCCCAAAGCTTGAGATAGACAACAATTATCCTTCACTTGCTCGGCTGCCTCTTCAATGCATTGATGTGGCTACTTGTGCTCTGAGTTTTCTAAAGGAGAATTCGAATAAGGGAGTCATAAATGAGGGGGACACCCTCCTATAAATCCTCTCCCTTGTCTTCTTCAAATATTTTCTGTCAAATGTTTATTAAATCCTTGACTTTGTCTCCAAAATTGACCAAAAATCTGCATTAAGCACACATTAGACTTCAAGGCATAATGACCAACCCAACTCACTCTATTAGCATAAATATAATAAAAAAATGCAATAAACTAATGAGAATGGTGGATTATGCTAAGTTAGGAGGCAAAATGAGCCCATATAATTACCCATTTATGGGGCTCATCATCACCCCCTTACTGAATGTGTTGCTCCTCCTCTGAGCAACTAGTCCATATCCTCATCTTTGATGGCCCTGATGGCCTCCCTGACATCCCATGCTTCTAATGTGAGGTCCTCTTCTTTATCATGGAATCCTGCCTTTCTATCCACCTCTTCCCACTGTTGTTGTTCTTCTTCCTCTTTTCCACCTTCCAGTAGGCCTAGCAATAGTGGGGGACTCAATTTGGGCCAATCCAATTGGCCTTCAAACTCTACATAAAGCACTTGTACAGTGGCACTCTCCTTAATGCTTATTTCATATTTGTTGGGGAGTGATACTCCCTGATTTGCAGACTGTGTGGGAGAGTGTTCCACCTCCTCATACAAGCATGAATACAGTCTTCCCCAAGTAATCTTTCCATGTCCTCAAAATGTGCAATGGCCTGAGCCTGCTCATTGATATACTTAGGGGCACTTTGAGGATTATTTGCAAGCAACTGGTGGACACTGATGAGAGCCATGGGGTCTGATGGCTCAACTCTGATCATTAAGGGTTCATTTTGCTCTTTTGCCATCAAATTTTTTATTTCTGTTTCCCTTTTCTCCTCATGATTCATCCATGATGCCATGGCCATTAGTTGCAAGTCCCCTAGCCTAGCATTGGGGTCCCATAGGTTCATATCGGTGAGGGCCATGTTATGCAAATAGAACTTTGCTATCTTTGCCTTGTCTTCTACTGAACTTTGGTCACATAGGTCTATAAACTATTTATAATCTTGGAAAGGCATGGTGCCTCTCTGTGCCAAAGTCTTGATCTGAAACTACAGCCATTGGTCTTTGAGGTATACTCCATATGATTTTGCTAGTGTTCTGCACTATAGTGCCTCCATAGACCAGCTGGCCATGCATGCCAATTGTGTCTCCTTTTCTTGCAGTTGTCTTCTTAGCGACTCATTTTCTGTTTCCAAGTGGGTTCTTCTAATTACCTCCCTATGTCTTACATCACTTAATTCCCTGCCCATATTTGTAAGTTGGTTCTCCATGTGGCCAACTGCATCCATCTATGGCTCCTTATTCTTTCTTTCTCCAGCTCAAAGAAAAGTGGGACTGCAAATTTCTGTGGAATGATTTTCCCCCCTCAAGAAGATTGTAGTAAGAGCCCAAACTAGGCTGGGGTTAGGTTCTTGGGTCTCTGTTGTTTCCTCCTTCCCCTTTGGCTGTTCTTCTACCCTTTTCTCTAGTTTTTTTGTCTCCTGTAGCTTAGTTAGGGTCTCTTGTAGAACAATTTGTGCTTCTAGTAGAGCTGTTTTTGAGTCTTGTAGTTGCACTCTTTTCTTCTAGGTGGAAGATCTGGGACTTCCTCTTTCATATGTGATGGGGGTTTTAGAGGGAGATTCTTCCCCTTTGATAGTGGGTGAATCTTCAATTACAATAGGCACTGTTGAAGATGGCTGTGGTTTTCCTATTTTTATCCTTGTGCTTTTCCGAGCTCTAAAGTACATTTATGTTCACCTCTTCCTCTTTTTTTTGGGTTTCACAGGGGTGTTGAGGGCAGAAAGAGCAACTGCTGCCTCCCTTTCTAGGGTCTAAGGAGACACTTCTGTCTTTTCTGCCCCTTGTTCCTCTCTTTTTGTCTTCTCTGTCTCTGCTGGTTTTGTCTCCTATTGCTCTGTTTTGGTTTCTTCCTCCTCTGGTTTAGTTTCCTCCTTCTCTATTTTGGTGTCTTCCTCCTCTGTTTGCTCCTCAGTTTCCTCCCCTTCTTCTCCTTGCTGTTCTTCCCCCTCACTTTTAGAAGGACTGTGGTCATATGTGAGGGCCTTTATATCATCTTCTCTTGTCATATTTCTAAATATTTCCCATGATATGGGATTGTGAAGGTGTGGAGGGCTTCTACCACTAATAGTTTAATTAACCCATGGTGAGCCAACTGATATGGACCTCCTGCCTTTAACTTAATGCTGGAGTCTATAAGGGACTACAGGAGAAAATAGGGGATGCTGAGTTTTTGGGGTGTGGGAGTGTCCATGCCATATCTCAACTCATGGAGGAGTCTAAAATGGTAGCCATAAACTATGCTATACCTCCCCTCACAGGAAATATACTTGATGATTTGTTAACTGACCTCATCCCAAGGGTAAGGTATGCTTGTTCTACTAATGCCATTTTTGTCTTTTACAGGATGTTCATCTCGTTGGAAGAAGTTTTTCTTGGCAACTTGTCCCATTGGCTTTTCATCTTTGCTCCAACGTAATCCAAGGGGAAGGTTGGTGCTCTACTGATCAATTATGTGGTGATTTCCATGGTGTGACCTCTAAAAGTAACAGTGGCATTGGTCTTTGAGCGAGGTACTAAAGCAAGGGCAAACTCCTGAGCCACTTCTTCATCAAACCCTCAAAATTTTTCGAAAAATGGCATCCAATTTGCTCTGGTGAAAATGGCTACCACCTCGGGATGTTCATGGAGCCTGACTGAATTTGTGGGTTCCTTCCTCATGAATCCCCCTGTCATTTTGCTTATACCCTTTTGGAACACCCTAGGTAGAGATGGAGACAAAAATTTTTGAAGACACAAGAAATAGAGAAAAGTTGTGTTTTCTTTAAGAAAATAGGCAGAAATGTTTTTATGGAATTCCTCTCCTTCTATAGGCTTAATTCCCCCTTAAAATTGTATCATTTCTTACACATATTGGGTCTGTACAGAACCTACCTCTTCAAGCCAGAATTTGAGCAAAAACCCCGTGTTTCCTCCTTAAAAACTGCTTACTACCCCTACTGTAGAACTAGCTGTAGGTGCTCTTGTAGAACCCGTTACTGCTCCTGTAGAACATGTTACTGCTCATGTAGGACTTCGATAGCAGAAGGATGGCTGAAATTGATAGAGAACAATTTTTTTGAGGCTGTGGAGGTGATATAGAGCTTGTTGCAACTAAGTGGATGAGGATGAAATGGAAGAAAAAAATATGGCATGATCAAAATATCAGGGAGAAGCAATTCCAAGAGGGAGATTGGGCACTACTTTATGACTCAAGGTATAAAGACTACAAAGGCAAGCTGAGGACAAGATGGCTGGAACCCAACACTATGGAAAAATGCAATGACAATGGTTCAGTTCTGATTAGAACCATTGATGAGGAAGCCATCCCCATGCTTGTCAATGGACATAGGTTGAAAATTTACAAGAAGCCCCTCTCCAAGCAAGAGTTCATTGAAGATATGAATAAGACAGTGTTGGTAGTGGAGCAAGTCTTAGCCTCCACTCCACCCACTCACTAAAGAATTAGAAAAAAGAAAAATAATAAGGACTCAAGTGAAAACCTCCATGAGGCGCTTGAGTCCCATCATTGGGTTGAAAACCTCTTTTGAGGCGGCCCAGTGATGAAAAAAACAAAAAAAGAGAGAGAATAAGATCCCTAGGTGAAAACCTCCCTTGGAGGCACCCAGGGCAGGAAATTAGGGTGAAAACCTCCTTGAGGCACCCTAGTTGTCTTTCAAAAAAAAAAATAGAAAAAATAGAGAAAAGAAGGAAGAGGAAATTGAATTTTAAAATGCATTGCAGGTTACAGGTGGACCACAGGAAGCAAGAGAAGATGCCACAAAGCCTATTTCACCTCCTCCATACTCTTCTCAATCATTTCTGACCTTTCTTCCACCTCACTATGTGTTTTTTCCGAACACTGTGTATCCTACAAGAGGCCCTGTGTGTTCTACAGGAGGCTCCTGTAGAAATCACAGAGAGCTCGAAATGGATTTTAAAAATAGTTTGAGGAGCTGGGAAGTTTCATGAAGAGCATGTAGGCCCTCCTATAGCTATCCACCCTCTTGGCCATCCATCCCACACTTGCACCACCTCATTATCATGGATTTCTTTCCTTCCTGCTAAAAAAAAAACACAGAAACCAGTTTTTAGAAAAAACAAAGAAATAAAAAGAACAACACCTCCAAAGCTCACCTATAGCTTACAAAATACCTCTTCGTCACCATCATCATATTTGGTAGCATCCTCACAGCTCCCAGCACAAGAATCAGATAAAACTTTTAAAGGAAGAAGCAGCTACAGGAGCTACTATAGGATTTCATGTAATAGCTGATCCCCTTAAAATCAAGCCACAACAGCAAAATAGGTGCAGTCATAGGATTGAAGAGGATGTCTAAAGCCAGATCTAGCCAGAGGGTACCTGCACAAATCAAACCAGCCACACATCAGGGAGTAGAAAGCATATAGTAGAGGAGATACAGGCATGCAGCAACTGAAATATGAGCATGCAGCAGCAAAGGAACCAAGATGCACCACAACACGAACATTCAACTTGCAGGTAAGTGTCTAACCCTCTCCTCTGTTGCATCTATGTAATTCAAAAATATGCATAAGAGAATGAGATAGTTAGGGTTGAATGAGAAAAGGTGGCTAGTTAACTGGCCACCCTCATCTAGTTTACTGCACTCATCCAGAGATGCCACCACATGTGTGCCTAGTCAACTCATAGAAAATCCAAAGGACAGGTAGTGGAGGTTATACTAATTCCGATGAACTCCAATGCAATGATGGGAAGTGATTGCAGGAAAGAGTCATGAAGAGCCATGATGATAGAGCAGTGGGGACCAACTGTCCGAATCTGGCAACGTACCTTTTTGCTAGCTCACCCCATCACTGGAAATATCTCAAAGAAGACATAAGTATTCCTCCTCGAAACTCCTTCACCACCTTTCCTTTGAAGCTGGACTACCTCTGTGTGGAGAAGGGCCTGCAATCTTTGTTCATCCAATCCATTGAGCTGGAGTAGCCTTTCCCTCTGTGCATGGCTGAGGTCTAGGTCTAGCTGAGCTACCATCCTTAGTGTATTGTATTCAAATTCTATTGACAGCAAAGCCTTCTTCCCATAGACCAGTTCATAGGGTGTGAACCCTATGGTGGTCTTCCATGTTGTGTTGTAGGCCTAGGTGGCCTCAACTAGTCTATCTGCCCAATATTTTCTGCTACTGCTCACTACCTTGGTCAGAATTCCTTCCAAAGCTCTGTTAGTGACTTCCACCTACCCATTGGCTTGTGGATGGTAAGGGGTGGAAGTCCTGTGCTTGATTTTATGATGTGTGAGCAGGTCTTCAATCAAATTGGAAGTGAACTGACTGCCTTGATCTGTAACCAGTTCTCTTGGATACCCAAACTTATAGAATATGTTCTCTCTTAAAAACTCGGCTACTTTTTCCTCTATTGCTGCCTTGATTTCTTTTGTCTCTGCCCATTTTGTCAGATAATCAATGCACATAATGATGTATTGCCTCCGTTTTGAAGGAGGGTTGATAGGGCCCACAAAGTCCATGCCCCACTTCTCAAATGGCTTAAAAGTCACTTGAGGTTGCATGGGAATCTCATCCTTTGGAGTAGGTTTCCCCATCCTTTGGCACCGATTGAATTGGCTGGTATATCTCTTCAGATATTGATGAAGAGTGGGCCAACAGTAGCCTGCTTGCAAGATTTTGAAGGCAGTCCTCTTTGCTGCAAAATGGCCTCCACAAGGCCCGTCATGGCAAGTCAGGAGAATGTCAAAAACTTCCTCCTCCCTGACACATCTTCTCAAGATCTAATCTGGGCCAAGTTTGAAGAGATTTCCCCCAATCCAAGTGAAAGGGGGTGATTTTCCTCATGATCTTTCTCTTCTCTTTCGAGGACAGGTGTGGTGGGAACTATGCTGAAACCAAGTAATTTTCTATATCAGAAAACCATGGAGAGAGTACTGAGATAGAAAATAGGTGCTCATATGGCATTTGATCATCCACCATTCCTTCCTCACCTGCAAACAAATTTACTCTAGACAAAAAGTCAGCAACAACATTTTCTTTACCAAGCTTATCAACAATGGTTAAATCAAACTGTTGCAGTAAAAGCAACCATCTAATAGTGCGAGCATTTACATCTGGTTTATTCATTAAATACCTAGTTGCAACATGATCAGTGTGTACAAAGGTTTGATAGCTTGTGATGTAATGTCTGAATTTATTTAAGGAATGCACTATAGCTAGGAGTTCCTTCTCGGTGACCATGTAGTTTAACTCTGCCTTTGACAAATTTTTACTTATAAAGTATATGGCATAAGGTAACTTTTCATCAATTTGCCCCAAGGCTACTCGTATTACTTTGTTCGAGGCATCTATGTGAACGTGGAAAGGTAGGGCCCAGTTTGGGCCTCTCAAAATTGGGGCAGTCACAAGCTTGCTTTTCAAGGTATCTAGGGCTTCTTGACAGTTTCCAGTCCATATGAACTCGACATCTTTTCCCAAAAGACCAAACAATGGAGAGGCTAACTTACTAAAATATTTAATGAATCTTCTGTAATATCCTGCTAAGCCTAGGAAACTTCGGACATCTCCCACCTTTTGAGGAGGTGGGACCCTTTGGATAATGGAAATTTTGTTGGGGTCCACCTGCAATCTTTGTTGAGATATTGCATGACCTAGCACGATCCCCTCGGTCATCAAAAATTCACATTTTTCCAGACTGAGGGACAGGCTCATTTCAATACCCTTATCCAAAACTTTCCCTAGGTTAGATAAATCTTCTTGAAAGTTATAACTGTAAGGAGTAAAACCATCCATATATATTTCCACCGCATCATGAACCGGCTTAGAAAATATATGCAATACTTCTCTCTGGAAAGTGGCTGGAACATTGCACAAACCAAAAGGAATGACCCGGTATGCAAAGGTATCCAAGGACAAGTGAAAGTGGTATTATCTTGGTCTTTCAGGCTAATTTGAATCTAATTATACCCACTAAACCCATCTAGGAAGGAGAAAAAAACTTTCCCCGCCAGACCATCTAACACTTGATCTATGAAAGGTAAAGGAAAATGGTCCTTTTCAGTGGCCTTGTTCAGTTCCTGATAATCGACATAGATTCTCTACTTACCATTTTTCTTTGGCACTAGCACCAAAGAAGAGACGCATTCACTATCAGAGATGGGGCAGATGAATCCTGCATCAAGTAGTTTTTGCAATTCTTCCTTAACAATGTCTTTAAGGGCTGGATTAATCCTCCTTTTAGGCTGCTTAACTGGTTTGCAATCTTCCTTAATGTATATATGATGAGTACATATTGAAGGGTGCACTCCCTTCATCTCCTTATAACTCCAGGTGAAGGCATCTAAATGTTTACTTAACAAGCTGCACAGTTCCTTCTCCTGGAAGGTGGATAGGGACGAGTTGATTTTCAAGGTTATTTCTGGGCCAAACTCTATATTATTAACACGGAAAGAGTTGAGGTTGGCCACACAGAGATCAGTTAGGGGATTTTCTTGGGTTTCTTTCACTAGATCTTCTAATGGAAAAATACTGGGGGGTGGATTCTGAATTAAATTTCCAATGATATCATCCTCATTTTGCGGTTTCCCCCCCATGACAGTTTCTACTGCACACAGTGGTGTAGAATAGACTTCATCCTCATCCTCCTCCTCCAGCCAGAGAGGTAGGTCATGTTCTAGCAGGGGTTGGGCAAGAGGGTATAGGATTAGCTGCTTGGACATATGCATGTTCTTGATGGTCATGTTCCCAGCCTGACAACTGATGTAAGCATCAACAGTGGCCAACCAGGGTCTTCCCAGGATGAGAGGATACCCAGTGAGCTTTTCCTTCAGCTGGAGAACCAAGAAATCAGTAGGGTACTCCCAAGAATCAATGGAGATCATCACATCTTCCACAATCCCTTCAGGGGTCACGGTGGAGCGGTCTGCTAGTTGCAGTACTGTCGTGGTCTTTCTCAAGGAGCCCTATAGTTTGAGCTTGAGTATGGCTTCCTTTGTCATCACATTAATGGCAGCTCCCAGATCAATCAAGGTATGTGGGATCATGGTGCCATTGATGTGGACATCAACTAGTGGGCTTCCAGGGTCTAGATATTTCGGACATATTACCCGCCCCAACATCAGGTTGGACAGTTTTCCTATGACATTGATGGTTGGGACATCTCTTTTTCACTTTCCTAGATGCCTGAAGCACTTCTCTTTGATCATCTTATTGTATATAGGCACATCCTTTATGGCTTTGAGAAGTGGTATCTTTACACATAACTGTTTCAATTCTCCCAGAAGTTCAATTTCTTCTGGAGTGGGTTGTGTTGTCTCAGATAGTCTCTCAGGAAAGGGTGGAATTTCTTTTGGCTCACTTTCCTCTTTATCTTCCTCAACCTCCTGAGGGGGAGGCTCGCTATCTGGGAGAACCTTCCTAGATCGTAGGTTAATCTCCTGAATCTTCACAGCATAGGTTGGGTATGATGGTTCCCCACTATATACTTTCTGAGCCTGTCTGTTGTTCGGGTTTGGGTTCGGTTGAGTAGCCATTTGGGGTTGCCTTGGTGGAGCAGGAGGCAATGGTTGTGGTTGAGCAGGTGGTGGAGGCAAAAGAACGGGAGGAGAGTTGTACTGGGGCATCCACCCTTGATGAGATGCATTCCACTGAGGTTGTGGCTGAGCATATGATTGAAATGCATGAGCAGTTGGTTGGGCATGATATTGAGATGGATAGGACCAAGGAGGAGGTGTGGACTAGGAAGGATGAGCAAGAGGGCCCCAAGAAGGTATGGAAGTGGCTTGGTTGGGGTTGTAGTATGCCTGAGATGTCCCTTGCATTCCCTGCTAATATGGTCTAGGTCGATGCGGTCTCCTTTGGTTCATGAAATGGAGTGGTTTAGTGGCTCCTTCGGCCCCTTGCTATACATCTTTAAGTCTGGGCAAGGAAGGGCACTTATCTATAGAATGATCTTCTTCACAGACTGAAAAAACCTCTATAGAGTTCAATGGACATTCGTTCCTAGGATTCCTTCTGGTGCACCTAGGAAAACAAATGGCCAAAGCCCTCTCTACTTCCTCTTGTTTCCTTTTGATATGCAAGGTATCCATTTGCATGGCAAGAGTCTGTAGCATCTCACTCTTGAAGTCTTCCAGCATGTGTCCAAGTTCACCTTTTATGGATGAACTGGATGAGGAGGTATTGGCTATGGGTTGACTCCCTCTACCTCTCTTTCTGGCTACCCTAGAATGGTTTCTAAAAATAGTCTTTATGTCTTCATAAGGTATTTGGTAGATGTCTCCCCCAGCCAACAGATGGAGGGTGTCTAGAAGGTCTTTCGGAATTCTCCTGAGCGGGACAAACTTCAGCAATTCGGGGCCAAGTGTGCACATGGACCTTTTATAACTGAGCTGGAACCTCTCTTTATAATCTTCCAATGATTCATCACTTCCCATGGTCATTCGGAAGATTTTTTCCTTGGTGTCTTTTGAAGTCTTGCTACATCTGAGCCCACGTTGTGATGCTATTGCCAGGTAACCCCATGAACCAGCGCAATGTTGCATCCTTGAGGGTAGAAGGGAATAGTTTTAACTTTTGCTCATCTTCTGCATAGTCATAGGTTCGACAGATAACAACAAACTCAAACAAGAAGGTGTCAAGATCTTCTGTAGCTAATCCATGGAAGTGAGGTAGGCCTGAAGGGCTTATGTTTTTAATTTTAGTGTCCCCATTGGTCTCTTGGATGGCAAAGGTACCCTCTACTCTTTCTCCATTCCCCCTAGCATTTCTGTTTTCAGCCATTGTCTCAAGAGGGATGTTTTCTTCTTCTTCTTCCCCTATAGGTTCTTTAAATGTCTCTGGTTGTTCACCTACAGGTTCTTCTTGATCACTACCACTGAAGAAGAGAGAAGGGTGGCTATGTGATGTGGTGGGGGTTTTGGGAAAGAATTTTCCTGAATTATCTTTGTTCCTACAAGGCATGAAAGGAAATATTTTTTTTTTGGTTGGTTTTTGTTTTTATTTTCACTGCTTGTACCTGCAAAACTGAAATTGATTGAACAAACAAATTGCAACTAACTGAAATGAACTTGCTGAAATGAAATTGCATAACTGAAAAAGGAAAGCAAATGAAATGCAGAAAGGAAATGACTAATCTACTTTTGTTGGAATGGAAATTGCAGAATTGAAGTGAAAGCAAGGAAATGACTAATCTACTTTTGCTGGAATGGAAATTGCAGAATTGAAATGAAAGCAAGGAAATGGCTAATCTACTTTTGCTAGAATGGAAATTGCAAAATTGAAATGAAAGCAAGGAAATGCAGGAATTGAAAGAAACAACTACTCTACTTTTGCTGAAATAAACTACTTAGCAGAATGTTGCAGTAGGAAATAGAAGAAAAGCAGTAATCACACAATACTCTGATGCTTCCCCGGAAATGGCGCCAAAAAGTGGTGAGCACCAGTATTGCAGCAATAATGCTGCAACTCTTGGGCTTCCTACTTTACTTTTATCAACCCGGTAGTTCGTAACAAACTTGGAAGTGACGGTGTTGTATGCACAAGTACTAGTTCTTACTACAAGCTATCACTTGGTGAGTTGGCGCAAGATCACTAGGAGCTAAAGCCAACTTCTATGAATTCCAAAAGAAGCTTTATATGTGAAGAAAGAAAGGAAAGCTTACCCTACAAAGGCTACTCTACTTGCAGAAAATGAAAGAAGACGTAAATGTGAAGTAACCCTAACAAACCCTAGTTAACCAGCTAATCCTACTTTCGTAGAAAGAGAGGTGAAAAACCATAAAATGAATGCCATTACCTACTTAGGAAGTAAACAACATCTACTCAAGCTATTTCTAGAAGGAAATGAGAAAAAAACATCTTTTTGGATTTTTATGTATTTTTAGGTGAAATTGTCATGCATGTCATTTATTTGTTTGTGAATGTGACAATGATTAGGTGGCGATGGAGGGCGAATTTGGAGTTTTCAGAGGTGTAGGAAGGTGTGGAGGGGTCCTAGGAGGTCCCAGGTGGCCTTCTGGAGGCTTTCCCTGCAATCGGACTTCAAAAAGACACCTATAGGAAAATCTACAGGAGGCTACAGGGGATCTACGGGAGGTATATAGGAGGTCTACAGGAGGATGTCGAGAGTTGTTTTAGAGGTTTTGATGGTGGGAAAATGGGTGGGAATGGCAGTTGATGGCTAGGAGGATGTGTTAAGGTGTCTAAGGTTCATCAAGGAGGATTAAGGAAGAGAAATATGGTTGGACTTGTTCAAGGAAAGAGAGGAAAGTTCATGAGAAAAGTGCAGAAAATTAAGGTAGATTTGTGAGGAACTTTGGAACATGGATCAAAGAGAGATGATGATGGCTGATTGTTTGACTTATTGTGAGCAGAGATGTACTACAAGAGAACTGAAAATCAAACACTGAGACTAAGCAAGCAAAGAAACTAGCTACACTAAAAAAACAGAATTGTTCATCAAGCTAGTCTAAATTCTGATCTAGGAAAGTAAATGTTGAACAATGCTATATGGAAAGAAAACATGGAAGGAAATTTATTACATAGACAGAAATGAGCATGATGAAATAGATTTACATCAAAGCATTAACCTTCTAACAAGCTGCAACACTAGAAATCCTATGGCAAAGGCAAATCTGTGTTTTTTGTGGCAACAAGAGGGTCTTGGCCTCAGTTCATGGTCCCAAAGGGGAGAAAGGAGGCCAAGGATCTGTTGATGGCCTTTTTGTATCTTCTTCTATCATTATTCAACCTGCTACAGCAAACCGAAATGGAAGAAACCTTTTAAATTACCAAAAACAACCTATTCTTAACTAGTAAATAAATCTATTTATCAACAACTCTTGCATAAATTGAAACAAAGCATATAAATACAAAAAAAGAGGTGCTTGGTTGCTTGGATTGGGCCCTAACCCAAGGGCTTCAGCCCTCTGAGGTAACTCAGTGCTAGCTCAGAAACAATCTCATCTTCATTATCAGATTACATGAAACTGTCTACAAAAGTAAGCTTGAAGTTGAGTAGAGAAAAGTTGCAACAAAAGTGTGAAAATTTGACTAACATCCAAAAAACTAATGAGGCCCTAGGCCTCTCTACTTATAAAACTAGAGCTCCCAACATCTCCCTTAAAATCAGGGAGGTTTGGCTCCCAAAGCTTGAGATAGACAACAGTTATCCTTCACTTGCTCGGCTGCCTCTTTGGTGCATTGATGTGGCTGCTTGTGCTCCAAGCTTTCTGAAAGAGAATTCGAAGTAGGGAGTCATAAATGAGGGGGACACCCTCCTATAAATCCTTCCCTTCTATTCTTCGAATATTTTTTGCCAAATGTTCATTAAATCTTTGACTTTGTCTCCAAAATTGACCAAAATCTGCATTAAGCACACATTAGACTTCAAGGCATAATAACCAACCCAACTCACTCTATTAGCATAAATATAATAAAAAAAATGCAATAAACTAATGAGAATGGTGGAGTAAGCTAAGTTAGGAGGCAAAATGAGTGCATATAATTACCCATTTATGGGGCTCATCAATGATCGTGTGTCAATGTAAACCTCCTGCTAAGAAGATAGTGCCTCCACATCTTCAATGTGTGTATAATCGTTGCTATCTCAAGATTGTGCATTGGATAGTTCTTCTCGTGCTCATTCAATTTTCGTGACTCATATCACACTACCTTCGCTTCTTGCATGATAACTCCACCAAGTCTTCTCTTGAAAGCATTTGTACACACTACAAACTCCTTATTCGAATCCACAATCTTTAGCACTGGTGCATGTGTCAAAAACTTCTTAAGCTAATCAAAACTAGCCTCTTTTGTTCATTCGAACTTCTTGCCTTTCCGCTATAATGATGTGATAAGATATGCAATGCATGATAATTTCCTGATGAACCTCCTGTAGTAGCCTACCAATCCCATAAATGATGTCACCTCATCCACATTCTTAGGAGCTTCCCACTCCATAATAGCCCTTATCTTTTTAGGATCCACTGTTATGCCATCCTTGGAGATAACATGCCCCAAGTAAAGTACCTTCGTTTGAAAGAAGTTGCACTTGCTATATTTAGTATACAACTGATGCTCTCTTAGCAACCTCAACATTGTTACTAAATTCTCGACATGTTCTTCCTCATTCTTAGAATATATGAGTATTTCATCAATGAATACAATAAAAAATCTATCCAGAAAAGGACACAAAACAATATTCATCAAACACATAAATGTTGCTGAGCCTTAATCAAACTAAATGGAGCTACAATAAACTCATAAATCCCATACCTAGTATTGAATGCAGTCTTGAAGATATCCTCTTCCTTGATGTGTACCTGATGGTATCTCGATCTCAAGTCGATCTTAGAGAACATTGCTGCTCCCTTCAACTCATCAAACAAATCATCGATCCTTGACAAAGGGTACCTGTTCTTGACAATCACTTTGTTCAGTACCTGTAGTCAATGCACAATCTAAGAGTATTATCTTTCTTCTTCACGAACAACGCTGGTGACCCCAAGGCGATACACTTGGCCTAATGTACCCCTTTTCCAACATTTCCTTCAGCTGCCATTTTAACTCAACCAACTCAAGTGTGCTCATCCTGTAAGGTACTTTTGATTTTAGGGCTGCCCCTGGCACAAACTCAATAGAGAATTATATCTCCCTGTGAGGTGGAAACTCTGAAATGTGCTCAGGAAATACATCCTGAAATTGCTGCAAAATTGGATATCTTCTTAACACATCTGCATCCTCAACCTCCTTACTTTTGTCACTATAAATGTGTACTTCAAACATCACACAACCTTTTCTGCAACTATGCTTAGTCTGCATAGCAGTAACCATCCTCACAGATCTAGGCTTCTTCTTCCCTTGCAAATTCCTCTTTTCCCCACTATCATCCACACACTCAATGGCCTTGTCGAAGAAATCCACTTTGGTTCTGTGAAGGTATATCTAATCCATACCCAAAATCATACTATACACCAATGGCAATACATTCAAATGTGTTGCTTTAGGAATACCATTTAACTCAAATGCACAGGCTCTTACCCAATGGTGAAATCGCTTCTTTTTACCTGTAGCCAACTGTATCAACCAAGATTTGCATGCACTTCTTTTCTTAAACCACACTTATCCACCAGGTCGGGATTAATATAACTATAGTTAGATCCAGTATCAATCACAATAGAAACAACTTGATCACAAAGCTTATCGTCCATCTCAATGATCAATGCCTGATGATCCGCCTACCTGTTGTCCATATTTGCATAGATCCAAGGAATTTTATTACCAACATCACCAATTTTATGCGCCTCTTGAGCACTATATAATGGGGTCTACCACCACTTTGATATTGCTAACAATCCCTCTCACAATGATCCTTACCACATATCCAACACTGCAAATGGTTCCCTACCACCACCTCTAGCTTGTTGCTCTCCACATCCTTTCTTAGTTTTATTGAATCTCTTGTAAGGAACTGCATTTTATTTCTCACTTGCATCTTGAGGTCTTCCTCTCCTTGGTGGAGATTTTCCTTTAGATTTCTCATTTATTTTCAAGTCATTATTAGGCTCAAATTTGTGCTTTGACTACTCATAATAATGCTTCAACTTTCGGATGGCCTCCTCCAATGATCTAGGATTATCAAACTCAATATGGTCTTTGTATGAAACTAGAAATCCACTGATGAATATATGAACCTTGGACTTCTCCTCCCTGAGGTAAGGCAAATATCTCAACAACTCCAAAAATATGCTAGTATACTAATCATCTATCATAGAACCCATCCGCAACTCATAAAACACCTTAGCTCTGTCATCATAGTACGTCTCTGACAAGTAATTCTTCTTGAAGAAACTTTAAAATGCATGCCAAGTCAAATACTCCTCATGTATACTTTTGACATTTGTTCGGCACAGGATCCCCTAAGGGAAGTTTTGGGGCTTAAAGCCCATATTTTGACTAAATATGATGTAAAGACTCCGCATTTTGTGGGGATGGAGCACGATATTGTAAATGAATCATAGGGTTGTCTCCCTCATTTTTGTAATGTAATGTTGGCTTTAGAGATCTACCCATGACCCGCGGACCATGGGATTGTATAAATAGAGCGAGGCTCTAAGTTGTAAATAAGACAGAAGGAAGTCATGAATGAAGGATGAAGAATTGAGTCTTGTCTGAAGTGTAGAGTCGAGTCTTTGGGTCATAGAGTAGGAGAAGGCTCTGCAGCTGAGTGCGCAGAGGCCTAGTAGTTCGCAGCTGAGTGCACAGACCCCTGCAGCTGAGTGCGCAGGGCAGGTTGAGTCTGTAATTGATTGAAGCATTAATAAAGAGACGTTTTATACCATTTTGGTGTATTTATTTACTTGTTTCTGCATTGAATGTATTGGCTATAAATTAAATTTCTATTGTTTATATGATACGTGAACATATCTGATTGTGTTGATTAAGTCAATATAAGTTAAAGTATCTGTTTACACAAAGTTAACTAACAGTTATAAGAAGATAAGTAAGATCCATGGTGTAACTTGGGGAAATAGTGCAGATCGCTGCCCTAGCTGTGGGAAAGCATCTCATCCCCTGGTTAGGGTTGCGCGAAGGCGGTTATAATAGATCGTGAAGGTCTCGCAGGTCAGGATAGTGTGCGAAGTGACCTACGTGAAGGTATTCACAGTTGGACTAAATCGACCCCTCAGACATCTCCAGGGTGCAGAAACTTGGTTCCAACATCCCCCCATACTGCTTCGGGTGAGACTTCAATCCGCGCACCACGGGCTGATGCCGAAAGGGCTAGTAGTGTAGGGATTAATTTGGCTAATTAACTCCAAACTAGGGTCA
Source organism: Pinus tabuliformis (assembly GCA_031772625.1). NCBI lineage: Eukaryota > Viridiplantae > Streptophyta > Pinopsida > Pinales > Pinaceae > Pinus > Pinus tabuliformis. The sequence continues at coordinate 682,482,490 of CM062820.1, read as the reverse complement.
AGCCCCATCTAGCCAACAAATGGTTCTGTTGCCTGGACCAGAATCTGCATACAGATGTCTGATGTCATATCATTGGAATCCAACTAAGAAGGAAATTGAAGGTTGGTTGGACAAGAGGATTCACGAGTTGGCAGCACAAGAGAACAGGAATCCGCGACTGGCAAAATAAGAGTGGTTAGATTGCTACCTATACACAGAAATCCATGAGATCTTTTTTGCATCTTTCCCTACCGAGCTATACGAGTGGATCGCGAAGCTAGCAGATAGGCAAGGAATGTGGAAGCTTGACGATCCTATTTTGTGGACCCCAGAGTTGGTGTGTAGATTGGAAGCATCAGAGGTTAAGATCATGCACGTTGTTGATCACTGGCTCGGTTGGATCATAGGAGGATTCCTTACTAAGTTTGTGGTAGATACTTCAATTAGCAATAGCGAGGAAGAGCGACACTTTCTCAAAGGACTGTGAGGTAAGTACGTAAAGTCCCTAAATACTTGAATTAAAATGATATTGTGTGAAAAGAGGGTTATGCAATTACCTTGATGTTCGGAGCTATGCAAAGTGGAAAAACCTACAGAAACAAAGGAAGTAAGGGACCAAAGAATAGCCCTTTGATTTCACCTGCGCAAGGGGATGAGGAAGATCTCGCGAAGGTCTCGCTGCAAAGTGCGATCCATTTGATAAGGCAGAGGATTCCACACATACCACCCCCACCGACATTGCCACCATCTTCACCTCCTTCACCTCCATCTTCACCTATACCACCTCCGCCACCACCGCGAGTCAATATGGCAAGCACGATAAATTTTCCTATGTTCAAGGGAGTAGGAAATGAAGATCTAGACCAGTTTTGGTTCATGATAAGGGCTGTATAGGAAGTGTAGGGGGTTATAGATGATAATATAAAGAAAGTGACGCTAGTCAATGATCTGTAGGACCACAAACTGACCTGGTATATTAAGAACTCCAATGATAATCCAAATGCGAGAATCGTGTATATCCAAGCAACACTAAACAGAGAATTTAGTAGGCCAAAGTCAGAGGCGCAGTCGATCATTGGATTCAAAGAGATCACAATGCTACCAGATGAGACTCGTTGGGAGCTAGATCAAAGGTTGAAGTGTACGATTCGCAAAGCTAATATGAATCTGACGGATGGGCAGAACCATGAATGTTTTGTAGCGTCGCTAATGCCACATCTGAGAAGCGCGTTTTCATAGAAAAATTTAATGACTTAGGCAGAGGCCTTAGAGATCGCGATGAGGATACATGAGACCCAGATGTAGGATCCTAACTTGGGATTTCATCAGATCCACGCGTAATTGAAAAACTTGTGCCTTGAGATGCAGAGTCTGAAACAGGACAAGACAACTCGCTTGGAAGTGCACGAAGAGGTATGGTGCATAAAATGCAAGGGCCAGGGTCATGATATGGACCATTGCCCAGTGTTCGCAAATTACCTCGTGGGATGAGGACTGATTCCGTTAAGGCTGGAAGTGAAAACAGGACCCAGCGTGACACCTGCTTTGTAGTGCATGATTTTTCAAAGAGGAGGGAAACATGCTACAAACAACTGCCATTTGTTACAGAAGTATACTCAAAATTCGCAGAAATTATTCTGTAGCTTTTGTAAATCATTGGGACACGATGAGAACACTTGTAGAATTTATGAGTTAATGATGGATAGAACTCCCACCTACAGGGTTTAGGCTGAAACACAACCCCTAGACCAGAACGCAGGAGTGGCGCGAACAAGATTTCAGGGGTGCGGACGAGGCCGAGGTGGAGGAGGACCTGGAAGAGGTCACAGACAGCTAATATGCTACAATTGTAGAGGGCCAGGACATTATGCCCTTGATTGTACGAACCCAACACATCCATCATTTCTGTATTGTACCTTGTTTGATCATGAGACAAAAGATTGTCCTACGCTGATAGCTAGGAGTGCTACCACCTCCCCCGACTCAGAACTTGCAAATGATGAGGTCTAAGCCACACGAGGAAGATCTAAATGTGAGCATTATGCTCCGAAGTGGAATCGCGATGAGAGATGATAAAGGAAAATAGCTCGAAGATAGTACTTAGGTTCACAAGGCTCTGACGAAAGAAGTAGAGTTGGATTTGGAGCGCGCTAAGGAAATTTTCATAGAAGCTTAGAAGAGCTTCGCTGATGCCTCCACTTCAGGAAGAAAAGATAGACCAGAGCTGGAAATGGACCCATCTATGCTTACGATGTTCCTAGAAACATGCATGAAGTTATTGCGCGACAGTAAAGCTGTAAAGGGATTACAGGAACTCATTAACAGATGCATAGTCCGAAAGATTGGAAAGCATAAGACAAGGATGGGAAGAGAAATGAGGTTAATTATGCAGATTGGAGAATATGAGATGGACCAAGTAATTATGAACATAGGATCGGATGCGAACTTTCTGCCAAAGCAAACATGGGAGCGCATTGGGAGGCCTATGCTACAATGGTCTCCTATTCAGCTGTGAATGGCGAACCAGCAGAAGATAATACCTATGCGAAGATTGCAGGGAATCACTGTGGATTGAGGGAGCGAGTGCACTAGCAGACTTTGAAGTAATAGAGATTGTTGATGATAGCAATGCCTACCTCGCGCTCTTAGGAATTGATTAGGCCACTGACATGAATGGGGTGATTAATCTGAAGAAGAACAAGATGATTTTTGAGAAGAAGTCTCTGTGCGTAGTTTTACCCTTGGACCCTGCTGAGGGATCACGCTATACAAATCCGGTGCTTGAATATGAAAGTGACGATGATTTGGATTGCATCTACAAAATAACCACGTGAGAGCAAGATTGGGTAAATCCCACCGCAGATGGATGGATCTCATGGGAGCGCGAAAGCTCCTGTACGTCAAATTTTGATGAGGAGATAGAGCGATGGAAGAATCGATTACATGAGGTAACCACGCTAAACTGTAATATGATGACAAGATCACTGCAATGTGTATCAATAGAAGTGAGGGATATGCCTACTTATGATGGGTTAAGTGAGGTAGATACTTTCCTAGATAAGTTTGAAAGGGAGGTGCCGGAAAAGCAACATCTTCAGGCCTTGAATTGGGTACTGTGCACTATGCCCGCAAGGTGGTGGGGTACGCACAAAGGGAACTTTGAGGACTGGCATGAATGTAGAAGGATGATGTGCACATGGTTTGGGAAGCCTAAAGTATGATTAACAGGTAAATATAATGAGCAGGATGACCCGCGCGCACATCTAGCCAGGTGGATACATGCATATGGAAAACAACCTATGCAGATGCACATGAACTCTACACTGAGAGGTATGGTCACTAAGCATGTGTTGGGGGACAGATGTGCAGTTGGCTCTTAAGGTTGGATAGACAGTATGTCGAGAGAAGAATCCTGCAGAAGATTATCCATGCGGAAGCATTTGACAAGGTATGCAACGCGCAGCGAAGTGGTTGGGACCTGCGCGTACTCGAATATATGCCTTTTCAGTTGGTTGATAGAGTAGAGTGTTGAAAATAATACTGAGAGGGGGGGTGAATCAGTATTATCAAGCAATTTAATAAATCTTCCTTATTTGATCTTTGAATTATTTTTGCATGTCAGTACCATAAAATAATGAGCATGAAAAACAGATAATCACACCAAAGAACACAAGATGTAAGGTGGAAACCCAATGTGGGTGAAAACCACCTGCTGCAATATGTCTCTATCTTCTTTCAATTTAGAAACTTCTTTTACAATGATTTTGTACTGGTGCAGTCCTTTACCAGTACGCAGGCTGCAACCTGCAGAGAGCTACAACTCTCTCTCTTTCTCGTTTTCCAGTCTACTCCTGGAAGGGAGCTACAACCCCCTACTTCTTTTCATAAAGCATCAGATGATCAACAAGTACATAACAGATATAGACCACTACAGATATCAGATCAGCAATAACAGAAACAGCCCAGAACACCTTATCAACAGAGAAATTCAGTCAACAGAACATCTTAAAACAAAGACGCAGTTTTTCTTTCTGTGGCCTGCGACCAGACGCCGTTAACTTTCTGCTACTCTGCGTCCACACGCAGATATCCTTCTGCTCCGCTGCGTGCCCACGCACTGTTCCTGTGACTGGTCTGCGTTCTGTTGCTTTAGGGACGCACCCAAAGATACTATCGCGCTGCGTCTTTCGCTACAGAGACGCACCTGAAAACATTATCGCGCCGCGTCCTTCTGCTTTAGAGACGCACCTGAACCTTGATCGCCCTGCGTCCCCACGCAGGTCTCTTTCTACTGTACTGCGTCTCGGCGCACTTACCCTTTACAGTATCAGCGTCCCGGTGCACTTGCCCTTTACAGTATCGGCGTCCCGGCGCACTTTCCCTTCGCTGAACCTGCGACCCTTCAGATGTAAATGATATGAAGACTTCAGAACAGACCCAAATAGTCAGATCTACAGATCTGATCATGCGCCATAGAGATCACAGTCCATTAGAAGATTCGCCCTCTTAGATCTGGACTAGATCTCACCAAATAAGATATTCAACCCAAGACACTTGCTCAATCCAAATGAACTCCTTTGCTTTATATAGGCAAGCTCCTCCCCAAAACATGGAACAATACCACGAGCCGACACCATAGAAACACAAAACCGTCGGCTAGATACCACACAAGAAACCCCCACGTGCTTTTCTCTGCCTTGAAATGTGTGCACTGGGTAGACACACCCCCTGAACGGCTGGCCGGCGTCCCTGGACGCGGGTTCTACATGGTATACCTGCGGGGACGCACTTTCTGGACCGATTTCCTGCGTCCTTCTTAATTTCCAACAAACTGAGAGCCTTACCACTGGAGTTGCCATCAAGTACAACATCTGTAACATACAGTCATACCAGAAAACATAATGCCAACAATTGTTGAAAATAATACTGAGAGGGGGGGTGAATCAGTATTATCAAGCAATTTAATAAATCTTCCTTATTTGATCTTTGAATTATTTTTGCATGTCAGTACCATAAAATAATGAGCATGAAAAACAGATAATCACACCAAAGAACACAAGATGTAAGGTGGAAACCCAATGTGGGTGAAAACCACCTGCTGCAATATGTCTCTATCTTCTTTCAATTTAGAAACTTCTTTTACAATGATTTTGTACTGGTGCAGTCCTTTACCAGTACGCAGGCTGCAACCTGCAGAGAGCTACAACTCTCTCTCTTTCTCGTTTTCCAGTCTACTCCTGGAAGGGAGCTACAACCCCCTACTTCTTTTCATAAAGCATCAGATGATCAACAAGTACATAACAGATATAGACCACTACAGATATCAGATCAGCAATAACAGAAACAGCCCAGAACACCTTTTCAACAGAGAAATTCAGTCAACAGAACATCTTAAAACAAAGACGCAGTTTTTCTTTCTGTGGCCTGCGACCAGACGCCGTTAACTTTCTGCTACTCTGCGTCCACACGAAGATATCCTTCTGCTCCACTGCGTGCCCACGCACTGTTCCTGTGACTGGTCTGCGTTCTGTTGCTTTAGGGACGCACCCAAAGATACTATCGCGCCGCGTCTTTCGCTACAGAGACACACCTGAAAACATTATCGTGCCGCGTCCTTCTGCTTTAGAGACGCACCTGAACCTTGATCGCCCTGCATCCCCACGCAGGTCTCTTTCTACTGTACTGCGTCTCGGCACACTTACCCTTTACAGTATCAGCGTCCCGACGCACTTGCCCTTTACAGTATCGGCGTCCCGGCGCACTTTCCCTTCGCTGAACCTGCGACCCTTTAGATGTAAATGATATGAAGACTTCAGAACAGACCCAAACAGTCAGATCTACAGATCTGATCATGCGCCATAGAGATCACAGTCCATTAGAAGATTCGCCCTCTTAGATCTGGACTAGATCTCACCAAATAAGATATTCAACCCAAGACACTTACTCAATCCAAATGAACTCCTTTGCTTTATATAGGCAAGCTCCTCCCCAAAACATGGAACAATACCACGAGCCGACACCATAGAAACACAAAACCGTCGGCTAGATACCACACAAGAAACCCCCACGTGCTTTTCTCTGCCTTGAAATGTGTGCACTGGGTAGACGCACCCCCTGAACGGCTGGCCGGCGTCCCTGGACGCGGGTTCTACATGGTATACCTGCGGGGACGCACTTTCTGGACCGATTTCCTGCGTCCTTCTTAATTTCCAACAAACTGAGAGCCTTACCACTGGAGTTGCCATCAAGTACAACATCTGTAACATACAGTCATACCAGAAAACATAATGCCAACAATCTCCCCCTTTGGACTTGATGGCAACCTTACAAACTTCAGCTTCATTCTCCCCCTTTGACATCAAGGGCAAAGGGTATGCTCCCCCTAAGCTCATGCTCCCCCTGAATATGAACCAGATCTGCAGCAACGCACCACCATGAAAGAGATAGAGACATATTGCAGCTATTTCCAAGATCTCCTTCTCCATAATGCCAACAATGCATTATGTGCTCCCCCTGAGCCTGTACCACCAATAAGAAGAAGTTCAACAAGATGATGCATCAACAACCCCCAGCTTTTGCCTGAGGTATTCAAACGTGTCCCTGGGCAATGGTTTGGTAAGAATATCAGCAACTTGTTCCTTGGAAGGAACATACTCCAACTTGACTTTCTGTTCAAGCACTTGTTCCCGGAGAAAATGGTACTTGATTGGTATGTGCTTGGTTTTTGAATGCATAACCGGATTCTTTGAGATGCTGATTGCACTTGTGTTATCACATAAGATGGGGATAGGTGGTGTACAAGTGATTTGAAAATCCTGCAAAGTCTGCATCATCCAAAGGAGTTGAGTGCAACAAGATGCAGCAGCAACATATTCTGCTTCAGCTGTAGACAAGGCAATCGAACTCTGTTTCTTGCTGAACCAAGATACCAGTCTGGAACCCATAAAGAACGCACCACCACTTGTGCTTTTCCTGTCATCCACGCTTCCGGCCCAATCTGCATCTGTATAAGCATGAAGAGTAAGATCTGTATCTCTAGGATACCATAAGCCATAATTTTGAGTCCCTTGAAGATATTTGAAAATTCTCTTTACTGCCTGAAGATGAGTCTCCTTCGGATTTGCCTGAAATCTTCCAACTATTCCAACTGCATGCATGATGTCCGGTCGGGTACCTGTCAAATATAGTAAACTTCCAATCATAGATCTGTAGGTTGGTTGATGTACTGCTGCAGATTCATCATTTGCACTGAGACTACATCCTGTGACCATGGGTGTACATACTGGTTTTGCATCTTCCATGCCATATTTCTTCAAAATCTGCTTGAGATACTTGGTTTGAGATAAAAAGATTCCTCCTTCCTTTTGTTGGATTTGCAAACCAAGGAAATATGTCAGTTCTCCTAGCAAGGACATTTCAAATTCTTTCTGCATGACCGAGGCAAAGCTTTGACTCATAGCTTCTTCATTGCTGCCAAAAATAATGTCATCTACATACACAACAAGTATTAGTAATTTGTCATTTTCAATTTTTATATACAGATTGCTATCTGCTGAACCTTTTGAGAAGCCTTGTTGATGAAGATATTTGTCCAACCGGTAGTACCAAGCCCTTGGAGCTTGTTTGAGACCATAGAGAGCCTTTTTCAATCGGCATACAAGATTTGGATCATTTCCAAGAATGAACCCATCTGGCTGTTCAATGTACACTTCTTCTTCCAAGTCTCCATTCAGAAAGGCTGATTTCACGTCCATTTGAAATACTTTGAAGTTTTGAAAACTTGAGAGAGCAAGGAACATTCGGATGGCCTCAAGTCTTGCAACAGGAGCAAAAGTTTCTTCAAAGTCTATTCCTTCTTGCTGCGCATACCCTTTACAAACAAGTCTGGCTTTGTTTCTAATTACTTCTCCATTTTCATTCAATTTATTTTTGAAGACCCATTTTGTTCCGATAACATTCTTATCCTTTGGTCTAGGAACCAGCTCCCAAGTGTTGTTCTTTTCGATTTGCTCAAGTTCTTCATCCATTGCTTTTACCCAACATTCATCTTTGCATGCTTCTTTCACATTTTGTGGTTCAGTAGAGGAGAGTAATGCCAAATAGCTTGAGGCTTCTGCAACTGTTCTTCTTGTTTGTACACCTGCTTCTTTCTGCCCCACAATCTGAGATTCTGGATGATTCTTCTGAACATATCTGGATGGGTTTTCTCTTCTATTCTTGTCTGCTCCTCTGGTTCTTCTTGAGGTTCTCCTTGGGGTTCTTCTTCTTCATCATTCTGTCTTTGAGGGTAGCCTTCATCTTCTTCTATATCTTCATGATGTACTTGCCTAGGAATATATCCCTTCTCATCAACCACTACATCAATGCTGTCAACAATTCTGCCAAGTCTTTTATTGTAGCATTTGTATGCTTTGCTATGTGGAGAATAGCCAAGAAGAATGCCTTCATCTGCTCTAGGTTCAAGTTTGCCAAGCTGCTCATCAGTATTCTTGATATAGCATTTGCTCCCAAAGATTTTGAAATGCTTTACCGAAGGAGTTTTACCACTCCAGAGCTCATGAGGAGTTTGAGTGCTGTTCACCCGGACATTTGTTTTGTTGAGAATAATAACCGCAGCATGTGCAGCTTCACCCCAGAAAGTTGCGGGAGTTCCTGATTCATCAAGCATAGCACGAGCCATTTGTTGGATTGTTCTGTTCATTCTTTCAACAACTCCATTTTGCTGAGGAGTTCTAGCTGTAGAGAATTCTCTCCTTATCCCATGTTCATCACAGAAATCGAAAAATTCATTTGAAGTAAATTCCCCACCTCTGTCGGATCTGAGGCACTTAATTTTGTGACCTGATTCATTTTCAACCAAGGCTTTGAAGGTCTTGAATTTTTCGAATGCTTCATCTTTGTGCTTCATAAGTCCTAACCAGACAAACCTGGAGAAATCGTCAATAAATAATATCAAGTATTCCTCTCCTCTAGGTGTTCTTTTCCTGAATGGGCCACATGTATCTGTATGTACTAGCTCAAGAGGCATGCTAGCTGATCCCTCTTTCTCTGGAAAGTTAGTCCTGGTTTGTTTTCCAAACTGACATGATCTGCATATGGTGTTGTCAGGAATTTTGATATCTGGAAGATCGCGAACTGCCTGATATTTGCATGCTTTCCTTATTTGTGAGAAGCTTAGATGTCCCAACCTTCGATGCCATAACCAGTGCTCTTCATCCTTGCTAAGATAGCATTGTTGTTCTCCTTCTTCAAATATGTACAGATTATTTGGAGTTCTTTTGCCTTTGAGTACTGTTTTACCTGTATCAAGATCACGAACAAGACATCCATTCGATCTGAAAATAACCTCGGTTTTTTGATCACACATCTGGCTGACACTTAGTAGATTATGCTTCAATCCATCAACATACAAAACATTTCCAGCCTTGACCTTTTCTTTCAAAGGAGCAATACCTTTTCCTTTTATAGTTGCAGGAGTATCATTTCCAAAAGAAACTTTCTTTCCCTTTTCTAAAGTAGAATAAGATTCAAGTTTTTCTTTATCACCTGTCATATGTTTCGAACATCCACTGTCAATGTACCATAGATTTTCCTGTCCTTCTGCATAAAATGCTATCCCACATCTTTCAGTTTGAGGTTCTTTTATTCTCCATGTTTTGGTGCTTGTGGCTTGTTCCTTTTTCTCCTGAAACCTGCTCCTGCATTCAGAGTCTTCATGACCAAAATTATTGCAAATAGAACATTCAACTTCATTTTCAAGAACCGAAAAGTTGTTATAGGTCCTCTTTGTAATCCCTGTCATACTTCTTTGTTTTTGAGCTTCCCTAGTCATGATTGTTTTATATGCAACACATTGAGCTGCTTTGTGACCAAAGTTATGGCAAGAAAAGCATTGTCCATTGAAGAAGCTTCTGCGGTTATTGAATCTACCAGCCAACTGATTGTAATTTCTATTTTCATCTATTCTTGAACCAAACTGAGAAGATTTTACCTGTGGCTGGTTGTAGCTTTTGTTCACCCTTAGGATGGATTGTCCCTGATAGTTTCTATTTGTAATTCGTCCCTGCTTTACCTGATTATCTTCATTGTTCTTCTGCTCATTTCTTCTTGCTGCATCAAGATAACTTTTTGAGGTGGATGCTTGAGAGGTTTCTCCATTATAGCCCAAACCTGTCTTGTTTAGAGGAGACCGCTGCACATTGATAATCTCATCCAAAGTTTCAGATCCTTTGACAAACTTAAGATTAATAGCTTTTGTTTTCTCAATTTCTTTTCTGAGACCAACAATTTCACCTTCTAGTTTTTCAAGATGTTTTTCCTTTTCATCAATTTGAAATTGCAAAGTATCAATGATCACATTCTTTTCTTCTATGCATCTCTTGAGTCTAGTAATTTCATCATAGAGATTATCCACATCTACAGCATCCTCATAATCATCATCTTCAAATGCCATTAACAACTTATATTTATTACCTTGTTCATCTTCATCACTGTTTGATAAGCCATCACTATCTTCATGGGTGTAGTAGCTTTTCTTATTTGCACTTTGTTTCCTGTTCCATCTAGCAGGTTCTTTTCCTTTATCCTTATAAGGACATTTTGTAGCATAATGACCTACTCTTCCACAAGCAAAGCATTTGAAAGGTAGCTTACCTCTGAACCTTCCAGAACCCCTTTGAAGATTTCTGACAAAATTTGATTCTTCTTCCTCTTCTTCTGGAACATGGCTTGCTTCATAGTAATCTTCTTTGCCTGATGCCTTAAAAGCAGCTTCCCTTCTGTCTGATGGACCTCCCTTTCTCATTTCATAAGCAGTTAGAATTCCATGTAGCTGAGACATAGTGAGAACACGGAGATTTTCCTTTTCTTCTATTGCAGATACTTTAGATTCAAACTTGGGGGATAATGATCTTAGAATCTTTTGAACTACTATAGTCTCTTTTATTTCTTCACCCAAATTTTTCATACAATTAACAATCTCATCTACCCGAAGAAAATAATTAGCCACACTTTCATCATTATACATCTTGAGAGTCTCATATTGAATCCTGAGAGTTTGAAGTTTAGCTTGTTTTACCTGTTCATCTCCTTCATAGCTAGTGATCATTTTGTCCCATATCTCTTTTGCTGATTTGAAGTGCATGACCTTCATGAATTCTGTTTGGGATATACTTCCTAATAGAGTACTGACTGCTTTTGCATTTGTTTCATACTGCTTTTTCTCAGCTGGATCTGTAGGAGTAGCTGAAGGAAAAGCATAGCCTGTTTCTACAATGTTCCAAACTTATGTACCAAGAGATTGAAGATATGCAGTAACTCTTACCTTCCAATAATTGAAATTTGTCCCATCAAAAATAGGTGGCCTGATTGATGCTTCTTTCTCGTAGTCTGCACCTCACAGCATTCACAGGTATGAAAAAAACTGCAAAGCCCTAGATCAGAGGTTCGTGCATTTGGAGGAACTCGAGGAAGAATGATTTTTGGTTGGCTTTCACTAGAAGGTACAAAAGCGGTGTGAAAAGGCCTATCACGATCGACATATTAAGTTGCCCACCTTCAAGGTGAATGATTCGGTGTTACTTTATGAATGATTCGGTGATAAATTCCTGGGAAAAATTAGAATGCATTGGCTAGGACCATATGTTATTAAGGAAGTCACAGACGGAGGCACAATACAGTTGGTAAAGTTAAATGGAGAACCTTTCCTAGGAAAAGTGAATGGAAATCGGTTGAAGCCATGCACGGGTGGCCCAACTATCTGACTAGCCAGCCAAAGCATAGTCTTAGTGCTCCAGGAAGCTGGAAGGAGGTGCAGGACTATAACCAAGTGTATGGAAGTAGTTTAGGTACCGCAGTCTCTGAACAACGCGTCCAGGAGGTACAACAAGCAACCGCTCAGTGCGCTACCAACCTTCCAGCAATCCGGGTAGAGTTGGGAGGTCTCCATGCGTAGATCTCCACACCGATAGAGTGACTCGAGGGTGAGTCACAATGTTTGTGTTGGGGGCCTGTTGGGCGCGGGATCCCCCAAGCGTAGTTTTGGGGCTTAAAGCCTAGATTTTGACTAAATCTGATGTAAAGACTCCACGTTTTATGGGCGCAGAGCGTGAGCTTGTAAATGAGTCATAGGGTTGCCCACCCTCATTTTTGTAATGTAATGTCAGCTTTGGAGATCTACCCATGGTCCGCGGACCATGGGATTGTATAAATAGAGCGAGGCTCTAAGTTGTAGATAAGACAGAAGGAAGTCATGAATGAAGGATGAATAATTGAGTCTTGTCTAAAGTGTAGAGTTGAGTCTTTGGGTCGTAGAGTAGGAGAAGGCTCTGTTGCTGAGTGCGCAGAGGCCTAGTAGTCCGCAGTAGAGTGCACGGACCCCTACAGCTGAGTGCATAAGGAAAGTTGAGTCTGTAATCGATTGAAGCATTAATAAAGAGACGTTTTATACCATTCCCGTGTATTTATTTATTGTTTTTTGCATTGAATGTATTGGGTATAAATTACAGTTCTATTGTTTATATGATACGTGAACATATATGATTATGCTGATTAAGTGAATATAAGATAAAGTATCATTTTAAGCGAAGTTAACTAACAGTTATAAGAAGATAAGTAGTATTCGTGGTGTAACTTAGGGAAATAGTGCAGATCGCTGCCGTAGTGTTGTGGTCACCAACAACCCCCCTCTTTGTTTGTTATTAGTAATAACATCAAGCAAAGGGGGACCCTTAGCCAAAAAAATCCAAAAAAGTATTTTTGTTTGTTTTTAATCTTTTTGCATCAGCTCCCAAAAAGGCTATATATCGCATCGCAATAGAGAAGGAGCGCTTGCTCAAAAGCGCACAAGTGCACTAAAAAGGAGCGACGCGAGAACCCATCGCATTGCACGCGTTAAAAGCATTTGAAAAAGGTGAACCTAAAGAAGGCGCCGACGGCCGATATGCGACGTCGCACATCGCCACGTCGCATGAGGAAGCACGAAATGACAAGGGGGAAAACCTTGCGATATTGCGATTTGCGATGTTGCGATCTGCGACCAAGCAAAACTGCGATTTGTGATATTTGCGATCTGCGATAACACGTAGTAACGTCGCAGCCATCGGTACTGCGATACCAATCGCAGGAAGAACTCATCGCAAGGGTCCTCCGACATATACGGCAGATCAAGAAATTTAAACGCACATCTTAAGGGAAATTAATGATTACATGCTTGAGTGTCCAGAAATGATTGCATTACAATTATCGAAGAGTCAAGTCGTGATAAATGTCATTAATTCCGCATTCATTAAAGTTCAATGCTTTCATATCAATCGTCTCGTCATTTCCTTTCTTTTTGCGTAAACTGCAAGATATACTACTGATATAAATCTATATGCAGGAAACATCTAAAGAAAAGGAAAGAGCGCCAGTAAGACAACAGAGAGAAGATGCCTCCGCAATTGGATGCCACATGCAGCAGAACCGCGGATTCCAGAGTATCCCTCAACAGACACTGATGAGAATAGACTATCCAAGACTCAGAGTCAAAGGCGCACAAAAGCAGCGTATTCACAAAAAATCCTGAGGCCCAGACTTGGTAAAGCAGAGAAAGAAGCGCAAGAGAAGAAAGACGCTCCAGAAAAGCCTGGAACAAAGAACGGAAACAATTCCAGAAACAGGGAGTTGTCCATACAGCGCGACTTCTAACTCATTGAGTCATTCGCACGACTGGAAACCAGAATAGCAACAACAAAATCAGTTCGGAAAGAAACTGGGTTATACTAAGCGTGCGCACAGCGAATGCACCCAGCCAGAGAAAGGTTTTCAAAAATATCTTCCGGTCTGATAGGAAGAGGTGCCAGTGCTGGTTGTTTCTAATTTTCAAGTTCGAACAAAAGAACAAAACAACCAGCCGACTCTTTCAAAGCGAACAGCGCATTGATTACAGCACTAAGGAGCAGATACATAAACGGTTAGAAATTAGATTTAAGTTTTAGAAATAAATTTGTTTTTAGTAACAGGGCGGTCATTTGAAGCCGTTCCCTGAATTTGTGTAAAGTAAAATTAGTCGGTTAACTAGTATTTAACCCTTCTCGTTGCATTGGAGAAGGGTCCGAAATTTTGTCAAAAAACTTGTCCTCAGAACATGCACTTTTGCACCCTCGGAGGGGGTTTTTGATGAATGGACGGATCAAGATTTATTTATGTTTGCATTTTAATACCTGCTACTGATGTTGCACTTCTGTACTCTTAGTAGGCATTAGAAGCAAGTAGAAATAGATCATTATTGCTTAGAGTCTGTAAGTTTAAATCAGTCATAAATGGTACATTTATCTCTTGACTAATTTCTGCTTACATCCTTAGAGTAATATACAGCTGATGTTATTTATATGTTAATGTATGAATGAGTGGACTACCATTTGGCACTTTTGTACGGTGGAGTCGTTGATTTATGCTTAATACATGAATAGCTGATTATGCAATATGCTGTTCACAATCGTCTTGCTTAACTTTTTACGCAAGAAGGTTCATCTTTATTGATTTATATTCTCATAATAGCTGAATAATCTTCATTACCAGTTATTCTGTGAAATCTTTCTAGATTGCATAATGGAAAAATTCTGCCCCCTGCTAGTGTAGATTAAATGTATTGTCTTTGTTAGATTAAAGTAGTATAAAATCATTATAGAGTTTAGGATTAGATTAGTTAAAGAATAGTTACAGATTTTCTATTATCATTCCCTACACACACATACATCACTATTTTACACACACACCCCTTAGAACGGGAAGCTGGTCCCGTCATCCCCAGAGGACCCGCTACACCAAACGGATATGGAGCCGCCAACCAGGTTCCCCACCGGGTGGGTATCCCCCTTGTTGTCGACCCGATTTCAGGGCCCCCAACATATTTGGCGCTAGAAGGAGGGCCCGAACTATGAATGGCACCTAAAGCAATATCTAAAAACCATTCTGAGAGTAATACACCCTCATCAACTCCCTCGACTTCTCCTACACGGTTAAATCCGGAATCTGAAGTCGCTCGAGTATCTACCACTGCTACATATTCGAATATATCAGACCAATCTATTATTGAACCCCCTGAAATTCAAACTTTGATTCGTAAACTCCAGGGATTCTCCATTTTTAACCAGAAGTCTGATAGATCTAAAAGCAGCGTGACTTCGCAGTACAACCCTGCTCATCCCCTTACCAGATTAAAGAGTGAAAAATTTGGCATACAGCCAAGTGAACTCCCTCTCCCTACCAGAAAAAGAGCAAGGAAAACACCTCAAGAGTCTGAAAGTAAGACTCTTTCATCCACTTCATCCATATCAACTCCCTCACCGCGAAGTCAACCACCCACTTTTCCATTCCAACTCACTTACCCATCTTCCACGAATCTTCCTCTTCAAACATCAAAGATCCTGATTTCTTCACCTTCTCAGTATCAAGGGTCGGTTTCTGTACTTCCATTAGCTAGCAACTCCGTGATGGCCCAGTCTCCATGGAACAATCCTGGGGCGGTTTTAATGCCACCTCCCTTGAGTCCTATACCGGCCCATCCAGAGAAATGGCTACCTAAATTTAACCCAGAAGCAGGAATGCTAGCTGAAGAACATATCAATAATTTCATGCTTTCGATCAACCTCAACGGAGTTACTAATGAAGACGTTGTTGTCCGGCTCTTCCCTTATACCATGCAAGGAACAGCCGGGTCATGGTACTTCTCGTTACCTTCCGGATCCATCACAAGCTGGGACATTTTCCAGAGTCAGTTCCTCACTAAGTTTGGTGATGACCGATCCACGGCAACATTGATTAATGACCTATCTAATCTTAAGGCTGAGGCTAAAGAACCTATCAAAGATTTTAACTTACGGTTCAACAAGATCCTCAACAAAATCCCCGCTGCCTCACAACCCAGCGAGGAAGTAAGATGTGAATGGTACATCACAGCTTTACCTCCAAACTTGGCTATCTTCATAGATAGGGCGAATAAAACCACATTAGTTGACAATTTGACAGAAGCGTTAGCAGTGGAAAAACGCGTAGTAGCCCTAGAAAAGAGATCCGCTCTGGAAGAGCGCAAATCAAAGAAGATCTCTTTCAAAGAAGATACCAAGAAGAAGCAAACAAAAGATCCTTTCGATTTGGAAGGATTACAAAAAGTTTTGAAAGCCATGACCAATGAGATGGTCGATATCAAGAAGCAAGTAGCTGAGACTTCTTCGAAAAAGCCCTTGAGGACTTTTAAAAGAAATCCGCCCATCGAGGTAAAGCCACCCAGTATTGTCTCAAACGTTGAGTCTGAAGAAGATGAAGAAGAAGAGAATACCACTGAAGGGCAGACTGACGAGGAAGAAGTCGTAGAACTTCAAGGAATGTGGGACTTCATCCTCCCACAGGAAGAGGATCAAGAAGCACTCCCTGTTAGCACGAGAAGCAGAAATCAGCTTGATCCTCCCCAAACTACCCCAAAACAAAAGGGCGCAAGCCCTGTAACAAAAGACAGGGTCGTAAACAAAAAGACAACTGCTAAAGCGACCCAGCTTAGCCCGGTCCAATCTGAACAGACGCCTCCATCAAGAACACTAATAGTGTCAGATGAAATGGACTATAACATCATTGATGATATGAAGAAGACTAGGGCTAATATCACTCTGTACGAATTGAGTAAACTGAAACACCAGCAGAAAATCATGATGAAAGAATTACATGCTGTGCCTACTATATCTTTACCTACAGCTGTAGCTTCCCAGAATTTGGGAAGACCTCCAATCAATACGATTAATAAAATCGATCCCAATGACATCGCCTTGATTGGAGGTAGATCAAGATCTCATACTCCTCCTTTTCTCCTCACATATGAAATCTTCAACAAAAACGTGCACAATTGCTTGGTCGATTCTGGTGCTTCGACGAATATCTTGCCAAGGTCAATATGTGCCAAATTGAATGTGCAACCTCAAAATTCCGCGGTACGAATAGTTCAACTTGATCGATCACAAGTCGAAGTGATTGGTGAACTAAATCAGGTGACCATAAGATTGTCGTCTAACCCAAAAGTGTGTCAGGTTATCGACATTCTGGTAGCTGATATCCCTGAGTTCTATGGCTTAATTCTCAGCAGGGATTGGTCAGAGAAACTCCACGGATATTTTTCAACTGACTGGTCGCACATGTGGTTACCATACAATGGTAAACCAAATCAGATAAAGGTTGAACGAGAATTGCACCAAAAATACATAGTGACGGAGCTAGAAGGAGAAAATGAAGCCATCACATACAATAGCAGCATTGTAGGCAATTACGCAACAGATTCTTTCTTAGGCAATTTCAGTGCTCATATTTCACCATATTTAGAGAATTCAGTTTTATCCCAAGTTGAAAATTTCTCCCAAACTGATGACTCGAAATGTTTTAGTTTTTTAGATAATTCTGTAAATACTTCTTTATTTTGGAAATTATATTTTGATGGATCTAAATCCAACGAGGGAGCAGGAGCAGGATGCGTTTTGATCAACCCGGATGGGAACAAGATTATGCTCACATGCAGACTTGAGTTTGATTGCACGAACAACACAGCGGAGTATGAAGCCTTGGTTCAAGGCCTATACAAAGCAATCAGATTGAATGTTAAGTATCTTCAAGTCTTTGGAGATTCTGAGATCGTCGTAGAACAGGTACGTAACACCATACATTGCCTGTCTAGTCATTTAAAGCATTATCAATCGTTAGTGCAAGATCTCACTTCACATTTTATAGCATTTAACATCTTGTCAATTCCAAGAATTCAAAACGCGAGCACAGACCTGTTGGCTAACATAGCCTCTAGACTTATCCCTTCCGAAGAGTTTAGTCCTGATAGGTTTTCCATAGAATTAATTTTTAAGCCTTCCATTCCTGACAATATCACCAACTGGAGAGTGTTTAACGACGACCCAGACATCGTAAGTTTCCTCACCTCTGAAGGATCCTACACGAACCAGATAATTGACGAAGACTGTCACGATCACCAAATACAACAAAGTAGCACTGACAATGCTATACCCAAATCGGTGGTCAAATTAGAGGACTTATATGACCTGAAAAGTCGGTTCAAAAGGTCGGCCAATGCCAAGCTGTACAGTTCAACTCTGAACTACGAATCAGTCAACCTGGGAACCGACGAAAAACCGCAAAACGTTAATCTAGGTCAGGGCCTAACCCCTGAAGAAAAGTCAGCATATATTCGCCTTCTGAAGCAGTACAAAAACGTCTTCGCCTGGAACTACGATGAGCTGAAAACTTACAACACTTCCATCATTCAGCACACTATCCCTATGATTGACAATGAGAAACCCGTCCAGCAGAAGCTCAGGAAAATGCACCCTAACCTAGAAAATAAGATAAAAACCGAGCTTAATAAGTTGTTGAGAGCTAAAATAATTTTCCCCGTCAGGCATTCCAAATGGGTATCCAATATGGTACCCGTTAGGCATTCCAAATGGGTATCCAATATGGTACCCGTTAGGAAGAAAAACGGAGACATTAGAATCTGTATTGACTTCCGAAATCTCAACAAAGCCTGTCAGAAAGACAATTTTCCCCTCCCACCTATGGAGCAAATTCTACAGGCAGTAGCAGGCTCAGAATTAATGTCATTCCTGGATGGATTTTTAGGATACAATCAAGTACTGGTGCATCCCGACGATCAGTTAAAGACTACGTTCCGAACCAAGTGGGGCACTTATGCATATCGAAAGATGCCATTTGGTCTGATCAATGCCGGAGCTACCTTCCAGAGAGCCATGGACATCGCGTTTAAAGGATTAGTCAATAAGTCAGTAGTGATTTACGTGGATGATATAACAGTGTACTCCAGAAAACGGAACAACCATCTCAGAGATTTGAAGCAGATCTTTCAAAGATGCTTGAGGTATGGGATTTCGCTCAATCCAAAGAAGTCTTTCTTTGCATTAAGCGAAGGGAAATTGCTTGGATTCATAGTGTCGAAATCTGGTATCCACATAGAACCTAACAGAATCAAGGAAATTTCTGAGATATCCATACCTCATAACAAAAAAGCCATGCAATCATTCCTTGGGCAGATCAATTTTGTCAAAAGATTTGTCCCGGATTTTTCACGTATTATTTTACCCTTACAAAATATGATAAAAAAGAATTCAACTTTTAAATGGGGTCTAGACGAGCACGAAGCATTTAACTTGATTAAGCAAGCCATTATCAACGCTCCATCTTTGGCTACCCCAAATTTTTCAGAGTCTTTCACCTTATACACGTTTGCCTCAGAAAAATCTTATGCTGCGATTTTAACTCAGGCAGATCAAGAAAAGGTAGAAGCCCCAATCGCTTTCTTTAGCTCGAACCTACAAGGTGCTGAACTGAATTATTCTGACATTGAGAAACAGGCATATGCCGTTTTTAAAGCAATCAAATATTTCAGACCTTTCTTGCTAAAAGCCCATACCAAAGTCATAGTACCATTTCCGGCGGTAAGAAACCTCCTGATACAAAAGGATGTGGGCGAGAAGAGAGCAAATTGGATTACTGCCTTACAGGAATACGACCTTGAGATCAAACCGGCACACATCGTAAGAGGCCAAGGCTTCTGCAAGATGTTAGCTGGAGCATCACAGATTCCTGAGAACTCATATGAAGAGGTACACGCGTATAAGGTAAGCCTAAACGACACAGCATCGTTATATTTTGACATCATTTATTTTCTTAAGAACGAGTATGCTCCTTCACGTCTAGATCATATCAAGAAAAGAGCTCTGAGATTAAAATCTAAACAATACCAGCTCATAAATGATGTCGTGTTCAAAAAGAATTACGATTCTGTACTTCTTAGGTGTCTTGAGAAAACTGAAGCCGAAAAGGTTTTGCAGGAGCTTCATGATGGACCAGCAGGTGGACACTATGTCGGAGATGCGACTGCACACAAAATCTTGCGTGCAGGATATTATTGGCCCACGCTGTTCAAAGACTCATATAATCACGCAAGGAAATGCCGAGTCTGCCAGACTGCTGCAGGAAAACAAAGAAAAGCGTCCATGCCACTACAACCGGTCAGCATCGACCAACCATTTAGTCAATGGGGCTTGGACATAATAGGTGAGATCGTTCCTCACTCTTCTAAGCAACATAAGTATATCCTTACGGCAACCGATTATTTTACCAAATGGGTAGAAGCAGTTCCTCTCAAGACAGTCCACTCTGAAAATATTATTGAATTCATAGACCAATTTATCATAACTAGGTTTGGATTGCCGACGGCCTTAATGTTTGATAACGCTTCATATTTTTCTGGAAATGCTATGACTGAGTTTGCGCTTAAAAGAGGGTTCAAACTGAAATATTCTGCCAACTACTATCCGCAAGGTAATGGCTTGGCTGAATCAACAAACAAGAACCTAATCAGAATTATCAAAAGAACAGTCGACCAAAACCAAAAGAATTGGCACAAAGTGCTGGTAAATGCTTTATGGGCTGATAGAATCACCAAGAAATCTTCGATCGGCACTTCTCCCTTTAATTTAGTTTATGGGAGAGAAGTGGTTCTTCCGACTCATTTAGTCATTCCCTCTTTGTCTTTAGTACAATACATCGACGAAGTATCTACTTCTTCATTACAATTAAGACAAATGGAAATAATCAAGCTAGAAGAACAAAGAGAGCAAGCTAGAAAGACCCATGCACATCACCAAGCACTTATGAAATCTTCTTTTGACTCAGCCATCATAACCAGAAAAAACTTTCAGATGGGTGATTTAGTTCTGAAATGGGATAAGGCGCATGAAGAAAAGGGCAAACATACGAAATTCCAGAAGCTGTGGCTTGGCCCTTTTCAGATTGTAGAAGTCATAGGCCCGTCCACATTTATGTTGCAGGACCTGGCAGGAAGGAGAGATTCCTTACCTGTCAATGGAATGATTCTCAAATTATATTTTCCATAGAAGAGAAATTCTTCTAAATTTTGTAGCATAGATTTAATTTTTATATTTAACTTTGTTCTTCTCTTTTTATAGAATAAAACCCGTTGTAGATGATCATGTAAAAAGGATTCATGAAAAGAGCTCACTAATTCTCTATCAGATTTTGATTTCGCTTGTACAAGTAGCAAAATTTTTGAAAAATCTGAATTTTATTATCAACAAATAGAGATAACTTCGCTTTGATTACGATATTAGCTTCAACCCCAAAGAAATTTGACAAAGGCAACCTTTGGTGAAAAAATTGTTTTGCATCAGCACTATGAAAGGTATCACCAATAATAAAATAAGTACTCTCTGCAAAAATGTTGTTTTCGAAAAACTCTATTATTGTCGTCCAGAGCTTTCTTAAGGAAAAACGATGACTTCCTCCCGGCTAAAAGAGAATTGCAACACCCAGAGAAGTAATCCAAGCAAAACACTATATCTCAAAGAATAAGAGGTCTCATCACGAGCCAGCTTATCATGATCACAGATGTTATAACTTGCTGACTTTGCCAAAACTGTCTATCAAAATAGGGCAACGACTTAAGATTGTTGCAATCAAAAGACAAGAGGTCTCATCACGAGCCGGCTTGCTCAGCAAAAGTGTAAATCAAGTGAATGACTGTGTCATAATTTGGCCACCAAACCAAGACATTGTTCTTTAGAGAATTAAAAAAGGAAAAATGTGTCAAAAAGGATTTTTCTCTGGAATGTTGCGAGTAACCTCAAGCAGGAAAAAGGATCATTGCTGGATAATATGGTAACCCTGTCGAGGCTATGGACGCTTGCGGGCAGCAGAGGCTCTACCTACGACAAATGAGCATGCTTCTAAGCCAGTATGCAGAGAAGACCTTATTTTATCTTTAATCATGACCTAGTAATGTCTGGTATCAAAACAGAAAAAAATCTGAGGAAGCAAGCAGTCAGGATTAAAAAGGTTGAGACAAAATATCATTGACAAGGTGAGGAGTAACCTACTCTATCTGTTTATAACAAAATTTAGGCTTATAAAATTTTTGCTGTTTCGAAAGTGAACGGTCAATAGAAACACAGAGATAACTGGTTCTTCACAGTGAATCGCCATTGTTGTGGTCACCAACAACCCCCCTCTTTGTTTTTTATTAGTAATAACATCAAGCAAAGGGGGACCCTTAGCCAAAAAAATCCAAAAAAGTATTTTTGTTTGTTTTTAATCTTTTTGCATCAGCTCCCAAAAAGGCTATATATCACATCGCAATAGAGAAGGAGCGCTTGCTCAAAAGCGCACAAGTGCACTAAAAAGGAGCGACGCGAGAACCCATCGCATCGCGCGCGTTAAAAGCATTTGAAAAAGGTGAACCTAAAGAAAGCGCCGACGGCCGATATGCGACGTCGCACATTGCAAAGTCGCATGAGGCAGCACGAAATGACAAGGGGGAAAACCTTGCGATATCGCGATTTGCGATATTGCGATCTGCGACCTGCGATCTGCGACCAAGCAAAACTGCGATTTGCGATATTTGCGATCTGCGATAACACGTAGTAACGTCGCAGCCATCGGTACTGCGATACCAATCGCAGGAAGAACTCATCGCAAGGGTCCTCCGACATATACGGCAGATCAAGAAATTTAAACGCACATCTTAAGGGAAATTAATGATCACATGCTTGAGTGTCCAGAAATGATTGCATTACAATTATCGAAGAGTCAAGTCGTGATAAATGTCATTAATTCCACATTCATTAAATTTCAATGCTTTCATATCAATCGTCTCGTCATTTCCTTTCTTTTTGCGTAAACTGCAAGATATACTACTGATATAAATCTATATGCAGGAAACATCTAAAGAAAAGAAAAGAGCGCCAGTAAGACAACAGAGAGAAGATGCCTCCGCAATTGGATGCCACATGCAGTAGAACCGCGGATTCCAGAGTATCCCTCAACAGACACTGATGAGAATAGACTATCCAAGACTCAGAGTCAAAGGCGCACAAAAGCAGCGTATTCACAAAAAATCCTGAGGCCCAGACTTGGTAAAGCAGAGAAAGAAGCGCAAGAGAAGAAAGACGCTCCAAAAAAGCCTGGAACAAAGAACGGAAACAATTCCAGAAACAGGGAGTTGTCCATACAGCGCGACTTCTAACTCATTGAGTCATTCGCACGACCGGAAACCAGAATAGCAACCGCAAAATCAGTTCGGAAAGAAACTGGGTTAAACTAAGCGTGCGCACAGCGAATGCACCCAGCCAGAGAAAGGTTTTCGAAAATATCTTCCGGTCTGACAGGAAGAGGTGCCAGCGCTGGTTGTTTCTAATTTTCAAGTTCGAACAAAAGAACAAAACAACCAGCCGACTCTTTCAAAGCGAACAGCGCATTGATTACAGCACTAAGGAGCAGATACATAAACGGTTAGAAATTAGATTTAAGTTTTAGAAATAAATTTGTTTTTAGTAACAGGGCGGTCATTTGAAGCTGTTCCCTGAATTTGTGTAAAGTAAAATTAGTCGGTTAACTAGTATTTAACCCTTCTCGTTGCATTGGAGAAGGGTCCGAAATTTTGTCAAAAAACTTGTCCTCAGAACATGCACTTTTGCACCCTCGGAGGGGGTTTTTGATGAATGGACGGATCAAGATTTATTTATGTTTGCATTTTAATACCTGCTACTGATGTTGCACTTCTGTACTCTTAGTAGGCATTAGAAGCAAGTAGAAATAGATCATTATTGCTTAGAGTCTATAAGTTTAAATCAGTCATAAATGGTACTTTTATCTCTTGACTAATTTCTGCTTGCATCCTTAGAGTAATATACAGCTGATGTTATTTATATGTTAATGTATGAATGAGTGGACTACCATTTGGCACTTTTGTACGGTGGAGTCGTTGATTTATGCTTAATACATGAATAGCTGATTATGCAATATGTTGTTCACAATCGTCTTGCTTAACTTTTTACGCAAGAAGGTTCATCTTTATTGATTTATATTCTCATAATAGATGAATAATCTTCATTACCAGTTATTCTGTGAAATCTTTCTAGATTGCATAATGGAAAAATTCTGCCCCGGGCTAGTGTAGATTAGATGTATTGTCTTTGTTAGATTAAAGTAGTATAAAATCATTATAGAGTTTAGGATTAGATTAGTTAAAGAATAGTTACAGATTTTCTATTATCATTCCCTACACACACATACATCACTATTTTACACACACACCCCTTAGAACGGGAAGCTGGTCCCGTCATCCCCAGAGGACCCGCTACACCAAACGGATATGGAGCCGCCAACCAGGTTCCCCACCGGGTGGGTATCCCCCTTGTTGTCGACCCGATTTCGGGGCCCCCAACATATTTGGCGCTAGAAGGAGGGCCCGAACTATGAATGGCACCTAAAGCAATATCTAAAAACCATTCTGAGAGTAATACACCCTCATCAACTCCCTCGACTTCTCCTACACGGTTAAATCCGGAATCTGAAGTCGCTCGAGTATCTACCACTACTACATATTCGAATATATCAGACCAATCTATTATTGAACCCCCTGAAATTCAAACTTTGATTCGTAAACTCCAGGGATTCTCCATTTTTAACCAGAAGTCTGATAGATCTAAAAGCAGCGTGACTTCGCAGTACAACCCTGCTCATCCCCTTACCAGATTAAAGAGTGAAAAATTTGGCATACAGCCAAGTGAACTCCCTCTCCCTACCAGAAAAAGAGCAAGGAAAACACCTCAAGAGTCTGACAGTAAGACTCTTTCATCCACTTCATCCATATCAACTCCCTCACCACGAAGTCAACCACCCACTTTTCCATTCCAACTCACTTACCCATCTTCCACGAATCTTCCTCTTCAAACATCAAAGATACTGATTTCTTCACCTTCTCAGTATCAAGGGTTGGTTTCTGCACTTCCATTAGCTAGCAACTCCGTGATGGCCCAGTCTCCATGGAACAATCCTGGGGCGGTTTTAATGCCACCTCCCTTGAGTCCTATACCGGCCCATCCAGAGAAATGGCTACCTAAATTTAACCCAGAAGCAGGAATGCTAGCCGAAGAACATATCAATAATTTCATGCTTTCGATCAACCTCAACGGAGTTATTAATGAAGACGCTGTTGTCCGGCTCTTCCCTTATACCATGCAAGGAACAGTCGGGTCATGGTACTTCTCATTACCTTCCGGATCCATCACAAGCTGGGACATTTTCCAGAGTCAGTTCCTCACTAAGTTTGGTGATGACCGATCCATGACAACATTGATTAACGACCTATCTAATCTTAAGGCTGAGGCTAAAGAACCTATCAAAGATTTTAACTTACGGTTCAACAAGATCCTCAACAAAATCCCCGCTGCCTCACAACCCAGCGAGGAAGTAAGATGTGAATGGTACATCACAGCTTTACCTCCAAACTTGGCTATCTTCGTAGATAGGGCGAATAAAACCACATTAGTTGACAATTTGACAGAAGCGTTAGCAGTGGAAAAACGCGTAGTAGCCCTAGAAAAGAGATCCGCTCTGGAAGAGCGCAAATCAAAGAAGATCTCTTTCAAAGAAGATACCAAGAAGAAGCAAACAAAAGATCCTTTCGATTTGGAAGGATTACAAAAAGTTTTGAAAGCCATGTCCAATGAGATGGTCGATATAAAGAAGCAAGTAGCTGAGAATTCTTCGAAAAATTCCTTGAGGACTTTTAAAAGAAATCCGCCCATCGAGGTAAAGCCACCCAGTATTGTCTCAAACGTTGAGTCTGAAGAAGATGAAGAAGAAGAGAATACCACTGAAGGGCAGACCGACGAGGAAGAAGTCGTAGAACTTCAAGGAATGTGGGACTTCATCCTCCCACAGGAAGAGGATCAAGAAGCACTCCCTGTTAGCACGAGAAGCAGAAATCAGCTTGATCCTCCCCAAACTACCCCAAAACAAAAGGGCGCAAGCCTGTAACAAAAGACAGGGTCGTAAACAAAAAGACAACTGCTAAAGCGACCCAGCTTAGCCCGGTCCAATCTGAACAGACGCCTCCATCAAGAACACTAATAGTGTCGGATGAAATGGACTATAACATCATTGATGATATGAAGAAGACTAGGGCTAATATCACTCTGTACGAATTGAGTAAACTGAAACACCAGCAGAAAATCATGATGAAAGAATTACATGCTGTGCCTACTATATCTTTACCTACAGCTGTAGCTTCCCAGAATTTGGGAAGACCTCCAATCAATACGATTAATAAAATCGATCCCAATGACATCGCCTTGATTGGAGGTAGATCAAGATCTCATACTCCTCCTTTTCTCCTCACATATGAAATCTTCAACAAAAACGTGCACAATTGCTTGGTCGATTCTGGTGCTTCGACGAATATCTTGCCAAGGTCAATATGTGCCAAATTGAATGTGCAACCTCAAAAGTCCGCGGTACGAATAGTTCAACTTGATCGATCACAAGTCGAAGTGATTGGTGAACTAAATCAGGTGACCATAAGATTGTCGTCTAACCCAAAAGTGTGTCAGGTTATCGACATTCTGGTAGCTGATATCCCTGAGTTCTATGGCTTAATTCTCAGCAGGGATTGGTCAGAGAAACTCCACGGATATTTTTCAACTGACTGGTCGCACATGTGGTTACCATACAATGGTAAACCAAATCAGATAAAGGTTGAACGAGAATTGCACCAAAAATACATAGTGACGGAGCTAGAAGGAGAAAATGAAGCCATCACATACAATAGCAGCATTGTAGGCAATTACGCAACAGCTTATTTCTTAGGCAATTTCAGTGCTCATATTTCACCATATTTAGAGAATTCAGTTTTATCCCAAGTTGAAAATTTCTCCCAAACTGATGACTCGAAATGTTTTAGTTTTTTAGATAATTCTGTAAATACTTCTTTATTTTGGAAATTATATTTTGATGGATCTAAATCCAACGAGGGAGCAGGAGCGGGATGCGTTCTGATCAACCCGGATGGGAACAAGATTATGCTCACATGCAGACTTGAGTTTGATTGCACGAACAACACAGCGGAGTATGAAGCCTTGGTTCAAGGCCTATACAAAGCAATCAGATTGAATGTTAAGTATCTTCAAGTCTTTGGAGATTCTGAGATCGTCGTAAAACAGGTACGTAACACCATACATTGCCTTTCTAGTCATTTAAAGCATTATCAATCGTTAGTGCAAGATCTCACTTCACATTTTATAGCATTTAACATCTCTTCAATTCCAAGAATTCAAAACTCGAGCGCAGACCTGTTGGCTAACGTAGCCTCTAGACTTATCCCTTCCGAAGAGTTTAGTCCTGATAGGTTTTCCATAGAATTAATTTTTAAGCCTTCCATTCCTGACAATATCACCAACTGGAGAGTGTTTAACAACGACCCAGACATCGTAAGTTTCCTTACATCTGAAGGATCCTACACGAACCAGATAATTGACGAAGACTGTCACGATCACCAAATACAACAAAGTAGCACTGACAAGGCTATACCCAAATCGGTGGTCAAATTAGAGGACTTATATGACCTGGAAAGTCGGTTCAAAAGGTCGGCCA
Source organism: Pinus tabuliformis (assembly GCA_031772625.1). NCBI lineage: Eukaryota > Viridiplantae > Streptophyta > Pinopsida > Pinales > Pinaceae > Pinus > Pinus tabuliformis. The sequence continues at coordinate 682,455,016 of CM062820.1, read as the reverse complement.
ATGCCAAGCTGTACAGTTCAACTCTGAACTACGAATCAGTCAACCTGGGAACCGACGAAAAACCGCAAAACGTTAATCTAGGTCAGGGCCTAACCCCTGAATAAAAGTCAGCATATATTCGTCTTCTGAAGCAGTACAAAAACGTCTTCGCCTGGAACTATGATGAGCTGAAAACTTACAACACATCATTCAGCACACTATCTCTATGATTGACAACGAGAAACCCGTCCAACAGAAGCTCAGGAAAATGCACCCTAACCTAGAAAATCAGATAAAAACCGAGCTTAATAAGTTGTTGAGAGCTAAAATAATTTTCCCCGTTAGGCATTCCAAATGGGTATCCAATATGGTACCCGTTAGGAAGAAAAACGGAGACATTAGAATCTGTATTGACTTCCGAAATCTCAACAAAGCCTGTCAAAAAGACAATTTTCCCCTCCCACCTATGGAGCAAATTCTACAGGCAGTAGTAGGCTCAGAATTAATGTCATTCCTGGATGGATTTTCAGGATACAATCAAGTACTGGTGCATCCCGACGATCAGTTAAAGACTACGTTCCGAACCAAGTGGGGCACTTATGCATATCGAAAGATGCCATTTGGTCTGATCAATGCCGGAGCTACCTTCCAGAGAGCCATGGACATCGCGTTTAAAGGATTAGTCAATAAGTCAGTAGTGATTTACCTGGATGATATAACAGTGTACTCCAGAAAACGGAACAACCATCTCAGAGATTTGAAGCAGATCTTTCAAAGATGCTTGAGGTATGGGATTTCGCTCAATCCAAAGAAGTCTTTCTTTGCATTAAGCGAAGGGAAATTGCTCGGATTCATAGTGTCGAAATCTGGTATCCACATAGAACCTGACAGAATCAAGGAAATTTCCGAGATATCCATACCTCATAACAAAAAAGCCATGCAATCATTCCTTGGGCAGATCAATTTTGTCAAAAGATTTGTCCCGGATTTTTCACGTATTATTTCACCCTTACAAAATATGATAAAAAAGAATTCAACTTTTAAATGGGGTCTAGACGAGCACGAAGCATTTAACTTGATTAAGCAAGCCATTATCAACGCTCCATCTTTGGCTACCCCAAATTTTTCAGAGTCTTTCACCTTATACACGTTTGCCTCAGAAAAATCTTATGCTGCGATTTTAACTCAGGCAGATCAAGAAAAGGTAGAAGCCCCAATCGCTTTCTTTAGCTCGAACCTACAAGGTGCTGAACTGAATTATTCTGACGTTGAGAAACAGGCATATGCCGTTTTTAAAGCAATCAAATATTTCAGACCTTTCTTGCTAAAAGCCCATACCAAAGTCATAGTACCATTTCCGGCGGTAAGAAGCCTCCTGATACAAAAGGATGTGGGCGAGAAGAGAGCAAATTGGATTACTGCCTTACAGGAATACGACCTTGAGATCAAACCGGCACACATCGTAAGAGGCCAAGGCTTCTGCAAGATGTTAGCTGGAGCATCACAGATTCCTGAGAACTCATCTGAAGAGGTACACGCGTATGAGGTAAGCCTAAACGACACAGCATCGTTATATTCTGACATCATTTATTTTCTTAAGAACGGGTATGCTCCTTCACGTCTGGATCATATCAAGAAAAGAGCTCTGGGATTAAAATCTAAACAATACCAGCTCATAAATGATGTCGTGTTCAAAAAGAATTACGATTCTGTACTTCTTAGGTGTCTTGAGAAAACTGAAGCCGAAAAGGTTTTGCAGGAGCTTCATGATGGACCAGCAGGTGGACACTATGCCGGAGATGCGACTGCACACAAAATCTTGCGTGCAGGATATTATTGGCCCACGTTGTTCAAAGACTCATATAATCACGCAAGGAAATGCCGAGTCTGCCAGACTGCTGCAGGAAAACAAAGAAAAGCGTCAATGCCACTACAACCGGTCAGCATCGACCAACCATTTAGTCAATGGGGCTTGGACATAATAGGTGAGATCGTTCCTCACTCTTCTAAGCAGCATAAGTATATCCTTACGGCAACCGATTATTTTACCAAATGGGTAGAAGCAGTTCCTCTCAAGACAGTCCATTCTGAAAATATTATTGAATTCATAGACCAATTTATCATAACTAGGTTTGGATTGCCGACGGCCTTAATGTTTGATAACGCTTCATATTTTTCTGGAAATGCTATGACTGAGTTTGCGCTTAAAAGAGGGTTCAAACTGAAATATTCTGCCAACTACTATCCGCAAGGTAATGGCTTGGCTGAATCAACAAACAAGAACCTAATCAGAATTATCAAAAGAACAGTCGACCAAAACCAAAAGAATTGGCACAAAGCGCTGGTAAATGCTTTATGGGCTGATAGAATCACCAAGAAATCTTCGATCGGCACTTCTCCCTTTAATTTAGTTTATGGGAGAGAAGTGGTTCTTCCGACTCATTTAGTCATTCCCTCTTTGTCTTTAGTACAATAAATCGACGAAGTATCTACTTCTTCATTACAATTAAGACAAATGGAAATAACCAAGCTAGAAGAACAAAGAGAGCAAGCTAGAAAGACCCATGCACATCACCAAGCACTTATGAAATCTTCTTTTGACTCAGCCATCATAACCAGAAAAAACTTTCAGATGGGTGATTTAGTTCTGAAATGGGATAAGGCGCATGAAGAAAAGGGCAAACATACGAAATTCCAGAAGCTGTGGCTTGGCCCTTTTCAGATTGTAGAAGTCATAGGCCCGTCCACATTTATGTTGCAGGACCTGGCAGGAAGGAGAGATTCCTTACCTGTCAATGGAATGATTCTCAAATTATATTTTCCATAGAAGAGAAATTCTTCTAAATTTTGTAGCATAGATTTAATTTTTATATTTAACTTTGTTCTTCTCTTTTTATAGAATAAAACCCGTTGTAGATGATCATGTAAAAAGGATTCATGAAAAGAGCTCACTAATTCTCTATCAGATTTTGATTTCGCTTGTACAAGTAGCAAAAATTTTGAAAAATCTGAATTTTATTATCAACAAATAGAGTTAACTTCGCTTTGATTACGATATTAGCTTCAACCCCAAAGAACTTTGACAAAGGCAACCTTTGGTGAAAAAATTGTTTTGCATCAGCACTATGAAAGGTATCACCAATAATAAAATAAGTACTCTCTGCAAAACTGTTGTTTTTGAAAAACTCTATTATTGTCGTCCAGAGCTTTCTTAAGGAAAAACGATGACTTCCTCCCGGCTAAAAGGGAATTGCAACACCCAGAGAAGTAATCCAAGCAAAACACTATATCTCAAAGAATAAGAGGTCTCATCACGAGCCGGCTTATCATGATCACAGATGTTATAACTTGCTGACTTTGCCAAAACTGTCTATCAAAACAGGGCAACGACTTAAGATTGTTGCAATCAAAAGACAAGAGGTCTCATCACGAGCCGGCTTGCTCAGCAAAAGTGTAAATCAAGTGAATGACTGTGTCATAATTTGGCCACCAAACCAAGACATTGTTCTTTAGAGAATTAAAAAAGGAAAAATGTGTCAAAAAGGATTTTTCTCTGGAATGTTGCGAGTAACCTCAAGCAGGAAAAAGGATCATTGCTGGATAATATGGTAACCCTGTCGAGGCTATGGACGCTTGCGGGCAGCAGAGGCTCTACCTACGACAAACGAGTATGCTTCTAAGCCAGTATGCAGAGAAGACCTTATTTTATCTTTAATCACGACCTAGTAATGTCTGGTATCAAAACAGAAAAAAATCTGAGGAAGCAAGCAGTCAGGATTAAAAAGGTTGAGACAAAATATCATTGACAAGGTGAGGAGTAACCTACTCTATCTGCTTATAACAAAATTTAGGCTTATAAATTTTTTTCTGTTTCGGAAGTGAACGGTCAATAGAAACACAGAGATAACTGGTTCTTCACAGTGAATCGCCATTGTTGTGGTCACCAACAACCCCCCTCTTTGTTTTTTATTAGTAATAACATCAAGCAAAGGGGGACCCTTAGCCAAAAAAATCCAAAAAAGTATTTTTGTTTGTTTTTAATCTTTTTGCATCAGCTCCCAAAAAGGCTATATATCGCATCGCAATAGAGAAGGAGCGCTTGCTCAAAAGCGCACAAGTGCACTAAAAAGGAGCGACGCGAGAACCCATCGCATCGCGCGCGTTAAAAGCATTTGAAAAAGGTGAACCTAAAGAAAGCGCCGACGGCCGATATGCGACGTCGCACATTGCAACATCGCATGAGGCAGCACGAAATGACAAGGGGGGAAACCTTGCGATATTGCGATTTGCGATGTTGCGATCTGCGACCTGCAATCTGCGACCAAGCAAAACTGCGATTTGCGATATTTGCGACCTGCGATAACACGTAGTAACGTCGCAGCCATCGGTACTGCGATACCAATCGCAGGAAGAACTCATCGCAAGGGTCCTCCGACATATACGGCAGATCAAGAAATTTAAACGCACATCTTAAGGGAAATTAATGATCACATGCTTGAGTGTCCAGAAATGATTGCATTACAATTATCGAAGAGTCAAGTCGTGATAAATGTCATTAATTCCGCATTCATTAAAGTTCAATGCTTTCATATCAATCGTCTCGTCATTTCCTTTCTTTTTGCGTAAACTGCAAGATATACTACTGATATAAATCTATATGCAGGAAACATCTAAAGAAAAGGAAAGAGCGCCAGTAAGACAACAGAGAGAAGATGCCTCCGCAATTGGATGCCACATGCAGCAGAACCACGGATTCCAGAGTATCCCTCAACAGACACTGATGAGAATAGACTATCCAAGACTCAGAGTCAAAGGCACACAAAAGCAACGTATTCACAAAAAATCCTGAGGCCCAGACTTGGTAAAGCAGAGAAAGAAGCGCAAGAGAAGAAAGACGCTCCAGAAAAGCCTGGAACAAAGAATGGAAACAATTCCAGAAACAGGGAGTTGTCCATACAGCGCGACTTCTAACTCATTGAGTCATTCGCACGACCGGAAACCAGAATAGCAACAGCAAAATCAGTTCGGAAAGAAACTGGGTTAAACTAAGCGTGCGCACAGCGAATGCACCCAGCCAGAGAAAGGTTTTCGAAAATATCTTCCGGTCTGACAGGAAGAGGTGCCAGCGCTGGTTGTTTCTAATTTTCAAGTTCGAACAAAAGAACAAAACAACCAGCCGACTCTTTCAAAGCGAACAGCGCATTGAGTACAGCACTAAGGAGCAGATACATAAACGGTTAGAAATTAGATTTAAGTTTTAGAAATAAATTTGTTTTTAGTAACAGGGCGGTCATTTGAAGCCGTTCCCTGAATTTGTGTAAAGTAAAATTAGTCGGTTAACTAGTATTTAACCCTTCTTGTTGCATTGGAGAAGGGTCCGAAATTTTGTCAAAAAACTTGTCCTCAGAACATGCACTTTTGCACCCTCGGAGGGGGTTTTTGATGAATGGACGGATCATGATTTATTTATGTTTGCATTTTAATACCTGCTACTGATGTTGCACTTCTGTACTCTTAGTAGGCATTAGAAGCAAGTAGAAATAGATCATTATTGCTTAGAGTCTGTAAGTTTAAATCAGTCATAAATGGTACTTTTATCTCTTGACTAATTTCTGCTTGCATCCTTAGAGTAATATACAGCTGATGTTATTTATATGTTAATGTATGAATGAGTGGACTACCATTTGGCACTTTTGTACGGTGGAGTCGTTGATTTATGCTTAATACATGAATAGCTGATTATGCAATATGCTGTTCACAATCGTCTTGCTTAACTTTTTACGCAAGAAGGTTCATCTTTATTGATTTATATTCTCATAATAGCTGAATAATCTTCATTACCAGTTATTCTGTGAAATCTTTCTAGATTGCATAATGGAAAAATTCTGCCCCGGGCTAGTGTAGATTAGATGTATTGTCTTTGTTAGATTAAAGTAGTATAAAATCATTATAGAGTTTAGGATTAGATTAGTTAAAGAATAGTTACAGATTTTCTATTATCATTCCCTACACACACATACATCACTATTTTTCTACACACACACCCCTTAGAACGGGAAGCTGGTCCCGTCATCCCCAGAGGACCCGCTACACCAAACGGATACGGAGCCGCCAACCAGGTTCCCGACCGGGTGGGTATCCCCCTTGTTGTCGACCCGATTTCGGGGCCCCCAACACCTAGCAATGCGAAAGCATCTCAAACCCTGGTTAGGGTTGCGCGAAGGCGGTTATAACAGATCATGAAGGTCTCGCAAATCAGGATAGTGCGTGAAATGACCTACACGAAGGCATTCATAGTTGTACTAAATCGACCCCTCAAACATCTCCAGGGTGCGGAAACTTGGTTCCAGCATTCCCCCATACTTCTTCGGGTGAGACTTCAGTCCGCGCGCAATGGGCTGATGCCGAAAGGGCCAGTAGTGTAGAGATTTGTCTGGCTAATTAACTCTAAACCTGGGTCAGGCCCCATGAAGCCAACAACATTCTTGATGTCTTCCACCAAATATCCGCTTTACCTTTGAGACTTAAAGTGGCTATCTTTTCTTTCATGTTTTCTAAATAATCATGCAATCAGAAGAATTTCTTCATCAAGAAACCATGCTTCTACAACCTATGATTTCTTCATCTCTCCATCAAATGTATGTATATTTTCCTTCTTAAAATCATCTAACAATTATCCCCTATCTCTCCTCCTATAAGGATGATGACAATGACAATCATGATTTCTATCAGAACCATAACTGGAATAGTACCTGTTAGGGTTAGTAGTTTTCATCGTCAAATGTATTTGCCTTATTCATTCATTTTTGGATTTTGAATAAGTTGATCCTATGACAAATTTTGATATCATAGTGTCAAATTTCACTATCCATCATTGTCAATTTTTTTTTCATCAAGTGTTTACGAAAAGCAGGAAGGAGTTTCAAGTCAATGGGAGTCATGGTCGCTGCGCAGGTGGGTATCAACCATTTAGGAGGTTTGAAAGAGTTGGATAGCATACTTAAATATTTATACACCATCACACATCAATTAGAAGTCTACCAATTTGATCCATTTTATCAGAGGAGGTGTTCAAACATACAGAGCATGGAGTGACACTCAGACTTTTCACTACCCAGTGCTGCACAAATACTCTATTTCAGTCACCATTTTGCAGAATGGTTTTCGACTACACGGAGGATACTTTTGGGAATGAAAGAGGTTTTTATCCAAAATATACCAAGGCACAATATCCTCTTCCATTTTATTCACAGGTGTAACATATCGAGATTTAATAATGCATCTTCAAAGCTCATTTTTCACAATTCGTAAATTTCTTGTTTTAAGTCATTGTTTTGCTGAGAATTTTCTAGGAATATGGGGAAGAATTTGGAGAAACTGAGATAGGTTTATCTTCAAAATAGTATTATATACAATAAATTCCTTTCATTTTTACACGGGTATTATTTTTTGGGAGATATACCCAAAACATTGTCCCGCTACGTAGTCACTACACAGTGTTGCGAAGAGGCTACCAGTGTTCGTGCAGTGTTGCATAGAGGGTTATCAGTGTCACGTAGTGTTTTCTGAGTTTACCAATGTCACATAGTTTAATTTCAGTTTGTGGGAGTTTTTCACAGGTGCGATGACGATGCGAGATATCAAATTTCAAAGGGGTTAACATGTAGCAGAGGTGGTAGCCAACTCATACCATCAGTTTCTAGCCACGTGTCAATTTTGAAAGAAAAAGAGCCAACACAATCACTGCCCAACTATTACCCATTCACTGTGCAGTCAACAACCATCTGCCATTCCTTTTGCTTCTTTTGATCCATGAAGATATTCTTCGGCAACAAGAGTTCTTTTACAGCGATTAGTTTCTTTTTTTATGATATAAATGCTTTATGTTTTTTATTTTTTATCATTATAGGAAAAATACTTTAAAACAACAAAAATATTTCCTCTTTTTACTTTGATTTGATCCTCTGTTTGATTAATGATGTGATGCATATAGACACTTTGAATTTTCTATTGTGTGTCTATTTAATCTGGAAAAATAGATTGAAAAGGTGGTTGATGGTTTCATTATTGTTGGGGAAACTTTTGCAGTTTGTTGTGATCTGTGTTAATGCATGTGCTTGAATGTTGAAGAGATTCTAGTGGATTCAAATAAATAATTATGGTATGGATGTTTTGGATTTTGTTTCTTCTTAGTTATATATTATCCTTGTTTTGTTATCTTGTTAAACTGATTTGAAGGTGTATGGAACAGTTATACTTGAATTCATTTTATATGCTCATGTCTAACTGTCCCAAATATTTCAATTTGAAAATGGAATATGTATTCCTTTGACAATTTTGTGTTTTCTTCTTGATAGTCATTTATCTAAGTTCCATTAATAAACTGTTAGTTATTCTTCTATTTCTGATGCATGCCTTGATATCCCCATTTTCAATATACTACAATTTGTCTTTTAATCTAAAATCCATACTAATTGAGCCTCTGTACATGAAATTGGTTGGAGATACATCAACATGTTGTACCAGGAAGGTTATGATCACCTTACACTAGTTTTCCTAGAATCCTCTACTACACCCACACTAAAAGTTTAAACATTTTTAGAGCTATTCTATGTCAAAAATCATATTCGAAGTTTTATGTCTAAGTTTGTTTAGTGAGGGATCCCCTCAAGTTGAATAAGACTAGTCATTCAACCAAAAGAGGTTTGTGGTTACCTCTGGGTTCCTCTACTTAACCTGGAGGAATTACAGAGTGCTAACATATTGGCGTCGTTGTTGGGTTTTCATATTCCCTAGGAAAGTTCATCATAGTTTAGATCTGATTGCTGGTGGTAGACAACATTGATACAAATAAAAAAGGTTGGCCCATTCACCTGGAGATTCCACTTCAAGTTTCAACATGATATGAAGACTCCACTGGCAGTAGGATCCAAGAATCAAGATGGGTTCAATCGCACGAAAAAATGTTAGATATGCTCCTATGGATAGATCTCATATTCCTAGATTTCCAAATCCAATGCCTCATGTCAATTGGTCAAGTTATCTGCCAAGATTCAAAGATGAAGATGGAGATGATGCTGCTCTACATCTGGTTAAATTTCACATGCATGTACGCAAGTTGAGGGTTCAATTTCCTGAAGATTGTCTCATGAAGATGTTCATGGCCACTCTAGAAGGAAAAGCAAGGTTATGGTATGAAAAATTTCCAGCTGCTAGTTTATACTGTTTAAAAGATTTTCATGCAGTATTCTTTGAAAATTTTAAAGAATCTTATCCATCTTTATTGCTGATTCAAAACTGCTGTGAACATTTTGTGAGTTTCATTGAATATTTGGAGAGTTTTTATGAAGATGATGAGTTCATGGATGAGGAAATTTTAGAGGCCCTTCATGACAATCCCTTTCATCACCAAGAAGAAATGGTAGCCTCTCTCTTGGATGAAAATGAAACCCAACAAGATTTTAATTATGACAGTCATGTTCCATCCTCTGAGTTTGATGATAATTTACAATAGTCTTGTCCGTCTTCTCATGATCAAGAGTATGAGAATCATTTCCAATAGCAGGAGGAAATGGTAGAGGTTAGTTTCTATAATGTTCATGTGGAGAAATAAATTTATTCTTCATGTCATTCCTTGTCTCAATTTATAGCCAATGAAGAAAATCATGAAAAGCAGATATGGACATTTTTTCTGATGTGACTGTTGTTGAGGAATAAATCCCCTAGGGCTTTGGGTTAGAACCCTAGCAGAGCAGGAGTAATCTACAGCAAGAAACAAGCATTCAACTCAGGCAACATGCTTAAACAAACTAACTATGCAAGGATGAACATACCCAGATGTCCTTCGTTTGGGTAGTTCCAGCCAAGGTTCAAACCCTTTGCAACTCCTAATAATCTTCAAACCTGCAAATCAGCCAATTTGAATACACATAGCAGCATATAGATAAAGAATTTTAGTGAAATCAACTTTATATCATATAAGTAGATGGTTAGTTATACATTGAAATAATCATTCATATATAAACCATAACAATAACATCTGATGCATAAACAAAGTCATACCAGGAACAAGACAACGTTTCCTTTTATTGTAGAAATCTATAATAAAACATGGAAAGATTTCACCTGAGTCTTCCTCTTCTGGCTCCAAGCAGAACCATCCTATAGGTCCATCCAGTCCCAGTCTTCAACAGCCTTCTTCCATAACCAATACCATGATATCTCCAAGCATGTTAGAGAATATCAAAACTCAAGGAAACAAGGGTTTCCTGAACTTGGGGAAGTGCTTGAAGCACAGGGATTCTTCAGACTTGATCAGGGGATAATCGCAGTATAGTAATTCTATCATTTCTCTCCTCCGTAAGGCCTTCCCGTTGAAGTATTTTTATACTTCTCCCAAATTAGTTTTTTAGTTGGGAAACAATTGGGAACAGTTGGGCCACAAGCACTAATAGGTAATCAACAGGTAGAACCCGTGTTCTCTGCCCATAGTTAAGGAAATTTATTTTTTCTAAGTGTTTTAATACATATACGTAGGTTGGGTATAGATTGACCTGTGTGTACACGCTTTTAACACAGGGCAAAGTAGTGTATAGGGAGTAAAACACTGTTTTTAAAATATTTGGACCAAGTCTAGAAGAAGGGGTTACCCTAGGCCATAAAGAAAGCATCACAAATACAAAGGGTGATATTTGGAGCTATAACAGATTCCCCCTAATATATGAGGTCAGAAGGGGTACATGATGGCTGAAATGTATTAAGCATATGGAAAGGAAACCTGTCAAAAACTGAGAAGGACTTCACTAGATTTTAGCCTGCCAAGCCAACAAAAGAAGATTAGAAAGAAACAATTGTCTGAGGCAGACATACCCATGCTCAGAGAAAGTAAAGCATGTCCGCATATCAAGTACAAGTAGATCCACTATGTATACAAGTATAAGGAATTGAAATTACATAACGGATCATATGATCATGATCGAACAAGTACATTTCTGAATATCACATATAAGAAGATGATCAATGAAGCTGAAAGATGGAGCTGATCACTGATGTCAAAAACTGATCCCAATAGTACCAAATGAACATGATGGAATAAGATGATACTACATCACAACTCGGATGCCAATATATAGGATGTCACTGTGAAGTATTGCAACATATAATGTGGAATGGTGTCAACTAGCAAGAACAAGAGAAACTGACAAGTGAACCAAAAAATGCTGATGCAACCCGAGGCCTTCACCGATCGCCGTGGTACATTTCTACACAATGGGAATAAATTATCTAAAGTCAACCATGTGAGAAATCATTTGATTACTGGTCATTGATGTATACCGTTAACAAAACGCGAGACTATTCACCAATATTGATAATGAGAGTCAAGGTACCCAGTACAATCTAATAAGTGTGAATAGATGAGTTGAAGTCGAACACCTGGAAGAATCTATCAATCAGGAGATAATGATGGTTTCCCACTATCGATAGTGAAGGATCTGCCACTAATCACTACAAACCCCAAGGTACTACCAAATGAACTCTAGACCTTTATCCCAGAGAAAGGAGTCGTAGTCGATAGGGAAAGATCCGCTAGAAGGAAGGCATTAAGGCATCCTTCATAAATCTAGTGCGAGTGTAACCTGTAGGCAAATAATGTGGAAGGAATCAGATGAAAAAAATGTAGTAACTCGACAGAAGCATGTTTCCTCCGTACACAAGATGTAACTAGCGCACAATAGAAACCCTCTGAACCAACCAATAATGAAATCTGACACAGAGGCGAGGAATCCACTAATAGGGTTAAATGGAAACCAAGGCACTGCACAAATCCAATGTGTGATAATGAAAGCTGATGTTGAACACAAGGGAAACCACTCAATCAAAGACCCATGATACTGATCGATGCTGAGTACAGGGTGACCTATCAATAATGAAAATAGGGCTAGGGTGCGACTCTAGGCCTGCCCTCAGAGCAATATGTCATCGTCGATAAGGACAAGACCCGCCAGCAAGAAGTCAATGGAGACCTTCTCAAACTGGCACAAGTAAAGGACCAATATAACTGATGTGATGACAAACAATACATTAACAACCAGGGATGGCCAACTGAAAAATAGGTCTAGAGACACCGCAAAGAAGCCGACTCAGGTTTACTTCCCTTGAACAAAAGCACGACTCAACGATGACCATGTGGCAGTATATGATAACTCTGTATAAGTTCGTCATGTAGGAGGCATGAACGAACTCTCCATATGATTGGAAGAGATAACCAATCGGAGGAGAACTGACTCAATAACAAGGTTAAGGTGTACCTAGGTCAAACTAAATCCCACCCAAATGGAGGAGAGACTTCATTTTGAGTGCTTTGTTCAAGGGCGACACAATTGACTCTAGCTGCCAACAATATATGGAAATATTATCCCGTTCCCTCTCTTTTTTGGAATATGTAATTTTTTTGTTTTTTTCTTTAAGCTGGAAAAAGAATAAAAGAATGCTATAGTACAGTGGAAAGAACGAGTGTCAGTGAAATAGATGATCTAGTTCTTGGGATGGGAACATTCCTATGCTCAATGTAGGGAGGCAAAACTGGTCAAGGACACTCAAAGGGATGTTCCTTCCACAGGTTTGAGGGTGTGTCAAGTTGCAAAAGCTAATTGATGGTCAAAAAGTGGCTTAAACACGAGTCCAAGTGAAGCCGGCTCGAGGCCAAAAGGTGCAAATGGTCAAAATGCAATGCAGTAGTACATCTCAATACAAAGGAGCCTCTAGGGTATAAGGCCAGAACAAAGCGAAGAAGCAAAAACAATGTAAACTTTGAAACGGGAACTGATACTGTTACCCGTTTTGTAGAGGTGGCAAAAAAATGACCCGATTTTCAAAAGTGGTGATGCAGAATACACATGTTTTTTTTAGAACATGGTTTTTGGAACTTTAATTTTTTCATGTGCATTAAGTTTTATAATGGTAGTGAATGGTAGTGATTTTCATCCTGATTTTAAAAAGTGAGTATTCTGCATCACACCCTTTTTTTAAAAGACCTATTTTTTGACTTTAAATTTTCTAGTGTGTGAAATGTAAAAAATTATTTTCTAAATTTCATAGTTTTTGAAGTGGTCATTTTATTCATATTTTCTTGTTCTCTATCTTAATTTTTTTTTTTTTTTAGTGGGGTTTTTATTGTTTTGCGTTTTTAAATTAGAAAGTCGATAGTTTGAATTTTAGATAATCTACATATTTATACATCCTTAATTAATTTTTCAATCCACATGAAATAATTGTTTCTAAAAAACAACATTTTTTAACAATGGACATAAAAATAACCATTTTTAACATAAATATAACAAAAAAACTAAACGTTTTGATAATTTTTTGCTAGAATTAACATGTCAAAATCACAATTTTTATACAAAAATTTTAACTAAAAATGGTCAAATAATAGTTTTTTTTATGAATTTCATGTCAAAAAAATAATAATAACAACTTTTTTTTTTTCAAAAAATAATAATTAACTTAAAAATCAATGCGAAAATCACATTTGTGCTCTCCCCCGCCCACCCCTCCACCGCCACCGCCCCCGCCCACCCCTCCATCGCCACCGCCCCCTCCCCGCCCACCCATCCCCCGCCACCGCCACTGCGCCCTCGCCCACCCTGCCCACACCTTCCCCGCCCCCCCCTCCACCGCCACCCCGCCCACCCCAGTCCCCCCGCCCACCGCCCACTCCCCGCCCACCGCCACCGCCCCCTGCCCGCCCACCCATCCCCCGCCACCGCCCCCTCCCCGGCCCCCCCGCCCACCCCGCCCACCCCTCCCCTGCCACCGGCCCCTCCCCGCCCACCCATCCCGCACCACTGCCCCCTCCCAGCCCCCCTGCCCACCCCTCCACTGTCACCGCCCCCTCCCCGGCCACCCCTCCCCCTCCCCCTCCCCCGCCCCCTCCGCGGCAGCGGCACCCCCAGGCCGCCTCGCCCCGCCCGACCGGCGGCGGGTCGATTCCGGGAATCGACCCGCCACCGGTCGAGCGGGGCGGGGGGGCCCGGGGGTGGCGCTGCGCGGATCTAGAACACATCTACCCAAATCTTCACGTAATTTCGAATCAAACAATGAATACTTTATTCTCCCACCTTCACATGCAATTGTTTTATTTCTAGACGCACGTTAGGAGGGACAATGTTGAAAATGGATCCACCTTTTTTAAGAGTTGATCTAGTCTATATACTCGTCGCACTTCATTTTATCCCATTCTCTTCTCTTAAACTTCTCTTTTCATTCCTTTTTTTCTAGTTTGTTTCCTCCTATTTGAATTCTCTCATGCATCCCCCTAGCAACTTCCCCTGAATCCTTCTTCTTATTCCAAGAATGGAGGTGAGACACCTCTTTAGTCTTCCTAGTCGTCTTCATTTCCGCAATGCCCAAGGAATTGATGTATTTGTGACCTACTCCTCCACTTGGGAAAAAAAGAAGTTTATTCTTCAATATATCTCCCACTTCATAATCTCCATTAAGAAGATTGTGATGATCACATGGATTTTTATTAGCGTGGGTTGTTGCAATATTCCTCCTTTTGAAGATTCTACCTGCATCGACTACACCGTCATTCAATACCATTGCTACTGCTAAAAACGAATAACAAGAGAAACCAACTACGTGTCTTCATGCCCTGTCTTTGACAATAATACTTCAATTATTGATGATGGAGCCTCTCACCACTTCAATCAATAAAACTGTAGTGTAATGAAAAGTGAGGATTATTGATAAAAAGTAATCCTCACCTTTATCAATTGAGGCTAAATGAAATACGAAGGCATATATAATATAAAATGTGGGATGATCTATTAATGGTAACACCAAAGGTAGGGCAAAGAGAACTATAAGGAGGTGAATAAGCATATTCAGGTCGAATATGTTACCAAACCAACAATTGTTGAGAAATCAAACCACTCAAAAGGCTGAGAACTTTCATCGCAAGGTTTGTTAGACTTGACTAATTGCTTAAGTTCATCGTTTAGTCACTCAATCTAATTCATTGAATTCATTATTGCAAAGGGAGGTGAATAGGCTTATTGCAAAGGGAGGTGAATGGCTAACCAGACCAACAACTTCTGAGATATAAAACCGCGGAAAAGCATGGAATCTTTGTTCCCAAGTTCAATTAGACTTCACCAATTCCTTAAATACATCCATGGTTCACTTGATTCAATTTCTTAAAGTCACTACGGACTCGACTTTTTATTGATTGATTGTTTCAGGTTGAGGAGGATTGCAAAGGGTGGTGTAATCAAATTTGTATACATTGTCAACTTTGCTATATATATAGTGGGAAGAACATGGATTGCTTGGACCGCTTAAAGTGTGTTTTGATAATAATATATAAACTTGACATTCAAACACAATACCAATACTTCAATTTTTTTACTTTAATCCATAGTGACAACGTTGAATGAAGTAATTGACTAACAAAGATTGAATTGCAGTAGTCAATACTTTGACATTCATCGTAGAATAGAACAATTGACTGACAAACATTATAAATTTCATATTGCATAATTCAAACATCCTATCCCAAGTAACGTACATACATTTTATGATTTTAATGATTTGTATGCAATAAATATGTTGTTTATTGTATGTATTAAAATAAGTGGTGTCAAAGAAAATTGATGTAAACCTAGGGGAATAATCAGTTGGAATTTATTGGAGAAGGTTTTCCTAATTTTTAAAATCATTCAAATACATACATACATACGCGTTGTTAAATTACTTTTATAAATCATGTGCTAAACTTGTGACACAACCATGTTTATCTTGCCCGAAAAAACCGTTAAAGAAAACCATGCATGTTCGATGACCTATTCAACCTCACCCACATGCATGTTCGATGACCTATTTAACCTCACCCACATGTAAGTTTGGTATTAATACCTTCCGTTTCTATTCGTTAGCTCCAACTCTTCAATTAAGATATTATATATATATATATGTTTTCTCTACATGCTTTTCCAGGGTGGCAGAAGTGTTTTAATACAACCAGGCAAACAACAATGGGTAAAGCTATCTTGTGCACGATATCATTTCAATATATCATCTTGAGTGAATTCGAATTGAAGATTTTGAAATTTCTAAACATACGAAGAAAGTCTACTCTAATGATTTTCAAACTATTCCAAAAATCTACACTCAACATAAATTCTCAATCTAACTCTGACAAATAAGCATGTGAAAACCTAAAGAACCCATATTGATATTCCACGAAACAGGGACGAGCCAAAGCAATGCCGGAGATGTGAACTTATTCTACCAATTGCAGCGTGAAATGAATTTTGGCTATTATAAACAAGAAGCTCCATGTCTTTCATGAGACGAGGAGATATTCTTTTGACAGCAGTAAGTTTTTGTGCATAACAATAAAATTATCAATTCCCAAGTCTGGGCGAATAATCCGTTTGAATATATAAACTAGAGCTCACAAGCTCAGAAGCCGGTACGGGTCGATTCCGGGAATCGACCCGCCGCCGGTCGGGCGGGCGCAGCGCCACCCCGGGCCGCCTCGCCCCGCCCGACCGCCGGCGGGTCGATTCCGGGAATCGACCCGTACCGGCTTCGGAGCTTGTGAGCTCTAGTTTAAGTCAAGATAGAGGTAAAGATGTATGGAATGCATGAATTAAGTGGCATTATTTTACAAGGTGAAGAAACCGTAACCCAAGTTGATGCACGTTTTTCTGAAAGAATTACCAAATCCGGCACTGCTTTATTTGGAAAATAAAAGTAACTGCAATTTGATGATGCTAAGCGTTTTCCGCTTCATAGTAATATTGATATTTCTGTCCAATTCAATAGTAACTTTATTTTACCATAATGAGACACCTTGTGCATGGTTCGTTGTGGATTGATTTTAATGATTTGTATGCAATAAGACGGCTCATGCAATACCAATGTCACTTGTGATTTGCACCTGGTTTCAACTGCTTGCAATATCCGCTTTGCGTGGCTGAGACGACTCATGCAGGGGAAATGTGTCTTTAGGGGATTTGAATCTTGGTTTGGGTTATGAAACGCCTCTACTTTGCCATGTTTTATTCTGGTAATGGTTTTGTAATTTGCCATCAAACCAAGCCTTAATGATTTCAAATAGTTTTATTCTGTTAATGTTTTTCAAATGGTTATAGGTATGAAATTCATATAGTTTTTGTATACATGGGAACATTTAAGCCTAGAGGAATAATGTGCTCTAAGGAAGTGTTATATATAAATATATATATATATTTATCCCTTTTAACCTTGAATATTTTAAACAATAAGAGCTTTATATCTGTTGTTTATCCCTCTCACTGCTTAAATGCATCCAGGGCAAGATGGATCTATGCTGTTCTTATAAAGGGCCCTTTGCAACATTTTTCCTATCAATTTAGACATATTGAAAAACCAGTGTTCCACTGGGATACATTCCCCATATTTTCGCTACATTGGCGGTGGGGTGCTTGGGGAAATATTTTTCTACTATGGGGGACCTGTTTTCCCTTTTTCCCCAAAAGGGAGTTGTCTAGGCAGAATTACCTGCTAAAGAGCATTGTGTTTTATCTTTTCGATATAAGTGGGACTGGCAACCCATACAAACAAGCCATTTTTCTTATGCTGGGGAATCGCATGCACTTGATTATATGCTTTGTCCATGCACTTGAGATGTTTCTGTTATTTGCAAAGCTTTTACTTTTGATAGAAATCCCTGATGTGCTCACGTGATTTGCGACCAGTTGATCATGGTTGCTGTGACTGTAAAACATTCGTTCTTGCATGTATATTTGAACTATTTTCAAAGAATCTGATGACTTTACTTTTCCACAATTTTTTCCATAGTTAGTTGCATACTTCCCAGGAGGCTTTGTGTGAAGCTTTCTATTCAATATTCAATCTTGTTTGTTGTCTGATGTGATAATTTCTCTGGTCAATCTTTCTGCTCTAGATGATCACATGTCATATGAAGTGCCTCGCTTTTTTCTTTCCTAGACAGTCAACAAATCTGCAAATCTGCAGCAACCTTTATTTTTCTTAGATAACTGGTTCAAACCAGACATTAGTCATTCTAATATGCTGCAGTACTGCTTTTACAATGATCAGGTATTTGGCTTACTACTCTTATATTTCTACTATTTAATAATTTATGCCTTTTAGTTATTTCCTACTTGCATGGAACCACATCTCCTCTCATTTTTTTTTGAATTTATGTTGCATGGTCACAATCTGTAAATGAAAACTCAATAGATGTTTCTGACACTATTTATGTTTCTCCAGGTTACTGAGAGTGGAAAGCAGGAGCGGCATCTTGTTGCTAGTGTAGGTAATTTTACTGTCATCTGGAACTTCAAACAAGTAAAAACACAGTAATCACGAGCACTACAAGAGCCAAGAGGGACCGAAAAGCTGCCACTGTTACGAGGTTGTTCCAAAAGATGAATCCATTGTAGATGGCAGACTCATGCATGGCAAGTTTGCTATTACAGATAACCCAACGGCTCCACTGGTTGTTGCAACACCCAAGAAAGTGAGCTCTTTCAGCATAGCAACCGGCAATAATACCAATCTTTTCATTCTTATTTTAGGCGCTTTGCTCCGTTATTTTTCCCATGTCTTCTTCACAATGACAAACAACTTCTTTCTTAGAACATTTGCGCATATTTTCTTGTCACAAACATTGTTAACTGCTAGGTCACTGTCGTGTGTCGTGTGCCTAAGATATGTTCTTTGGTTCACGATGACTGGTGAACTAATGTAACATTTGTGCTTGACCATGCGTACTATATTTCAATACCTATTCCGTCTTCCATTCCAGGAAGATGTCATAGTATTATGCTTACTACTGTTGCAAATTGTTTTCTGTTTTAAGAGCTGGTTTGATATTTCCAACCACCTCATTCATTTTTGTTAGACATGCTTGTTGTGAGTTTCGGTAGACGGTATTGCAGTTTTCAAAAGGAGTGCCAAGTAGGACCACACAACAATTAATCTATAATTTTTTTTGTGGATTTGTAAGTTACAACTTGAAGCAACAACTAATAGTAAGAGTGTGGATATTGATATTAATTTATGGCATTTTGTATACGTTGTGTTAGAACATGTGTTTTTTCTTAAATTGTCAAAAAAATATTTTGTACACAATCAACTTGTTAATGATAGCAGAATTGATAAAATAAAATAATAATTTTGAGTGGAATATTATTAGAATGTTTATAAGAGAAACATGTAAATTTTTGTTTGTTTGTTTAGTCACAAATACTCGCTGTATGTACACACCAACCACCCTATATATATAAGATTATAAGATCCCCTCTCTTCCCCATAATATTGAGATGAGGGCGGCTCAACTGCCAATCACAGCAGAGGCTGGTAAGTCACCAGGACTCTAACTTTAACTTTAAATGTTAGAGGTGGACATATTTCCTCAACTTAAATTATAGTTTAATAATCCATCTGAATATATAAACTAGAGCTCACAAGCTCCAAGCCGGTACGGGTCGATTCCTGGAATCGACCCGCCGCCGGTCGGGCGGGGCGGGGCGGCCTGGGGGTGGCGCTGCGCCCACCCGACCGGCGGCGGGTCGATTCCGGGAATCGACCCTTACCGGCTTCGGAGCTTGTGAGCTCTAGTTTATATATTCAAACGGATTATTCGCCCAGACTTGGCAATTGATAATTTTATTGTTATGCACAAAAACTTACTGCTGTCAAATGAATATCTCCTCGTCTCATGAAAGACATGGAGCTTCTTGTTTATAATAGCCAAAATTCATTTCACGCTGCAATTGGTAGAATAAGTTCACATCTCCTGCATTGCTTTGGCTCGTCCCTGTTTCGTGGAATATCAATATGGGTTCTTTAGGTTTTCACATGCTTATTTGTCAGAGTTAGATTGAGAATTTATGTTTCTCCCGCATTTGTATGTTGAGTGTAGATTTTTGAAATAGTTTGAAAATCATTAGAGTAGACTTTCTTCGTATGTTTAGAAATTTCAAAATCTTCAATTCGAATTCACTCAATATGATATATTGAAATGATATCGTGCACAAGATAGCTTTACCCATTGTTGTTTTCCTGGTTGTATTAAAACACTTCTAACACCCTGGAAAAGCATGTAGAGAAACCACATATATATATATATATATATATAATATCTTAATTGAAGAGTTGGAGCTAACGAATAGAAACGGAAGGTATTAATACCAAACTTACATGTGGGTGAGGTTGAATAGGTCATCGAACATGCATGGTTTTCTTTAACGGTTTTTTCGGGCAAGATAAACATGGTTGTGTCACAAGTTTAGCACATGATTTATAAAAGTAATTTAACAACGCGTATGTATGTATGTATTTGAATGATTTTAAAAATTAGGAAAACCTTCTCCAATAAATTCCAACTGATTATTCCCCTGGGTTTACATCAATTTTCTTTGACACCACTTATTTTAATACATACAATAAACAACATATTTATTGCATACAAATCATTAAAATCATAAAATGTATGTACTTTCCTTGGGATAGGATGTTTGAATTATGCAATATGAAATTTATAATGTTTGTCAGTCAATTGTTCTATCCTACGATGAATGTCAAAGTATTGACTACTGCAATTCAATCTTTGTCAGTCAATTACTTCATTCAACGTTGTCACTATGGATTAAAGTAAAAAAATTGAAGTATTGGTATTGTGTTTGAATGTCAAGTTTATATATTATTATCAAAACACACTTTAAGCGGTCCAAGCAATCCATGTTCTTCCCACTATATATATATAGCAAAGTTGACAATGTATACAAATTTGATTACACCACCCTTTGCAATCCTCCTCAACCTGAAACAATCAATCCTCCTCAACCTGAAACAATCAATCAATAAAAAGTCGAGTCCGTAGTGACTTTAAGAAATTGAATCAAGTGAACCATGGATGTATTTAAGGAATTGGTGAAGTCTAATTGAACTTGGGAACAAAGATTCCATGCTTTTCCGCGGTTTTATATCTCAGAAGTTGTTGATCTGGTTAGCCATTCACCTCCCTTTGCAATAAGCCTATTCACCTCCCTTTGCAATAATGAATTCAATGAATTAGATTGAGTGACTAAACGATGAACTTAAGCAATTAGTCAAGTCTAACAAACCTTGCGATGAAAGTTCTCAGCCTTTTGAGTGGTTTGATTTCTCAGCAATTGTTGGTTTGGTAATGTATTTGACCTGAATATGCTTATTCACCTCCTTATAGTTCTCTTTGCCCTACCTTTGGTGTTACCATTAATAGATCATCCCACATTTTATATTATATATGCCTTCGTATTTCATTTAGCCTCAATTGATAAAGGTGAGGATTACTTTTTATCAATAATCCTCACTTTTCATTACACTACAGTTTTATTGATTGAAGTGGTGAGAGGCTCGATCATCAATAATTGAAGTATTATTGTCAAAGACAGGGCATGAAGACACGTAGTTGGTTTCTCTTGTTATTCGTTTTTAGCAGTAGCAATGGTATTGAATGACGGTGTAGTCGATGCAGGTAGAATCTTCAAAAGGAGGAATATTGCAACAACCCACGCTAATAAAAATCCATGTGATCATCACAATCTTCTTAATGGAGATATATTGAAGAATAAACTTCTTTTTTTTCCCAAGTGGAGGAGTAGGTCACAAATACATCAATTCCTTAGGCATTGCGGGAATGAAGACGACTAGGAAGACTAAAGAGGTGTCTCACCTCCATTCTTGGAATAAGAAGAAGGATTCAGGGGAAGTTGCTAGGGGGATGCATGAGAGAATTCAAATAGGAGGATTCTCATAGATATGATTGCGCTTAGTTAAAAAACAACCGTGCATATTCATTGAACCCTTATGCTTTGGAACAATACAAATATTAGGATTGGATAAGTTCTTTAGTGATGCATACGCCCTTTGGTTGGAAGTCCTCACATGTATAGTGTATTTCAAGACCATATTACACTTCATGGACTCTTAAAGACTATTGTAATATATTGTATTTTATTATATGATACTGTGAAGGATGCCTCTTAGGTCAGCAATGGTCCAAGTAGCATGTTTTTGAAAAATTAATTGTATATATTAAATTTGTTATTTATTATGTGAATGTTTGAGCAACGATATCTATATTTGGTCGAGCTCTATTATTTTGTCTGTACTCCAATTATATATAGTTAGCATTATAGTTTTGATGAAAATTTTAAGGTGACGTTGGGTTGCCTTCGCATCCCCGACTACAGGTTTCGAGGGTGGACGTCAGCTTCTATGTGCGATACAGCGGACAGAGAGACAGTACGAGAGACTCGGCAAAGTGAAAAGACGCAGACATTCTCCATTGACGGGCAGCTTGGGTTTTACCAATTCCACGCATCAAATGACGATCCACATTACCAATTCCACGCAGCGGCACCCCCGGGCCGCCCCGCCCCGCCGGACCGGCGGCGGGTCGATTCCAGTATCAACACTTTCGTTCTGAAGCTATATTTTGCAGGAAAATTTCGTAGAAAATTTCGTAGTCACTGCCATTTTTAAAACAGCCGCAAAATTGACACCTAAAAAAATAAATCATTATTCCAGTATCAACACTTTCGTTCTGAAGCTATATTTTGCAGGAAAATTTCGTAGTCACTGCCATTTTTAAAACAGCCGCAAAATTAACACCTAAAAAAAAAAAACATCGTTCTAGTATACACACTTTTCGTTTTGAGCACTGTTTTTGTGGTTTTTTTGGGGTTTTTGGGCCAGAGTTCCTGTTTTGAGTTTATAGTTCCCGTTTCAAAGTTTACATTGTTCAAAGAGGAATGAGTCTTCAACGCACAAGTCATGGCGGGACTAGAGAGGACTCTCGAGCCTACTCAATGAAACAACATGGGCAACCAAAGTTAGTGAGGTGCTAACTACGATGCCCATGTAAAGGATGGCTCTACCATCGTGTTATGATTTAAAAATTGGCGAGTGAATATGGCTTACTAACCATAACATGATAGAATTGACCCTATGGAAAGTGTATCGACAAATGGAGGCTAGTATGTAAAATGCAACAGAAAAATGGTTTCCCTAACCTATATGCCAATGAGTAAAGGATACTTGCCATGATAGGTCAGTAGTCATGGAATCAATGTGAAATTTCAGAAAAAGTGTCCAAAATGTCCTGAAAAGACAACCTATTCCCGACAATCCAAGCTCACAAGTTAAAAGATTCATGAGATGAAAAAAATATCAAGTTTTGAAAAAATTTGACATTTTCAAAGCTTATAAAATGACTTTTTGACTCACCATTTGTACCATTTGTGTTGAAAGCAAACGTTGTGGGGAAAAAAGAGCAAACTTCCCCCCAAAAGAATTGGACCGTTCAAATTGGATAAAAATCATTAGGTAACCCTCAATTCTAGCTTGCATTACTTTATGATTGTTTCTAGAAATTTTTATTGAGATTTTATTGTAGGAATTTATGTTAAAAATTTCAAGGCGGCATATACACGGGTTGGATATTATAAACCCACGTACACGTAGGCCCTACACGCGACTATGTATGAAAGGGACCCACATATACGCGGTTTGAAATTTAAACACAAAAAACTAACGGTTGGAAATCAATTTTCTTTCAGGATGACAATCACCTGGAGAGAGAGGGAGCATACTACCATTGATAATGAAGTTATGAATGATCAGCAGGCCTTAGATGCATTGAGGGGATGCGGTTTATTGAAATTTTTCAAAATGCCAAATATGAAGGCCAACACCCGCTTGCTTGAAATGTTAATCCACTACTGGAGTATTGAAGATGATGCATTTATGATTGATCAAATGCCTTTGAGGATAGAGGTAGAAGATATTTACTTTATCACTGGTCTCTCCCGGAGAGGAGAAGTTGTACATTCAACTGGCTGGACATGAGGCAGTCTCTCAGTGGAAGACTACGTACATATATACTGTCTGGGGAATCCTGAGAAAATTGGAAGCCACATTCCAATAAAACATGTAGATAGTTTGTCCTTAAGGATCTTACTGTTCACCATAGCAGGATAAATGAAGCAGCCTCATTGCACCAAGCGTCACAACTATCCATGAGCTTGGTCGTGGAGTGTCTCACTATAGTTTTTGATTGGTCTACACCTCTTCTTACCAATATGAAGAGCCACTTCTCCTCCATTCAGAAAGGACAGACCAAAAATTTTGGATATGGGACCATTTTGTGCTCCTTCTTCTTCGAGAAGGTTCCAGGGCTACATCCCAAAGTATCAGTTTCTATCAGTAGCCCCCGAGATCCTCAGATGGGAAGGTGGGTTGACCTGATGAAACGCCTTGGAGGTGGGGATGTGCTGAGGACTGCTTTCGATGATGAGTTCTTCTCCTGGTGGGAACAACAAATCATCGCTATGGACGACTATCCCTATGTTGGCATGGATTTCAGAGGAGATCCAGATTTGGTGCTGCCACCAAATGCAGCATGGGGAGAGATAGGTAACCATTTTTTAAGTTTTATCAATTTTAAGATTTTTTTTATGTTTTTCAAATATGAAAATGAACTTAAAGATATTTTTGATGGGATTAAAATACTAATATAATGATCATGTTCCATATGTGGGTCTGGTACGACCAGACGGATTTCCGTGGCACAAGTGTCGTGGAAGAGGTGCCGAAGAGGCAGCTGCAGAGACAGAGAGGGTCTTATACACAGTCCAACAAAACTTGGTGAGATTGACTCACCAGGTACCGATGGAGGCCGTAGAAGACCTACCTGAGGAGATGCAGCGCCGTGTGGTAGGAGTGCCACGTGACTGGGTTCGCCTTTTTCAGCGTGTGGCCAAAGCAGTAGTCACCTACTTAGCCGCTCATCCT
This sequence comes from Pinus tabuliformis, assembly GCA_031772625.1. Taxonomy (NCBI): domain Eukaryota; kingdom Viridiplantae; phylum Streptophyta; class Pinopsida; order Pinales; family Pinaceae; genus Pinus; species Pinus tabuliformis. The sequence continues at coordinate 682,430,179 of CM062820.1, read as the reverse complement.
GAGCCGGGTCATTAGATATACTGGACATGATTATGGGCATTTAGTCCCGATTTTGTATATTATTTTTGAAACACTTTATGTACACATGGGTGATTTTATGATATATATATATATATATATATATATATATATATATATATATATATATATATATATATATATATATATATATACAGTTCCAAATTTTTTATGTTTGTTTTTATCTTGATGAATGAATGATATGCCAATCTAATGCTTGATTAGCGATAGAATCCGCTAATGAATTGTCAGATCATGGAATGTGCAAATAAGTAATAAAAAAAAATGATCTTTGCAACACCCTCACTCTCAAAAATTGGCGATATAAATAAGGATCCCGAACCCGATAAATGTTATTCAATTGTGACACTACTAGCTGTGAGTCAAGATACACTACCAATGAATCAATTCCATAAGAAATAGCTTCAGATAGTAAATTAATGACAGAAGTATATTCGACAATATTATTTGACGCAGAACCAATAAATACTCCCCTTGACACCATCAACTGACCAGATGGATAATAAATCACCCAAGCTGTGGAAGCGAGGTTCCAAGTGTGCTGACTAGCACCAACGACAAATCTGAAATAGACCAAGTCATCCATTAACACCTACCAAAGTAGATAAAAAAAGTGTCGATATCACAAAAACTCCCAATATAAATATGTATAAAAATACAAAATATGCAAAGAAGCGATTTCTCGGTCGTAACCTAAGCAAATTACTTCTTGAGGTAGAGCCCATCAGGGGGCTCCGCCAGCTTGTTCCTAGAGATGTTTATAGGTATAGTCATTGAGCCAATCAATATATTACCTTCAGCAGATAACTGTGTTGGAGCCAAAGGAACCGTACAAACATCGCTAGTAGGTAGACTGGAAGACCTAGATTCGACTTCATGCAAAGGAGGACGAAAATATGAACGATGATGTAAATCTTCCAATGGTCGATCTACCATCGTCATTGCTTCGAATATTGCTTCGTCAGATGGAAAAACTGTATCTAAGAAATCCAAAGCAGAAGTGGAGTCGAGGGTCCAAGTAGGGGCCACATCACCATCTAACTCTTTTCCCGAAGAAGGAGTGGGATGGTCGTCTGTAGAGTTATTGATAGATTCATATCTAAGCTCTACTGCAGACATAGGAGATTCTATTCCACCCACCTTCCCTTCATCTGATGTGGTCGTAGATGAAGGTAAGGTCCCAGGATCCGAAGAATAATGAGTTGGAACAAACTCTTTCCGTAAAGGCTCCTTGGAGGATGAAATTGTATCGATTCTAGCTGTAGGAGGGGGAAGATCAAATATGCTCATTAAGGAAGAATACATCCCAACTCCTAAATTCTCTATAGGTTGACGAGTATTATCCACTAATGGAACATTAGAATCCAAAGTTGCACAAGGATCAACTGGAGAGTAATCCAATTGATCAACCTTAACATTTTCCCCTCTTGAGGAAAACAAAGGACTCGAAATAGAGTCGAAACTATGACATCCATTTCAAAATCCAATTTTGTCCTAAGAGGAGATTGTAATCTAGGTTTCCATTAACGATTTCTACTTTGATATTAACGACCTTTCCTCCAACACATATAGGAAAGGCTGGGATAATCCTGTGTGGCCTATGAGAATGCCCATCAAACGCTGTTAAGAGAGTGCGTGAAGGAACAGCTGAAGGTGATCCAATGGCCTTCCAACATGACATAGACATTATGCATGTGGAAGCTCACTCATCTATAACTGTTCGAAAAATATTAGTTTTCTGGTAAGTAGACTTTATTTGAAAATCCATATGATGAGGAAGCCTGTTTTTGACATTGAGCATGTCAAAAGTGAGCACTAAAGAATTGTTTTGATCAACTACCCCAATCGTTGAAAGCAAAGCACTTCGTTGAGTTGGACACGACTAGAGTACCTCTAAAGCAGACATAGTGCATGGACTTTGAGCCAGATCTTCTATAATGGAGTAGTTATGGGTTGCCCTAGCATTCGAGTTGATAGTTGCGCGTTTTGCAGAACCTTTCAGTATCTGAGGTATAAACTCGACAGAGGGTCGCTCAATATGAAGTGGATCCGTAGTTCCGAGAATAGATTTATCCTTGGATGTTTCATCTTCACCATAATCACATGATCGTGTAGCCACATTGATGTGAGAACCCATCATTAAAACATTTGTGGAATTGTCCCCCTCCTGGTTACCCCCTGCAGAGGTACCAGGGTTTGAGTTCGCACCAGCAAGCAATTGTTGCCCTTGGGGGAAAGGGTTAGTTAATACAGCTTGGGAGCTAGAAGACCCTTGCTTCACTAACAAGCCCTGAGCATATTGAATTTTTGGGCAGAGATGATTCAAATGGTATCCACTACATAACTTGCATGGAAACTTAACTTTCTTCTTAGACTCTTTTCCACCCTCACCAGCATTATTTCTGGGTTTGTTCACATTACTCTTCCCATCCTGATTCTTCTTTTTACCTCGTCCCTTCTTCTTCCCATCAAAATTTTGATTTCCTTTGGGGTTAGAAGCCTAAACGACGTTTACGGAAGAAGGTTGAGAAGGTGTAGGAGTAGACGGTGCAGCCTGATTGGAAGAAGTAGTTTGTATAGACAACTGCTGCAATTGGCTTAGAAGGTTCACCGCATTTGCATCAATCGATCCAACAATACCATCAACATGCGGGCCTAGCTTCAGTTTGGCTATATCAACCATGGATCTAGAAGCATTAGGAAATATTTTCTGAAGAGTCCTAGACTGAGAATATATCAGTTCTAACTACTGGGCATGAAAGTTAGCTTGCTCTTCAGAATAAACTTTGGACATAGAAACATCCTTGGAGATCTCAGGTTGTAATGATTTTAAAAACCATTCGAGACAGAATTCAAATGGAATTTCAACTTTAATGAGCCTCTTTCTTCGTCTCCATTCCTAGATATGATCCAAAATGTGAGTAGTCGTGTCCTGATGAAAATTGGCCAGAAGTTTAGTTCCGGATTCGTAACGGCCAGGAAACTGAAAATGGTTTAAGAAAATGTTAGAAAAATCGGCGAAAGACATAAAGGTGCCCCCTAGCAACTCTATATACCACTTAACCGCATTCCCAGTTAATGGGCTGAAATAGTCTCAACCTAATCGAATCACTGATTAGGGAGTTAGATGAGCACCATAAATGGAACGTGGTTACATGGTCCCCCGAGTCTTCACCACTCTTCCCTTCGAATTTTGGAATATCCAGTGGAAGTTTGGTTGGGACCGGAGGCCAAGCCAGATTGTATCTAATTGGATCGTTCGTCAACTTAGTCAAGTCTGGTAGATTAAGCGTGGCCAGAAAAGGAAGTCTCAGAGGACCTTGGGGATTCCACCCAGATTGGGCGGGATTCCCAAAATTCTAAAAAGAATGACCTGGATTTTGAAAGGCACCAGGTTGCCTGAAGTAACTGGTAGAACTTGCTGGACCAAAAGGTGAACCTTGTGGTCCATCAAAACTAAGATTTTGACCAACTCTAGCCGAAAAACCTCCGTAACCGGTAAAGTTTCCCCCTAACGAATTATTGTAAGGAGCTAACAGCCCCTAGTAAGGGTTCCAAGCATTAGCTAAGGGTGGAAAACTTCGAAATAAATTAACTAAGGAATATGGCACTTTCCCTTGTTGGCTGAAAAACTGATTCCCAGTCCCTATCCCACTAACTGCAGGGTTTGTCCAACTCTGAAAAGGATTGATACCTTGACCTGTGAAAGGAAAAGGCATAGACCCTACCGTTCGATTGGAATGTGGTATATGACCACTTCCAAAGGGGAAACCCTAAAATAAGCCGATCCACTCATCATGGACGTGGAGGTAGTTAATTGTACACTTAATGGAACTGAAGGAATACCTTGAGAGGGAATTCCAAAAGGGAAGAATCCAAAACTGGATGCATTGGCTTAAGAACTTCCACTCATCGACGGAATGGAAGTAGACCCAAACAAGGATGTGCTGGTGGTAGAACCAAATAAAGATCTAGAAGGGATGGAAATAGTTCCTCCCCCTTGTACTAATATAGGAGTTTGCATACTTGTAGCACTCGTGGTGGATGTCATGCTTCCAGCAGTGGTCATCGAAGGGATGTATGTGTGTGGACCTAGGCTTGAAGGCCTACGTGTCAGAGTTCTGACGTATAACAATACGTCCGGATGATCAGAAGGGAGAGGAGAATTTGGATCCGCAATTGACTCTGAGAGCTCTTCTACCTCAATATTATCTTCTAACTGGAAGAGTACTCAAGAAAGAACTAGTGTGTACCTCTCTATCTCTATGCTAGTACCAGGTCTACCTTGTACACTGATGCCCCCAAGCGGAGGATCAATCTCTGATGCGCCAGCTACCACTGGTCAAAAACCACTAGCAGAATTGATCCTACGCCTTCTAGGAGAAGGCTCTGGACTCACAGGTGAAAGCCCACGAAGTCTACGGGACCGTCTAAGTGATCGGTCAGACACTTTGAATTATTTTAATAAGATCTACTTAAAAACTCAAGAAAATTGAAAGCTAGGTCGACTAGGAGCACAAAACACACATTAAAAATGTCCCTAAAGAATTCAATAGTCAAACAACTTCCAAGTATTTCCGCTCTGGGTGATTAGGACTGGACACCAAAATACAAGAAAGTGAATAAAAAGGGCCTTCAAAAAATAGTCTGGGGTGTTATAGACATTTTTGTGCCTTACAGCATGAAGCATGAAATGTCAATAATCTAAGGGATCCAAAGTCCCTAAACATGTTGTTCCTACCCCTAGAGGAACAAGGTCAGCAAACCACAGCAATTCAAAACAGTTCTCCACTGAAAAACACTCAAAAACAAGTCAATTCTGGATCATGTCAACTGCTCCACCGAGCATCTGCGCTGAATGTCAACTACTCCATGGTCTACCTGCGTTGAATGTCAACTCCAACAAAGGCTACCTACGCTGAGCGAGTTTTGACATGTGGAGGTCTCATTCCTCAATGTGTCAGTGCCCAGGAAGCTTCCAAAGTGACACTTGGATCAAGGAATTTTCCTAGTGATGAGTAAGAGGTTCTAAAACTCCAAGTGGAAGCAAGGATCTCCAAGTGGACTCAAGAACTGAAGAAGAACTGAAGTGGGAGAGGACACTAGTCAGCTTCACACCAGTCTCAGGCTGACTCATCTTCTCTCCAAAACTCTATATAAGGATCTCTACCCTATGAGATCAGGAGGCTGGAATTTTGTGCAAAGAATTGCTGTTGGTTTTAGTATAGAATTATTGAGGTGATTTGCTTTGAAGGAGGTGAAGAGGAGATTTATTTCCGCCGGGAAGGTGATGCTGGATTGGGCCTCTTATGGTTGTATCACTTCCTGAACCTTACTTTCTTCCATTAATAAAGCATTTGAGGTTCTTCTATATGCATGTGTTTCAATGATGTATTGATGTACTTGTGTATTTGATTTATTCTAATCCTTGAATCAATTATGAATGTATGCTTCTTGTAGTTTCCCTCTCTTGTCATTTTGCAGGATCTTTGTGTAGCTGGGCCCGTGAAAGAGCAAGGAGCTGGGAGCAAGCAGCAAGGAGAGAAGATTGGATCAACCATTAGCGGAAGACATCGGTTAGTGGATCCCTTTCTCCCTCTTTTTACTTTCATAAAGAAGAAATCTTAGATAGCTTTGCTTCGATTGTTGCTAAGGAACTATCACCCTTAGAGTGGGATAGGGTCATTCCGTATTGGATACTTTTCCCAACAACAAATTGGCGACTCCGCTGGGGATTGTATCTTGTTGGTTGTTTGTGTTTCTTGCTATTCATTTTATAAACACAGGGAGTACCGAATCGAACTGCATTTGGATTTTTCCAATGCAAAGTAGAAGGCAGCGACTCTAGCTCAGTTTCTGGGCATGTTTATGAATTGAAGAGATGATCCACAAGGACTCTAAATAGCTCTTAGTGATAGTCTTCATCCTCCTTTGAATCATCCTCTAGTGTGTACTTGATTGATAGCCTTGATTTGGCCAAAAACTGTTGATTTTTGAGCAATCTGTGACCCAGAACCTGAGAGAAACGAGAGTTTCTTCTTCAGCGCAACTGCTGTGAAGGCAGTCTGCATTTCAACATAGGTCCCATGAAGGCTACCTGCGCTGAATGTCAAACTAACAGTGTTGAGGTTGCGCTGAACCAGTTAGGCCTTGTGCAACTGGGGTTCTCTGCTTTCTGTTGCCCAGTTTTCAGTATTGTTTTTGCAGCCTGTTACCAATCAATGTACCTATCTAAAACCACCTTTCTTTGCCACTATTCCACCTTGGTTGTATAAAGAAACTGTATTTGTTCTTTGTGTATTTCTTACATCATTTGCAGTTTCCCATAACGAAAGTGAACTAGTCTTGCTGTGGCCTCTTAGATCTAGACCTGTGATAAGTGTCGTTTTGATCTTAAGAGTTAGTTTGTTTGCTGTTCATAGCTGATTGAGCTTTTGCTTTCGTCATATGGTTTGAATTTATGTATTTCTAGTGTTGAAACAAGTAAATCTTAAGGTGTCTTTTGATTTTGGACAAAAGTTTGTTTACTTTCACTTGAAATTGAATTCGAAGTTATACAACAGCTTTCTTTTTGTAATACATCAACATTAAGAAAGAGAAAAGAAATACCTGCGTTGTGCATTAGCATTTTGACAGCTTGCATGTTGATTTAGGGAAAAGTGCATTAGTGTGTGCTCGATGATCTGTGTGAAAAGATGATGTCTTTCTTTTCCCTCAGTAGTTAAGATTTTCATAAGTTGAAAAGATTGAAAAAGCTTGCTTCTCATTCTTAGACTGCATTTAGGAGTTGTACCATACATCTCGTGGTGATCCATAAAGGCAAACTGCTAAACAAGATCAACCTAAAATGAATTGAATTTACATAACAACGCTTTGAAACATAACGCAAACACATAGAGGTCTAAGCTAGAGACGTGTTCCGGCGTTGTTAAACGTGATATCTTAGCGTCGAGTGGTTGGGTGATTCCTCCACGGTGAAGCGATAAGTATCAATACGGACTTGTGCTCCCACGTACCGTCGCGTATATATTGGGAGACCCCTATAGGAATAAAGCCTTTATCCTTAGGAAGCCGTGTCGTCCGCCCTACTGATCGCAATGCAGTGAACACAGCATTCACGAAGATTGACCACCCATACCGTAAAACGTATTCTGTGGTTTTGCGAAAAGTTTGGCACACCCTCTGCCTAGAACTCCAGAGTAGTTTCTTTTGGCCTTTTTCAAACTCTATAACTGAAAAAGTCCATCCGAGCATTTGTCACTTCGGGCTCGTTAAAACATCGAAGGAGACTAGAGTCATCTTTAGCTTTTTCTCGACTCTTAAAAAGTGAAAAAGCAAGTTGTGTCTAAAGCGTCGTTATAAAATTTATTTTAAACGGAACATAATCACCTCCTATTCCTGCGTTGATCTTTAGGTTGAGAACATGGAACACACCAATCAAGGAATTCCCCATGATGGAAATCCTAGTCCCTTCTCCTCTTGGGGAGAAGTTGGTGCGCCCCACATGGCCACATTGTCGCTTCCAGGGCTGACAATTGGCCTGCCAGTCTGGCTATTCTCAACCAGTGTAGTTCAGAACACCACGGTTCCTGAACAGTCGAGTCAACAGTTAGATCAGTCTAGAGCTGCCCTCCAGCCTTCCACTTCCTATAACTCTTCATCCAATCCTTCCTCTGCGCAAGGTAGAGCCGAAAAAAGCCAAGCTCCCAAGGAGAAGAAGGAGAAGAAGAAGAGAGAGAAGAAGAAGAAGGAGCCTAAGGCGACTGGGGGCAAGCAAAAGACATCTGACAAAAATCCACACACAGCACAGACCGGGCCTAAATCGCCATGTGTCATATGTAGAGGAGACCACTTCCATAGAGATTGTCCCTGTATTCCCCGGATACTAAGGGACTGGTCCCCTCGTTTGCACAGTTCGGGAGCATCAACCTCTGATAGCCATGTTGAATGCTTACCGTCAACCAGCGAAAGTGAAGGTTCAAGACAAAGAGGAGGAGCAAGATCCCCCTGCAGACTGTGTGAAGGCGATCACGCCATCCACCGTTGTCCCTTCTTAGACGAAGCGAAGAGAGTTTTGGAAGATCGTCCGGTTTCACCGTTACGACTTCCTCCTGGATACAAAAAACTCGTGCCAAGTCCTTCGTTGGTTGAAAATACAGCTGGCCCGCTCAAGTGGTCAGCTGAAGCGTCAGTCATTGAAAATGAACCTACTGAATCCAGACCGGACGAAATTCCAAAGGTCGAAACGACAGTTGACCCGGTTCTCCCTTCAGAAGTTTCATCTTCGAATGACACCGTCACTGAAGATTCATCTTCAAATGACACCCTCACTGAAGAGAATAAGGATGACACCATCCAGATTTTTTTCATCAACACCGACTTTGATGAGCATCAGGGCAATGCGCCCATTCCTTTATCGCAGGAAGGAACATCGTCAAGGTCATATCCGGCCGTGTATTCGGTCCCACCACCAAGCAACCTGGTTGTGTACTTTGATTGGAACCAACTAGGCAGACCCCGGTTGCCAGCCAGTATACCGTTCAGAATTATAGTCCAAATATACAGAATGGTAATGGCTGGAACTATCATTAATGAAGGGGCATCTGTGAGTATCCTTTCCTCTATTGCTTGGAAAGCACTGGGTTCCCCGGCGCTTTTGCCTGAGATAAGAAATCTCTCGGGTTTCGATAAAGGAACCAGTCGACCATTAGGGATCCTCCCCAATGTGCCCATTACATTGAAAGGGAAGGTCGTTCAAATGAACGTGATGGTCGTTCAAGGACCCTTGGATTATAACCTACTCCTTGGACGGGACTATATATATTGCATGGGAGCAATAGTCTCCTCACTCTTTAGAGTAATGTGTTTTCCACACGAAGGAAGAATGGTCAAGCTCGTAGACCAACTTTCATTTCCGGGATCACGCATCGCAAATAGTCACATACCAACCCTGAATGGTCTATTCAATCAAGAAATGTCTCCACCCCCAGTCCTTCTTCCCGATGAGTGCAAGTGATTCGGAAAATAGGACTGGAACCCAGGGGGCATGCATCCTGGTCTGCTTTGGGCAGAGAAAACCCTGGGTATAAGGTAGAATTTCCGCGGGAGAATATGACTAGTCCGTACCCCGTCTGAAAGAAGGAAGAGGGGTTGTTCTGGAATAAGATTCTTTTGTCAAGGTTATGTGTTTGACGGAACAGGGTCATTCACCGTTGTCTATTTCAGTAGACATCGCCGAAGAAATGTTTTGTTTGCTCCGTGAACAAGACAATCTTTGGGTAACCAGAAAGAGGTAGGCCTCACCTCAGTAAAACAAATGTTTTGTCTTTGAGTAGTGTTCTTCTCTTGTCGCAAGTAGCTGTTCTCTTGTCGCAAGTAGCTGTTCTCTTGCGATCTTGCAAAGATTCATTAAAGTTAGACTAGCGAGAAAAAACAAGTAGCTGCTCTCTTGTGATCTCGTATAGTCCCGGTAAAACTAGACTAGCAAGGAGACAAGTAGCTGTGAACACCCAAAGAAAAGCAGATGTGAGAAGCCGGAGGGGTAACTTTGAAATTGTACTTTATACCTGGGGGCATGCGAACCTTTTGGAATAAAAGCAAGGGCGTCTATTGATTTTTTAAATTTTTAGGTCCTCCCTTTAAACCTGTAGGTCTAACCCTTTAAACTCGTAGGATTAGTCGTTACCAAACTTGCATAAAGAAAGGATATGGAGCAAAGCGTAGAGGGATGAAGCTCCATTAAAAATAGCGATCTCCAGGAGACATTCTTATCTTATGACTGGTATAAACGAGCAGTTTTGGCAAAGTTCATGCTCGTTAAAAAATAAACGCAAAACCGAGCAGTTTAACGCAGAATTCATGCTCGTTAAAAAATAAACATAAGCTGTGAGCAAGCTTCCCCCAGAGTTCAAGCTCATCCAGAAAAAATGAACCAGTAAATAACCATTTGAGATCGTAAATTCATCAGCCATAAAAGCCTTGGTCGTGTTTGCACCGTCACCTCCACTTTTCATTTGGCCGATCATTCACTTCCACATGATTGTTTACCTATTTTGAGGAACAGCTGCGAAGAGTGATTTCACCTAGCCATCCTTGTGACACTGCCGTGATTGGAAAATTCCAACCTGTACCTGGAATCTGCTGCTATCCCTGTTCATCACGCGTTCCTCAAAATACGAGTCTTCTTTGAGCTCTTTTCATCTGACTCGTAAAATATGAAAAGTTTGCCGAGTTTTGGCCTTCCAGCTCGTTAAAGCAACCGGAAGAGCTATCCCTCCTCTAGATTTTAATCTTTTTGGACCTGAGGGATTATTGCACAAAAAGATCGAGCGCTTGTCTAGTTCGGCTCGATAAAACTATCGAACATTCATCCCTTCTGTATTGTTTTATACTTTTTCGGACTTAAGGGATTAGATGACGAAAAAGGACCTTTGGAGTTAACTTTACGTACCTTTTCAGACTCTCTAAAAATGAAAAGGACCGAGTTGTCTTTGTCGCTAGACTCGTTAAATGCATTAAATAGCGACAAACTTGTCTTTAGACGAGAACGAGTTTCCCTATCGCTAGGCTCGTTAAAACATAGCGATGGGCTTGCCCGAAGGGCAGGTTATAGAACAAGCATATGTTATCCTCCTCAAGCTTGACAAAAATAAAGAGGTACTGGTCAGAAATGACTGGGGAAAAATTGGGAGAACCTCAAAGCTTTAATGGTAGCAAGTCGCTCTTGAACATGACACTTTTCCTCCGTACCACATCGGGTTGGGTTGTTTCATTCACCGGTCTCATCACCATGGTCTCGCCATACCATCCACATTTGGGGTAATGCTACCGATCCATCGCATCAGTGTCGTTATATGTTCAAGAGATGTCGTTCAGAAAGAGTCAACCGTGTCCCATCCACTGCCATACATCATCTTTCATCCTTTCATGACCGCCACCCTAAATCATATCTCACAGATCGTTTTCACCTTCATCACAATCATTAGCTCCGTTCCGTGTCACTGATGTGGGATTCATTAAGGCCCTCCTTTGACGGATCGCTTCTTGTCGACATCAGCTCATTATCCAAGAAGTTGATCTAGGAACACCCCCCTCAGTACTTTGAAGCTTGCATGCCTCAATGGCAAGTTTCTCACTTCCGGCGACAGGTATACATCAATGACCTTCGACCGAAAGATTTTGCGTGGTGTTCGACGCCAAGTCCTCTATTCACACCACGTGAATTGTACTGCAGTACCTTGAGGGTCATCATCATTATCGGTGATTCCTCTCGCGCTTGTTAACAGTTTACATTATTGACTGGTAATCAAGCGATGTCTTTCCATGTTCGACTCCAAGAAATTCTCACATGGATCGACTTGTACTTAGAGTGAAGATCGGACGAGTTTGAAGACCCCGGATCTAGTTTCATCCATCCGGGCTGCGATATATATTCAGGAAATAAAGACATTTACATGTGCAGCAGATAATCATCCTACTCAAAGGATGATAATTTCAGCAGAGAATTATCGGTCTACCTTCAGACGATTGTCTGTTCTATGTACAGAAAAATGTATTTATAAAGCTGAGCATGGGAATGCCCGCCTCAGCTAGATCATGAAAGCAGTATGAAAAATAATGTATTGTATTGTATCTTATTACAGGTCACCTCCCAGCGATTGAATGAACTTCGGATCCTCCTGATAAAGCATTTCACCCGATAAACGACCTCATACTTTAGGGGGCAACTGTTATAGACATTTTTGTGCCTTACAGCATGAAGCATGAAATGTCAATAATCTAAGGGATCCAAAGTCCCTAAACATGTTGTTCCTACCCCTAGAGGAACAAGGTCAGCAAACCACAGCAATTCAAATCAGTTCTCCACTGAAAAACACTCAAAAACAAGTCAATTCTGGATCATGTCAACTGCTCCACTGAGCATCTGCGCTGAATGTCAACTGCTCCATGGTCTACCTGCGTTGAATGTCAACTCCAACAAAGGCTACCTGCGCTGAGCGAGTTTTGACATGTGGAGGTCTCATTCCTCAATGTGTCAGTGCCCAGGAAGCTTCCAAAGTGACACTTGGATCAAGGAATTCGCCTAGTGATGAGTAAGAGGTTCTAAAACTCCAAGTGGACTCAAGAACTGAAGAAGAACTGAACTGGGAGAGGACACTAGTCAACTTCACACCAGTCTCAGGCTGACTCATCTTCTCTCCAAAACTCTATATAAGGATCTCTACCCTATGAGATCAGGAGGCTGGGAATTTTGTGCAAAGAATTGCTATTGGTTTTAGTATAGAATTATTGAGGTGATTTGCTTTGAAGGAGGTGAAGAGGAGATTTCTTTCTGCCGGGAAGGTGATGCTGGATTGGGCCTCTTATGGTTGTATCACTTCCTCAACCTTACTTTCTTCCATTAATAAAGCATTTGAGGTTCTTCTATATGCATGTGTTTCAATGATGTATTGATGTACTTGTGTATTTGATTTATTCTAATCCTTGAATCAATTATGAATGTATGCTTCTTGTAGTTTCCCTCTCTTGTCATTTTGCAGGATCTTTGTGTAGCTGGGCCCGTGAAAGAGCAAGGAGCTGGGAGCAAGCAGCAAGGAGAGAAGATTGGATCAACCATTAGCGGAAGACATCGGTTAGTGGATCCCTTTCTCCCTCTTTTTACTTTCATAAAGAAGAAATCTTAGATAGCTTTGCTTCGATTGTTGCTAAGGAACTATCACCCTTAGAGTGGGATAGGGTCATTCCGTATTGGATACTTTTCCCAACAACATGGGGTAATTATGCCCCAGGTCTACTAGCGAAGGTATCAGAGGTAGTTACGCTGACCTCCAAACAATAGCCTTTGCCGGTGCAAGCCCAAAAGCTTCGCAAGGGTGCCCTCTAGAAGTACCATTGAACGTGATGCAACGTCAACCTCAGGTGCCATGGGATTCCCCTCTGCAGCCACTTGTGTAGATCCCTAGGATTGGCAACTAAAGACACCAACTCGTATCAGAAGCCGAGAAGAATAGTTGTGAGGTAAGATCCAACAAGTAAGAGAGGGGGTATCTCTCGTCCTTATCTTCACAAATCCTCGCGCTTAACTCCCAGTCACGGAGCTTTCCCGGTATCCCTAATGCTATTGTATTTCACTCTTTATTCAGACTTCTATGTTTCACAATTTGGAGTGGCCTTAGAGATTTTACTCTCCTCTCGCCTAATCCAAGGCCTAAATAAACCTAAAACGTGTTGGTGTATCTGATTGACAATATAAAAAGTTCTAGTTTATTTTATTAAGTGCTTGATTTTAAGTGGTTGTTCTTTTAAGTCAAAGGGACAATGCGGAAGTGAAACGGATGGTGTTCTTATGATGCAAAAGAAATTAATGAAAAAATAACTGATATGCAATGCACTTGTTTGCTCTTCGATGAAAAGCAACTTCTACTTGGGTTCTAAGAAACTTCGATAAAGCAAAAACTTTTTTCCTTTTCTTTTCTTATAGCATACTTCACACTCACAAAAACTAAAAAGCTATCAATGCTTTAATAATGCAACACTACCCTAATGCAAGGTGTACATGATAATGCAAAAATTATAGATTACTCTAAAAAGAAATGAAATCAATTTGTTTATAAGCCAACTTAAGTGTTTTAAAGGAATATGAATCTTGAACACAAAATCTTTCCCAAAACAAGAAGGACTAATCAAAAATATCCCAATTCACTCTCAAAAGCCAAAAGAAACCAAACTCAAATTCGGCAAAGAAAGCAAAAGCAATGTTTTTGAAGGACTTTTCTTTTCCAAGAAACAATAAAAACAACTTTTTCAAAAGCACTCAAAATGCCACCAAAGACTCAAAGACCGAAAGCAAATCACAAGGAAACTTTGCAAGTTATCAATTCGACATGGATGAAAACTTGAACAAAATAGGTGTTTCAACTTGCATGAAACAATCCAAAAGCAACAAAAAGAGCTTTGAGAAACTGATCAAGAAATCAAGAAAGACATACTTTCAAATTAATCAACAAGAAACTTTTTAAAGGCAAGAAAAAGTGAATCGCCACAAAAATTATGGGAAGCAAAGTAAGCAAACCATAAAAATGAATTTTGACTCAAAGATTGTAAACAATCTTCTGTTCCAGAAGACCAGAACAATCAAGAACCTTTATAAGAAGCCTTGTGTGTTCAAACACAAATCATAAAACTCACTGTAAAGCAAACCGAGGCCAAAAACTTTTCAAAGTAGGAGAGAATTCGTAACAGTAAGCTCACTGAAAAATTAAATTCTGAAAACAGAAACTGACCACTCAAAAACCACATAGACCAAGAAACAAATCTTTCCAGAAAGAAAGATTTGAAAAAATCATGCAAAAAATTGTATACGCGACTGTGTCTCTACACAACTACGTGTACACGCTCTTATGCCAAAAGAAAATCGCGTATATGCAGTTTCAGTTCATAGAAACAAGCATGTGTACACTTCTGTAAACAGACAAAGATGCGTATATGAAGTTTTACAAGAAAAATAAAAAATGAGGCCTGATGAAAAAGATCAGACTTGAAGTCTGAGTTCCTACAGGAGTAGGCAGTACAGTGACAGCAAGCAAACTAAGAACTGAGCCCTGATTGGCACTAAATAACCCAAACTAGGAATAACAAGATTGTTATCCCCAGTGGAGTCACCAATTCTGTTGAGGGAATAAGTCCCCTAGGGCTTTGGGTTAGAACCCTAGCAGAGCAGGAGTAATCTACAGCAAGAAACAAGCATTCAACTCAGGCAACATGCTTAAACAAACTAACTATGCGAGGATGAACATACCCGGATGTCCTTCGTTTGGGTAGTTCCAGCCAGGGTTCAAACCCTCTACAACTCCTAATGATCTTCGAACCTGCAAATCAGCCAATTCGAATACACATAACAGCATATAGATAAATCATTGTAGTGAAATCAACTTTATATCATATAAGTAGATGGTTAGTTATACATTGAAATAGTCATTCATATATAAACCATAACAATAACATCTGATGCATAAACAAAGTTGATATCAGGAACAAGACAACATTTCTTTTTATTGTAGAAAACTATAATAAAACATGGAAAGAGCTCACCTGAGTCTTCCTCTTCCGGCTCCAAGCGGAACCATCCTCCACGTTCATCCAGTCCCAGTGTTCAACAGCCTCCTTCCATAACCAATACCATGATATCTCCAAGCATGTGAGAGAATATCAAAACTCAAGGAAACAAGGGTTTCCTGAACTTGGGGAAGTGCTTGAAGCACAGGGATTCTTCAGACTTGATCAAGGGATAATCTTAGAATAGTAATTCTATCATTTCTCTCCTCCTTAAGGCCTTCCCATTAAAGTATTTTTATACTTCTCCCATATTAATTTTTTAGTTGGGAAACAGTTGGGAATAGTTGGGCCATGGGCACTAATAGGTAATCAACAGATAAAACCTATGATCTCCACCCATAGTTAAGGAAATTTTATTTTTTTAAGTGTTTTAATACATATACACGGGTTGGGTATAGATTGACCCACATGTACATGCTTTTAACACAGGGAAAAGTAGCGTACAGGGAGTAAAACACTATTTTTAAAATATTTGGACCAAGTCTGGAAGGAGGGGTTGCCCTAGGCCATAAAGCAAGATTCACAAATACAAAGGGTGATATTTGGAGCTATAACAATTGCCTCAAATGAATATTTTCAAGAACAAACTTTTCTTTTCTCTAACGTACATGGAAATACTGATGAAAATATTTCTCCCATTCCTTTCGAATATAGTCCTAAGTTTCTGAAAGTCTGCTTTTGTCCTCTTTCTAATCATCAAGTAAAGGTAACTGATCTTGCTTTTGAAGAATCTTTTGTTGTTCAGTTGGAATCTTCAAGGGAAGGATATCTTTTGTTTTCTCCAAGTCAACAAGAAGGACATCTTAAGGGAATCTTCCATGTTTTTCAAGATCTTGTGGCTAGTCTTTTACAGTCATTAGAGAAGAAGAACATTGTGGAATTTATGGATCATGAAACTATTTTTAGTGGGAATTTTGAGTTGCCACCCTCTTTTTTCTTCTGCCTATTCAAGGCAACAATGAGCGGCACTCAGTCAAGTAGCCTTCTGATTGACTGGATACATTGGAAGGAGGTGATCACGTAGTGTATATACTTTCAGCATGTGTGGACAGCTACCATTCAAGTTTAAAGCCCGAGGAGAAGGCCCTAAGACTTTGGTGATGTGTTGTCAAATTTATGATTTATTTTAAAGTTTTCATCTTTGTAATCAGTGAGTCATTTGAGTTTTAGTATTTTTATGTTTAACTCGATTTCCCAATGGTCTAGTTAGGCTACTAGTCTATGTTTTTGTTCTTGGCACCTCACGAGGAGGCTTCCATCCCCAATGGAGCCAATGTTAGGGTTAGTAGTTTTCATCGTCAAATGTATTTGCATTATTCATTCATTTTCATTTTTTGAATAAGTTGATCATATGACCAATGTTGATATCATAGTCTCAAATTTTACTATTCATCATTGTCAAGTTTTTGTCATCAAGGGTTCACCAAAAGCAGGAAGGAGTTTCAAGTTACTGGGAGTCATGGTCATTACGTAGGTGGTTATCAACCATTTAGGAGGTTTGAAAGAGTTGGAAAGCATACTTAAAGAGTTCTACACCATCACACATCCATTTCAAGCCTACCCATTTGATCCATTTTGTCAGAGGAGGTGTGCAACCATACAGAGCATGGAGTGACACTCAGACTTTTCACTACCCAGTGTTGCACATATACTCTATTTCAGTCACCATTTTGCATAACAGTTTTTGACCACATGGAGGAGAATTTTGAGAAACTGAAAGAGATTTTTTTCCAGCATAGATGAAGGCACAATAACCTCTCCCAATTTCCTCACAGGTGTAACATATCTAGAGTTTAGAATGCATATTGAAAGCTCAATTTTTTCAATTTGTAAATTTCTTGTTTTAAGTCATTGTTTTGCAAAGAAATTTCTAGGAATATGGGGAAAAATCTGGAGAAAATGAGAGAGGTTTATATTCAAAAAAGTACTATATACAATAAAATCCTTTAGTTTTTACACAGGTATTACTGTTTTGGAAATATACCCAAAACATTGTCCCAATGCGCAGTCGCTACGCAGTGCTACGCAGAGGCTACCAATGTGAAGTGTTGCATAGAAGGTTATCAGTGTCGCACAATGTTTTTTGAGTTTACTAGTGTCGCGCAGTGTTTTCTGAGTTTACTAGTGTCATGCAGTGCTTATCTGAGGTCACTAGTGTCGGCAGTTTAATTTCAATTTGTGGGAGGTGTTCATAGGTGCGACAAAGATAACAAATGTCAAAGTTTAAAGGGGTGAACATGTAGCAGAGCTGGTATCCAACTCATACCATCAGTTTCCAACCATGTGTCAATTTTGAAAGAAAAGGTTCCAACATAGTCACTGCCCAACTGTTACCCAGTCACTACGCAATCAGCAGTGAACTGTCATTCTTTTTTTAGCATTTGATCCATAAAGATATGCTTTGAGAACAAGAGTACTTTTACAATGATTTAGTGTTTTTTTTAAAGATGAATTATTTATGTCTTTTATTTTTTATCATTAGAGGAAAAAGACTTTAAAATAGAAAAACTGTTTCATCTTTTTACTTTGATTCAGTCCTCTATTGGATCAATGATGTGATGCATCTATACACTTCTGATTTGTTATTATGTCTATTTAAACTGGAAAAATAGATTGAAAAGGTGGTTGATGGTTTCATTATTGTTGGGGAAACTATTGTTGTTTATTGTGATATGTGTTAATGCATGTTCTTGATTATTGAAGAGATTCCAGTGGATTTATAGAGATACTTACGGTATGGATGTTTCAGAATTTGTTTCTTCTTAGTTATATACTATCCTTGTTGTGTTATCTTGTTAAACTAATTTGAAGGTGTATGGGACAATTACACTTGAATTCATTTTATATGCTCATGTCTAACTGTCCCAAATATTTCAATTTTCAAATGGAAGATATATGCCTTTGACAATTTTTTGTTTTCTTCTTGATAGTCATTTATCTAAGTTGTTGTAATAAATTGTTAGTTTCTCTTCTATTTCTAATGAATGCCTTGATATCCCCATTTTCACTACACTACAATTTGTCTTTTAATCCAAAATCCATATTAATTTAGCGTATATACATGAAATTGGTTGGAGATACATCAGCATGTTGTATCAGGAAGGTTATGATCACCTTACACTAGTTTCCCTAGAATCCCCTACTACCCCCATACCAAAAATTTAAACATTTTCAGGACTGATATCTATCAAAAATCATATTCGAAGTTTTATCTCGAAGTCTGCTTAGCGATGGATCCCCCTCATATTGAAGAAGACCAATCATTCAACCAAAGGAGGTTTGTAGTTACCTCTGGGTTCCTCTTCTTAGCCTAGAGGAATTACAGAGTGCTAACAGTACCTTTGTCGATCACCTCTCCTATCCAGAGTGTCCAACACCTCTCCTATCTCTGATCATGTCAGATCTATCCAACATGTTTCTAACAGGGTAACTACTACCATATGCCCCATTAGTTATGTCCTCATGTCCATGGCTAATACAAAGTGGTTCGTGTCGTTGCAAATATGACAAACTCTAAAGTAGTATCGCATTCAACCCTGCTTGTTCCTCTTGTGTCTGCATGATTTTTTCATTGTCTACTTTGCAACTCGTTATTTCTTCCTCCAGGCTTCTCAATGTGTCTAACAGGTCATAAGAGTGCCTCGCACCACATTTCCCATCTGATGCATAGGGAGATTCTATGTAGTCTGCCACCTTGCTAGCCATTTGATCTCTTTCCTACAAGGCATACTATGTCAGCTAAACCAAATCACAATAAACCAACGTACCTTTTCATAATTCGAGGAGGATACCTTATCTAGAAGATCATAAAATCAACATGATACATGTATAACATAATCATAACAGCATATAGACATATATCTAATTTTATCAATGCATAAACACCATTCTAGCTAGGGTCCAGTCATCAATGCAAGGTCTTATTCACAATGCATGATGCGACCTCATGCATGACAACAACCATTACTGTATTGCACACATTGCCACATGCAACTATCAACATGCATAAGAAATGCCTAATCAACTACACATACATATGAACACATGTAGTCGAGCATAAGTGATCAATTCTTGTAATTAACCTACAAGACTAACAAATGTAATCAAAACATTCAATAATGCACCTGACATACAAGGATGTAGTCAAGCGACATATAATCAACATGTAAGAAACATATATTCATATGCAACCAATCATATATTTCCGACAACACATCCCACAAAATCACATCAAGTTCCTCATGAAAAACTTACTGCAATCATGATCAACATGATGCAATGCAACATGCACATGGAATACAAGTGTAAGAGACAGACATACAACTGACATACATGCATGACCAAAATTTTCACCAAAGGAGAGCGCAACCACATTCTGATACCAATCTGTAACACTCCCTCCTCCCAAGTCCACCCAAGCAGCCAACCAATCAGGCAAACATGTGATGAGAGAGGTTACAATAAGGGATTCAATCTACTTGGTGACCTTAAGGAAATGGAATCGATAGAACATCACACATATTCATCCAAAATCATCAACAAAACCCTCAAGAGACAAGTCATCCACTCAGACAGCCTGCCCCTAGGTCCCACTGTTGTTCTGGATCTCTTAGGCCATAGTCATTCTTATGCTGAGTGACCAACAACCTAAATTCGCTCTCATATGCCTCTTTGCCAATGACTGTGGACTTTTCTTAGCATACTCGTGCCAGCGACCCTAATATTTGAACCACTTTTCTAGCCCAGAATCTCGGCCTCTGCCTAGAACTTGCTACAACCTTCAAAATCCATCAAATACATGATAACAATGCTAATAAATAAAAAATCAACCTCAGGACTAGGTCTGGACATCCCCAACTGGAACTGACATTCTGTCAAACACTTGGCATCAATGCAACTTACAGGTCTAGGATACAAGACAAAGCATAAACGATTGAAAGAGCTTATGAAACATAACCAGAAGGATCACCTCCTTCTCTATTGGACTATTGTATCATCAATTAGGTCTTGCATCCACCCATTTAATAATTACAACTAAATACATGAAATAACCATGACATGAACCAGTCACATAACCATGCTTATAACCAGCATTAAACCATATAAATATCAGAGATATGACAGCCATGAAATACACATATAAACAAGTACAAAAGTAAGAGAACTTAGCTTTCATTAATCATAGGAAAATCCGACCAGGTTCGGGACTTCCACGTACCACCCAACCGTAGACATGGCTAAACAAAATCTTTCTTTCAGCCAGTCACCCCTGTGTCATATTCCAAGCATGAATGTGGGATATAATAAAACAAAAAATCCAAGAAAAATCAAGGGAATCTAGAGGTTAAACCACCTCCACCCTCACCAAACCGTGATCACACCAAACTCGGTGCTCCAATCACAACCGAACCAAACTTGGAATGCCATCCAGAATCCATCACTATCGTTGAGGAATTTTCCATCTCCTTGTTTCTCAGACTTTACCACAATCCAATCCCATATCACTAAGCCCTAAACTGAGACCAGTCTCTCAGGCTTTACCACAATCCAAACCTGGATCTCTATGCCCTAAACCGAGACTTATCCCTCAGGATTTTCCATGTATCCCACCAAAACTGGTCAAGGGATTCCTAGGCCTTTGGGAATGAACCTTGAGACCACCTCCACCCTGAATTCTGAAATCCATCTGGCAATCCAAATCTCAAAATCAAAATAAACATCCCAACACCATGGCATCTGGAAAAAGGCAAGGCTAGGATGAAAACAATTGTCATAACTCGACAAAACCATGCCACCGACAGCAAGAGAACCATACCCCAACATGAAAAGTCATACATGTCGAAACTAACTAGGAAATCACACATGCAAAAGGTTACCTACAAGTATTCCTCCTGAAGATTTTTGATCCTGCTCTTCTTCCTTGATCCTTTCTTTCCTTCTTTTCCCTTTTCTTCCTTTTCCTTCATTGATCCAAAGCTAGAGTGCTCCAAGAAAACTCTAAGTGACCAAGAGTGAGAGAGAGAGAGAGTAATGAGAGAGCTCCAAACTTGAACTGATAAAAGGTTAGCAAAATCTTGCCCACTGATCCTCAGAAGCCTTTTTATTAATGAGGCCTCTATTTTCTTCATTTTCCATTATTTTCCTTCAATTTCCTCCTCACATGCAAGTTGTGACATTTCACCTTAATTTTCTCCTATTTTCCTTTATTTTCGTAAATAAATATGTCAAAAGTGCCTTTTGCCTTTTAATGCCTTTTCCTTAGCCTTTGCCAATTTTCCTTAGCCAAAACACACACCAGTGATGCCCACTAGGATAAATTTTCCCAACATTCATCTTGGAATACGTGTCCCTCAGTGTTCTTATTTTTCCTTTATTAAATTTTATTACATGAAATTTTCACGAGGGTTTTTACAACAAACATACCTGGTTGCGCCCATTTTTGTGTTAGGAAAGGTTCCTAATTTCTGAATAATAATAATAATAATAAATAAATAAATAAAATAAAAATAAATAATAAATCTGGTCCAATTTTAGGCGCTACTTCCCTGCTCTATCGTAGTGAGACCGGAGGAGACAAAAATTAAACCACTTCAAAGTAAAAACAAGAGAAGAAAACCATACCCAGAATGATCTCGCTGGAGCCACAAACAGATAAATTTCTCCACAACAGTCGAAGCCCAACTGCCTCCAACCCCTCAAATGAGAATCTTGTGGTCACAAACCATGTAATATGTGGGAGGCATCATCCGCCATTACCAGTGCTGAGAACTCTCTAAGTGATCATCACGACGAAGTTTAAATATCTACAGTTGCTCAAATTGGGACTAGTGTTGCAATCAGTGAACATAATGTCTAAAATTAAACTCCACCGCCATAGGCGTACCATAATAACACAAAACCTTGGGAGATCAGACCAAGTGTGTGCATGGAATTTTTGTGCCATGTTGCAATAATCAATGCATATCCTCTGCATTAACACCACGACTATTGTTTGCCACATTTGCTTTCTCTTCTCGGGATCCCACCCCCATCGGGGAATGTTAGTATGGTTGAAGGATTTGAATTAGGTTAGATTTCCATTCATGATTTTTTGTCATTGGCCAGTCGAAGTTGAATTCCAAATTAATTGAATGGCTTCCCTTATTTTCCATAAGATTTGCTACCTTATTCCCTTCCCTTCAAGTGTGTGTTGTAATCGCACAAGGGAAAGAGAGGGGTAGTTTTTCGATCCTATAACCACGAGTTCAAGATGCCATCTCTTTACTAATTTGGAGGTCGAGGAGCTAGCCAAGAGTGTTTTTACGCTCCTATAGCAATCTTGGAGTCCCCTGTGATTTGGATTTTGGTGATATTTTTCACTTTGGCAATGTGGAGACCTATTTCTAGCTCCAAATATTCTACAAAATTTTTAAATGTGCGTCCATAGGCCCCTGCATATAGGTGTATTACCCTGCCTATTACATCTCACAAAAGGCCCCCATAGCTTGCAGCTCCTATATTTTATTTTTGATGCTCTGTCAAAGTTTAATTTGATAAAACATTCAGGAGATGGTAAATATTGTGTATTAGAGACAAAACCAGACTAGGATTCTCATGAGGGGTGTGCACACCTATCATTGTAGGTGACAAATCAAAAGTGTTTAAGATCTTTGCATCTAAGGGATTTGTCTTCTAGACATTCTCGCTGATATGACTTAAAAGGTCCTGCCAAGTACTTATTCTCAAAGAGTTACGGGTCAATGGGATTCCTAGATATTTTGACATTACAGATAGAAACCCAAAATATGAGCCAAGTGAGTTTGGAAGTTTCTCCTAGTATTAAAGAAGAAGATTTGTGATTTGTCTCCATCAATCATTGTGCCCGGGGCATCCTAGAAATCTTTCAGGATAAGGTTCAGGCGTCCTTAGTGAAATCTTAAAATTTAACAATGACAATTCTGTTTAATAAAATTATTTATTATATCTAATAAAGACTCTTATATTAGTATAATTGTTATTATTAATAGTAGCTGGTAAATCGGTAATTTGAAGGACCTCAAGTTCAAGATATTCAAAGATTCCCACCCTTTTTTTTCTCAACACGAATGTTAAACTTGTACATTTTTTTCCACACAGACAAACATGTCTATGGAGAACAAAACTCGAATGGAGGGGGAATTAAACTTCTAAGCTTTCATTAGAGCTATTTTCCTTTGACTATTTAATTATGACTATTAGACTTAATAAAATTGACAATAACAATTACACATTTAATAAAGTAAAAGGCATTTGCAGAAAGAAAAATATAATATCAAAAAATAATATTTTTTGTAAATTTAAAGAATTTGTGTGTATAACAACAAAATTGAGATGATCAGTTTAAATTAATGGTCAAAGATTTGAATTTAAGGGACGGTTCAAAACTATACATACAAACATGTCAAATATGTAACTCTATTTCTATATAACTCCAATACATTGTTTTTCACTTATAGTGGCAACTTTCTTTCTTTGAACCTTAGACAAGTTTCATGAATCTAGGATTCTAATTTGATCTATCCTCTTTGATAATGGATCTAGTATTATAACTAGAGATATCAAGCAAGTATAATGTCCATCCAAAAGTAAAATAAATAGATCATTAATGCAACCTAATGAATATGAATTATTGTCAACAATAATAAATTATATTAGTATTTTATTTTATTAAATTAATTAGAAATTTATGCATTTTATGGTCATGACCATTTAATGTCGAAGATATAATCAATCATCTAATAAACAAAATAGAACATAGAATTAAGGAGGTGAAGAAAGTGAGGTTAATTTAATTTACTATGCACACAAGAATGTTGTCCATCATGATCAAATCATCTATAGCTATGTTATCATGAGTATTTACATATTGATTTCGTGATACTTTACTTATTAATATAATATATATAATCTCTTTTTCTTTTCTTTTTTTTTTTTCTTTTTTTTTTTTTAAGTTTCAGTTTCAATTTCTAGTATCTTAAAGTTTTTGATTATTACGTAGATAGGCGTGTCTAATTTGGAATGGGGTTCTAATTATTTTAATTTAATTATGAATAAGTATTAAGTTGACAGTAGACATTTAACCTCCACGAAATATTCTAAAATATTATTAATAGTAGTCACTAATCAAGATTGAGATTTATCTCAAAAGTAATTGTGCCCTTTCCGACATTTTTAATTAGATTGATTAATTAAAAATTTCATATAAACATGTGGCATATGAACACAAGTTATGGTTTTTTGGGCATTTGGTATTAGTAAACTATTGTATTGTAACAAAGTCTATTTATAAATTAGAAATCTCGATGGTAAACTCAGGTGAATCTCCATGGTTAAGAATCTTGTTACATGCTTTTTCTAAATGTATATGTGTTTAATTCATGGAAAAGTAAATGGTGAACTTTTTCGAGGTTTGGATTTTAGCATCCTCTTTTGTGTGAATTTGAATTTAGGTACACTAAATTTATCCTTGTTATCAAGGAATTATGCCGGTAGAAACACTATGGTTTAATTCCTTCTATTATCACAACATTTGGTATGTTCGTGATTGTTCATGCACTTCGATATTTAAAACTCTTCCAATATTGGAAACCTAATGACCATGGATGAAATTTTAGCTACAATATTTTGCTAGATCATGGCACAATCGCTCCATTTTTAGCAATCTTAGCAACCTATTGCATGCTAAATTCTCGATTGGGGTATTTTAGGCAAAACATTCCTTCAACAAAAATTTTAAGGATGGAAATTTATATTATAGTTTAGAAACCTTTGAAAATATTAGTAGTCCATAATATGAAATCTATAAAAATTTTGGTGATATTTTTGTAAAAATATTCCAATTTCTAATAATTTTATAATCTCTATATAAAATAATTTCATGGTAAAATAATTCTATATTATAAAATTTGGGAAAATCATTTTATAAAATATGGAAATTAGCGAATATTTTTTTTTTTTGGAAAAAACATGGAAAATTAGCCCACCTATGAATGTTAGCCCCTAAAATTTTCGTTGCACCCTTTTATATATTGTCATGATGGAATTCAACATTTCTCACTTCTCAGACAAATGCATTACCTGGTCTTCTTTCCTAGTGATTTTTTCTTCAAATCATGTTATCTAGACACATTTTTTGTTATGGCATCATGTTATATCTAACAACACTAGTTAAAAATTCATGTAAAAATAAATAAGGTCGTGGTTGATGGGACACGTATTCCAAGTTGAGTGGTGGGAAAAACATCCTAGTGGGTGTTCATTTAGTTTATTATGGCTAAGGAAATTGGCAAAGGCAATGGCAAAGGCTTTGGAAAGGAAAGAGGCATTTATTGCCATTTTATTTATGAAAATATTGAAAATTAGGAGAAAATGAAGGTGAAAGGTCACATGTTGCATGTGAGGAGGAAAATGAAGGAAAATAATAGAAATTGAATAAAATAGAGGCATCGTTGATAAAAAGGATCTTGAGGATCAGTGGGCATGCTTGGTCAGTGTAATCTTGGTTAGTTCAGTTTTGGAGCTCTCTCATTATTCTCTCTCTCTCTTAAACTCTTAGATACTTAGAGTTGTCTTGGAGCACTCTTGAAGGGTGTGGCACACTTGGATTTTTGGAGCAAGAAAGCAAAGGAAGAGTAGGAAAGCGCAAGGGGACATCCAGATCAATAGTGACAACGAGTTTTTCTTGTAGGTACCGAGTTTCATGTCTGTTTTCCTCACTAGTTTTGGCATGCATGGCATATGCATGTGGTTTTTTGGTCATGATCTGTCATTGGCATGGAGGATGGTTAGGATTGACAGTGGATTTGCCTAGACATTGCATTTCTTGGATAGCCATGGTGATTGTGGATTTATTTCCTTGTTTTGTTTTGGTTGGTTCTCATGTTTCCTTAGCTTCGGTTGATTTACTAGTCCTGGAAGTCCTGGTTGGACAAATGCTTTGGAAGCCCTGTAACAACTTGGGTTGAGTTACTAGTCCTAGAAGCCTTCATTGGACAAACGATCTGGAAGCCCTTGGTGGGTTGATTTAATAACCCTGGAATCTCTGGTTGGAAAAATGCTCTGGAATCCCAGAATAAGATGTGGGTTGAGTTACTAGTCCTGGAAGCATTGGTTGGACAAACCCTCTAGATCCCTGGAAGCCTTGGATAGAGACCAATTTGATGATGATTTCGTGATGTCTAACCATGAGGTGGAATCACTATTTTATGGGTTGAGGTGGATGGCCTCTCGAAGCCCTCGATAGTTTTGGATTGATGATTCCTATGAGATCCCACATTCCTGCTTTGAATATGGCACAAGGGTGAATGGTTGAAGAGAGATTTGGCTCAGCCATTCTACGGTCTGGTGGAACGTAGTAGTCCCATATCAGGTTGGATTTTACATCATTAATATGAGGTTATTTCTCCTTGTTATCTCATGATTGTTATACTAGTTTATATGTGGATTATATGGTTTTTGTTTCCTTCGTAATTATGTTGTTATTATGATGGTTATGAATATGTATTATGATGGTGGCTATGTATGGCTCCCATCATGTTTTTACTTGTTTTATGAAAGAATAACGTATCTATGGCATAATGGATGAAATGACAGCTAATGTGTTGAGGCATCAATGCTTCTTAGCGATTCTCAGATGAGTATGAGACCCCTAAGATTAGATTTGTTATTTACACCTATAGATTAGATATTCGTGATATGTTTGGCAAAATTCTTGTCATGGCTAGTAGGGGTTGAGTCAAGGGCTTGTTCAAGTAATTGCAATTGTATCATCATTTCTTTGTTATATTTCTATTTTGAAGGTGTCATTCAATTCTGGGTAGTGACCTAGGCTCTAGGCCTCAAAAAGTGGGTCAAATCCCAAGAATAATGGCATAGCACTGAGAAAAATAGCCCCTGGACACTAGCACACCTTGTCATGAGAGCATCTAAAGCCTCCTGGTTGTTGTTACGCCCATAACATGGGAGTGTCTAGAGGCCAACTGGTCTAAAACCTTAATAGGACCTAGGGACTAGTTACCAGAAAGGTTGGGATGGTTCTTAGGAGTCATTTTGTTGGTGTTGAATTTTGTATCGTGTGTTTGCATCGGTTCCACTTCCTTAACGTGACTTAGGAGGTCGAATCATATCATAGTTTCCAGTTATTTGCATAGACATGGGAGGAGGGTGTTACATTATCACTATGTCAGTTATGGTAGTTTAATTGTCATATAACATCTCCTAAGTTATGCTTGACTACATTATTGAAAGTAATTCTATTTTCTATGTGCATCAGACAGAAACTATCCAATTAAGGAAAATGCATGGTGCTTAACATTTTTGGTTAATGATTAAAAATTATGGTATAAGCCTAGGAATCCTTTAAGTAACATGCAGAATAGTCATGATTTGCAAGAACTCCACCATTTATGTTCAACAATGTGTAATCAATAAAAAGTATCTCTCAAGGATGAACTTAGAATAGGATATTTATAGGTAGTACAAAAAATATATAATAGAAAAAACTAAATGCAAAGAAAATATATTAATGGTCTCTTAATAGGAGACTTCACCTTGATTTCCCCAAACCCTTTTTCTAGTTCTTAAATGAAATCATGGTCAAGGTATTGTATGTAATGGACATTCAAATCCCCTCAGAGAAAGAAGTTGTTGTAGCAGCTACAACCACCCTCCAAAATTTTTCCTATGCTTTGTTTTGGAGCCTCCCTCCTAAATCACAGCAGCTCATCTTACACTGACCCAGGTACTTGTGCTTTTATTGAGCTTTATTTTCTGCATGTTGGCTTGTGTTTCCTACTTGACTTACTGAATAACCCACAAGTTGATCTCTTGACTTGGTTTCAACCCGGTTCCAAGCTTGCCTTAGTGAAATGCACAATCCTTAACGGTAACCAACATTGCTCTTGGGAATTGTGCATTCCAAGCCAACAGTGAGCCATTAGCTCCAAAACTATGTAGAACCATCTGATAGCCAGCCTTCAGCTAGGAAAATGCGTAGAGAATGAGAGGCAGCCAGAGCCACTCAACCAAGAAATTGTGCAAAATATTTTCCCTCAACAGTTGCCTGACGCATGAGCCAGTGAGTTTCCCAGTTCTCCTCAGAACTGTGTAATCTCTCCGAGAAATGCATGGCAGCTTTTTCCTGAAGAAATAAATAGGGATTTATTTTTAGCAATCTAGAGGAGACACTCGAGTTATTTTTGAAATTGTCGCCAAATGTAATTTTTTCCTTGATTTTTTGCCTTCGCGTCATAAACCCTAAATCAACCATATATCTTGAATGGACACTACCAGAGCTCATTTTCACATTCGATCTTGGAGCTTTGGCATTCTCGAGCAAAACGAGGAACCTTCGATGCAATCGTCGTTGCTTTTTTGGGTAAGTCTTGTTTTTCTAGTATTGTGTTGCTTTCTATGTCGTTTTTTTTTTTTATCTTGTAAGATTGTTGTTTCACTCATTTTTTTGAATGACCACAGGAATTTCAACTTGTTTTAGCTTGTAGAAGTGTTGTTTTAAGTTTTGCATTGATTTTCCCAACTATTGCATGCATTACCCAGTTTTTGCACTAATGGTCATCGTTGCGACAACTTTCTCCACATGCTTCATTTTCCTTCAGTTTGATTGATTTCTACACTCGTTTCACTTGCATGGATTTTCATTCACTTAGATCTACACCTAGCATCAATCAATCCTTCGAATCTATTCAATTTCTCACTTCCCTTGGGCATATCTAGGTTTCCTTGGCTCAGTTCTCATTTTCCCAAGCATGCACTGTGCATTTCTGGAGCTCAAGGCCTCAACCTCAACTTCTAGAATTATGCAGAGGTTGCCCAAGCCTAGCTCCAACTATGCACTATCCAGTTCTAGGAGCCAACTCTGAGCCTTGTTCATTGATACTGTGTAATGCGCAATCTCTCCTGGCCTGTGCCTAGACTGAATTGCACATTACATAGTTCTAGTTAGCAAGACCTCCCCACTAACTGCTGAGATTGCACAATGCACAGTTCCAGCTAGTAATCAGTCACCTCTAAAAGCTAGGATTGTGCAATATTTCCCAGCATTTGCCCAGTTTTTTTCTTGGTCCATTCTTAAAGTGATTTTGGTTTCAGGTTAACATTTACATGCCATGAGAGTCCTCTTTGTCTCTAGGTACAACAACTGTTGAGAAACTCTCGAGCAGTTACAGGTAACATGGCTTCCAAGAAAGTTTCATCAAAGGATATTTTCGAGAGTAGTACTGGGGAAGCAGTTGAGCAGGTGTGAGTGAATTTTCCAATTAATGCAGACACAGGTGTCCATTGAGAAGGGCATGAAGTTAACGTGGCAGGAAATTAAGGATATCTTTGTAGGTGACTTCAAGGAAGATTCAGAGGATCGGCATGTTTATATCATTTTCCACCAATCAGGCTTACATAAGGTTACATGCAGGTACCCTGCCTTCCCATGTGCAGACATCATCTACTGGATTATCTCACACACAGATCTAGAGACTATGACATTAAGAAGTGCCAATGGGATACAACTTGCCAACTTCAGGGCAGAGAACTATTAGTATATGTATCATTTACCTCAGCTGGTGAACTGCATGGATTCACTTTTCTATGCCACCCATAGCTTTATGAACACCAGAGATATTGTAAAGTGTTGGGTGAAAGAGCCATCAAAATTTAGAGCAAAACCCACTCATGTTTACAAGACAAAGTCACTCAGGAAGGCCTACCAGTTCTTGATCATCTTTGCATGTCGATTATACAGTCAAGAGAGCATGGAGACCTTTCCAGAAAATTGGGTGGTTGTGTTGGACCAGTTGGTGAATGATGGAAGGCCATTCAACTAGTCAGATTCGTTGGCTATTTAGTTGAAAATCCATGTGAATAACACCCAAAATCTTCCCAAAAATGAGCAGGTAAGATTCTACATGTTCACGTATTTACTTGATGCAATATGTGCCTAGCATTAGTTTCCTAGCACGGGTTGGACATGGACAACAAAAGATATTTTCGTCAACATTTATTGCAAGTTTCTTTCTGAGTGCAACTATCGAGGAGTTATGGAAAAGCTAGCTGACCATTTCACAATCCCAGTGTATAATTTCATCTTTGAGCAAGTTCCACCTTGCATGTCCCAAGAAGTGATGGAGGTGATACTTAACATTGCAAATTAGGATGCCTCACCCAGTGGCACCTTCATCAAAGTGTTTGGTGGAGAGAAGCCTACGCATGTTCTACCAATGTATGTTACAGAAAAGTTGGTCATGCAAGAGGTTGCATATCACCTCTACATAGGATTATCGTTAGGAATGCACAGGAAGAAGAAGGCACCATGGATCGCCCTTCCTTTGCAGATCGAACTGTACGAGATTAAGAGCATGAAAGATGCAGATGTCAAAGCTAAGGAAATAATGAAGTTTGAATTCGACACCAAGGACTACAATCCATATGATCCCAATGGTATTTGCAAGAACCACTTTGTGAAGGTGTACTATCCATGGATCTATGGAGCATTTCATTAGGCAAAGGAGAACCTTTGGAGGTACTGTTACAACTAAACCAAGCTCAATGAATAGGTTAGTATAGCCACAACATGGAAAGTTTCTTTGCAGGAAGCAACACTGCAGGAAGCAACAATAATAGTATAAATTAGCAACAAACTGGTGTAGGACAAGGGTAAGAGGAACATTGTCGAGAACCTAGAGGATTTGAAAAGATACAAGTTTAAGGAAGATCCTATCATTGAGAAAGAAACTTTGGAAGTGGAGGCAAAGAGGCAACAATGCTTAAAGAGGGCATATCGAAGGAAGAAAGAAAAACAAAGGCTAGAGGAAGCAAAAAGGAAGTTGCAGGAAATAGAGAAGAAGTTTAAGGAAGAGCAAGAGCTAAGAAGGAGAGAAAGTAAAGAAAAGCAGGAACATGAAGAAGAGGAAAGAAAAGGTGCGATCACAGAGAAAACAATGCCCATACAGGTTGAGGAGTCAAAACAATGAGCAATTGAAGAAGAAGGTGAGAATATGTAGGATCAGGAGCTTGCACAACAGATTGAGAAACTGATTGAAGTGACATACATGGAGCTAGGACAGGAGCTATAGGATCAAGACACTAATCTCATGCCGGATTCACCCGAGGTCACCCCCCAGTCTCCACCACCTCCAATATCAGAAATAGTCCCAAGAGAGAAGGGAAAGGATGTTATCCTTGATTATGATTTGGTGATGGATGTGTATAATATATCATTTGACTATTTGCAAAAGAATATTGTACATGCGCGGAGAAAGCATTTTGAGGATGATCATGTATCACCTGCATTTATGAAGAAACGAGTGATAGTGTCAGATATCAGAAAGCATCAAGTTTCCATGGCTGATGACACTTTGGCTTCTGCAGGAGCCACAAGCTCAAATGTAAAGTTCCTATTAGCCGAGAATGAACAGATGGAAAAGAAATTGCAAGCGACTATGTAGAAGGAAGAAAAATATGCAAGTTTTGCAATGTCAAAGATGAGGAAAGTGGTACTTGATGAAGTATCAACTCTTGAGGCCACCATGCTGAAAATATATGACTACTTTTTCGCCATGAATAAGGTGGTTGTCCACCTATATGGATTTCAGAAATGCAGTAGAAGAGTTATCCAAACTCTCAAGGACATACATGCTACCATTTCCCATGTGCAAGAATGTACAATGAGGTACAAGGGAGCCCCGCTTCAATTTCCAAAGATGATGAAGCCACAAGTAGTGCTAGAAAAAGCAAGGATCCAGATGTTGATCCAGAAGTATGAGAAGCTACCCCATTTTTCCACAGCATATAGGCTTCATGTGCACGGTTGCATAATATTTTGGATGTCGTGGTAAGAATACATATGATCCCATCAATCAATTTCCTACTTGAAGCTAAGCACAAGAACCAAGTCTGGCTAGAAATTGACAGGTACATGGAGCCGCTAATGCGAGAGGCCTCTAACGATGACTTGGATTTGAGAACACAAAACATGAGGAAGTACATTAGTGGTCCTATCATGGTCAATACCATGTTGCACATGCTTCAGGATGAGTTAGACAAAGTTTCCAAGACCATATACCGAGAAGCTATGGAGGCAAAATTCCGCTATCAAAAAGACACCATCAAGTAGTTTGGTGACATCATAGCACAGTACCAAGCTTGGTATCAGTATGTCATCGAGAAGCATCAAGTGGAGGTTGCCGAGTTGGTATTTCCCAAAACTTTTAAGTCACAGTGTTTTGTCTTGTTAAGTTGTCTCTAGCCTATTTTGTCTCACATGGTACATGTGGAAAATGTATATTATTTGTAAATATGTTGTAAGTGAAATTCCAAGTTTCATTAGTGGAATGTGAACAGTCACTATGTAATGTAATGAGTTATTTGTAAAGTTGAAGATTCATGAGGGTAGTCAAAGAGTCACAAAGGGGAATTTCAAGGGTCACCCCACCTTTTTCTATAAATAGAACCTCATAACTCATAAGACAGGCTTTTGGGAGCCACGATTTTGGCTAGGCTTAGGCTTAGAAAAGGCTTGGGAGTATTGTGACGAGCCTTAGCTTCTCCAAAATGTAGAGCGAGTATACTTCTTTGGAGGAGCAGGTTTTCTTGACTGTAATGTTCCACTATTGGGGCTAGTGGTTGTCAATGGTGTATGTATGGGTGGAAATTTCACTTATAATAATAATAATTGAGCTAGCATGCTTTCATGCATATGTTATTATTGTAGTTGGACTATTCTAGTTGCTTTATAAATGTATGTTGTTTAACTTATTCACTTGCTTATGAACTAATTTTTATGCAATTGTATGAATATCTTGAATGCGTGTTGCTATATTAACCTGTCACTTTGGTTTGTGGACTATTTCGTACTCCAGCTTGTGATGTCATTCTGCTCATGTGTTCATTTCAAGCTGCATACTATTACAGAATTCTAAGGGGCACACTTCCTTTTCCCTTCCATGTGTTAGAACCCTTGTGCATCTCACTTAAATCGCTGCAAGGTCACACACTTGCTTCCAACCAAAGACATCATACTTATCTTTATGCACTACCGCGGTCAAGGCACTACATTACCACTCACTGTTGGGATTCCTACTCCAAATGGTCTCAGGTTTAGTTGGGACTTTTTACCAGGGAGATCCCCTAAATGTTGGTAGGTCCAGCACCGTCAACATTTTTGGTGCTAGAATGAGGGCTAGATGACAAGATAAGCCCTTAAAGTCTGTTTTGAATCTTTGCACATCATTCATGACTTACATCACAATCTCAACCCCGACATGTTTTTCTCACGCTCATGATTTTGATGCACCGATGGATGTTATAGATGAATTGTCACATCTTTAATATGATGGTGAAAGCGAAGAACCCCTGTTAATTCACACAATTTCCTTTTTGGGTTTTTGTGACAGGAATGAAGTCCCCTCGAATGACATTTCTTGTGGGTTGTTCACTTACACATTTGAAGGTCATGTCAAGAAATGGTGTCACACATTGCCTGCAACCTCTATACACTCTTTCAACCACATGATCAGAGATTTAGGTCGTGCTTTCTTTTGTTATGACCGTAAATCAATTCATTGTAGAATTTTAAATTGTGAAAATCACTTGACAAATCAATTTCTCACTTTTATGATCATTTCCATCATTAATATTTGGAATTTTCTGGAATATGAATTTGACTGGAAGTTTCTAAATGAAAGATTTCAATATCTTGTTCACATCTCTGAGAATCCACCTGATTTAGAATCTTTCGAACCCCTCCCAGAACACCTCAGTGTTAGAGCTTCTAAATCTGAGATGGACAAGGTTGTTTTCCCAAGTGACCCATTGTCCCCTTCTCATAAAACAACTCTAGCTCCATAGGACGAGGTGGGAAAAGTTGTGTACATGTTGAACTGTCACCATCTCCTCCCTCCCCACCTTCTCTGGATTTTTGCGCAGATTTGGATTGTAAGCCCGATGGTTGTCACGAGATCTCATATTCTCGGCTTCTATCCACTGGATCCTTTGATCCTTTGGATTTTGGCATGTTGTGTTCAACCGTTTCGGATTTCACATGTGATGTTCATGAGGATCAAGTTGTGGATGGAGTTGTTGTTGAAGAGCCAACCTGCATTACCATTTTTCTTGAGTATGTGTGGGAGTTTGAAAAAGAAGCCGCGGTGAAGGATGACATCCTTTTGTCCACACCTCATCCACTTTATCCTGACATCTTCTGTGATTCTGCCATTTTTAGTTCCCCTTGTGAAAATATCTCTGAATGTTTCTACTTTCGATCATTTGCAGAACACGTGGGATGTCAATCTATCATTTGATTGAAAAGAAGACAAATATTTCTTCTTGAATCCACTCAATCTCTCATCTTTCA
Organism: Pinus tabuliformis; assembly: GCA_031772625.1. Classification (NCBI taxonomy): domain Eukaryota; kingdom Viridiplantae; phylum Streptophyta; class Pinopsida; order Pinales; family Pinaceae; genus Pinus; species Pinus tabuliformis. The sequence goes on along the minus strand of CM062820.1, from coordinate 682,395,648 downwards.
TTTCCAGAAATTCAGAGGGTGAAATTTTTTGTTTCTCATCAACTCCTCTCTATGATTCATCAAATCATGAGTATGTCAATGTCCATCTTGAATTTTCTGATTGTGGTTTTCATTATCTTTTCACTCATTAATTTGATCATGATTCTGTTTCACCTATTGTTGATCTTTCAAAGCCAATGGTCTTTGATGATCCATCTTTTGATGAAGTGGGAACTCCACAAGCTATCGAGGCACATCAACCTAAGTTGATGGTTACATCAAGTTCTCGTAGCCTTGAGGTTAGTTCCACTTTCAATCAAAAATCTATCAAATCTCTTTAGGCTCCTCATCACTCTCATGTTCACATTAAAGATCAATCTAGTTTATAGTTTTTGCATCCTCCACCAGAATCACACAATCCTATCGCTCATGCATTGGAGGAGTTATACATAGCAAGCACTGTTGTGAAACAAAATTTTCTTCTTTCTTCATGTTTGCTCATTTTTCAAGTTCAAAGGAGTGTACATGTTTATTGCCCACGCACGATGTGACACAACACTATGATACATCTACATAGTGCCTTTCATGTGCTTTCAATTTTTTATTTTCTAAGGATGCATTCGAACTTCGAAAATTTTGGTTTACATTGCTTTATCTTTCTTGTTTATTAGTTTTCTTGAATATCTTTCTCATCAACCATGCCATCACCTACATTGGTCAACCAATGCACCAGTGGATGCTTTAGAAATATCACTTCACATGAGTTGGCCCTTGCTATGTTTAGCTTAGGAGTAGGAGTATTGTTTTCTTTTTTGTTTCAATTTTCTTACTTTGTTTTACTTTTTCTTGCTTCTTTCCTTTGCTTGTTTGTTTCTGCACCCGTAGGATTAGTTCCGCATGAAATCGTGTTTGGCTTCTAAGACAAGCAGGGTGAAAAACAAGAGGATTTGTAAAGCTACTAACACTTGGTTACCTGTCTAATCCCTTTATTTATGATGATCTTGTGTTCCTTCTAGTTGATGATACCCTGATGGAAAATATGTTCCTTTCAGAGTGAGTCATGGTGAAAACACAATGCTTGCACTTTTAACTAGTACCACCTACTATAATCGGTTTTTAGTTAACCCTTGTCAACTCAGTCAGTGGAGTGAGAAGAGGGGGAAAACCTTAACAAGTATGTCAGAGGTGTATATAAACATCCTTCTTTGAAGGGACAACCTATTATGCTCTCAATAAGTCAGGATCCCTCTTCCGCCTCATGAAATAAATAAGTGCATATGCCAAGTTCTTTGAAATGAAAAATGAAATGAAAAAAATAAAATAAATGTGAAATAAGAGAAAGGCTACCTGTGTAGAGAGGTGAAGCGAGTAACTGCACAGGGGTACTATCCAAGCTCGCTGGAAGCAGAGCAATGCTTGTGTTCCTGAAGTGACTCCATCGAGGTACCATCCAGTCCTGCTAGCAGTGGAGCAACACTAGAGATGAAACTAAAACTCTAATATCTTATATTACTTGTGCATTTATATACCCCTCATCCCCAATAGACACAAATCAGTTGACTTGGATTGGTATGTGTATTGTTGATAAAGAGAAAGGTAGGGACTACATCATTAACTCAAGCTAGTGAAGAAGCCATGACAATCAAAGAATCAAACAATACTTTTGAAAGGTTTAGACTCTCTTTACATGAGACAAGGTCTATATATAGAGCTAAAGTTCTACCAGTGTGTCGCCAATGTTGTAGCAGCTACAACCACCCTCCAAAATTTTGCCTATGCTTTGTTTTAGAGCCTCCCTCCTAAATCATAGAAGCTCATCTCGCACTAACCCGAGTACTTGTGCATTGATTGAGCTTTATCTTTTGCATGTTGGCTTATCTTTTGCATGTTGAGCTTTATCTTTTGCATGTTTCCTACTAGACTTACTGACTGACCCACAAGTTGATCTCTTGACTTGGTTTCAACCTAGTTCTAAGCTTGCCTTAGTGAACTACACAATCCTTGAGGGAAACCAACCTTACCCTTGGGAATTGCGCAGTCCAAGTCAGTAGTGAGCCTTCAGCTCCAAATCTATGTAGAACCAGCTAATAGCTAGACTTCAGTTGGGAAACTGCACAGAGCATGAGAGGCAACCAGGGCCACTCAGCTTAGAAATTGCGCAGAAGCTTTTCCCTCAATAGTTTCTCGATGCATGAGCCAATGAGTTGCCTAGTTCTCCTCGGAACTACACAATCTCTCCAAGCAATGTATGGCAGCTTTTTCCCAAAAACAAAAAATAAAAAAGTGAAAATTCATCCCTAAAAAATAGGGATCTATTTTTAGCAGCCTGGGGGAGACTCTCGAGTTATTTTGGAGACTGTCACCAAGTGTTGTTTTTTTCCTTTATTTTTGGCCTTCACGTCATAAACCCTAAATCGACCATATCCATTGAATGGACACTACTAGAGCTCATTTTCACATTCAATCTTGGAGCTCTAGCATTCCTAAGAAAATCAAGGAACCTTTGGTGCAATCTTCGTTGCTTTTCCGAATAAGTCTTGCTTTTCTAGTCTTTTGTTGCTTTTTATGTCACTTTTGTTTTTTTAGCTTGTCAGAGTGTTGTTTCACTTGTTTTCTTGAATGACCACTGGTGTTTCAACTTGTTTTAGCTTGTAGAATTGTTTTTTTAATTTTTTCGTTGCGCTTCCCAATTGTTGGATGCATTACCCAGTTTTTGCACTAGTGGTTGTCGTTGCGGCGACTCTCTCCACATGCTTCATTTTCCTTCAGTTTGATTGATTCTTGCACTCATTTCACTTGCATGCATTATCATTCACTTAGATCTACACCCAACATCATTCAATCCTTCATATATATTCGATTTCTCACTTCCCTTGGGAAGATCTAAGCTTCCTTAGCTCGGATCTCATTTTCCCAAGCATGCGCTGCACATTTCTAGAGCTTAAGGCCTTGGCCTTGGCTTTTGGAATTGTGCAGAGGTTGCCCAGGCCTAGCTCTAATTGTGCACTACGCAGTTCCAAGAGCTAGCCCCGAGCCTTGGCCACTGAGATTGTGTAAGGCACAATCTCTCCTAGCCTGTGCCCAGATTTAACTGTGTATTGCACAATTACAGTTAGCAAGACCTCCCCACTGACTGTTGGGACTATGCAATGCATAGTTCTAGATGGCAATCAGTCACCTTTAAAATCTAGGATTGCACAATATTTCCTAGTAGTTTCCCAGTTTTTTTCTTGTTCTGTTCTTGAAGTGATTTTGGTTTCAAGTTAACATTTGCATGTCATGTGTGTCCTCTCTTTCTCTAGGTACAAAAACTGTTGAGCAACTCTCCAGCAGTTACATGTAACATGGCTTCCAAGAGAGTTGCATCAAAGGATACTTTTGAGAGTAGCATTGGGGAAGCAGTTGAGTAGGTGTCAGTGATTTTTCTAGTTAATGTTGTTACAGATCCATTTGGGCACATCAAATCCAACTTATAGATCAATACTATTAGGGCCCATAAAACCCTAATTCAGTTGTTACATGCCCTAAAGAAGTCAACCATCAAAATGCCTAGCTACCCAAGAAGTTCCATGACTGAAAGCATCCAAAAACTGCCTCTAAGAAGATCAGCGCAGGCAGACCTTCATTAGGGTGCGCTGCAGCGCAGTCCATACACTTCTAGGGTGCTATGCAGTGCACTTGAGCCATCTTTGGCCCGCGCTGTGAGAATTTGAGTGAAATTACATTGGGGTTTGGGAATATTCTTATCCATTGGATGCACCTAGAAGTTTCCCAAGTTTACGTACTCCTTTGAGCTCGAATTTGGATGAGGTAGGGACTTAAGGAACATCAATCCCTTTATCCCTTCCTCCATGGAACTAAATTGTAAGTTTGGGGGGGCATTCATTGTCACCATTTATGGCATAACTTCCTTCATTCACCTATAAAAACACCACTCATCTAAGTGATCAGGGGATGGAAATAATTGAATTATAGAGAGATTCTATTAGTATGAGACTTGAGTTGATTTCAAGTATGTAATGATTTCAAAATGTCTTGCTTGTTATGAGGAGAGGATGGGATTGAACTAGAGGAGTGATGTTGAATCAAGCAAATTGTGTTGTAACTCTTCCTTTTACTAATAAAGTGTTCAAAACTTTTTCCATATGCTTGTGTTATTCATTGATGCTTTCATATGTGTACTATGTACTTGATTCCATGCTATGTTTAATCAATAGATCATTATCATATGCTTTCATCGGTTTTTTGTCTTCTATCTGTGTGCAGGTACTTTTCAAGCGAATTAAGTACGGAAAGGAGTGAAAAAATTGGTCAAGGTAGATAAGGAGTAAGCGAAAGTTATAGGTAGGTTTCTTTACCTCTTATTTAATCTATTGGTCATAGAAAAAGTAGAGAATGCTTTGCACCGTTGTTCTATACTTAGCTACTAGTCTAGGGGTTTACCCATGAGGATAGTTCTTGGTCTTTTGTCGACCTCCTTAAAAAATGAAACAAGGAATCTAAGGATGGTTCTTTTACTGTGTCAACCTCATTAAAAAATGAAACAGGACTATGAGGACAATTCCTTGTCTTGTGTCAACCTCGTTAAAAAATGAAACCAAGGAGTATGAGGATAGTTCCTTGTCTTGTGTCAACCTCATTAAAAAATGAAACCAAGGAGTATGAGCATAATTCCTTGTCTTGTGTCAAGCTTGTTAAAACAGAAACAAGGAGTATGAGCATAGTTCCTTGTCCTGCGTCAATCTCATTAAAAAAATGAAACAAGGTCCCCTAGAGCAAAGTTCCAAGTCGAGTCTTTGATTAGATCTCGTAAAATCCCAATCGAGTCTTTCACATGATCTCGTAAAAGAACCTTCATTCCATCCACCTGATAGCCATGAGTAGTCTACTTAGGTGAATATAATGAAGCTTGGGTGGCATGCACCTAATGGTAAATTTAATTTTCCCTGTAGGTTATGTGAAGGGAATCACCCCATTCACCTTTTTCCCTATCTGGATGAGGCCAAAAAGGTGTTGGATAACCGTCCTGCTTCACCGCAGCGACTTCCATCTGGTTACAGGAGACTCTCCCTTTTATCATGATAGGGGCATGTAAACCAATATCAAGCATAGTTTTCTGTTTTAAGCTTGTGTAAAAATAAAACTGAATCCAAGCATAGTTTTTTTTGTTTAAGTTTGTGTAAAAATAAATCTGAATCCAAGCATAGTTTTTCATTTCAAGCTTGTGTAAACATGAAATTGAATCCAAGCATAGTTCCCTATGGTTTAAGCTTGTGTAAAAATGAACCCATTTCCATTTTAATCCTCGTGATTTCCATTCTATCAACCTCTTTCATCATATGAGTCTTGGTTTTTTCTCCCTCCATCGTCATTATCTGCTTGGCTGATCATATGCTTTCACTTGGTTGTTTTATCCTTTTTTGAGGAACAATTGAAATGAGTGGTCTTATTAGCCAGCCTCTTCACATAAATCAACATGTTTTGAGAAGTTCCAAAATCACCAGAACCAGTTGATACCCTTGAAACACCACTTGTTCCTCAAAATGGAGTCCTCTTTAAGCTCTTTTCATACTCTCTAAACATGAAAAAAATTTCGAGCGCTTGTCCTTTCCAGCTCGTTAACCGATTGGAAATGATATCTCTCTTGTATTATCTTATGAATTTTCAGACTTGAGAGATTCATTTATGAAAAATAACTTATGGAGTTTCCTTTTTGTCCCTTTTCAAACTCTCTAAGCATGAAAAGGACCGAGTTAACTTTGTCGTTAAACTCATTAAAAACATCAAATAGCAACAAACTTGTCCATCTAGACAAGGTCGAGTTTCACCTTCGCTAGACTCGTTAAAGCATCAAATAGCGATGGATTCACCTGAAGGGTGGAATTATAAAACTAGCATATGTATCCTCCTCAAGCTTGATAAAAATAAAGAGGTGTTGTTCAGCAATGACTAGGGAAAATTGGAAAAAGGGGAAAACACTTTATTGTAGAAAGTCACTCTTGAACATGACACTTTCACCTCATCACCGTGACTATGTTGGTTGGGTCATTCATCTTGATGGTTATCACACCGTTGGTCTATCATACCATCCATTACTTTGTTTTGGGTCAATGCTACAAATTCATCTTAGTGTCGCCGACATGTTCAAGAGAAGTCATTCAGTTCAAACTTCATCCTTTGCAATACCATAAACCTTTATTTTCATGACCACCATTCCTGAACCTTCTGTCGTCAATCAATTTTTCATCTCCAAAATTATTTACCTCATTTCGTGTCATTGATGTGGGATACATCAAGGCCCTCCTGCGACGAGTCGCTTCTTGTCGACATCAGCACATTATCCAAGAAGTTGACTTAGAAACACCCCTTCAGTACCTTGAGGCTTGCATACATCAATGGCAAGTTTCTTGCTTCCGGCGATAGGTCGACATCACTTGCCTTCGACCAAAAGACTTTGTATGGTATTTGACATCAAATCATTTATTCACACCATGTGAAATGTATTGTAGTACCTTGAGGGTCATCATCATTATTGGTGATTCCTCTCGCGTCTGTTAATGACTTACATCTTGGCTGGTAATCAGACGATTTCTTCCCATGTTCGACTTCAGATCATCTATTCACATGATTAGACTTGTACTTGAGCGAAATATGAATGATATTGAAGACCCCAGATCTAGTTTCATCCATCTGGGTTACGATATTTTCAGGAATACTAAATGAAATGTACAATGGCCTTACACTCATGGTCATCCATTCACGGGTCTATATCTGTAGATGACTATATTTGTACATGTAATGAAAGTTTATAAGATGAGCATGGGTATGCCTTCCCTCAGTAAGTTCATGAGAAAAAATCAAATTATCATGATATATGTATTGTAATTGATGCAGGTCACCTTCTGCTTTGAAACCTCCTCTCCACATGATAAAGAATTTCACTCGACATACATATTTACAACTTCATGCTTTGGGGGGCAACTGTTACAGATCCATTTGGGCACATCAACCCCAACTTACATATCAGTACTATTAGGGCCCATCAAACCCTAATTCAGCTGTTACATGCCCTAAAGAAGTCAACCATCAGAATTCCTAGCTTCCCAAGAAGTTCCATGACTGAAATCATCCAAAAACTGCCTCTAAGAAGATCAGCGCAAGTAGGCCTTCATTAGGGTGCACATCAGTGTAGTCCATACACTACTAGGGTACTATGCAACGCACTTGAGCCCTCTTTGGCCTGTGCTAGGTGGATTTAAGAGAAATTGCATTGGGGTTTGGGAATATTCTTATCCATTGGATGCATCTAGAATTTTCCCAAGTTTATCTACTCCTTTGATCTTGAATTTGGATGAGGTAGGGAGTTAAGGAACATCAATCCCTTTATCCCTTCCTCCATGGAACTAAATTCTAAGTTTGGGAGGGCATTCATTGTCACCATTTATGGCATAAATTCCTTCATTCACCTATAAAAAGACCACTCATCTAAGTGATCAGGGGATGGAAATTATTGAATTATAGGGAGATGCTGTTAGTATGAGACTTGAGTTGATTTCAAGTATTGTAATGATGTCAAAATGTCTTTCTTGTTATGAGGAGAGGATGGGATTGAACTAGAGGAGTGATGCTGAATCAAGAAAATTGGGCTGTAACTCTTCCTTTTACTAATAAAGTGTTCAAAGCTTTTTCCATATGCTTGTGTTATTCATTGATGCTTTCATATGTGCACTATGTACTTGATTCCATGCTATGCTTAATCAATAGATCATTATCATATGCTTTGATTGGTTTTTTGTCTTTTGTCTATGTGCTTGTACTTTTCAAGCGGATTAAGTATGGAAAGGAGTGACAGAATTAGTCAAGGGAGATAAGGAGTAAGCGAAATCTATAGGTAGGCTTCTTTACCTCTTATTTAATCTATTGGTCGTAGAAAAAGTAGAGAATGCTTTGTACTGTTGTTCTAGACTTAGCTAATGGTCTAGGGGATTAAGCATTTATCCGTAGAGACTAAAACTTCCCAAAACAAATGTAGACACTCAGTTGTTCATAGAGAAGGGCATGGATTTAACATGGCAGGAAATCAAGGGTCGACGGGTTTATATCAATGTCCACCGATTAAGCTTACATAATGTTGCATGCAGGTACCCCACCTTCCCATGTGCAGACATCATCCATTAGATTGTCTCACATATAGATCCATAAACTATGACATTGAGCATACCAGTGGGATACAACTTGCCACCTTCAGGGTGAATAACTATCATCAGATGTATCATTTACCTAATCTGGTGAACCACATGGATTCAATTTTCTATGTCACCCACATATTTGTGAACACCAGAGATATTTTAAAGTGTTGGGTGAAAGAGCCGTCAAAATTCAGAGTGACACCCATTCATGTTTACAAGACAAAGTCACTCAGGAAGGCCTACCAATTCTTGATCATCTTTGCATGCTGATAATATGGTCAAGAGAGCACATAGTCCTTTCTAGAAAATTGGGTGGTTGTGTTGAACCAATTGATGAATGATGGAAGGCCGTTCAACTGGTCGGATGTATTGGCTCTCTAGTTGAAAATCAATGTGACGAACTCTCGGAATCTACCCAAAGATTAGCAGGCAAGATTCTACATGTCTGCGTATTTACTTGATAAAATATGTTCCCAACTTCAATTTCTTGGCATGGGTTGGACATGGACACTAAAAGAGATTGTTGTCAACATTTATTGCAAGTTTCTTTCTGAGTGCATGTCCCGAAGAGTTATGGCGAGGCTAGCTGACCATTTAATCATCATGGCGTACAAGTTTATCTTTGAGCAAGATCCACCTTGCATGTCCAAAGAAGCGATGGAGGCGATACTTAAAATTGCAGACTGGTATGCCTCACTCGGTGGCACCTTCATCAAAGTGTTTGGTGGAGAGAAGCCTCCTCATGTTATACCAAGCTATGCCACAAACAAGTTGGTCATGCAATAGGTTGCATATCACCTCTCCACAATTTTATCATCACTACACAGGAAGAAAAAGGCACCATCGCCCGCCCTGCCTTTGCGGATTGGATTGTACGAGATTAAGAGCTTGAAATATGCGAATGTTGAAGCTAAGGAAATAGTGAAGTTCAAATTCGGCACCAAGGACTACAATCTCTATGATCCCCATGGTATTTGCAAGAGCCACTGTGCAAAGGTGTATTATTGATGGATCCACGAGACATTTCATTAGGATGAGGAGGACCCTTGGAGGTACCGTTACAAATACTCCAAGCTCAATGAATAGGTCATTATAGCCACATCATGGAAATTTTCTCTGCAGGCAGCAACACCATAAGAAGTAACAACAACAGCAACAATAAGCAGCAAACAAACACAGGATAAGGGTAAGAGGAAGATTGTCGAGAACCCAGAGGCTACAAGTTCAAAGAAGATCCTCTCATTGAGAAAACAACAAAGGCAAAGAGGCAACAATGCATAAAGAGGGAAGAGAAAAGGAACAAAGTAAAGCAAAGGCTAGAGGAAGGAGAAAAGAAGTTGCAGGAAACAAAGAAGAAGTTGAAGGAAGAGCATGAGCTAAGAAGGAGAGAGAGGGAAGAAAAGAGAAAACATGAAGAAGAGGAAAGGCAAGGCACGATGACAGAGAAAAAAATGCCCATACAGGTTGAGGATTCAGAAAAACCAACCATTGAAGAAGAGGGTGAGCAGATGAAGGATCAAGAGCTTGCACAAATAGATTGAGCAACTGATTGAAGTGATAGACATGGAGTTGGGACAGGAGCTACAATATCAAGACATTGATCTCATGCCGCATGCACCCAAGGTCACCCCTCAGTCTCCACCACCTCCAGTATCAGAACCAGTCCCAAGGGAGCAGGGAGAGCATGTTATCCTTGGTGATGATCTGGTGATGGATGTGTACAATATATCATTTGATGAGTTGAAAAATAAGATTGTACAGGCATGGAGAAAGCATTTCCAAGATGATCACGCATTACCTGCATTTATGAAGGAAAGAGTGATAGTTTCAGATATCAGAAAGCATCTAGTTTCCATGGTTGATGCCACTTTGGATTATGTAGGAGCGACGAGCTCAAATATCAAGTTCCTTTTAGCCGAGAATGAACAAATGGCAAAGAAATTGCAAGAGGTTAGGCAAAAGGTAAAATAATCCGTGAGTTTCGCAATGGCATAGATGAGGAAAGTGATACTTGCTGAAGTATCAACTCTTGATGCCACCATGTAGAAAGTCTATGATGGATTTGTTACCATGCATAAGGCATTTTTCCACCTATATGGATTTCAGTAATGGAGCAGAAGAGTTGTCCAAAATCTCAAGGACATACATGCTGCCATTTCCCATGTGTAAGAATGGACAATGTGGTACAAGAGAGCCCCGCCTCACTTGCCAAAGATGAGGAAGCCACAGACAAAGCTAGACAAAGAAAGGATCCATATTTTGATCTAGAACTATAAACATCTTGCCCTGTTTGTCAGTAGCATACAAGATTCATATGCACTATTGTATAAGAGTTTGGATTTCATGGTAAGAACGCACAATATCCCGTCAGTCAGATCCCTCACTGAAGCTAAGCACAAGAACCAAGTCCGACTAGAGATCGATAGGTACATGGAGCAGTTAGGGCGAGATGCCACCAACCATGACTTGGAGTTGAGTGCAAAAAACTTGCAGAAGTACTTTGGTGGTCCTGTCATGGTCAATACCATGTTGCACATGCTTCATGATGAGTTGGAAAAAGGTTCCAAGACCATATATCCAGAAGCTATGGAGGCAAGAGACCACTATCAGAAAGATACCATAAAGCAGCTTCGGGACATCATAGCGTGGTACCAAGCTTGGTATTAGTACGTCACTAAGAAGCATCAAGTGGAGGTTGTCAAGTTGGTCTTTCCCCAAACTTTCAAGTCACGGTGTTTTGTCTTGTTAATTTGTCTCTAGCCTATTTTGTCTCACATGGTACATGTGGCAAATGTATATTATTTGTAAATATGTTGTAAGTGGAATTCCAAGTGTCATTAGTGGAATGTGAACAGTGAATATGTAATGTAATGAGTTGTTTGTAAAGAAGTTGAAGAGTCATGAGGGTATTCAAAGAGTCACAAAGGGGAATGTCAAGGGTCACTCGACCCTTTGTTATAAATAGAACTTCATAACTAATAGGAAAGGCTTTTGGGAGCCAAGATTTTGGCTTGGATTAGGCTTAGAAAAGGCTTGGGATTATTGTGACCAGCCTTGGATTCTCCATAGTGTAGAGTGAGTATACTTCTTTGGACGAACATGTGTTCTTGACTATAATATTCCACTGTTGGGGCTAGTGGTTTTCAATGGTGTATGTATGGATGGAAATTTCACTTATAATAACAATAGATGAGCCAACACTCTTTCATGCATATGTTATTATTATAGTTGGACTATTCTGGTTGCTTTACCAATGTATGTTGTTTAAATTATGCATTTTATTATGAACTACTTTGTATGCAATTGCATGAATCTTGTTGAATGCGTGTTGTTGGATTAACTCGTCACTTTGGTTTGTGGACTATTTTTCATTTCAACTTGTGATGGCATTTTGATTTTCTGTTCCTTTCAAGTTTCGTACTATTACATGCTTCTAAGGGGCACACTTCATTTTCCCCTACGTGTGTTAGAACCCCCATGCATCTCACTTGACTTGCTGCAAGGTCATATAATTGCTTCCGACCATAGTCATCATACTTATCTCTGCGCGCTACCGCGGTGAAGGCACTACATTACCACCCACTACTATAACTCCTACTCCAAATGGTCTGAGGTATAATTGAGACTTATTACCGGGGAGATCCCCTGAATGTTGGTGGGTCCAGCACTATCAATGTAAGTGAAAGGCATGACCTTGAGATGAAAAAGGAATCAAGAAATAGCCATGTAGAAGAAGCAATACCACCTTAAAAATAGGTATTAATCAAAAGGAGAAGGATTTAGCTTTTTGATGAACAACCATGTACTAATTACAATGCATAGGTTTAGAAGGAATATTCTCCATACATATGCAAATGAATTAAAGATATTAATAACAATTCTTGTCAAATAGAGCACACATGAAAACAAATTTCATAGTGGACTTATTACCACCCACAATGAGCTTTGAGTAAGCAGTGAAAGAACATAAGGCATGTCACCTCCTAATATCCTCTCATTTCAAGTTGGTTTGTGACAACTAATGAGGGATATCCATAGATATTGCATTTGATCTACATATTAAGTTTGAAAAATAAATCTGGCTGACAAGTAGCCAAACTTTGTTATAAGTAAATCAATACAATTTTAGGAATGATCTATAAAACAAGTCTCTGCCATTTGGGTCAAGGGGTCAAATGTAAACTAGAAAAGTATCTAATTAATAGTGGCCAAATACAATATCAAATCATCCTGACCATCATGTTAATGCTAGGTTAAGATAAACCCTATAGTAATGTAAAGAGTCTGCTCACAAGCTTGTTCAGTCACTTGAAACCAATTCAATAATATAATATATAACATTATGAAGCTTTGAGGTTTGTACATAGCTCTAGCTCACAACTATTTTACCATGCTTGGGGAGAAATTACCCATAAAAACATATGAATTCAATAAATCTAGTTAAGTAGAAGGACAAGCATAATCAACACAGAAGAAAGGAGAGAAAATGAAGACCAATTGTCTTTTTTCCAATGACATCAAAGTCCAAAAGCGATTACAAGTGAAAAGAGATTTTAAAAACTCTCAATATCCAACCACATTACATCTCCACTCCATTAAATAGATGATTTTTCTTCTTGAAGGTTGCTCCCTCAAAATGTTAAGTTTGAGAATGCACGTGATGTTGAAATATATTTCACCATCCCAATGGTTGTTCCCTCATTGTTTGCTAACTAAACGCTAGCCAACAATTGATACATGGCATTTTCTAAATGTGAATTTAAATGCATCTACTATTTTGTGATAAAACAATAAAAAAACTCATGGATTGAAAATGCACCCATCTGGGATAGATGTCATTTCTTGTGTGCCTACTCTTAAGTGGACTATGGCTATGCATATTGCCCCCAAAAAAAGAGTAAAACTTTGTTAGGGGGACTACACTCGACATGCTTGCTTAATAAACTATGAACTTTGTTACTAATTAACTCTATCTAAAATATGTTTACTTTGTTACATACATAGGTATAAATTAGAGTTAGGGATGTGTATTGTAAGGAACTGTCAAAGTAAAATGAAAATAAACATAAAATATATAAATAAAATATTAAATAATAATGATGTGCCAATAAGGTTCTTAATCTTTAATTGTATAATTAAACCTAATGTGTGAGTATATATACATATAACATAATATCAAATAGGTTATTGTAATCATCATTTAATCTTTTATTTTGTTCTTGTACTTTAAATTCTATATGTATATCACTTGTCTATCTTTATGATTGATATTCTTTAGTGAATGAAAATTATTCATTCAAAACCATATACTTGTGTTCTTTGACATACACTATCATCATTATTCATTCCATTAAGACACATAATTTACATGAAACAAATGATAGTTAAATGTCTCAATTAAATGTTCCAAGTGGCCCTTTAATCATTCAAAAGTTTGCAAATTTTTACTTGACTAAATATTTCATAGAGATCCCATCACTCAAATTCATTTCATCTTGTTGAGTAAAAACACTACTCAACATAATATAATAACCATTCAAATGAAAGTTCCAATTAAAGAGTCAAAATTTCAGTCATACAAAGCATGTGAATTAAATGTAATTAGAACATCCAATCCCATAAATAAAAGCAAAATTTATTCATTGCTTAAGTTCAATAAAACATTATTTAGAGTGATTGTTGTGTACTACAAAATTTGTTTTGATGCAAAATGATGTTTAATCATCTTCCAAGAATAGTAAAAATAGAATTATTGATGCAATTATGATTTCAATTGTAAACCAGTCTTCAAGATGTTAACTTAAATCATTCATGCAAATGCCCAAAATGCTAGATATTTTAAATACTCACACTTGATCCATTTGAAATATCTTATGACTCAAATTGATAGTGAAACTGAGAATACTTAATCCCCTCTCACTTGAAACCTCATTTTCTTGTGATATGGTGAATGTTTGACCCCATTTTGCATAGGAAGGAGGAGCTTACATGGAACTTCCTCTCATTTATGACTAGAGGGAGTAACTATCCATGTATCCTATGCTAAAAATGTATGCCCATAATGCAATAAGAATTTATTTCACAAGGAATGAGGCCTACTAGAAAATTATGAGAGGTTTTGTGCATATAGGTTGGGTCATGAGCTACAATTCCCTTAACATATTGCTTGACACTTGACTACATGGCTAAACTCCTGATGAAATTGGAGATTTGGTTGAATTCCAAGTTAATATAGAGGTTGATTATTGGTTTGAATGCCCTACCATAGTTTATTACTAGAGAGAACACTCAATCTGAGTGATAGGGGGCATCATTTCGCCAAGGAATCTCGGATTCATTAGATATATGCCTTTATCACATAGAGAAAGCTAGGACTTGCACAATAGTGTTCTATATGCGCTATGTGCCCACAAGGCATTGTGTGGGCCACAAAAATCAAGTTTGTATCACTATCCAAATAAAAGTCCATGTAATACACATTTATCATATTGTCAAGAAGGAACTTTTATCATATGTAATACACATTCATATATCGCTAGAGGAAGATAATTTTGATTATTGTGAAAGGTAGAAACACCAACGATATTGACTCTATGCCAAGCTGATTATTTTAATGAGAGTGGGGCATGAAGGGTTAAGGTCACCCTAAAGCAAACTTGAAAACCAAAGATGTAGGCTCATGCCAAATGATTTATGGATCATTAAAATTAAGATCTCACTGGCTTGAAAAGTAGAGAATGATAAGGTATTATCATAATCATTTAAATATAAGTATGTCAAGAACTCTATACTCTACCATGGGTGAATAAATCACAATTAAGTTATAGTGGTTAAGATATTTTCCTAAGGAAGAAACTCATCCTCATGGATATGATACAAGTATGAACTACTAGCATATAGGCTCAAAGGTTGTGAGCTCATGACATTTGGTTCCATGATATCGTAACTTTTCATAATTCATAGTTAGTGCCAAAGGCTCTTGTTAAGCAGAATGTGACTAATCTTGTTAAATAAACCCTCCTTGTGTGTTGGACCTCATCCTCTTAAAGACATTAAAAAAGTTAGGTATGTGATGCAGGTGGTATTTGAGCTTACCATAAATCTAGAAAAGATGAAAATTTGGTACCTCATATCCTTAATCAAGCATTAAGGGATTAGGTAGGTAACAATTGGATTCGTGTGGCCACGTTGCTTTTGTAATGAATTTTGATACCTTTTAGGCATAAAATTAGATTTGGTTTTTACCACCTTTTCAAACGAGGACCCCGACTTTAGTTTAACTACTACTATCTTTGTTATTGAATGGTAAGACAATGTGGCTTTCTCTTTGCATATGATGGTTCTCTTCGCAAATTTTTACAAAACCTTGTACATTCTCAGTAGAGATATCGAGATATAGTCACCATGTAGCTCTTATTTATATATTGAATCATGTTTATTTTCTAATGTTGCTATATAATTCTAAAGCCTTCATTGCGATATTAACCATGTTTCAAGCCTTAGAAGGAGAATTTTAAGAATAGTAAATTTGACATTCATGTGATGTAGAATCGGAAAATCTCATTGATTAACAAGGGGCAACTTGTCATAATTATGGGATTTGAACTTGGGTAGATAGAATAACAACATTTATTCCCAAATACCACTTAAGCTAGATCCACTTGATGACATCTACTCTATTATACAATGTGTATATATAAAAATTAAATTATAAAATATATTAAATGTTTAATATATTTATGTTAATAAGTTTATTTATCTACAATATACTAATAAGCAAAATAATATTAATGTGTATGTATATTTAATAAATATTTCATATCTAATTAATCTCTTCATTAAAATCTTAAAATTTAACAATGACTAGTAAATTTAATAAAAATAATTACTATATTTAATTACCAGATCTTGGGTTCAGTCCATCTCCTTATATTCATGGATAGAGGAACAAAGGAAACAAATGGAATGACTTGTGAAAGTGTCGTAGTGGATGGTTGAAAACCCTAGGTGCAATTTGACATCTTGGAAAGGCATCCTCCTCCTTTTCTGTCCATTAGCAAAGAGGCTCTACACCAATACACACACATATCCTATGCTTTTCATTGCCATTCGCCCATTAGAAACAACAATCATGACTTCCCAGTTTAACATCAAAAGGCATAATTAAGCATGTTATAGCTCACACTTAATATCAAAGACATAATCAATCATCTAAAAAAATAATTTAGGACAAAGGATTAGTAAAATAAGGAAAATTTAATTCACTATTAACATAAAAATGTTGCTCAAATCTCTTTTCTATGTAACCATGTCCTTGTTGATGTTTTCATATTAGCTTCATAATACTTTGCTCATTATATTCATAATTATAAGCATTAAAATTCAATATTACATTATATTATATTATACAAAACAAAATAATTCAGGTTTATAGTAAATGTAAAACAAAATACTTCATTAAATAATAACTAGCATTTGCACTAGATGTGGCAAATGAAATGTCGTAAGGCATAAATTGAGGAACAATCGTCACATGGGAATATGCAAATCTAAATGTAGCAATAGAAGAAAAATTTAGTACACTTCAAATCACTGTCATACTAGACTAAATTTTGCAAAGTTCCAACATTATTTCAATGTTAAAATTCATGGCACAAGTTGATGCCTCTAGAAAATATCTGAGTATAATACAGAATTTTGAATCAATAACTTTTATACAAAGAGTACCTTAAAAATATACTTTATCGCTAATTATTTTACACAAAAACAAAAAATATACTATTAATTTAGCTGGCTAACCTCAACTAATTCAATATCTTTCTTTTTGACTAAAGGTATAATATTAATCTTCAATATTAATCTATCTTTCTCTTTTCAACTAGCCAAAAGTCTTTATAATAAGAATCTCAAGTTATGATTTTAATCCAACTTGCTATGATCTTAATATAAGTTGTTATCCTTAATTAGTGTGAGGTGTTCGTTGCCCATGCGAAGTAGAATACATAGGGTTCTCTATTAAGACATTCCATGGTGAAACAGTCATTGGTTGGCAACTTTGTGGGAAAATATCTAGTCATGCTAAGCATTAGGGTGGCTTGAGCTAGATACAAACCCTGGGTCATTTTAACAATTTAGATACCCCTAAATCATAGTTACTCAAACCACAAATTCAACATACCAGTCATTTCAAAACCCACTTTACTTAACAAACAAACAATTTTTTATTATATAATATTCATTATTATCTCTCACATAATTACAATATTAATATACCTCTCTCGTTCGAAGTAACTCAAAATCTATCATAAACATATTCAAGTGTTTGGGAACAAAAATCGGTAACTCTTGACTAAATCATAATTATAATGTTAATTCACCTTGCTATTGCAATTAAAGAAATGTTCTTTATTAACGGTCAACCATGAGTAAGTTGGTGATCTAACTTCAAGGTAATATTTATCAATTCTCATATATATTATGGTAATCCTCACTAACTCTCAACCATATCAAGGATAAGTATTAATTCACCTTAATGCCCCCAACAACATTAAATCTTTGATGGTAATCCACCTTTAACACTAATGTGGATATATGTCATTTTGGCTCAACATGTATCTTATGCCTATGACTTGTGATGTCATATTGTCCTATCATATTTCGAAAAAAATATATAATTAAATAAAAATAAAATAAATTTTAATGTTACTTTAAAATTTATGCATTGAATCTTTTATGAGGTTGATGAATATGATGAATCCATGTGTAAAAACTGTATATTGCTTACAGAATCTCTAAACAATACAAACTGGCCAACTCTGAAACAGATTTTCTTACATGCTGGAAGGCCAATAAAAGCAACATATGGGAATCCCAATATTACATTTTTCAAGAAAAAACTATAGTTTCAAAATTTCACATTGTAATGTCAAATAAGCTTCCAAACTCAGTACTTAATTTATCTACCAGTGGATCTGAGAGAAAAAATTGTTATTATCTCAGTATGATATGTAAAGTATATATTTCATGATTTACTTTGAACAAACATAAATATATGAGTTAAAACCCCGCACAAATGCTAATAACATCTTTTCTATGGCTGCACAACTCTTTATCATGGTGATGACTGATGTAAAATTCTACAGTGCAGAATCATGGCCTTGTTTTCAACATATAAACCTTATTACTCAGATATAAGGACCAACACTTTTAACTCACATAATAGCAAGACCTTATATGAGCTTAGATAAGGCCTTTTATTTGTAAAGAAGGGCAATACATTAAGGCCTTGACTAAAAGGTTGGCCCTGAGGTCTGATCAAATAAGGTCCCGGTCCTAAAGCCTCATTATCATAAAGGAAAAAAATTAGTTAAGAATGGTAAGATGACTACGTATCGCCATTTCTACTATTCTCAACCCTAATTCTCACAAGTTTGTTTGGTTTTATGCTCCTGAAATACCAAATTATAATGCCTGCAGAAATCAATCCACCAACAACAACACCGACCACGTTCCCTTCCATCCAAGAAACCAACGTTAACTTTCAAGCTTTAGATGCATGAATAGAAGCATATCAAATGAAACCGCTAGAATTGTTTATGTAATCCATAATTGAGTCCTATGTTTTACCTGCAATCGCTCGACTAGTTTTGTGGTGAAGATGGCCATGATCTGTAAACAAGAAAGCATATATCAATAGCTAAAATTTGTAGTACTCCTTTGGAAGATACATTTTGTCATCACTGGAAAGTTTTGGTATTAGAAATAACCATAAGTCTCAAACCTTTCATGTGTGGATATGAATCTTTGGAGGATGAATTTATTCTTTAATGACTAAAGGAATGGGAAATTGGGCACAAAGTTGATTTTTACCAACCTATAGGTGCCTACATTTGTCTCTTCTTTAGATATGGGTAAATCAGAGGATTTGAACCTCAAATTTCTTGGCAATGGTACATAACACTTCATTATCATGGAAATCACCATTTAAGCTACCCCTGGGGGCTTAAAATTTGAAGAAAGACATTGTTTGTACAGTCTTATATGAGTCATAAATGTTTAAATTACATTACAGAGATATATGTTGAATTTAATATAAAGAATAGAATCTATACTAGTATAGAAACATAGTTTGATTTTAACTCTGGAACTAAGTTTTTACAGAAATAGAAAAAATTTAAGATGAAAATCTTAATGTTTCCAACCACTAATGAGTAATAAATCCTAAATTAAAATAGATGTATTCTAGTTAATGTATAGTTATTTAAAAATGATATGTAAATCACCTAGTATTTTTCCCTTTTCCCCTGGCAAACAATTGAGCAAATATCTAGGAGCAATCTTAGAGTATCTGCAAGTTTTGTTGGCCAGGAAGCAACATTGGATTGCCTTCCTGATTAAGCAGGGTTTCCAATACTAAGCCAGTACCAATCCATAGATATTCCTTGAATTCAACCAACTTGTGTCATGTGTACTTAAAGAAATAAACCAGTTTCAAGTTGAAACTGCCTCAAACTTTCTGATTCAAAAGTACATTGACGCAGGCCTGGTTTTCATGCACAAGTTGTATTTAACCAAAAAATACATAAATAAAAGGGGCATCAAATTTAGATTTGTAAATAAAGATTGGAAAGTAATTTGCACTTTCTAACCAGCATACCTGAACATTAAGTACTGACATTCTTGTCCTTGCAGAGACACAGGAAATTGCCAGATTTTGTGTCATAGCCACAGGTCCCTCTTCCATACACATCATACTGGAAAATAAGGCAATGATTTGTGCTTATATTCTCGTAATTCAAGCGAATACCATAGGCAGGAATTTGGTTATGGGAATCATTTCCAGATGAATTGGTAATATCCCAATATATGTTAGTGTATGATTCATAGTTTTGGAGCATGAGCCTCAAGGAATTTGAGGTCTTGGATAGTAAGAGTAGCAAGAGACCTTAGAGAGAGCTTTTATGCAATCAGGAAAACTTTTGCAGAGGTAAATGTTGCTATCACAGAGGGACTCACATCGGTTGTTATGGTCCTCACAATAACTAGGCTGAGGCTTAACAAGGACAAAGGACGCATTGCAATTGCAATAGAGAAAAGTATTGAAATTTGAAATGGAGAACTTTCTGTTGATGTCAATACTAAAGCTTATTCTACCAGGAAGTTCATCTCCTACACTGCAACTCCACATAGAAGGATATGAGATAATTATATATGGATTAGCATAGTTGATGTTCTTCACAAGATATCTCCCTATGGGTGTCCTTAGTTAAAATTTGGTGTCATTTTTGCACACAATAAATGATATATATTCAAAACTCCCACACCCATCATCAATGCCAAAAGGATACTGAATAGGTAAGGCACCACAACTTGTCCTATAGAGACTAGATTGAGTAGAAACTTTAATAATTAACAAACCTGAAAGAGCTGCAAATATCAAAATAGTTTGTGAGAACCTGTAATGGGAAAATATTTTGTGCACATATTGGTATTATTCCTCCATTTTGCAGGCTAAGAAAGAGAGAATGGATTTTCAGAATATAAAGACTTAGACATGAAAATATTTTTATTGCGTCCTCTCAGCACTGGAAATTTGTGTAAGCATGTTCTAGTTGTTTGAAAAGGGAAAAGGAGTATTCCTGTGAATAAGGGAGAGAGTAAAATAAACTATTTTGTTCTTTTTTCTTTTTCTTGTACAAAAGGGAAAAAAAATGCCATGGGTAGCTACAGGAATCTGAAGCCAGCGAAAGAGAGAGACAAGATCTGTCACCAACATCTAGAGAACATTAAAATTTGGTGGTCCCATGTTTTTTTGTGAAGGACCATGGGACAAGCAATGAGAAGCACTGATATTCCAAACTACAGTGCCAACTCAAATCCATCCATCGATGTTGGGATCCATGTTTGAGGAAAGATCCCAACTTCCCAAAAATGAACCAACCAATCCAAGTTATAATAGCAGTTTCAACCACCTGAATGCCACTTTTATCTAACATAGACAACAACATAACAATTTAAATAAAGCAATCCCCTCTTTTCCGAGAATGAATCTGATCAAATTATTGAAGACCCCATCACCATGATCATCATTTTTGTGACTCCAAACCTTGACCCTCAACCTCTATTTCAAGAAGAAATACATAAACAACATTATTCCCTAAGCCAAACCCGTGAAAGGTAAGTTATAGGAACCCCTTTATCTCAAGTCCCCAAACTATCAACTGCCTCTGATTGGTATCATTCTTGGATAGACTTTAGAAGGGGGTGGTGTATTTTGTTTGGTCAAAGTCACCTCAAATGTTGGAGGTTTCCTTTAGAAAATGTGAGAAAAACATGAGAAGGGGATGGATATTCGTAGTGAACTCGGGTTGGGAGGTTTCCTGGGAGTTCTTGAAGAGTTTGATGCCAAAACAACTCCACTACGAATATTGGTCAAAGCATGTCAGGCTTCTAGTAGTCTTGGATAGGAAATAAGTAAAAAACCTATGATTTGTGGGGATTTCCTGTAAAGAAAGATCTCTTGAGAAAATAATTGGGAAGGACTATGACATCAAGGTTGTTGCATGCTCTCCATGCTCTAAACAAAGGGAAGTCAATGATCTTTCTTTTCCTTAAAAAAAGATATGTTTTGCATCCTAAAAAATTGACATAGTTTTGATGTTGCAATCACCGATTTCTCAGACATTATGGTAGCACATGCACCCGCATATTGATACCCACATTAAAAATATATATTTAGACATTACAAATACAGAGCATGATAAGATTGTAGAATTCTGAAACATTGCCATAAATTCAAAACTAATGACCAGAATATTTGAATAGTCACTAAGAGATCCAATATGCTCTCTCCATTTTCCAATATGAATATTATGAACGAGCACATCACTACATAAAGGATGCGCAACGTGTTCATTCTATGCATGACTTACAGGGTAACAAGATGGAATGCTTATGAAATTGGTCACTATAGCTACTTCTATCCTAACATCAATAACTCTCAACACTTCACTCCATAATATCTAGGAGTATGTCCCAACAAATAGTAACAACATATCAGTTTAACATTCAACAAAATACTCTCATTTTCCCATGGCTTTACCCATGGGAGGTTGCATGGAAATCCCTGCTTGCACTAATTGATGTTTTTCCATACATACCACCCACTTTGCATAGTGAACATAAATAATCAAAACATGCAAGTCCTAGATCAATAATGTTACATGAGGCAACTTATACAGTAGACACATGAAATAACTCATTTATACATTACCCAAAGTTGGATCATAACATAACACACACAAAAGTAGTGAACAAGGCAATCTACACTAGATCAAAGCCTCTGTTCTTGAGTTCTCTGTATTCATGGCACAAAGCATAACACACACAAAAGTAGAAAACAAGGCAATCTACACAAGGCTTCTCTAGCAAATTGAACTTGGTGCGCAACTTCTTTCGGTAGAAATAGGAAAAGTAGGAGGAAACTTCTATAGTAAACACATGAACTAACTCATTTATAAATTACCCTGATAGTTTTATGATTCACAATAGCAAATTTTGCATCAGTAGAGTATATGTATATCATCCTGTTTAACTCTATTTGCATTACTGTAAATACATATCAATGAGAGTTAGACTCATAGTGAACGAGCAGGACTGGATTGGATACTTATCAAAGGATCGCCAATATGTCAAAATTTTGGTCAATATTGATAATATTGACGTAAGCGTAACATCAGTAGATACAGTGTGATTTCATTTTTTTAGTTTTTATTCTCCTTTTTTCCCTGATTCTTTAGATATTTGCACCTTAAATTTCATACTTTATATAATACTGGATTAAAATACTCCACAAACTCAGATAATAACCTATAATACTGAATTAAACTACTCCACAAACTCACATAATAACCAATTACAACTTGGACACATTTTTTACTCATAACCAAGTCTAATGATGCACTTTTACAATCTGACCTTGGAATAATTTCATTTATGGAGTTTGGCTTTGGAATCTTTATGGACTTTGATTTCAAAATAATTTTTATGGCTAAATTTTAAGATTAATTTTGTTCATGTAGAGAATGGAAATGCATTATATAAATTAAGACATTTTTATGTTGATAAAAGATTTTGTGTATTCAATAAAACTATTCCACAAACTCACATAATAACCAATTACAACTTCGACATAGTTTTTACTCATATCCAAATCTAATGATGCATTTTTATAGTTTGATCTTGGAATAATTTCATTTATGAAGTTTGATTTTGGAATCTTTATGGACTTTGATTATGGAATAATTTGTATGACCAAATTTTAAGAGTAATTTTGTCCATGTAGTGGATAATAATTTTAATATCAAATCCTTGCTCATAGTTTTATGTTTTGAATTAGAGAGTTTGAAATGCTTTCCATGCTCTAAACAAAGGGAAGTCGATGTTTTTTTTTTTTCCTTAAAAAAAAAAGATGCTTTGCATCCTGAAACGATTGACATAGTTTTTGTGTTGCAATCACCGATTTCTCAAACATTATGGTAGCACATGCACCCTCATATTGATACCCAATATGCTCTCTTCATTTCCCAGTATGAATATTATGAATGAGAACCTCACTACATAAACGATTCACAACATGTTCATTCTATATATGACTTACAGGATAACAAGATAGAATGCTTATGAAGTTGGTCACTATAGCTACTTCTATCCTAACATCAATAACTCTCAACACTTCACTCCATAATATCTAGGAGTATGTCCCAACAAATAGTAACAACCTATCAATTTAAAATTCAACAAAATTCTCTCATTTTCCCATGGCTTGACCCATGGGAGGTTGCATGGCAATCCCTGCTTTCACTGATTGATGTTTTTCCATACATACTGCCCACCCTGCGTATTGAACATAAATAATCAAAACATGAAAGTCCTAGATCAATAATGTTACATGAGGCAACCTCTACAGTAAAAACATGAAATAATTCATTTATACATTACCCAAAGCTAGATCAAAGCCTTCGTTCTTGAGTTCTCTATATTCGCAGGACATAACATAACACACACAAAAGTAGTGAATGAGGCAATCTACACTGGATCAAAGCCTCTGTTCTTGAGTTCTCTATATTCATGGCACAAAGCATAACACACACAAAAGTAGCAAACAAGGAAATCTACACAAGCCTTCCCTGGCAAATTGAACTTGGCGCGCAACTTCTTTCAGTAGAAATAGGAAAAGTAGGGGGCGATGTAGGTCAAGTGTGTCAGAAAATAACACATCAGCCTTCTCAAAACAGAGGCTGCAAAAATCACCAAACTAGAAAAAGAAAATGTGTGGAAACAATACTCCTAGCTATCTATTAGAACCTGTCAAGTCGAGCCAAAGAAATATCCAGATAAAAATGTTTAGGAGTTGGGAATATGCACCATACCCGACAGTGAGAATAAAAACTTGTAAACAAACATAAATTCTTGTTAGGGTTTGTTCGACAAATGTGAGTAAAACACAATCCATGGAGACAACAAAAAGGAAACATTACATGTGGAATGGTAATAACCTTTCTCTATTCATCCTGTAGTTACCCTTGCATGCAAAAATGAACCGAAAACAAATTAACCCCAAGAAGAGGGTTTAAAGAATAAGAAAAGAAAATTTTGAGAGTTTAATTATAATGAAAATCTCACTATAAACTCATGAAAAGAAGGCCTCGAGCAATAAGGCGTGTCATGTCCCGAAAAGGGATGACTTTCAAATAAGCCTACCACAACCATATAAGTGGAAGCGTTGTAAAAGAAAAACCCAAGATTCAATTTATTACACTTGGACAAGAAAATTACTGTCAATTAAAAGAAACAAGAAGGGAATGACTATAAGCCGAGTAGGAAGGGTTTTCTTACAGTTTCTGAAGGGTGAGCACAACATTTACCTTTTCACAGCTCAACTTCATCCTTGCATAGCCAGCTATTAGAGTGAGATACCATTTTTTCCCTAACTGTTAGTGCTGGCGATATATAGTTTTTACCCATACCACATCTTGGGAAATCTAGCTTGGCTATGCCAAAATTTATTAATAAATATTTGTCTGTGTGGCTCCTTGATGAGACTTGCAGAAATGGAGCAGTTCTGTGTTAAGCATTGCAGAAATGGAGAAATTGGGTAGGTACCTAACATAACATTGTTATGCCTTAACGATGAGATCAGGTGTGAAGTGATGGTAAGTAAAATAGAGAAACCCTAACAGGGTAGGTGGTTACCTGGTTACCCTAACCATCAAAGAAATCCAACGGTAAACAATTCTTTAATTGTCTAACAAGTGATCAAAGGGTGCACGAGGGTACACATGGCACTGGAGGGAGTTATTTTCAGAGAGAAACGCCTTACGACGTAATTAAAAAAACCACAAAACTACATTAAATAATAATTAATTATACTAAATCACAATTATTTTAGAATTAAATTAATTATATAATTATATTAAATCACACACATTTCAAATCTTAGGAGGCTTTAAATGAACGTCATCAAACATACTTGACTTTTACAAAAAAATTGTTTTCCCGCTGCATTATGCATTTCTTGTTCGCTGCTCTCATTCTCTGTTTCTTGAATCCTTCCTGCAGAGTTGGGTTTTCTTGTTCTTGAATTACAGATCATTGTTTCTTGAATCCTCAATTACATATCACTCTTTCTTGAATCCTGCACAGTTCCTGAATTATAGATCACTTTTCTTGAATCTTGCACACTTTTCTTGTAAATTAGTAAAATAGTAAAAATGACTTACTTTTTTCCCTATTTATAGTTTTTAAATAATATTTTTACCAAACCAAGGCATATTTCACTTACTTTTTTAATATTTTTCCTCGAAATTGATAATGTGTGTAGTGGCAGGTCATATGTTCTTGGTATCAGTGATTTACTTTGACTGATTCAATGAGTTTTATTTTATCACTTTTTTTGAACTCGTTAAAAATAAACAAAAAAGTGACCCCCTGGAGTCATCTTTAAGCTCTTTTCTAACTCTCAAAAAATGAAAAGATTTTCGAGTACTTGTAATTTTGAACTCATAAAAATAGATGAAACGATGTCTACTCTGTATAAGTTTAACTCTTTTCCGGAGTGAGATAGACTATTGTACGAAAAAGGAATACCTTAGTCAAACATGGCTAAGAGATTCTCTTGGATATTGTTTTCTACATTTTCGGGTTCAAGAGACGATTTACGAAAATGGACCTTTGGAGTTTTCTTTTCCACTTATTTTTCAAACTCTCTAAACATGAAAAAGATGTTGAGTTTCACCTTTGTTGGACTCGTAAAACTTAAACGATGCAGGACTTTTCACCATGACAAGACCAAGTTCCTCCTTCCTAGGGCTTGTAAACCTTACTAGGAAGGACTCATCCGAAGGGTGAACTTATATGGCAAGCATATGATATCCCATTCAAGCTTGCGATAACAAATATATGGGGTACTTTCCAGAAATGGTGGGGGAAAAGTGAAAGGTCCATATTTTTTTATCTTGTAAAGGCAGCATGTCACTCTTGAACATGAAACTCATCTATTACTCATGTCGGATTTGGAACATCCTCACTTGGTCACTTTCTTTTCCAAGTTTGGGGAATCCATTTTGCATCTCATATGATCATGTCATTCGGTCATCATGACCTTTGATCCTATGCTAAGTCAAATGTTGTCAAACTCTGAAATCGTGTTGCCAATATGTTCAAGACAAGTCCTATCGATAGTTGTTTTATGCATGTACATTGTCTCATTTTATGCTACATTCCTGAATCATACTTGTTCACTCTACTACATCCTTTTTTTCGTGTTGATGTTGTGGGATTCATTATGGCCCTCCTTCGATGGATCACTTCCTGTCAACTTTAGTTAATTATCGGGAAGATGATCTAGAAACTCCCTTCCAGTACCTTAGAGCTTGCATGCCTCAATGGAAAGCACTCCCCATTCAACGATAGGTTTACATCATTAACCTTCCATCGAATGACTTCACGGGTTTTCGACTTCAATTCCATATCCATGAGGTAAGTAAACTTAAGCAACAACAAAAATTTTTGCTCAAAGAACTAAATGTTGTCCTTACATCCCCTTTGCCAACTACGAAACCCTCATTAGGAAAAGGAAAGCTTCCAGATGATACTCCTACTTGTTTATTAACCTCTGATATTTTCAATAAAAATGTTCACAATTTCCTAATAGACTCATGTGCTTCCTCAAATATAATGCCATATTTAGTTTCTCTCAAACTAAACATAACACCTAGAAAATCTGTTGTGCAAATTTTGCAATTAGATCGAACCAAAGTTAAGGTCTTAGGAGAATTAAATTATGTTTCAATAAGATTATCCTCAAATTCAAGGGTTTGTTAGATTATTGATATTTTGATTGCTAATATTCCTAAATTTTACGGTCTTATCTTCAGCAGGGATTGGTCTAAGAAATTACATGCCTATTTCGCCACAGATTGGTCACATATATGGCTTCCTTACAATGGAAAACCAAATCAAATTCGGGTAGATAGAGAAAATCATATGAAACACTCGATTACTAATTTGGATGAAGTGAATGACCCTGTAGTTTTTACAAATAACATCCTTGGAAATTATTCTTCAGAATCTTTCTTTGGAATTTTTATAGCTCAGGAATATCCTTTTTTAGCAAATTTTGTTTCTTCTCAAATTGAAAATTATTCGCAAACAGATTTGACTAGATGTATTAATGTTGTAGATACTTTTGTAAATAAGCATGAATCTTTATTTTGGACGCTTTATTTTGATGGTTCTAAATCTAGTGACGGTGCAAGAGCTGGATGTATATTAATAAGCCCTACTGGTGAAAAAGCTATGCTAGCATGTAGGCTAGAATTTGAATGTATTAATAATATTGCAGAATATGAAGCATTAGTACAAGGATTATATAAAGAAATAAATCTTGGCGTTGAATATCTTCAAATATTTGGTGACTATGAAATCATTATAAAATAAGTCAAAAACAATATCCATTGTGTTTTAAATCACCTTAGGCATTATTAATCCTTAATTCAAAATCTTGCTTCACATTTTGTAGCATTCAATATTTCTCCAATACCAAGAAGACATAACATCAAAGTTGATATTTTGGACAATGTTGTATCTAAATTAATCCCACCTAAAGATTTTAGTCCAAACAGATTTTATATAGAGTTTCTTTTTCGCCCATCCATTCCCGATAATGTTACCAATTGGAGATTAATCAATGATTATGGGGATATCCTAGATTTTTTAACATTCGAAGAATCCTATCTTGACCAAGTAATGATGAGGATGAACATGATTCTCAATTTAATAAATCAAAGAAAACAAATTCTCTGCCAAAACCTGTAGTTAAGCTTGAGGATATTTATGATCTTAAAGACATATTTAAAAAGGTCAACAACTGCAAACTTCAAACTTCAACTTTGAGATTTGAATTAGTTAACCTAGGATATGATATAAAACCCCATAATATTAACTTAGGCCTTGGACTCTCATCTGAAGAAAGAAATACATTTATTCATCTGTTAAAGAAATATAAAGATATATTTTCTTGGAATTATCAAGTTCTAAGAACTTATGATGCCCCTGTTAGCCCCCTAATTTGCTCTCTTTTTTCCATTTTCCCCTTCCTAAATCATAACCATTTAAGTTGTTTTACCTCTCTTATACACCCTTATCTTACACCAGTCCAAGCACGGTGACATATCTCGTATAAACTTTATTTTTCATATTTTCAACTTAACTTAGCATTAATTAATCATTGATTACATGATTTCTTACTTTTAATCACTCTTTGTAACTTATCAATATCTCCAATGTTTATTTGGTAGTTATAGTACTTGTCGTGACTGCTGATCCTAGTGCAGGATCGGATCTTGCATCGTTTCCAGCACAACAAATCTTTGCAGCAGATCCGAACCTCCTTGATCACCGCCTCATTTTGAGCAACATCAACCACAATAGCAAGATCGATCCAAAGGCAGCCGAGACCAAATATGTGAAGAACGAAAGTTGGATATTGGCTACAACCAATTTTGCTAACTATCTAAGTTTAAAGGCAGAAAAGCTAAATTCTGCGGTTGGTTATGTAATTGGTAGAATGATCTATTTTGGCCCTTGGCCAAAGATCTATATAATGTAGAATGTAAATAGGACTAAGGGAGTTTTTTTTGGATAGAACAGAGACACAGCCAGAGAGGTGGTAACAGGTTGTTGTATTTTGTTATCGACAAAATCTGGGCTAGACGATGTATTAACGTATGTACTTGCCTCAGTGAATTTATAAAAAGGGAGCTCCTCCTCATGTTTTATAAATCACATTTCTTTATTTGAGTTTATGAATTGATTAAAGTACTGAGCAACGTTTTTATTTAAAAGGGAAACAAGCTGGTTGGCTAGGGCCCAACCAACCCAGCACGTTTACCCTATTTCCTATTTCTTGTAATTTGTGTTTACATTGTCAAGTGTGATTTAATTTTTAAGCACATGCATTCCTGTTTGAGTCAAAGCGCATCCGTTGTGTGAAGTAGATAAATTTCCTTTCCCGCACTTGGTTTCAGATTGGTTTTACCTGCCTAGTCCAAGCAGGAGAAATAAACCTGCACCAGTGCACGTTGGTGTGATATTTCCTTTTCTGCAGTTCTGTTTGGTTGGTTTTCCCCGCCTGGTCCAAGCAGGAGAAATGAACCTGCACCAGTGCATGTTGGTGTGATGCAACAAGCCTTCTTAGTCTACTTCCGCAATCTTCTTTCTTTCATTAAATGCTTATGACAGGATAAATTTATATGGATTGTTTCTTTATTCCTGCACTCTGTCAAGATCAGAAACATTCATTTTCATGTGTGCAATTCGATTTAACATTATAATAGCACTTGCAATAACCAAGCACTCATTTTAAGAATTAAATACTAAGTGCAAGAAGCTCTGATCCGATGCAAGAACTAGTTTCTTTCCACGGGATCTGCGTGCTTTGAAATTGGAAAAGTTCAAGCCCTTGCAGGAAGTAAAAATCCTTTAGTAAAGACACCATTTATACCTTCTGCATAAATCTCTGTTCCTACACTAGTGCAAGCATATTGTAATAGTACAGGACATAATAGTGGAAGAAGGAAATCTCTAAAGGAGCAGGTTTAAGGGCCCATCTGATGAGACTGCTAAGTTTCTCCACTAAAGAAAAACACACACTCAGTAGTTAAACAATAATTAGCTAGAGTGACTACCCTTTATTTTTAATTCCCTCTTGCAAATGCATTCTTCCTTATTCCAGTCTTAGATTATTTTGATGGTTCAAGTTGCCTTTTTCTATTTTTAGTTTGATTCTACAATCTTTCCTTTAAAGAAAGTAGGGATTTATATTAGAGAGATTCATACCATCTCTGGCATTGCCTGTGCTTCGTCTCTAAGTTTACGGATCCCCTGGGTTGACAAATTAAGTGTTGAGGAGTTTGCTTAAGTGTAAATACTGCACCCAACATTTTGGCGTCGTTGTCAGGGAGGCGATTTGATTTGGTAAGAATTTTCTGATTATACAATAAAGGTAAATTTTCCTTTATTTTTGCAGTATTGTTTGAAAAATCTTCTTTGAATGAATTTTACCGGTGTTAATTGATTTCTGACAGCATTTTTATTAGAAGTTGTTTGTTATTTTTCTTTTTC
Organism: Pinus tabuliformis; assembly: GCA_031772625.1. Classification (NCBI taxonomy): domain Eukaryota; kingdom Viridiplantae; phylum Streptophyta; class Pinopsida; order Pinales; family Pinaceae; genus Pinus; species Pinus tabuliformis. The sequence continues at coordinate 682,364,797 of CM062820.1, read as the reverse complement.
TTTTTAATGAATGCCTAGAAAAGGTAAGGGTTCAAAGCCCACTAAGGGTCGAAAGAATTCTGAAACAATTCTCATATTGGGTCTCCTTCTCTAAGCAAGAAGCCCAATCCAATTCAAACCCATCACACAGGAATAGTCCACCTGGATTCTAGTGACAACAGCTCAGGTGTGGTTCAACCTGTTGGGAGCAAAAGGGAAACAATCGCGGACCATGAAGATCATGTGGAAGGGACTGGTGAAAACCAGGTAAGTGGAGAACAATCCACTTTTGTATTTCTGATTGTGGACCCTGATACTGTGGCACAAATGAAGAATATTCCACCATCAGCTCTCCCTCATTTCCATGGTAAAGTTCATGAAGATCCTGACTCTTTTTTATTCGAGTTTGATATTCTGTGTAGAAGTTATGATTATTCAACTGACGCTCAGAAGTTAAGATTATTTCTTGTTACTCTCAAGGACTCAGCTCTACGCTGGTTTATGGGGTTAGGAGGAAACACTATAACCTCTTGGGATCAGATGAAGAGAGTGTTTTTGTCTAAATATCAAGAATATTGCAAAACTCGGGACATGCAAGATGAGATTTTTACAATCATACAGGATGATGATGAAACTCTTGAAGATTACCTAGAAAGATTTATGTATATTTTACAAAGGTCGAAACTTAAGCTTGATTCCAGTACTATTAGAACCTTGTTCTTAAGAGGACTTACTAATAATGCTAGAAATAATTTAAATCTATTAGGACAAGGTGATATTTCTCAGCAAACTTTTGAACAAATTTGTGAATTATGCAGGAAATTTTCAAGAAATCGGTATAGATTTGGTAAAGGAACTCGAAATAGAAATAGAAAAACTGAATATACTGATGCTATGATTATTGGACTAGAAAATAAAATGGAAAACATGAAAATTGATATAATGAATATTTTTACCAAACAGTTGGACTCTTTAAAATTTCAGCAAAAATTCATGAAGGAACAAGAGTCATTATGTATTTTCTTTCCTAAATGTAGAGACAAGCATCCTCCTAAAGAGTGTCCTCTTAATTTGAAAGAAACTAGTAAGTGTGCTATTTGTGCAGAAGATCATGTCACAGAAAAATGTCCCTCTATACTAGGACCTAAAGCTGTATTTACAGCGGGACAGGCTGAAGCTGAATACTTGTATGCTATGGGAGCAAGAAGAAATTGGCCTCAAGTAGGTGCAGGTATGGCTCCTGAATTTTCTCCACACTATTTTGGTTATAATTCACATGCATATTCTTATCCTAACACTAATCAACAGTGGCAGTATGGGAATCAATATCAGCATGGGCAACCTTCTCAACCATGGCAACAAGGTTGGAGAGGGCCAACTCATTCTCCATATTCCTACCAACCACCTATGCAGTCATATCCATCTACGCATACACCTTATTCAATGCCTCAACTTCCAAGTCAGTCTACTCCACCATTACCTTTACCTCCACCTTTTCGACCTCCTCAGTTGCCTGCTCAACCTATGCCCAATCCTAACAATAATAAAGTAGTGCAAATGATCTATGTAACAAACCCACCTTTACCATTTGAGTACCAGTCTATTCCAGTTGGGGTTCATGATATTCAATTAAGATCGGGAAGGACTGTAACATCAAAAAATCAGAAGCAACCTAGAGTGATTGTTGAAGAGAAAGGAGAAGAGGAAACTCTTAACCATTCTCCAAAAGTTGTCACTAAGCAGCCCTTACCCTCTGAATCCTTGCCATCTTCTTCCAACCAGCCTCCCTTCCTAGAGAGGCTAGTAATGGAAACCCGGTTTTCTCAGTTCAGATTAGTAATGTCCTTGTCTCTAACGTTATAATAGACCTAGGGGTAGCCATTAATGTCATGACTAAGCAAACCATGAATCAACTTTGGTTATCTCATCTTCACCCTACTCCCATTGTGCTTGAATTAGAAAATAGATCTAAAATTAAGCCAGAAGGAGTATTGGATGATGTGATCATCTCATTAGATTCTTGGGAATATCCTATTGATTTCATTGTGCTTCAGCCAAAGAACCCAATAGGAGGACATCCCTTGATCTTGGGTCGACCATGACTTGCTACAACTAATGCATATATTGGATGTCGTTCCGGTGATATGTATATTTCGCATGGAGATTCTAGGAAGAAAGTTACCTTATACCCCCTGCTAGATCCATTTAGGAACTTCAAGATACTTTACGGTTGGATCAAAGTAGTGATGAGGAGACTCAGCCCATTTCCCTTATCCATCATTATACTGGGTCTTCACAAAAAGATGAGATTCAAGATTTCCTGAATAATATAGACAATATGCCTAATTTTGAGCTATTGAGACATATTTTCAGCCTAGATTTTCAAGATAATCATGATTCTCATTCTTCTGTACCACTACATTTGACCACTCCCTTGAGTACTCCTAAGCCTGATACTACTCTTGTCGAGATTAGCCCTGGTAAATCCTTGCATATTAGTTTAGATTTGGACTCATCTCAGCAACAACAGCTTGTGAATTTGTTGCAAAACCATCTTAGTGCCTTTGCATGGGGCTATGAAGATATGAAGGGTATTCCTTCTTAAACTTGTACACATCATATCTATATTCAGGAAGGAACCTAACCTGTCCGACAACCCCAAAGGCAAATGAATCCATCTCTAAGAGATATTGTGAAGGAAAAAGTACAGAAACTCTTGGATGTCAGTTTTATCTATCCTATTTACGACAGTCAGTGAGTCTCTCCATTAGTGCTAGTACCTAAGAAATATGGAAGATGGCGTATTTGTATTTATTATTGAGAATTAAAAAAAGCCACTCTGAAAGATTATTTCCCTCTCCCTTTCATTGACCAGGTGCTTCATAACTTTGCAGGAAAGAAATATTTTTCCTTTTTGGATGGCTTCAGTGGTTATAACCAAATACAGATTACACCCGAAGATCAGGATAAAACTACTTTTACATGTCCATGGGGTACATTTTCTTATAGAGTGCTTCCCTTTGGTTTATGTAATGCCCCAACTACCTTTCAAAGGGAAGTCTTGGCCATTTTTGTTGATCTAGGATTTGTAGAAATTTATATGGATGACTTTTCTGTGTTTGGTGATTCTTTTCAGGAAGCTCTCAAAAATCTGGAGAAAGTAATTCTTCGTTGTCAGGAAGCCCATCTCGCCTTGAGTGAAAATAAATGTAGATTAATGTGCAAAGCGGGAGTGATACTTGGCCATTTGATTTCTGGTAAAGGTATCCAGGCTGATCCAGCAAAGATTGAAATCATTCTGCATCTTCCTGCACCCAAAACTCAAAGGGAAGTAAGAGGTTTTTTAGGACATGCTGGTTACTATAGGAGATTCATTGAATTTTTTTCTAAGATAGCTGCCCCTCTTTTCCAACTTCTAGCTAAGGATAGTGAATTTTCTTGGACCACAACTTGCCAACAGTCTTTTGAAACATTGAAGGAAAAGTTAGTACATGCACCAGTTTTGAGAGGTCCTAACTGGTCCCTGCCTTTTCACATTTCCTCTGATGCTTCAGATTTGGCTATTGGCGCAGCTTTAGGACAAGAGGAAAATAAAAAATCCTATGTTATTTATTATATTAGTAAGAATTTGTCTTCCGCTGAATTAAATTATACAGTTACAAAGAAAGAGTTTTTAGCTGTAATTTTTGCAATTAATAAGTTTAGGCACTATATTACAGGATATGAAGTATTTGTACATACTGCTTATTCCGAAATTAGATATTTGATGAACAAGCCATTGACTAGCGGTAGAGTGACTAGGTGGTTACTACTGTTGCAGGAATTTAATGTTACTATTATTGATAGACCAGGAAAATCTAATGTTGCAGCAGATTTTCTTTCCAGATTAGATAATCCTAGTGAAGCAACTCTTATTAATGATGATTTTCCGGATGAACATCTTTTTGCTATGTCAATAGATTCTTCATGGTTTGCTGACATTACTAGTTACTCGGTTACTAGGAAAACACCACCCCACTTGTCTACTCGTGAAAAGCGGAATATTATTCAGAAAAGTGTTGCATACTCCTGGATTCAAGGAGATCTCTTTTACACTAGTCCAGATCTGATTATCTGTAGGTTTGTAAGAGAGGAGGAAGTGTTTGACATATTGAAATCTGCTCATGATGAACCTTGTGGAGGCCACTTCACTGATAAGCGAACTGCATATAAAGTATTGCGTGCTGGTTACTTTTGGCCTTCCTTGTTTAAGGATGCCAAACAGTATGCCAGGCGATGTGATAGTTGTCAGCGAATGGGCCAGCCTAATCAAACCAATGAAATTCCTTTACACCCCCAAGTTATGATTGAGCCATTTGAAAAATGTGTTATTGATTTTATAGGGCCAATAAATCCAATGTCATTAAGTAAAAAGCATATTTTGGTTTGTACAAATTTTGTTACAAAATGGGTAGAAGCTAAAGTTGTTTCTTTTGCTATAGAAAAAGTTGTTGTTGATTTTCTTTTTACTGAAATCTTTACTAGATTTGGTGTTCCTAGAGAAATTGTTTCTGACAATGGTCCACAGTTTATTTCTAATATGGTACAGGGTGTGATGGAGCAATATAAGATTCAGCATAGGAAATCCACGCCGTATCACTCGCAAGCAAATGGCCAAGTGGAATCCACAAAGAAAGTGAGCAAGTCCATTCTTACAAAGACAGTAAATATGCATTGGAAAGACTAGGCTGAAATATTACCAGAAGCTTTGTGGGTATACAAAACTACTTGGAGAAATAACATGGGACATACACCATATGAGCTGGTATCTAGCAAACAGGTTCTGTTACCAATTGAATTCCAGATCAAAACTTTCAGAACTACAGTTCAGTTAGGACTAGATCTCTCTGAGGCACAACAACAACATCTTCTCCAATTAAATGAGTTAGATGAATTTCGTAGGGATGTTGTTCAGCAGAACATACTAATTCAACAGCAATGCAAAAGGTGGCATGACAAGTCTATTCAGAAAAAGCAATTTCAACCAGGTGATTGGGTGCTCCTTTATGATTCTAGATTTAAAATATTTAAAGAGAAATTCCATACACGTTGGATGGGACCTTATGAAGTGATTCGAGTATTTGAGAATGGAGCAGTATAAGTTAAAAATATTGATGGACAAAATTTAGTATTCTTGGTAAATGGACACAGATTAAAGAAGTATTTTCAGCCACTTACTAGGAAATATTTTACACAACAAGTCCAACAGCAATTCGGGATGGTAGTGGTGAATGGTAATACCAACCTTTTGAAAACATGAATTCTTATTCTTCTTAAAAAATAATAATAATAATAATAATAATAATAATAAAGTAAAGAAAAAATACATTTTCCTGTAATTATGAAAATCAGTTCGCTGACATGATTGCAGAAGGATCAACCTGAAAACCAGCTTGCTGGCAGGAAGATCAAAAATTTCTAATAAAAAGAAAATGTTGCTTGATCTTTAGATATGCTAGCGACCACCAAGTAAAAGCAGGTTCAACAGAACCAACCTTTATACAATTGGGGTAATTAGCATGGATATTTTTATTCAAGTAACGCTTAATTTTCGCTACAATTATTTTTTCTTGCACCAGTGCAGGCAGACCTTCCAGAAAATTTTCTGCCTTTCTTCATATTCCACTTTCGTAATATTCCCTCAGTTTTCTTCTTCAATCCCAGAATGATTAACCTTCCCATATTCTTCTGAATTTACCCTGTCCGTTTCGTAAAAACCCCACTTTACCCTTGAATTTTTTTCCTATCCCACTTATGTTTATCCCCTTCTTGTGGTACTATTCCTGGAACCCGTAACAGAATTCCTTCCCATTCTAAAATTTCCCTTTTCCCACTTCTTTGTTCCCTCATGAATTCATTGCAGGATCTTGCGCACAAAGAGAAAAAGGACGTGCTCTGAAGCATCAAGAAAGGGTGAAGCAAATTTCCAGTATAAATTGGGGAAGCCATGTTGGAAGTACAACCTATATTTTACTTAAATTCCCTGTTTCTTTTTTCAGATATTATGATTGCACTAGTGCAAGCATGTCGTAGTATATAATAATGCAAGCAAAATGATACCAGCAGAATAGCATAGTTTAAGCGGTGCAAGCAGACCGGTGCAAGAATGCACCCTGTCAGAAACATAGTACAATTTTTTCTCTTCATAGTATATGTCATAGGAAAGTGGTCATCATGAAAATTTATAAGAAGTACTTTCACTTAGTCGATGAGTACTTGTGTTATCATATTAACTAGGAGAAAATTATTTAAAGTAAAAGGTGTTTTTAAGTTAAGAATCATGATCATTTTTAATGAATGGTAAGTTCTTTTTTTTTGAATTATGAAGGAATGCGGAAGTGTTTAACCGTTGCTTAGATATAACTGCCCCTTTCCGCCATAATCCTAGATGTCCTGCACTCATAATGATTACCTCACCTAGCCATTAAAATGTCGCTGTAAGTACCAATCCGGCTTGATCTCAAAGATTTCATGCATCCACGGCTATTTCAGTGGAATGAATGGGTGATAAGATGGAAAGGATGGTGGAAAATTGGATCCCTATCTATAAGAACCAATTTTCTGGGTATTGCATGTAAATTCTCGATTGTTCATAGCTGTTAAGCAGTGATGCCACCTGTTTGAAGCGAACCCTCATCTCTCAGTAGGGTAGAACAGACTGCCGAGTATCGCAATAGTCTTGTACTATTGCGAGACTTGGGCTTTCTTCAGTTCTTGCAAAAGTTTGACGGACATGATAGAGAAGTGGCCTTACAGTTTGCCAGAAGTTTCAAAAACGGCCGAGGAAAAATTGGGCCTCTAAAATTTGAAGTTATGGAAGAGTCTATAGCAGCAACAACATGCTTAGAAAATATTGGTGAGCAATGGTTTAAAAATTAGAAACTAGAAAGAAAGTGATGGCAGAGTTTTGTCGTCGATAAGAAGATGAAGGTAGATTGGAAGGAAGGAGTTTCGTGCAGTGCCCTGCTAGAACAGTGGAAGGACCTCCTTTTCATCCTACAAAAATTCGTAACCTGTGAGGGAAGGTACTCCCGCACTTTTGTATATCATTTTAGGATGTTGCAGCATTTCAAAGCCGCCCGAAACATCTGGTGGAGGATGGATTTCCCCTTTTTTTGCTTAAGAGATTGGAAAAATGGCCAAAGGTGTGCGGGACGGATGGGCAGACCAAGCCGACAAGAAGTTATATCGCCATGGCCTGATAAAGATTTTTATTAGAAACAACTAGAAGTTAAAGGCATGACCTAGGAGGCACTGTTAAAAAACTACATAAAAAGACAGCTGCTGGAAAGGAGACAGAGGACCCCGCCAGCACAAGTAAGGGCCCGAGTAAAAATGTAAAGGGGAGTCCTTCTTGCGCCAGTGAAAAAAGGAAACGATCTGAAAAATCAAAAGGAGGGGCGCCATCTCCAAATAATAAGACAACTAGTGCACCTATTGAAGAGACTCCTTCTACGCCACCAGTACAGGCATAGACCCTCGAGGAAGACAACCTGTCAGTCCTTGCAGACGTAGAAAAATTTGTAGAGGTCGAAGATGACACTCTGTTGGCAGATTTCATTAAAAAGCCCTAGAAAAAGAATAAAGAATCTAATGCAAGAAAAGAACCACAGTCCCCACGGGACGTTGAATGCTCTCCTGCACCAGTAAAAGAAGAAGAACCAGAAGAAGAAGAATTTCCTGATGTAACCATGAGGGATACTGAGGTCCCTGAGGAAGACACAACCCCTATTGAGACAGAAAAGAAAAAAATTTGGTAACTCCTGCTGCTCGGGTAGTTGAACTAGAGCTTCAAGTGCGGAACTTAGAACAGCTCATGGCTAAAGCACAAGAGGATAAGGAATAGAGTAAAGGAGAGTTGACTGTGAAGATCCAGAAAAAGAAAAGAGAAGTTAGAGTTTGGAAGTACCAAGCTACACAATGTTTCAAGCGACTTAAAAAGGTGACAAAGAAACTAAAGAACATCGGAAAGAAAAATTCTGAAACATTGCAGGCTGATGTTAGTATGCGAGAGCAAGATTGAGCTAGAATGCTCAAAGTTTTGATGGTTTTTTGCAAAGGTAAAGAGTTGTGCGAGGACACACAACAGTTTAGGGATGGGAGGATGTTAGCCCCCTAATTTTCTCTCTTTTTTCCATTTCCCCTTCCTAAATCTTAACCATTTACCATTTTTTTATCTCTCTTATACGCCCTCATCTTGCACCAGTCCAAGCACAGTGACATATTTCATATAAACTTTTATTTTCATATTTTTAACTTAACTTAGCATTAATTAATCATTTATTAAATTATTTCTCACTTTTAATCACTCTTTGTAACTTATCGATATCTCCAATGTTTATTTGGTAGTTATAGTACTTACCATGACCGCTGATCCTAGTGCAGGATTGGATCTTGCAACGTTGCCGGCACAACAAATACTTGCAGTAGATCCGAACCTCCTTTATCACCGCCTCATTTTGAGCAGCTTCAACGATGACAGCAAGATCATCCAAAGGCAGCCAAGACCAAATCTATGAAGAATGAAAGCTAGATATTAGCTACGACCAGTTTTGCTAACTGTCTAAGTTTAAAGGCCGAAAAGCTAAATTCCACGGTTAGTTATGTAATCAGTTGAATGATCTATTTTGGCCCCTGGCCAAAGATCTATATAATGTAGAATGTAAATAGGACTAAGGGATTTTGTTTTGGATAGAACATAGACACAACCAGAGAGGTGGTAACAGGTTGTTGTATTTTGTTAACGCCCGAATCTGGGTTGGACGATGTATTAATGTATGTACTTGCCTCAGTGAATTGATAAAAAGGGAGCTCTACCTCATTTTTTATAAATTGTATTTTTGTATTTGAGTTGATGAATTGACTAAAGTACTAAGCAGCATTTTTATTTAAAAGGGAAACGCGCTGGTTGGCTAGGGCCCATCCAACCCAACACGCTTACCTTATTTCCTATTTCTTGTAATTTGTGTTTACATTTTCAAGTGTGATTTAATTTTTAAGCACACGCATTCCTATTTGAGTGAAAGCGGATCCGTTGTATGAAGTAGATAAATTTCCTTTCTTTCACTTGATTTCATATTGGTTTTCCCCGCTTGGTCCATGTAAGAGAAATAAACCTGCACCAGTGCACATTGGTGTGATATTTCCTTTTTTGTAATTCTATTTGGTTGGTTTTCCCCGCCTATTCCAAGTAGGAGAAATGAAACTACACCAGTTCATGTTGGTGTGATGCAACAAGCCTTCTTAGTCTACTTCCCGCAATATTCTTTCTTTCATTAAATGCTTATGACAGGATAAATGTATATGGATTATTTCTTTATTCCTGCACTCTATCAAGATCAGAAACATTCATTTTCATGTGTGCAATTTGATTTAATAGTATAATAGCACTTGCAATAACTAAGAACTCGTTTTAAGAATTAAATACTAAGTGCAAGAAGCTCTGATCCAGTGCAAGAACTAGTTTCTTGCCACGGGATCTGAGTGCTTTGAACCTAGAAAAGTTCAAGCCCTTGCAGGAAGTAAAAAGCCTTTAGTAAAGACACCATTTATACCTTCTATATAAATCTTTGTTCCTACACTAGTGCAAGTAGACTACGATAGTACACGACAGAATAGTGCAAGAAGGAAATCTCTAAAGGAACAGGTTTAAGGGCCCATCTGATGAGACTGCTAAGTGTCTCTGCTAAAGAAAAACACACACTCAGTAGTTAAACAATAATTAGCTAGGATGATTGCCCTTTATTTTAATTCCCTCTTGCAAATGCATTCTTCCTTGTTCCAATCTTAGATTATTTTGATGGTTCAAGTTGCCTTTTTCTCTTTTTAGTTTGATTCTGCAATATTTCCTTTAAAGAAAGTAGGGATTTATATTAGAAAGATTCATACCATCTCTGGCATTGCCTGTGCTTCATCTCTAAGTTTACGGATCCCCTGGGTTGACAAATTAAGTGTTGCGGAGTTTTCTTAAGTGTAATTCCTACACCCAAAAACCCCCATCATTCAACACATTATCCCAATGGTACCAGATGTTAAACCCATTCAGCAAAAACTTAGGAAGACACATCCAAATTTGGAAAATCAGATTAAAAAAAAGTTGAATAAACTTTTAAAAGCCAAAATCATATTTCTAGTGAGACATTCCAAATGGGTTTCCAATATTGTATTGGTTAGAAAGAAGAGTGGTGATATTCACATTTGTATTGATTTTAGGAATTTAAATAAGGCATTTCAAATGGACAATTTTCCCATCCCATTAATGGAACAAGTTCTGCAATCAGTTGCTCATTCTGAAGTAACATCTTTTTTAGATGGATTTCCAGGATACAATTAGATCCTTGTTCATCCAGAAGACCGATTAAAAACTACGTTCAGAACAAAGTGGGGAACATATGCATATCAGAAAATGCCTTTTGGATTAGTGAATGAAGGAGCTGTGTTCCAAAGAGTGATAGACATTGCTTTCAAGGGGTTGATTAATAAAAATGTTATGGTATATCTAGATGATATTACCATATATTCAAAGAAGAGAAATAATCATTTACATGACTTAAAGTAGATCTTTGAAAGATGTAGAAGGTATGAAATTTATCTAAACCCCAAGAAATCATTTTTTCTCTTAGTGAAGGTAATCTCCTTGGTTTTATTGTATCCAAACATGGAATTTGTATTGATCCAGAAAGAATTAAAACAGTTTTAGAAATTCCATTACAACATACCAAAAAATCAATGCAATCTTTTCTTGGCCAAATCAATTTTGTTAAGAGATTTGTCCTCGATTTTTCTCAAATTGTCCTACCATTACAAATAATGATAAAAAAATATTCGCTTTTTAAATGGGGTGATCATGAAAGAGAAGCATTTAAAGAAATCAAACAAGTTGTAATTGATGTCCCTTCTCTATCAACTCCTAATTTTTCTAATCAATTTATCTTATATACTTTTGCCTTTGAATTATCATATGATGCAGTCTTAACACAACCAAATGAACAGAAAATCGAAGCTCCTATTGCTTTTTCAGCTCAAATTTTTAAGGAGCTGAATTAAATTATTCAAGAGTAGAAAAGCAAGCCTTTGCAGTTTACAAAGCTATCAAATATTTTGTACCTTTTCTTCTAAGAACTCATGTTAACATTATTGTTTCTTTCTCAGCGGTCAAGGAATTTCTTATTCAAAAGGAGTTAGGATAAAAAAGAGCTAATTGGGTTACTGCATTACAAGAATACGATCTAGAAATCAAACCCGCTAAAATTGTAAAAGGTCAAGGTTTTCGCAAGTTAGTCACAGGAATGAATGATACATCAATAGATGAAGTAACAAGTAATATTTAACAAATCACAAAGGTACTCCCTGTTAATACTCAGTCTCAATATGTTCACTTAACCTTTTTTTTTTTTAAATGGTTATGCTCCACTTGAACTAGATGTTAAGAAAAAGAGATCATTGAGATTGAAAGGCAATCAATATCAACTCATCAATGATGTGTTATTTAGGAAAAATTATGATTCTTCCAAACCGCTTCAGGAAGACAGAGGAAACCTGCCATGCCCTTGCAACTAGTTAACATCAAACAACCTTTTGAGAAATGAGGACTGGACATAATAGGTGAGATCATTCCTCATTCTTCCAAACAACGTAACTACATTTTAACAACAAAAAACTATTTTACAAAATGGATAGATGAAATACCTCTGAAGCTAGCCAATTCTGAGAGCATCATTGAATTCATTGATCAATTTATTACTGCTAGCTTTGGTATCCCTCATGCTCTTATTTTTTATAATGCTTCTTATTTTTCTGGAAATGAAATGATTGAATTTGCTTTAAAAATAGGATTTAAACTTAAGTATTCTGCAAATTATTACCCTCGGGGAAATGGCTTAGCAGAATCCACTAATAAAAATATTATAAGGATCATCAAACGAACTATCGACCAAAATCAAAAGAACTGGCACAAAGCTTTAATATTTTCTTTATGGGCTGATAGAATAACCGAGAAAACCTCAATAGGTACTTCTCCTTTTCATTTGGTATATAGGAAAGAAGCTATCCTACCTCCAAATCTATCTCTCCCCTCATGAACCCTAGCTCAATTTATTGAAGGACAACCTTCTTCTGTTTTACAATTATGAATGTCTCAAATCCTTAAGCTAGAAGAAGAAAGAAATAAAGCTAAGCTAGTCCATGTTCACCATCAACAATTGGTCAAAGCTTCATTTGATATCAATTCAGTCAAAGATAAATTTTTTGAAATCGGAGACTTAGTTTTGAAATGGGTTAAAGTGCACAAGGATAAAGTAAAACATAGAGAATTTCAAAAACTCTAGCTTGGTCCCTTTCAGATTTTTGAGAAGATAGGTCCATCAACTTTCATCTTGAAAGATTTACAAGGGAAGAAGGAAATTCTTCCTGTTAATGGACTTATACTCAAAAAATATTTTTCTTGAAAGAACATAGGTTCTTTTGTATGTAAATATTTTTATATATCATTTCCTTTTGTTACTAAAAGTACTATGCTTTTGAAAAACACATTGGAAGTTTCTCTTTATTTTTGAATTGTTAAACTTATTTAAGGAACAATTTAGAAAGAAAAACTTTAAATTGGAATCTAAGTATTGAATCTATTTTAAAGCTTTGAAATAAGATAATCATTTAGTTGTGAAATATTTTGGTTTGAAACTCTTTAAAAATCTATTTGTTGTGAATTGGTTTTGAAAAGTTATCTTTATAAAAGCAGAAATTACTATGAAGTCTTTAACATATTTTACTTAAAGAGGTCATCCAAGACTCGTAAAGAGTGAATGAAACCTCCCCATCCATTTATTTAAAAAAAAAAATCAGAGTGTAATTCAAAAAAAAAAAGACTAAAAGTTAAGAGGTCCCATCACGAGCCTGCTTACCATGATCATAGGCAACTAATAAAATTGACATTATCACTATTGGAAACCAAACCAAGGTAGTGGCTCTTAGAGACTAGACTTTGAGACGAGATCTCATCACGATTTGGCTTGTTCAATTTTATTACAACTTGTGAATGACATTATCATTTTTTGGCTACCAAACTAGGATAATGAGTTTAAAGTAAAAAAAATAAATCATATAAAAAAAGAAAAAGGAAATTCATTGCCTCTAAAGAATGTTATTATAATATGGATGGGATACTGGTTCATTTTGGTTAAATGGTAACCCTGTCGAGGCTATGAAAACCTGCTGGTGGAAGAGGCTCTACCAATGACTAATAAGTTTATTCAATATGCTAAGATTCTAATAGTTTTTACTTTATCTTTTCAACCTATTAGTGACTGGTTTACACAAAAAATATTTTCATCTATAACAAAACTTGAGAAACTTTACGATAAAACAATTTCAAATTTATCTATATCGATTTAGATTTCAATCATTTTTAAACTTTCTAGAGAAATTTCTTGATAAATATTGACATCTTACAGAGATTAACTGTTTCGTCCAGTGTGTTTCCAATTCTTGTGGTACTCAACATTCCCCTATTATCTTTAGACTAAGGAGAAAGAATATTGTGGATCCTTCAAAAATAGTTTAGGATAGAATCCTTACTTGTTTAGATAAAATAGGATAAGTTTTATATTTACACTTTTATTTTTAATAAAACAAGAAAGTTTAAGAAAATGGCATAAAACCTTTTAGGAATCCTTTTGTAGTTTTAGGAAATAAATTACAAGTCTTATGAATCCCGAAATCATAACAAATAAATGGGAATTTCATAAAAGGATTGGTCTTACTAAAACCTACACGTAGTATCAGCGGTTTCAAAGAATAGAAAAACAACAAAAAGCTGATCGCAAAAAAGTGAAAAGCCGATAAGAGAAATAGTGAAAAGCCGAAATGTGAAACGCCGAAACCAATATCACAATCTGCCAAAAGCTGATATTGCATTCCGTCAATTGACGAATGCCGATATCGAATTCTGTTAAAACTCCAATATTTCGCTAATATAGATCCCACACCTATATGTTTTTCGAAAATCACAGATCACTTTGTTATGTTAATATCACCCGATACCAAACGCCGATAAAATATTTTCTGATATAATGACAAGTGTCAATGTCACATGATCAAATGTTTTAAAATTAAATGACCTCTCTGTGTAGTTCTAATGTAAAGGTTTTTTGATGATTTGTAATGATTTTGAGTTAATGTGAAAGGATTTTCCATAAAGCTCGCATTGAGTTGATATGACTCTTTGCATCTTTCGAAGCTCTTCCTTCTTATCTTGATTTGTTTCTTTACAGGTAAATTCCAATAAATAGTAGTTAAAGGACATATCAAGAATAATCAAGGTGAGGAGGAAGTCTGTAATACAACAAGAACTAGTCTTGCCCCCTGAAGAAGTGTCTGAGATGTCTCCATTGTTTATAGATACTACATGCACTCCATATGCAGGTTCTTCCTCCTGGGAGGAAATATACAAACTATTTGAGGATGAAAATCCAAGAATAATCGTGAAACAAGCTACTACTGCTGATGATTCTCCTCCAAGTAACAACGACACATGGAATGATGTGGCCAATTCATTTCTCCACAAAATTGTTTCTTGCCCCAAAAGTCTACCATATACATATATGGTGAGATGGGTTGTTGACCATCTGAACATTACAAACAATACATTTATAACTCTGAAGAAGACTATTATTGGGTCTTTTAAAGTTGAGGATTTAAGGAAAATGTAGAATGTACCTCAACCTTAGAAGAAATATGATACATAATTCGTCTAGAAATTCATGCAAGAGAATCTGAATCCTGCCAAGCTGATCAGAGAATGTAGAAGAGACCCAAACAAACACAAGTGAGAGGACAAGGGTATGTATTCATTAGCATCTATTGTTGGCCCTTCCTCTCATATTTCTCCTATGTTATGCCACATCTATGGTTATCCAAATACACATAAATTCTCTGAAGAATGGGTGGATGGCTATATCATGGATTGAACAACTATTTTATCCCACAATTTGACCACTCAAATCCGCAATTACAGATAGATGTGAAATTTTCTTGAAAGAACAGCTCCTCCTTTCTTTATGAGCGCCTATGTCATGGACACAATTTGTTTTTCTTATCATTTTCCATCTCTATGATGGAAATGGTCAAACCAATTTCCTAGTCCTATATCTATTTATGTCGATATCCTTTGGGAAATGAAATACCATGCTCACTTCTACAAAATCTGTCATGAGGTCATGCTCCCTATCCACCAAGAGGTCTTTGGCATAAAAGAACCTAGACCCACTGCAGAGGCCAATAGAGACTTAAAGCCTATAAGAAAGTGGTTTGGGGAAGAGTCATTTACTTACATTCAGGTCTTTGGTAGCCTTGCCCATCGTCATGTTTTACCCCTTTTTGTCCCAGATAAATTGGTCGCCAAGGAAATTTCTTATCAAATAGTTGGTAAGGGTTTAACTAAAGTAGTTAAAGATTCCAAGAAATCTGCCTGCCCATATTTTCCTATCCCTTGTGATACCTATGCCTTAGATAATTTCAAGCATTCCTTAGTTGAAATTGAACAATTAAAAGCCTTTAGTTTTCCAACCATACTAAACAAGCCATATGACCCTAATGGCATAGCGAAAGATGTTACAACATAGGCTAAGATCAAACCATTTTCAAGCGAGCTTCACAAGTTCGATGATTTGTTTGAAATGGTTCCAGAGTATTATATGGTAGAAAAATTGGTAGCAGATCGTATAAGTATTGACGAATTGATTAGATTCACTCAATATAATCAATGAAGAATAGCCCATTTGCCATAATCCCTGTTAAAATAATTTTGACAGAACTAAAAAGTTTTAGACACCTCAACCTCCTCTTCAAAAGCTCCAACTATCTCTCATGTCTCTAGAATAACTACTATAGTTGTTAGATCTAAGACTTCCATAATGTATATATATGTCTTTCAGATTGATCACATAATCATGAATTGGTCTATGTGATTATGTGATTAATCCGAAAGACATCTATATAAACTACTATTGTTGTTGAGAAAACAAGAGAATTTTAAGAGGAGAACAAATTGGATGAAGTATGGGAGGAGTTCAACCATGTTTTGACAATAGAAGAAACTCGGGTTACAAGTATCTCGGCCGATATACAAGCATAACAGGTTACATTCAGCAGAGAGACAGAGCAAGTTCCAAAAACTACAGGGACAACCTCGTTTATTGTTGAGGCTTCCCAAGGGAATACTATTCCTAAAACTCCTAAGAATAACATTGATTTCAAAATTGTCAATCAATCAACTATTACCAAAGATATGGAAATAATTCTTACATTCCCTACTGATGAGATAGTCCTCAAAATTGAAGAAATCTCACCTTTGGACGTATTTTACAATCCAAAGCATAAATAAGTAATGAGCAGGTCAAGGAAGAAAAGAAAGTTAGAGCAATCACAAGCGCTAGTTTCAAATGAAACTCCTTTTCAAGTTCTTTGGAAATGAGCTCCAACAACCCCTGATGAGGAATTGAATAGATTATCTTAGTTCGTAGGAGCTTACACTAGATCTACCATTGATAAAACTGTAGAAATATAACAGCTAATGAAAGAAAAAGACCAAAGGATTGTTTAATTAGAACAAACTTTCCAGATTGAAAAGCAAGTAATTGAGCAACAATGGCAAGCAAACCTTACCGAGTTATAGAAATTTTTTAATGATTTAAAGCTACAATTTGAATCTGAAGTGAAGGACAAATATGAACAAATACTACAATTTCAACAAAGGATAAACCAGGTGAGGGAAAATCCAAAGATAAATGAACTCTGCAAGGAGGCATCAGAACTGGATATACTCTTAACAAAGCAACAGGCTATCTTCTGTCACAAATTGGCTTTAATTCATGACTTGTCAAAGACTAACAATTCCTTAGTAAACCAACTATCTAATTAGAGGACGTTTTATGAAGAAATTGACAAGAAAATTTCTGAGTATATAGATTGGCAAGACAATGCTCAAGGAAGATCAACTGATCTTCCTCGAATTCAAGAATCATAGAAGGATATCATTTTCGGTGACTAGGATATCAAAATGAAACAGACAGAAATGGCTATTATCAAAGCCAGAAATCTTTCCTCAAATTTCATTGAATACATTATCGATTCCTTATTGCAGGCCAATCTAGTTCAGGAATGCCTGAAGGACACCTTGCCAGATGTTAAAGCTTTAACACAATCTCAGCAAGAAACATCTGCGAAGAAGATTCAAGATATTCATATTTTATCACAAGCAAACTTTGAAAGTTATTGGAATTTTCTAGTGAAGCCTCATAGTTAGTGGCTCATGCTGAGGTGTCTCTCGAATGCAGCAGTACACCTTCTTCCAGCACTTAGTGATGCAGTGTTTATGGGACAAATCCCCATGAAATTGGCACATGCCCCCCCAGCTAAGCTGCTCATGAACATATATGGTCTCAGAGAGCAGATGAAGAATCAATCTGGAGCACAGTCATGAGTTCTTGTTACAATAGATCACTAATTTAGCTGTCCTTTATCTTAGCTTAGTTTGTTGAAGCTTTTTTGAAGACTTTTATTTTAATTTTACTATTTTTGTAATGTTAATAGGTTATTTAAACCCCTTTCATGCATTTAGAAAGGGGTTCAGAATTTTGAGAAGACAACTTTGAACTTGCACTATTGTTTGATCCAAAGTTATCTAATTGAGAAGCTAAGCCTGAAAGCTATCTATTTCATAAGCAGAGCGCTAATGCATCAGGTACTATTATCTTTATGTTATCGTTATGTGTTACTAAATTAGATAGTGAATCTCTTATGTGTTATTTCTTTATATAAATGCTTTGAAAACAATCAGTCATTATCACTATTGATGTGCATAATTGAATGATTTGTGATTATGTATGAGATAACAAGATCTTTTATGTGATTGAGTTTTAACCAACTAAATTAACTAACTATTTAATTAATTTAGTTTATCATATATGCTTTATTTTCATCAAAGTATTGAATGATCTATATTATTATATACTTTTTGAAATCTTTCTTTGAATCACATATAAAGATGTGTTATCTCGGGAAATAAGTAGGATAAGTTTATTTAGTAATTTCATCATTAGCTATAAAATCATTTCATTAGTTTTCATTATGTTATTATATTAAATCTCTTTAAAATGGGAAATTGGTCCCTTTATACCTAGTCGCACCCACCAATTTCAACGAAAACAGAGTTGCTTTAAGCTCCCGACCGGGTGGTATTCCCCGATGTTGAAGCAGTCAAGTTCCAGCCTTCAACACATTACCAGTGATAGCTAATGATTTGATTAATCCAAAAGAGTGATATCTAAATTATGGATCACAAAAGTCTTAGATCTAACATTAGCAGTGCCGAGACCTCTCTAAGTGATCATCATGATGGAATTTAAATATCTATAGTCACTCAAACCAAGACTAGTGTTACGATCAGTGAACATAATTTTTGAAATTAAAATCCACCACCATAGGAGTACCATAATAACATAGAGCCATCGGAGATCATACCAAGAGTGTGCACGGGATTATCGTGCCACATTGCAAACATCAACTCATATCCTCTGCATTAACACCACATCTATTGTCCGCAAGGTTTCCTTTCTCTTCTAGAGATCCCACCCCTATCGGGGAACCCGAGTCTTGTTGAAGGATCTGAATCAAGTTATATTTCCATTTATCATGTTCTTTCATTGGCCAATCATAGTTGATTTCCAAATTATTTTAATCACTTCCCCAATTTGTGAGAAGATTTGCTGCCTTATTCCCTTCCTTGCGGGTATGTGTTTTAATCACATAAGGCAAAGATAGGAGGAGTTTTTGGCTCCTAGAAACCATGAGTTCAATACGTCATCTCTTTACTAATTTGGAGGTTTGGGAGCCATCTAGGAGTTTCTAGGACACTCCTTTAGCAATCTTGGAATCCCCTGTGATTTGGATTTTGGGGATATTTTTCTCTTTGGCAATGTGGAGCCTTGTTTCTAACGTAAAACATTCTGCAAAATTGTTAGTTGTGTGTCCACAAGCTCTTGCATACAAGAGTATTACCTTTCTTGTTGCACCTTGCAAAAGGCCCCCATAGCTTGCAACCCCTAGATTTCCTTTTGATGTTCCGTAGATAAAAATAGCCTAGAGCTCTTGAATGAATAGGATATTTATATGTAGTAGATAAAAATCTAATATCAAAAACTAAATGAATAGGATATTGGTCATTGTATAGGTATTTCATTAGTATTAAGATCAACCACAACTCTTACTAGACATTTGGTCAAATTTTCCTATCTAATATCAACAAACGATTAAAAAAGCATGGCAAGTAGATTGTACACAGTTCAAGTGCTTGTGAGCAATTTCCATGATTAAAGTTCTATGAAAGACCAAGTTGGTCAATTATCCAAAAAACTGCTTGTTACCACTTGGATTATCCCTAGGTAAAGAGTACCATTTGCATCAAGGGAGAACATAAGGAAATTATAAAAAAGTCACCCACTATCACCTTGGTATCCTTGTCCCTCAGTTCCAAGTGTAAGTGTGTGATTTCCTAGCCTAAGGGGTTTCCCTACCTTTGATTCTAATCCTAAGTTAACATCGAAGACATAATCAATCATCTAAAAAATAATTTAGGACAAAGGATTAGTAAGATAAAGAAAATTTAATTCACTATTAACATAAAAATGTTGTTCAAATCTCTTTCTTGTGTCACAATTTCCTCGTTGATGTTTTCATATTAACTTCATAATACTTTGCTCATTATATTCATAATTATAAACATTAAAATTCAATATTATATTATACAAAACAAAATAAGACATATTTATAGTAAATGTAAAACAAAATACTTCATTAAAAAATAATTTAAAAAAACACAAAACTACATTAACTAATAATTAATTATACTAAATTAAAATTAATTTAGAATTAAATTAATTATATTAAATCACACACATTTCAAATTTCAGAAGGCTTTAAATGAACGTTGTCAAACATACTTGACTTTTACAAAAAAAAAAAAATCCCGTTGCGTTCTGCGTTTCTTGTTCGCTGCTCTCATTATCTATTTCTTGAATCCTTCCTGTAGAGTTGAGCTTTATTGTTCTTGAATTACAGATCTCTGTTTCTTGAATCCTGCACACTTTTCTTGTTCCTGAAGGCAGATTTGTGGCATGTTTAGGGTTTCCTCCATGATCATGCCCGAGAACCAAGATGAGTCCCAGGCGAAGAGAAGATGGGTGGTGATGGTTGCCATCACCATTGCCATTGGAATTGTTATATTGCCTGACTTCTTATTTCTGTTGGTATTGTTATTCTTGGGAACAAGGTTCCATATGGTGAGATGGGTTGTTGACCATCTGGATATTATGGACAAAACGTTTCTAACTTCAAAGAAGACAGTTATTGGGTCTTTTAAAGCTGAGGATTTAAGGAAAATGTATCATCTACCTCAACCTCAGAAGAAATATGATATGCAATTCATCCAGAAATTCATGCAAGAGAATCTGAATCCTGCGGAGCTGATTAGAGAATGGAGAAGGGACCCAAACAAACACAAGTGAGAGGACATGGGTATGTATTCATTAGCCTCTATTGTTGGCCCTTTCTCTCATATTTTTGTTATGTTATGTCGCCTATATGGTTATCCAAATACACATAAATTCTCTGAAGAATGGGTGCCATTGATAGAAGCCTCTGTTGATGGATATATCATGGATTGGGCGACTATTTTATCCAACAATTTGATCACTCAAATCTACAATTACAGACAGAAGCACAATTTTCTTGAAAGAACGACTCCTCCTTTCTTTTTGAGTGCCTATGTCATGGACACAAATTTTTTTCTTATAATTTTCCATCTCTAGGATGGAAATGGACAAACCAATTTCCTAGTCCTATATTTGTTTATCTCAATATCCTATGGGAAACCAATTACCATGCTCACTTCTACAAAATCTATCATGAGGTCATGCTCCCTATCCACTAAGAGGTCTTTGGCAGAAAATCTCCTAGACTCACTACAGAAGCCAATAGAAACTTAAATCCTATAGGAAAGTTGTTTGGGGAAGAGTCATTTACTTACATTCGGGTTTTTGGTAGCCTTTCCCATCCTCATGTTTTTCCCATTTTTGTCCCAGATAAATTGTTGGCCAAGGAAATTTCTTATCAAACAGTTGGTAAGGGCTTAACTAAAGTACTTAAAGATACCAAGAAATCTGCCTAGCCATGTTTTCCTATCCCCAGTGGTACCAATGCCTTAGAGAAATTCAATCATTCCTTAGTTGAAATTGAAAAATTAAAAGAATCTAGTTTTCTAACCATACTAAACAGGCCTATGACCCTGATGGCGCAGTGAAATATGTTACAACATAGTCTAGCTCAAACCATTTTCAAGAAATCCTCACAAGTTCGATGATTTGTTTGAAATGGTTCTAGAGTATTATATGGTAGAAAAATTGGCAGTAGATCGTCTAAGTCCTGACGAATTGATTAGATTCAATCAATATCGTCAACGAAGAATAGCCCATTTTCCAGAATCCATGTTAAAACAATTTTGATAGAACTCAGAAGTTTCAAATGCATCAACCTCCTCTTCAAAATCTCCAATTATTTCCCAAGTCTCCGAAACAACTACTATAGTTTTTGAGAAAACAAGCGAAATTAAAGAGCAGAACAAATTGGATGAAGTATGGGAGGAGTTCAATCATGTTTTGACAACAGAAAAAACTCGAGCTATAGGTATCCCATTCGATATACGAGCTTAACAGGTTACAGTCAGCAGAGAGATAGAACAGGTTCTAGAAACTACAGGGAAAAGCTCGTTTACGATTGAGGCTTCCCAAGGGAATACTATTCCTAAACCTCCAAAGAATAACATTGATGCCGAAATTGTCAATCAATCAACTGTTGCTGATGATATGGAAATAATTCCTGCATTCCCTACTGACGAGATAGTCCTCAAGATTTAAGAAATCTCTCCTTTGGACGTATTTTACAGTGTAAAGCATAAAGCAATAATGATCAGTTCAAGGAAGAAAAGAAAGTTAGATCAATCGCAAGCGATAGTTTCAAATGAAACTCCTTTTCAAGTTAGTTTGAAATGAGCTCAAACAACCCCTGATGAGGAATTGAATAGATTATATCAGTTTGTAGGAGCTTACGCTAATGTTACCATTGATAAAGCTACAAAAATACAACTGCTAATGAAAGAAAAATATCGAAGGATTTTTCAATTAGAACAAACTTTCCAGATTGAAAAGCAAGTAATTGAGCAACAATGGCAAGCAAACCTTACTGAGTTATGGAAAAGTTTTAGTGATTTAAAGCTACAAATTGAATTTGAAGTGAAGGACAAAGGTGAACAAATATTGAAATTGAAAAAAGGATAAACCAGTTAAGGGAAAATCTAGAGATAAATGAAGTTCGTAAGGAGGCATCAGAATTGGATATACTCCTAACAAAGCAGCAGGCTATCTTCTGTCAAAAATTGGCTTTAATTCATGACTTGTCAAATACCAACGATTCTTTAGTAAACCAATTGTCCGATTTGAGGATGTTTTATGAAGAAATTGACAAGAAAATTTCTGAGTATATAGATTGGCAAGACAACGCTCATGGAAGATCAACTGATCTTCCTCGAACTGAAGAATCACATAAGCATATGATTTTTGGTGATAGGGATATCAAAATGAAATAGGCAGAAATGGCTATTATCAGAGCCAGAAATCTTGCCTCAAATTTCACCAAATACATTACAGATACCTTATTGCAGGAAAATCTAATTCAAGAATGCCCGAAGGACACCTTGCCAGATGTTAAAGCTTTAGAACAATCTTGGCAGCAAACATCTAAGAAGAAGATTCAATATATTCAGATTTTATCACAAGAAAACCTTGAAAGTTATTGGAAATTTCTAGTGAAGCCTCATAGTCAGTGGCTCGCGCTGAGGTGTCTCTCGAATGCAATAGTACAACTTCTTCCAGTGCTTAGTGATGCAGCGTTTACGGGACAAATGCGCATGCAACCAGTACATCCCCTAGTTGAAGCCGCTCACATACATATATGGTCTCATAGAGCAGATGAAGAATCAATCTGGAGCACAGTCTTAAGTTCTTGTTACAACAGATCACTAATTTAGCCGTCCTTTATCTTAGCTTAGTTTGTTGAAGTTTATTTTAATACTTTTATTTTAATTTTACTATTTTTGTAATATTAACAGGCTATTTATACCCCTTTCATGCATTTAGAAAGGGGTCCAAAATTTTGAGAAGAAAACTTTGAACTTGCACTATTGTTTGATCCAAAGTTATCTAATTGAGAAGTTCAGCCTGAAATCTATCTTTTTCATAAGCATAGCACTAAGGCGTCGGGTACTATTATCTTTATGTTATGATTATGTGTTACTAAATTAGATGGTGAATCTCTTATGCATTATTTCTTTATATAAATGCTTTGAAAACAATAAGTCATTATCACTATTGATGTGCAGAATTGAATGATTTATGACTATGTATGAGATAACGAGATCTTTTATATGATTGAGTTTTAACCAATTAAATTAATTAACTATTTAATTAATTTAGTTTATCATATATGCTTTCTTTTCATCAAAGTATTGAATGATCTATATTGTTATATACATTGTGAAATATTTATTTGAATCACATATAAAGATGTGATATCCGTGGAAATAAGTAGAATAAGTTTATTAGTAATTTCATCATTGGCTATATAATCATTTCATAGTTTTCGTTCTATTATTATATTAAATCTCTTTAAAACGGGAAACTGGTACCCTTATACCCAGTCTACCCACCAATTTCAACGGAAATGGAGTTGCTTTATGCTCTCGACCAGGTGGTATTCCCTTATGTTGAGGCAGTCAAGTTCTAGCCTTCAACACATTACTAGTGATGAAACCTCTCTAAGTGATCATCACGATGGAATTTAAATATCCACAGTCACTCAAACCAAGACTAGTGTTACGATCAGTGAACATAATGTCTGAAATTAAAATCCACCACGAGAGGAGTGCCATAATAACATAGAACCATGGGAGATCAAACCAAGCGTGTGCATGGCAGTATTGTGCCACATTGCAACCATCAACTCATATCCTCTACATTAACACTACGATCGTTGTCTACAAGATTTCCATGCTCTTCTCGAGGTCCCGCCAATATCAGGGAACTCGAGTCTTGTTGAAGGATCTGAATAAAGTTATATTTCCATTTATCATGTTCTTTCATTGGCCAGTGAGAGTTGATTTCTAAATTATTTTAATCACTTCCCCAATTTACTAGAAGATTTTCTACCTTATACCTTCCCCGGGGGTATGTATTTTAATCGCATAAGGCAAATATAGGAGGAGTTTTTGGATCCTAAAAACCATGAGTTCAAGACGTCATATCTTGACTAATTTGGAGGTTGGGGAGACATCTAAGGGTTTTTGAGACACTCCTATAGCAATCTTGGAGTCCCCTGTGTTTTGCATTTTGGGGATATTTTTTTCTTTGGCAATGTGGAGCCCAATTTCTAGCGCAAAATATTCTGCAAAATTATTAGTTGTGTGTCCACAAACTCTTGCATACAAGTGTATTACCCTTCTTGTTGCATCTTGCAAAAGTCCCCCATAGCCTGCAGCCCCTGGATTTCCTTTTGATGTTCTGTAGATAAAAATAGCCTAGAGCTCCTGAATTAATAGGATATTTATATGTAGTAGATAAAAATCTAATATCAAAAACTAAATTCAAAGAAAATATAGTAATGGTCTCCCAACAGGAGACTTCACCTTCATTGCCCCAAACCCTTTTTCTAATTCTTATTTAAACGAAATCATGATCAAGATATTCTATGTAATGGACATTCAAATCCTCTCAGAGAAAGAAGTGAAAGAAATGACCTTGATATGACAAAGGAACCAAGAAATAGTCTAGTAGAAGAACCAATACCTCATTAAACAATAGGTATTAAGAAAAAGGTGAATGTTTTAACTTTGTGATGAACAACCATGTACTAATTGCAATGCATAGGTTTAGAGGGAAGATGTTTCATACATATGCAAAAGAATTAAATATATTAACGACAATTCCTGTCAAATAGAGCACACATGAAAATAACTTTTGTAGTGGACTTATTACCACCCACATTAAGATTTGAGTAAGCAGTGAAATAACATAAGGCATGTCACCTCCTAATATCCTCTCATTTCAAGTTGGTTCGTGTCAACTAAAGAGGGATATCCATAACTATTGCATCTGATCTACATATTAAGTTTGATAAAATAAATCTGATCAACAAGTAGCCAAAATTTGTTATGAGTAGATCAATGCAAGTTTAGGATTGACCTAAAAAATAGGTCTCTACCATTTAGGTCAAGGGGTCAAATGTAAACTAGAAAAGTATTTAATTGATAATGGAGAAATACAAGATCAAATCATCCTGACCATCATGTCAATGCTAGATTAAGAGAAACCCTACAAGAATGTAAAGAGTCTACTCCAAGCTTGTTCGTCACTTGAAACTAATTCAATAATAAAATATCTAACATTATGAGGATTTTAGGTTTGTTACATAGCTCTAGTTCACAAGTATTTTACCATGCTTGGGTAGAAAACACCCACAAAAACATATGAAGTCAATAAATCTAGTTAAGTGGAAGGACAAGCACAATAAACACAGAAGAAAGGAGAGAAAATGAAGACCAATCGTATTTTTTCCAGTGACATCAAAGTTCAAAAGCTATTACATATGAAAAGAGATTTAAAAATCTCTCAATATCCAACCACATTACATCTCCACTGCATTAAATAGATTCTTTTTCTTGTTGAAGGTTGCGCCCTAAAGATGTTGATTTTGAGAATGCACATGATGTTGAAATAGATGTCACATCCCAATGTTTGTGCCCTCATTATTTGCTTATGATAGGCTAGCCAACGATTGATACATGGCATATGATTGGGTCTAAATGTCAACTGAAGTGCATCTTTTTTTTTGTTAAAACAATAACAAATCCATGGATTGAACATGCACCCATTTGGGATAGATGTCATTTCTTGTGTGCCTGCACTTAAGTGGACTTTGCTTGCTTGTAATAAACTACGACCTTTGTTTCTAATTCACTCTATCCAAAATATGTTTACTTTGTTACATCCATAGGTATACACTAGATTTAGGGATGTTTGTTGTAAGGGAATTGTCAAAGTAAAATGAAAATAAACATAAAATATATAAATAAAATATTAAATAATAATGATGTGCCAATAAGGTTCTCAATCTTTAATTGTAACCTTCAACCTAATGTGTGTGTGTGTGTGTGTGTGTGTATACACATCTAACATAACATTAAATAGGTTATTGTAATTATCATTCAATCATCTATTTTATTCTTGTACTTTAAATTCTATATGTATAGCAATCATCTATCTTCATGATTGATATTCTTCAGTGAATGAACATTGTTCATTCTATAGGTATTTCATTGTGTGTGTGTGTGTGTGTGTGTGTACATATAATCAAATAGGTTATTGTAATAATCATTCAATCATCTATTTTAATATTGTACTTTAAATTCTATATATTAATCAATCGTCTATCTCTATGATTGATATTCTTTAGTAAATGAACATTGTTCATTGTATAGGTATTTCAGTAGTATTAAGATCAACCACATTTCTTACTAGACATGTGGTCAAATTTTCCTGTCTAATATCAGCAAAGGATTGAAAAAGCATGGCAAGTATATTGTACACAGTTCAATTGCTTTTGTAGACAATTGCCATGATTAAAGTTCTATGAAATACCAAGTTGATCAATTATCCAACAAACTGCTTGTTACCACTTGGGTTATCCCTATGTAAAGAGTCCCATTTGCATCAAGGGAGAGCATAAGGAAATTATAAAGAAAGCCACCCATTGTCATCTTGGTATCCTTGTCCCTCACTTCCAAGTGTAAGTGTGTGATTTCCCAGCCTAAGGGGGTTTCCCTACCTTTGATTCTAATCCTAAGTTTGTCATTTAGTTTGAGTGAGAGTAGGGCAGATTAGATGTTGATCCTTTCTTAGAGTTGTTGTATGATGATGAATTGTTTGAAAATTTTTAGTCCAATGTTGATTGTTCAATTAGTTATTAGTGCATATTAATGAATTATGTATTGCACATCAACCATATATCTTAATCAAATGAAATTGTAGCATAATAAGGTATATAATCATTAACCTTTAATTCAATCCCATAATTAAAAGGTAAATGGTTGGTCAAGTAACCCAAATTAACAATAAGGATTTTTTAGCAAGAAATGGTTTATATAATGGGTGCGACTGGTGCTATAGCCATAAAATATACCAATGTTAGGCTAGTATGAGAGAGTATTCTTCCCGAATGTTGCTTTAGGTGCACAATAATAGTTAGGCAGCTGAATGGGTGGTTTCGAGATTGATCTAGGGGAACTTTCAATATACTTAAGGTACATGTAATTAATGTCCATATGTAGTCTTGTCTAATGTGATATTATTCAAATGGGTACCATTAGGGGTAACTTGGAACTCCAACAAAGCCTTTCACATTCTCAGTAGAGATATCGAGATATAGTCACCATGTAGCCCTTATTTATATATCGAATCATGTTTATGTTCTAATGTTGCTATATAATTCTAAAGCCTTCATTGAGATATTAACCATGTTTCAAGCTTTAGAAGGAGAATTTTAAGAATAGTAAATTTGGCATTCATGTGATGTAGAATCAGAAAATCTCATTGACTAACAAAGGACAACATGTCATAATTATGAGATTTGGACTTGGTTAGATAGAATAACAACATTTATTTCCAAATACCACTTAAGCTAGATCCACTTATGACATCTACTCTATTATACAATATGTATATATAAAAATTAAATTGTAAAATATATTTTTAAAATATAGTAAATGTTTAATTCACTATTAACATAAAAATGTTGCTCAAATCTCTTTCCTCTGTCACTGATTGATGTTTTCATATTAATTTCATAATACTTTGCTCATTATATTCATAATTATAAACATTAAAATTCAATATTATATTATACAAAACAAAATAAGTCACATTTATAGTAAATGTAAAACAAAATACTTCATTAAATAATAATTTAAAAAACACAAAACTACGTTAAATAATAATTGATTATACTAAATCATAATTATTTTAGAATTAAATTAATTATATTAAATCGAACACATTTCAAATTTCAAGAGGCTTTAAATGAACGTCGTCAAACATACTTGACTTTTACAAAAAATTTGTTTTCCCGCTGTATTCTGTGTTTCTTGTTCGCTGCTCTCATTCTCTGTTTCTTGAATCCTTCCTGCAGAGTTGAGTTTTATTGTTCTTGAATTACAGATCGTTGTTTCTTGAATCCTAAATTACAGATCGTTGTTTCTTGAATCCTGCACATTTTTCTTGTCCCTGAAGGCAGATTTGTGGTAGGTTTAGGGTTTCTTCCACGCTGACGCCCGGGAACCAAGATGAGTCCCAGGCGACGAGAATATGGGTGGTGATGGTTGCCATTGGAATTGTTAAATGATTAATTTAATTTTATTAGTGCTCATATAAAATACAAAATTTTGGAATATTCAACAAACATGTTCAAGTTGTCATATTCTAAGAGTTTACAATTAGGTCAACAATGATTTTTAATCTCATAATTACATTAGACTTCGACAAATATTTGCATGCCAAATAAAAGTTCTCCAAGGAAATAAACGCAGTATAGTGAAAGATTTGCATGGTTGCTAAAATTACTCCATACCCCAAGGAAACAAAGCACAAACTCTTCAACAGAGAATAACAATGAAAGGAACATAGGAGAAGAGTTCCATCTAAAATCAGTAAATTCAGTTCACTCAAATTTGCATAGGGAAAATTCATTATGTCAGTATCATGAGGAAGTAACAAAAAATCAGTAAAATATGTTCGTGAAGTATCACAATAATATATGCACATTGCAGATTGAGTCAATCACTTACTAGATAGAATTCCCTCCCTTCCAACATTTCCCATGGCTCTGACCTCTAAGTAATTCTGAGCTTGAATTATCAGCATGGCCATAAGATTGAGAATGGTCACATCATATATTTTCATGATTTTTTTTCTTTATCCTGAGTCCCGTCCCTCTTTTCACATTAATGGGTCATGTCACTTGTAGGTGACATGACCCATACTTTATACGAAGTTGATTCGATTGTTCATGAATGCTGAGAGACAAAAAGTTGGCCTTTGCCTAATATTCCTAAGGTGCCTCAGTTTGACATGCTTCCCATTGCTCCTCTAACCATTTTTGAACCAAAGCAACTTTTGAATCCCAACAATGGATGGGAACGTATCCAAGTTGCTCTGGAGCCCTTAATGAAGACATGACTCTATGTATTGGCCAATTGGCCTGATTTTGTTTGCACATCTTGAGTTCATTTCTTTATGAACTAGAGAAACTTTTGAAGCAACAATGGATGTGAACCTATCCATGCTGATCCTAAGATCCCATAGAAGATATGACTCATACGTACTATCCAGATGGCTTGATTTTGCTTTTATATCTTGAGTTTGTTTGTTTAAGTTACCTGCATCCAATAGTTAATCATATTTTTACCATTATGGACCATTTTTACTCAAAGTATTTGTTAAATTTGGACAGCCTAAGTGACTTTTTAATTCTTAAGATAAGTTGAAAAATTTACTTATGTTGATTACAATACATCATACTCTCAATCACATTATGAACAACATAGATGTGATGTCTGACTTATATGCAAAAAAAAGATATTGCTCGAGTTAAATGATAATATTAAATTAATGCTCTTTCATGGCCACATTTACAAATTACGTGTTTTAAAGAACTATAAGTTCACCAACATACAACTGATTTTGGGCAATAAGTAACCATAGACATGTCAAACCCTCGATACAGATCTCAAATTCCTCCGTTTTCAAAATTTTGCCAAGAACATCCATTACACCAATCCCAGGAAGGTCTTAAACCATCAACCTTTGACAAGTCTGACACAGTGGTCTGGGAGTTAGCGTACATAAGAAATTGAGTATTGTACATATCTTGTTAAATCATGAAATTTAATGAATTTTTAACTTTTAGATCATATTTGTTCACCTGTGGTTGTTTGCTAGAGCGTAATATTTTAACAACCTTAGGTAGTATATATATATATATATATATACACACACACACACACACATTTTAAGGTATGAGCTTGTTGTAAATAGGAGAAAATGTGTTGTGATAAGCAGGTTACCAAATAGAAAATATTGTACTTTGCATGTCACTAACAATAATTCTTTGTTAAGAACTAAATCTTCCATAGTTTTTGGGATGCAAGAGTGGTGGAAACACATATGGGATGTGTGGAAGCAAATTTATTTGAAATGAGTGAGTGTAACAATTTGCAACAATTCCATGGTAAAGAAAATTCATCTCCATTTGTACCTTGATTCACATAATATATCCGCTCCATCAGTAATTGCTACAACTACATTTCATTCTCAATTTGTTGGTTCACATGGTAATCAGGTATAAGGTGGCCATATTTCAGAAGTAGAGGAACATAAGAGTGAAGACTCTTTCCATCTTTCATTCCTCATTCATATTCTTCCATGTCAAAATGATGATCAATCATATTGCAATCTTGATAACTAGTCAAATGACCTAAAAATCCTCACTTAAGTTGAAACATTGGATAGTCATTAGCCTAACATCCAATTTCATCTTGATATAAGAAGTGATAAGTGACCAAATACATTGGATGATGTTTTACTTCCTCAAGAAGACCCTAATTTTCAAGGCTCTGATCTAATTGTTGAACACCCTTCTCATAGTTTGTAAACTCTAGTTTTGGATAATCTTTCTATTCAGAATTATCTTGAAACTCCTCTTATCCATGCATTGTCAGATATCAAACCAAAATATTCAAATTATTAGACTTTTGAAACTTTAATATACCTTGTTGAAGAAGAGAAATTCCAAACCCAAAATCATATCGGTATATCATTCCTTGGTCATTATGAATGTCATGTTCATTTCATTAATCTGTAGCCTCCTCATGATATGCTCTTACATTTACCTCCCTGCCATGTCCAATACATTCTCTTGGATGACAATGGGTGTTCAAATAATATTATAGATCATAATATGTGTGATCCAACATTATTGCAAGTTGATATGAGTATGCATTCTTTGAATTCTAAGTTTCTTTTGGGTGCAAGTGATTTGTCTCCTTCTGGGTATTTTCATCAATACACTTCCCGTCATTCCTTGATAGGCTTGATGATTCTGCTACACCAACAAGTTCTCTCAATCCTTTAGGTTTTTTCCTCGTTGGCATTGACTACAATCAAGTATAGGGTTCCTATTGAAATTTCCTCACGAAGTTTTCTTCTTCCTCATCTAATATGTAGCTTGCATATTTGGGTGATTCCTTCTCTTTCCCTTTATATGTGGCTTTTAAAGATTCTTCTCTCATATCTGATGGACCCCCTTTTCTCATTTCAAAGGTTTTTAGGATCCCATGGAGTTGTTCGATAGTGAGACTCTTCAAATATTGCACTTCTTTAATAATAGAGACTTTGGAATATAAGTTTAGAGTTAGTGATCTCAAAATATTTTCAACAACAATCACACCTTTTATTTCATCACCAAGATTTCCATTTGAGTTAACAATCTCGTCCACTCTAAGGAAAAAAGTTATGATGCTTTCATCTTATCGCATTTTAAGTGTCTCATACTGAATTCTAAATGTTTGAAGTTTAGCACTTTTTACCTTGGCATCACCTTCATAACTTTGGATAAGATTATCCCACATTTCCTTTGCGGTGTTCAGCTACATGACCTTCACAAATCCAGACTCGGCCAAACTTCCCAAGATGGCATTTACAGCCTTTGCATTGGTTTCATATTGTTTCTTCCCTACAATATCTATGGGAATAGAGGTTGGATATTGATATCCACCTTCAACAATCACCCATACATCTACTCCAAGTTCATATGAAAATTCCTTGATCCCGACTTTCCAAAAGAAAAAGTTAGTTCGATTAAATAAAGGTGGTTTGATAGAAAATACTCCTCCTTGACTACACATCTTGAAAAATCTCATTTTAAGCGATCAAGCTTCTGCTGAGGGACCTGCTCTGATACCAATTGTTAGGAAAAATACTGGGTGGGGGGGGTGAATCATTATTTTAAACTAATTTCAACTTTTCATTTCTTATTCTGATTTTTGTACGCCTTTTTCCTTCAGGAAACCAACGTATGTACGTGATTGTGATGAATACAAATAATGCATATCCAAATAAATAATTTATCAGTTATTTCATTAACTATTCATACTTAACCAAATAATTATTACTTCATTATTAATTCATTAAGAAGAAACCATGAGCAGTAAAGAACGCACAAGAAACATATCAACACACAAAAACTTCATGATTTTAGGTGGAAACCCAATGTGGTAGAAAACCGCCATTGTCATCGTCTTTATCTTCTTCTTTTATTGTAAAGGAAAACATATTATAATCTTGTACTAGCGCAAAATCATACCAGTATGCAGGCACCCACCTACAGAAGGCCACAACCTTCTCTCATTCTCCATTATCCACTGGAAGGGAGATCCAACCCCCTGATCTCATTTACCAGCTCCTACCGGAAGGGATCTCCTACCCCATGTACAAATTCTCCAGCTATTACTAGAACGAAGCTTTGACTTCCCCACTGAAGGCTCCAACCCTCAACACCTTTGTGGACCAAGTTTTATAATATTTCATACTAGATCCAACTGGCTCAAAACATCAAATGTATAGGCCACATTTCATCATATTTTTAGATTGGACCCACTTCCATCATTAAGATCAAACCAAGTAACAACTTTGAAACAAATCACTGAATCAAATCATCTCAATCATCAAATCAATCACTAAATCTTTGTCAACCAAAGCAACAAGAGAAAACCAATCACATCACATCAATGCACAACCACTAATAAATATACCATACCATATATTGTTCTTCACAGAAATAAAATGTTGTCACTCCAAACCTTGATTAAACATATGTCTGAATGTATACACTATTCTTTTGAATCATACCTGCATATGTACGTGCTTCCCTTGAAGAAGACCCACGTACAGATCTCAAATAACTGACACCTGAATTTGAATTACTATCACACTGAACCAATCATTGAATCACATAGTGAAGCCATCATGGATTATTGAATAATATACAAATCATACATAGTAGCATCATCAAATCAACATTCCATTCCATAACCAAATCAACCCAACCAATATTTTCAAACACATGTTATTATGAGTGAGACATCATCAATAGACATTAGCAAACATAATAGAATTGATCAAACATCATCAACAACCCATATTGGAAAACCCTAGCATGTAGACATGAATTTTACATAGCACATCTTTGTATGTATGTGCTTACCATTCTTAACACCCACGTACAGATTTTGAACTTTCACAGAATATATACGAAACTATTAAAGAGTTTAGACTTCTGTGATCCATACTTTGATTGTGAGAATGATTTCAAAAAAATCACATAGAGAATCATTTGTCGACGCGTTTCGAACCAACTAGTGTGGTTCATTGTCAGGACAGATGAACCACATTAGTTGGTACGAAACGCGTCGACAAATGATTCTCTATTTGATTTTGCTGAAATCATTCTCACAATCAATATATGAAACTAATTAGAAAATGATTTGTGTATGCACGTGACCTTTCAGAGGCAAACCAACGTATATATATGAAATCAATGACTCAAACCTTCGCTACAACCACAACACATATTGTGCATACTTCACCTTCACATATCGACATCAGAGCATTATTATCACACGCATCTATCATTTTTAGCTATAATCACAAACAAGTCAAGCAAGCATATTCATTACTATTCTTTTAGATCTGAGCCTCTTCCATGCTCCTTGGTGCACCCCTATTTCATATCAGATTATACATTAATAACCCATAACTTGCACTTATAACACTTTGATCTCCATCTCCTTATATATCTTTTTACTTAGCCAATACCTTGGTTATGTTGTAAGTATTCTTTGATGAGATCAAATATCCATTGCCGCTTCCAAATACTATGGGCCAATACCATGGTAAAGACCCCTAGTATTCATAATATCGTGGTGTGGATTTTTTACGTGACTTCTCTTCACCATACCTGCATATGTACATGATCATTCTTCACAAGACTTGCATATACTTTCTCACACTTTATCTTTTCCGTCCATCTATCTCTGAAATGATATTCTTGATATTCATATCACCTGTAGGATCTTCATAACCATCATGTTGACATCTCTTATCAAATAGGTTTCCATCAAGGGTGACACATTAGTCATAATGCCAACACTTTATACACCCAATTTTTTTTGGAGAAGATAAACTGATTCGTAGTGTATTTCCCTTTTTATGAATTTAAAAGTGTAATTGAGAGAGACCCAATGTTGTAACATGTCCTCTAATACCATCTTGTAACATCCTTGGTCCCCAGCTAGGCAACATTACGTACCCTAAACCCAAAATTCACCAAATAATTTACCAATTTTCTCGCGGAAGCATTTAATTTATCATTACAATTATCAAACCCTGGCTCACTACCAACCTGTAACTTGGGTATTAACCCTAGCTTGAGTCCCATTACAAACATGTATGGTTAACAAATAATTCCTAAAATACTAAAATGATTACACTCTCACATAGTAATTAGGGTTTATACACACCCTAATTCAGAGGTATACACAACAAATATATTAAGCACATAAAACCCTAATTAGCACAATCCAAAACACACATAACTAGCAGGTTAAACCCACATACCACAGAATAATATATACCTATAAACACCAAACAACATATAAAACATGGCACATAAACACAATGCACAATGGAATAGATATTCATGATTCTTAACCCTAACAAGGGTTTTTAAGAAAGGTAACATATAATCAAAATTGAGGCCCATAAATTCATCAAATGACACATATGACACTTATCTGAGTAGAAACTGGCCACAAGTTCTCCACATTCCACCCATCCATAGACACTATGGTTCTTGAAACTCAACAATAGGTCACCCCTGAGCTGGGACCAGAACTCTACAAGAAATGGCGAGAACCCAAAAAAATAAATATATCTATGGCCAAGGAAGTAACCCAATAGTCACAACTCTAACCACAACGATATGCTTCCCCAAACTTGCGCCCAAGTGGAACACCCTTCTCCAATCCCTGTCGGTCCCTCTACAGTTCCCACCTTCTAGGGCGCCTTAAAATTAGTCAATATTTGTTTAGCACATGGATTGTAGGAGCTCATGTCATTTATAGAACATAAATAGAAACAACTCCTAGCTATTCCAAAACCCAGGCTTAGGGCTCACCAGCTGGTTGCAAAAAACTAAAGTCACCTGAAACATATCCATATAATGAACATAATAATCATCATAATAATCATTCCTCAATCTCTTTTCTAGGAAATATAAGCTTTTCATCATTGCATGGCCTTTATCTACCATGTGGCACCTCTCTGAAGCCACGTAGGCCCCCCAAGTGCCCTTATATTCCAATATCGAACACATCAACCCATTTCCTATCACTATGGAGTTGCATTTCCCTCCTTACTCTTTTACATGGAGTGGGATCCACAACCAATCTACTTTTTTATTATAACATGTACAAAAATTAGATTGTATTTACAATCCCGACCCTACGACCACTTAGCCAGAATGACACATGTACTTTGGCATGCTGGCCCCAAAATGTATCTAACACATCTACATGGCCACATAGGCCACATAATATAACTCATCTCATTAACTTATATCATATGTATTCGACTTACCAACTTAACATTTATATACGATTATCACATTAATAATTCATGGGCGGAACTGGGACTGTTAAACTAATAGTTTTTTTATAGGACGTATCCACTATTTAATACCATTTTTTTTATTATCTTGCTTCTTTAGCCCCCCACCAGCATACTTGGTGATAATAGTTACACGTCTATCAATTGATGAATATCCACACCATGTTTACTAGCATTTGAGGTGTGTACATGTTCAGATTGGTAAGTACATCAAATGGATGTGAAGATGAATTTTTGTCCATGAGATTTATAAAAAAGGGGAAGGAGCACTGAATGTGAAAGCTAACGCTATCTATTTACAATCTAAATAGTTGACAAACAAATCGTGTGTTAAATTCAATTTTAGGACCCTTAACATTAATTTTATTCAAAGTGATATTGATCTATACATTTATTATAGTGAAGGGGAAGGTCAACCACTCTTAATGTTTGTTTATTTGAACATGCATGACCACATACTAGGGAGTATAAACATAAGGTTGATAAAAAGCATTAGAAAATAGTTTCCATCTCAAATTGAAGTGAAGCATGTAGAAGAGGCACACTATTGCTTAGATATTTAGGTGTCCAAAGATGAGACTCAACAAGCAAGTATTTCTAATTATAACGAATGTTTCATAGGTATATGCTTAAGTTGTTTTCCATGATCGGTTGTAAACAAAATCATATCAATTCCAACTATCGTAAATAAAAAATTGGTAGAGGAGATGGAGCTAAATATGAATAAGAAATCCTAGGTGGCACGAGTTCCATATTAAAGTGCATTGAAAGTTTGATGTATTCCATGGTTTACACAAGCCTAAGCATTACCCATGAAGTGGAAATTTGTGAGTTTGTTCATGGTAAATGTTGGACAACACCATTGGATTATAGTGAATAAGATATTTAATTATCGTTTTGTGTACTTCATGAAAATTTTGAGATTACTATATAGCATTGGTGCTTCATTACTACATCTTCTTCCTCTTTAAGACTTTTCTATGTTGCCATTGGATAATCTGTCTTGAAACATGAAACTTTAAATTGGATATTTTATATTTGTCATGCCATTAAAGTCTTATGAATAATTTTGAAAACATTATGTACAATCAATTTCTTGGAGTTGCTAGAAAATGAGTTGCTTAAGGCTCATTTGATATAATTTCCCTATGTTAATGTAAATCCTCGTATTAAACCGTAATTTCCTAATAAATGTTGGCCATGTCCAAATCTTGACTATTTTGAATTCTACAACATTACGAACCCATATCTAATGTGAAAATATGTGTTTTTTTACGTACTAAATATGTCTAAATGAAGTATTTTCACATCTTTAACTTAAATAACATTAATTTCATATTTTTTCTATAGGTACAACTTTTTTTTACCAAAATCGAAATAACCAAAACGTGGAAAAATCGAAAGCTATATTATCATTCAGAACACAATCAAGATTTCAAGACATGGTTGGGTATTGATATAGGACTATGTTTATCCTACTCATGTAATGGATATATGTTTTATATTTTAAACAATATTTTGGAATTTTCATTTTATAGCTTATGCATGTAAACAATAATTTTGAATTCAGTGAAGAAAATGTTAATGTTCATATTTATGTGATTATATTAACTATAATAAGTGTTGGCAATGCCAATTATCAATATGCAAACAACTAAGATGGAGAGGTTGCATTCATTAAATGCTCCCTATTTAGCTCTCTTGGAGTTATAAATAGAACTAGAACTAGGACTAAAAATCTTTCTCTACAAATGAAAGAAAACAAGGCTCCTTGTGCTTCCTTCAACTCCTCTAAAATTTGCAACAACAAAATCTTGCATATAACATCATATATGGACTTTTGAAATAGAAAGCTTAAGAAAGTATGCATATCTCCCTCTTTTGCAACTCAAATTGGGTAACACAAGAGTTTAAAAAATAGAGGCTTGTAGTTGTAGTGTACTCAACCAAGAAGGGGAAATTTAAGGGATGTATAACAATCTACAATTATGCTTGCAAAAGAGATGAAGTCTAGAAAGTAAATTTCCAAGTTGAGAGTGTTTGAGGAAGCTGAAATGATCTATAGAATTTATGAAGTTTACAATAACGAGAATCTGTGAATTTTCATTCACTACAATCAATATTTGAGTTCTATTTTTATAATATTTTCATCACCGAATAATGGTAGTTTTCGTTCATTACAGTCAAAATATTTGGATGATAGAACAAATATATGTGAAGGAAAGATAGAGAAGCCATCAACTAACTATATGTATCCTAGAATGATGGTATGTGGGCCTTTTTGGCCCCTAAAATCATAATACTACACATTTAATCTTTGTTACTACTTCCTCCGTTATGCGCTAGACCTGCGAGAAACAAATAATGCTAGAAATACAAAACATTAGAGCTCGAAACACAAAAATATCACATTAATTGAGACAAGATGAAAAGATATTTTATGATTCAAAAGAAAAATATAATGTTCTCTTGCCTCTTTGAGGGGGAAACCTCCAATAGAGCATAGCTCGATTACAATAAAACTTGATGATTCTTCCCTTGCTATCTAAGTCTATTTATAACTTTATGACATCCAAAATCCTAACTACTAGTGGTCCCTTGCATAATACGGGTTATCCACTTTATTAATTAACTATGGCCCATTTATAACAATTTTGGTCCCTTTTCTATAATGTGAGTCAACCACTTATAATTATTATTAATGCGGATAACCCTTACAAGCTTTATTTGTCAACTAACTAACTATGAATTTGACAAGGCACCTTGGGATTATTACATAAATAAAGGGGTTAGGGTTGGAACCTAACATACCCTCGCCCATTAAAAGCACCTTGTCCTCAAGGCTGAAGCTGTGGAAACTACTGAATAATAGTGCTTTGTTCCCATGTCGCATCTTTTGTAGATGTGTCTTTCCACTTAATGAGGACTTCCTTGATCGTGCGGCCACAAAGATGTATTTCACGAGTATCGAGGACCTGTTCAGGTCTAAGCCAAAGTCAACTTTCCTCATCCAATTATGGAATACTTGTTTGGACCTTGCAATTGTTCCCCACAACTATCTTGAGGCAAGATACATGAAAGACTTTGTGGATTTTTGAAGTAGTAGGCAAGGCCTATTTGTAAGCAACTACTCCTATACATTTAAGCACCTGATAAATACCATAGAATTTTGGTGTTAGTTTCTAGTAGCCCTTTTCTTTTTGAGAGGGCTGCTTATAAGGTTGGAGTTGCAAGAAAACCTCGTCACCTACTTGCAATGACTGTTTTGAATGATGTTCAGAGGATTGTTGCTTCATTATATTCTGATCTTGAAGTAGATTATATTTGAGATGAGCGATAATGGTGACACAGTTCTGCAAGATCTGATCAATTTCCTATACTGTGGAAGATCCAGGG
Source organism: Pinus tabuliformis (assembly GCA_031772625.1). Taxonomy (NCBI): domain Eukaryota; kingdom Viridiplantae; phylum Streptophyta; class Pinopsida; order Pinales; family Pinaceae; genus Pinus; species Pinus tabuliformis. The sequence continues at coordinate 682,325,447 of CM062820.1, read as the reverse complement.
ATATAAGAAGCTTGTGAAGGTGGGAGTTGTCCATACACTACCTCAAATGGCATCATCTTGTTGGCTTCTTGATAGTTAGCATTATACCACCATTCAGCTAAAGTCAACCATTGTACTCATTAACGTCACTTGTCTAAAATGAAGCATCACAGATAGGTCTCCAAACATTTGTTGATTGCTTATGTTTGACCATTGGTTTGGCGATGATAAGTTGTACTCAGTTGGAGTTGTGTGCCCCGTAGCTTGAAACATTCCTGCCAAAAATTTTTGTTAAAATTTGGGTCTCAGTCAGAAATAATGGAAGTTGGCATGCAATACAATTTGAAAATTTGGTTCATGAAAACTTAAGCTACCAATTTTGGGGTAAATGGGTGTGGTAGATTAAAAAAATGAGAATATTTCAAAAGTTTGTCAACAACTGCCATGATGACTAACTTGTTGCATGGATTTTGGAAACCTGTAATGAAATCTATGGAGACATATGTCGATATGAAACTAGGGAGTGGAAAAGGTTGTAGGGTTCCCAATAGCTTGATCATTTCCCCTTCGCTGGCATACATCACATTCAACTACGAAAGTAAGAATGTCATTCTTCATGTCGGTCTAAAAGAAAGATCAGTGGGCTCATACATAAGTTTTCTAACATCCTAAATGTCCTACAACCAGAGAGGAGTCCAACTAATCCAAGATGCATGTTTTGAGGGTAGAGGTAGGGGATAGCACTACCCGGTTCGTATAGTGAAGAACCTCATCCTTCCAAGAGTAGTCCTATGAGTAGTTAGTATATGCTCATAGTATATTAATGAGTTGGGAAAATGGGGGGTGGAATAACCATTCATGATGGGATTATTCAATTAAATCTGGTATGGATAGATCGATGGATAAAAGCTTTCCCTCATCCTCAAATTGGTGTGATAAGGCATCAACCACTACAAGTTCACACCCCTTATTGTAAATTATCTCATAGTCATATCCCAACATTTTTGAAAGCCATTTTTTTCTCTTGGTGATGATAGATGCTACTCCAGGAAATATTTTAGGCTATGAGAAAATTATGTTGTAGATGAGAATGTCATCAAAACATATTAGGACAGATTTTCTAAGATATGGCTTCAGAAGCTGGTTCATGAGGCTCTAAAAATTGGATGGGTCATTACAAAGACTAAATAGCATGACCAAGAATTCACCATGGCTTTCATGAGTTCAAAAGGTTGTCTTTGGAATGTTAACTTCCTTTATCTGTATTTGGTGATACCCTGAATGAAGGCGCAACTTAGAAAAAAAATTGGCACCATGCAGTTCATCAAGTAGATAATCAACTATTGAGATAGGAAATTTGTCTTTGATAGTGGGATTGTTAAGGGCCGTAAAGTATGTGCACATGTGACATTCATCGTATTTCTTTAAAACAATGACCCTCAGAGATGAATAAGGGATGGGGTTGGGACGAATAACACCTCCTTCGAGGAGTTCCTTGACGATTTTTTCAATTTCATTCTTTTGTGCAAAAGGATATTGATAGGTGTGGACATTTGGCAGCTGGTTACCTAGGAGAAAAAGGATGCTATGATCATGTTCACCCCTAGAGGGCGGGAGCTCCTTATTTTTTTCAAAGACCCACTGGTGGTGCTATAATACCTCTCACATATCTAGATGAACGGGAGGAGGAGTGGATTCAATGGCATGATTGCATTACATTGTGCTACTATCCCATGATGGACCTTTTTTAAAATATTCTCCATTCGATGAGAGTTGATGATAGTAGGAACACCTTCTTAGAGCCCCCGTAGTATATGAGTGTGGAAATTCTGCTTAAAGCTCATATATAACTCCTGGAAGTCCATTATGATAAGGCCCAATGTGTGGAGCCATTCAAACCAAAGGAAAAATTCACAACCACCCATTTCAATGGTAAACATGTGGGTGTTTAGGTGATAATACCCCATTTGAAACTTAATATTTTCACAATGTCCTTCACATTTCATGGTTCCCCCATCCGCGATAAGGAATTGGAAATTAAATACTAGTCTGAGAAAACAATGAAATGATTCTACTACTCACTTATGGAAAAATTTATGCATGTTTCCACTATCAATCAACACCATTACTGGCCAATGTTTAAGAAAACCTTTAGTTTTGAGAGTCTGGGGAGAAGAAATGTTTGTCAGGAACTAAGGGTTCACCTTTAGTATCAGTGTCCAAGGCTATTAAGGGTTCACCCTGTTTCTCCTCGGGAACTTCATTGGATGGATTTTCACCGGTGGATCTTTTTTCAGTAACTTCAATTTGAAAGAATATGGGTTCCTTGCATTTATGTCCCGAGGAGTGTTTGTGAACAAAGTAGTAGCAGAGTCCTTTTTCCTTGTTTTCACCATTACTGTTAGTGACACCTTTTCAACCTTAAATGTTTGGGTGGGGCCCATAACCGGGGACATGCCTGTGTGAAAAAATTTGGACTATTGGATTGGGAATTTAAAGTGACTTCTACCTCTATGGCCTTTTTGCATGCTTCCAACCAAGTAATTGGGTGATGCATTAAGACATGGGATTGGATGGCTTCCTTTAGGCCACTAATGAAAAATTCCAGGTAAAATACATCTCCCAGTACTTTGTTCCTTATGGCCAATTTTTCAAAGGATGTAATGTAGTCTTGTACTGTACCTTTTTTTCCTGAGCTTAGTGAGACGACCTAGAAAATGAGATTCCTTATCAAAGCGGTCACAAATGGCTTTTGAGAACCTGTTCCAAGTTGGCCTCCTTGGATAAAATTTTTGATGCTACTGCCACCACTGCTATCTCTCTCGTCCAAGTAAAGAGCTCCCATATATAGTTAAGTTTCATTTTCCCAGATATGGTTAAGGTGGAAATATTGTTCCATTTGTGCCACCCATACTATCAAGTTAGAGCCATCAAATTTCTACATGTCCAGTTTGGGTGTGTGGTGGCTTAAATATTGGTGGCCTCCATGGAAATGAATGTGATGGATGGATTCTCCTTCTACATGTGCATCAACACTTGATTCTTCCATCATGGGTTCACGATGCCTTTTTAGGGCTTCCAATACTTTTGTTAGTTTGTCAGTAATGGATGCCTGGAAGTGATCTAATTTTTTCTCAAGGGCGTCGACTCCCTCAATAGTATTCTCTGCAGCCATATGTTGAGACTAGGTACCATGCACATGCTAGCCTCGGTCAAATTTTGAGCCTACTTACGAGTAGTATGGTTGGAAAGAGGGCATGATAAGGAGTCTAGTGATGTGGGTACTCGGAAGCCATGTTTGGTAAAAATTGGGACTACATGAAAATTGGGGGCTTACAGTTGAATGGTACCACTATGATCAAATAGTTGTCTTGAATCTTATGGGCTAGGTCTCTTGCAAGCATCTCTTGATGGCCCCAGATTGGATCATGTGCCAAGATGGAACCATGATTTTGTGGATCCTTCAGTATCATCGAGAGGATTGGGCTAGTATCCTATCAAGTTTCACTACCTCCGACAGTGAAATTCCATGATGTTTTCCATGTATCATTGCTTAATAACCATGTTAGATATGTTGATCTTGTGGTTGACTGGTCTGTATTATAGGTGGAACCAAATGGAGAATTCTAGCCCGAGCCTCATTGTATATTGTAGAAAAAGGTCCTCATGCTTGGAACCGAGAAATCGATCAAGTTAAGGTGCAATGGAAGCATTTTGGGCCTAATGAAGCTACATGGGAGATGGCAGATCAAATGCGGGCTATGTATCCTTCCTTGTTTCTCAGTTGAGGTAAAGCCGTTTTGGTGTGGTGTTTTGATATATGTTTTGGTACATGTTTTGGTGATGTCTGTATATGTACGTATGTAAATGGATGTAAATACCACCATGAGCTATGTTATAATGCTCCAATAAGAAGTATGGGTTTCATGTCATTATGATGTTATGTTTGTTATGTTTTCATGTTGGATTTTTTCTTAGCAGGGTGATCATCGTAAATACTACATCGAGTTAAGTTATAAAGCTCCATCGACAATATATTTTTCTTGCATCAGTCTTGCAATTATAGGTGTTGTTGAACACTAAGGATGGTGTTCCCCCAAGGGGGAGGGTTCTATAACATCCCTGGTGAAAATTCCATGTAATAAAAGTTAACAAAGGAAAAATAATAACCATGGTTGATGGGGCACTTATTCCAAGCTAAATGTTGGGAAAAATCCTAGTGATGGGGATCACTTTTGATTGTTTAATGGCTAAGGAAATTGGAAAAGGTAGTGGCTAAGGCTTTAGAAAGGCAAAATGGAATATTTGGCACATTTATTTATGAAAATAATGGAAATTAGGAGAAAATGGAGGTGAAAGGTCACAGGTTGCATGTGAGAAGGTAAATGAAGGAAAATAATGGAAAATGAAGAAAATAGAGGCCTCAATCATAAAAAGGCTTTTGAGGATGAGTTGGTAACCTTTTGTTAATTTAGTTTAGGAGCTCTCTCGTTATTCTCTCTCTTATACTCTTGGATACTTAGAATTTTCTTGGATCACTCTTGGAGGGTTTTGCATACTTGGATTTTTGGATCAAGAAGGCAAAGCAAGAGTAGGAAAGCACGAGAGGACATCAGGATCAACAACTATAATGGGATTTTCTTGCAGGTATCGAGTTGCATGTATGTTTTCCTCACTATTTTTGTCATGCATGGCATATGTATGTGGATTATTGGTCATGATTTATCAGAGGCATGGAGGATTTCCTTGATTGACATAGGATTGCCTAGCCTTTCCATTTCCTAGATAGCCATGGAGATAGTGGGTTTATTTCCTTATTTGTTTTTGGCTGGTTCTCATGTTTCCTTAGATTGGATTGAGTTACTAGTTGTTGGATCCTTTGTTGGAAAAAGGCTTTGGAGCCCTGTAACAGCTTGGGTTGAGTTACTAGTCCCGTAGCCTTGGCTGGAAAAATGCTCTGGAGCCCTTGGTGGGTTGAGCTACTAGTCTCGAGCCTTGATTGGAAAAATGCTCTGGAGCCCGGAGACAGTTTTGGGTTGAGTTACTAGTCCTAGAGCCTTGGTTGGAACAAACACTCTGGAGCCTTGGAAGGCTAAGATAAAGACCAACCTAATGATGGTTTTGTGATGGCCGAACGTGAGGTGAAATAATTGTTTGATGGGTTGAGGTGGTTGGCCTCTCCAAGCCCTAGATGGTTTTTTATTGATGTGTTCTATAAGGTCCCACATTCATGCTTGGAATATGGCACGGAGGTGAATGGCTGAAGAGAGATTTGGCTCGGCCATTCTATGGTCAGGTGGAATGTGGAAGTCCCATCCTGGGTTTGGATTTTGCATCATCAATATGAGGTTATTTCTCCTTATATTTTCATGAGTATTATACTAGTTTATATGTGGATCATATGGTTGTGATTTCATTGGTATTTTTGTTACTATTATGCTAGTTATATATGTGTTTTATGACAATATCTATGTATGGATGTCATCATTATTTTACTTATAAATGAATTAACAATGCATCTATGACCTAATGGATGAAATGGAAGTTGATGTGTTGAGGCATCAATGTTTCTTAGTGATTCTCGGCTAAGTATGAGACCCCTATGCTCTTATATGTTATTTACACCTATATATTACATATTTGTGATATGTTTGACAAAATGTCTGTCATGGATAGTAGGGGTTTAGTCAAAGTCTCATTCAAGTGATTCCATTTATACTATCATTTCCTTTCTATTTTACTATTATGAAGATTTCATTAAATTCTGGGGAGTGACCTAGGCTCTGGACCTGAAAAAGTGGCTCAAATCCTGGGGACGTTGGCACAACATTGTGCAAAATAGTCCCTAGACGTTGGCTTGCAAGCCTGTGAGAGCATCCAAAGGTCCCTAGACACTGGCATGCCCATAGCATGAGAGTGTCCAAAGGTCAACTGGTCCAAAAACGCAGTGGGACGCAGGGGCTGGTTGGCAAAAAGGTTGGATTGGTTCCTGAGGGTCCTAATGTTGATGTTGAATGTATATATGGTGTGTCTCCATGGGTTACACTTCCTTAACGTTACTTAGGAGGTAAAATCATATCATAGTGGCCTCTCCTCACATGTTTACCCCCGCTGGTTGGTTGCTTGGGTAGATGTGGGAGGAGGGTTTTACATTAAATGGCAAAATTTATCATGCTAAAGTTTGCTAAAGTCATTGTTGTTAGAAATAAACACTAAGGGAAAAGGTGATGAACCAAATTTTTCAATCTTGTACAACCTAGTAATATCATTAACTATTTCAATGGCAATGACATCATTAGGATCTTTTAAATCTTAAATACAAATTAGTGAGGTGAAAACTCTATTGTTTTACCTTCATCAAAATCAATGATTTGATATACTAATAAAGGGTTGGAGGAAATATTTGGAACATGTAATACATCATTGAAATGACCATTATGTACTTGAATTATTCTGGACATTACAAGACAAAGAGATCAATATTCACTAATAAACATGTTTTTGGTGTTACAATCATTAAGTGAAGACAAAATGGAGTTATCCCTATCCATATGATAAGTTGATCTAGAATCAATAAGCCTCTCAACAGAAGAAAAAGTAGAGGTTGAATTGAAGGAGTAGCCAAAAGTGGAAAGTGCATGTCCATGAGAAGAAGTGTTAGAACAAGAATCAATGTTGATGTTGTGCTTCTTCATTACTACTTCCAAGGCCTCCATATTTTTAAAACATTTACTCTAGATGACTATTTTTCCCACAATAATTGCAATGTTTGTTAGTGTTCTTACTCTTCGATTTGGTTATTTGACACCATTAGGAGTAGAAGTAGTCTAAAAGGGTTTTATACCGTTGTTTTTCTTGTTGTTGCAAGGATGTTGCAAGGATTTGGCTTCTTTGGATGTTTGCTTTTATCTTTCGGTTGCACCACTAGGGTCTTTTTAGAGGTACCTGTAGTGTTGATCACTCCAATATGCAAGAGCTTTCCTTTATTTCTAATCAATGAGACAAAATTATTCAAGAGAATGTTTCTAATATGAAAACCCTAGAGATTTTCTGGTGGAATAGAATGTAGATACAAAAATAAAATATGCAAAACCACGCCTGAAAAGAATAACATATATGTAGTGTTCATACTTTAGATTGAATGGACAATTTTGAAGTGTGAATGATTACACTTAAATAAATAATCATCAATGAAAGATAAATCATTAGGGCTTAAAGTTATGATATGATTTTCAATTTGATGAGATCTAATGATATTAGGTTCACCATATATATTTTTCAAGATTTCCCAGAATTAATATGTGTCATTGATTCTTTGAATGTGGAACCACAAGTCAGGAGAAATGGATATTCCAATTGAAACACATGTTTTTTCATTCCTACTATCCTATTCAACTCTCTTATTAACATTTATGGAGGTTTCTCTTTCCCTATGTAATCCAATACAATCATTTACTTCTTAGTACATCTTCAATGTGAGGTTTCCATGAGAAATAGTTTGTACTAGTATACAAAAGTTCACTTCAAGTTTCCATATTAAATTATGTAGATAATACGGTTTTAGCCATATAGTGTTTTGTGTGGGTTCATGTGGATTCTAAGATAAACAATAGTTTCTAAAACAAACTAGTATCAAATGGATAACTATATAATTTGTCATCCATTTTATTGCTTTGTAAGCCAATGAATAGTAGTGATCTTTAAATTTTTTGGGTAGGGCCTTAAAAAATTGCTTGCTTGGGTTAAAAAAATATGCTTTTAGGGTTAAAGACCTACAATTGGCATAGAAAATTACCCCATGAGTTAGTACATCTTGGGATATTTCCAATAGGGAAAAGTGGAGCTCAACTAGAGTTTGTATAGAAAACTTATGGCCTCCAATAGTTAACTTATGCTTGGACCACCTTAACACAAATTAGATGCCACATTAGGCTCGAAAATTGTTGGGTGTGGAGCCTGATTATCTTATTTATTCAGAGGTATCACCGCATCGGACCCCATTTCGTAATGTGGCAGCAACACGGCCTGTTTATGCTCGCCACCAGGGAGGGTGACGACGATTCTTTAGAGCCCCCCCCCCGGGGGGGATCGGGGGAAGCGCCTCCGAAGCTAAAAATAGATTAAAAAAATTGCCTTGTAAAATGTTGTAATTTCGTAGTCAATTTGGGTCGTTCATTATGCAAAAATCTGACGGTAGAAGTTATGTTTAATTTAGGGTTTTTTTCCCTAGAAGGCAACCCCTCGCTATATATGAGGGAATTGTATTGCAATTATGTAGATCTCTATTCTGAGAGAGAAAGAGAGAGGATATTGTGTGAGAGCAAAGAAGAAATTACAGCGGATCTACTGTAGGTTGTGTTGGCATTATGACAGAGATTTGGCACTATGACACAGGTGTTGTCCTTGATGGCAACTCACTCAGATGACAGATCATAGTTCAGACTCACAGATTGAAGAAAGAGAGGTATACACAGGTTCCCCATTGACCAAGCCGTGTGTACACATGGGTTAGAAAACCAAAAGGAGCGTATAGCATACACACGCACTTTCACAGAAGGAAATGCGTGTACATGTTGGAAAACTAAGTTTTGGTCCATGGTATTTGGTCCATGTTATTTTTATCCATGGTATTGGTCCAAGGTATCTGATCCGAAGTGTTGACCCCAGGTATTTGGTCCAAGGTATTGGTCCTAAGTGGTTTTGGTCCATGGTATTGAGTAAGGCCTAAGATTATAAAAGGAGGATCTTAATCAAGGATGAACCTTAGTGCCTGATGAAGGATAAGATCTAATGATGGGTTAAGATCTTAAGGCTTGAAGTGAAGTATCTTTGTGTGGTTTTGATCTTTTATCTGAATAACTGGCGCATGTTGTAATCTATAAATATGATGATCTGGGTATAACTGAAGTCTGGAATTGTTGTAAAGATTAAATCATCATTTATAGATCTGTACGTAGGTTCACTTTAGAAAAGGTGCATATACATGTTGGTTCTGCATATCAAAATAGTGTATACATCTTAAATTTGATTTGCAGATCTGTACGCAGTTTCGCCTTGAGAAAAGTACGTATACACGCAGGTTCGACACATTGAAGTAGCGTATACCTCATAAAATATACTTTAGATACTTCTGTTTGCTATTGCAGTGTTCTGGGTTTTGGTTATTGTGTTCTTGTTACTGTATTATGGTTACAACATTCTGAAAAGTGGTTGATTGATTTAGTTGTGGTTGGTGCAAAGGAGATTGGTTGATGCAGATATATTTGATGTTTGAATGATGTAATTGATGGATCTAGTCTGAAAATTTATGAAACGTGGTCCCTGGAAGAAAAGAGAAGGTTGTAGCCTTCTATAGGTCGGCACCTACGTACTAGTAAACATATCACCTAGTACAAGAGCTAGGGGGTTGTAGCTCCCTTCCAGGAGAAGCTGGAGAATGACATAATGTTGTAGCCTTATGCAGGTAGAAGCCTGTGTACTGGTATAAGACTGCACCAGCACAAAAAAAATTGTAAAAAGAAGTTTTTTATTACAAAGAAGATAAAGACGATTGTAGCAAGTAGTTTTCACCCACATTGGGTTTCCACCTTATATCTTGTGTTCATGTGTGTGATTGTCTGTTCTGTTTTTACTGCACCTGATTAATGTTTATATGGTTCTAATGTACAGATTAAAGAGCAACATATGATGAATTAACTGAATCATAAGTTTGTAGGATATATGCTAGTTGCCTTAAATACAGTTGCGTATACATGCAAGTTCCATTAACTAAAGTAGCGTATATGAATCTGATTATGGAAATGAAATATTATTGACTTGCTAATACTGATTCACCCCCCTCTCAGTATTATTTCCAACAATTGGTATCAAAGCAGGTCCTTCAGAAGAAGCTTGATCGCTTGAAGGAAGATCTATCATCATGAGTAACTACGAAAGAGAGGGATCCATTAGACCACCAATCTTTGATGGGAGCAACTTCATTTATTGGAAGGTAAGAACCACAACCTATCTTCAATCTCTTGGAACAGATGTCTGGGAAATCGTGGAAGGAGGATATACATTTCCATCAGCAATTCCTATAGATACGGCAGGTAAAAAGCAATATGAAACCAATGCCAAGGCTGTCAATACATTATTGGGGAGTCTATCACAATCAGAATTTGTCAAAGTTATGCAGCTCAAAACCGCCAAAGAAATATGGGACAAGATCGTTCTAAGCTATGAAGGAGACAATCAGGTAAAACGTGCAAAACTGCAAACTCTCAAAATTCAATATGAAACTCTCAAAATGCACAATGATGAAAGTATAGCTAGTTACTTCTTACGTATATATGAGATTGTTAATTGCATGAAGAACTTGGGTGAAGAGATAAAAGAAGTTACTTTAGTTGAAAAGGTTTTAAGATCCTTGTCTACTAATTTTGAATCAAAAGTATCTGCCATAGAAGAAAAGCAGGATCTTCAGACTATTACTATGACACAGTTGCACGGAATCTTAACTGCTTTCGAAATGAGAAAAGGAGGTCCATCAGATATGAGAGAAGTTGCATTCAAAGCTTTAGGAAGAGAATAACTCAATGAATCAAGACATATTTCAGAAGGAGAGGAAGAAGCAAGCTTTGTCAAGAACCTTCAATGAGGTTCCGGAAGATTTAGAGGTAAACTACCTTTCAAATGTTTTGCTTGTGGAAGAGTCGGTCATTATGCTGCCAAATGTCCTCATAAAGATAAGCTTGATAAAGGTAAGGAATCAGCAAAATGGAATAGAAAACAAAGTGTAAGTAAGAAGAGTAACTATACACATGAAGATAGCGATGGTTTATCAAATAGTGATGAAGATGAAAATAGTAATGACTATAGACTTCTGATGGCTTTTGAAGATGATGATTTCTTGGATGATTTAGATGAAGATGACCTTTATGAAGAAATCTCTAAACTCAAAATCAGTTTAGAAGAAAAGAATATGACTATAGATACTCTGACATTCCAACTTGCTAAAAGAGAAAAACACAATGAAAAACCAGAATGTGAAATTGTGGGTCTAAGAAAGGATATTGAGAAAACAAAAGCTCTCAATCTCAAATTTGCTAAAGGATCAAAAAACTTAAATGAAATTATCAAAGTGCAATGTTCTCCTCTAATAAAGACAAGTCTTGGATATACTAAAGAAGCATCCCAAGTACAGAAATCGTCAGCCTCCACTAAAAGCTATCTTGATGCAGTAAAGAGCAGTGAATAGTTTGACAACCAACAGCAAAGGCATAAAGCGTATCACCAGGTAAATCAGGCTCAATTTACTTCAAGGATGAACAGAAGCTACAACCAACCTCAGGTAAATCATACTCAATATGTTTCAAGAATGAATATCAATAGCAACTACAATCACTAGGTCAGTATATTCGATAATCTCAGGAACTTCTTTAATGGCCAATGCTTTCATGTCATAACTTTGGACACAAAGCTGCTCAATGTGTTTCTTACAAGACCATCATGACTAGAGAAGCACAAAATCAAAGGAATGTGACGGGGATCATGAAACGAACCTACAATAACTTTTCTCTTCTTGAAAATGAAATAGAATGCCCTATCTGCAACAACTTTGGTCATGAAGAATCTGAATGCAAGAGTAAATTTCAGCAAACATCTCAGAAAAAGCAAACTTCATTAAATCCCAAAATATGGAGAAAGAAAGAACCGCAAACAGAAAGATGTGGTATAATCTTGTATGCAAAAGGATAAGAAAATCAGTGGTACATCGACAGTGTATGCTCGAAACACGTGATAGGTGATAAAGAAAAACTTCAGTCATATAATGCCTTAGAAAAGGAAAAGAAGGTCTCATTTGGAAATGACACTCTTGCTGTCATCAAAGGTAAAGGTTCTATTCTCTTAAAAGAAAAAGTTAAAGCTGGGAATGTTATATATGTTGATGGTCTAAAGCATAACCTGTTGAGTGTCAGTCAAATGTGTGATCAAGGAAATGAAGTATTATTTCAATCAAATGGATGTGTTGTTCGTGAGCTTGATACAAGAGAAATCGTGATCAAAGGTATAAGAACTCCAAACAACTTATACAGACTCAAGGGAGGACAACAACAGTGCTATCTAAGCAAAAAAGATGAACACTGGCTATGGCACAAAAGATTGAGGCATCTAAGCTTCTCTCAAATAAGAAAAGCACGCAGATTCCAAGCTGTTCGTGATCTTCCTGATATCAACATCCCAGAAAATACAATATGCAAATCATGTCAATTTGGTAAGAAAACCAGAGCGCACTTCCCTGAAAAGGAAGGATCGGCTAGTAAGACTCTTGAAATTGTTCATACTGATTTATGTGGACCATCAAGGAAAAAGTCACCTCGTGGAGAGGAATACTTTATATTGTTCATTGATGATTTTTCCAGAATGTGTTGGATAGGGCTTCTAAAGCATAAAGATGAAGCATTTGAAAAATTCAAATCTTTCAAAGCCTTGGTTGAAAATGAATCAGAAAGCAAAATCAAATGCCTCAGATTTGATCGAGGAGGGGAGTTTACCTTAGATGAATTCTTTGACTTTTCTGAAGAACATGGAATAAAAAGGAAATTCTCCACTGCAAGGACTCCTCAGTAAAATGGAGTGGTAGAAAGGATGAATAGAACTATTCAACAAATGGCTTGTGCTATGCTAGATGAGTCTAGAACTCCTGCAACCTTCTAGGGTGAAGCTGCATTTTCTGCCGTCACTATTCTCAACCAAGAAAATGTTCGGGTAAACAGCACTCAAACTCCACATGAACTTTGGTATGGTAAGACTCCTACTGTAAAATACTTCAAAGTTTTTGAAGTAAATGTTACATGAAAAGGGCTGATGAAAAACTTAGCATGTTTGAACCCAGAGCAGATGAAGGAATTCTCCTTGGTTACTCTTCCCGAACTAAAGGATATAAGTGTTATAATAAAAGACTTGGGAAAATTATTGAAAGTATTGATGTTGTGGTTGATGAAGCATGCAAAAATCCAAAGCAGGTAAAAACCAAAGGTTGTAGAGAAGATGAGGATTATCCTCCCACATCAAATCAGACTAATTCTAAAGAAGAAACCCATGAAGCACCAGAAGAACAGATAACGGTAGAAGAAAAGACTCCATCTAGGTATGTTCAGAAAAATCATCCAGAGACTCAAATTTTGGGACAGAAAGAGGTAGGTGTGCAGACAAGAAGAACTATTACAGAAGCTTCAAGCTATCTAACATTACTTTCCTCCATTGAACCTCAAAATGTAAATGAAGCATGCAAAGATGAATTTTGGGTCAAGGCCATGAATGAAGAACTTGAGCAAATTGAAAAGAATAATACTTGGGAATTAGTTCCTAGACCCCATGATAAGAATATCTTAGGAACCAAATGGATATTCAAAAACAAGCTGAATGAAAATGGAGAAGTTATTAGAAGCAAAGCTAGACTTTTTTGTAAAGGATATGTTCAAACAAGAAGGTATATATTTTGAAGAAACTTTTGCACCTGGTTCTAGACTTGAAGCCATAATAATGTTCCTTGCTCTTTCTAGTTTTCAGAAATTCAAAGTATACCAAATGGCTGTAAAATCTACCTTTGTTAATGGAGAATTAGAAGAAGAAGTATATATTGAGAAACTAGACGAATTCATCCTTGGAAATGATGCAAAACTTGTATGTAGACTCAGAAAGGGTCTCTATGGTCTAAAACAAGATCCAAGGGGCCGGTATTACCGTCTTGACAAATACCTCCATCAACAAGGTTTTTCAAAAGGATCAGCTGATAACAATCTATATACAAAGATTGACAATAATAAATTGCTAATACTTGTTGTGTATGTTGATGATATCATTTTTGATAGTAATGAAGAAGCCATGAGTCAGAACTTTGCTTCGATAATGTAGCAAGAATTTGAAATGTCCCTGCTTTGTGAGCTTACATATTTTCTTGGTCTACATGTTCAACAAAATAAAGATGGTATTTTTCTGTCACAAACCAAATATCTCGAGAATATCTTGAAAAAATACGGCATGGAAGATTCTAAACCACTATGTACCCCAATGGTAACAGGATGTAGTCTCAACTCAAATGATGAATTAGTAGTAATACATCAACCAACCTACAGATCCATGATTGGCAGTCTACTTTATCTAACAGGTACTTGACCAGACATCATGCATGCAGTGGGAATAGTTGGAAGATTCCAAGAAAATCCAAAGGAATCACACCTCCAAGCAGTCAAAAGGATTTTCAAATATCTTCAAGGAACACAGAATTTTGGTTTATGGTATCCTAGAGATATAGATCTTACACTTCATGCATATACAGATGCAGATTGGGCAGGAAGCGTTGATGACAGAAAAAGCACTAGTGGTGGTGCATTCTATATGGGTTCCAGATTAGTGTCTTGGTTCAGCAAGAAACAAATTTCAATTGCATTATCTACAGCTGAAGCAGAATATGTGGCTGCTGCATCTTTCTGCACACAACTCCTTTGGATGATGCAAACATTGCAAGAAATTCAGATCACATGTACTCCACCCATCTCCATTCTATGTGATAATACAAGTGCCATCAATATTTCAAAGAATCCAGTCATGCATTCCAAGACTAAGCACATACCCATCAAATATAATTTTCTACGTGAACAAGTGCTTGAACAAAAGGTCAAATTGGAGTATGTTCCCTCCAAAGAATAGGTTGCTAATATATTCACCAAACCACTGCCCAGAGAGACATTTGAATATCTCAGATAGAAGCTGGGAGTAGTTGATGCATCATCCTATTGTTAAAACTTATCTGTTTCAGAGAAAAGTGGTTATACGCAAGTTTCATAAAGCGTAGCCGCGTACATATGCTGGTTTCTGTGGATACAGTCGCGTATATGTTGGTTTGAAGAAAAGCAGTGGACCAAACTCAGGATGAAAGGAGTCTGATATGGGTCTGATAGTGATCATCTGGCACAGATTCAGGGGGAGCATATACTTCTCATAATGCATTGTTGGCATTATCTTAGAAGATCTTGGTACAAATTCACAGTTGTTTTTTATTCAGGTGGAATAGGTTTAGGGGGAGATCATGGTTGCTGGTCTGGATGCTGATTGACAGATGCTGCTGATGATAGTTGTTGATGACTATCATGGTCTTGTTTCAAATATTTGGTCTCTATGTCATGTATATCTTTTAATGTCAAGGTCATGAAACGACCTATTTTGTTACCCCACTATGCATGGGATGGATGATGTAATGTTCTTGTTTTAACATGTATAAACAATTGATATATCCCCACTTGGTTGGGTGGATGAGTCAAACTTGGTATATCCCCACTTGGTTGGGAGATGGATGTATGTATGAGTCATTGGTGATAGGAAGGTCATTTATGATGTATGTATAGAGTCATGTTCTTCTTTTAGAACATCTTTTTGCAGACCTTGCTTATATTCAAGAGGAGCATGGAGCTCAATCAGCACACTTCAGCATATCAGAGAAATCTGCATGAACTCAGGGGGAGCATAACCCTTTGCCCTTGATGACAAAGGGGGAGAGTGACTTGGGGTTGCCATCAAGTCCAAAGGGGGAGATTGTTGGCATTATGACACAGATTTGGCACTATGACATAGGTGTTGTCCTTGATGGCAACTCACTCAGATGACAGATCACAGTTCAGACTCACATATTGAAGAAAGAGAGGTATACGCAGGTTCCCCATTGACCAAGCCGCATGTACATGCGGGTTAGTAGACCAAAAGGAGCGTATAGCGTACACACACACTTTCACAGAAGGAAAGGCGCGTACATGTTGGAAAACTAAGTTTTGGTCCATGGTATTGGTCCAAGGTATCTAATCCGAAGTGTTGACCCCAGGTATTTGGTCCAAGGTATTGGTCCTAAGTGGTTTTGGTCCATGGTATTGAGTAAGGCCTAAGATTATAAAAGGAGGAGAAGATCATTAGGCAAAGGCACTCAAGTATTGAATATCTAATGAAGAGCAAGATCTAGAATACAGGTTATTGGGTTATGGTGCATAGCTGGATCTGAATCAAGGATGAACCTTAGCGCTTGATGAAGGATAAGATCTAATGATGGGTCAAGATCTTAAGGCTTGAAGTGAAGTATCTTTGTGTGGTTTTGATCTTTTATCTGAATAACTGGCGCATGTTGTAGTCTGTAAATATGATGATCTGGGTATAACTAAAGTCTGGAATTGTTGTAAAGATTAAATCATAATTTACAGATCTTTACGCGGGTTCACTTTAGAAAAGGTGTATATACATGTTGGTTCTGCATATCAAAACAACGTATACATCTTAAATTTTATTTGCAGATCTGACGCAGGTTCGCCTTCAGAAAAGTGTGTATGCACGCAGGTTCGACACATTGAAGTAGCATATACCTCATTAAATATGCTTTAGCTACTTCTGTAGGTTTTAACCCTGTACAGAAATTACCTGCATACGAATTCTAAAACACAAAAAATAAACAATGCGAGAGCATAACACATAAAACACATATACACAGATATTTTCCGCTGGATCGCAAAACTAGGACTACCAGCTTGATTTTTCATTATGTTCCTTTCAATGTTACAATACATATTTATACATGCTGAAGCATCCAATACCATGGACCGAAAAACCATCGCGTCTAATACCATGGACCGAAAACCATCACGTCCAAAAAACATGTGTGAAAGTCATGCACAAAACCATAGGTGGGTCCGCCCAACCTAACAGAGGGTCCAAAACCAAAATTTCCTGGGTCGCTGCCCCGAACCCCATAAAGTGGGGTTGGATACCCCTCAAACCCCCTGTGACCTTCCCCCCCTCTAACCCCCAGTTAACTACGTGGGCTAGTCGTGGAAAGAATATAACACAAACCAACATTCTCCCACTTGTTGTTTTCTTTCCACAGGGGGCCACAAGAGAGCTTAGTCATTTATCCAGCCCTGCAACGCCCATTGTTTCTCTACACCAAGAGAACTTCTCAAAGCTCACAGATTTTGTCAATGCATCTGCGGTATTCTTCAAAGTGTCCACCTTTACCAGCAACACCTTTTTGTCTTCTATCATATCCCTCACAAAGTGATACTGAACATCAATGTGCTATTTCTTCGAATGATATGCAGGGTTCTTTGCCAAGAAAATTGCACTTTGGCTGTCACAGTCTATCCTTATAGCTTCCTATACTAACCCCATACTTGAACATAATCTCTACAACAAAATTGCTTTCTTTCTTGCATGAGTGGCTTCCATGTATTCTGCCTCTGTAGTTGATAGTGCCACTACAGATTGTTTCTTACTCATCCAACTGACTGCACCTCCAAATAGGTTAAACACATATCCACTTGTAGATCTTCTCTGATCCAAATCTCCAGTCCAGTCTGCATCAACAAAGCCACGAATATCCAACACTCTGTCCAATCCTAGTCTTCCTTGGTAGCACAAACCATAATCACTAGTGCCACGCAAATACCTGAAAACCCGCTTCACTACTGTCCAATGCTCCTTTCCTGGTTTTGACATAAACCTGCTCAATACTCCCACTGCATGTCCAATGCCTAGTCTAGTACAGACCATTGCATACATCAGGCTACCGACTGCACTTGCATATGGAACACGGGACATGTCCTCTTCCTCTTCTTGTGTCTTGGGACACTGTTCAGTAGATAACCTCACACCTACAGGAATAGGAACCTTCACCAGTTTACTATCCTGCATATTAAACCTCTACAGTATTGTCTCGACATACTTCCTTTGGTTTAACCAGAGTTTCCTCTTTGCCCGATCTATTTTAATTTCCATGCCCAAAATATAGTTTGCAGCACCAAGATCTTTCATGTCAAATTTGGAGGACAATTGGGTCTTCAAATCCTGGATAATTTCTTTGTCATTTCCAACCAGCAACA
The DNA here is from genome assembly GCA_031772625.1 of Pinus tabuliformis. NCBI lineage: Eukaryota > Viridiplantae > Streptophyta > Pinopsida > Pinales > Pinaceae > Pinus > Pinus tabuliformis. The sequence goes on along the minus strand of CM062820.1, from coordinate 682,307,568 downwards.
TATCATCCACATACAAGACTAGATAAATAACATAGTCACCAATTAATTTAAAATACACACAGTGATTTGCTTTGCTTCTGGTGAAGCCAAGTCCCCGTATAAATGTATCAAATTTCTGATACCACGTCCTTGGTGACTGTTTTAACCCATACAAAGACTTCTTTAACTTGCATACCAGTTCTTTCTTACCCTTCACCGCAAAGCCTTCAGGTTTCTTCATGTAGATCTCCTCTTCTAGATCCCCGTGAAGAAATGTTGTCTTCACATCCATCTGTTCTGCCTCAAAATCAAAAGTAGCAACAACAGATAAAAGTAATCTAATAGAAGTTACCTTGGCAACAGGAGAAAAAATATCACCAAAATCAATTCCTGGCACCTGGGAATAACCTTTTGCTACCAACCGAGCTTTGTATTTCTCCACTTTTCCTTTTGCATTTGTCTTCTTTTTGAACACCCATTTGCTACCAATGGGTTTCCTTCCAGCCGGAAACTCCATCAGATCCCAAGCCTCATTTTTATGTAAAGACGCCATTTCATCAACCATGGCCTCTTTCCAGAGTTTGCCATCCTCTGAATCCACTGCTTCCTTCACAGTTTTGGGATCATCATCAGTAACAGACAAAGAAAAATTTGAACAGAAAGCAGATGGACTATACCTTTCCGATTGCCTTCTTTCTCGAACTGATCTTCCCAGACCCGAAGTTTGTGGCTCTTCATCTTCTAATTCTTCCTCTGTTGTAGAGTCTGATTCTTCCTCCTTAAGCTCAAACTCTATCTTTTCAGGTTCCTTTGGTTGGACTTCATGTTTAATAACATATTTTACCTCTCTGAACACCACATCTCGACTGTATACAGCCTTCCGTGTGACTGGGTTCCAAAGCTTATTACCCTTTAAACCATCCTTATACCCAATAAAGATGCACTTTTCAGATTTACTATCCAACTTGCTTCATTTCTCCTTTGGAACATGTACATATGCATCACATCCAAATACCCTCAGATGTGAAAGAGAGGGTTTCTTACCAGTCCATACCTCTTGTGGAGTCTTATCCTCCAACGCTGATGAAGGTGACATGTTGACCAGGTAACATGTAGTATCCACTGCCTCTGCCCAAAATTCATGTCCTAAGCCGGCACCACCGATCATGCTTTTTGCCCTTTCCATCAACGTCTTATTCATTCTTTCTGCAACTCCATTTTCCTGGAGTGTATATGGAGTAGTCTTATGTCGTGCTATACCACACTTCTTACAGAATTCTTCAAATTCCTTGCTGCAAAACTCTCCACCATTATCTTTCCTCAACACCTTTATCTTCTTCTCTATTTGATTTTCCACGAGAGCCTTAAATTCTTTAAACTTGTCAAAGGCTTCATATTTCTTCTTAAGGAAATATATCCATGTATTCCTTGAGAAGTCATCTATAAATAATACATAGTACACAGACTTACCCAGTGATGGAACCTTCATAAGTCCAAACACATCACTGTGCACAAGTTCTAAAATCTGTTTCACCCTCTTACTACCAGAGGGGAAACTCACCCGATTCTGCGTCCCATATACACAAGTTTCACAGAAATCAAAATCCAAAGAGCTATTACTCATACCTTCTACCAGACCTTTACCATGAAGTATTCGAAGGACCTTCTCTCCAATATGTCCAAGCCTTTGTTGCCACAACATGGTCTTCTCTCCAGAGACCACTAGATTTTCTGCTCCACTTTCAGGAACCACATAACTGTTGCACCCATCAACAACAGTGTTACCTTGTAGCTTGTATAGAGTTCCAGTTCGAACTCCCCACATCAATACCAGTGCTCCCCGCCCCATCTTGCATGTATCCTTCTCGAACATTGTTTTTACACCTGCATCATCCAACTTGCTTACAAAAATCAGATTTCTGGCCAATGCAGGAATATGCAGAACACCCGGAAGTGTTCTAACCCTTCCACCTTGCAACTTCAACTTTACCTTTCCACAACCAATGATTCTAGCCTTCCAGTAATCCCCCGAGAAGACATCACCACCATCGTATTTCTCATACTTGCAAAACCACTCTCTGTGGGGAGTGAAGTGAAAGGATGCACATGAGTCAATCAACCATGCCTCATAATCTACATGTGTACTTGAAGAAGCCAAGTACACATTCCCACCTTCATCTGAGGTGTTCTTCGCCTCTACAGAAGGAGCATCATCAGATCCCTTTCCTTTATCAGGAGCTTTAGATTTACAGTCCCTTTTGAAGTGCCCTTCCTTTCCGCATTTCCAGCACACCACCTTTACAGGTTTTCCTGGAGATTTAAATCTCCCACTTGATGACTTATTTTTGTTTATGTTCTGGGACCGTCCTCGTACAGACAAGGCATCACCATTCTACCTCTCCTTATTTTTCCATCTCATCTCCTCCGTCAGCAAGGATGAGAATATTTCATCAAAATGCAAGGCAGTTGCATTTCTACCTATTGCAATAACCAGACTATCCCACAAATCTAGTAGAGAACACAACAAAATGATGCAATTATCTTCGTCTGAAATTTTAATATCAACATATGCTAACTAACTTACCATGGTATTGAATGTGTTCAGATGCTCTGTCACCGAGTCTCCATCTTTCATCCTCAGGTTATACATCTTTTTCCGCAAGAACAGTTTATTCACCAGAGACTTAGATTAGTACAAAGTCCCTAACTTGTCCCACAAAGCCTTCGTCGTAGCTTCCCCTGATACATTCAGCAATACTGAATCTGAGACACACAATCATATTGTGCTCTTTTCCTTCCAATCCAACTTCTTCCATTCTTCATTGGACACTCCCGTTGGTTTAGTACCCGGATCTACCGCGATCCACTGATCTTTATCCACCAACAGATCTTCCATCTTGAGTTTCCACAACTCAAAACTCTGACCATTAAATTTCTCGATCTCTATCTTTCCACTGCTCGCCATCTTCTTTCACCACTAGAATCGATCTCGCAGATCTCCCACTAAATAGGGTCTACCACAGGCCCGAGTGAAACCCCGCAGCAATAAAGGCGTCCCCTTGAAGCCAAAACAGCTCTGATTCCAAATGTAGGTTTTAACCCTGTACAGAAATTACCTGCATACGAATTCTAAAACACAAAAAATAAAAAATGTGAGAGCATAACACATAAAACATATATACACAGAGATTTTCCCCCGAATCCCAAAACTGGGACTACCAGCTTGATTTTTCATTATGTTCCTTTCAAGGTTACAATACACATTTATACATGTCGAAGCATCCAATACCATGGACCGAAAAACCATCGCGTCCAATACCATGAACCGAAAACCATCGCGTCCAAAAAACATGTGCAAAAATCATGCACAAAACCATAAGTGGGTCCGCCCAACCTAACATAGGGTCCAAAACCAAAATTTTCTGGGGTGCTGCCCCAGACCCCATAAAGTGGGGTTATAGGTACCCCTCAAACCCCCTGTGACCTTCCCCCCTTCTAACCCTCGATTAACTACGTGGGCTAGTCGTGGAAAGAATATAACACAGGCCAACAACGTCTGTTTGTTGTTGCAGTGTTTTGGGTTCTGGTTACTATGTTCTTGTTACTATATTCTGGTTATTGTATTCTGGTTACAACATATTTTATGAGGTTCGACACATTGAAGTAGCATATACCTCAAAAATATGCTTTAGCTAGTTCTGTTTGTTGTTGCATTGTTCTGGGTTCTGGTTACTGTATTCTGGTTACAACATTCAGAAAAGTGATTGATTGATTCAGTTGTGGTTGGTGCAAAGGAGATTGGTTGATGCAGATATATTTGATGTTTGAATGATGTTTTTGATGGATTCAGTCTAAAAATTTATGAAACATGGTCCCATATATTACTGGTAAACATATCAGCTAGTACAAGAGCTAGGGGGTTGTAGCTCCCTTCGAGGAGAAGCTGGAGAATAAGAGAAGGTTGTAGCCTTTTGCAGGTAGAAGCATGTGTACTGGTATAAGACTGCACTCGTATAAAAGAAATTGTAAAAAGAAGTTTCTTATTAAAAAGAAGATAGTGACGATTGCAGCATGTGGTTTTCACCCACATTGGGTTTCCACCTTATATCTTGTGTTCATGCGTGTGATTGTTTGTTCTATTTTTACTACACCTGGTTACTGTTTATATGGTTCTGATGCACGGATTAAAGATCAACATATGATGAATTAACTGAATCATAAGTTTTCAGGATATACGCTAGTTGCCTTAAAAACAATTGTGTATACATGCAAGTTCCATTAACTAAAGTAGCGTATATGAATCTGATTATGGAAATGAAATATTATTGACTTGCTAATACTGATTCAACCCCCCCCAGTATTATTCCAACAGGTTGTATCTCTTCATTTTGCTGGATACTATAAAAGGAAAGACTGCTATTTCTCCGTGGACATAGCCCAAATTTGGTTAACCACGTATATATGTGTCTCTCTTGTTTTATGTGTTTTCTATGTAAATATTTATGCAATATTTTATGTGTTTCATTGCTCTGTAATATATAATTATAAAATTGGTTTCAAAGCCAAAGGTCTATTTGGTTGATAAACTCGCAAGAGAGAAGGGTTCCTGGTTTGAGTGGGAGAAATGGCGGAAGATGGTAGGTTTAGGTTCGAAAAATTTAACGACCAAAACTACCAGTTGTGGAAGATGTAGATGGAATATTATCTGTATCAGAAATATCCATACGTACCATTGATCAGAAAGACAAAGAAGCTGACAATTATGACAGACACAAAATGGGATATTCTCGATAGAAAGGCACTTGGAACTATACAGTTGTGCCTAGCGGCATCGGTAGTGTTTAATATTTCAAAGGAAACGAAAACAGAGGGTTTAATATAGGCATTGGCCAAACTATATAAAAAACCCTCGAACTCAAATAAGGTATTTATTATGAAGTGTTTATTTAATATGAATATGTTAGAAGGTGGATCTATTGTTGATCATTTAAATGAATTTAATACAGTTACTAGTCAGTTAAGTTCTTTAGGGGTAACTTTTGATGATGAAGTTAGGGCTCCGTTATTTCTATGCTCATTGCCAGAAGGTTGGAATGGTTTAGTTATGCCCATTAGTAACTCTGTCTCTGGATCTAGTACTTTAAACTTTGATGATGTTTTCGGTGCAATTCTTAGCGAGAAAATGCGATGGAAAAGCTCCGGTGAGACATCAGGTAATTCTTTGACTGCAGAGACTAGGGGAAGAAAAATGGAAAGAGGAAAGAGCCCAGGATATCGCAGTAAATCAAGGAAAGGTATATCCAAGTCTAGATTGGGGACAGTGTGCTAGAAATGAGGGAAGAAAGGACAGCTGAAGAAAGACTGCATGTCTCGGAAGGGAAAAGAAGGAGATGCACAACAAGAAAACAATCATGAAGCGAATGTGACAGGTGATGTGTTGCAAGATGCTTTGATTCTTTCATTAGAAAATATTATTGATGCCTGGGTGGTAGATTCAGGGGCCTCATTCCATTCCACACCTGATAGGAAACATTTTCATGATTATGTTCAAGGAGATTTTGGACAGGTTCGATTGGGTGATGATAAACCTTGTAAAATCATTGGAATAGGTATAGTTTTCATAAAACAGTAGAATGGAAATCAATGGTTAGTGAAGGAGGTAAGGCATGTTGCAAATCTGAAGAAATATCTAATTTCAACACGGCAGTTGGGAGGTGAAGGCTATGTAACTACTTTTACAGATAAAACCTAGAAGGTCATTACAAGAGTCTTAGTAATAGCAAAAGGAGAAAAGGTTGGGACATTGTATTTATGCAACGGCATTTCTAATTCTGTTAATCCTTTAACCTCTACAGGAGCATATATAACATTGTGGAATCATAGGCTCGGGCACATGAGTGAGAATGGGATGGAGATTCTTCACTTTAAAAATTTGTTGCCAAGTTTGAAGCATGTTTATTTGGAATTCTGTGAGAATTGTGTTTATGGAAAATAAAAGAGAGTCAGATTCCTGAGAGTTGGGAAAGAAAAGAAGAGAAAAATTAGAGCTTTCGCATACAGATGTATGGGGACCTGCTCAGGTATCATCTCTCAGTGGCTCTCATTATTATGTTACTTTTATTGATGATGCAACCAGAAAAACCTAGATTTATTGTATTTGAAATAAATCTAATTTATTTGATACTTTCAAGAAATGGAAAGAATTGGTTGAAAATGAGATAGGAAAAAGGTTGAAGTGTCTCAGATTAGACAATGGAGGTGAATATTTCAGCAAAGAATTTGATAGTATTTTACAGAGAATGGAATTCGTAGAGAGAAGACAGTTCCAGGAACACCACAAGAAAATGGTGTGTCATAAAGGATGAACAGGATAATCATGGATCATGCAAGGTGCATGAGATTGCATGCAGGATTGTCTTCACAATTTTGGGCAGATATTGTAGATACTTCTATTTATCTAATAGATAAAGGGCTTTGAAGTTCCTTGGATGGTGGTATTCCAGAGGAGGAATGGACATGTAAAAAGGTAAACTACTCTTTTTTAAAGACTTTTGGTTGTGAAGCCTTTGTCCACATTAATAAATAAAATATGACAAAGCTTGAGGCAAAATCAAATAAATGCACCTTTATTGGATATGGTGTTAATGATTTTGGTTATTGCTTTTATGATTATGAAAAACACAAAATCATTAGGAGCAGAGATGTCATATTCAATGAAAAGGTTTTGTATAAAGATCAGATGCAAGAAAATAAACATGAAAAAGAAAACAGAGAATACACAGTGCTTGATGAGATCACGGAAAAAGTGAAGGTGCCTGAAAATCATAATGATCAACAACCAGAACAAAAAAAAATATTACATATTGTTGACTCATTTTGGTGAACTGGAGTGACATTATGAAGAAGCAGTGCAGGTAGAAACCAGGAAGAAGTGGGAGCAAGCCATGAAAGAAGAGATGGAATCCTTAGTACATAACTAGACTTGGGACATAGTCAGTTGCCTGCAGGTAAAACAACATTGCAAAAAAAAAAAAAAAAAAAATTATAGGTTGAAGGAAGAAGATGTAGGTAGAAAATGTATAAAGCTAGACTTGTGATGAAGGGATTTGCACAGAAAAAGAGTATAGACTTTGATGAGATATTTTCTCCTGTTGTTAAAATGACTTCAATAAGAACTATTTTAATTTTATGCTTGTGGAAAAACCTATGAACAATTTATGAAACCAACGTTTCAGACTAGCTTGGTGAGTCCATTATCAGGGCAATGAGATTTGTATTTTGAAAAGAGAGAGCGAGAAATTATGGAGCTATTAATAGTTATTCTAAAAATTATTTGAAATCTTTTTTATTTTTTTATTTTTATTATTTTTTTAATGTCGGCCTAATTGATTCATAATTATTAATTCATATATATATATATGTATATATATATATATATATATATATATATATATATATATATATATATATATATATATATATATATATTTACAGAAAACACATGTTGCATTTGCATCCATTTCTTGCATGTCCACTACCCCTCTTACTTTCCCCCTAGAATTAAATAATTATATATATATATATATGAATTAATAATTATGAATCAATTAGGCCAACATTAAAAAAATAATAAAAATAAAAAATAAAAAAGATTTCAAATAATTTTTAGAATAACTATTAATAGCTCCATAATTTCTCGCTCTCTCTTCTCAAAATACAAATCTCATTGCCCTGATGATGGACTCACCAAGCTAGTCCGAAACATTCGTTTCATAAATTGTTCACAGGTTTTTCCACAAGCATAAAATTCTACCAACCTGTATGTCTCTCTTTAAAACTATTTTAAGTTTAGTAGCAATTGAAGATTTTCATCTTGATAAGTTAGATGTAAAGGCAACCTTTCTCCATGGGGATTTGGAGGAAGAGATATATATGTAGTAGCCACAAGGATATGTAGCAGCTAGATACTCCTACTGTGTGCCTCTGATAGCGTAATGACACCTCATCGATCGAGGCATACTCTGGAATTCCCCTGGTTAAGCTTTCCAGGTTGTGCTCTACCTCGATGATGGGATATTCTCCCTCTACATATGGAGGAGCATCCTCGATTTGGCGTGCCACTCGCCTAGCTATTGGCGAAACCCCTAGAGTTCTCCCTGGTCCAACATCTAGACAACATTATAAGTCAAATCTCAGTACACATAAAAAAATGATACAAACTCCAAAAACTTCAAAAATAGTTTTTTCCCTGAATCAAACCATTGTTGCCCTGGAGGGAGTGGAAGATATGAATCTCCTCGGAAATCCATCCTTGCATATGCCTAGTAAACAACCATGATTAGCTTCTGACGCAGCTATCCGAAGAATGTTGGAGGGAATGACATATTTTGACCACCTCCATGTCGCGGCATCAACTCTCCCCATCTGAGCAAATGTGGATCTCTGGGTGCTCGCGGATCCACTTTCAGCCACTAATAACAAAATAATGGCACACGTTCCAGGATGATTGTCACTAGAATAGACCCGAAACCAAATTGTTTTAGATTTCCCCTCTTGTACTTGATTAATTGGCACTTCATGCATGCCAATAAACCTTCAAACCAGTTGAATGCCATGGGATTTAGGCATTCGATTTCATACTGGAAGTGAGAATTTGATGCCTCATGAAATGCTTGTGCCCTAGTTATTCGAGACATAGTGTGTAGGATGGTTCGCAGTGGAAGATTGGTGATGGTTTTTATGTCAATCTTCCTGCTGTTACCCTTTTTGGCTCCCGAACAATGCCTCACAATGAGAATGTCCGTGCTCTCTCCTCCAGAACGTGATTCAGATAACTACACTCAATGTCCCTTTCTAGACAACCTACTAATGAAGTAGATTTCGACGACCTCTATCTCAATCTCTTGATCCCCGAACATGAGTAGTTGGCGATCTACATCCCATGAACTAATTAAGTGTTGCAATCACTCGATTTGTGATCTGATCCTGAGAATCATGAAGAATTTGAGCACTCCACATGATCGAAGGGCATCGATACAGTCTTCATCCTGCATAGCTTGATGGTCTTCAGCTTCATGACCCCTCTCCTTCCAATCGATCACCATTTTGGACTGGTTTTTCTGCAAAACATCAATAAACAAACATTTCATGAGCATCCATGGAGAGAAAAATCAAGATTGACTATTTTTCATGGAATATTTCACTTCAAAAAATTTACCTAGGCGTCTTCATGTCTATTTAGGAATTTTTTTGCACTACCAACATGAGTGCCTAACTGGTCTCAGCGTGTGAAGCGTGAGTCCGATGGGTGAAACTTGCGCTGGTCACCCACGATGTAATATTTTGAAAAATCTTCTTCACAACCTATCTTATGGATGAAAATTCTTAAAAAGAATACCAAAATTAAGAGGAAGGACAAATCTATTACTTGTAACAAGTGGCTCGACAAATGGTGTCCCGGATTGCTCGTGCTCCTTGCCTGAAAATCGAGGTAAAATGAAGTAAAAATGCTTCCATAATTGCAAATTGGTAAAATGCTAAAAATGACTTACCTTTTTCCCTATTTATAGTTTTTAAATAATATTTTTACCAAATGAGGGCATATTTCACTCATTTTTCAATATTTTTCCTCGAAATAGGTAATGTGCGTTTCCTTGTGTAGAAATAGGTCATATGTTCTTGGTATCGATGATTTACTTTTACTGATTCAACAATTTTTATTTTATCACTTTTCGAACTCGTTAAAATAAACGAAAAAGTGACTCCCTTGAGTCATCTTTAAGCTCTTTTCTTACTCTCAAAAAATGAAAATATTGTCGAGTACTTGTAATTTTGAACTCGTACAAATAGATGAAATGACATCTACTTATTATAAGTTTAACTCTTTTCCGGACTGAGATAAACTATTGTATGAAAAAGGAATACCTTAGTCAAACATGGCTAAGAGATTCTCTAGGATATTGTTTTCTACATTTTTAGGTTCAAGAGACGATTTACAAAAAGGGACCTTTGGAGTTTTCTTTTCCACTTCTTTTTCAAACTCTCTAAACATGAAAAATATGCCAAGTTTCACCTTCGTTGGACTCATATAACTGAAACGATGGAGGACTTGTCACCATGACGAGACCAAGTTCCTCCTTCCTAGGGCTTGTAAAACTGACTAGGATGGATTCATTTGAAGGGTGAACTTATATGGCAAGCATATGCTATCCCCTTCAAGCTTGTGATAAAAATATATGGGGTACTCACCAGAAATGGTGGGGGAAAAGTGAAAGTGTCCATCTTTTGTATCTTGTAAAGGCAGCATGTCACTCTTGAACATGACACTCATATATTACTCGTGTCGGGTTTGGGACATCCTCACTTGGTCACTTGCCTTCCTGGGTTTGGGGCATCCATTTTGCCTCTCATCTGATCAAGCCATTCTGTCATCATGACCTTTCATCCTATGTTGAGTCAAATGTTGCCAAACTCTGAAGTCGTGTCACCAATATTTTCAAGAGAAGTCTTATCGACAGTTCTTTTCTGCCTATACACTGTCTGATTTTATGCTACATTCTTGAATCGTACTTCTTCACTCCACTACATCCTTTGTTTCTTGTCGATGGTGTGGGATTAATTATGGCTCTCCTTCGATGAAGCACTTCCTGTCAACTTCAGTTAATTATCCGGGAAGATGATCTAAAAACTCCCTTCCAGTACCTTAGAGCTTGCATGTCTCAATGGAAATTACTTCACATTTGACGACAGGTTACATCATTGACCTTCGATTGAATGACTTCACGGGTGTTTGACTTCAATTCCATATCCATGAGGTAAGTAAACTTAAGCAACAAAAAAATTTTTTGCTCAAAGAATTAAATGTTGTCCTTACATCCCCTTTGCCAACTGCAAAAGCCTCATTAGGAAAAGGAAAGCCTCCAGATGATACTCCTACTTTTTTATTAATCTCTGATATTTTCAATAAAAATGTTCACAATTTCCTAATAGACTCAGGTGCTTCCTCAAATATAATGCCATATTCAGTTTCTCTCAAACTAAACATAACACCTGAAAAATTTGTTTTGCACATTGTGCAATTAGATAGAACCAAAGTTAAGGTCTTAGGAGAATTAAATTATGTTTTAATAATATTATCCTCAAATTCAAAGGTTTTTCAGATTATTGATATTTTGATTGCTGATATTCTTGAATTTTATGGTCTTATCTTAAGAAGGGATTGGTCTGATAAATTACATGGTTATTTCACCACAGATTGGTCACGTATATGGCTTCCTTACCATGGCAAACCAAATCAAATTCGGGTAGATAGAGAAAATCATATGAAACAATCGATTACTGATTTGGATGAAGAGAATGAGCTTGTAGTTTTTACAAATAACATCCTTGGCAATTATTCTTTGGAAGTTTTACAGCTCAAAAATCTCCTATTTTAGTAAATTGTGTTTCTTCTCAAATTGAAAATTATTCGCAAACAAATTTGAATAGATGTATTAATGTTGTATATAATGTTGTAAATAAGCATGAACCTTTATTTTGGACCCTTTATTTTGATTGTTCTAAATCTAGTGACAGTGCATGAGCTGGATTTATATTAATAAACCCTAGTGGTGAAAAAACTATGCTAGCATGTAGGCTAGAATTTGAATGTACTAATAATATTGCAGAGTATGAAGCATTAGTGCAAGGATTGTATAAAGAAATAAATCTTGGTGTTGAATATCTTTAAATCTTTGGTGATTCTGAAATCGTTATAAAACAAGTCAGAAACAATATCCATTGCGTTTTAAATCACCTTAGGCATTATCAATCCTTAATTCAAAATATTACTTCACATTTTGTAGCATTCAATATTTCTCCAATACCAAGAATACATAACATCAATGCTGATATTTTGGCCAATGTTGTATCTAAATTAATCCCACCTAAAGATTTTAGTCAAGACAGATTTTATATAGAGTTGATTTTTTGCCCATCCATTCCCGATAATGTTACCAATTGGCGAGTAATCAATGATGATGGAGATATCCTATATTTTTAAAATTCGAAGGATCCTATCTTGACCAAGTAATTGATGAGGATGAACATGATTCTCAATTGAATAAATCAGAGAAAAAAATGCTCTCCCAAAACTTGTAGTTAAGCTTGAGGATATTTATGATCTTAAAGACATATTTAAAATGGTCAACAACTGCAAATTTCAAAGTTCAACTTTGAGATTTGAATTAGTTAACATAGGATATGATATAAAACTCCATTATATTAACTTAGGTCTTGGTCTCTCATCTGAGGAAAGAAATGCATTTATTTTTCTGTTAAAGAAATATAAATATATCTTTTCTTGGAATTATCAAGATCTGAAAACTTATGATGCCCCCATCATTCAACACATTATCCCAATGGTACCAGATGTTAAACCCATTCAACAAAAACTTAGGAAGATACAAACGAATTTGGAAACTTAGATTAAAAACAAGTTGAATAAATTTTTAAAAGCCAAAATCATATTTAGAGTGAGACATTCCAAATGGGTTTCCAATCTTGTACATGTTAGAAAAAAGAGTGGTGATATTCACATTGGTTAGGAATTTAAATAAGGCATGTCAAAAGGACAATTTTCCCATCCCATTAATGGAACAAGTTCTGCAATTAGTTGCTCATTCTGAATCAATGTCTTTTTTAGATGGATTTCCAGGATACAATCAAATCCTTGTTCATCCAGAAGACCGATTAAAAACTATGTTCAGAACAAAGTGGGGAACATATGCATATCAGAAAATTCCTTTTGGATTAATGAATGCAGGAGCTACGTTCCAGAGAGTGATGGACATTTCTTTCAAGGGGTTTATTAATAAACATTTTGTGGTATATCTAGATGATATTACCATATATTCAAAGAATAGAAATAATCATTTACATGACTTAAAACAGACCTTTGAAAGATGCAAAAGGTATGGAATTTATATAAACCCCAAGAAATCATTTTTTGCTCTTAGTGAAGGTAAACTCCTTGGTTTTATTGTATCCAAACATGGAATTTGTATTGACCTATAAAGAATTACAACAATTTTAGAAATTCCATTACAACATACCAAAAAATCAATGTAATCTTTTCTTGGCCAAATCAATTTTGTTAAGAGAGCTGTCCCCGGATTTTCTCAAATTGTCTTACCATTACAAACAATGATAAAAAAATATTTTCTTTTTAAATGGGGTGATCATGAAAGAGAAGCATTTAAAGAAATCAAGCAAGTTGTAATTGATGTCCCTTCTCTATCAACTCCCAATTTTTCTGATCAATTTATTTTATATACTTTTGCCTCTGAATTATCATATGCTGGAGTCTTAACACAACCAAATGAACAAAAAATTGAAGCTCCTATTGCTTTTTCAGCTCAAATTTTCAAGGAGCTGAATTGAATTATTCAGGAGTAGAAAATCAAGTCTTTGTTGTTTACAAAGCTATCAAAGATTTTAGACCTTTTCTTCTAAACATTCATGTTAACGTTATTGTTCCTTTCTCAACAGTCAGGCAATTTCTTATTCAAAAGGAGTTAGGAGAAAAAAGGGCTAACTGGGTTACTGCATTACAAGAATATGATCTAAAAATCAAACTCGCTAAAATTATAAAAGGTCAATGTTTTTGCAAGTTAGTCACGGGAATGAATGATATATCAATAGATGAAGTAACAGGTAATATTGAACAAATCAGATAGGTACTCCCTGATAATACTCAGTCTCAATATGTTGACTTAACCTTTTATTTGAAAAATGGTTATGCTCCACTTGAACTAGATGTTAAGAAAAATAGATCCTTGAGATTGAAAGGCAATCAATATCAACTCATCAATGATGTGTTATTTAGGAAAAATTATGATTCTGCCAAACCGCTTCAGGAAGATAGAGGAAACCTTCCATGACCTTGCAACCAGTTAACATCGAACAACATTTTGAGAAATGAGGATTGGACATAATAGGTGAGATCGTTCCACATTCTTCCAATGAACATAGGTATATTTTAACTACAACAAATTATTTTACAAAATGGGTAGAGGCAATACCTCTGAAGCTAGCCAATTCTGAGAGCATCATTGAATTCATTGATCAATTTATTATTACCAGGTTTGGTATCCCTCATGCTCTTATTTTTTACAATGCTTCTTATTTTTCTGGAAATGCAATGACTGAATTTGCTTTAAAGAGAGGATTTAAACTTAAGTATTCTGCAAATTATTACCCTCAGGGAAATGGCTTAGCAGAATCCACTAATAAAAATATTATAAGGATCATCAAACGAACTATCGACCAAAATCAAAAGAACTGGCACAAAGCTTTAATATTTGATTTATCTTTATGGGCTGATAGAATAACTGAGAAAACCTCAATAGGTACTTCTCCTTTTCATTTGGTATATGGGAAAGAAGCTATCCTACCTCCAAATCTAGCTCTCCCCTCATCAGCCCTAGTTCAATTTATTGAAGAACAACCTTCTTCTGCTTTACAATTACGAATGTCTCAAATCCTTAAGCTAGAAGAAGAAAGAAATAAAGCTAAGCTAGTCCATGCTCACCATCAACAATTGGTCAAAGCTTCATTTGATATCAATTCAGTCAAAGATAAATTTTTTGAAATCAGAGACTTAGTTTTGAAATGGGATAAAGTGCACGAGGATAAAGGAAAACATACAAAATTTCAAAAACTCTTGCTTGGTCCCTTTTAGGTTTTGAGAAGATAGGTCCATCAACTTTCATCTTGCAAGATTTACAAGGGAAGAAGGAAATTCTTCTTGTTAATGGACTTATACTCAAAAAATATTTTTCTTGAAAGAACATAGGTTCTTTTGTACAATATGTAAATATTTTTATATATCATTTCCTTTTGTTACTAAAAGTACTATGCTTTTGAAAAACACATTGGAAGTTTCTCTTTATTTTTGAATTGTTAAAATTATTTAAGGAACAATTTAGAAAGCAAAACTTTAAATTGGAATCCAAGTATTGAAACTATTTTAAAGCTTTGAAATAAGGTAATCATTTAGTTGTGAAATCTTTTGGTTTAAAACTCTTTAAAAATCTATTTGTTGTGAATTGGTTTTGAAAAGTTACCTTTATAAAATCAGAAATTACTATGAAGTCTTTAACATATTTTAGTTTAAATTCAGAGTGTAATTAAAAAAAAAAACTAAAAGTTAAGAGGTCTCATCACGAGCCTACTTACCATGATCATAAGAAACTAATAAAATTGACATTATCACTATTGGCAACCAAACCAAGATAGTGGCTCTTAGTCACCAGACTTTGAGACAAGAGATCTCATCACGAGTTGGCTTGTTAAATTTTATTACAACTTGTGAATGAAATTATCATTTTTTAGCTACCAAACTAGGATAATGAGTTTAAAGTAAAAATAAATAAATAATAAAAAAAAAGGAAAAAGGAAATACATTGCCTCTAATGAATGTTATTATAATATGGATGGGATACTGGTTCATTTTGGTTAAATGGTAACCCTGTCGAGGCTATGAACACCCGCTAGGGGCAGAGGCTCTACCAATGACTAATAAGTTTATTCAATACACTAAGCTTTTAATAGTTTTTACTTTATCTTTTCAACCTATTAGTGTCTTGTTTACACAAAAAATATTTTCATCTATAACAAACCTTGAGAAACTTTACGATAAAACAAATTCTTTCATTTCAAGGTTATCTATATGGATTTATATTTCAATCCTTTTTAAACTTTATAGAGAAATTTCTTGATAAAGATTAACATCTTACAGAGATTAATTGTTTCGTCGAGTGTGTCGCCAATAGTTGTGGTACTCAATGACCCCCTATATCTTTAGACATAGGAGAAAGAATAATGGGGACCCTTTAATTTTTTTTTTAGGATAGAATCCTTCCTTGTTTAGATAAAATAGGATAAGCTTTATATTTACTATTTTATTTTTTAATAAAACAAGAAAGTTTAAGAAAATGGCATAAAACCTTTTAGGAATCCTTTTGTAGTTTTAGGAAATAAATTACAAGTCTTACGAATCCCAAAATCATAACAAATAAATGGAAATTTCATAAAAGGATTGGTCTTATTAAAACCTACACGTAGTATCTGCGGTTTCAAAGAATAGCAAAAAAACGAAAAGCCGATTGCAAAAAAGAAAAAAGACGATAAGCGAAATAGCGAAAAGCCGAAATGTGAAATGCTAAAACCAATATCGCAATCCATCAAAAGCCAATATCACATTCCGTCAAAAGCAATACATCAGTCCAATAGTGATACAGGCTGCTACTGTTGATGATTCTCCTCCAAGTAACAACGACACATGGAATGATGTGGTCGATTCATTTCTCCACAGAATTGTTTCCTGCCCCAAAATTCTACCATATACATATATGGTGAGATGGGTTGTTGACCATTTGGACATTACAGACAAAACATTTACAACTATGAAGATTCTGAAACCAATATCGCAATCTGTCAAAAGATGATATCGCAATCCGTCAAAAGATGATATCGCATTCCGTCAATTGACGGATGTCGATATCACATTCTATTAAAACTCCAGTATTTTGCTAATATAGATCCCACACCTATATGTTTTTCGGAAATCGTAGATCATTGAGTTATGCTAGTATCACCCGATACCAAACGTCGATAAAAGATTTTTCGATATAATGACAAGTGTCAATGTCACGTGAACAAATGTTTGAAAATTAAATGACCACTCTGTGTAGTTCTAATTTTGAGGTTTTTTGATGATTTGTAATAATTTTGAGTTAATGTGAAAGGATTTTCCATAAAGCTTGCATTGAATTGATATGACTCTTTGCATCTTTCGAAGCTCTTGTTGCTTATATTGGTTTGTTTCTTTACAAGTAAATTCCAATAAAGAGTAGTTAGAGCACATGTTAAGAATAATCAAGGTGAGGAGGAAGTCTGTAATACAAAAAGAACCAGTCTTGCCCCTTGAAGAAGTGTTTGAGATGTCTCCATTGTTTACATATACTACATGCACTCCGAATGCAGGTTCTTCCTCCTGGGAGGAAATATACAAACTATTCAAGGATGAAAACCCAAGAATAATCATGAAATAGCTTGCTACTGTTGATGATTCTCCTCCAAGTAACAACAAAACATGGAATGATGTGGCCAATTCATTTCTCCATAGAATTGATTCCCGCCCCAAAATTCTACCATGTAGAGATATGGTGAAATGGGTCATTGACCATCTGGATATTACAGACAAAACATTTATAACAACGAAGAAGACAATTATTGGGTCTTTTAAAGCTGAGGATTTAAGGAAAATGTATCATCTACCTCAACTTCAGAAGAAATATGATATGCAATTCATCCAACATATCATGAAAGAGAATCTGAATCCTGCAGAGCTGATTAGAGAATGGAGAAGGGACCCAAACAAACACAAGCGAGAGGACATGGGTATGTATTCATTAGCCTCTATTGTTGGCCCTTTCTCTCATATTTCTACTATGTTATGTCGCCTCTATGGTTATCCAAATACACATAAATTCTCTGAAGAATGGGTGTCATTGATAGAAGCCTCTATTGATGGCTATATCATGGATTGGGCGACTATTTTATCCAACAATTTGACCACTCAAATCTGCAATTACAGACAGAAGCGCAATTTTCTTGAAAGAATGACTCCTCCTTTCTTTATGAGCGCCTATGTCATGGACACAATTTGTTTTTCTTATGATTTTCCATCTCTAGGATGGAAATGGACAAACCAATTTCCTAGTCCTATATTTGTTTATCTCGATATCCTTTGGGAAACCAAATACCATGCTCACTTCTACAAAATCTGTCATGAGGTCATGCTCCCTATCCACCAAGAGGTCTTTGGCAGAAAATCCCCTAAACTCACTGCAGAAGCCAATAGAGACTTAAATCCAATAGGAAAGTGGTTTGGGGAAGAGTCATTTACTTACATTTGGGTTTTTGGTAGCCTTTCCCATCCTCATGTTTTTCCCCTTTTTGTCGCAGATAAATTTTTGAACAAGGAAATTTCTTATCAAACAGTTAGTAGGGGCTTCACTAGAGTACTTAAAGATACCAAGAAATATGCCTAGCCATGTTTTCCTATCCCCTGTGGTAATATGCTTTACAGAAATTCAAGCATTCCTTAGTTGAAATTGAAAAATTAAAAGCATTTAGTTTTCTAACCATACTAAATAGGCTATATGACCCTAATGGCGTAGTGAAAGATGTTACAGCAGAGGCTAGCTCAAACCATTTTCAAGCGAGCCTCACAAATTCGATCATTTGTTTGAAATGGTTCTAGAGTATTATATGGTAGAAAAATTGGCATCAGATCATTTAAGTCCTGACGAATTGATTAGATTCAATCAATATCGTCAACAAAGAATAGCTCATTTTCTAGAATCTCTGTTAAAACAATTTTGATAGAACTCAGAAGTTTCAGATGCATCAACCTCCTCTTCAAAATCTCCAATTATTTCCCAAGTCTCTGAAACAACTACTATAACTATTGAGAAAACAAGCGAAATTAAAGAGGAGAACAAATTGGATGAAGTATGGGAGGAGTTCAACTGTGTTTTGAAAACAATAAAAAAAACTCGAGTTACAGGTATCCCGGTCGATATACAAGCATAACAGGTTATAGTCAGCAGAGAGACAGAACAGGTTCCAGAAACTACAAGGAAAAGCTCATTTACTATTGAGGCTTCCCAAGGGAATATTATTCCTAAACCTCCCAAGAATAACATTGATGCCGAAATTGTCAGTCAATCAACTCTTGCCGATGATATGGAAATAATTCCTGCATTCCCTACTAACGAGATAGTCATCAAGATTTAAGAAATCTCACCTTTAAATGATTTAAAGCTACAATTTGAATTTGATGACATCTACTCTATTACACAATGTGTATATATAAAAATTAAATTATAAGTATATCTTAAAAATATAGTAAATGTTTAATTCACTATTAACATAAAAATGCTACTCAAATCTCTTTCTGATTAATGTTTTCATATTAACTTCAAAATACTTTACTTATTATATTCATAATTATAAACATTAAAATTCAATATTATATTATACAAAACAAAATAAGTCATATTTATAGTATATGTAAAACAAAATACTTTATTAAATAATAATAATTAAAAAACACAAAACTACATTTAATAATAATTAATTATACTAAATGAACGTTGTCAAACATACTTGATTTTTACAAAAAAATTGTTTTCCCGCTGCATTCTGTGTTCACTGCTCTCATTCTCTGTTTCTTGAATCCTTCCTGCAGAGTTGAGTTGAGTTTTCTTGTTCTTGAATTACAGATCATTGTTTCTTGAATCCTGCACACTTCTCTTGTTCCTGAAGGCATATTTGTGGTAGGTTTAGGGTTTCTTCCACGATGACACCCGGGAACCAAGATGAATCCCGGGCGACGAGAAGATGGGTGGTGATGGTTGCCATTGGAATTGTTATATTTTCCTACCTTCTTATTTTTTTTGGTATTGTTATTCTTTGGAACAAGGTTCCATATGCAGCTACAGGAGGAGCCATACCGGCTAGTATACATACCGCCTGCTCTAAAACATTCCACCCTCAGTTGTGCGTGTCTACGCTGGTCACATATCCAGGTGTTGATCAGCTGGTGGAACCCAAATATTTTCTTCAAGCCACCAATGAAGCCACCATAGCTCAAGTTTTGTAATCGTACTCTCTAAAGGTTGCAGCCCCTGTTCCTGTTCCTGTTTGGGGAGACGGAGACGAAGGTGTGGCCTAGCAGGATTGCATGGAGCCATGTTGCTCCACATGTCCGATTTGTCTGGTAAGAGACCGTCATTGCTCTTCATTGCCGATGTCAAAACTTGGCTCAGTGCCGCTCTGACAAACTAGGATACGTGCCTCGAGGGTTTCCAGGACTTGATTGGAGGCGGCAATGCGACTCTTCAATCCACCAATGACATACTAAAAGAATCCAGAAAGTTCTCTCAATTGATCAGCAATTCCCTCTCCGTCTTCCAAACCCTTTTCAGCAACGTCGGCTTGGAAAATAAAGCTTTACCTGGTGAACAGACGAATAAGTCTGCAGCAATTCCCCAAAATCCTCTACGGATGTTGCCAAAGAAGAATAACGCTGGTTTCAAGAAAGATGAGGGGAATAATGCTGGTCTCGAGCAGGAATTCAAGAAAGATGAGGGGCATAATGCTGGTCTGGATCAGGAATTCTATCAGCATTATGGGTTGTTGTATCGATATGACATGAAGGAATTCCCTATGTGGTTATTGGCAACTGATCGTTTACTCCTACAGCTTTCCCCTGTACACTTAAAACCTGATGCTGTCGTAGTGCAGGATGGCAGTGGCAATTATGTAACAATAACCGACAATGTCAAGGAGGCACCGAAGCATTTAAGAAGTAGAAAATACATAATCTATGTCAAAGCTGGACTGTACCTTGAAACTGTCAAAATTTCTAAACGAAAAACCAACATAATGTTTGTTGGCGATGGCAAGGGAAAGACTATTGTTGTCTCCAGCAAAAATGTGAAGGAGGGTTCTACTACTTTCAGTTCCGCTACCTTTGGTACTATTCCAAAACTTTCTGTCTGCATTATTTTTGTTTGTTTGATTGTTCAATCCAATTTCTTGAAATACCCTTTCTCTTTCTCTGTACCTGGTTAATTGAAATACCCTTTCTCTTTCTTTGTACCTGGTTAATTGGATTTTCAACATTGTTTCATGACATGTGTGTATGGAGCTAAGGCCAATTAATAATGACTGACCAGTGAATCGCTGCATTGCAGTTGTATCCGATGCAGGATTTGTTGCACGTGACATGATCTTTATGAACAGTGCAGGGCCTGACAAGCATCAAGTTGTGGCTCTACGGGTGGGGGATGATTCTGCAGCGATTTATCGATGCAGTATTATTGGTTACCAAGATACACTTTATGTTCATTCTCTTAGGCAGTTTTACAGAGAATGTGACGTGTTTGGAACAGTAGACTTCATTTTTGGCAATGCAGCCATGGTTTTACAGGAGTGTAACATTTATGCTCGACAAGGTATGCCCAATCAAATGAATGTAATCACTACCCAAGGAAGGAATCATCCTTTTCAAAATATCGGCATCTTAATTCATCCTATGACTTGTAACCCTCACTCGCCCGGGGGGTATGGGGGGATTGTCATTTATGCGTTTTATTCCACTATTTGGCCGAGTCGATGCTTACACGTCATGGAAATGGTGAAAATTTGGTTTTATCTTCTGTTGATCGATTACCCAAGTCCGCAAATGTGCTCCATTTGAAATTTTTTACACGTTTTTTGTGTAAATACTTATGTACATTAGTGTGTGTTTTCATTAGTGTGTAGTGTGATTTTGGTGTGTTAGTTTGCTTTTGTAAACCTCTTCCTCTTCTTACCTCATGCTCTACTTGGTTTGTAGATGTCATCCAACCATTACATTGGTTTTGTTGATGGTGCTTGTCATAGTACACATAATCTATCTTCTGTTGCATGGGAAATTTATGAACCTAATGGTGAGGTAGTGGATTTTCAAGGTATATGTTTAGGTTGGATGACTAATAACATTTCCGAATATAGTGCGGTCATCAAACTTTTGTCAGAAGCTATCGCTCTTGGCATTAGAAAGTTAATCGTAAAACTCAATTTACAGCTCATTGTACTACATCTTAATGGAAAATATTCAATTAGAAACCCTCAAATTTTGAGAATGTATTTGTGAGTTCATTTATTGGAACGAGAATTTGATTTTATTACTTATCATCACATTCCAAGACGCATGAACACATTAACAGATGCACTAGCTAATTATCTGTTAGATAAGACATTTACAAAACTTGTAAATCATAGAGCATCACACATCGAATATGGTAAATAGGAAAACATGTATCTCTCTCTCTCTCTCTCTCTCTCTCTCTCTCGATATATATATATATATATATATATATATATATATATATATATATATATAATGAGTGTTTGCAAAAGAGTTTGCTACATCAAAATAAAAAAAATTGTGTTCCAAGACACATGGATTTACAAGCCTACATAGTGCATAAAATAAACTAGAAGTTGGCTATTCATCCACATGGTGTTAATGATAGCATGACACAACCCTAATCACTTGACCTAGCAATTGACAAAGTCTGCCGGATACTCCTACTGTGTGCCTCTAATAGCGTAATGACACCTCATCAATCGAGGCATACTCTGGAATGCCCCTGGTTAACCTTTCCAGGTTGCGCTCTACCTCGATGATGGGATCTTCTCCCTCTACATATGGAGAACATCCTCGATTTGGCGTGCCACTCACCTAGCTATCGGTGAAACCCTTATAGGTCTCTCTAGTCCAACATCTACACAATATTATAAGTCAAATGTTATGAAACTAGCTCAAGAAAAGATAGAAAAGATAGATCAACGCCTTAGAATTCAGCCTCTTCGAGGAGGCAACCTCCTTTACGTTACATAAATGAACAATTATTTGATGATTCAAATGAAAAAACCTCCTTTCTATATATAGGAGTCTAAGAAGTCATAATATATCCCAGCCCTAACAATAATAATATAAAGCCACAAAAATAACAATAGAGTGATTATATGGGGCATAGTAATAACAATATGGGGGCAATAGGGGCACAACAATATTAATAAGGGGTATAACTACAATAGTAATGGGGTAATCACTAGTATTATAGGGACCCAACATGCCCCTCTCCTTCAAAAAAGTGTTGTCCTCAACACTTGAGTAGTTCTGGATACTTCTGTATAAAATTCTCATCCTCCCATGTGGAATTTTCAGCGGATAAGTTCTTCCACTTGATAAGATACTCCGAAATTGATCGATTTCGTAGCTGTTGAGTTCTTGTTTCTGTGACTGCTTCCGATTCCAATATAATTTTTCCTTCCTCGTCAAGTTCTGGCAATATTGTTTGAACTGGGAGCTTGTCACCTATAACCTTCTTTAAACATGAAACATGGAAAACTGGGTGCAATCGAGAAGCTGCAGGAAGCTCCAATTTGTATGCCATAGTACCATTCTTTTGAAACACCTTGTACGGACCATAATACTTTGGTGATAATTTATTATCCTTCTTAGCTTGCTTGAGGGACATTTTCTTATATGGTTGTAGCTGTAGGAATACCCAATCACCTACATCAAAACTTTTTTCACTGCGATGTTGATCTGCCTGTTGTTTCATTCTATTCTATGCCAACACGAGGTTATCCTTTAAGAGTTGGAGGACTTGTTGTTGATGTTCGATGTGATGTTCCACTGCCTGAACCTTAGAATTTTCTCTTAAATATGATGTGATGGATGGTGGTTGATACCCATAAAGTGCCATAAATGGGGTCATTTTTGTTGCTATATGGAAGGAAGTGTTATACCACCATTCAGCTAGAGGCAACCATTTGACCCATTGTGTCTGTTTATCAGATACAAAGCAATGAAGATATCCTTCCAAACATTTGTTTACTATCTCAATTTTCCCATCAGATTGAGGATGATAAGATGAGCTATGAGCTAACTGAGTACCAAGACAAGAAAATAATTCTATCCAAAAATTTCCAGTGAAAATGGGATCTCTGTCACTTACAATAATCTTTGGGTTTCCATGTAGCTTTTGAATTGTTTCCATAAATGCAGTAGAAATTGTACTGGCTTTAAATGGATGTGATAATGCACAAAAGTGTGCATACTTGGTAATTCTGTCAACTACCACCATGATGACACTCTTTCCCTCAGACTTGGGTAAACCTGTGATAAAATCCATTGAAACCTCCTCCCAACATCGGCTTGGAATGGATAAAGGTTGTAATAGACCCAGTGTCTTAATTGTTTCAACTTTATTTTGTTGGCAAACCAAACATTCCACCACAAACTTTTGAATATCTGATTTAAGGCCCTCCCAAAAAAATTCCTTCTTAACCCTGTGGTAAGTTTTTTAAAATCCTAAGTGCCTTCCTAAGGAGAAGTGTGCAATTCCATAAGAATCTTTTGTTTTAGCTGGGAATTCTTACATAGGTATAAGCGATCTTTGTAACATAGCGAATCATTTTTCCAGCTAAATGTATCAGACGTACTGGAATCTTGTTGTAACTTTCAAATAAGTGCCCACACTTCTTCGTCATTCTTCCATTCCTCCCTTGCTTTGTTTATCCAATCTGGTTGGATAATAGAAATGGCGCACAACAATGCTTCCACATCCTCATCCCTTCTTGAGAGTGCATCTGCCACCACATTTTGCTTCCCTTTTTTGTAGATGATTTCAAAGTCATAACCCAACATCTTTGTGACCCACTTTTGTTGCTCTTCAAAGGATAACCTTTGTTCTAAAAAGTATTTAAGGCTATCATGATCCGTTTTTACCTTGAAGTGTCTTCCCATTAGGTAGGGTCGCCATTTCTTAAGTGCATGGAGTATTGCCAACATTTCCTTCTCATAAATAGCTTTGCTTAAAAGCTTTCCCTTGATTGGATGACTTTCAAAAGCAATGGGTCTTTCATCTTGCATTAGAACAGCACCAATTCCATTTCCTGAAGCATCACATTCCACAATAAAGGTTTTTGTGAAGTCCGGTGTAGCTAAGACCGGTGCTTGGCACATTGCCTCTTTAAGATGTTCAAAGGCCTTTGTTGCTTCCGAAGTCCATGAAAATGCATCTTTCTTCAATAATGTTGTTAGAGGTGCTGCTATTCTCCCATAATTCTTAACAAACTTGCGATAATACCCTGTCAACCCGAGAAATCCTCGCAGATGCTTTATGGATGTGGGGATTTTCCATTCCTTAATGGCTTTAATTTTGCTAGGGTCTACCTTAACTCCTTCATGAGATACAATATGACCCAGATATTCCACCTCCTGGACTCCAAAGAAACATTTGGATCTTTTTGCATATAATTGTTTCTCCTCCAATAGTTGTAGCACCTTGTCAACATGTTCAACATGATCCTTCCAAGACTTGCTGTAGATTAGTATATCATCAAAAAATACTAACACAAATTTTCTAAGGAATGGTTTGAAAATTGAATTCATCAAACCTTGAAATGTTGAAGGTGCATTGGTAAGGCCAAAAGGCATGACCAAAAATTCATAATGACCCTCATGAGTTCTAAATGTTGTTTTCGGAATGTCTTCAGTCTTCATTCTGATTTGATGATATCCTGAACGAAGATCCAACTTGGTGAAGTAAATTGATCCATGCAATTCATCCAGTAATTCATCAATGACAGGAATGGGGAACTTATCTTTAATAGTGAGCTTGTTGAGCTCCCTATAATCCGAACACATGCGCCATGATCCATCCTTCTTGTGCACCAATACTACTGGAGCAGAGAAAGAACTTTGACTCGGTTGAATTATACCAGCCTCTAGCATTTCTGCAACCATACGTTCAATTTCACTCTTTTGGACATAGGGATATCTGTACGGCCTGATGTTTGGAGGAACACTTCCTGGAATCAGATGAATAGCATGATCATGATCACGCATAGGTGGGAGACCTTTGGGAGTCTCAAATACCTTGGAATGATTGTCCAGGACTTTTTGGAGATCTGGAGAAATAGATGATTCCGATGTGGAAACATCTAGCGAACATAATTGTGCAATTACACCTCTTTGTTCCTTTTTTAGAAGCTTTTTCATACCATTAGAGTTGATTATCTTTCCTGGTTTCCCTGCAATACCCCTTAATTCAACTTCCTTTCCTTCCATAGAAAATTCGATGAAAAGTTCTTGAAAATTAAAAGCTATTGTACCCAAGGATTGTAGCCATTGGACTCCTAGTACAACATCAGCACCTCCCATTGGAATGGAAAGCATTGGGCTAGTCAATACATATTCTCCCATGGATAGCTTGATATTATGGCACTTTCCAGAGCAATTTATTGTTCCTCCATTTGCAATCATCACTTGACACTCTGGTGCTGGATATAGGAAGCAATTCAATTCTTTTGCTACCTTACAATGAATAAAATTGTGGGTGCTTCCTGAATCAATCAACACTATTACCTTTTTCTTCTTGATTTGTCCTTCTATCTTGATGGTTTGAGGAGTGGTAATTCCTGCCAATGCATTACAAGATATGGTCAGATTTATTTGTTCTTCATCTAGGCTTTTTTCCTGGAGTATATCCCCTTCTTTTGACCTTTCTTGCTCCTTTTCTTCTTCCTCTTCACAATCTATGTAGAATAATTTCTTCTCAGCACACTTATGACCTTTAGTGTATTTGCTATCACAACTGTAACAAAGCCCTTTTGCTCTTTTTTCTTCCAATTGTTGTGGTGTCAACCTTATAGGTTGTGGAAGACTAGGGGCAACAACACTTCCGTCTTTATAGTTGTGAGTGGTATGCTTCCTGGTTGCCATAATTTTGCTTTCCATTTTTCTTGCTAACCTGAATGCCTTCTCTAATGAATCAGGTTCCCAAAGGCAAACATCATGTTGGATATTATCCTTTAAAGACCCTATGAACACATCAATCCTATGCTCCTCTGGAATATCTTTTACCCTTATGTTCAATTTTTGGAACTCCTCAATGTGCTCCATTATTGAACCCTTTTGTTTGAGACTTATCAATTGGCTAAAAAAAGTGTTGCTTTTTGTATCCTCATAATGTGCTATCAATTCTTCCGTAAAAATTGCCCAAGTGATAAATTGTTTACGGGAGCAAAGCCATTGATACCATACAAACTGATTTGGTTCCAAATATAAAGTTCCTATTCGTACCTTTTGTGTGTTTTGCACATTATTGAGATCGAAGAATTGCTCCATCTGTAATATCCATGTGGTGGGATCCTTGCCATCAAACTTCCTCATATCGATTTTTGGAATATGGTGAGTCTTCGATCCAACATTAGAGTCTATGGAATCATGATTAACATTTCTTTTGTTCTCATCATGAGTTTCCTTTAGTACCCTTTCACCATTAGTGACCATTTCTTGTAGCAACTTATTCATATTTATCTTCAGTTCTTCCATCTTATCATCCATGCCATCAATTTTAGCATCCATGCCATTCACCTTAGCTTCCATTCCATCCATCTTAGCTTCTATGCCTTTCTTTAAACAATCCATCTTAGCTTCTACACCTTTCTTTAAACCATCCTGTTATGAAACCAGCTCAAGAAAAGATAGAAAAGATAGATCAACGCCTTAGAATTCAGCCTCTTCGAGGGGGAAACCTCCTTTACATTACATAAATGAACAATTCTTCGATGATTCAAATGACAAAACCTCCTTTCCATATATAGGAGTCTAAGGAGTCACAATATAATCCAGTCGACCTAACAATAATAATATAAAGAAACAAAAATAACAATAGAGGGATTCCATGGGGCACATAAATAACAACATGGGGGTAATAGGGGCACAACAATATAAATAAGGGGTATAACTACAATAGTAATGGGGTAATCACTAGTATTATAGGGACCCAGCATGCCCTTCTCCTTCAAAAAAGTGTTGTCCTCAACGCTTGAGTAGTTCTGGATACTTCTGCATAAAATTCTCATCCTCCCATGTGGAATCTTCAGCGGATAAGTTCTTCCACTTGATAAGATACTCTGAAATTGATCGATTTCGTAGCTGTCAAGTTCTTGTTTCTGTGACTGCTTCCGGTTCCAATATAATTTTTCCTTCCTCGTCAAGTTCTGGTAATATTGTTTGAACTGGGAGCTTGTCGCCTATAACCTTCTTTAAACATGAAACATGGAAAACTGGGTGCAATCGAGAAGCTGCAGGAAGCTCCAATTTGTATGCCATAGTACCAATCTTTTGCAACACCTTGTACTAACCATAATACTTTGGTGATAATTTATTATCCTTCTTAGCATGCTTTAGGGACATTTTCTTGTATGGTTGTAGCCGTAAGAATACCCAATCACCTACATCAAAACTTCTTTCACTGCGATGTTGATCTGCCTGTTGTTTCATTCTATTTTGTGCCAACACGAGGTTATCCTTTAAGAGTTGGAGGACTTGTTGTTGATGTTCGATGTGATGTTCCACTGCCTGAACCTTAGAATATTCTCTTAAATATGATGTGCTAGATGGTGGTTGATACCCATAAAGTGCCATAAATGGGGTCATTTTTGTTGTTGTATGGAAGGAAGTGTTATACCACCATTCAGCTAGAGGCAACCATTTGACCCATTGTGTCTGTTTATCAGATACAAAGCAACGAAGATATCCTTCCAAACATTTGTTTACTATCTCAATTTGCCCATCAGATTGAGGATGATAAGATGAGCTATGAGCTAACTGAGTACCAAGACAAGAAAATAATTCTGTCCAAAAATTTCCAGTGAAAATGGGATCTCTGTCACTTACAATAATCTTTGGGTTTCCATGTAGCTTTTGAATTGTTTCCATAAATGCAGCAGAAACTGTACTAGCTTTAAATGGATGTGATAATGCACAAAAGTGTGCATACTTGGTAAGTCTGTCAACTACCACCATGATTACACTCTTTCCCTCAGACTTGGGTAAACCTGTGATAAAATCCATTGAAACCTCCTCCAAACGTTGGCTTGGAATGGATAAAGGTTGTAATAGACCCGGTGTCTTAATTGTTTCAACTTTATTTTGTTGGCAAACCAAACGTTCTGCCACAAACTTTTTAATATCTGATTTAAGGCCATCCCAAAAAAATTCCTTCTTAACCCTGTGGTAAGTTTTTTAAAATCCTGAGTGCCCTCCTAAGGGAGAAATGTGCAATTCCATAAGAATCTTTTGTTTTAGTTGGGAATTCTTACAGAGGTATAAGCGATCTTTGTACCATAGCGAATCATTTTTCCAGCTAAATGTATTAGACGTACTAGAATCTTGTTGTAGCTTTCGAATAAGTGCCCACACTTCTTCATCATTCTTCCATTCCTCCCTTGCTTTGGATAATAGAAATGGTGCACAACAATGCTTCCACATCCTCATCCTTTCTTGAGAGTGCATCTGCCACCACATTTTGCTTCCCTTTTTTGTAGATGATTTCAAAGTCATAACCCAACATCTTTGTGACCCACTTTTGATGCTCTTCAGAGTATAATCTTTGTTCTAAAAAGTATTTCAGGCTATCATGATCCGTTTTTACCTTGAAGTGTCCTCCCATTAGGTAGGGTCGCCATTTCTTAAGTGCATGGAGTATTGCCAACATTTCCTTCTCATAAATAGCTTTGCTTAAAAATTTTCCCTTGATTGGACGACTTTCAAAAGCAATGGGTCTTTCATCTTGCATTAGAACAACACCAATTCCATTTCCTGCAGCATCACATTCCACAATAAAGGTTTTTGTTAAGTCCGGTGTAGCTAAGACCGGTGCTTGGCACATTGCCTCTTTAAGATGTTCAAAGGCCTTTGTTGCTTCCGGAGTCCATGAAAATGCATCTTTCTTCAATAATGTTGTTAGAGGCGCTGCTATTCTCCCATAATTCTTAACAAATTTGCGATAATACCCTGTCAACCCCAGAAATTCTCGCAGATGCTTTATGGATGTGGGGATTTTCCATTCCTTAATGGCTTTAATTTTGCTAGGGTCTACCTTAACTCCTTCATGAGATACAATATGACCCAAATATTCCACCTCCTGGACTCCAAAGAAACATTTGGATCTTTTTCCATATAATTGTTTCTCCTCCAATAGTTGTAGCACCTTGTCAACATGTTCAACATGATCCTTCCAAGACTTGTTGTAGATTAGTATATCATCAAAAAATATTGTTGGGCCTTAGTTTTGGTCTTATTTTTGCTCAAAGAAACTTACTTATCCATATATTTTCCATCCATTTTCCCTTCATTTATCCCATTTTGATGTATATTTGATATCCATTCAGGTATTTAATTTTAATTTTTCAATTTCTAAAGTTTTTATGAAAATTTGGTTTTTAGTGCAAAATTGGCAGATTCAGAAATTCCCGTAATAGCTCTATGGTTGATATGGTTGCAGGACACTTGGGCACGAATGGAATGCATGGATGGACAGCTTGGGAACTAGGACTAAGCCAACAATGCTTAGTTCAAACAGAACAAGCTTTATTAGGCCCATTTGGTGCTAGTCAACCATGACTACTCATTCAGGAATCCCATAGAAATAGGGCAGTTTTGAGATTTCATAGGAATGGTCATATTTCTTGGGATGGGAGTAATGAATTCGACTTAGATAGGTGGATGAGAGTAGATGGGTTTGTTTGAGTGTATATAGATCAGTTTTTTCATGAGACTTCTTATTTAAAGCCAAAACTTTGATGGCTTAGGTATTGATTTTGTGATATACTTTTATCTTGTGACATCTTTGGATTGAGGAGTTAATTTGAAGACTTGTGCTATTATTATTTTTCTATTCAATACTATGGATGTGTGACTGAATTTAAGCTTCTGATATCACCTCTCAAGTGTGCAAGGCAAGGGTGGAGGGCCCCCATTCCAAGCTAAGTACACTTCCTTGTTAACTAGTTTCATTTCCTTGTAATATGGTTGATTGTAGCACTAGTTTTTCAAAGCTTTATTTCAGTTTGATTTATGGTTTATGCATAGTTATTGATTTCATTAGTTAATAGCTTATTCATCACTTTATTGAGTTGGAAAAACAGGTGTTCAAGTTGAGCATCCCTTCTGCTAAAATGATGAATCAAAACTAGTTTTTTTTTATTGCATGCAAGTAGTTTTTCATTGAGATTTGGATATTGAGATGAATGAATTATGATGGAATACCTTATGTGTTTCTTAAGTTAAGAGCTTCTTTCATTAATAATTTATCCATCTTAAGCTTTTGGTTTCAATCTCTGATTCATTAAGTGATAATTGAGGTGAAGGTGGACTTCCTGAGGTTAAGAACCCTTTCAATGTTTTTCTCTTTTTAAGCTGATTGAATTAGAGTTATAGAATGTATTACTTTTAGCTTTTGAATAACTTATCTTTCAAGGTTTGATTACATCTGATCTTCACATATAGTGAACTTGCCTCAAAGCATAAACAACCCGGATTGATAAGAAATAATTGTGTTAATTTAGGTCCACAAATTAGCTCAACATTTTGGCACCGTTGCCGGGGAGGCAAATATCGGCATAGTCAATAGAAAGATAAATTTCAAAACCACAAAAACATTAGTTACATTCCATTTTAGTTATGTTTCTTAATGCCTAGATATAGAAATCCTCAAGGTAGATTTATCAAAAACCCCCCACAAGTAGAAATAGGATCATCACACACCCCAGTTACTGGTAATCCAATAATTGAGGAGTTGGTAGAAAAACAAAGAACTGGACAAAGATTAACCTTGATTGAAAGGCAAACTTTGTTAGCTTGGGAAGAAAAACAAAAACAAATCTCCACTTCTGGAAAACAAAAAGAAATTATTAAAGGAAAACAACCTGTCTTTCCATCCATAAATCCTCCTATCTTCCAACAACTTGAAATTCCACTTGAAATTGAAACAAATCAATCAATGGCAGAAGAGGGACATGGATTCGTTATTCTCACTCCTGAACAACAAAGGGCTGAATATGAAAGACAACAAAGAGAATGGAGAAGAAAAAGAGAAGAAGAGGCAAAACAAGAAAATGATAGGAAGCTAGAAAACGACCAGAAAAGACAAGAAGATGGAATTGATCAAGAAACTACTTTTGGTTTTCCAATAGTAGACACAAGTGCAATATTAGGAGAAGAAGTAAAAATGAAAAATATTCCACCTTCTGTATTGCCAAACTTTTATGGAATGTCTACAGAAGATCCTGATGCATTTATGTTTGAATTTGATATTCTATGTAGAACATATGGATATACTGATGACGTGCATAAACTTTGTCTTTTCCCTGCAACATTAAAAGCAGCAGCTTTGAAATGGTTTATGGGTTTAGGAGAACAAAAAATAGCCTCTTGGGATGATATGCGATCTGTCTTCCTTAAGAAATATCAAGCTTATTTTAGATCTAGAGATTCAAAGGAAGATGTTTTCAGAATTACACAACAAGAAGATGAAAGTTTAGAAGAATATTTGGAAAGATTTGCATATAATCTACAGAAATCTAAACAACATTCTCTAAATCAAGAAACCGTTCGCACGATCTTTCTCAAAGGTGTAAGGGATGAATACCTTGACATTTTGAATGTGATGGGTAAAGGAGACATTTCAAACCTACCATTCGATGAAATTGTTGAGTTATGTCAAAAATATTCTAGAGGAAGATCAAAAACCGGAAGAAGGGAAGTAAGTTCAAAAGCAGCAAAGTCAGCTGCAGGAGGGATAACAAG
The DNA here is from genome assembly GCA_031772625.1 of Pinus tabuliformis. Taxonomy (NCBI): domain Eukaryota; kingdom Viridiplantae; phylum Streptophyta; class Pinopsida; order Pinales; family Pinaceae; genus Pinus; species Pinus tabuliformis. The sequence goes on along the minus strand of CM062820.1, from coordinate 682,275,317 downwards.
AGCTGAAATAGGAAGCTTATTGGAAAATTTCAAAACAGATCTCTTGAGTACATTAGGGACACAAGTAGATGTGCTAAAGGCAAACAAGAAGAAAGAATAACAAGAACAAGCTCTAACAATCTTTTGTTCCAAATGTAAAAAGAAACATCCTTTGAGAGAATGTCCTTTGGATAGTATTCAGGTTTGTGGTCTTTGTACAGAAAATCATTCCACAGAGAATTGTGTAAAATTGAAAGAATTACAAATGAACTCAATGGAAGAAGTGCCAGGGATAGAAGGTTTCTATTATGTAGCACCACGAAGACCATGGCAACCTAGGATGCCTCAACCAAATCAGCAGCAATTTCCTCAACAAAATTATCCCTATCCACCTCACAATCCTTGGACCCCTCCAATGCCATGGCAAGCTTGGCCTCCACAACAATATTCACAACAACCTGCACAAGGTTGGAGAGGATATGGTTATGGAAACCAGCTACCTCAACAGTATCAACAACAATACCAGCAACAATACCAACAACCATTTGCATATCCACAATATCCACAATCCATACCCTTTCAACAACAACATTCTGCATATCCGCAATCCATCCCATTTCCACAGCAGAATCCACCATCGTTGTTGACCCAACCACAACAGTTACAGCTACCCACAAATCAACCCAGACCAACTCAACTACCAGCCCAACCAATGGCCAATCCAAATAATAAGGTGGACAAATCTGCATACACTGTAGAGGAAGCAGCATGTTTTCCTACATATTCGATTCTTCCTCTTAATGATGTCCATCTAAGGTCTGGAAAAGTGCTTAAAAAGGATTCTCCTCCAATCATAGAAGAACCAACTGAACAAGGGGAATCACCTAAAACATCACAAATTGAAATATAAAATCAGAAAGGAACAAATATTACAACACAAACACCACCTTATCCTGAAAGGTTAGTGGAACAACAAAACAAAACAATTCTTCCTGAATTTGATATCTTAGACGAGTTAAAAAATGCTTATGTAAAAATTCCTTTGTTGAAGGCAATTAAAGAAATACCAATATATGCTAAAACAATAAAGGAATTGTGCATTCGGAAATCAGAGAAAAAGAAAAAGGATCCTACTACAATCCAAGTCATTGGTAAACTAGCAAGCCTCGTGTCTACACAAACCATGGTAGAAAAATATATTGATCCTGGTATCCCTATGGTTACTATATCAATAAATAATTTCTCAGTACCAAACACATTAATAGACTTGGGAGCAGCTATAAACGTAATGACAATGGAGACAATGAAAACTTTGCATTTAAACAACATTAGATCAACTTCTACAATCTTGGAGCTAGCAGATAGATCTAAAGTTGTTCCTGAAGGAATATTAGAAGATATGATAGTCTCTTTGGATTCATGGGAGTATCCTGTTGACTTCCTGATCTTGCAACCAAAGACAAACTTGGGAGGACATCCTCTAATCTTAGGCAGACCCATGGTTAGCTACCGCTGATGCCTTCATAGGATGAAGATCTGGAAGCATGATTATTTCACATGGAGATGAAAGGAAACACATCACTCTTTATTCACCTGCACAATCAACTTCTTTAGAATCAGTACTTGAAACTCAAGAAAAACAGCAAACAAAATCAGTTTTAAGTATAACTCAATTCTTTGATTTTAGAGAAGAAGAAGGGAATGAAGACTTAATGGATCTTTTCATTTCAGAACCAAGTATTTCAGAGCAGCTTAGGAAAGCTCAATATGAAGCTGCAAGTAACCTTTTGAATCAATGCTTTCAGGAAACTTGTACAATTCAAAATTTGCAGAAATATTTTATAGACATCTTTCCTGTAAACACAATCTCCAAGCCAACGATCAAAACGATTGAGGTTCATCCTGGAAAACATCTAAACATTGGAAATGAATTGCAATAAGCACAAGAGCAAGAGGTAACTGCATTATTACATAAATATTCAAAAGCTTTTGCCTGGGATTATACTGATATGCAAGGAATCCATCCTAGCACATGTATCCACCACATCTATACAGATGATCAACTTAAACCTGTAAGACAACCTCAAAGACGAATGAATCCCATGATGAAGGAAATAGTGAAAGAACTGCAAAAATTGTTAAAAGTTGGATTCATCTATCCTATTTCAGATAGTCAATGGGTTTATCCACTGGTTATTGTACCAGAGAAAAATGGAAAGTGGAGGGTATGTGTGGACTATCGGGAATTAAACAGAGCTACACTAAAAGATCATTTTCCTCTACCATTCATTGATCAAGTGTTAGACTCATTAGCTGGGAAGAAATTTTTCTCCTTCTTAGACGGGTTTAGCGGATACAACCAGATAAGAATAGCAACAGAAGACCAAGACAAGACAACATTTACTTGCCCATGGGGAACCTATGCATATAATGTTTTGCCATTTGGTCTATGCAATGCACCTGCAACTTTCCAACGAGCAGTACTTGCAATATTTGCTGATCTAATTCATGAATGTGTAGAGGTTTATATGGATGACTTCACAGTTTATGGAAACACATATAATGATTGCTTAAATAACCTTGAGAAAGTTCTGAAACGATGCATTGAAACAAATTTGTCATTAAGCAATGAGAAATGCTATATGATGTTGACAGAAGGAATAGTTCTGGGACACCACATTTCTGCTTCAGGAATAAAGGTGGATCCTGCAAAAATCCAAGTCCTAGTAAACTTAATGACTCCTACAACACATAAAGAGGTAAGAAGTTTCTTAGGCTATGCAGGCTATTATAGACGATTCATTGAAAACTTTAGTAAAATAGCCCAACCTCTGTTCAAAATATCAGCAAAAGATATCGAATTTCAATGGACAAATGATTGTCAAAATGCATTTCAAATTCTGAAAGAGAAATTGTCAGTTGCCCCCATTCTTCATGGGCCCAACTGGTCTTTGCCATTTCATATATCAACTGAGGCATCCGATACTGCGATAGGTGCCTCTCTTGGACAGAAGGAGAACTTGTTCACTTATGCAATATACTTTATAAGCAAAAATCTAACACCTGCAGAAATGAACTACACAGTCACGGAAAAGGAAATGTTAGCCGTTATACATGCAGTAAATAAATCCCGGCACTATATAACAGGATATCAAGTTTTCATTCATACTGATCATTCAGCAATCAAATACTTGATGAATAAACCCATCACCAATGGACGAATAACAAGATGGTTACTTTTGTTGCAAGAATTTAATATCACAATACAAGATCGGCCAGGCAAAGAAAATCAAGTGGCTGACTTTCTGTCCCGCATACACTCACCTCACGATCCCAATCCAGTTGCAGATAACTTTCCAGATGAACATCTGTTTGCCATCACAGTAAAAACACCATGGTTTGCAGATATTGCAAACTATTTATCTTCTGGAAGGTTTCTAGCTCAATTCACTAAAAAGCAAAAATACAAAATTGGTAGAGCAAGCTCTAGATATACTTGGGTTAATGGTGATTTATTTTATACTAGTTTAGACTTGATAATTAGAAAATGTGTACGGGAGGACGAAATATTAGACATTTTAAGAGCATGTCACGATGAACCATGTGGTGGCCATTTTGCAGATAAACGAACAGCATATAAGGTGTTGCAACTGGGCTATTACTGGCCATCCATCTTCAGAGATTCTAAGAAATATGTCAAGCAATGTGACAGCTGCCAGAGAACAGGATGACCAATAACATCGGATGAAATGCCACTGAAGCCACAGGTTCTCATAGAACCATTTGAGCAGTGGGCACTTGACTTTGTTGGACCTATCAATCCACCATCAAATGGGAAGAGGTACATCTTAGTATGTACAGACTATGTAACCAAATGGGTAGAAGCAAAAGCAGTAAACAGAGCAACAGAAGATACAGTGGTCACCTTTCTTTTTGAAGAAATCTTTGTCAGATATGGAGTACCTAGACAAATTGTAACAGATCAGGGCACACAGTTTACATCAAAGCTAGTACGGGATCTAATCAAACATAGGAAATATACACCATATCATCCACAAGAAAATGGGCAGGTCGAATCAACAAATAAAGTCCTAGAAAATATCAAGACAAAAACAGTACAGATGAACCGAAAAGACTGGTCTGAAAAATTAAAAGATGCACTCTGGGCCTACAGGATCACATGGAAAACTACAACTGGTTTCAGTCCATACCAGTTAGTATATGGGAAGGAGGCCCTACTGCCTATAGAGTCTCAGATACATACATACAGACTAGCAATTGAACTAGGACTCGGCTTGACAGAAGCACAACAGCAGCAGATCATGGAACTGAATCAGTTAGATGAGCATCGTCAGCAAGCCATAGAACATACTACATTGGTGCAACAACAAAGAATAAAGTGGCACGACAGATATATCAAAACAAAGACATTTCACAAGGGAGACTGGGCATTGCTTTTCGACTCCAAATTCAAAGACTTCAAAGCGAAGTTCACAACACACTGGCTAGGCCCATATGAAATTGACGAAATCTTTGATAATGGAGCAGTTAGGGTCAAGACAATCGACCAGGATTCCACCTCATTTATAGTGAATGGACATAGGCTCAAAGTTTACAATAGGCCTATCAGTAAAGAAGCATTTATGAAACAACTGATCGAAGACACAGAACTGGAACTCATGGCACAGGATCAGCCATCTTCCAGTCTACTTGTTGAATAAATAAATAAATAAATAAATAAAAAACATATAAAAAAACAACATAAAAAAAACAAATAAATAGTTTGCAAGTGAAAACCAGGCAACTGGCACTTTGCAAGCACAAATTCATAGGGGAAAACCAGGGCAACTTGGACTCTGTGAATTCCTTCTACTTGTTCTATTGTTCTCAGATACATTTAATGCAGGCACACCAACCAATGACTTGAGGACAAGTCATATCTTCAACAAGGGGGAGACTTGCATTCGCTCTTTAAGTGGACAGCCGAAGTTGCAAACATCAGCTCTTTAGCTGGAACGAGCTGGAACGTTGAAGCATAGACAGGACTTGTATTGTAAACAGAGGGACCTGACATAACAAATCATTGCCAAGGGACCTGAAAGACCTGCCAATGTCAACACAACATGTGCATATTTTGTAAGCAGTGAAAGGGACCTGAAACAACGAATCATTACAGAGGGACCTGATTATCAATTCAAGAACTAGAACATGAAGAACAAGGAGCAACAACAAAGTTTACATTTTGATCCATCTACAACATCTGATCAATTGATTTCATCTCACTTGTACAGCCATCATCCAGGGGAGTATATGTATAGTCATTTTGTGCTTTAAAAATTCAAATTTTTCTTAGAAATTTTTAGTTTTTGTTAAATTGAAATTAGTACCTGAGGATATTCATTATCATTCATATCCTATAACCCTTATACATCATAACCTTATTCCTTTTCATTTCCATACTTTTATACCTTATAACCCTATTCCCTTTCATTTCCATACATATTCCCTATTACTCCTAAAGTATTTTCTTTATGAGCTTAGAAAGACCAAACTGGGACAACCTTCAACCTGCACATACAACTCAAAGCATTAGTGATGGTGATAATTTTAAATATGACCCAAATGGTCATTTTAAAATTATAAAGTTATGTTATACAAATCAAATGAACCCCATGCGCTATATGGAAATCAAAAGTTATGTCATACAACATATACCATAGTTCAAAACAAAATGTGTGAATGCGCTCAAATTATTTATATTACCCAACGCGCATATGATAAGTGGTGCACAACATATGGTATATGATGCAGTTATAAGTGACGGTTCATAACACAATGGTATGATATAAATGGTGGATGGCCGCATATAAAACAACAATTGAAACGTTACGGCGGGGAGGTTGAAATATCATTGCATGCGAATCATTGCAAAACAAGCAATGGTTATATATCATTGCAAGCGCATGATGGTGGGCATAATGGTAAAACAACCGTAATAAATAAAACGTTAACCCCAAACAACCACCGGCCAGCACACAGGTACGAGCTTAACACGGTGGCGCGACAACTCATGGTCATTGGACAGTATACTGTGCAGGGGGTCATGCGTATGAAAACAATGATTCGGCCATCCTCATGACACAGTCGGGCGACTGGTCAAACAGGACGGCCATGTAAGCCACGCATTATAAACACCAATGAATAAGAAGCGCAGTACAGCCCTGAAACGGTCATGAACCGACTAAGCTCTTGCGCTGTTCAAACAATAATCCTCTTGCGCTGTTTAAACCATAATCCTCATCGTTTTTTAAACCATAATCCTCATCGCCGAATAGCTCAGAGAAATGGTGTTTGAAGCCGCAGCCTAGTGAAAAGAAGAGTGAACTGAGTTGGGTGAATTTAAAGAAGAAAATCGTCCCGTGTTTGACGTTCAGAGATAGCAAATTTTCGGGGATTCAATCAGGTAAGGCGTTAGTTGTTTAAAGCTCGGCATACAGTGAATCAAGGTTATGAACTATCTGTTATTAATGGTAACGATTGCTCTGCCTTGCCACCAGTCAATTGCATAGTTGAACAAGGATTTGGAGCGCCAGATATTCCTCAAAGCGCTCGTTGATCAAAGGTAAGCCGAAACTATAGCCTCAAATCCGTTGATTCGCTGCGTGAATCTTGGTATGAACCCTTAGTGGATCACGCTTCACTTAAATGCGAATGCAGTGCATGGTTAACACGTTAGGATTTGGCATTATTATGAGGAATTGTTATGGTGTGCCGTGTTAACAATGAAATCTATGAACAGAGGAGGCACGAAACTTAAATTGTTATGTTGAATGGCGGTGAATGGTAATGTGAAGTGCTGTAGAATGTGCACTGCGCTTTGTTGTTGTCACACCTTGTTTGATTGTGCGCCGTTTTAAACATGAAACGACATGCGTCCATACCCTTGCTGCGCACTGTTGTTTTCATTTGCAGTTTTCATTTGCACCAAAACAGAGGATTGAAATGCTTGAGGATTGAATGAATAATGCCATGTGAAATTTCTGATTGCCAAAGAAGGATTGATTGCCGAGCCATTTAAAATCTAATTTAAATGCGCTGTTATTTGTTTTTATCTGTGTTTTGAGGCCGAGAGTTTTAAGTTTTTATGATACAGCCGAGAGCAGTTTTTGCAAATATTTTTGATGAGGCCGAGAGCATGTTGGAAATTGTTTTATTTTATGATGAGACCGAGTGCCATATAAACACTCCTTCAAGTTTTCTTGGTCGAACACACACACAGTAAAACAATGGTTTGAATTTTGGCAATGAAATAAGGCGATGAGCATACATGAACAATGTTTATATATGTATTTTTGTTTTCAAAAACAGAGAGCAACATATTGACAGGGGTATATAGGCATTTGTTTTCATTGAGCAGGGAATTAAAACAGTTCTGTTGCTGAGAGAAGAGTCAAACAGAGGTTAACAAAGTTAGAATTAAGTTGATTGAAAGGAGGAAGGTAAGGTTCTTTGCCTTCAAAAATTTCATTTTGAAATCAAACAAATAATTATATCTTTTTTTTTTGTCAAAATGAAATTAGTAACAACAAAGGAATTCATTCATTGGTTTACAGAAGCAATGTCAGTCAGAGTAGAGCCAAAATTTCAGATAGAGAGCTGGGGGAAGGAAACTATAGAAAAACTTTACCAGGCAGGGATGATAAGTTTCAAACAAAAATTTGATGGCCACTCTGAACAAATAACCAGGGATTTTATAAACACTTTCAGTCAAGACCAGACACGGGTGGGAGATGTCATTATTCCTGTAACCCAGGAATATCTTTCCCAAGCTTTAGATCTACCCATGATAGGTGAGAAGTATTACAAAGGCCTGCACTTCAAGGAGAAAGCTTGGACTTTCTTTCTTGAGAAGAACCGGAAAGGGACATTTGATAGAACAAAAGGGATACCCAGGGAATGGTTTAATGAACCATGGGGTGAGTTGGTTTTGGTTATCCAAAAGTTTTTGACCTGTGATAGAGGATATAGCGTGGCCCACTTGTATCATGTCAGACTTCTGCAGCATATAAAAGGGGAGGATAGGATTAACTTTCCTTATTTCCTATATAGGAGCCTTTTGAGAATGATTGAAATAGTCAAACATGAACACAGGCCTAAAGCAGGACAGATTTACCACCAAGGATTAATCAAAATCCTAGTTGAGTATCAGGTGAGATCACAGGGCATAGTGTGGCGAGAATTCATGTCTAAAAATCAATTCATTGAACAGGTTAATGAGGTACAGGATAAAACAGAGCAAGAAAACAGAGGATTGATGAACTCACCCTTGTATCCTAGAACAAGAGCCAAACAACAGAATAGCATGGCCATGCAAGAAAATGAAACATCTGTTATGTCTATTCCTAGAAGATTTAGGAATAAAAGTCCCATTTATTTAGACAAGGAAGTAGAAACATGTTCCCCAAGACAGCAAGTAGAGAATGATATTGCACAAGAGATATTTGAGAAGGATTCTACATATGATGATGCAGCAGCAGCATCACTAATGAAAACAACACAAGATTTTGAGAGAGAAATCAATTTGGGAAGAATCAGGGATTTAACTGACCAATTAGAAATTAGCAAAATCTTGGAGAAACAATTAAAAGAAGAAAATAAGGCAAATAAGAAAGATAATGCTAAATTGGTTAAGGCAAATGAAAAATTAAATGAAGAATTGGGGAGGCTGAAAAGGAAAAATGATCTACTTTCTAAGCAAGCATTTAAATGGCTAAAGGAAAAGAACATGTGGCACGCAAAGTATGAAAAACAAAAGGTCAAGGCAGCTTTGTTTAGGGAGAGACATGATACAGCTCTGTATTGTTTGGCTAGGGCAGCACAACAGGAAGCATCTATAGGTAGAGCATCTACTACAGAAAGACGAAGGTCAAAGAGGAGCAAGCAAGCATGGGGACATGCTTGATGATAAGCAAGGGAGAGATGTTGGGCCTTAGTTTTGGTCTTATTTTTGCTCAAAGAAACTTACTTATCCATCTATTTTCCATCCATTTTCCCTTCATTTATCCCATTTTGATGTATATTTGATATCCATTCAGGTATTTAATTTTAATTTTTCAATTTCTAAAGTTTTTATGAAAATTTGGTTTTTAGTGCAAAATTGGCAGATTCAGAAATTCCCGTAATAGCTCTATGGTTGATATGGTTGCAGGACACTTGGGCACGAATGGAATGCATGGATGGACAGCTTGGGAACTAGGACTAAGCCAGCAATGCTTAGTTCGAACAGAACAAGCTTTATTAGGCCCATTTGGTGCTAGTCAACCATGACTAGTCATTCAGGAATCCCATAGAAATAGGGCAGTTTTGAGATTTCATAGGAATGGTCATCTTTCTTGGGATGGGAGTAATGAATTCGAATTGGATAGGTGGATGATATTAGATGGGTTTGTTTGAGTGAATATAGATCAGTTTTTTCATGAGACTTCTTATTTAAAGCCAAAACTTTGATGGCTTAGGTATTGATTTTGTGATATACTTTTATGTTGTGACATCTTTGGATTGAGGAGTTAATTTGAATACTTGTGTTATTATTATTTTGCTGTTCAATACTATGGATGTGTGACTGAATTTAAGCTTTTGATATCACCTCTCAAGTGTGCAAGGCAAGGGTGGAGGGCCCCCATTCCAAGCTAAGTACACTTCCTTGTTAACTAGTTTCATTTCCTTGTAATATGGTTGATTGTAGCACTAGTTTTTCAAAGCTTTATTTCAGTTTGATTTATGGTTTATGCATAGTGATTGATTTCATTAGTTAATAGCTTATTCATCACTTTATTGAGTTGGAAAAACAGGTGTTCAAGTTGAGCATCCCTTCTGCTAAAATGATGAATCAAAACTAGTTTTTTTTTATTGCATGCAAGTAGTTTTTCATTGAGATTTGGATATTGAGATGAATGAATTATGATGGAATACCTTATGTGCCTCTTAATTTAAGAGCTTCTTTCATTAATAATTTATCCATCTTAAGCTTTTGGTTTCAATCTCTGATTCATTAAGTGATAATTGAGGTGAAGGTGGACTTCTTGAGGTCAAGAACCCTTTCAATGTTTTTCTCTTTTTAAGCTGATTGAATTAGAGTTATAGAATGTATTACTTTTAGCTTTTGAATAACTTATCTTTCAAGGTTTGATTACATCTGATCTTCACATATAGTGAACTTGCCTCAAAGCATAAACAACCCGGATTGATAAGAAATAATTGTGTTAATTTAGGTCCACAAATTAGCTCAACAAATACTAACACAAATTTTCTAAGGAATGGTTTGAAAATTGAATTCTTCAAACTTTGAAATGTTGAAGGTGCATTGGTAAGGCCAAAAGGCATGACCAAAAATTCATAATGACCCTCATGAGTTTTAAATGATGTTTTCAGAATGTCTTCAATCTTCATTCTGATTTGATGATATCCCGAACGAAGATCCAACTTGGTGAAGTAAATTGATCCATGCAATTCATCCAGTAATTCATCAATGACCGGAATGGGGAACTTATCTTTAAATGTGAGCTTGTTGAGCTCCCTATAATCCGGACACATGCACCATGATCCATCCTTCTTGTGCACCAATACTACTCGAGCAGAGAAAGAACTTTAACTTGGTTGAATTATACCAGCCTCTAGCATTTCTGCAACCATACGTTCAATTTCACTTTTTTGGACATAGGGATATCTGTACGGCCTGATGTTTGGAGGAAAACTTCCTGGAATCAGATGGATAGCATGATCATGATCACGCATAGGTCAGAGACCTTTGGGAGTCTCAAATACCTTGGAATGATTGTCCAGGACTTTTTGGAGATCTAGAGAAATAGATGATTCCGATGTGGAAACATCCAGCGAACATAATTGTGCAATTACACCTCTTTTCTCCTTTTTTAGAAGCTTTGTCATACCATTAGAGCTGATTATATTTCCTGGTTTCCCTGCAATACCCCTTAATTCAACTTCCTTTCCTTCCGTAGAAAATTTGATGAAAAGTTCTTGAAAATTAAAATCTATTGTACCCAGGGATTGTAGCCATTGGACTCCTAGTACAACATCGGCACCTCCCATTGGAATGGAAAGCATTGGGCTAGTCAATACATATTCTCCCATGGATAGCTTGATATTATGGCACCTTCCAGAGCAATTTATTGTTCCTCCATTTGCAATCATCACTTGACACTCTGGTGCTGGATATAGGAAGCAATTCAATTCTTTTGCTACCCTGCAATGAATAAAATTGTGTGTGCTTCCTGAATCAATCAACACTATTACCTTTTTCTTCTTGATTTGTCCTTCTATCTTGATGGTTTGAGGAGTGGTAATTCCTGCCAATGCATTACAAGATATGGTCTGATTTATTTGTTCTTCATCTAGGCTTTGTTCCTGGAGTATATCTTCTTCTTTTGACCTTTCTTGCTCCTTTTCTTCTTCCTCTTCACAATCTATGTAGAATAATTTCTTCTCAACACACTTATGACCTTTAGTGTATTTGCTATCACAACTGTAACAAAGCCCTTTTGCTCCTTTTTCTTCCAATTGTTGTGGTGTAAACCTTATAGGTTGTGGAAGACTAGGGGCAACAACACTTCCGTCTTTATAGTTGTGAGTGGTATGCTTCCTGGTTGCCATAATTTTGCTTTCCATTTTTCTTGCTAACCTGAGTGCCTTCTCTAATGAATCAAGTTCCCAAAGGCGAACATCATGTTGGATATTATCCTTTAAAGACCCTATGAACACATCAATCCTATGCTCCTCTGGAATATCTTTTACCCTTATGTTCAATTTTTGGAACTCCTCAATGTGCTCCATTACTGAACCCTTTTATTTGAGACTTATCAATTGGCTAAAAAAAGTTTTGCTTTTTGTATCTTCATAATGTGCTATCAATTCTTCCGTAAAAATTGCCCAAGTCATAAATTGTTTACGAGAGCAAAGCCATTGATACCATACAAACTGGTTTGGTTCCAAATATACAGTTGCCATACGTACCTTTTGTGTGTTTTGCACATTATTGAGATCAAAGAACTGCTCCATCTGTAATATCCATGTGGCGGGATCCTTGCCATCAAACTTCCTCATATCTATTTTTGGAATATGGTGAGTCTTAAATCCAACATTAGCGTCTATGGAATCATGATTAACATTTATTTTGTTCTCATCATGAGTTTCCTTTAGTACCCTTTCACCCTTAGGGACCATTTCTTGTAGCAACTTATTCATATTTATCTTCAATTCGTCCATGTCTGTCTTCAAATCTATCTTCAAATCATCCATCTTAGCTTCCACGTCAATCATCTTAGCTTCTACGCCTTTCTTTAAATAGTCCATCTTAGCTTCTACACCTTTATTTAAACCATCCATCTTAGCTTCTACATCTTTCTTTAAACCATCCATCTTAGATTCTGTTCCTTTTTGTGCAAGGGACAGTTGTTGCACTTGGTCTTGTAATTTTGATATATCATGTTGCATTTCTTCCTCTTCTTCATGAGTCATGCTAGAGATTTCAGGTTCCTTACTAGGTGTTTGTATTTTCTTTCCTCGGGGCATCAGTTACCGATAATAATGCTCTACTATGCCCTTTGAATTCCTTCAAAATAAATTTTCAAACCAAGCTTAAGCAAAAATTTAAGAAAATCTACACACCTTTTTTCACTTTGTAGGAGCTCAATATTGCCTCTGATGTATCTCCGTACTTTCCAATCATCTACTTCTGAATTTGTGAGCTGTAGTATCCCTCTATGTCCTCTTTCCAATGCCACAAGTCTGACCCAAATTGGATTCTCCAAGGAAGAGTTATGTGAAATATCCCACAGTGACTTGCTTATAGACTAGTTTAGTAGAGCGAACTTGTACGACGTGCCACGAGTCACTGTTTTGACCTTTTGATCTGAAACATGCATACAAGAAACTACAATCTGTCCTCTTGCTGTAACTTTTTACTAAATTTCAATCCGATCCCCAGAGAGAAAGTTATGATGATTTTCCCTAGGTCAGTTGTTTTTAATGTAATTCAGGAGTCTGCAAAAAGACCAACTTCCTTAGATCATATCTCCGCAAATATCATGGGAAAAGATCTGAAATTAGCACCCAAGGTTCAGCGCGATTGCGGCTTCTGAAACGTCACAGAAAAAAATTTATAGCGAAAATGCCACGATGACCTGTTTGGAGCAGCGAAACCCTAGAATCGAAAAGCTCTGATATCAAATGTTATGAAACCAGCTCAAGAAAAGATAGAAAAGATAGATCAACGCCTTAGAATTCAGCCTCTTCGAGGGGGCAACCTCCTTTACATTACATAAATGAACAATTCTTCGATGATTCAAATGACAAAACCTCCTTTCTATATATAGGAGTCTAAGGAGTCACAATATAATCCAGCCGACCTAACAATAATAATATAAAGCCACAAAAATAACAATAGAGGGATTCCATGGGGCACAGAAATAACAACATGGGGGTAATAGGGGCACAACAATATAAATAAGGGGTATAAATACAATAGTAATGGGGTAATCACTAGTATTATAGGGACCCAACACATCCATCTTAGCTTCTACATCTTTCCTTAAACCATCCATCTTAGATTCTGTTGCTTTTTGTGCCAGTGACACTTGTTGCACTTGTTCTTGTAATTTTGATATATCATATAGCATATCTTCTTCTTCTTCATGAGTCATGCTAGAGCTTTCAAGTTCCTAGGTGTTTGCATTTTCTTTCCTCGGGGCATCAGTTACTGATAATAATGCTCTACTAGCCCTTTGAATTCCTTCAAAATAAATTTTCAAACCACTCTTAAGCAAAAATTTAAAAGAATCTACACACCTTTTTTTCACTTTGTAGGAGCTTGATATTTCCTTTGATTTATCTCTGTACTTTCAGATCATCCAGTTCTAAAATTGCAGCCTGTGGTAGCCCTCTGTGTCCTCTTTCCAATGCCACCAATTTGATCCAATTTGGATTCTCCAAGGAAGAGTTATGCGAAATCTCCAATAGTGACCTGATTATAGACTAGTTCAGTAGAGCGAACTTGTACGACGTGCCACGAGTCACTGTTTCATCCTTTGGCTCTGAAAAATATATACAAGAAACTATAGTCCGTCCTCTTTCTGCACCTTCTTACAAAATTTCAATCCAATGCTCAGGGAAAAAGTTATGATGATTTCCCCAGGTCACCTGTTTGGAATGTAATTTAGGAGTCTGCAAAAAGACCAACTTCCTTAGATCATATCTCCGCAAATATAGATCTCAGTACACATAAAAAAATGATAAAAACTTCAAAAACTTCAACAATAGTATTTTCCCTGAATCAGTCCATTGTTCCCCTGGAGGGAGTGGAAGACACAAATCTCCTCAGAAATCCATCCTTGCATACGCCTAGTCATCGACCATGATTAGCTTCTGATGTAGCCATCCGAAGAATGCTGGAGGGAATGACATATGTTGACCGCCTCCATGTCGCGGCATCAACTCTCCCCATCTGAGCAAACGTGGATCTCTGGGTGCTAGCGGATCCACTTCCAGCCACTGATAACAAAATAATGGCACACGTTCCAGGATGAACGTCACTAGAATAGACTCGAAACTAAATTGTTTTAGATCTCCCCTCTTGTACTTGATTAATTGGCGCTTCATGCATGCCAATAAACCTTCACACCAGTTGAATAACATGGGATTTAGGCATTCGATCACGTACTGGAAGTGAGACTTTGATGCCTCATGAAATGCTTGTGCGCTAGTTATTCGAGACATAGTGTGTAGGATGGTTCGCAATGGAAGATTGGTGATGGTTTTTATGTCAATCTTCCTGGTGTTACCCTTTTTGGCTCCCAAACAATGCCTCACAATGAGAATGTCCATGCTCTCTCCTCCAAAATTTGATTCAGATAACTACACTCGTTTTCCCTTTCTGGACAACCTACTAATGAAGTAGATGTCGACGACCTCTATCTCAATCTCTTGATCCCCGAACGTGAGCAGTTGGTGATCTACATCCCACCAACTAATTAAGTGTTGAAATCACTCGATTTGCGCTCTGACCCTGGGAACCATGAAGAATTTGGGCACTCCACATGATCAAAGGGCATCGATACAGTCTTCATCCCGCATAGCTTGATGGTCTTCAGCTTCATGACCCCTCTCCTTGCAATCGATCACCATTTTGGACTAGTTTTTCTGCAAAACATCAATAAACAAACATTTCATGAGAATCCATGGAGAGAAAAATCAAGATTAACTATTTTTCATGGAATATTTCACTTCAAAAAATTTACCTAGGTGCCCTCACGTTTGTTTAGGAATTTTTTTGCACTACCAACACGAGTGCCTAACTGGCCTCAGGGTGAGAAGCGCGAGTCTGATGGGTGAAACTTGCGCTGGTCACCCACGATGTAATCTTTTGAAAAATATTCTTCCCAACCTATCCTATGGATGAAAATGCTTAAAAATACTACCAAAATGAAGAGGAAGGACAAATATATTACTTATAACAAGCGGCTCGACAAATGGTGTCTCGGATTGCTTGTGCTCCTTGCCTGAAAATCGAGGTAAAATGAGGTAAAAATGCTTCCACAATTGCAAATTGGTAAAATGGCAAAAACGACTTACTTTTTTCCCTATTTATAGTTTTTAAATAATATTTTTACCAAATTAGGGCATATTTCACTCATTTTTTAATATTTTTCCTCGAAATCGGTAATGTGCGTTTCCTTGTGTAGCAATAGGTCATATGTTCTTGGTACCGGTGATTTACTTTTACTGATTCAACGACTTTTATTTTATCACTTTTTCGAACTTGTTAAAAATAAATGAAAAAGAGACTCCCTTGAGTCATCTTTAAGCTCTTTTCTTACTCTCAAAAAATGAAAAGATTGTCGAGTAGTTGTCATTTTGAACCTATAAAAATATATGAAATGACATCTACTTAGGATAAGTTTAACTCTTTTCCGGACTGAGATAGACTATTGTACGAAAAAGGAATACCTTAGTCAAACATGGCTAAGAGATTCTCTTAGATATTGTTTTCTACATTTTCGGGTTTAAGAGACGATTTACGAAAAGGGACCTTCGGAGTTTTCTTTTTTGCTTCTTTTTCAAACACTCTAAACATGAAAAAGATGTCGAGTTTCACCTTCGTTGAACTCATAAAACTTAAACGATGGAGGACTTGTCACCATGACGAGACCAAGTTCCTCCTTCCTAGAGATTGTAAAACTTACTAGGATGGATTCATTTGAAGGGTGAACTTATATGGCAAGCATATGATATCCCCTTCAAGCTTGCGATAAAAAATATATGGGGTACTCGCCAGAAATGGTGGGGGAAAAGTGAAAGTGTCCATCTTTTGTATCTTGTAAAGGCAACATGTCGCTCTTGAACATGACACTCATCTACTACCCGTGTCAGGTTTGGGACATCCTCACTTGGTCACTTGCCTTCCTGGGTTTGGGGAATCCATTTTGCCTCTCATCTGATCAAGCCATTCTGTGATCATGACCTTTGATCCTATGCTGAGTCAAATGTTGCCAAACTCTGAAGTCGTGTCACCAATATGTTCAAGAGAAGTCCTATTGACGATTCTTTTCCGCATATACACTGTCTGATTTTATGCTACATTCCTAAATCGTACTTTTTCACTCCACTACATCCTTTGTTTTGTGTCGATGGTGTGGGATTCATTATGGCCCTCCTTCGACAAAGCACTTCCCGTCAACTTCGGTTAATTATCTGGGAAGATGATCTAGAAACTCCCTTCCAGTACCTTAGAGCTTGCATTTCTCAACGGAAAGTACTTTGCATTCGATGACAGGTTTACATCATTGACCTTCGATCAAATGACTTCACGGGTGTTCGAATTCAATTCCATATCCATGAGGTAAGTAAACTTAAGCAACAACAAAAAATTTTGCTCAGAGAATTAAATGTTTTCCTTACATCCCCTTTGCCAACTGCAAAAGCCTCATTAGGAAAAGGAAAGCCTCCAGATGATACTCCTACTTTTTTATTAATCTCTGATATTTTCAATAAAAATTTTCACAATTCCTAATAGACTCAGGTGCTTCCTCAAATATAATGCCATATTCAGTTTCTCTCAAACTAAACATAACACCTAAAAAATTTGTTGTGCAAATTGTGCAATTAGATAGAACCAAAGTTAAGGTCTTAGGAGAATTAAATTATGTTTTAATAATATTATCTGAAAATTCAAAGGTTTTTCAAATTATTAATATTTTGATTGCTGATATTCCTGAATTTTACGGTCTTATCTTAAGCAGGGATTGGTTTGAGAAATTACATGGTTATTTCGCCACAGATTGGTCACATATATGGCTTCCTTACAATGGCAAACCAAATCAAATTCAAGTAGATAGAGAAAATAATATGAAACAATCGATTACTGATTTGGATGAAGAGAATGAGTCTGTAGTTTTTACAAATAACATCCTTGGCAATTATTCTTTGGAATCTTTCTTTGGAAGTTTTACAGCTCAAAAATCTCCTTTTTTAGCAAATTTTGTTTCTTCTCAAATTGAAAATTATTCACAAACAGATTTGACTAGATGTATTAATGTTGTATATAAGTTGTAAATAATCATGAATCTTCATTTTGGACCCTTTAATTTGATGGTTCTAAATATAGTGACGGTGCATGAGCTAGATTTATATTAATAAGCCCTACTCGTGAAAAAACTATGCTAGCATGTAGGCTAGAATTTGAATGTACTAATAATATTGCAGAGTATGAAGCATTAGTGCAAGGATTGTATAAAGAAATAAATATTGGCGTTGAATATCTTCAAATCTTTGGTGATTCTGAAATTGTTATAAAACAAGTTAGAAACAATATCCATTGTGTTTTAAATCACCTTAGGCATTATCAATCCTTAATTCAAAATCTTACTTCACATTTTGTAGCATTCAATATTTCTCCAATACCAAGAATACATAACGTCAATGATGATCTTTTGTCCAATGTTGTATCTAAATTAATCCCACGTAAAGATTTTAGTCCAGACAGATTTTATATAGAGTTGATTTTTCGCCCATCCATTCCTGATAATGTTACCAATTGGCGAGTAATCAATGATGATGGAGATATCCTATATTCTTTAACATTCGAAGGATCCTATCTTGACCAAGTAATTGATGAGGATGAACATGACTCTCAATTGAATAAATCAAAGAAAAAAATGCTCTGCCAAAACCTATAGTTAAGCTTGAGGATCTTTATGATCTTAAAGACATATTTAAAATGGTCAAAAACTGCAAACTTCAAAGTTCAACTTTGAGATTTGAATTAGTTAACATAGGATATGATATAAAACCCCATAATATTAACTTAGGTCTTGGTCTCTCATCTAAGGAAAGAAATGAATTTATTTGTCTGTTAAAGAAATGTAAATATATCTTTGCTTGGAGTTATCAATATATGAAAACTTATGATGCCCCCATCATTCAACACATTATCCCAATGGTACCAGATGTTAAACCCATTCAACAAAAACTTAGGAAGATACAAACGAATTTGGAAACTTAGATTAAAAACAAGTTGAATAAACTTTTAAAATCCAAAATCATATTTTGAGTGAGACATTCCAAATGAGTTTCCAATCTTGTACAGGTTAGAAAAAAGAGTGGTGATATTCACATTTGTTAGGAATTTAAATAAGGCATGTCAAAAGGACAATTTTCCCATCCCATTAATGGAACAAGTTCTGCAATCAGTTGCTCATTCTGAATTAATGTCTTTTTTAGATGGATTTCCAAGATACAATCAGATCCTTGTTCATCGAAAAGACCAATTAAAAAATATGTTCAGAACAAAGTGGGGAACATATGCATATCAGAAAATGCCTTTTGGATTAATGAATGCAGGAGCTACGTTCCAGAGAGTGATGGACATTTCTTTCAAGGGGTTGATTAATAAAAATGTTGTGGTATATCTAGATGATACTACCATATATTCAAAGAAGAGAAATAATTATTTACATGACTTAAAGCAGACCTTTGAAAGATGTAGAAGGTATGGAATTTATCTAAACCCCAAGAAGTCATTTTTTGCTCTTAGTGAAGGTAAACTCCTTGGTTTTAATGTATCCAAACATGGAATTTGTATTGATCTAGAAAGAATTAAAATAATTTTAGAAATTCCAAAGGTTCGCTTTTTAAATGGGGTGATCATGAAAGAGAAGCATTTAAAGAAATCAAACAAGTTGTAATGGATGTCCCTTCTCTATCAACTCCCAATTTTTCTAATCAATTTATTTTATATACTTTTGCCTCTGAATTATCATATGCTGGAGTCTTAACACAATCAAATGAACAAAAAATTGAAGCTCCTATTGCTTTTTCAACTCAAATTTTCAATGAGCTGAATTAAATTATTCAGGAGTAGAAAAACAAGCCTTTGTTGTTTACAAAGCTATCAAAGATTTTATACCTTTTCTTCTAAACACTCATGTTAACGTTATTGTTCCTTTCTCAACAGTGATGGAATTCCTTATTCAAAAGGAGTTAGGAGAAAAAAGGGCTAACTAGATTACTGCATTACAAGAATATGATCTAAAAATCAAACCCGCTAAAATTGTAAAAGGTCAAGGTTTTTGCTAGTCACAGGAATGAATGATATATCAATAGATGAAGTAACAGGTAATATTGAACAAATCACAGAGGTACTCTGTCTCAATATTTTGACTTACTCTTTTATTTGAAAAATGGTTAGGCTCCACTTGAACTAGATGTTAAGAAAAATAGATCCTTGATATTGAAAGGAAATCAATATCAACTCATCAATGATGTGTTATTTAGGAAAAATTATGATTCTGCCAAACCGCTTCAGGAAGACAGAGGAAACCTTCCATACCCTTGCAACCAGTTAACTTCGAACAACCTTTTGAGAAATGAGGATTGGACATAATAGGTGAGATCATTCCTCATTCTTCCAATGAACATAGGTATATTTTAACTGCAACAAATTATTTTACAAAATGGGTAGAGGCCATACCTCTAAAGCTAGCAAATTCTGAGAGCATCATTGAATTCATTGATCAATTTATTATTTCCAGGTTTGGTATCCCTCATGCTCTTATTTTTTACAATGCTTCTTATTTTTCTAGAAATGAAATCACTGAATTTGCTTTAAAGATAGGATTTAAACTTAAGTATTCTGCAAATTATTACCCTCAGGGAAATGGCTTAGTAGAATTCAATAATAAAAATATTATAAGGATCATCAAACGAACTATCGACCAAAATCAAAAGAAGTGGCACAAAGCTTTAGTATTTGCTTGATGGGCTCATATAATAATAGAGAAAACCTCAATAGGTACTTCTCCTTTTCATTTGGTATACGAGAAAGAAGCTAACCTTTCCCAAATCTAGCTCTCCCCTCATGATCCCTAGTTCAATTTATTGAAGAACCACCTTCTTCTGCTTTACAATTACGAATGTCTCAAATCCTTAAGCTAGAAGAAGAAAGAAATAAAGCTAAGCTAGTCCATGCTCACCATCAACAATTGGTCAAAGCTTCATTTGATATCAATTCAGTCAAAGATAAAAATTTTAAAATCAGAGACTTAGTTTTGAAATGGGATAAAGTGCACGAGGATAAAGTAAAACATACAAAATTTCAAAAACTCTTGCTTGGTCCCTTTTAGATTTTTGAGAAGATAGGTCCATCTTTCATCTTGCAAGATTTACAAGGGAAGAAGGAAATTCTTCGTGTTAATGGACTTATACTCAAAAAATATTTTTCTTGAAAGAACATAGGTTCTTTTGTACAATATGTAAATATTTTTATATATCATTTCCTTTTGTTACTAAAAGTACTATGCTTTTGAAAAACACATTGGAAGTTTCTCTTTATTTTTGAATTGTTAAACTTATTTAAGGAACAATTTAGAAAGCAAAACTTTAAATTGGAATCTAAGTATTGAATCTATTTTAAAGCTTTGAAATAAGATAATCATTTAGTTGTGAAATCTTTTGGTTTGAAACTCTTTAAAAATCTATTTGTTGTGAATTGGTTTTGAAAAGTTATCTTTATAAAATCAGAAATTACTATGAAGTCTTTAACATATTTTAAATTCAGAGTGTAATTAAAAAAAAAAACTAAAAGTTAAGAGGTCTCATCACGAGCCTGCTTACCATGATCATAGGCAACTAATAAAATTGACATTATCACTATTGGCAACCAATCCAAGATAGTAGCTCTTAGTCACCAGACTTTGAGACAAGAGATCTCATCACGAGTTGGCTTGTTAAATTTTATTACAACTTGTGATTGACATTATCATTTTTTTGCTATCAAACTAGGATAATGAGTTTAAAGTAAAATATATATATATATATATATATATATATATATATATATATATATAAAAGGAAAAAGGAAATTCATTGCCTCTAAAGAATGTTATTATAATATGGATGGGATACTGGTTCGTTTTGGTTAAATGGTAACCCTGTCGAGGCTATGAACGCCTGCTGGCAGCAGAGGCTCTACCAATGACTAATAAGTTTATTCAATACACTAAGCTTCTAATAGTTTTTACTTTATCTTTTCAACCTATTAGCGACTAGTTTACACAAAAAATATTTTCATCTATAACAAACCTTGAGAAACTTTATGATAAAACAAATTATTTCATTTCAAAGTTATCTATATCGATTTAGATTTCAATCATTTTTAAACTTTCTAAAGAAATTTCTTGATAAATATTGACATCTTACAGAGATTAACTGTTTCGTCCAGTGTGTTGCCAATTGTTGTGGTACTCAACAACCCCCCATTATCTTTAGACTTAGGAGAAAGAATAATGGGGACCCTTTAATTTATTTTTTTAGGATAGAATCCTTCCTTGTTTAGATAAAATAGGATAAGTTTTATATTTACTCTTTTATTTTTTAATAAAACAAGAAAGTTTATGAAAATGGCATAAAACCTTTTAGGAATCCTTTTGTAGTTTTAGGAAATAAATTACAAGTCTTACAAATCCCGAAATCATAACAAATAAATGGAAATATCATAAAAGGATTGGTCTTATTAAAACCTACACGTAGTATCGATGGTTTCAAAGAATAGAAAAACAACGAAAACCGATTGCAAAAAAGCGAAAAGCCGATAAGTGAAATAGCGAAAAGTCGAAATGTGAAATGCCGAAACCAATGTCGCAATCCATCAAAAGCTGATATCACATTCCGTCAAAAGCAATACATCATTTTGATAGTGAAACGGGCTGCTACTGCTGATGATTCTCCTCCAAGTAACAACGACACATGGAATGATGTGGTCGATTCATTTCTCCACAGAATTGTTTCCTACCCCAAAAGTCTACCATATGCATATATGGTGAGATGGGTTGTTTACCATCTGGACATTACAGACAAAACATTTATAACTATGAAGAAGACAATTATTGGGTCTTTTGAAGTTGAGGATTTAAGGAAAATGTATAATGTACCTCAACCTTAGAAGAAATATGATACACAATTCGTCTAGAAATTCATGCAACAGAATTTGAATGTTGCGGAGCTAATTACAGAATGGAGAGGAGACCCAAACAAACACAAGCGAGAGGATAGGGGTATGTATTCATTAGCCTCTATTGTTGGCCCTTTCTCTCATATTGTTTCTATGTTATGCCGCCTCTATGGTTATCTAAATACACATAAATTCTCTGAAGAATGGGTTCCATTGATAGAAGCCTCTATTCATGGCTATATCATGGATTGAGCGACTATTTTGATCAAGCAATTTGACAACTCAAATCCACAATTACAGATAGAAGCGTAATGTTCTGAGTAGAGATATCGAGATATAGTCACTATGTAGCTCTTATTTATATATCGAATCATATTTATGTTCTAATGTTGCTATATAATTCTAAAGCCTTCATTGAGATATTAACCATGTTTCAAGCTTTAGAAGGAGAATTTTAAGAATAGTAAATTTGGCATTCATGTGATGTAGAATCAGAAAATCTCATTGACTAACAAAGGACAACATGTCATAATTATAAGATTTCGACTTGGGTAGATAGAACAACAACATTTATTCCCAAATACCACTTAACCTAGATCCACTTGACAACATCTACTCTATTATACCATGTGTATATATAAAAATTAAATTATAAAATATATTTTAAAAATATAGTAAATGCTTAATTCACTATAAACATTAAAATTCAATATTATATTATACAAAACAAAATAAGTCATATTTATAGTGAATGTAAAACAAAATACTTCATTAAATAATAATAATTAAAAAAAACACACACAAAACTACATTAAATAATAATTAATTATACTAAATCACAATTAATTATTTTAGAATTAAATTAATTATATTAAATCACACACATTTCAAATTTCTCGAGGCTTTAAATTAACATCGTCAAACATACTTGACTTTTACAAAAAATTTGTTTTCCCGCTGCATTCTGCTTTTCTTGTTCGCTGCTCTCATTCTCTGTTTCTTGAATCCTTCCTACAGAGTTGAGTTGAGTTTTCTTGTTCTTGAATTACAGATCGCTGTTTCTTGAATCCTGAATTACGGATCGCTATTTCTTGAATCCTTCCTGCACACTTCTCTTGTTCCTGAAGGCAGATTTGTGGCAGGTTTAGGGTTTCTTCCACGATGACGCCCGGGAACCAAGATGAGTACCGGGCGACGAGAATATGGGTGGTGATAGTTGCCATTGGAATTGTTATATTTTCCTACCTTCTTATTTCTGTTGGTATTTTTATTCTTGGGAACAAGGTTCCATATGCGGCTACAGGAGGAGCCATACCACTTGCTCTAAAACATTCCACCCTCAGTTGTGCGTGTCTACGCTGGTCACATATCCAGGTGTTGATCAGCTGGTGGAACCCAAAGATTTTGTTGAAGCCACCATAGCTCAGGTTTTGCAATCTGACTCTCTAAAGGTTGCAGCCCCTATTCCTGTTCCTATTTGGGGAGACGAAGACGAAGGTGTGGCCCAGCCAGATTGCGTGGAGCTGCTCCACGATACACTATATCATCTGAATGCCACACTTCTCCACATGTCCGATTTGTTTGGTAAGAGACCGTCATTTCTCTTCATTGTCGATGTCAAAACTTGGCTCAGTGCCGCTCTGACAAACCAGGATACATGCCTCGATGGTTTCCAGGACTTGATTGGAGGCAGCAATGCGACTCTTCAATCCACCAATGACATACTAAAAGAATCCAGAAAGTTCTCTCAATTGATCAGCAATTCCCTGTCCCTCTTCCAAACCCTTTTCAGCAACGCCGGCTTGGAAAATAAAGCTTTACCTGGTGAACAGACGAATAAGTCTGAAGTTCCCCAAAACCCTCGACAGATGTTGCCAAAGAAGAATAACGCTGGTTTCAAGAAAGATGAGGGGAATAACGCTGCTCTGGAGCAGGAATTCAAGAAATATGAGGGGCATAACGCTGGTCTGGATCAGGAATTCTATCAGCATTATGGGTTGTTGGTGTAAATTTGTTAGAAAACCTGCACAGATGAATCTAGCTAGTAAAGGTTGAACACACAGCTTTGCAGAGAAAAAACACTAAAAGAAAATCGAAAGAAGAAAAGAATGATTCGTTAGAAAATAGGTTACAATGCTCATGATATAGCATTACTAGGTTAAGTTCCCAAGGTAATGCACTATAGTGGTGATCAATGAGAAGACTCAACACCTACAACAAGTTCCGGAGAGAACTAGCCAGTTGCGGAGTGAAAGGAGCAAATCAGGGAGTAAATCATGCAGAAGAACTAACCAGTTGCGGAGTTAAAGAAGGAGCCAATCAGGGAGTAAATCATGCAAAAGAACTAACCATTTTCGGAGTTAAAGAAGGAGCAATCAAGGAGTAAATCATGCAAAAGGAATCTTGCATGTGGTCCCATGCTCTAACTCATAGTTCGCATGTAGGTGTGTAGTACTTCCAACACCCCCCCTGAACACCACTATGGGAAAAAAAAATGGGCCCTGGCAACTAAGGCCAAAGGTCACCCAAAATACATTGCAACTTGTACTAAAATTGAGAAAAGAGGGAAAACCTCGTGGGAAAAACCCCCCCCAAAATACAATGTAATCAAAAGAAAAGAGGAAGAAAAGACAGTTGCTAAGCAACGGTGTCCTTCACTCCAAGACGATCGCGTAGAGAGCGAAACTTCTGCTCAGTGAATGTCTTGGTGAAGATGTTTGCAGTCTGTTCTGCTGAAGGACAAAACTGCAAATCAATGACCCGATCATGTACTAAGTCTCTGATGTAGTGCATATGGATCTTTGTGTGCTTCATCCGCTGCCACTGTACTGGATCCCTGCAAAATTTGAGAGTGCTCTGGTTGTCACACCAGATGACAATGGGTTGGTGGAACTGGACACCCAACTCAGCGAGAAAGTGTTGTAGCCACAAAGCCTGAATGGTGATGTTGACTACTCCTCTGTACTCGGCCTTAGCTGAAGAGAGAGCAATAGTAGCCTGCTTCTTACTCGACCAACAGATAGGGCCAGATCCTAGACTGAGTGAATATCCGGAGGTGGACTTGCGATCAATGCTGTCTCCCACCCAATCAGAATCAGTGAAGCCAAGGAGATTCAATTTAGTGCCTGCTGCATAGTGAATCCTGAAGGTGATTGTGCCCTGCACATATCGGAGGATGCGCTTGGCAGCATTCTAGTAGCTCATGCGGCTCCTGCATGTATCTGGAAACTACCCCTACTGCATATGATAGATCTAGTCTAGAGTGGGTGAGGTACAATAAGCTCCCCACTAGCTGTCGGTAGAGAGTGTTGTCAACTAATGGAGTGTCACCTCCATCCTCAAGGCGGACCCCAGACAGAAAAGGAGTCGGTGCTGGCTTGCAGTCAATGATGCGAAATCTCTCGGGGAGATCTCGTGTATACTTTGAGATATTTTGATGCCTGTGGCATCCTGGCTGATCTCAAGACCAAGAAAGAAGTGTAATGGACCCATTTCCTTCATCAAGAACCTATCATGCAAGGCCCTCTTGACTGTAGCAATGGCTGAAGCTGAGCTGCCGGTGATTAGGAGATCATCCACATACAAAACTAAGATAAGAAGAGAATCATGTGTCCTAAGCATGTAAACATTTGGATCAGATTTACATCTTTCAAAGTTTTGTGATAAGAGAAAAGAACCCATCTTGGCATACCAAGCTCTCGGGGCTTGCTTAATGCCATAGAAAGATTTCTTCAGTCTGCAGACCAAAGATGAATCCCAAATGAAACCATGTGGATGCTCCATGTAGATCTCCTCAGATAGGTCTCCGTGAAGAAAGGAATTCTTCACATCCATCTGATGTACTTCCCATCCCTGGGCAGCCGCAATGGCAAGTGTAAGGCGTATGGAATCCATCTTTGCTAGTGGAGCAAAGGTCTCGTCATAATCAATGCCATGCACTTTTTGGAAGCCTTTAGCTACTAGCCTCGCTTTCCGTCTGGTGATTTGACCATCCGCAGCACTCTTGGTCCTGTAGACCCATTTGCATCGAACAAGTTTCCTTCCTGAAGGAAGGGGGACCAGATCCCAGGTCTGGTTCTCGAGAAGGGATTATATTCCTCCTCCATGGCAGACTCCCAACATGGATGCCCAACAACCTCAGCATAAGACTATGGATCAGATCACTGAACCAAATGACAATGCCAGGATGGCGATGGTTCAGTGGCAGTGAGGACAAGAGGAGGCTCAATAAACTCTGAGCTAGTCCTCTGCATATCAGCATTATCCCCCACAAGACCATTTCTAGTAGCTGGGTCGTCTTGTGCATATATCTCACGTAAGCTCCTCATTCTCTGATTTATGAAACGGGAATATGATTCACTACTGGAAGCCCGATCTGGACTTGGATGTGGATCATCATTTGCATGCACTAGGTTTGTATCTGAAGACTCTGTCTCTGCATCTGCATGCTCTACCGCAGCATCTGCATGCTCTACCTCAGCATCTGCATGCTCTGTATCTGCATCTAGTGTACTGAGTCATCATCTCGGACATGAGGTAGATAAAAGGTGTCTGCATGCGGCGATTGAGGTGCATGTGAGAGACTTTCCTCAAATTTGACACTTCACTTAATGATGAGCTTGTCTGTAGAGGGAATCAGGAGTCGGTATCCCTTCACACCATTAGGGTATCCAACAAAGATGCACTCAATGCTCTGTGGATCAAGAGCTTTCCTCTTTTCAGAGGGGATCCTGGCCCATGCTCGGGAGCCAAAAACACGAAAGTGGGTGACCTCTGGTTTAGTGCCGCTCTAAGCCTCAAAGGGGGTCTAATCCTTGACAGACCCATAAGGATATCTGTTTTGGATGTAGTTAGCACAATTAAGTGCTTCAACCCATAGCTTATGAGGAAATGACTTAGCATGCAACATGCAGGAAGCCATCTCTTTGAGAGATCGGTTCTTTCTCTCAGCAACTCCGTTCTGCTGCGGAGTGTATGGAACTATGTACTGCAACTATATGCCGGACTGAAGGCAAAGGTTCTGAAGTGCTGTGTTAACATATTCCCCCCCATTGTCTGTACGGAGGGCTTTGATCTTTCTCTATGACTTTGTATCAACTAGTGCTTTGAAATCTTCAAAGTGCGCAAAAACTTTAGATTTGGCCGTGAGAAGATACACCCAGTATACCGTCAGAAATCATCAATAAATGTAAAGCACATACCTTGCTTTGTTGATGGAAGGATGAGGAAAAGGCCCCATGAGATCACTATGGATCAGATCTAGAGGAGAGGATGCTCTGTGAGTCTTGCCGGTGTCAAACTTTTCTCTGGGATGTTTGCCAAGGACACACCCTTCACAAACTCCTTTGGAGAAACTGATATTTGACAAGCCTTCCACCATCTCATTCTTTCTTAGCTACTGCATATACCTGTAATTTAAGTGACCAAACCTCTCGTGCCAAAGCCTACTACTATCATCAGCATGTGTAAGCAATAAGGAGGATTCAGATTCAATAAATTCAGAAAATTTATACTGTTTGGCTACATTGTTTACCTCACCAGTTGCAATTTTGGAGCTGCTATGTAGATCATATATGTTCACTACATCTGGAGTGAATTCCACTCTCTTTCCGGTGCCGGAATGAGTGATCTGATAAACTGAAAGCAAGTTTACCGAAAGTTTTGGAACATGAAGCACATCTTCAAAGCTTCTGTGTAAAAGTTCCACTCTACCTTTTTCGGTGACCTCAATAGGTGAGTCATCTCCCATGAGGATGGGAGGTCCTTTGCATGCATCCAAAGAGGAATAGACTTCCTTTGCAGAAGCCATATGATGTGATGCACCAGAATCTATAACCCATGCATCAGGAGAAGAATTAATTGCAACTAAAGCATGAAAATTGTTACCTTTCCCGTGTGGCAGATCCTCAGTTTTCTTCTTGGCTCCCTGAGGGATGTGGTCCCCAAGGTTGTTCTTCTGAAGTATTTCTGCCATTTGGTCAATTTGTTTCTTCATACAAGAGGATTTTGGATGGAATCCTCTTTGACAGTAGGTGCATCTGTTTCCTTTCTTCCCTTTCTCATTTCTCGAGCCTGAGGAGTCATTGAAGGGCTTGGTGTACCCTTCCTTCTTTGGATGGGAATGCGCTTTTGTCTTGTATTTTTGCTACTGATTTTTCTAATTTGAATCAAATCTGTGATTTTTATTGTAGCTGCCATCATGCACAACAAGTGCATGCGCTTTTGGACGTTTGATTTTCCCCATGCCAATGAGTTTATCTTGCTCAAAAATAAGGGACTCCATAAATTCTTTGAGAGAAGGCATAGTGTAGGATTTACCTATTGCGAGCCTTACTGAATGAAATGTAGACACAAAGACGGAGTATTACGGTCCAAGCTTTGACATAATAGAGAGAACTTGGCGACTCTCCTCCTTGGATTTGTCAATTCCACAACCCTTGAGTTGCAGTAATAGATCATTATATTTGGTGAAGAGTCTCTTGAATTCTATCATAGTTCCGTGGATCCAATGACAGCAGCTCCACTTCGAGTAGATGTCCTTTCATCTCATCCTGTTTCCTGTAGAGATCTTCAACCTTTTTCCAAATGTCATTGGGAGTATTGCAGGCAGAGAGCTGAAACTGCAACTCTGGAGAGAAGCACATGCATATGGATCCGTGGGCCTCATCCATAAGGTTTAGGTACTTGGATTTCTCTATGGCTGAAGTGGGTTCCACTTCTGTAGCCATGGTAATCTTGTATAACCCTTTATGACGAAGGTATCGAGCCAATTGGTCCTTCCATTCATGATAGTTGTACGGTGTTAGGATCGATGCTTTGGGAAACTCCATTTTTCTATCGATCTTTGATCTCCAAGTTGTAATACCTGCAAAATAAAGTGTTGGTGCGCCTTTTATCTAGAAACCTGTGGGCTCTGATACCATGTAAATGTGTTAGAAAACCTGCACAAATGAATCTAGCTAGTAAAGGTTGAACACACAGCTTTGCAGAGCAAAAACACTAAAAGAAAATCGAAAGAAAGAATAATTCATTAGAAAATAGGTTACAATGATCATGATATATCATTACTGGGTGAAGATCCCAAGGTAATGCACTATAGTGGTGATCAATGAGAAGACTCAACACCTACAACAAGTTCCGGAGAGAACTAGCCAGTTGCGGAGTGAAAGAAGGAGCAAATCAGGGAGTAAATCATGCAGAAGAACTAACCACTTGTGGAGTTAAAGAAGGAGAAAATCAGGGAGTAAATCATGCAAAAGAACTAACCAGTTGAGCAGTTAAAGAAGGAGAAAATCAAGGAGTAAATCATGCAAAAGGAATCTTGCATGTGGTCCCATGCTCTAACTCATAGTTCGCATGTAGGTGTGTAGTACTTCCAACAGTTGGATCGATATGACATGAAGGAATTCCCTATGTGGTTATCGGCAACTGATCGTTTACTCCTACAGCTTTCCCTTGCAGAGTTAAAACCTGATGTTGTCATAGCGCAAGATGGCAGTGGCAACTATGTAACAATAACCGATGAAGAAGCAAAAGAGTTCAGTGTGCCTATTTTTATCCCTGGTTCTGTTGTGGGATCCCATACATAGAAGGCCTACAAATTTGTTATTTTTTTATGGCAATAAGGATACCATATTTTAAATCCTTACTGGACTCTGAAATGCTGAAATGCAATATTGCCAGGAGAGGGTATCAAAAAATCATGCACTTCCTCTCATCTCATGTTAAAATGTAATCTATAACTGTTATATTTATAATCTCTCACATATTATCTTTATGTTGTTTCATTTTTATATTCAAAAATTCAAAGTTTCGAAATTCTTGACATGATGTTGCAATCTCATGTCTATCTCACAAACACTGGTATATCTAAACCTTTTTTGGATGATATTGTATGTAGACATCGTCACATGGTTGGTTTATAGTGTTTATGGCTCTAAAATGATCACTCTATTATTTGGTTGTGACGTATATTTTTTTTTGGTGATGTTCTATTCAACCCCAAGCTTATGAATTGATTTAATTCGAGGTTTTGTGATGTAATACACTAGGTTTGTGTTCTTGCATTATAATATCACCTTTTCTTCTTCAAGTAAAGATATCACTGTTTTTTTCGTGGAAACTAAAATGCGTATATATAGGTTTTTCAACAACTCAAATGATTAATTTAATTTTATTAGTGCTCATATAAAATAAAAAAAATTGGAATATTAAACAAACATGCTCAAGTTGTCATATGCTAAGAGTTTACAATTAGGTGAACAATGATTTTTAATCTCATAATTACATTAGACTTCGACAAACATTTGCATGCCAAATAAAATCTCTCCAAAGAAATAAACCATGCTGAGGTATAGTGAAAGATTTGCATGATTGATAAAATTACTCCATACCCCAAGGAAACAAAGCAAAAACTCTTGAACAGAGAATATCAATGAAAGGAACATGGGAGAAGAGTTCCACCTTAAATCAGTAAATTCAGTTCACTCAAATTTGCAAAGGAAAAATTCATTATGTCAGTGTCATGAGGAAGTAACACAAAATTAGTAAAATATGCCCGTGAAGTATCACAATAATATATGCACATTGCAGATTGAGTCAATCACTTACTAGATAGAATTCCCTCCCTTCCAACGTTTCCCATGGCTCTGACCTCTAAGTAACTGTGAGCTTGAATTATTAGCATGGCCATAAGATTGAGAATGGTCACATCATATATTTTCATGATTTTTTTCTTTATCTCGAGTCCCATCCCTCTTTTCACATTAATGGGTCATGTCATTTGTAGGTGACATGACCCATACTTTATACGAAGTTGATTCGGTTGTTCATGAATGCTGAGAGACAAAAAGTTGGCCTTTGCCTAATAATCCTAAGGTACCTCAGTTTGACATGCTTCCCATTTCTCTAACCATTTTTGAACCAAATCAACTTTTGAATCCCAACAACGGATGGGAGCGTATCCAAGTTGCTCTGGAGCCCTTAGTGAAGATATGACTCTATGTACTGGCCAATTGGCCTGATTTTGTTTGCACAGCTTGAGTTCATTTGTTTATGAACTAGAGCAACTTTTGAAGCAACAACGGATGTGAACCTATCCACGTTGACCCTAAGATCCCAACGAAGATATGACTCATGTATTGTCCAGATGGCCTGATTTTGTTTGTATATCTTGAGTTTGTTTGTTTAAGTTACCTGCATCCAATAGTTAATCATATTTTTACCATTATGGACCATTTTTACTCAAAGTATTTGTTAAATTTGGACAACCTAAGTGACTTTTTAATGCTTAAGATAAGTTGAAACATTTACTTATGTTGATTACAATACATCATACTCTCAATCACATTATGGACAAAATATATGTGATGTCTGACTTATATGCAAAAAAAAATATTGCTAAAGTTAAATTATAATATTAAATTAATGCTCTTTCATGGCCACATTTCCAAATTACGTGTTGTGCAGAACTATAAGTTTGCCAACATACAACTGATTTTGGGAAATAAGTAACCATAGACATGCCAAACCCTCGATACAGATCTCGAATTCCTCCTTTTTCAAATTTTGCCAGGAACATTCATTACACCAATCCCAGGAAGGTCCTAAAGCATGAACCTCTAACAAGCCTGACAGATTGGTTTGGGAGTTAGCGTAAATAAGAAATTGAGTATTGTACATATCTTGTTAAAGCGTGAAATTTAATGAATTTTTAACGTTTAGCTCAAATTTGTTCCCCTGTGGTTGTTTGCTAGAGCGTAATATTTTAACAACCTTAGGCAATATATATATATATATATCTATATATATATATATATATATATATATATATATATATATATATATATATATATATATATATATATATATATATATATATATATATATATATATATGCATGTTTTAAGGTATGAGCTTGTTGTAAATAGGAGAAAATGTGTTGCAATGAACAGGTTACCAAATAGAAAATATCAAAAATGTCTGCAAAATTGTTAAGAGTGTACTTTGCATGTCACTAACAATAATTCTTTGTTAAGAACTAAATCTTCCACAGTTTTTGGGATGCAAGAGTGGTGGAAACACATATGGGATGTGTGGAAGCAAATTGATTTGAAATGAGTGAGTGTAATAGTTTGCAACAATTCCAAGGTAATGAAAATGAATCTCCATTTGTACCTTCATTCACATAATACATCCGCTCCCTCAGTAATTTCTACAGCTACTTTTCATTCTCAATTTGTTGGTTCACATGGTAATCAGGTATAAGGTGGCCATATTTCACAAGTAGAGGAACATAAGAGTGAAGACTCTTTCCATATTTCATTCCTCTTTCATATTCTTCCATGTCAAAATTATGATCAATCATATTGCAATCTTGATAACTAGTCAAATGACCTAAAAATCCTCACTTAAGTTGAAGCATTGGATAGTCATTAGCCTAACATCTAATTTCATGTTGATATAAGAAGTGATGATGTTTTACTTCCTCAAGAAGACCTTAATTTTCAAGGCTCCGATCTAATTGTTGAACACCCTTCTCATAGTTTGTAAACTCTAGTTTTGGATAATCTTTTTGTTCAAAATGATCTTGAAACTCCTCTGATCCATGCATTGTCAGATATCAAACCAAAATATTCATATTATTAGACTTTTGAAACTTTAATATACCCTATTGAAGAAGAGAAATTCCAATCCCAAAATCATATCGGTTTATCATTATTTGGTCATTATGAATGTCATGTTCATTTGATTAATCTATAGCCTCCTCATGATATGCTATTACATTCACCTCCCTGCCATGTCTAAGACCTTCTCTTGGATGACAATGGATGTTCAAATAACATTATAGATCATAATATGTGTGATCCAACATTATTGCAAGTTGATATGAGTATGCATGCTTTGAATTCTAAGTTTCTTTTGGGTGCAAGTGATTTGTCTCCTTCTGGGTATTTTCATCAATACACTTCCTGTCATTCCCTTATAGGCTTGATGAGTCTCCTACACCAACAAGTTCTCTCAATCCTTTAGGTTTTTTCCTCGCTGGCATTGGCTATAATCAAGTATGGGGTTCCTATTGAAATTTCCTCACGAAGTTTGCTTCTTCCTCATCTGATATGTAGCTTGCATATTTGGGTGATTCGTTCTCCTTCCCTTTATATGTGGCTTTGAAAGCTTCTTCTCTCATATCTGATGGACCCCCTTTTCTCATTTCAAAGGTTGTTAGGATCCCATGGTGATGTTGTTTGATAGTGAGACTCTTCAAATACTGCATTTCTTTAATAGCAGAGACTTTGGAATCTAACTATAGAGTTAGTGATATCAAAATATTTTCAGCAACAATCACATCTTTCATTTCATCACCAAGATTTCCATTTGAGTTACAATGTCATCCACTCTAAGGAAAAAAGTTATGATGCTTTCATCTTATCGCATTTTAAGTGTCTCATACTGAATTTTAAATGTTTGAAGTTTAACACTTTTTACCTTGGCGTCACCTTCATAACTTTGGATAGGATTATCCCACATTGCCTTTGCGGTGTTCAGCTACATGACCTTCACAAATTCAGACTCGGCCAAACTTCCCAAGATGGCATTTACAACCTTTGCATTGGTTTCATATTGTTTCTTCCCTGAAATATCTATGGGAATAGAGGTTGTATATTGATATCCACCTTCAACAATCGCCCATACATATGCTCCAAGTGCCTACAAAAATGCCTTGATTCTCACTTTCCAAACGAAAAAGTTAGTTCGATTAAATAAAGGTGGTTTGATAGAAAATACTCCTCCTTGACTACACATGTTGACAAATCTCATTTTAACCGATCAAGCTTCTACTGAGGGACCTGCTCTGATACAAATTGTTAGGAAAAATACTGGGGGGAGGGAGGGGGTGAATCATTATTTTAAACTAATTTCAACTTTTTATTTCTTATTCTGATTTTTGTACGCTACTGCCCTTAAAGAAACCAACGTATGTACGTGACTATGATGAATACAAACAATTTATATCCAAATAAATAATTTATCACTTAGTTCATTAACTATTCATACTTAAACGAGATAATTATTACTTCATTATTAATTCATTAAGAATAAACCATAAGCCGTAAAGAATGCACAAGAAACATATCAACACACAAGAACATCATGATTTTAGGTGGAAACCCAATGTGGGAGAAAACCACCATTGTCTTCGTCTTTATCTTCTTCTTTTATTATAAAGGAAAACATATTATAATCTTGTACTCGCGCAAAATCGTACTAGTACACAAGCACCGACCTACAGAAGGCTACAACCTTCTCTCATTCTCCAGCATCCACTGGAAGGGAGATCCAACCCCTTGATATCATTTACCAGCTCCTAACGGAAGGGATCTCCTACCCAATGTACAAATTCTTCAACTACTACTAGAAGGAAGCTTCGAATTCCCCACTAAAGGCTCCAACCCTCAACACCTTTGTGGGCCAAGTTCCACAATATTTCATATTGGATCTAACTGGCTCAAAACATCAAACGTATGGGCCACATTTCATCATATTTTTAGACTAGACCCACTTCCATCATTAATATAAAATAAAATAACAACTTTGAAACCAGTCACTGAATCAAATCATCTCAATCATCAAATCAATCACTAAATCTTAGTCAACCAATGCAACAAGAGAATACCAATCATATCACATCAATGCACAACCACTAATAAATATACCAGAACATATATTGTTCTTCACATAAATCAAATGTTGTCACTCCAAACCTTGATTAAACATATGTCTAAATGTGTACAATATTCTTCTGAATCATACCCGCATATGTACGCGCTTCCCTTGAAGAATACCTGCATACAGATCTCAAATAACTGACACCTGAATCTGAATCGCTGTCACATTGAATCACATATTGAATCCATCATGGATTATTGAATAATATACAAATAATACATAGTAGCATCATCAATAATCAACATTCCATTCCATAACCAAATCAACCCAACCAATATTTTCAAACACATATTATTATGAGTGAGACATCATCGATAGATAGTAGCAAACATAATAGAACTGATCAAACATCATCAACAACCCATTTTGGAAAACCCTAGCATGTATACAGGAATTTTACAAAGAACATATGTGTATGTATGTGCTTACCATTCTTAACACCCGTGTACAGATTCTGAACTTTCACAGAATATATATAAAACTACTTAGAAAATGATCCATGTATGCACGTGACCTTTCATATGTGAACCAACGTATAGATCTAAAATCAATGACTCTAACCTTTGCTAAAACCACAACACATATTGTGCATACTTCACTTTCACATATCCACGTCAGAGCATTATTATCACACACATCTATCATTGTTATCTATAATCACAAAAAAATCAAGCAAGCATATTCATTACTATTCTTTTAGATCTATTAGATCTGAGCCTCTTCCATGCTCCTTGGTGCACCCCTATTTCAAATCAGATTATACATTAATATCCCATAATTTGCACTTATAACACTTTGATCTCCATCTCCTTATATATCTTTTTACTTAGCCAATACCTTAGGTAAATACCTTGGTTATGTTGTAAGTATTATTTGATGGCATCAAATATTCATTGTCACTTCCAAATAATATGGGACAATACCATGGTAAAGACCCCTGGTATTCATAATATCGTGGTGTGGATTTTGTACGTGACTTCTCTTCACCATACCTGCGTATGTACACAATCATTCTTCACAGGACCTGCATATACTTTCTCAAACTTTATCTTTTCCATCCATCTATCTCTGAAATGGTATTCTTGATATTCATATCACCTGTAGCATCTGCATAACCATCATGTTGACATCTCTTATCAAATAGGTTTCCGTCAAGGACAACACATTAGTCATAATGCCATCACTTTATACACCCAATTTTTTTTTTTGCAAAAAATAAACTGAGTCGTAGTGTATTTCCCATTTTATGAATTTAAAAGTGTAATTGAGACAAACCCAATGTTGTAACCTATCCTCTAATACCATCTTGTAACATCTTTGGTCCCCAGCTAGGCAACATTACATACCGTGAACCCAAAATTCACCAAATAATATACCAATATTCTCGCGGAAGCATTTAATTTACAATTACAATTATCAAACCCCGGCTCACTACCAATGTTGTTGTAATTCTGGGAATACCCTGCTATACATTTGTAACCTGGGTATTAACCCTAGCTTGAGTCCCATTAAAAACATGTATGGTTAACAAATAATTCCTAAAATACTAAAATCATTACACACTCACATAGTAATTAGGGTTTATACACACCCTAATTCAGAGGTATACACAACAAATATATTAAGCACATAAAAACCCTAATTAGCACAACCCAAAACACACATAATTAGCAGGTTAAACCCATGCACCACAGAAAAATATATACATATAAACACCAAACAACATATAAAACATGGCACGTAAACACAGTACACAATGGAATACATATTCACGATTCTAGACCCTAACTAGGGTTTTTAAGAAATGTAACATATAATCAAAAGCGAGGCCCATAAATTCATCAAATGACACAGATGACACTTATCTGAGTAAAATGAGAAACTAGCCACAAGTTCTCCACATTCCACCCATCCATAGACCTTGTGGTTCTTGAAAATCAACAATAGGTCACCCCTGAGCTGGGACCACAACTCTACAAGAAATGGTAAGAACACGAAAAAATAAATATATCTATGGCCAAGGAACTAACCCAATAGTCACAACTCTAACCACAACGCTATGCTTCCCCAAACTTGCGCCCAAGTGGAACACCCTTCTCCAAGCCCTGTCGGTCCCTCTATAGTGCCCACCTTCTAGCGTGCCTTACAACTAGTCAATATTTGTTTAGCACATTGATTGTAGGAGCTCATGTCATTTATAGTACATAAATAGAAACAACTTCTAGCTAGTCCAAAACCCAGGCTTAGGCCTCACCAGCTGGTTGCACAAAACTAAAGTCACCTGAAACATATCCATATAATGAACATAATAATCATCATAATAATCATTCCTTGATCTCTTTTCTAGGAAATATATGTTTTTCGTCATTGCATGGCCTTTATATACCATGTGGCACCTCTATGAAGACACGTAGGCCCCCCAAGTGCCCTTATATCCCAATATTGAACACATCAACCCATTTCCTATCACTGTGGAGTTGCATTTACCTCCATACTCTTTTACATGGAGTGGGATCCACAACCAATCTACTTCTTTATTATAAAATGTACAACAATTACATTGTATTTACAATCCCTACCCTATGGCCACTTAGCCAAAACGACACATGTACTTGGGCATGCTGGCCCCAAAATGTCTCTGACACATCTACATGGCCACATATGCCACATAATATAACTCATCTCACTAACTTATATCATATGTATTCGACTTACCAACTTAACATTTATACACGATTATCACATTAATAATTCAAGGGCAGAACTCAAAGTGTTAAACTAATAGTTTTTTTATATGACGTATCCACTATTTAATACCATCTTTTTATTATCTTGCTTCTTTAGCCCCCCACCAGCATACTTGGTGATAATAGTTACACGTCTAGCAATTGATGAATATACACACCATGTTTACTACCATTTGAGGTATGTACATGTTCAGATTGGTAAGTACATAAAATGGATGTGAAGATGAATTTATGTCCATGGGATTTATAAAAAAGGGGAAGGAGCAGTGAATGTGCAAGTTAAAGCTATCTATTTACAATCTAAATAGTTGACAAACAAATCGTGTGTTAAATTCAATTTTATGACCCTTAACATTAATTTTATTCAAAGTGATATTGATCTATACATTTATTATAGTGCAGGGGAAGGTCAACCACTCTTAATGTTTGTTTATTTGAACATGCATGACCACATACTAGGGAGTATAAACATAAGGTTGATAAAAAGCGTTAGAAAATAGTTGCCATCTCAAATTGAAGTGAAGCGTGTAGAAGAGTTGTTATCACTCAGATTTTCCTTGAAGTTCTAAGAAGGAAAGGTGTCCGAGGTAACCACAAACCAACTTTTAAGTACAGAATCTAGCCAATCTGTACTCAGAGAGGGCTCTCTCTTTAAAATTTAGCTTTGTTTTATAGGAAATTAGGCTAGTTATGAAAGCTTGGGGGTTTTTATTGTGTTTGGTGGTGGAATTCTAGAGCAAATGGATAGAACCAAGTATCTCAGGCCATTGGGCTATGGAGTCAGCTGAATATGGCCTAATTGGATTAGGTTTTTTCAACAAAAGAGGGCTTCACAGGGCAAGATAGCTAAACAAAGGGAAAATGGTAACTTGAAAGGATGGAATGGACTTAAAAGGGAAGAAGGGAAATTAAGAATCCTTCAACATGTTTTAAGAAGAGGGAAATTGGGTGATCACTAATAAAAAGCAATTAAGAATTTCTTATTAAATGACCACAATGATAAACTAAGAAGCAGGAGCAATTAAGAATTCCTTGCTTATGATAGCTTAGAAGAAAACATTTAGAATAAAAACGATTTTAAAGACAGATTGCACTTAAGCACTTTCTGAAATATACTTTTTTGTTTTAATATTCAGATATGAAACACAATTGAAATATTAAACTAGAAAACAATAACACATGAGATATAGAATACTTATTTGTCCAATGTTTGACACATGAATCCTGTAAAAAGTCCTTTGCTTTATTTCTTCATCCAGCCAGCCATACAAGAATTGTTCAATAGCTTTTCTTTTCCAAAATAATAATTCTATAGAAATGTCTAAGAATCCACACAAAATACTTCAAATGAAGAAGTATTTATACTAATTGTAAACTGAAATATCTTGAAAAAATATCAAGATTAGTTTCACAAATATCTCCAACTGTTTACATTAATAAAACTTAAATAAAGGAAATTCAAAACTAATGAATCTATTTGACACTATTTATATGGATTTATGGTGAAAAAGAAGATAAATTTGAATTTGGTAGCAACTCTTAGTTGATGACGAGGCATCCTAGTCACTAACTGCATCCTTCCTTTGTGCATTCTGCCCCAGAAATTCTGCAAACTTAGGGTCCAATGATACGCTTGTATATCTCAATCCGAGATAGATATGTAAAAAGTGAAAGAGGTTATTGTAGATAAGAATGTTTTTGAGATAAACCTCTCTTAGTTTCCCAAAATTCAGCTCCAGTTGTTCACAATATTCTCTACGCAAATATGTCAAAAACAGGACTTTGCACCAACTGAAAAATAGGTTGTAAAGACATG
Source organism: Pinus tabuliformis (assembly GCA_031772625.1). Taxonomy (NCBI): domain Eukaryota; kingdom Viridiplantae; phylum Streptophyta; class Pinopsida; order Pinales; family Pinaceae; genus Pinus; species Pinus tabuliformis. The sequence continues at coordinate 682,235,527 of CM062820.1, read as the reverse complement.
CACTTATCTCTTTTTTTGTAATACCTGCGTAAAAAGTGTGAGATTTTTTTGTAGATTGTCCTGTTAGGAACAAAAACCTCCTCCATTTTTTAAAAATACTTCTTTGATTGGCGAAAATAGTTTCTGAAAAACTATGACTTAAACAGGAAATTTTTGAAGAATGTACCATTTCTACTCTGATTTCATCTTTTAACCTTAAATTCCTTTCAACTGTTTTTCACTTTTACTTTGGATAAACTTCATTGTAGCTGGTGAAAGTATTTTCATCTTTGTTTAACCCTTAATGCATCCATATTTACTTTTTACTGTTTACTTTTTACTTTTACTGCTCCGTTTTTCATCTGTCTTCACTTTGACATGAATTTATATGCTCTGTTTTGTAATTGTCTTCTCTGTTGTTTATCTTCATGCTAGATGATTTACTTGACTTGGTCTTCAATCTGATACTCTTTAACCCTAATACACTTTGACTATTCTTTACTATGTCATTTTACCTTCCATCTCTATTTGAATAGATTTGATAACAATCTCTAAGTAAACAGGTCTTATGACTAGTATTAAGATTGTTTATCCAAGGCTGTGGTCTTTTGATTAACTGTTATGGAGTGACTGGTAATGGTGTACTGGTTGACTTGGAAGCACACTATGGACTGGAGCGGCGTCGGGCAGCAACTTTCAGGGTGGTTGATGGCTGAGTGCACGACCTGGTTGTTTTTCAACGTTCAGGTTGTTGCCTGCATTCTTTCGTAGAATAGGAAGAAAATGACTAACTTTGTTTGTTTTATGCAAAGTCAACTTTTGGCGGGTTCGGGATTTGGACAGATGGCGTCAGCAGGAATATGATTTGATGTTTTGTCGGTAGCGGGAGGTGGTAAGCGGTTTTCATCGCACCGCTAATGGAGGGGAGGCAGTATTTGGGCTAGACCGAGCGATTCCATACGATGAGCGACGCGTGGCGATGGAACTGTTCAGAAAACCGCTCGCCATCACGTGCTAAATTTTGGTCGTGGAGGGCCATGTGACATGCACGACAACCGTAGTATCAGAGGGGCTTGATCAGACTGCTATCGGGGAGGTGAGTTGGGGGAAGTTTAATGGAGGGCGGGCCCGACATAATTAAAGGTTTATAATTACATCGGGGGTGATGTGATTGGTCGAAAAAGTTATTAATTAACCGTGGGGGTTAATTAATCCTTTTAATATGGCAGGGGTCGGGGTTCTTAATTAGTTACATATTAATTAATTAATCCCCATTAAATGTGTATTATGGTTATATTTAACCGAGGGGCGGGATATATAAGTATTTGGGGTTTTTACCATAATTAAAATAATACGGGAGCAGGTGAATTTTTATACGGGAATTATATAATAATATAAATTAGCGGTTAATATGATTTTATGAAGTGCGCGCTAAGTTTGAAGCATTTTCATGTATATGTTTAAAACTTAGGCTAAGTGAAAAATGAGGGTTTTTATTGAAAATATTTTAATTTCCCTAAGTAAAATAGGATTTTACTTAGGAAAACTTTATAAAGGGAATGAATGATTTATGAAGGGGTGTGATCACTAATGAATGGATTTTAAGTACTTAGGCATTATAAATTATTTGGCCAGGAGTCCGCTCCCTCCAAAAGTCAGATAAATGCTCTGAGCCCCTCTAACTTGATAAATACCTTGGCACTTAGGGGAAATTAATGAAAATTTAGGGAAATGAGTCGGGAAGTTAATTATTTTTTACTTTGGTTGCTTGATGTGTCTTCCGTGTGATACATGCCTTTGCCTTGTGATGAAAGTAAAAGATTTACACATTTAAACTTATCATTCACCACACATTTATTAGGCAACCATCATCTACTTACCCTACCTACTTTAACCTAGCATTTTCACTTCTTTATTAGGATGCACTTAGACTAGAAAACCCTTTTCAAACCTTCTTTTTTTTACATGATGATGGACTATCTAAGTCTACACTTATTACATCCAAGGGCTCAGATTAAACCGTTGAGCTCCTTTTTTCACTCTACCTATCTACTTATCTGCCAAGATTAAACTGTTTAGTCAGATCTTTATTCTCTATTTCTACAACATGAAATTGAAAATATGAACTAGTCAAACTTAAACTATTTGACTATTCATGAATTGTGGCATAAGTGACAAAATGCACACAATTTTTTATTCTACAACAGTAAAAAAGTAGTGGCATTTAGACTTGCACACTTTCCTGGTCTTTCTTTTTGTTGGGGTTCATTTTCTTTCATTTTTTGACCATCTTTTTATTCTTTTCACCCTTTGATTTTTCTTTTAGGGTATACCCTCTTTACATTTTTTAAATTTTTTGATTTTTTACAAATATGGAAAACCTTTGCAACAAGTGAAGGTATGAACATATTATAAAGCTCAACAAGTCAATCATGATATATGACACCTATTGATATAAGGGCATAACAAGAGGCAGACTATTTCTTAGAGATTTAGGTGTCCAAAGATGAGACTCAACGAGCAAGTATTTCTAAGTATAACAAATGTTTCATAGCTATATGCTTAAGTTTTTTTCCATGATTAGTTGTAAACAAAATCATATCAATTCCAACTATCATAAATAAAAAATTGGTAGAGGAGATGGAGCTAAATATGAATAAGAAATCCTAGGTGGCATGAGTTCCATATTAAAGTGCATTGAAAGTTTGATGTATTACATGGTTTACACAAGCCTAAGCATTGCCCATGAAGTGGAAATTTGTGAGTTTGTTCATGGTAAACAGACTATTTTGAGATTACTATATAGCATTGGTGCTTCATTACTACATCTTCTTCGTCTTTATGACTTTTCTATGTTGCCATTAGATACTTTGTCTTGAAACATGAAACTTTAAATTGGATATTTTATATTTGTCATGCCTTTAAAGTCTTATGAATAATTTTTGAAAACATTATGTACAATCAATTTCTTGGAGTTGCTAGAAAATGAGTTGCTTAAGGATCATTTGATATAATTTCCCTATGTGAATGTAAATCCTCGTATTAAATTGTAGTTTCCTAATAACTGTTGTCCATGTCCAAATCTTGACTATTTTGAAAGCGAATCTTCTTCTATAGAAAATCCCCTCAAATACATGTTTGCATCTTGTTCTATTCGTGTGTTAAACCAAGCCGAACTAGAATATGAAGAATCACAGCCATCTGCAAGATGGCAGCTTCCTAGCATTTCTGCATCAGAAGTTTATTCAGATTTGTTTGTATTTCACTTAAAAGTTGCTACTAGAATCAGTATTAAAGAGTCAATAAGCCAAATCCAAGAAAACTCCGACAGTGTACAGTCTATCCCTCTTCTTGATCCAAAGCAATTACAAGCTGAAGCAAAAAGGCTTAAAACCAAATATTTACATTTGGGATGTATTAGAATCGGCATAAATCCTCTGACCCATCAAGGCCTGAATACTTTTGTGTTAGCCACTGTCAGAGATTTAACCCATAATAAATACACTGATTCATTGATAGGAGGAATAGTTGCTCCTTTGTCTAATGGCCCAGTCTATTTTGACTGTTATCCAAATTTCTCAGTTTATGTCTTTGATGAAACTATTGATCAAATCCTACAACTGCAAATCTAGACCACCAGATTTGATATGCACAAAAAGAGACATAACATTGCTATCCAGACAAGGGGTTGTTTTCGGCATACTAATACTTTGTATCCAGTTGTCCTCCATGCGCCCAGTAAAGATTCCAAGTCTAGTGTTGTTGTTTTAACTGATTCAAAAAATCAGAAGATTGAACACCAGACTATCCATTGGGAAGATCTCACTTTCCCATAACACTGGGTCGTTTCAAATCCCAAACCTCCAGTTTTAAGAAAGATAACTTCTACAGATATACAAGAGAATCAATCCTCTGTCATCCTATCTTTTCCCAGAAGATCCACAATAGACCGCAGAAGAATAGAACAAGCCTGCAGAAGCTCATCAGCTTATCGTGATCCAAACATTGTAGATACCACCTACTCTAGTTCTGTTTTAAATCCTTGCCGCCATATTTCATTATTTGAGTTTGCACAAATTGTAAATTTTTCTTCATTAGAAGTAAAATGTCCTGAGTGTCATTCATCTGTAAATTTAAGCATTCTTGCTGAATCTTCCATACATGAGAACCATCATCCTCGGACTAGGAAAGCACCTCCTTCTACCTCCATAAATCCGTGTCCCAATCCGAAATGTTCAGACATACCATTTCCACACAAGTCTGACCATGTTCTCATGATGCATGAATTGCCCACTTTAGAAGATCCAAGGCTGACAGAAATGTTCAGCAAGATGAGGCCAAGCAATATGCCCAGATATGGCCTAGGGTATTTAGAATAGATGAACGACCTCATTCCATAGTCTAGATTTTTCTCTCTACCACCTGACTGTAAAAAGCCCTCTGTACCAGAGATGCATAAATTCTTTACCTTAATGGATGGCTGCAGAAAGACCAAAATAGAGTCCTAGTGGATGAAAGAAATGTTGGATTGGGACATCTATACTCACCCTAAGGCAGAACAATTTGGCCTCAGTCATACAATTGAGGAAAAATCAAGCTATCCCAGGAGTGGAAAAAGTATATGGATAAAACAAGTTCCTGGATTTCTTTCTATGTCTGGAAAAGAAATGCTCAGTCAGAAAATGTGTTGATGACTGATACAGCATCCTCCTCATCAACCAAACATTCTTGGACTACTTTAGATGGTAATAAAGTAGAAACACCATCTACTTTCCCTCCATACAAAGGTATCATCCTTGGAGAAAATCAGAACACTGCAAAGGCTATTCCTTTGGTTCTCAAAGATGACAGTGCACTGGGTATAGATGGAAGAATACAAAAAGCCAGTGAACAGATCAATTGGACTAACACTGCAGTGAAAGGGCTTGAAATGAGTACAACAAAATCAGTTGAAATAAAAGAACAGTTTGATACTGTCCAAGTTTCTCTTAATGATGTAAATAAGTGTCTTAATGATGTACAGTATTCATCCTCTGTTGTAAGATCTTATGTTAAAGAATCTCTCAATAAGATTGAAGAAGTAGAAGAAAATATGGTAGACCACATTGGTACTACTAAGGGATTGTTAACAGACTTAACAGAAAAAGTTGACAAAATAAGTCTGTCAAGAACAGATAAACCAGTCCCTACTTCTTTCTTATATAAGAGAAATGTGTAGATACAGAATCCTGTCAAACCTGTTGACAGATTCCCAAATTTGTTTCCAAAAGAAGTAGCTCAGACCTCCTCAGATAAATCTGAAGCTACAGAACAAATTACAATTGCTTCCTTATTTAAGGAAGAAAAAGAATCAAAATCCCAAATTCTTCCCATCTATGAACCATTGGAAAGTTGGTTCAGTAAATATCCAGCTCCTGACTTGGATGGAAAAGGAAAAATTCCAGAAACACACACATTTTTCCCTGATTCACACAGAGAATGGAACATTGATAATCTCAGTGTTGGCCAGATCAGACAAATGATCGACATGATGTTCACAGAGTACAAGTTAATGTGTCTCAAAGGAAAGAATGAAGTTGAAGCATGTAAGACTATCATTCAATGTTTTACTGGAACACTTCTCAGATGGTGGGAGACTGAATCATCTCCATCTCTACTGGTAAAAATGGAGAGCGAAGTACTCAAAGATGAAGCGGGAGATATTATACATAATTCAGATGGGACAACTCAAAGCAATATGATTGGAGCTCTGACTTCTATGATCTTAGAGCACTAGTGTGGCTCTGAGACAGAGATTGCTGATAAGCATGAGGTCATACTTATGAACCTCAAATGTAATAAGATGTCACAATTTGAAGACTTTCACTGAGATTGGATGCAGAGAATCTACGAGGTGAAAGATTCTAAAAATCTGCTATGGAAATAGGTATATCTTGCAGCTTTGCCTTCTAGATTTGTTGATTATATTAGACTGCAAGAAGTATTTCAATTACCATTTGAATCATATACCTGGGGAGAGATTTATTCTCTCATCACAAAAGCATTGGTCAGTCTGTGTACTAGCTCTAAGGTAAACAAATCCTTAGAAAAATTATGAAGGCTTCCAAACAGTAAATCTATCTGTAATAAATATGGTCTAACCATTGATGATCCCTTGGTTAAAAGGAGAAAAGCTAAAAAGAAAGCTAAGAAGAATATAAACAGACTACCAAATATCACAAAGGAAAAAAGCAGATCACAAATAGACCCAAGGTCTCTTAAAAATCCAGAAAAGGATACTACAGGTACATCCCTAGAACACATTACTACAAGCCTTATGATATACACTTGCACACCTCTAAACAGGAGAAATGGAACAAGCTTACTTGTTGGCTTTGTGGTAAAACTGGACACACTTCCAATAAATGTCTAGTAGGAGAAGAGTCGAAGAAAAACAGAGGTAAGAAATCTCAATCTCTGTACAGATGGGGTAAAGTTGTCAAAACCAAGACCCAAATACAATGTATGAAATGTGGGTCAAGGAGTCATACTACAGATCACTGCCCTAACATAGTAATTAGAGAGAAAATTCAGCAACAACAACTAGAAGAATCATCTGTTGATTCATTTAGCTCCTCTTCTGATTCTTCATCTGTGGAAGAATTAAATACTCACATACAACCTTGTGATTGCTCAGATTCAGAAAATTGTCAATGCCAAATTTTTTCTGACTCTGATTTTGATGACTACAGTGAATCTTCCATTGAAGAAATTTATGTAGCACCACAGAAAGAGAAAGTATTAATGGCTCAAACAAAAGAAGAGGAGATGAAAATCCTTTCACAGATTTGCACCATGGAAGAAGGAGATATGAAGAATAGACTCACTAAAGCATTTCTAGATCAGCTTCGTTCTTCCAGTTCTTCCAAAAATTCTGTTAAAAAACCATTGTTTATAGACGCCTCTTTTGAGCGAAACACCAGGTCTTTCCAGAAGCACCAACTGCAGGATAAGGTTCGCTCACTCACCTTGGGGGAGGTAAGCAGAGAAATACATATTCTCAAAACTGAAATCTCTGTTTTAAAGTCTAAATTAGCAGAATTAGAGAAAGGAAAACAGCCCACAATCACAGATGCAAATGAGTGGAGCACTACAACTACCTTCAAAGAGCCAAAAGTCGAAATCATTGAAGGAAAGAAAGATCCTATTATAGGATTCAGAGAAATGCGAATTTTGGCTGTTGAATATCAGCAGCACCATGTACAGGTAAATATTTGCATACAAGGTGAAATGTTTTCATTAACTGCTACTATATTTGGGTGCAGATGTAAACATATTAAATATTAAATTCATTCCAACAAAATACTGGATCTCTGCAGACAGAAAAGTAATTGGTCTAGGAAACAAAACACTCAAGTATGAAGTGCCAAAAGCTTCTATCTGTTTTGACCAACATTGTATAAAACTAAAGTTTGCAGTTGCAGATATTCCAGTAGATTGTATTTTGGGTAATATCTTTTTGGCTGCAGTAGAACCCCATGGTTCAGTAAGACTAAAAGGAAATAGAGCTGGCTATTTCATTATTGTTCCAACCTCTAAAGGGAGTTCAAAAAGAATTGAGATGCCATACATCTCAAATCCAAGAGTCTCTACCATGGTCCAAACCATTAAGGAACTGGACAAAGCTGAAGCTAAATTGACAGATCTCAAAGATCTGAAATCTACTATACAGGTAGAAGAGCAGCTGAAAAATCCTCTAATCAAAAAGAAAATTATTGATCTCAAAAAGAGGATAGAAGATGATTGTTGCTCAGAAGAGCCAAATGCCTTCTGGCACCGAATGCAATACACAGTGGAATTGCCCTATAAAACAGAATACACTGGGAAGCCTTGTAAAAGCAGAGCAATCCCAATGAATAAAGAATACAGAGAACTGTGTGAAAAAGAAATCAAGCAGTTACTGGACAGAAAGCTTATCAGAGAATCTGATAGTCCATGGAACTGCTATGGGTTTTATGTAAATAAAAGGTCAGAGCAGATCAGGGGGATTCCAAGACTTGTAATAAATTACAAGCCCTTAAACTCTGTCCTTGCTGATAATACCTATCCTATTCCTCATAAAGGAGATCTTATAGGAAGGATAGCAGGAGCAAAGATATTTTAAAATTTGATTTGAAATCAGGCTTCTGGTAGGTCGCCATATCTGAGAAAGACAAATTCAAGACAGCCTTCAGCGTACCTGCAGGACATTATGAATGGAACGTAATGCCTTTTGGTTTGAAGCATGCTCCCTCCAAATTCCAAAAGGTAATGGATTCCATCTTTAAGCCATATTTTGATTGGCTTTTGGTTTATATTGATGATATCTTAATCTTTTCTAAAAATATCCAAGACCACTTTAAACATGTACAGACATTTGTACAATTAGTAAAAAGGAATGGATTGGTCTTGAGTAAGAAAAAGATAGAAGTATTTCAGACTTCTATAAAATTTCTTGGCCACACTATATTCAATGGTTAGATATCACTTCAAAAACATGCCCTGGAATTTTCTGACAAATTTCCAGATGTCATCATTGATAAAACCCAACTTCAAAGGTTTCTGGGATGTCTCAATTATGTTAGCAACTTCTATCAAGACTGTGCAAAAGACAGAAAACTGCTAAATCAAAGACTGAAGAAAGATCCACCCCAGTGGTCTGAAGCGCACACAAGGGTTGTCCAACAAATTAAGGCCAAGGTAAAAACACTCCCTATTCTATATGTAGCTGATGATAATGCTTTTAAAATTGTTGAGTCAGATGCCAGCGATATTGGATGGGGAGGCATCCTTAAGCAAAGAAAGGATGGGATTTAACATATTGTTCAGTTCACCTCAGGGACTTGGAACCCTGCGGAACAAAATTATTCCACCATAGAAAAATAAGTCAAAGTTGTGCGGAATTGTATAGATAAGTTCGAAGTTCATCTACTAAACAAGAAGTTTCTACTAAGAATCAACGCCTTGGCTTTAAAAAGGTATTAACCAAAGAAAATAAAAATCCTAGAGAAACTAAGTTTGCCAGATGGCAGGCCCTCTTTGCTAACTTCGATTTTGAAGTTGAGCACATCAAAGGATTAGAAAATTGTTTACCAGATTTCCTTAGCAGGGAATACATCCAGCAACAAGAACATGTGTTAGTAATTGTTACAGAATGGGATCAAAGTCAAAAACAGGAAATTATGAGAACAATCCCAAAAAACCGGAGTTGGTCCAAATATAAAGAAAAGTTGGAAACCAACCTGGCAATTAAGAAATACTAAAGTATTAGATGCAAACGTGCAAGCACATACTGATATTTTTCACCTAGTACCAAAAAGAAGAGTGTACCCTAAAGGCAGAAAATAGATCCATGATATGGTCTACACGAAAAGCAAAATAGATGCACTTTTGGCAGAAGATGATCTTAAAAGCGATTTACATGACATCACTATGATTTGGTCTCATGGAGGAAATCAAAGAGGAATCTATAACAGATATTTCAGCATAAATCACACTCGAAATATCTTCTGGCCCATGAAGACACATGATGCAGCCTTATGGCCTGGAGGTGATCCTAAGCTTATTTTCCCTGATACAATCTATGATTTTGCAGGCTATAAAAAACTTTGGTGGGATTTTCTAAATATTGATGGAAAGGATGAAACCCACTATACCAAATTAAAATTTGGAACAACCGGAATCATGCAAAGAAACCAACAGTGTGATTGGTTGCAATCTTGGTGGACAGATTATGGAGTCAATAAAACTTCTTTTGACCCGGTCTACCATGAATCCTACAGTCGATTTAAATGCGACATTTGTTTTGAGCATAACATCCCCAATTTTTTTCACTCTCCCTACAATAATGTTAAAGAAATGCTACAGATTTCAGATAATGAAATCTTAAGAGAATATATGACTAGACACTATGAGTGGCTTGTTCTGACCAAGATCAAGCATCAAATTGTTTTAAATAAACCCATGATTGTTAGAAGAATCTTTACCAATGCATGGTATGAAAATTTGTACAAAAAGTTTCATTTCCCGAAATCACTGTTTTTTTTTTTTAAAGGGTTGTCGTGGGCTTGTCCTTAAAGCCTCCACTTTGTAAACATGATTTCTAGTCACAAGGACTATTTGTGACCAGTTTTCTCGTGGGCTTTTCTGTACAAAATCATCCACTATGTAAATATCTAGTCAGCATAATTTTCATGGGATTTGATAAATCATCCACAATGTATTTATGTACAAACATTCTTTAGTCACGAGACTTGGAACACTTCTCCAAATTTTGGTGTGCTTTGAGCCACATCTCCATGACTGACAGAATATTAGTACAAATGTTTGTCGGCCCAATGACTGAATTATTGTCCCCTCCTTTTTCTATATAAGAAATGGGTAAGGCTCATTCAGGGCATTCGGAGTTTGAGAGTCTTAGAGTCATAGAGATAGGAGAAGCCTGTGTATCAGTGTGTTCGGCACTGGTAAGAATCTAAAGTGCTTGGATCTTTTAGAGTTTAAAGTCTTGAGTCTATATATTTCTTGAGTCTGTATATTCTGAGACAGAGTCTGTGTTTTTCCAGGAAGCCTTCGGTAACGCTTTCTCTCCTATGAGAAGTTAAAAGTCCAATAAATGCAAACAGAGTCAATCTTTGGAAGGGATACATTGTAACCAATTCTGTTTTCTGAAATAATAGGAAAAGAGTGTTGGTGTTCATTCTGCATTTGAGTACTTGTGTGCTCGAGTACATGCCTATTGTGTAGTAGTTGTTTTCAATTTAGCTTTCCCTTGAAGTTCTCCAAAGGTTCGCTGGAGGATAGAAGGGACGCCAGACCGTTAAAAGGCGAGGGAAGCTATGTGAAAGGTCGACAGAGCGAGAAATATCCAAGTAGGTTCGTGTATGGGTTCACGTTGGGTTCATGTAAAGGAAAATAGTTGAAGGCAATCGAAGAGACGCAGCAAGGCCAATGGACGAGCAAGCTTGTGTGAGAAGCCCCTGCTTAAAATTCAGTTTGGGATTTGAAACGACCCTGTGTTCTGGGAAAGTGAGATCTTCCCAACGAATAGTCTGGTGTTCAATCTTCTAATTTTTTGAATCAGTTAAAACAACAACACTAGACTTGGAATCTTTACTGGGTGCATGGAGGACAGTTGAATACAAGGTATTAGTATGCCGAAAACAACCCCTTGTCTGAATAGCAATGTTATGTATTTCTTTGTGCATATCAAATCTAGTGGTCTGGATTTGCAGTTGTAGGATTTGATCAATAATTTCATCAAAACATAAACTGTGAAATTTGGATAACAGTCAAAATAGACTAGGCCATTAGACAAAGGAGCACCTATTCCTCCTATCAATGAATCGATGTATTTATTATGGGTTAAATCTCTGACAATGGCTAACACAAAAGTATTCAGGCCTTTATGGGTCAGAGGATTTATGCCGATTCTAATACATCCCAGATGTAAATATTTGGTTTTAAGCTTTTTTGCCTCAGCCTGTAATTGCTTTGGATCAAGAAGAGGGATAGAATGTGCACTTTCGGAGTTTTCTTGGATTTGACTTATAGACTCTTTAATACTGATTCTAGTAGCAGCTTTTAAGTGAAATATAGATAAATCTGAATAAACTTCTAATGCAGAAATGCTAGGAAGCTGCCATCTTGCAGATGGCTATGATTCTTCATATTCTAGTTCGACTTGGTTTAACACACGACTAGAACAAGATGCAAACATATCTCTGAGGGAATTTTCTATAGCAGAAGATTCTCTTTCTTCTATTTCGCGGAAAGAAATAGACTTTCTGAAAGGTTCCATTTTTAATACAAAGTGTTCTAGAGTACTAACCTGAACCAAAATAACTTTGGCTAAGATACCAATTTTAAGCAGGGGCTTCTCACACAAGCTTGCTCGTCCGTTGGCCTTGCTACGTCTCTTCGATTTCCTTCAACTATCTTCCTTTACATGAACCCAACGTGAACCCATACACGAACCTACTCGGATATTTCTCGCTCTGTTGATCTTTCACACAGCTTCCCTCGCCTTTTAACAATCTGGCGTCCCTTCTATCCTTTGGCGAACCTCTGGCGAACTTTTGGCGAACTTCAAGGCAAAGATAAATTGAAAACAACTACTACACAGTAGACATTTACTCAAGCACACGAGTACTCAAATGAGGAATGAACACCAACACTCTTTTCATATTATTTCATAAAACGGAACTGGTTACAATATATCCCTTCCAGACATCGATTGTGTTTGCATTTATCGGACTTTTAGCTTCTCATAGGAGAGAGAACGTTACCGAAGGATTCCTGGCAAAACACAAACTCTGTCTCAAAATATACAGACTCAAGACATATATAGACTCAAGAATTTAAACTCTACAAGATCCAGCCACTTTAGATTCTTACTAGTTGCGAGCACATTGATACGCAGGCTTTTCAGATCATTATGACTCTAAGACTCTCAAACTCCAAATGCCGTGATTGAGCCTTACCCCTTTCTTATATATAAAAAGGAGGGGACAAGAATTCAGTCATTGGGCCGACAAAATTTTGTACTAATATTCTGTCAGTCATGGAGATGTGGCTCAAAGCACACCAAAAGTCAGAGAAGTGCTCTGAGTCTCGTGACTGAAGAGTCTTTGTACAAAAATACACTATGGATGATTTATCAAATCCCACGGAAATTATTCTGACTAGATATTTACATAGTGGATGCTTTTGTACAGAAAATCCCACGAGAAAACTGGTCACAAATAGTCCTTGTGACTAGACATCATTATTACAAAGTGGAGGCTTTAAGGACAAGCCCACGAGAACCCTTTTTTAAAAAACAATGATTTCGAGAAACCAAAACTTTTTATACAAATTTTAATCCCATGCTTTGGTAAAGATTCTTCTAACAATCATGGGTTTATTTAAAACAATTTGATGCTTGATCTTGGTCAGAACAAGCCACTCATAGTGTCTATTCATATATTCTCTTAAGATTTCATTATATGAAATCTGTAGCATTTATTTAACATTATTGTAGGGAGAGTGAAAACAGTTGGGGATGTTATGCTCAAAACAAATGTCGAATTTAAATCGACTGTAGGATTCGTGGTATATCGGGTCAAAAGCAGTTTTATTGACTCCATAATCTGTCCACCAAGTTTGTAGCCAATCGCACTGTTGGTTCCTTTGCATGATTCTAGTTATTCCAAATTTTAATTTGGTATAGTGGGTTTCATCCTTTCCATCAATATTTAGAAAATCCCACCAAAGTTTTTTATAGCTTGCAAAATCATAGATTGTATCAGGGAAAATAAGCTTAGGATCACCTCCAGGATATAAGGCTGCATCATGTGTCTTCATGGGCCAGAAGTTATTTCGAGTGTGATTTATGCTGAAATATCTGTTATAGATTCCTCTTTGATTTCCTCCATGAGACCAAATCTTAGTGATGTCATGGAAATCGCTTTTAAGAGCATCTTCTGCCAAGAGTGCATCTGTTCTGCTTTTTGTGTAGACCATATCATGGATCCATCAGCTGCCTTTAGGGTACACTCTAGTGGTCCGAAGCACACACAAGGGTTGTCCAACAAATTAAGGCCAAGGTAAAAAACACTCCCTATTCTGCATGTAGCTGATGATAATGCTTTTAAAATTGTTGAGTCAGATGCCAGCGATATTGGATGGGGAGGCATCCTTAAGCAAAGAAAGGATGGGATTGAACAGATTGTTTAGTTCACCTCAAGTACTTGGAACCCTAAGGTACGAAATATTCCACCATAGAAAAAGAAGTCAAAGCTGCATGGAATTGTATAGATAAGTTCAAAGTTCATCTAGTAAATAAGAAGTTTCTACTAAGAACCGACACCTCAGCTTTGAAAAAGGTATTAACGAAAGATATTGAAAAGCCTGGAGAAGCTAAGTTTGCCAGATGGCAGGCCCTCTTTGCTAACTACGATTTTGAAGTTGAGCACATCAAAGGAGTAGAAAATTGTTTACCAGATTTCCTTAGCAGGGAATACATCCAGCAATAAAAACATGTGATGGTAATTGCTACAGAATGGGATCAAAGTCAAAAACAAGAAATTCTAAGAACAATCCCAGAAAACCAGAGTTGGTCAAAATATAAAGAAAATTGGAAACCAACCTGGAAATTAAGAAATACTAAAGTATTAGATGCAAACTTGCAAGCACATACTGATATTTTGCACCTGGTACCAGAATGAAGAGTGTACCCTTAAGGCAGCAGATGAATCCATGATATGGGCTACACGAAAAGCAGAATAGATGCACTCTTGGCAGAAGATGCTCTTAAAAGAGATTTCCATGACATCACTATGATTTGGTCTCATGGAGGAAATTAAAGAGGAATCTATAACAGATATTTCCACATAAATCACACTCGAAATATCTTTTGGCCCATGAAGACACATGATGCAACCTTATGGCCTAGAGTTGATCCTAAGCTTATTTTCCTTGATACAATCTATGATCTTGCAGGCTATAAAAAACTTTGGTGGGGTTTTCTAAATATTGATGGAAAGGATGAAACCTACAATACCAAATTAAAATTTTGAACAACTGGAATCATGCAAAGGAACCAACAGTGCGATTGGCTACAAAATTGGTGGACAGATTATGGAGTCAATAAAACTTATTTTGACCTGGTATACCACGAATCCTACAATCGATTTAAATGCGACATTTGTTTTGAGCATAACATCCCCGATTGTTTTCACTCTCCCTACAATAATGTTAAAGAAATGCTACAGATTTCAGATAATGAAACCTTAAGAGAATATATGACTAGACACTATGAGTGGCTTGTTCTGACCAAGATCAAGCATAAAATTGTTTTAGATAAGCCCATGATTGTTATAAGAATATTTATCAAAGCATGGGATGAAAATTTGTACAAAAAGTTCTGGTTTCCCGAAATCACTGTTTTTTAAAAAAGGGTTCTCGTGGGCTTGTCCTTAAAGCCTCCACTTTGTAAACATGATGTCTAGTCGCAAGGACTATTTGTGACCAGTTTTCTCGTGGGCTTTTCTGTACAAAAGCATCCACTATGTAAATATCTAGTCAGAATAATTTCCGTGGGATTTGATAAATCATCCACAATGTATTTCTGTACAAAGATTCTTCAGTCACGAGACTCGGAGCACTTCTCCGACTTTTGGTGTGCTTTGAGCCACATCTCCATGACTGATAGAATATTGGTACAAAAGTTTGTCGGCCCAATGACTGAATGCTTGTCCCCTCCTTTTCCTATATAAGAAAGGGGTAAGGCTCATTCAGGGCATTCAGAGTTTGAGAGTCTTAGAGTCATAGAGATCTGAGAAGCCTGTGTATCAGTGTGCTCGGCACTGGTAAGAATCTAAAGTGGCCGGATCTTGTAGAGTTTAAAGGTCTTGAGTCTGTATATTCTGAGACAGAGTCTGTGTTTTGCAAGGAAGCCTTCGGTAACGTTCTCTCTCCTATGAGAAGCTAAAAGTCCAATAAATGCAAACACAGTCGGTCTCTGGAAGGGATACATTGTAACTAATTCCGTTTTCTGAAATAATATGAAAAGAGTGTTGGTGTTCATTCTGAATTTGAGTACTTATGTGCTTGAGTAAATGTCTGTTGTGTAGTAGTTGTTTTCAATTTATCTTTGCCTTGAAGTTCGCCAAAAGTTCGTCAAAGGATGGAAGGGACGCCAGACCGTTAAAAGGCGAGGGAAGCCATGTGAAAGGTCGACACATCGAGAAATATTCGAGTAGGTTCGTGTATGGGTTCACGTTGGGTTCATGTAAAGGAAGATAGTTGAAGGCAATTGAAGAGACGCAGCAAGGCCAACAGACGAGCAAGCTTGTGTGAGAAGTCCCTGCTTAAAATTGGCAAACATTGCGAACCCATATCTAATGTGAAAATATAGGTTTTGTTACATACTAAATATGTCTAAATGAAGTATTTTCAAATATTTAACTTAAATAAGATTAATTTCATATATTTTCTATAGGTACAACTCTTTTTTACCAAAATCAAAATAACCAAAACATGGAAAAATCGAAAGCTATATTATCATTCAGAACATAGTCAAGATTTCAAGGCATGGCTGGGTATTGATATAGGATTATGTTTATCCTACTCATGTAATTTATATATGTTTTATATTTTAAACAATATTTTGGAATTTTCATTTTATAGCTTATGCATCTAAACAATAATTTTGAATTTAGTGAAGAAAATTTTAATGTTCATATTTGTGTGATTATATTAACTATAATAAGTGTTGGCAATGCCAATTATCAATATGCAAACAACTAATATGGAGAGGTTGCATTCATGAAACGCTCCCTATTTAGCTCTCTTGGAGTTAGAAATAGAACTAGGACTAGGAATCTTTCTCTACAAATGAAAGAAAACAAGGCTCCTTGTTCTTCCTTCAACTCCTTTAAAATTTGCAGCAACAAAATCTTGCATATAACATCATATATGGACTTGTACAATAGAAATCTTAAGAAAGTATGCATGTCTCCCTCTTTTGGACTCAAATTGGGTAACACAAGAGTTTGAAAAATAGAGGCTTGTAGTTGTAGTGTACTCAACCAGGAAGGGGAAATTTAAGGGACGTATAACAATCGACAATTATGCTTGCAAAAGAGATGAAGTCTAGAAAGTAAATTTCCAAGTTGAGAGTGTTTGAGGAAGCTGAAATGATATGTAGAATTTATGAAGTCTACAATAACGAGAATCTATGAATTTTCATTCACTACAATCAATATTTGAGTTCTATTTTTATAATATTTTCGTTACCGAATAATGGTAGTTTTCGTTCATTATAGTCAAAATATTTGGATGATAGAACAAATATATGTGAAGGAAACATAGAGAAGACATCAATTAATTATATGTATCCTAGAACGATGGTATTTGGGCCTTTTTGGCCCCTAAAATCATAATACTACACATTTAATCTTTGTGACTACTTCCTCTGTTATGCGCTAGACATGCGAGAAAAACATAATGCCAGAAATACGAAACAATATAGCTCGAAACACAAAAATATCACATTAATTGAGACAAGATGAAAAGATATTTTATGATTCAAAAGAAAAATATAATGTTCTCTTTCCTCTTTGAGGGGGAAACCTCCAATAGAGCAGAGCTCGATTATAATAAAACTTGATGATTCTTCCCTTGCTATCTAAGACTATTTATAACTTTATGACATCCAAAATACTAATTACTAATGGTCACTTGCATAATACGGGTTAGCCACTTTATTAATTAAATGTGGCCCATTTATAACAATTTTGGTCCCTTTTCTATAATGTGAATCAACCACTTATAATTATTATTAATGCGGATAACTGCTTACAAGCTTTATTTGTCAACTAACTAGCTATAACTTTGACAAGGCCCCTTGGGATTATTACATAAATAAAGGGGTTAGGGTTGGACCCTAACATACCCTCCCCCATTAAAAGCACCTTTTCCTCAAGGCTGAAGCTGTGGAAACTACTAGTGGTTCGTTCCCATGTCACATCTTCTAGAGATGTGTCTTTCCACTTAATGAGGACTTCCTTGATCATGCGACCACAAAGATGTATTTCACGAGTATCGGGAACCTGTTCAGGTCTGAGCCAAAGTGAACTTTCCTCATCCAATTATGGAATACTTGTTTGGACCTTGCAATTATTCCCCACAACTTTCTTGAGGCAAGATACATGAAAGACTTTGTGGATTTTTGAAGTAGTTGGCAAGGCCTGTTTGTAAGCAACTACTCCTATACGTTGAAGCACCTGATAAATCCCATAGAATTTTGGTGGTAGTTTCTAGTAACCCTTTTATTTTTGAGAGGGCTGCTTATAAGGTTGGAGTCGCAAGAAAACCTAGTCACCTACTTGCAATGACCGCTCTGAATGATGTTCATAGGATTGTTGCTTCATTATATTCTGATCTTGAAGTAGATTATATTTGAGATGAGCGATCATGGTGACACGGTTCTGCAGGATCTGATCAACTTCCTATACTGTGGAAGATCCAGGGATATAAGAAGCTTGTGAAGGTGAGAGTTGTCCATACAGTACCTCATATGGCATCATCTTGATGGCTTCATGATAGTTAGTATTATACCACCATTCAGCTAAAGTCAACCATTGTACTCATTAATGTTACTTGTCTAAAATGAAGCATCACAGATAGGTCTCCAAACATTTTTTGATTGCTTCTGTTTGACCATTGGTTTGGGGATGATAAGTTGTACTCAGTTGGAGTTGTGTTCCCTGTAGCTTGAAACATTCCTACCATAATTTTTTGTTGAAATTTGGGTCTCGATCAGACACAATGGAAGTTGGCATGCAATCCAGTTTGAAAATTTGGTTCATGAAAACTTGAGCTACCAATTTTGGTGTAAATGGGTGTGGTAGATTGAAAAAATGAGCATATTTGAAAAGTTTGTCAACAACTGCCATGATGACTGATTTGTTGCATGGATTTGGGAGACCTGTAATGAAATCCATGGAGACATATGTCCAGATGAAACTAGGGAGTGGAAAAGGTTGTAGGGTTCCCAATAGCTTGATCATTTCCCCTTCGCTGGCATAAATCACATTCAACTACGAAAGTAAGAATGTCATTCTTCATGTCGGTCTAAAATAAAGATCAGTGGGCTCATACATAAGTTTTCTAAAATCCTAAATGTCCTACAACCAGAGAGGAGTCCAACTAATCCAAGATGCATGTTTTGAGGGTAGAGGTAGGGGATAACACTACCCAGTCCTTATAGTGAAGAACCTCATCCTTCCAACAGTAGTCCTCTGAGAAGTTAGGATATGCTCGTAATCTATTAATGAGTTGGGAAAAAGAGGGGTGGGATAACCATTCATGATGGGATTATTCAATCAAATCTGGTATGGGTAGATAGAGGGATAAAATGTTTCCCTCATCCTCAAATTGGTGTGATAAGGCATCAACCACTACATTTTCACACCCCTTCTTGTAAATTATCTCATAATCATATCCCAACATTTTTGCAAGCCATTTTTTTTCTCTTGGTGATGATAGATGCTGCTCCAGGAAATATTTTAGGCTATGATAAAATTATGTTGTAGATGAGAATGTCATCAAAACACATTAGGACAATGTTTCTAAGATATGGCTTCAGAAGGTGGTTCATGAGGCTCTGAAAAGTGGATGGGTCATTACAGAGACCAAATAGCATGACCAAGAATTCACCATGGCTTTCATGAGTTCATAAGGTTGTCTTTGGAATGTCAACTTCCTTCATCTGTATTTGGTGATAGCCTGAGTGAAGGCCCAACTTGGAAAAAAAATTGGCACCATGCAGTTCATCAAGTAGATAATCAACTATTGGGATAGGAAATTTGTCTTTGATAGGGGTATTATTAAGGGCCGTAAAGTATGTGCACATGTGACATTCATCTTCTTTCTTTAAAACAATGACCCTCAGAGATGAATAAGGGATGGTGTTGGGACGAATAACGCCGCCTTCGAGGAGTTCCTTGATGACTTTTTCAATTTCATTCCTTTGTGCAAAAGGATATTGATAGGGGTGGACATTTGGCAGCTGGTTACCTAGGAGAAAAGGGATGCTATGATCATGTTCACCCCTAGAGGGTGGGAGCTCCTTATTTTTTTCAAAGACCCACGGGTGGCGATATAATACCTCTCACATATCTAGATGAACGGGAGGAGGAGTGGATTCAATGGCATGATTGGCATTACATTGTGATACTATCCCATGATGGACCTTTTTTAAAATATTCTCCATTCGATGTGAGTTGATGATAGTAGGAACACCTTCCTAGAGTCCTCGTAGTTTATGAGTGTGGAAATTCTACTTAAAGCTCATATATAACTCCTGGAAGTCCATTGTGATAGGGCCTAGTGTGCATAGCCATTCAACCCAAAGGACAAATTCACAACCATCCATTTCTATGGTAAACATGTGGGTATTTAGGTGATAATCCCCCATTTGAAGCTTAATATTTTCACAACGTCCTTAACATTTCATGGATCCCCCATCCGCGATAAGGAATTGGAAACTAAATACTGGCCTGAGAAAACAATGAAATGATTTTGCTACTCGCTTATGGAAAAATTTATGCATGCTTCCACTATCAATCAACACCATTACTGGCCAATGTTTAAGAAAACCTTTGATTTTGAGAGTCTGGGGAGAAGAAATGTTTGTCAGGAAATAGAGTGAGATAACCAGCTCATTTGGCGTAGTTGTAGTATCGGTGTCCAAGGCTATTAAGGGTTCACCCTCTTTCTCCTCAGGAACTTCATTGGATGGATCTTCATCGGTGGATCTTTTTTCAGTAGCTTCAATTTGAAAGAATATTGGTTCCTTGCATTTATGTCCCGAGGAGTGTTTGTCAACAAAGTAGTAGTAGAGTCCTTTTTCCTTGTTTTCACCATTACTGTCAGTGACACCTTTTGAACCTTAAGTGTTTGGGTGGGGCCCATAGTCGGGGTGGGATGTGCCTGTGCGACAAAATTTGGACTATTGGATTGGGAATTTAAAGTGACTTCTACCTCTATGGCCTTGTTGCATGCTTCCAACCAAGTAATTGGGTGATGCATTCAAACATGGGCTTGGATGGCTTCCTTTAGGCCACTAATGAAACATTCCAAGTAAAAGACATCTCCCAGTCCTTCGGTCCTTATGGCCAATTTTTCAAAGGATGTAATGTAGTCTTGTAATATACCTGTTTTCCTGAGCTTAGTGAGACGACCTAGAAAGTGAGATTCCTGATCAAAGCGGTCACAAATGGCTTTTGAGAACATGTTCCAAGTTGGCCTCCTTGGATAAATGTTTTGATGCTACTGCCACCACTGCTATCTCTCGTGGTCCAAGTAAAGTGCTCCCATATGTAGTTTAGTTTCATTTTCCTAGATATGGTTAAGGTGGAAATATTGTTCCATTTGTGCCACCCATACTATCAGGTTAGCGCCATCAAATTTCTACATGTCTAGTTTGGGTGTGTGGTGGCTTAAATATTGGTGGCCTCCATGGAAATGAATGTGATGGATGGATTCTCCTTCTACATGTGCATCAACATTTGATTCTTCCCTCATGGGTTCACAATG
The DNA here is from genome assembly GCA_031772625.1 of Pinus tabuliformis. Taxonomy (NCBI): domain Eukaryota; kingdom Viridiplantae; phylum Streptophyta; class Pinopsida; order Pinales; family Pinaceae; genus Pinus; species Pinus tabuliformis. The sequence continues at coordinate 682,214,446 of CM062820.1, read as the reverse complement.
CATTTTTAGGGCTTCCAATACCTTTGTTAGTTTGTCGGTAATGGATGCCTGGAAGTGATTTAATTTTTTCTCGAGGACATCGACTCCCTCAATAGTATTCTCCGCAGCCATACGTTGATACTAGGTACCGTGCACATGCTAGCCTCGGTCAAATTTTGAGCTTACTTAAGAGTAGTATGGTTGGAAAGAGGGCACGATAGGGAGTCTAGTGATGTGGGTACTTGGAAGCCATGTTTGGAAAAAATTGGGACTACATGAAAATTGGGGGCTTACAGTTGAATGGTACCACTGCGATCAAATAGTTGTCTTGAATCTTATGGGCTAGGTCTCTTGCAAGCATCTCTTGATGGCCCCAGATTGGATCATGTGCCAAGATGGAACCATGATTTTGTGGATTCTTCAGTATCATCGAGAGGATTGGGCCAGTATCCTATTGAGTTTCACTACCTTCGACAATGAAAGTCCATGATGTTTTCCATGTGTCATTGCTTAATAAGCATGTTAGATATGTTGATCATGTGATTGACTGGTTTGTATTACATGTGGAACTAGATGGAGAATTCTAGCCGAAGCCTCATTGTATATTGCAAAAAAAGGTCCTCATGCTCTGGAACCGAGAAATTGAGTAAGTTAAGGTGCAATGGAAGCACTTTGGGCCTGATGAAGCTACATGGGAGATGGTGGATCAGATGCGGGCTATGTATCCTTCCTTGTTTCTCAGTTGAGGCAAAGCCATTTTGGTGTGGTGTTTTGGTATATGTTTTGATACATGTTTTGGTGATGTTTGTATATGTACATATGTAAATGGATGTAAATACCACCATGAGTTGTGCTATAAAGCTCCAATAAGAAGTATGGGTTTCACGTCATTATGATGTTATGTTTGTTATGTTTTCATGTTGGATTGTTTTTTAGCAAGGTGATCATTGTAAATACTACATCGAGCTAAGTTATAAAGCTCCATCGACAGTGTATTTTTCTTACATCAGTCTTGTGGTTATAGGTGTTTTTGAACACTAAGGATGGTGTTCCCCCAATGGGGAGGGTTCTATAACATCCCTGGTGAAAATTCCATGTAATAAAAATTAGCAAAGGAAAAATAATAACCATGTTTGATGGGACACTTATTCCAAGCTGAATGTTGGGAAAAATCTTAGTGATGGGGATCACTTGTGATTGTTTAATAGCTAAGGAAATTGGAAAAGGAAAGAGCATCCAAAGGCCCCTAGACACTGGCATGACCATAGCATGAGAGTTTCCAAAGGTCAACTGGTCCAAAAACGTAGTGGGACACAGGCGCTAGTTGGCAGAAAAGTTGGATTGGTTCCTGCGGGTCCTAATGCTGATGTTGAATGTATATATGGTGTGTTTCTGTGGGTTACACTTCCTTAACATTACTTAGGAGGTAAAATCATATCATAGTGGCCTCTCCTCGCATGTTTACCCCCGCTGGTTAATTTCTTGGTTAGATGTGGGAGGAGGGTGTTACATTAAATGACGAAATTTGTCATGCTAAAGTTTGCTAAAGTCATTGTTGTTAGCAATAAACACTAGGGGAAAAGGTGATAAACCAAATATTTCAATCTTGTACAACCTATATCATTAACTGTTCTAGTGGCAATGACATCATTAGGATCTTTTAAATCCTTAAATACAAATTGGTGAGGTGAAAACTCTATTGTTTTACCTTCATCAAAATCAATGATTTGATATACTAATAAAGGGTTTGAGGAAATATTTGAACATGTAATACATCATTGAAACGACCATTATGTACTTGAATTATTCTAGATGTTACAAGACTAAGAGATCAATCTTCACTAATAAACATGTTTTTGGTGTTACAATCATTAAATGAAGACAAAATGGATTTATCCCTATCCATATGATAAGTTGATCTAGAATCAATAAGCCTCTCAACAAAAGAAAAAGTAGAGGTTGAATTGAAGGAGAGGCCAAAACTGGAAAGTGCATGTCCATGAGAAGAAGTGTTAGAACGAGAACCAATGTTGATGTTGTGCTTCTTCATTACTACTTCCAAGGCCTCCATATTTTTAAAACATTTAGACTCTAGATGACTATCTTTCCCACAATAATTGCAATGTTTGTTAGTGTTCTTATTCTTCGATTTGGTCGTTTGACACCATTAGGAGTAGAAGTAATATAAAATGGTTTTATACCCTTGTTTTTCTTGTAGTTTCAAGGATGTTGCAATGATTTGGCTTCTTTGGATGTTTGCTTTTATCTTTCAGTTGGGCCACTAGGGTCTTTATAGAGGTACCTGTAGTGTTGATCACTCCAATATGCAAGAGCTTTCCTTTCATTCTAATCAATGAGACAAAATTATTCAAGAGAATGTTTCTGATATGAAACCCCTAGATATTTTCTGGTGGAATAGAATGTAGATACAAAAATAAAATATGCAAAACCATGCCTCAAAAGAATAACGTATATGTAGTGTTCAAAATTTAGATTGAATGGAAAATTTTTAAGTGTGAATGATTGCACTTAAATAAATAATCATCAATAAAAGATAAATCATTAGGGCTTAAACTTATGATATGATTTTCAATTTGATGAGATCTAATGATATTAGGTCCACCATATATATTTTTCAAGATTTCTCAGACTTCATATGTGTCATTGATTCTTTGAATGTTGAACCACAAGTCATGAGAAATGGATATTCTAATTGATCCACATGTTTTTTCATTCCTACTATCCTATTCAACTCTCTTATTAACATTTATGGAGGCTTTCTCTTTCCCTATGTAATACAATACAATCATTTACTTCTTAGTACATCTTCAATGTGAGGTTTCCATGAGAAATAGTTTGTACTAGTAGACAAAAGTTCACTTCGAGTTTCCATATTAAATTATGTAGATAATACGGTTTTAGCCATATAGTGTTATGTGTGGGTTCAAGTGGATTTTGGGATAAACAATAGTTTCTAAAACAAACTAGTATCAAATGGATAACTATATAATTTGTCATCCATTTTATTTCTTTGTAGGCCAATGAATAAGTGTTATAGACTTACAGGGGAAATGTTTAGTAGTGATCCTTAAATTTTTTGGGTAGGGCCTTAAAACATTGCTTGCTTGGGTTAAAAAAATATGCTTTTAGGGTAAAAACCTATTATTGGCATAGAAAATTACCTCATGAGTTAGTACATCTTGAGATATTTCCAATAGGGAAAAGTGGAGCTCAACTAGAGTTTGTATAGAAAACTTATGGCCTCCAATAGTTAACTTATGCTTGGACCACCTTAACACTAATTAGATGCCACATTAGGCCCGAAAATTGTTGGGTGTGGAGCCTGATCATCTTATTTACTCGGAGGTATTGCCGCATCGGACCCCATTTCGTAATGTGGCAGCAACGCCACCTATTTATGCTTGCCACCAGGGAGGGTGACGACGATTCTTTAAAGCCCCCCCCTATCGTGGGTCGGGGGAAGCGCCCTCGAAGCTAAAAATAGATAAAAATTTGCCTTGCAAAATGTTGTAATTTCGTAGACAATATGGGTCGTTTATTATGCAAAAATATGATGGTAGAAGTTATGTTTAATTTAGGGTTTTTTTTCCCTAGAAGGCAACCCCTCACTATATATGATGGAATTGTATTGCGTTTATGTAGATCTTTATTCTGAGTGAGAAAGGGAGAGGATATTGTGTGAGAGAGAAGAGGGAATTACAGCGGATCTGTTGTAGGTTGTATATCTTCATTTTGTGGGATACTATAAAAGGAAAGACTCATTGTTTCTCCATGGACGTAGCCCAAATTTGGTGAACCACATATATCTGTGTCTCTCTTGTTTTATGTGTTTTCTATGTAAATATTTATGAAATATTTTATGTGTTCCATTGCTCTATAATATATAATTATAACAATTTGTTTCAGAGCCAAAGGTCTATTTGGTTGATAAACTCGAAAGAGATAAGGGTTCCTGGTTCGAGTGGGAGAAATGGCGGAAGATGGTAGGTTTAGGTTCGAAAAATTTAATGACCAAAACTACCAGTTGTGGAAGATGTAGATGGAAGATTATCTGTATCAGAAATATCTGTACGTACCATTAGTCGGAAAGACAAAGACGCTAACAAGTATGACAGACACAGAATGGGATATTCTCAACAGAAAGGCACTTGGAACGATACGGTTGTGCCTAGCGGCATCGGTAGTGTTTAATATTTCAAAGGAAACGACAATAGAGGGTTTAATATCGGCATTGGCCAAACTATATGAAAAACCCTCGGCCTCAAATAAGGTATTTATTATGAAGCGTTTATTTAATATGAAGATGTCAGAAGGTGGATCTATTGCTGATCATTTAAATGAATTTAATATAGTTACTAGTGAGTTAAGTTCTTTAGGGGTAACTTTTGATGATGAAATTAGGGATCTGCTATTTCTATGTTGATTTCCAGAAGGTTGGAATGGTTTAGTTATGGCCATTAGTAGCTTTGTCTCTAGATCTAGTACTTTAAAGTTTGATGATGTTGTCGGTGCAATTCTTAGCGTGGAAATGCGATGGAAAAGCTCTGTTGAGACATCAGGTAATTCTTTGACTGCATAGACTAGGGGAAGAAAAAGCCCAGGATATCACAGTAAGTCAAGGAAAGGTAGATCCAAGTCTAGATCGGGGATAGTGTGTTGGAAATGCGGGAAGAAAGGACACCTGAAGAAAGATTGCAAGTCTCGAAAGGGAAAAGAAGGAGATGCGCAACAAGAAAACAATCATGAAGCGAATGTGACAGGTGATGTGTTGCAAGATGCTTTGACTCTTTCATTAGAAAATATTATTGATGCCTGGGTGGTAGATTCAAGGGCCTCATTCCAGTCCACACCTGATAGGAAACATTTTCATGATTATGTTCAAGGAGATTTTGGAAAGGTTCGATTGGGTGATGATAAACCTTCCATAGTTGAGGAACACAAATGAGTGATATCAGACTAAATTAAAGGAATAAGAGAAACATGTACCATCCCATCATAGCACTCCATGTCTATTTGTGAAATGGTGAGTCCTCCTTTTATTTTGTATTAAAAATTAGGGAAATAAAATAACAAGGCATAATGTTAATATTTTGATAGAGTTTTCACCCTCAGAGATCTTGAAGGTATATCTTGAATTTAAAAGGTCAATGATGTGACTATCTATTTAATTTTGTATTTATGTGCTTATTGTAACACCTCCTCCCACATCTACCCAAGAAATCAACTAGTCGGGGTAAACATGAGACGAGAGGCCACTATGATATGATTCGACCTCCAATGTCATGTTAAGGAAGTGGAACTAATGGAAACACATCATACATACATTAATTATCAACTACATGACCCCCAAGAACCAATTTAATACTTTAGAAAAATTGCCTTGGGGTCCTAATGATCTTTTGGGCAACTTAAGCCTCAATCACTCCCATGTTATAGGCATGAGGGTGACTAGAAACCCAAATTAATCTCACAGGCTTCCAGACAGCGACCAGAGACCAAAACTGTCAGTGCTATGCCATCAACTCTAGGATTTGAGCCACTTTTTCAGGCCCAGAGCCCAGGTCACTGCCCAGAATTGAACTAACTCTTCGAATCAGTAAAATGGCATGGAAACGACATACTAAAGAAAATACTTGTTCAAGACCTTGACTAGACCCCTACTAGCCATGACAAGCATTTCGTCAAACATATCACGAATATGTAATCTACAGCTGTAAATAACAGCTTTGAGCATAGGAGTCTCATACTTAGCTGGGAATCACTAAGAACCATTGCTGCCTCAACACATCAACTTTAATTCCATACATTAGGTCATAGATACATTGATCATTCAATTGCAAGTAAAACCATGATGAGAGACACACATGGTTGTTGTCATAAAACACATACATAACCAACATAATAGCATAAGAAAATACTCATGAAAGTACAATCATATAGACCACATATAATCCATAAAAATGCTCATAGAAATAGAAGGGGAAATACCCTTCCATTATTGACGCAAAATCCAAACCCGGGATGGTACTTCCACATTCCTTACTTACTCACTTCCTTACTCACTTCCAGTTACAGGTTCGTTATGAAACTGGTACCCATCTTCTTACGTCTTTGAAACAAAATATTGTTACCCACATCTCTGATCATATCCATGAATGGAGATGTCGACGTCACCTTATCAATTTCGATATACCTGATTATTTGTTAACAAAATGGTTTACCAAATCATTCGTCAACAAAATTCCCAAGTACATAGCGATGGGAGGTTGTGTAATTGAATATCAAGCCATTGTCCATGCCCAATATTTAGATTTGGTGTATTCTCAATATGGCACATTATATGATATATTGTCACCCAATCCTCCTTCAAAACCCTCTTCAAATCCTGGTAAAACCTCTGAGGTTACTATCGTTCAGTCTACTATGGCAGACATGATCCAGGTGGATGTTGGTGGCCACCCACCTATCGCATTTGGACCCCCACAACTGTCTCTTTCAGCTTTTTCAGTTTCCTAAATTGTAGCATAGTTTACTATTTTTAGCAGTTTTTCGGGTCCTGAACTTCCGGAGCCGTTTTGAGGCCCTAAACGACGTTTTTTGGGAATCTGGGGCAACATGGGTCCATGGACCGATGTTGCCTCCCAAAGTGGTAGTACTCGGATAGATCATTCTAACAAGCTATCGTACGCGTCAAACGGAGATCGTATGCCAAAGTTACGACCCTGGGAAATTGATGTACCAATTTACCCAAACGGGGCCCACAATTTGGCGTTTCATCTTCTAGGGTTAGGTTTCGGGATGTGAAGGGTTTTCCATTGTTTCTCAACAATAAATAGGCCTTCGAGCCTCATTGTAACACAGTTTGGAACAGTTCAGAGGCATGTAGCCATCACATCTCTTCTCAGAGATAAGCTACCATCGCCCTAGCTGGTTTCTTTCCATTTCTGTTTGTAAGCATATTTCAGTATTTCACAGTAATGAAATGAAGTATTATTTCCACTGCATCTTTGTGTATATGGTTATCTCTGTAATTTGTTGCGTTCCTGTTTAAATCCGGATCAGTGGTATCAGAGCGGTCTGCTTTTTCTCTGTTTTTCTTTGCATGTCCCCAACGAGGTCGAGATATAAGGAGTTAGGGCTTGAACTGGTCGAACCTTTGCAAGACCAACCTCGAAAATCCCGACGACCTCCCATGGCGGATGAGAAGAAAGACAAGGGGGCAGGAGATCCTATCAAAATCTTGCTCGCGGCAAAGGAACGCGATGATGGATAGCTTTGCGCAGATCCTTCAGCGGCTACCCAGAGGCGACGCATCGACTTCCAACAGCGACTCTGGAAACACCACACCGTTTAAGGTACAAGTTAATTTTGAAATCCCCATCTTCGAGGGTCAAATAGACGCAAATGTCGTAGATAAATGGTTAAATCTGCTAGATGGGTATTTTTCTGTTCATGAATTTTCTAGTCGGGAAAAGATCGTTTTTGCTCTTCTCAAAGCAGCCCCCCATGTCAAGCACTGGTGGGAAACCTACTGCGAGCAGAAGGATGAAAGTACACGCTCACTATTTTCAGCCTCACCCACTTGGAATGACTTCCGGGATGCCATCTAGGAGCAGTACTACCCTGTCGGTAGCTATGAGGACAAATACATCAAATGGACCACACTGCGGTAGGGAAGAGACCAAGATGTGCCGGAGTTCACAAACATTTTTCATACCCTTCGCACACAGTTGGGTATCAAAGATTCTGAGCTGCATTTGGTACTCAAATACCGTGGTGGCCTGCATAAATACATCCAAGAAGAGATGGTGTTCTTGAACATATCCTCGCTCGGCACGACGTACCGATATGCTGTCAAAATCGAGCAAAAGTTCAAACAAAAGAAGCGAGACTTTGGATCTGCAAATCCGAAGCCCAAAGGACAAAGCCAAGGCGGGGTGACCCAAGACAACCCGTCGAAGCCGCAAGAAAAGAACAACACCATGAAGCCGAAGAAGGACACAAGGAAGTGGTGTGAGTTCCACAAGAGTCCCACTCATAACACAAGTGAGTGTCGGACCAAGCAGTCGCTGGTGGCTGAGTTGAAGGCTTCCGAATAAAATGCATGTTCCGACCCTGAGCTAGAACCCGACAAGGGGAATGGCAAAGGGAAGCAGATCATTGATGCGGATCCCAGCGCCACTGTTGCCACCGCCAAGATCCAGAAAGATGAGCCCGAAAATCCAGAGGAAGGGGAGCGTCTTTTCCACTCACAGTTGTGGGTGAAGGGTTCGCCACTACAATTCATTGTCGACAGTGGCAGCCAAAAGAACCTCATTTCAGCAGAGGTCGTGAAGTGGTTGGGCCTACCGACTACACCGCACCCGCAGCCATACAGTATCGGGTGGCTTCACGAAGGACGAGATCTGAAAGTTCGCCAGCAGTGCCACCTTCTCTACAGCATCAAGCCCTTCACAGACGAGGTATTGTGTGATGTTACACCTCTGGATGTTTGTGATGTACTATTAGGCCAGCCATACTTGTGGAGGCGACATGCTGTGTATGAGTCAAGGCCTCGTGCTGTCATTATTTCTTTGGGTGATTCATTATACAGGATACCAGAGGTAGCCCCACCTACCGCCACCTCTTTGATCACTACTAAGAAAGGCAGCAAGCTCATCTCATAGACCAGGAAATTCATCTGTCTGGCTCACTCCCAAAGTAAGGGGAAGATCGTTGCTACATCCATGACCCCTGCAAAGGGTTGCTCCATGCAACGGCAGCAGCAAAGGGATACGGTCATGACAAAACACAGGAACAACTTCTCCTCACCCACATGGGTACCACACAAGTTTCAGGTGGGCAACAAAGTCTGGTTGCATCGACAGAAAGAACGCCTTACCAGAACCCATCAGAAGCTCAGACCACTCCGACATGGTCCTTACAGCAGTACCAAGGCTATGGGGAACAATGCTTTGGAGCACATCATTCCTCCATTCCTTCGCTTGCACCAAATGTTCAATGTGGACCATCGTCGACCATGCTTCCCACCATCACTGGACACATCAGAGATTGCAGGACAAGTTCAGCAGATGGAGGAACTCAACGCAATGGGGACCATTGCTTCCTAAGGGGGGAGGAATGATCTAGGTGGATGTTGGTGGCCACCCACCTATCGCATTTGGAACCCCACAACTGTCTCTTTCAGCTTTTTCAGTTTCCTAAATTGTAGCATAGTTTACTATTTTTAGCAGTTTTTCGGGTCCTAAACTTCCGGAGCCATTTTGAGGCCCTAAACGACGTTTTTTTGGGAATCTGGGGCAACATGGGTCCATGGACCCATGTTGCCTCCCAAAGTGGTAGTACTCGGATAGATCTTTCTAACGAGCTATCGTACGCGTCAAACGGAGATCGTATGCCAAAGTTACGACCCTTGGAAATTGATGTACCAATTTACCCAAACGGGGCCCACAATTTGGCGTTTCATCTTCTAGGGTTAGGTTTCGGGATGTGAAGGGTTTTCCATTGTTTCTCAACAATAAATAGGCCTTCGAGCCTCATTGTAACACAGTTTGGAACAGTTCAGAGGCATGTAGCCATCACATCTCTTCTCAGAGATAAGCTACCATCGCCCTAGCTGGTTTCTTTCCATTTCTGTTTGTAAGCATATTTCAATATTTCACAGTAATGAAATGAAGTATTATTTCCGCTGCATCTTTGTGTATATGGTTATCTCTGTAATTTGTTGCGTTCCTGTTTAAATTCGGATCATGACAAAACCTCCAAGGGTAAATAGGGTAAAGGAAAATAAAAATTTGATACCCCAAAACAGGATCCTCCAAAGTCATTTTCTGATGATGCATCTAGACATAAGCCTAATATTCGTGCCTCATTTGTGAGGAAGATCACTATAGCAAGGATTGTCCTAGTCGTTTGGAAGTTAGTTGCTTGTTAAAAGGCACTTAAGGGACACCGACTGTACTGAAAGAACCTTACCTATCACAACAGACCTAATTGATAGAACAACTACAATCTTCTACATCTTCAGGTTCTCGGGCTTACATGAGTGGAATAGTTCCTATTTCTGTTGCCACCCGATCAAAATATTATTAAAATCATCAAAAGAAGGCAGTGGAGAAAGAAGCCACTAATACTCCTTCTACTTCTACTCCGCTTAATTTCATTCCTCTTCATATTGAGAGACCTAGTAATGACTCTGTTATCCGACCACCTCCCAAAGGTGTTCTTCGGAAATCATCTTATAATCCGAATGGCCAAGATACCTAGCATTACAATATTGTCGAAGATTTAGCTCAAGCACCTTCGATGATGCCTGCCTTGGAAGTTCTTCAAACTTGTCCAATGCAACGGAAAACATTACTATCCGATATAGGAGGAATTGACCATATGGATTCAAATTTGATCACTTTTGACCTCGAAAATCATGTTCCTAGTCTTCCCCATCAAATTGCATTTTTAATCAATCATTATTAAAGGGAATACGATTCATCAGACTATGATTGGTGAGGGTGCCTCCACCTACATCATGTTTGTTTCATGTTGGAAAGCCATCGGCTCTCCACCCCTCAACCAGTCTCTAAACACCTTAGAAGCCTTTGATGTATGAGGATCTCGTCCTTACCGTATTCTCACTTGTTTTCCCATCACGTTGGAAGGGAAAACTGTCGAATTGGAAGTAGAAGTCGTGGATGCGAATTTGAATTATAACGTTTTGCTTGGATGAAGTTGGACTCGTGTTATGTTTTGTGTGGTTTCTTCTTCGTTCCGCATGCTCCGTTTTCCTCATGAAGAAAAAATAGTCATCGTTGATCTATTAGCCTTTTTCTCTTCCAATTCTTCGAATAGAAACCTGCCATATGTGGGAAATATCGACATTCCTTATGAGAGCATGGGGGCAAGACTTTTTAAATATTTTGCTCTTATGGGAACTTTTCCCTCCCACCTCCTCATGTCGCTTATGTCAACATGATCTATACTATTTATGATCCTTTGATCGTTCCATCTCCCGATCAGGTTGATTATTTTGGCAATGTTATGTCGCTCGTCCCCATAGAACAAGCTTACCAAGCTGTTGTTTTGGCTTCAACGATTTCTTCTGAAAGTCATAATACTCATAGTATGCATCTAGATGCGTATTCACAGTCTCCATGGCTTGGTTCTTGGGATTCTCCAGATCCCTTGAACAAGACATTTCTTACTGACGAGAGTATCACTAAGGTTATGTCCCTTGAGGAAACACCTTGGAATGATGCTCATCATCATTCCTCATTTCTTCCAAATCTTGGTGAGATTTCATCGTGTCTAGATACCACTGTTTACCATACAGATACCTATCCACTTCAAACACCCATCTTGGTGCATGAATTTTTGTCTGAGGGAAACATGGGAAACATCTCTACTTCCTTACCCATTGACATTTCGTTCCAACCTGAAATTGTCAGAATCATTCAACTAGGGGTATCTTTTTCTCATCATGAGATTAAGATTTTCTTGCCTTTTTTCTGAGATCTTCTTGCCAAGTCTTTACCATTCGCCTATTATTGCAATGGGGTATTCATCTTATGACTCGTGACCCTCACTCTCCCGAGGGCATGGGGGCATTGTCATTTATGCGTTTTATTCTATTATTTGGCCGAGTCGATGCTTACACATCATGGCAACGGTGAAACTTCGATTTTATTCTCTGATGATTGATTACCCAAGTCTGCAAATGTGCTCCATCTAAAATTTTCTACATGTTTTTTGTGTAAATACTTATGTACATTAGTGTGTGCTTTCATTAGTGTGCAGTGTGATTTTGGTGTGTTAGTTTTCTTTGCAAACCTTTTCCTCTTCTTACCTCGTGCTCTACTTGGTTTGTAGATGTCATCCAACCATTACATTGGTCTTGTTGATGGTGCTTGTCATAGTACACATAATCTATCTTCTGTTGCATGGGAAATTTATGAACCTAATGGTGAGGTAGTGAATTTGCAAGGTATATGTTTAGGTCGGACAACTAATAACATTGCCGAATATAGTGTGTTCATCGAACTTTCGTCAGAAGCTATTGCTCTTGGCATTAGAAAGTTAATCATAAAACTCAATTCACAGCTTATTGTACTACATCTTAATGGACAATATTCAATTAGAAACCCTCAAATTTTGAGAATGTATTTGTGAGTTTGTTTATTGGAATGATAATTTGATTTATTACTTATCATCACATTCCAAAACGCAGGAACACATTAACAGATGCACTGGCTAATTATGTGTTAGATAAGACATTTACAGAACTTGTAGATCATAGAACATCACACATCGAATATGGTAAATAGAAAAACCTGTCTATATATATATATATATATATATATATATATAGATATAGATATATATATATAGCGAGTGTTTGCAAAAGAGTTTGCTACATCAAAATAACAAAATTTGTGTTCCGAGACACATGGCTTTACAAGCCTACATAGTGCATCAAGTAAACTAGAAGTTGGTTATTCGTCCACATGGTGTTCATGATAGCACGACACAACCCTAATCACTCGACCTAGCAATTGACGAATTCTACCAGATACTCCTACTGTGTGCCTCTGATAGCATAATGACACCTCATCAATCGAGGCATACTCTGGAATGCCCCTGGTTAAGCTTTCCAAGTTGCGCTCTACCTCGATGATGGTATCTTCTTCCTCTGCCCCTAGAGGTCTCTCTGGTCCAACATCTACACAACATTATAAGTCAAATCTCAGTACGCATAAAAAAATGATAAAAACTTCAAAAATAGTTTTTTCCCTGAATTAGTCCATTGTTCCCTTGGACGGATTGGAAGAAACGAATCTCCTCATAAATCCATCCTTGCATACACCTAGTCATTGACCATTATTAGCTTCTGATGCAACCATTCGAAGAATGCTGGAGGGCATGACATATGTTGACCACCTCAATGTCGCGGCATCAACTCTCCCCATCTGAGCAAACGTGGATCTCTAGGTGTTGGCGGATCCACTTCCAACCACTGATAACAAAATAATGGCACGCGTTCCAGGATGAACGTCACTAGAATAAAACCAAAACTAAATTGTTTTAGATTTCCCCTCTTGTACTTGATTAATTGGCGCTTCCTGCATGCCAATAAACCTTCACACCAGTTGAATGCCATGGGATTTAAGCATTCAATCGCATACTAGAAGTGAGATTTTGATGCCTCATGAAATGCTTGTGCCCTAGTTATTTGAGACATAGTGTGTAGGATGGTTCGCAGTGGAAGATTGGTGATGGTTTTTATGTCAATATTCCTGCTGTTACCCTTTTTGGTTCCCAAAAAATGCCTCACAATGAGAACGTCCGTGCTCTCTCCTCCAAAACGTGATTCAGATAACTACACTCGTTGTCCCTTTCTGGACAACCTACTAATGAAGTAGATGTCGATGACGTCTATCTCAATCTCTTGATCCCCAAACATGAGCAGTTGGCGATCTACATCCCACCAACTAATTAAGTGCTGCAATCACTTGATTTGTGCTCAGATCCTGGGAATCATGAAGAATTTGAACACTCCACATGATCGAAGGGCATCGATACAGTCTTCATCCTGCATAGCTTGATGGTCTTCAGCTTCATGACCCCTCTCCTTCCAATTGATCACCATTTTGGACTGGTTTTTCTGCAAAACATAAATAAACAAACATTTCATGAGCATCCATGGAGAGAAAAATCAAGATTAACTATTTTTCATGGAATATTTCACTTAAAAAAAATTACCGAGGTGCTGTCACATTTGTTTAGGAATTTTTTTTCACTACCAACACGAGTGCCTAACTAGCCTCAGGGTGAGAAGCGCGAGTCCGATGGGTGAAACTTGTGTTTGTCACCCATGATGTAATCTTTTGAAAAATCTTCTTCACAACCTATCCTATGGATGAAAATGCTTAAAAATACTACCAAAATGAAGAGGAAGGACAAATCTATTACTTGTCATAAGCGGCTCGACAAATGGTGTCCCGGATTGCTTGTGCCCCTTGCCTGAAAATCGAGGTAAAATGAGGTAAAAAGCTTTCATAATTGCAAATTCGTAAAATGGTAAAAATTACTTACTTTTTTCCCTGTTTATAGTCTTTAAATAATATTTTTACCAAATTAGGGCATATTTTACTCATTTTTTAATATTTTTCCTCGAAATCGATAATGTGTGTTTCCTTGTGTAGCGACAGGTCATATGTTCTTGGTATCAGTGATTTACCTTTACTAATTCAACGACTTTTATTTTATCACTTTTTCGAACTCGTTAAAAATAAACAAAAAATCGAATCCCTTGAGTCATCTTTAAGCTCTTTTCTTACTCTCACAAAATGAAAAGATTGTCGAGTACTTGTAATTTTGAACTCATAAAAATAGATGAAATGACATCTACTTAGTATAAGTTTAACTCTTTTTTGGGCTGAGATAGACTATTGTACGAAAAAGGAATACCTTAGTCAAACATGGCTAAGAGGTTCTCTTGGATATTGTTTTCTACATTTTCAGGTTCAAGAGACGATTTACGAAAAGGGACCTTTGGATTTTTCTTTTTTGCTTCTTTTTCAAACTCTCTAAACATGAAAAAGATGTCGAGTTTCACCTTCATTGGACTCATAAAACTTAAACGATGCAGGACTTGTCACCATGACGAGATCAAGTTCCTCCTTCCTAGGGCTTGTAAAACTTACTAGGATGGATTCATTTGAAGGGTGAACTTATATGGCAAGCATATGATATCCCCTTCAAGCTTGTGATAAAAAATATATGGGGTACTCACCAGAAATGGTGGGGGAAAAGTGAAAGTGTCCATCTTTTGTATCTTGTAAAGGCAACATGTCGCTCTTGAACATGACACTCATCTATTACTCGTGTCAGGTTTGGGACATCCTCACTTGGTCACTTGCCTTCCTGGGTTTGGGGAATCCATTTTGCCTCTCATCTGATCATACCATTCTGTCATCATGACCTTTGATCCTATGTTGAGTCAAATTTTGCCAAACTCTGGAGTCGTGTCACCAATATGTTCAAGAGAAGTCCTATCGACAGTTCTTTTCCACATATACACTGTTTGATTTTATGCTACATTCTTGAATCATACTTGTTCACTCCACTACATCCTTTGTTTCGTGTCGATGGTGTGGGATTCATTATGGCCCTCCTTCGACGAAGCACTTCCCGTCAACTTCAGTTAATTATCCGGGAAGATGATCTAGAAACTCCCTTCTAGTACCTTAGAGCTTGCATGTCTCAATGGAAAGTACTTCGCATTCGATGACAGGTTTACATCATTGACCTTCGATCGAATGACTTCACGGGTGTTCAACTTCAATTCCATATCCATGAGGTAAGTAAACTTAAGCAACAACAAAATTTTTTGCTTAAAGAATTAAATTTTGTCCTTACATGCCCTTTGCCAGCTGCAAAAGCCTGATTAGGAAAAGGAAAGCCTCCAGATGATACTCCTACTTTTTTATTAATCTCTGATATTTTCAATAAAAAAGTTCACAATTTCCTAATAGACTCAGGTGCTTCCTCAAATATAATGCCATATTCAGTTTCTCTCAAACTAAACATAACACCTAAAAAATTTGTTGTGCAAATTGTGCAATTAGATATGACCAAAGTTAAGGTCTTAGGAGAATTAAATTATGTTTTAATAAGATTATCTGCAAATTCAAAGGTTTTTCAGATTATTGATATTTTAATTGCTAATATTCCTGAATTTTACGGTCTTATCTTAAGAAGGGATTGGTCTGAGAAATTACATGGTTATTTCACCACAGATTGGTCATGTTATCACTGACTAAATTTCAAAGAAAAAAGGTAAGGGAGGAATTTATGGTTAAACTTACACTACGAAACTGCTGAAGATGATGCCTAATGCACAGCAGTTTCATAGCGCGCTACGAAACTGCTGTAGCTGCATGTTATAATTCAGTTGATCAATTGAGAGTGACAAAGGGAAAATCATTAACAAAGTATGAGCATCCAGCAAAGTCAAAACAAGCAGAAGAAGGACATATATGAACTCTAAATCTATGTGTTATAAAATGGTCATTATTCATAGCTAGTTTTGTTCATGATGCATCAGGCAGCATTAAAGGGTTTGTTTTCACATATACATGGGCCAAGTCTACAGTGTATGTAAAACAAGATAATCCAATGCAATTTTATGAAGAACAACAGGGATAATTGATTTCGAAGATCCTTGTGGAAGACCAAAAGCAAAAAAGGAGGAGTTTTGTTTCCCTGTTTTTACTAGTCAACTTCCAGGAGGTCTCTAAAGCAACGAAAAGCCTATTTTGGGAATTGGAAAGAGGTTTTTATTCCTAACAGACCGAACTAGACAAACCTCCTTTAGTTTCCTCAAATCCATTACGATCTGAGAGAAATTAATGACCAAAGTTGCGCTACGAAACTACTGTAGGTGCAATTTTTCATCTCCTGTTTTACACCTGTTTTTCAAAGACACATTCTGGGCGGTAGGGAAGGTGTTTCAAAAAACCAAGATAGGTTTTTGTTCAGCATGGATTGGTTCACAAAATCCTCCTTCAGTTTTTCCAAATACGTTTTTTGTGATAAATTATGAGCTCTGTCCCAAGACCTATTTTTCAGCCAGAACAGAGCAAGGGACAGTCTCCTAGTTTCTAGGAACAACAAAAGGATGAGTCATCAAGGGTCAGCTGGAAGGTTATGAGCACCATCAAATTCGACTTCATGGAGTCTTAGGTGTCAAAGAATGTTTTAAATGTTTAGATAAGGTTGTTGTAATCATAATAAGGAGTTATACTCCTAGTTGTATTAGGTCTCTAGGACTCCTAGTTAGCTGTCCTTTGTATTAAATAGTTAGTTTTAAGTGTCAATAGGTGTCAAATTAGGAGGAATTCGAATTCCCCTCATGCTGGAGGAAGGAATCTACATGAACTCTATATATGGGAGAAGAACTAATGTATTAGGGGTTGGAAAATGTTAGAGAAAAAGACTACTTTTGTAAATGATATGCAGGGATTGATATATACAGAAGCAGTTGGACTTTTCTGAAGCTGAGATTCTTAGTGTACTTCAGTGAGCTTCATCTTTTATCTTTGAAATGCTTTACTTCCATAGTCTTAATGCTTACTTCTCAGGATTCATGAAGGATTTTTTATGTTCAGAATATGTGATGTTGTCCTTTCCTTAATTCTTACAGTGGTATGGATGTATAATCACTCAGAATTCACTGAATGTGCTCTGACTTCCTGTATACATTCATAAACTGTGTGGTCCCATATGAGTTTATGTTCTGAATATTCAAATGCTGAATGCCCTGACTTCCATGTAAGGTTGAGTCCATTGTTATATTGAGGTGTTGTTGACTCCATAAGCCCAATGGATAGTTTTGTTTAATGTGTTTCCACCATTCATATTTTTCACAGTTGTTCTGTAAGAGTTAGCCATCTTATCTTTAATCAATATCATTATTACACCCAAAGAGAGCCCTCTCAGGTTGAGGAGGCCAAGCCTCAGCCTAAAGTAGGTTTGAAATAGTTACTTAGAGTCAACCTGACCAGCAGCCTATCAGGATCTGATTTTGAAGTTACTTGAAGTCTTCCTGGTCTGCAGCCTTCCAGGACCTGATTTTGAGATAACATTTTGGTGCGTCTGCCGGGAGCCTGAAGTCTATTCATTCCCGAAATTAAGAGGTTGAACTTCTGAAGGTAGCAGGAGCTCAAACATCTTTTTGAGGCTGCAAAACTACCTTGGCGACTCCACACATCGAATAAGAAATTGGAAGGTGACTCCACTGCTAGAAGATCAGTAGCTTGATGAAGTTTCAAAATGAGTTCCACTGCAAGAATGAATGCCAGGTATGCTCCTATGAATCGGTCTCATATCCCTGGTTTTCCAAATCCTATGCCAAAGGTTGATTGGTTAGAGGATCTTCCAATATTCAAAGATGAAAAGAAAGATGATGCTGCTCTTCATTTGGTTAGGTTTCATATGCATGTACACAGTCTTAAGGTTTATTTCCCTGAAGATTGTCTCATGAAGATGTTTATGATCACTTTAGAAGGAAAAGCATGGTCTTGGTATAAAAATTTGGAAAATGGTTCAATATATTCGCTTGCTAGTTTTCATGATGAATTCTATGAGATGTATAAAGAATGTTATCCTTCCTTATTGCTGCTCAAAGATTGTTGTAGACATTCTTTAAGTCTTATACAATACTTGGAGGATTGTTATGATGATGATGAATTTATGGATGAAGAAATTTTAGAGGCTCTTCATAACAATGCATTTCAGCACCAAGAAGAAAGTATAACATCTCATGAAACGCAGCATGAAGATCAGCAGGGGTTTACTTATGAAAATCATATTACATCCTCTGAGATTGATGTAGAGATGCAGCAGATTTGTCAGGCTTCAGATCATTATGAGTATGAAATTGATTGCAAACAGCAAGAAGAAGTACTGGAAGATAGCTTTTACGACCCTCAGGCAGAGGAAAAGGTTGGTTTTTTATGTCAAATTTCTCAGCAGCTTACAGCAATAAATGATCATAAGAAAGAGGAAAATTACATTGTTTGTAGGCAGCATTTAGAAAAGCAGTTCGATAGCATATCGAAAGAATCTTGTGTGGTTGAGAATCAGTTGTCTAAAGATGTAGAATGTTATGATGATCATCAACATAACCATGTATTCTTTGACCCTATAAGTGAATATATGGACAAGCTTTGCACTCTGGTCTTTCATTTTCATTTGCATTAAGAAGATCAAGTATATTATGAGTTGATTTGGTCATCTCACTACCATGGTTATTTTGAGGTTGAATGCAGTCAAGAGCCTCCAATATCAGAGAAGACAATTGATTGGCTTTATTGGAAATATCATGTTGCTTGAGCTACAAGTGGAGCTTGCAGCTGATAGGGTAGGTAGGTAGGAAAGTGCAAATAAGCTCAAGGTTGACTGAGCATTTTTTCAGTAGTGGTACATTTCTTTTTCCCACAGTGATCATCAAGTTTAAGCCCGAGGTGAAGGCCCCAGAAGCTTGAAAGGGATGCTTGTCAAGCAAATTTCTGTTTGTCATAAATGGATAAGGCACTGGACCAGCGAGTTCTTAGTGTACTACAGGAGCACACTATCCCAAGTGGAGCCACTATTATCACTGACTAAATTTCAAAGAAAAAAGGTAAGGGAGGAATTTATGGTTAAACTTACGCTACGAAACTGCTGAAGATGATGCCTAATGCACAGCAGTTTCGTAGCGCGCTACGAAACTGCTGTAGCTGCATGTTATAATTCAGTTGATCAATTGAGAGTGACAAAGGGAAAATCATTAACAAAGTATGAGCATCCAGCAAAGTCAAAACAAGCAGAAGAAGGACATATATGAACTCTAAATCTATGTGTTATAAAATGGTCATTATTCATAGCTAGTTTTGTTCATGATGCATCAGGCAGCATTAAAGGGTTTGTTTTCACATATACATGGGCCAAGTCTAAAGCGTATGTAAAACAAGATAATCCAATGCAATTTTATGAAGAACAACAGGGATAATTGATTTCGAAGATCCTTGTGGAAGACCAAAAGCAAAAAAGGAGGAGTTTTGTTTCCCTGTTTTTACTAGTCAACTTCCAGGAGGTCTCTAAAGCAACTGAAAGCCTATTTTGGGAAATGGAAAGAGGTTTTTATTCCTAACAGACTGAAATAGAAAAACCTCCTTCATTGTCTTCAAATCCATTACGATCTGAGAGAACTTAATGACCAAAGTTGCGCTACGAAACTGCTGTAGGTGCAGTTTTTCATCTCCTGTTTTACACCTGTTTTTCAAAGAAACATTTTGGGCGGTAGGGAAGGTGTTTCAAAAAACCAAGATAGGTTTTTTTTCAAAATGGATTGGTTCACAAAAGCCTCCGTCCGTTTTTCCAAATACGGTTTTTGTGAGAAGTTATGAGCTCTGTCCCAAGACCTATTTTTCAGCCAGAACAGAGCAAGGGACAGTCTCCTAGTTTCTAGGAACAACAAAAGGATGAGTCATCAAGGGTCAGCTGGAAGGTTATGAGCACCATCAAATTCGACTTCATGGAGTTTTAGGTGTCAAAGAATGTTTTAAATGTTTAGATAAGGTTGTTGTAATCATAATAAGGAGTTATACTCCTAGTTGTATTAGGTCTCTAGGACTCCTAGTTAGCTGTCCTTTGTATTAAATAGTTAGTTTTAAGTGTCAATAGGTGTCAAATTAGGAGGAATTCGAATTCCCCTCATGCTGGAGGAAGGAATCTACATGAAATCTATATATGGGAGAAGAACTAATGTATTAGGGGTTGGAAAATGTTATAGAAAAAGACTACTTTTGTAAATGATATGCAGGGATTGATATATATAGAAGCAGTTGATATTTTCTGAAGCTGAGATTCTTAGTGTACTTCAGTGAGCTTCATCTTTTATCTTTGAAATGCTTTACTTCCATAGTCTTAATGCTTACTTCTCAGGATTCATGAAGGATTTTTTATGTTCAGAATATGTGATGTTGTCCTTTCCTTAATTCTTACAGTGGTATGAATGTATAATCACTCAGAATTCACTGAATGTGCTCTGACTTCCTGTATACATTCATAAACTGTGTGGTCCCATATGAGTTTATGTTCTGAATGTTTAAATGCTAAATGCCCTGACTTCCATGTAGGTATTAAACTCTGATCTATCACTTTAAACTCTTTCCTTTTGAATACCTTGATGTATCATTACTCAGAATTCATGTCCACATGCTCTGACCCCTATGAACTTCAAGTTATTGAGACTTTCTTGAATGTGTCACTCTTTCATTGAAGTATATACAAGCCTCAGTTTTATAAGAAGAGCTATTTGTTATCCTTATCTCTGTCACTAACTCCATAGCCCAATGGTAGCAAGTCTCCATCTTCCAATCTACAAACATATAAAATCACAAACCATAGAGTTAGCCATCTATCCATATCTTTAATCAATATCATTAACCCTTTGAGAGAGCCTCTCAGGCTAAGGAGGCTAAGCCTTAGCTAAAAGATTGGTTTGAAATAGTTACACTGAGATATTCTGATCAGCAGCCTATCAGGGTTCTATTTTGGTGATAACAGGTCACATATATGGCTTCCTTACAATGGCAAATCAAATCAAATTCGGGTAGATAGAGAAAATCATATGAAACGATCGATTACTGATTTGGATGAATAGAATGAGCATGTAGTTTTTACAAATAACATCCTTGGCAATTATTCTTCGAAATCTTTCTTTGGAAGTTTTACAGCTCAAAAATCTCCTTTTTTAGCAAATTGTGTTCCTTCTGAAATTGAAAATTATTCGCAAACAGATTCGACTAGATGTATTAATGTTGTAGATAATGTTGTAAATAATCATGAATATTTATTTTTGACCCTTTATTTTGATGGTTCTAAATCTAGTGACGGTGCATGATCTGGATTTATATTAATAAGCCTTACTGGTGAAAAACTATGCTAGCATGTAGGCTAGAATTTGAATGTACTAATAATATTGCAGAGTATGAAGCATTAGTGCAAGGATTGTATAAAGAAATAAATCTTGGCATTGAATATCTTCAAATATTTGGTGATTTTGAAATCGTTATAAAACAAGTCAGAAACAATATCCATTGTGTTTTAAATCACCTTAGGCATTATCAATCCTTAATTCAAAATCTTACTTCACATTTTGTAGCATTCAATATTTCTCCAATACCGAGAATACATAACGTCAATGCTGATCTTTTGGCCAATATTGTATCTAAATTAATCCCACCTGAAGATTTTAGTGCAGACAGATTTTATTAAGAGTTGATGTTTCGCCCATCCATTCCCGATAATGTTACCAATTGGCGAGTAACCAATGATGATGGACATATCCTATATTTTTTAACATTCAAAGAATCCTATCTTGACCAAGTAATTACTGAGGATGAACATGATTCTCAATTGAATAAATCAAAGAAAAAAAGGCTCTGCTAAAACATGTAGTTAAGCTTGAGGATCTTTATGAACTTAAAGACATATTTAAAATGGTCAACAACTGCAAACTTCAAAGTTCAACTTTGAGATTTGAATTAGTTAACATAGGATATGATATAAAACCCCATAATATTAACTTAGGTCTTGGTCTCTCATCTGAGGAAAGAAATGCATTTATTTGTCTATTAAAGAAATATAAATATATCTTTGCTTGGAATTATCAAGATCTGAAAACTTATGATGCCCCCATCATTCAACACATTATCCCAATGGTACCAGATGTTAAACCCATTCAAAAAAAACTTAGGAAGATACAAAGAATTTGGAAACTCAAATTAAAAACAAGTTGAATAAACTTTTAAAAGCCAAAATCATATTTCGAGTGAGACATTCCAAATGGGTTTCCAATCTTGTACAGGTTAGAAAAAAGAGTGGCGATATTCACATTCGTTAGGAATTTAAATAAGGCATGTCAAAAGGACAATTTTCCCATCCCATTAATGGAACAAGTTCTGCAATCAGTTGCTCATTCTGCATTAATGTCTTTTTTAGATGGATTTCCAAGATACAATCAGATCCTTGTTCATCCAGAAGACCGATTAAAAACTATGTTCAGAATAAAGTGGGGAACATATGCATATCAGAAAATGCCTTTTGGATTAATGAATGCAGGAGCTATGTTCCAGAGAGTGATGGACATTTCTTTCAAGGGGTTGATTAATAAAAATGTTGTGGTATATCTAGATGATATTACCATATATTCAAAGAAGAGAAATAATCATTTACATGACTTAAAGCGGACCTTTGAAAGATGCAGAAGGTATGGAATTTATATAAACCCCAAGAAATCATTTTTTGCTCTTCGTGAAGGTAAACTCCTTGGCTTTATTGTATCCAAACATGGAATTTGTATTGATCCAGAAAGAATTAAAACAATTTTAGAAATTCCATTACAACATACCAAAAAACCAATGCAATCTTTCTTGGCCAAATCAATTTTGTTAAGAGATTTGTCCCCGGATTTTCTCAGATTGTCTTACCATTACAAACAATGATAAAAAAAAGATTCGCTTTTTAAATGGGGTGATCATGAAAGAGAAGCATTTAAAGAAATCAAACAAGTTGTAGTTGATTCCCCTTCTCTATCAACTCCCAATTTTTTCTGATCAATTTATTTTATATACTTTTGCCTCTGAATTATCATATGCAATAGTCTTAACACAACCAAATGAATAGAAAATCGAAGCTCCTATTTCTTTTTCAGCTCAAATTTTCAAGGAGCTAAATTAAATTATTAAGGAGTAAAAAAGCAATCCTTTGCAGTTTACAAAGCTATCAAATCATCCTGGGCATCACGCCAATGCTAGATTAAGAGAAACCCTACAGTAATGTAAAGAGTCTGCTCCAAGCTTGTCCATCACTTGAAACTAATTCAATAATAAAATATCTAACATTATGAGGCTTTTAGGTTTGTTACATAGCTCTGGTTCACAAGTATTTTACCATGTTTGGGTAGAAAACACCCACAAAAACATATGAAGTCAATAAATCTAGTTAAGTGGAAGGACAAGCACAATCAACAAGAAGAAAGGAGAGAAAATGAAGACCAAGCATCTTTTTTCCAGTGACATCAAAGTTCAAAAGTTATTACATGTGAAAAGAGATTTTAAAAACTCTCAATATCCAACCACATTACATCTCCACTGCATTAAATAGATACTTTTTCTTGTTGAAGGTTGTGCCCTCAAGATGTTGATTTTGAGAATGCACATGATGTTGAAATAGATGTCACATCCCAATGGTTGTGCCCTCATTATTTTTGAACGATAGGCTAGCCAACGATTGATACATGGCATATGATTGGGTCTAAATGTCAATTGAAGTGTGTCTTCTGTTTTGTGCTAAAACAATAAAAAATCCATGGATTGAACATGCACCCATTTGGGATAGATGTCATTTCTTGTGTGCCTACACTTAAGTGGACTATGCTTGCTTGTAATAAACTACGACCTTTGTTTCTAATTCACTCTATTCAAAATATGTTTACTTTGTTACATCCATAGATATACACTAGAGTTAGGGATGTGTGTTGTAAGGGAACTATCAAAGTAAAACGAAAATAAACATAAAATATATAAATAAAATATTAAATAATAATGATGTGTCAATAAGGTTCTCAATCTTTAATTGTAACCTTCAACCTAATGTGTGTGTGTATACACATCTAACATAACATTAAATAGGTTATTGTAATTATCATTCAATCATCTATTTTATGCTTGTACTTTAAATTCTATATGTATACCAATCATCTATCTTCATGATTGATATTCTTTAATGAATGAACATTGTCGATTAGATGTTGATCCTTTCTTATAGTTGAGTAGGGCAGATTAGATGTTGATCCTTTCTTAGAGTCGTTGTATGATGATGAATTGTTTAAACATTTTTAGTCCAATGTTGATTGCTCAATTAGTCATTAGTGCATATTAATGAATTATGTATTGCACATCAACCATATATCTTAATCAAATGAAATTGTAGCATAATAAGGTATATAATCATTAACCTTTAATTCAATCCCACAATTAAAAAGTAAATGGTTGATCAAGTAACCCAAATTAACAATAAGGATTTTTTAGCAAGAAATGGTTGATATAATGGGTGTGACTGGTGCTATAGCCATAAAATATACCAATGCTAGGCTAGTATGAGAGAGTATTTTTCCCGAATGTTGCTTTAGGTGCACAATAATAGTTAGGCGGCTGAATAGATGGTTTCGAGATTGATTTAGGGGAACTTTCAATATACTTAAGGTACATGTAAGTAATGTCCATATGTAGTCTTGTCTAATGTGATATTATTCAAATTGGTACCAATAAGGGTAACTTGGAACTCCAACAAAGAAGGCTTTAAGCTCAATGAGTAACCTCCTAAAGTTATGGGGTTTCCTGTGTAAATGACTCCCAAGCCACAATTTTATTCACCTAATGACATGTATTATTTTTTTTTATATATGTGAGAACACGTCTTTAGCCTATATATCTAAGAGAATTTCTTAATAAAAATGTGTGTCAAAGCCATATACTTGTGCTCTTTGACATAAACTGTCATCATAATTCATTCCATTGAGACACATAATTTACATGAAACAAATGATAGGTAAATGTCTCAATTAAATGCTCCAAGTGGCCCTTTAATCATTAGAATGTTTGCAATTTTTTACTTGACTAAAATCTTTCATAGAGATCCCATCACTCAGATTCATTTCATCTTATTGAATTGAGGCTTCTATGATCCATAATATTTTTAAGAAGAGTTTCAACGTAAATCACATGTAGAAAACCTTTGTCGACGCGTTTCGAACCAACTAGTGTGGTTCATCGTCAGGACAAGTTGAGGAGTCAGATCATAGCTACGAGTTAAATAGGGAGAGCAGATCTTTCAAACAGCTAAGTGTGACCATTAACAGCTATATAAAAATGGCTAAATTATATAATAATGTTCTAATGTTAATTATGGATCAATAGTAATATAATATATAGTCAATGTAACTCATTATATTCCTAATAAATAATTAAACAATTCATTTAAATAATTGAATCTTGTATTATTTAATATTTATTTTTAAAATTAATATATTATATATTTGAATTTTATACTATTTCATTTATAAATTTTATTGGTAATTAAATTAATTAATTTAAATTAATTTACTTATTTAAGTTCAAAAGGTTAAGTAAAGGGATATCCATAACATTTTAAAAAAATATTATTTGGTTATTAATTTTCAATTCTTTTTAATATATTTAAACATTTAAATCCAATAGGGAAATATATAGTCAATCTAGTAAAAGGGTAATTTTTATTTTTATTTTTTGGAAATAATAAATTATTTTTAATTGTTAGTTAAAAATATTTAATTGTTAGCTTAAAATAAATTAATTAAGTAATATATATATATATATATATATATATATATATATATATATATATATAAATTAAAAAAATAATAAATAAATAAATATAAAAATAATAAATAAATAAATATAAAAATAATAAATAAATAAATATAAAATTAATAAATAATAATAATAATAATAATAATAATAATTTTGGATTAAGGTAAGCGTAAAAAAAATAAATGAATAAATAAAAATTATATATATATATATATATATATATATAAAAGAATATAAGAGAAGCCAACTAATAGATCAATGGATGATAATATTAAGATATTATTGATAAGATATTATTAATAAAAATATTAGAACGACAGTCAAAAATTAAAAACAAGAGGTCAAGAACATGACCAAAGATTAACGAAAGGAGAAACCCAGGTTATTGATAAGATATTATTAATAAAAATATTAGAACGACAGTCAAAAATTAAAAACAAGAGGTCAAGAACATGACCAAAGATTAACGAAAGGAGAAACCCAGGAGGATGGAGAAGGATACATGATAAAAAGGGAAAATAAGAGGAAACCTAGAAAGCTAGAAAAGGTCAAACAAGGGCTGCTCAAAAACACTACTCAACATAATATAGTAACCATTCAAATGGAAGTTGCAAATAAAGAGTCAAACTTTTAATCATCCTAAGCATGTGAATTAAATGTAATTAGAACATCTAATCCCATAAATAAAAATAAAAATGTATCCGTTGCTTAAGTTCAATAAAACAAGATTTAGAGTGATTGTTGTGTACTGCGAAATTTGTTTTGATGCCAAATGATCTTTAGTTGTCTTCCAACCCTAAATATATTTTAAAAATATAGTAAATGTTTAATTCAATATTAACATAAAAATGTTGCTCAAATCTCTTTATTCTGTGACAATGTCCTCGTTGATATTTTCATATTAACTTCATAATACTTTGCTCATTATATTCATAATTATAAACATTAAAATTCAATATTATATTAACAAAACAAAATAAGTCATATTTATAGTAAATGTAAAACAAAATACTTCATTAAATAATAATAATTAAAAAAAACCACAAAACTACATTAAATAATAATTAATTATACTAAATCACAATTAATTATTTTAGAATTAAATTAATTATATTAAATCACACACATTTCAAATTTCAGAAGGCTTTAAATGAACTTCGTCAAACATACTTGACTTTTACAAAAAAAAATGTTTTCCCGCTGCATTCTGCGTTTCTTGTTCGCTGCTCTCATTCTTTGTTTCTGGAATCCTTCCTGCAGAGTTGAGTTGATAAAATTACTCCATACCCCAAGGAAACAAAGCACAAACTCTTCAACAAAGAATAGCAATGAAAGGAACATGGGAGAAGAGTTACATCTAAAATCAATAAATTCAGTTCACTCAAATTTGCAGAGGGAAAATTCATTATGTCAGAGTCATGAGGAAGTAACATAAAATTAGTAAAATATGCCGAAGTATCGCAATAATATATGCACATTTCAGATTGAGTCAATCACTTACTAGTTAGAATTCCCTCCCTTCCAACGTTTCCCATGGCTCTAAACTCTAAGTAACTGTGAGCTTGAATTATCAGCATGGCCATAAGATTGAGAATGGTCACATCATATATTTTCATGATTTTTTTCTTTATCCCGAGTCCCATCCCTCTTTTCACATTAATGGGTCATGTCACTTGTAGGTGACATGACCCATACTTTATACGAAGTTGATTCGGTTGTTCATGAACGGTGAGAGACAAAAATTTGGCCTTTGCCTAATATCCCTAAGGTGCCTCAGTTTGACATGCTTCCCATTGCTCCTCTAACCATTTTTAAACCAAAGCAACTTTTGAATCCCAACAACGGTGGGAGTGTATCCAAGTTGCTCTAGAGCCCTTAGTGAAGATATGACTCTATGTACTGGCAAATTGGCCTGATTTTGTTTGCACATCTTGAGTTCATTTGTTTATGAACTAGAGCAACTTTTTTAGCCTAACTTTTGAAGCAACAATGGATGTGAACCTATCCACGCTGATCTTGAAATCCCAACGAAGATATGACTCATATGTACTGTCCAAATGGCTTGATTTTGTTTGTATATCTTGAGTTTGTTTGTTTAAGTTACTTGCATCCAATTGTTAATCATATTTTTACCATTATGGACCATTTTTACTCAAAGTATTTGTTAAATTTGGACAACCTAAGTGAATTTTTAATGCTTAAGATAAGTTGAAACATTTGTTTATGTTGATTACAATACATCATACTCTCAATCACATTATGAACAAAATAGATGTGATGTCTGACTTATATGCATAAAAAATTATTGCTCAAGTTAAATTATAATATTAAATTAATGCTCTTTCATGGCCACATTTCCTAATTACGTGTTGTGCAGAACTATAAGTTTGCCAACATACAATTGATTTTGTGCAAGAAGTAACCATAGACATGCCAAACCCTTGATACAGATCTCGAATTCCTCCGTTTTCAAAATTTTGCCAAGAACATCCATTACACCAATCCCAAGAAGGTCGTAAACCATCAGCCTCTAACAAGCCTGACACACTGGTTTGGGAGTTAGCGTACATAAGAAATTGAGTATTGTACAGGTCTTGTTAAAGCGTGAAATTTAATGAATATTTAACATTTAACTCAGATTTGTTCATGTGTGGTTGTTTGCTAGAGCGTAATATTTTAACAACTTTAGGAAGTATATATATATATATATATATATATATATATATATATATATATATATATATATATATATATATATATATATATATATATATATATATATATATATATATATATATATATATATATATATATATGTATATATATACACACACACACACATTTTAAGGTATGAGCTTGTTGTAAATAGGAGAAGAATGTTGTGATGAGCAGGTTACCAAATAGAAAATAAAAAATGTCTGCAAAATTGTTAAGAGTGTACTTTGCATGTCACTAACAATAATTCTTTTTTAAGAACTAAATCTTAAACAATTTCTGGGATGCAAGAGTGGTGGAAACACATATGGGATGTGTGGAAGCAAATTGATTTGAAATGAGTGGGTGTAACAATTTGCAAAAATTCCATGGTAATGAAAATGCATCTCCATTTGTACCTTGATTTACATAATACATCCGCTCCATCAAAAATTGCTACAACGACTTTTCATTCTCAATTTGTTGGTTCACATGGTAATCAGGTATAAGGTGGCCATATTTCACAAGTAGAGGAACATAAGAGTGAAGTCTCTTTCCATATTTCATTCCTCTTTCATATTCTTCCATGTCATAATGATGATCAGTCATATTGCAATCTTGATAACTAGTCAAATGGCCTAAAAATCCTCACTTAAGTTGAAACATTGGATAGTCATTAGCCTAACATCCAATTTCATGTTGATATAAGAAGTGATGAGTGCCCAAATACATTGGATGTTGTTTTACTTCCTCAAGAAGACCCTAATTTTCAAGGCTCCGATCTAATTGTTGAACACCCTTCTCATAGTTTGTAAACTCTAGTTTTGGATAATCTTTATGTTCATAATGATCTTGAAACTCCTCTGATCCATGCATTGTCAGCTATCAAACCAAAATATTCAAATTATTAGACTTTTGAAACTTTAATATACCATGTTGAAGAAGAGAAATTCCAATCCCAAAACCATATCAGTATATCATTATTTGGTCATTATGAATGTCATGTTCATTTCATTAATCTATAGCCTCGTCATGATATGCTCTTACATTAACCTCTCTGCCATGTCTAAGACCTTCTCTTGGATGAAAGTGGGTGTTCAAATAATATTATAGATCATAATATGTGTGATCCGACATTATTGCAAGTTGATATGAGTATGCATGCTTTGAATTCTAAGTTTTTTTTGGGTGCAAATGATTTGTCTCCTTCTGGGCATTTTCATCAATACACTTCCCGCATTTCCTGATAGGCTTGATGAGTCTACTGCACCAACAAGTTCTCTCAATCCTTTAGGTTTTTTCCTTGCTAGCATTGGCTACAATCAAGTATAGGGTTCCTATTGAAATTTCTAGTTCCCATTGAAATTTCCTCACAAATCTTGCTTCTTCCTCATCTGATATGTAGATTGCATATTTGGGTGATTCCTTCTCTTTCCCTTTATATGTGGATTTGAAAGCTTCTTCTCTCATATCTGATGGGCCCCCTTTTCTCATTTCAAAGGTTGTTAGGATCCCATGGAGTTGTTCGATAGTGGGTCTCTTCAAACACTGCATTTCTTTGAGAGCAGAGACTTTGGAATCTAACTTTAGAGTTAGTGATCTCAAAATATTTTCAACAACAATCACATCTTTCATTTCATCACCAAGATTTCCATTTGAGTTAAAAATATCGTCCACTCTAAGGAAAAAAGTTATGATGTTTTCTTCTTATCGCATTTTAAGTGTCTCATACTGAATTATAATTGTTTGAAGTTTAGCACTTTTTACCTTGGCGTGACCTTCATAAATTTGGATAAGATTATCCCACATTGACTTTGCGGTGTTCAGCTACATGACCTTCACAAATCCAGACTCAGCCAAACTTCCCAAGATGGCATTTACAGAATTTGCATTGGTTTCATATTGTTTCTTCCCTGCAATATCTATGGGAATAGAGGCTGGATATTGATATCCACCTTCAACAATCGCCCATACATCTGCTCCAAGTGCCTACAAAAATGCCTTGATTCCGACTTTCCAAAAGAAAAAGTTAGTTCGATTAAATAAAGGTGGTTTGATAGAAAATACTCCTCCTTGACTACACAACTTGACAAATCTCATTTTAAGCAATCAAGCTTCTACTGAGGGACCTGCTCTGATAACAATTGTTAGGAAAAATACTGAGGAGGGGGGGGGTGGGAATAATTAGTTTAAACTAATTTCAACTTTTCATTTCTTATTCTGATTTTTGTATGCCACTGTCCTTCAGGAAAGCAACGTATGTACATGACTGTGATGAATACAAACAATGTATATCCAAATAAATAATTTATCAGTTAGTCCATTAATTGTTCATACTTAACCAAATAATTATTACTTCGTTATTAATTCATTAAGAAGAAACCATGAGTAGTAAAGGACGCACAAGAAACATATCAACGCACAAGAACATTAGGATTTTAGGTGGAAACCCAATGTGGGAGAAAACCACCATTGTCATCGTCTTTATCTTCTTCTTTTATTATAAAGGAAAATATATTATAAAATTGTACTTGAAAAAAATCATACGAGTACGCAAGTACCCACCTACATAAGGCTACAACCTTCTCTCATTCTCCATCATCCACTGGAAGGGAGATCCAACCCCCTGATCTCATTTACTGGCTCCTACCAGAAGGGATCTCCTACCCCATGTACAAATTCTCCAACTACTACTAGAACGAAGCTTCGACTTCCCCACTGAAGCCTCCAACCCTCAACAACTTTGTGGACCAAGTTTCACAATATTTCATACTGAACCAGCTGGCTCAAAACATCAAACGTATAGGCCACATTTCATCATATTTTTAGACTGGACCCACTTCCATCATTAAGATCAAAACAAGTAACAACTTTGAAACCAATCACTGAATCAAATCATCTCAATCACTAAATCTTAGTCAACCAATGCAACAAGAGAAAACCAATCACATCACATCAATGCACAACCACTAATAAATATACCAGACCATATAATGTTCTTCACAGAAATCAAATGTTGTCACTCCAAACCCTAATTAAACATATGTCTGAATGTATACACTATTCTTCTGAATCATACTCGCATATGTACGCACTTCCCTTGAAGAAGACCTGTGTATAGATCTCAAATAACTGACACCTGAATATGAATTACTGTCACAGTGAACCAATCATTGAATCACATATTGAATCCATCATGGATTACTGAATAATATACAAATCATATATGGTACCATCATCACTAATCAACATTCCATTCCATAACCAAATCAACCCAACCAATATTTTCAAACACATGTTATTATGAGTGAGACATCATCGATAGACAGTAGCAAACATAATAGAACTGATCAAACATCATCAACAACCCATATTGGAAAACCCTAGCATGTATACATGAATTTTACAGAACACATCTGTGTATGTATGTGCTTACCATTCCTAACACCCACGTACAGATTCTTAACTTTCACAGAATATATATGAAACTACTTAAAAAATGATTTGTGTATGCACGCAACCTTTCAAAGGCAAACCAACGTA
This sequence comes from Pinus tabuliformis, assembly GCA_031772625.1. NCBI lineage: Eukaryota > Viridiplantae > Streptophyta > Pinopsida > Pinales > Pinaceae > Pinus > Pinus tabuliformis. Next base: position 682,182,257 of record CM062820.1, on the reverse strand, counting down.
TAGATTTGAAATCAATGACTCAAACCTTCGCTACAACCACAACACATATTGTGCATACTTCACCTTCACATATCCACATCAAAGCATTATTATCACACACATCTATCATTTTTAGATATAATCACAAACAAAACAAGCAAGCATATTCATTACTATTGTTTTAGATCTATTAGATTTGTCCCTCTTCCATGCTCCTTGGTGCACCCCTATTCCATATCAGATTATACAATAATAACCCATAACTTGCACTTATAACACTTTGATCTCCATCTCCTTATATATATTTTTACTTAGCCAATACCTTGGTTATGTTGTAAGTATTCTTTGATGAGATCAAATATTTGTTGTCTCTTCTAAATACTATGGGTCGATACCATGGTAAAGACCCCTGGTATTCATAATATCGTGGTGTGGATTTTGTACGTGACTTCTCTTCACCATACCTGTGTATGTACATGATCATTCTTCACAAGACTTGCATATACTTCCTCACACTTTATCTTTTCCATCCATCTATCTCTGAAATGATATTCTTGATATTCATATCACTTATAGGATCTTCATAACCAAATAGGTTTCCATCTCTTATCAAATAGGTTTCCATCACGGGTGACACATTAGTCATAATTCCTACACTTTATACACCCAATTTTTTTTTGGAGAAAATAAACTGATTCGTAGTGTATTTTCCTTTTTATGAATTTAAAAGTGTAATTGAGATAGACCCAATGTTGTAACCTGTCCTCTAATACCATCTTGTAACATCCTTGGTCCCCAGCTAGGCAACATTACATACCCTGAACCCAAAATTCACCAAATAATTTATCAATATTCTCGCGGAAGCATTTAATTTACGATTACAATTATCAAACCCTGGCTCACTACCAATGTTGTTGTAATTCTGGGAATACCCTTCTATACATCCGTAACTTGGGTATTAACCCTAGCTTGAGTCCCATTAAAAACATGTATGGTTACCAAATAATTCCTAAAATACTAAAATGATTACATTCTCACATAGTAATTAGGGTTTATACACACCCTAATTCAGAGGTATACACAACAAATATATTAAGCACATAAAAACCTAATTAGCACAACCCAAAACACACATAACTAGCAAGTTAAACCCACACACCACAGAATAATATATACCTATAAACACCAAACAACATATAAAATATGGCACATAAACACAATGCACAATGGAATACATATTCACGATTCTTAACCCTAACTAGGGTTTTTAAGAAAGGTAACTTATAATCACAACTCTAACCACAACGCTATGCTTCCCCAAACTTTCGCCCAAGTGGAACACCCTTCTCCAAACCTTGTCGGTCCCTCTACAGTGCCCACCTTCTAGGATGCCTTACAACTAGTCAAGATTTGTTTAGCACATGGATTGTAAGAGCTCATGTCATTTCTGGGACATAAATAAAAACAACTCCTAGCTAGTCCAAAACCCAGGCTTAGGGCTCACCAGCTGGTTGCACAAAACTGAAGTCAACCGAAACATATCCATATAATGAACATAATAATCATTCCTCGATCTCTTTTCTAGGAAATATATGTTTTTCATCATTGCATGGCCTTTCTCTACCATGTGGCACCTCTCTGAAGCCACGTAGTCCCCCCAAGTGCCCTTATATCCCAATATCGATCACATCAACCCATTTCCTATCACTGTGGAGTTGCATTTCCCTCCATACTCTTTTACATGGAGTGGGATCCACAACCAATCTACTTTTTTATTACAAAATGTACAACAATTACATTGTATTTACAATCCCGACCCTACGGCCACTTAGCAAAAACGACACATGTACTTGGGCATGCTGCCCCAAAATGTATCTAACACATCTACATGGCCACACAAGCCACATAATATAACTCATCTCACTAACTTATATCATATGTATTTGACTCACTAGCTTAAAATTTATACACGATTATCACATTAATAATTCAGGGGCGGAACTCGGAGTGTTAAACTAATAGTTTTTTTATAGGAAGTATCCACTATTTAATACCATTTTTTTATTATCTTGCTTCTATAGCCCCCCACCAGCATACTTGGTGATAATAGTTACACGTCTAGCTATTGATGACTATGCACACCATGTTTACTACCATTTGAGGTATGTACATGTTCATATTGGTAAGTGCATAAAATGGATGTGAAGATGAATTTTTGTACATGGGATTTACAAAAAAGGGGAAGGAGTAGTGAATGTGCAAGTTAACACTATCTATTTATAATCTAAATAGTTGACAAACAAATCGTATGTTAAATTCAATTTTATGACCCTTAACATTAATTTTATTCAAAGTGATATTGATCTATACATTTATTATAGTGAAGGGGAAGGTCAACCACTCTTAATGTTTGTTTCTTTGAACATGGATGACCTCATATTAGGGAGTAAAAACATAAGGTTGATAAAAAGCATTAGAAAATAGTTTCCATCTCAAATTGAAGTGAAGCATGTAGAAGAGGCACACTATTGCTTAGATATTTAGGTGTCCAAAGATGACTCTCAACAAGCAAGTATTTCTAAGTATAGAAAATGTTTCCTAGATATATGCTTAAGTTGTTTTCCATGATTGGTTGTAAACAAAATCATATCAATTGCAACTATCATGAATAAAAAATTGGTAGAGGAGATGGAGCTAAATATGAATAAGAAATCCTAGGTGGCACAAGTTCCATATTAAAGTGCATTGAAAGTTTGATGTATTCCATGGTTTACACAAGCCTAAGCATTGCCCATGAAGTGGCAATTTGTGAGTTTGTTCATGGTAAATATTGGACAACATCATTGGATTATAGTGAACAAGATATTCAATTATCGTTTTGTGTACTTCATGACAATTTTGAGATTACTATATAGCATTGGTGCTTCATTACTACATATTCTTCCTCTTTATGACTTTTCTATGTTTCCATTGGATAATCTGTCTTGAAACATGAAACTTTAAATTGGATATTTTATATTTGTCATGCCTTTAAAGTCTTATGAATAATTTTGAAAACATTATGTACAATCAATTTCTTGGAGTTGCTAGAAAATGAGTTGCTTAAGGCTCATTTGATATAATTTCCCTATGTTAATGTAAATCCTCATATGAAACTGTAATTTCCTAATAAATGTTGTCCATGTCCAAATCTTGACTATTTTGAATTCTACAACATTACGAACCCATATCTAATGTGAAAATATAGGTTTTGTTAGGTACTAAATATGTCTAAATGAAGTATTTTCACATCTTTAACTTAAATAAGATTAATTTCATATATTTTCTATAGGTACAATTTTTTATACCAAAATTGAAATAACCAAAACATAGAAAAATCGAAAGCTATATTATCATTCAGAACATAGTCAAGATTTCAAGACATGGTTGGGTATTGATATAGGATTATGTTTATCCTACTCATGTAATGGATACATGTTTTCTATTTTAAACAATATCTTGGAATTTTCATTTTATAGCTTATGTATCTAAACAATTATTTTGAATTCAATGAAGAAAATGTAAATGTTCATATTTGTGTGATGATATTAACTATAATAAGTGTTGGCAATGCCAATTATAAATATGCAAACAACTAAGTTGGAGAGGTTGCATTCATGAAGCGCTCCCTATTTAGCTCTCTTGGAGTTAGAACTAGAACTAGGACTAGGAATCTTTCTCTACAAAGGAAAGAAAACAAGGCTCCTTGTGCTTCCTTCAACTCCTCTAAAATTTGCAGCAACAAATCTTGCATATAACATCATATATGGACTTGTGCAATAGAAAGCTTAAGAAAGTATGCTTTTCTCCCTCTTTTGCAACACAAATTGGGTAACACGAGAGTTTAAAAAATATAGGCTTGTAGTTGTAGTGTACTCAACCAGGAAGGGGAAATTTAAGGGACGTATAACAATCGACAGTTACCCTTGCAAAAGAGATGAAGTGTAGAAAGTAAATTTCCAAGTTGAGAGTGTTTGAGGAAGCTAAAATGATATGTAGAATTTATAAAGTTTATAATAACGAGAATCTGTGAATTTTCATTCACTACAATCAATGTTTGAGTTCTATTTTGCTTGTAGTTGTAGTGTACTCAACCAGGAAGGGGAAATTTAAGGGATGTATAAAAATCGACAGTTACGCTTGCAAAAGAGATGAACTGTAGAAAGTAAATTTCCAAGTTGAGAGTGTTTGAGGAAGCTAAAATGATATGTAGAATTTATAAAGTTTACAATAAAGAGAATCTGTGAATTTTCATTCACTACAACCAATGTTTGAGCTCTATTTTTATAATATTTTCGTCACCGAATAATGGTAGTTTTCGTTCATTACAATCCAAATATTTGGATGATAGAACAAATATATGTGAAGGAAACATAGAGAAGCCATCAACTAATTATATGTATCCTAGAATGATGGGATTTGGACCTTTTTGGCCCCTAAAATAATAATACTACACATTTAATATTTGTTACGACTTCCTCTGTTATGTGCTAGACCTGTGAGAAAAACATAATGCCAGAAATACGAAACAATATAGCTCGAAAAACAAAAATATCACATTAATTGAGACAAGATGCGAAGATATTTTGTGATTCAGAAGAAAAATATAATGTTCACTTTCCTCTTCGAGGGGGAAACCTCCAATAGAGGAGAGCTCGATTACAATAAAACTTTATGATTCTTCCCTTGCTATCTAAGACTATTTATAACTTTATGACATCCAAAATCCTAACTACTAGTGGTCCCTTGCATAATACGGTTAACCACTTTATTAATTAACTATGGCCCATTTATAACAATTTTGGTCCATTTTCTATAATGCGAGTCAACCACTTATAATTATTATTAATGTGGATAACCTTTTACAAGCTTTATTGCTCAACTAACTAAGTATGACTTTGACTAGGCCCCTTGGGATTATTACATAAATAAAGGGGTTAGGGTTGGACCTTAACATAACCTCCCCCATTAAAAGCACCTTGTCCTCAAGGCTGAAGTTGTGGAAACTACTGAAGAATAGTGGTTGGTTCCCATGTCGCATCTTTTAGAGATGTGCCTTTCCACTTAATGAGGACTTCCTTGATCGTGCGGCCGCAGAGATTTATTTCGCGAGTATCGAGGACCTGTTCAGGTCTGAGCCAAATTGAAATTTCCTCATCCAATTATGGAAGACTTGTTTGGACCTTGCAATTGTTCCACACAACTTTCTTGAGGCAAGATACATGAAAGACTTGTGGATTTTTGAAGTAGCTGGCAAGGCATGTTTGTAAGAAACTACTCCTATACGTTGAAGCACATGATAAAGCCCATAAAATTTTGGTGCTAGTTTCTGGTAGCCCTTTTCTTTGAGAGAGGTCTGCTTATAAGGTTGGAGTCGCGAGAAAACCTGGTCACCTACTTGAAATGACCACTCTGAATGATGTTCATTGGGTTGTTGCTTCATTATATTCTGAGCTTGAAGTAGATTATATTTGAGATGAACGATCATTGTGACACAGTTCTGCAGGATCTGATCAATTTCTTGTACTGTGGAATATCTAGGAATATAAGAAGCTTTTGAAGGTGGGATTTGTCCATACACTGCCTCATATGGATTGGCAGAAAGGTTAGATTGGTTCCTGAGGGTCCTAATGTTGGTGTTGAATGTATGTATGGTGTGTTTTCATCAGTTACACTTCCTTATCGTGAATTACGAGGTCAAATCATATCATAGTGGCCTCTCCTCGCATGTTTACCCCCGTCGGCTAGTTGCTTGGGTAGATGTGGGAGGAGGGTGTTACATTAAATGATGAAATTTGTCATGCTAAAGTTTGCTAAAGTCATTGTTGTTAGCAATAAACACTAAGGGAAAAGATGATGACCCAAATTTGTCAATCTTGTACAACCTAGTAATATCATTAACTATTCTAGTGGCAATGACATGGTTAGGATCTTTTAAATCCTTAAATTCAATTTGGTGAGGTGAAAACTATATTGTTTTACCTTCATCAAAATCAATGATTTGATATACTAATAAAAAGTTGCAGGAAAGATTTGGAACATGTAATACATCATTTAAATGACCATTATGTACTTGGATTATTCTAGACGTTACAAGACTAAGAGATCAATCTTCACTAATAAACATTTTTTTGGTGTTACAATCATTAATTGAAGACAAAATGGATTTATCCCTATCCATATGATAAGTTGATCTAGAATCAATAAGCCTCTCAACAGAAGAAAAAGTAGAGGTTGAATTGAAGGAGAAGCCAAAAGTGGAATGCGCATGTCCATGAGAATAAGTGTTAAAACAAGAATCAATGTTGATGTTGTGCTTCTTCATTACTACTTCCAAGGCATCCATATTTTTAAAACATTTAGACTCCAGATGACTATATTTCCCACAATAATTGCAATGTTTGTTAGTGTTCTTACTCTTCGATTTGGTCGTTTGACACCATTAGGAGTAGAAGTAGTATAAAAGGGTTTTATACCCTTGTTTTTCTTGTTGTTGCAAGGATTTTGCTTCTTTGGATGTTTGGTTTTATCTTTCAGTTGGGCCACTAGGGTATTTTTAGAGGTACCTGTAGTGTTGATCACTCCAATATGCAAGAGCTTGACTTTATTTCTAATCAATGAGACAAAATTATTCAAGAGAATGATCTAATATGAAACCCCCGGATATTTTCTAGTGGAATAGAATGTAGATACAAAAATAAAATATGCAAAACCACATTTGAAAAGAATAACATATACGTAGTGTTCATACTTTAGATTGAATGGACAATTTTTTAAGTATGAATGATTGCACTTAAATATATAATCATCAATGAAAGATAAATCATTATGGATTAAAGTTATGATATGATTTTCAATTTGATGAGATCTAATGATATTAGGTTCACCGTATATATTTTTCAATATTTCCCAAACTTCATATGTGTCATTGATTCATTGAATGTGGAACCACAAGTCAGGAGAAATGGATATTCCAATTGATCCACATGTTTTTTCATTCCTACTATCCTATTCAGCTCTCTTATTAGCATTTATGGAGGCTTTGTCTTTCCCTATGTAATCCAATACAATCATTTACTTCTTAGTACACCTTCAATGTGAGGTTTCCATGAGAAATAGTTTGTACTAGTATACAAAAGTTCACTTCGAGTTTCCATATTAAATTATGTAGATAATATGGTTTTAGCCATATAGTGTTTTGTGTGGGTTCATGTGGATTCTGGGATAAACAATAATTTCTAAAATAAACTAGTATCAAATGAATAACTATATAATTTGTCATCCATTTTATTGCTTTATAAGCCAATGAATAATTGCTATAAACTTATAGGGGAAATATTTAGCAGTGATCCTTAAATTTTTTGGGTAGGGCCTTAAAACATTTCTTGCTTGGGTGAAAAAAATATGCTTTTAGGGTTAAAAACCTACAATTGGCATAGAAAATTACCCCATGGGTTAGTACATCTTGAGAGATTTCCAATAGGGAAAAGTAGAGCTCAACTAGATTTTGTATAGAAAACGTATGGCCTCCAATAGTTAACTTATGCTTGGACCACCTTAACGCTAATTAGATGCCACATTAGGCCCAAAACTTGTTGGGTGTGGAGCCTGATTATCTTCTTTATTCAGAGGTATCGCCGCATTGGACCCCATTTCGTAATGTGGCGGCAATGCCGCCTGTTTATGCGCGCTAGCAGGGGATGACGATGATTCTTTAAATCCCCCCCGGCTAAGGATCGGGGGTAGCGCCCCCGAAGCTAAAAATAGATGAAAATTTGCCTTGTAAAATGTTGTAATTTCGTAGTCAATCTGGACTGTTCATTATGCATAAATTTGACAGTAGAATTTATGTTTAGTTTAGGGTTTTTTTTCCTAGAAGGCGACCCCTCTTTATATATGAGGGAATTGCATTGCAGCTATGTAGATCTGTATTCTGAGCGAGAAAGAGAAAGGAGATTGTGTGAGAGAGAAGAGGGAATTACAGCGGATCTATTGTAGATTGTATCCCTTCATTTTTCTGGATAATATAAAAGGAAAGACTGGTTGTTTCTCTGTGGACGTAGCCCAAATTTGGTGAACCACAAATATCTGTGTCTCTCTTGTTTTATGTGTTTTCTATGCTTATATTTATGCAATATTTTATGTGTTCCATTGCTCCATAATATATAATTTTCTAACAATTGGTTTCAGAGCCAAAGGTCTATTCAGTTGATAAACTCGCAGGAGAGAAGGGTTCCTGGTTCGAGTGGGAGAAATGGCGAAAGATTGTAGGTTTACGGTCGAACAGTTTAACGACCAAAACTACCAGATGTGGAAGATGCAGATGGAATATTATTTGTATCGGAAAGATCTGTACCTACCATTGAGCGAAAAGATAAAGAAGCCGACGAGTATGACAAAAACTGAATGGGATATTCTCGAAACAAAGGCACTTGGAATGATACGGTTATGCATAGCGACGTCGGTAATGATTAATATTTCAAAGGAAACGACAATAAAGGGTTTAATGTCGGCATTGGCTAAACTATATGAAAAACCCCCGGCCTCAAATAAGTTATTTATTATGAAGCGTTTATTTAATATGAGGATGTCAGAAGGTGGATCTGTTGCTGATCATTTAAATGAATTTAATACAGTTACTAGTCAGTTAAGTTCTTTAGGGGTAACTTTTGATGATGAAGTTAGGGCTCTGTTATTTCTATGCTCATTTCCAGAAAGTTGGAATGGTTTAGTTATGGCCATTAGTAACTCTGTCTTTGGATCTAGTACTTTAAAGTTTGATGACGTTGTCGTTGCAATCCTTAGCGAGGAAATGCGATGGAAAAGCTCCTGTGAGACATCAAGTAATGCTTTGACTGCAAAGACTAGGGGAAGAAAAATGGAAAGAGGAAAGATCCCAAGATATCACAGTAAGTCAAGGAAAGTTAGATCCAAGTCCAGATCGGGGATAATGTGTTGGAAATGTGGGAAGAAAGGACACCTGAGGAAAGACTACAAGTATCGGAAGGGAAAAGAAGGAGATGCGCAACAAGAAAACAATCATGAAGTGAATCTGATAGTTGATGTGTTGCAATATTCTTTGATTCTTTCACTAGAAAATATTATGTTATGAAACCAGCTCAAGAAAATATAGAAAAGATAGATCAACGCCTTAGAATTCAGCCTCTTCGAGGGCGCAACCTCCTTTACATTACATAAATGAACAATTCTTGGATGATTCAAATGACAAAACCCCCTTTCTATATATAGGAGTATAAGGAGTCACATTATAATCCAGCCAACCTAACAATAATAATTATAAAGCCACAAAAATAACAATAGAGGGATTCTATGGGGCACAGTAATAACAATATGGGGGCACTAGGGGCACAACAATATTAATAAGGGGTATAACTACAATAGTAATGGGGTAATCACTAGTATTATAGGGACCCAACATGCCCCTCTCCTTCAAAAAAGTGTTGTCCTCAACGCTTGAGTAGTTCTGGACACTTCTGCATAAAATTCTCATCCTCCCATGTGGAATCTTCAGCGGATAAGTTCTTCCACTTAATAAGATACTCTGAAATTGATCGATTTCGTAGCTGTCGAGTTCTTGTTTCTATGATTGCTTCCAGTTCCAATATAATTTTTCCTTCCTCGTCAAGTTCTGGCAATATTGTTTGAACTGGGAGCTTGTCGCCTATAACCTTCTTTAAACATGAAACATGGAAAACTGGGTGCAATCGAGAAGCTGTAGGAAGCTCCAATTTGTATGCCATATTACCAATCTTTTGCAACACCTTGTACAGACCATAATACTTTGGTGATAATTTATTATCCTTCTTAGCTTGCTTGAGGGACATTTGCTTATATGGTTGTAGCCGTAGGAATACCCAATCACCTACATCAAAACTTCTTTCACTGCGATGTTGATCTGCCTGTTGTTTCATTCTATTTTGTGCCAACACGAGGTTATCCTTTAAGAGTTGGAGGACTTGTTGTTGATGTTTGATGTGATGTTCCACTGCTTGAACCTTAGAATTTTCTCTTAAATATGATGTGATGGATGGTGGTTGATACCCATAAAGTTCCATAAATGGGGTCATTTTTGTTGTTGTATGGAAGGAAGTGTTATACCACCATTCAGCCAGAGGCAACCATTTGACCCATTGTGTCTGTTTATCAGATACAAAGCAACGAAGATATCCTTCCAAACATTTGTTTACTATCTCAGTTTGCCCATCAGATTGAGGATGATAAGATGAGCTATGAGCTAACTGAGTACCAAGACAAGAAAATAATTCTGTCCAAAAATTTCCAGTGAAAATGGGATCTCTGTCACTTACAATAATCTTTGGGTTTCCATGTAGCTTTTGAATTGTTTCCATAAATGCAGTAGAAACTGTACTGGCTTTAAATGGATGTGATAATGCACAAAAGTGTGCATACTTGGTAAGTCTTTCAACTACCACCATGATGACACTCTTTCCCTCAGACTTGGGTAAACCTGTGATAAAATCCATTGAAACCTCCTCCCAACGTTGGCTTGGAATGGATAAAGGTTGTAATAGACCCAGTGTCTTAATTGTTTCAACTTTATTTTGTTGGCAAACCAAACATTCAGCCACAAACTTTTGAATATCTGATTTAAGGCCATCCCAAAAAAAATCCTTCTTAACCCTGTGGTAAGTTTTTAAAAATCCCGAGTGCCCTCCTAAGGGAGAAGTGTGCAATTCCATAAGAATATTTTGTTTTAGCTGGGAATTCTTACAGAGGTATAAGCGATCTTTGTACCATAACGAATCATTTTGCCAGCTAAATGTATCAGACATACTGGAATCTTGTTGTAACTTTCGAATAAGTGCCCACACTTCTTTGTCATTCTTCCATTCCTCCCTTGCTTCGTTTATCCAATCTGGTTGGATAATAGAAATGGCGCACAACAATGCTTCCACATCCTCATCCTTCTTGAGAGTGCATCTGCCACCACATTTTGCTTCCCTTTTTTGTAGATGATTTCAAAGTCATAACCCAACATCTTTGTGACCCACTTTTGTTGCTCTTCAGAGGATAATCTTTGTTCTAAAAAGTATTTAAGGCTATCATGATCCATTTTTACTTTGAAGTGTCTACCCATTAGGTAGGGTCACCATTTCTTAAGTGCATGGAGTATTGCCAACATTTCCTTCTCATAAATAGCTTTGCTTAAAAACTTTCCCTTGATTGGACGACTTTCAAAAGCAATGGGTCTTTCATCTTGCATTAGAACAACACCAATTCCATTTCCTGAAGCATCACATTCCACAATAAAGGTTTTTGTGAAGTCCGGTGTAGCTAAGACCGGTGCTTGGCACATTGCCTCTTTAAGATGTTCAAAGGCCTTTGTTGCTTCCGGAGTCCATGAAAATGCATCTTTCTTCAATAATGTTGTTAGAGGTGCTGCTATTCTCCCATAATTCTTAACAAACTTGCGATAATACCCTGTCAACCCAAGAAATCCTCGCAGATGCTTTATGGATGTGGGGATTTTCCATTCCTTAATGGCTTTAATTTTGCTAGGGTCTACCTTAACTCCTTCATGAGATACAATATGACCCAAATATTCCACCTCCTGGACTCCAAAGAAACATTTGGATCTTTTTGCATATAATTGTTTCTCCTTCAATAGTTGTAGCACCTTGTCAACATGTTCAACATGATCCTTCCAAGACTTGTTGTAGATTAGTATATCATCAAAAAATACTAACACAAATTTTCTAAGGAATGGTTTGAAAATTGAATTCATCAAACCTTGAAATGTTGAAGGTGCATTGGTAAGGCCAAAAGGCATGACCAAAAATTCATAATGACCCTCATGAGTTCTAAATGTTGTTTTCGGAATGTCTTCAGTCTTCATTCTGATTTGATGATATCCTGAACGAAGATCCAACTTGGTGAAGTAAATTGATCCATGCAATTCATCCAGTAATTCATCAATGACAGGAATGGGGAACTTATCTTTAATAGTGAGCTTGTTGAGCTCCCTATAATTCGGACACATGCGCCATGATCCATCCTTCTTGTGCACCAATACTACTGGAGCAGAGAAAGAACTTTGACTCGGTTGAATTATACCAGCCTCTAGCATTTCTGCAACCATATGTTCAATTTCACTCTTTTGGACATAGGGATATCTGTACGGCCTGATGTTTGGAGGAACACTTCCTGGAATCAGATGAATAGCATGATCATGATCACGAATAGGTGGGAGACCTTTGGGAGTCTCAAATACCTTGGAATGATTGTCCAGGACTTTTTGGAGATCTGGAGAAATAGATGATTCCGATGTGGAAACATCTAGCGAGCATAATTGTGCAATTACACCTCTTTGCTCCTTTTTTAGAAGCTTTGTCATACCATTAGAGCTGATTATCTTTCCTGGTTTCCCTGCAATACCCCTTAATTCAACTTCCTTTCCTTCTGTAGAAAATTTGATGAAAATTTCTTGAAAATTAAAAGCTATTGTACCCAAGGATTGTAGCCATTGGACTCCTAGTACAACATCAGCACCTCCCATTGGAATGGAAAGCATTGGGCTAGTCAATACATATTCTCCCATGGATAGCTTGATATTATGGCACTTTCCAAAGAAATTTATTGTTCCTCCATTTGCAATCATCACTTGACACTCTGGTGCTGGATATAGGAAGCAATTCAATTCTTTTGCTACCTTACAATGAATAAAATTGTGGGTGCTTCCTGAATCAATCAACACTATTACCTTTTTCTTCTTGATTTGTCCTTCTATCTTGATGGTTTGAGGAGTGGTAATTCTCGCCAATGCATTACAAGATATGGTCGGATTTATTTGTTCTTCATCTAGGCTTTGTTCCTGGATTATATCCTCTTCTTTTGACCTTTCTTGCTCCTTTTCTTCTTCCTCTTCACAATCTATGTAGAATAATTTCTTCTCAGCACACTTATGACCTTTAGTGTATTTGCTATCACAACTGTAACAAAGCCCTTTTGCTCTTTTTTCTTCCAATTGTTGTGGTGTCAACCTTATAGGTTGTGGAAGACTAGGGGCAACAACACTTCCGTCTTTATAGTTGTGAGTGGTATGCTTCCTGGTTGCCATAATTTTGCTTTCCATTTTTCTTGCTAACCTGAATGCCTTCTCTAATGAATCAGGTTCCCAAAGGCGAACATCATGTTGGATATTATCCTTTAAAGACCCTATGAACACATCAATCCTATGCTCCTCTGGAATATCTTTTACCCTTATGTTCAATTTTTGGAACTCCTCAATGTGCTCCATTATTGAACCCTTTTGTTTGAGACTTATCAATTGGCTAAAAAAAGTGTTGCTTTTTGTATCCTCATAATGTGCTATCAATTCTTCCGTAAAAATTGCCCAAGTGATAAATGGTTTACGAGAGCAAAGCCATTGATACCATACAAACTGATTTGGTTCCAAATATAAAGTTGCCATACGTACCTTTTGTGTGTTTTGCACATTATTGAGATCGAAGAATTGCTCCATCTGTAATATCCATGTGGCAGGATCCTTGCCATCAAACTTCCTCATATCGATTTTTGGAATATGGTGAGTCTTCGATCCAACATTAGCGTCTATGGAATCATGATTAACATTTCTTTTGTTCTCATCATGAGTTTCCTTTAGTACCCTTTCACCCTTAGGGACCATTTCTTGTAGCAACTTATTCATATTTATCTTCAATTCGTCCATGTCTGTCTTCAAATCTATCTTCAAATCATCCATCTTAGCTTCCGCATCAATCATATTAGCTTCTACTCCTTTCTTTAAACAGTCCATCTTAGCTTCTGTTCCTTTTTGTGCAAGGGACAGTTGTTGCACTTGGTCTTGTAATTTTGATATATCATGTTGCATTTCTTCCTCTTCTTCATGAGTCATGCTAGAGCTTTCAGGCTCCTTACTAGGTGTTTGCATTTTCTTTCCTCGGGGCATCAGTTATCGATAATATTGCTTGACTATGCCCATTGAATTCCTTCAAAATAAATTTTCAAACCAAGCTTAAGCAAAAATTTAAGAAAATCTACACACCTTTTTTCACTTTGTAGGAGCTCGATATTGTCTCTGATGTATCTCTGTACTTTTCAATCATCTAGTTCTGAATTTGTGATATGTAGTAGCTCTCTGTGTCCTCTTTCCAATGCCAGAAGTCTGACCCAAATTGGATTCTCCAAGGAAGAGTTATGTGAAATCTCCCACAGTGACTTACTTATAGACTACTTCAGTAGAGCGAACTTGTACGATGTGCCACGAGTCACTGTTTCGACGTTTGGATTTGAAACATGTATACAAGAAACTACAGTCTGTCCTCTTTCTGTAACTTCTTATGAAATTTCAATCCGATACTCAGAGAGAAAGTTATGACGATTTTCCTAGGTCACCTGTTTTGAATGTAATTCAGGAGTCTGCAAAAACACCAATTTCCTCAGATCATATCTCCACAAATATCACACGAAAAGATCTGAAATTCGGACCCAATGTTCAGCGTGATTTCTTCTCAATTGGGTATTTTTTGCGACTTCTGTAACGTCATATTAAAAAATTTATAGCGAAAATTCCACGATGACCTGTTTGGAGCAGCGAAACCCTAGAATCCAAAGCTCTGATACCAAATGTTATGAAACCAGCTCAAGAAAAGATAGAAAAGATAGATCAACGCCTTAGAATTCAGCCTCTTCGAGGGGGAAACCTCCTTTACATTACATAAATGAACAATTCTTGGATGATTCAAATGACAAAACCCCCTTTCTATATATAGGAGTCTAAGGAGTCACAATATAATCCAGCCGACCTAACAATAATAATTATAAAGCCACAAAAATAACAATAGAGGGATTCTATGGGGCACAGTAATAACAATATGGGGGCAATAGGGGCACAACAATATTAATAAGGGGTATAACTACAATAGTAATGGGGCAATCACTAGTATTATAGGGACCTAACATATTATTTATGCTGGGTGGTAGAATCAGGGGCCTCATTCCATGCCACACCTGATAGGAAACATTTTCATGATTATGTTCAAGGAGATTTTGGATAGGTTCGATTGGGTGATCATAAACCCTATAAAATAATTGGAATGGGTACAATTTTCATAAAGCATTAGAATGGAAATCAATGGTTGTTGAAGGAGGTAAGGCATGTTCCAGATATGAAGAAAGATATAATTTCAATAGGGCAGTTGGGAGGTGAAGGCTATGTAACTACTTTTACAGATAAAACCTAGAAGGTCACTAAAGGAGCCCTAGTAATAGCAAAAGGAGAAAAGGTTGGTACATTGTATTTATGTAATGATATTTCTAATTCTGTTAATGCTTTAACCTCTACAGGAGCATATACAGCATTGTGGCATCATAGGCTTGGGCACATGAGTGAGAAGGGGATGCAGATTGTTCACTCTAGAAATTTGTTGCCAGGTTTGAAGCATGTTTATTTGGAATTCTGTGAGAATTGTGTTTATGGAAAACAAAAGAGGCTCAGATTCCTCAGAGTTGGGAAAGGAAAGAAGAGCGAAGAATTAGAGCTTGTGCATACAGATGTACGGGGACCTGCTCAAGTATCATCTCTCGATGGCTCTCATTATTATGTTACTTTTATTGATGATGCAACCAGAAAAAACCTGGATTTATTTTATTCGAAATAAATATGATGTATTTGATACTTTCAAGAAATGGAAAGATTTGATTGAAAAAGAGATAGGAAAAAGGTTGAAGTGTCTCAGATCAAACAATGGAGGTGAATATTGCAGCAAAGAATTTGATAGGTATTGTTCAGAAAATGGAATTCGTAGAGAGAAGACAGTTCCAGGAACACCATAAGAAAATGGCTTGTCAGAAAGGATGAAGTTAACAATCATGGAGCATGCAAGGTGCATGAGATTGAATGCAGGATTTCATTTACAATTTTGGGTAGATGCTGTAGATATTGCTATTTATCTAATAAACAAAGGGCCTTCAAGTTCCTTGGATGGTGGTATTCCAGAGGAGGAATGGACATGTAAAAAGGTAAACTACTCTTTTTTAAATACTTTTGGTTGTGAAGCCTTTGTCCACATTAATAAAGAAAATAGAACAAATCTTGAGGAAAAATCAAAGAAATGTACCTTTATTGGATATGGTGTTAATGATTTTGGTTATCGCTTTCATGATTATGAAAAAAACAAAATCATTAGGAGCAGAGATGTCATGTTCAATAAAAATGTTTTGTATAAGGATTAGATGCAAGAAAAATAAAACAGAGAACACATAGTGCTTGATGAGATCAAAGAAAAAGTGAAGGTGCTTGAAAATCACAACGATCAATAACTAAAACAATAAAAACAACAACAACAATAAGCACCTAAAACCCTTGAAAGTGGTGTTAGAAGATCTACCAAGATAAGTAGACCTCCTGAATGATACTCTCCTTCATTATATTATATATTGTTGATTGATTCTGGTGAACCATGGTGCTATTAAGAAGCAATGAAGGTAGAAACCAAGAAGAAGTGGGAGTAAGCCATGAAAGAAGAGATGGAATCCTTAGTATATAACCGGATTTGGGACTTAGTCAGGTTTCCTGCAGGTAAAACAACATTTCAGAATAAACGGGTTTACAGGTTGAAGGAAGAAGATGGAGGTAGAAAAAGGTATAAAGCTAGACTTATGGTGAAAGGGTTTGCACAGAAAAATGGTATAGACTTTGATGAGATATTTTCGCATGTTGTTAAATGACTTCAATAAGAACTATTTTAAGTCTAGTAGCAGCTGAAGCTTTTCATCTTGAGAAGTTAGATGTAAAGACGACCTTTCTCCATGGGTATTTAGAGGAAGAGATATATATGTAGCAGCCACAAGAATATGAGGTAAAAGGGAAGGAGAAACTAGTGTGCAGGTTGAAGAAGAGATTCTATGGCTTAAAACAGGCTTCAAGGCAGTGGTATCTAAAATTTGACAAGTTTATGTTTGAACAAGGTTATACCAGATGTCACACTGATCATTGTGTTTATCTCAAAAGGAAAAATGATGGTAGATATATTATATTGTTATTCTATGTAGATGACATGCTTGTTGCAAGTTCTAACCTGCAGGAGATAAATGTGCTCATAAGAAAATTGGAAAACTCATTTGCAATGAAGGATTTAGGTACAAAAAAACAAATCCTTGGTATGAGAATAACTAGAGACAGGAAGAATCGAAAATTAATATTGTCTCAGAGTGAGTACATAGAAAAGGTGTTGAAAAGATTTAATAAGCAGAATGAAAAACCAGTTAGTATACCTTTGGCTAGCCATTTAAAACTAAGTAAGGAGGTGTGTCCCAAGACTCAGGAAGAAATGGCTTATATGTCTAAAGTTCCATATGCATCAGCAACTGGAATCTTAATGTATGCAATGGTCTGCACAAGGCCTGATATTGCACATGCAGTGGGATTTGTAAGCAGGTACATGAACAATCCAGGAAAAGAACATTGGATGGAGGTGAAGTGGATTCTCATGTATTTGAGAGGTACCACAAATCAAACATTATGCTTTGATGGTTCAAACATTGCTCTACATGGATATGTTGATGCAGATATGGCAGCTGATAGAGATAACAAGAGGAGCACCACAGGGTATGTTTTTATTGTAGGTGGAATAACTATTAGTTGGGTTTCAAAACTGCAAAGTGTTGTTGCACTCTCAACGATGGAAATATAGTATGTTGCTGCTACAGAGGCTAGTAAAGAAATGATTTGGTTACAAATGTTTTTGGATGAATTGGATAAGAAGCAGGAGTTGGGAAAATTATACAGTGACAGCCAGAGTGCCATACATCTTGCAAAGAACTCTGCATTTCATTCCAAGAGTAAACATATAAAACTCAAGTACCATTTCATATGGTCAGTGTTGGAAGATGGACAATTGAAGCTGGAAAAGATACACACTAGCCAGAATCACGCAGATATGCTAACAAAATTTGTAACGATGGAGAAACTGAGATTCTTCTCTATTTCAATTGGTCTTCAAGTATGATGATGAAGATGAGAAACAACCAAGTCCAAAGTGGAGTCATTTTCAAGCAAATGAATCAACGGTGGAGTTTATATAATCAGTCTCCAAGAGGGAGATTGTTGGGTGTGGAGCCTTATTATCTTCTTTATTTAGAGGTATCGTCGCATTGGACCCCATTTCATAATGTGGTGGCAACTTTAGGGGGTTCCTGGGTGAGGCGACGATGATTCTTTAGAGGCCCCCCCAGCGCGGGATCAGGGGTACCGCCCTCGAAGCTAAAAATAGATGAAAAATTGCCTTGTAAAATGTTGTAATTTCGTAGTCAATATGGGTCGTTCATTAGGCAGAAATCTGATGGTACCGGTTATGTTTAATTTAGGGTTTTTCCCCAAGAAGGCAACCCTTCGCTATATATGAGGGAATTTTGTTGCAGCTATGTAGATCTGTATTCTAAGCGAGAATGGGAGAGGAGATTGTGTGAGAGTGAAGAGGGAATCATAGAGGATCTGTTGTAGGTTGTATCTCTTCATTTTCATGGATAATATAAAAGGACTGGCTGTTTCTCCATGGAAGTATCCAAGATTGAGTAAACCACGTATAACTGTGTCTCTCTTGCTTCATGCATTTTCTGGCTTTATATTTCTACAATATTTTATGTATTCCATTGATCTATAATATATAATTTTCTAACAAAAATCACACATGGACCTATGCATGTAAGATCTTATAAGGATGTTCTCTACGTTCACAAACCCTAATCACCCTAATTGATAATTAGAGAATGAAAAAAACTCTAGCCATAATTCTCTTAGCTATAGGGACACATTAAAAATTGAGTCACAAAGAAAGAAAGGGCTTTCATGGCTATTGTAATTATTTTTTCTTCCGTAATTGAGGAACACAAATGAGTGATATCGGACTAAAGTAAAGGAAGAAGAGAAACGTGTACCATCCCATCATAGCACTCCATGTCTATTTGTGCCATGGTGAGTCATCCTTGTATTTTGTATTAAAAATTAGGGAAATAAAATAACAAGGCATAATGTTAATATTTTGATAGAGTTTTCACCCTCACAGATCTTGAAGGTATATCTTGCATTCAAAAGGTCAATGATGTGACTATCTATTTAATTTTGTATTTATGTGCTTATTGTAACACCTTCCTCCCACATCTACCCAAGCAACCAACTAGCTGAGGTAAACATGCGACAAGAGGCCACTATGATATGATTCGACCTCCTAAGTCATGTTAAGGAAGTGGAACCGATGGAAACACACCATACATACATTAATTATTAGCTACATGACCCCCAAGAACCAATCCAATACTTTAGACAACTTGGATTGGGGTCTCAATGATCTTTTGGACAACTTAAGCCTTAATCGCTCCCATGTTATAGGCGTGAGGGCGACTAAAAACCCAAATTCGCTCTCACAGTCTTCGCTGACAATGACTAGAGACCAAAACTGTCAGTGCTATGCTAGCGACTCCAGGATTTGAGCCACTTTTTCAGGCCCAGAGCCCAAGTCACTGCCCAGAATTGAACCAACTCTTCAAATCAGTAAAATGGCATGGAAATGACAGTGCTAAAGAAAATACTTGTTCAAGACCTTGACTAGACCCCTACTAGCCATGACAGGAATTTCTTCAAACATATCGCGAATATGTAATGTACAGGTGTAAATAACAGTTTTGAGCATAGGGGTCTCATACTTAGCTGAGAATTGCTAAGAACCATTGATGCCTCAACACATCAACTTTAATTCCATCCATTAAGTCATAGATACGTTGATCATTCAATTACAAGTAAAAACATTATGAGAGCCACACATGGTTGTTGTCATAAAACACATACATAACCAACATAATAGCATCAGAAAATACTCATGAAAGTACAATCATATAGACCACATATAATCCATCAAAATGCTCATAGATATAAAAGGGGAAATACCCTTTCAATATTGACGCAAAATCCAAACCTGGGATGGTACTTCCACGTTCCTTACTTACTCAATTCCAGTTACAGGTTCATTATGAAACTGGTACCCATCTTCTTACGTCTCTGAAACAAAATATTGTTACCCACATCTCTGATCATATCCATGAATGGAGATGTCGACGTCACCTTATCAATTTTGATATACCTGATGATTTGTTAATGAAATGGTTTACCAAATCATTCGTCAACAAAATAGCCAAGTAGATAGCGATGGGAGGTTGTGTAACTAAATATCAAGCCATTGTCTGTGCCCAATATTTAGATTTGGTGTATTCTCAATATGGCACGTTATATGATCTCTTGTTTGATGCTCCGAGGCCATCTATGGATCCAACATCTTCTAAACCTCCGGACCTACCACCTGTCGATGGTATTAGTGGATCAGTGTCTTAAAATTCCAATAAAGTTTCTTCGAAGGAAAAATCCATTTCGAATATTGCACCCAATCCTCCTTCAAAACCCTCTTCAAATCCTGGTAAAACCTCTGAGGTTAATATCGTTTAGTCTACTGCGGAAAACAAAACCTCAAAAGGTAAAAAGGGTAAAGGAAAAGAAAAATTTGATACCCCAAAACAGGATCCTCCAAAGTCATCTGTTGATGATGCATCCAGACGTAAGCCTAATATTCGTGCCTCATTTGTGAGGAAGATCACTATACCAAGGATTGTCCTCGTCGTGTGGAAGTTAGTCGCTTGTTAAAAGGCACTCAAGGGACACCGACTGTACTGAAAGAACATTTCCTAT
Source organism: Pinus tabuliformis (assembly GCA_031772625.1). Lineage (NCBI taxonomy): Eukaryota > Viridiplantae > Streptophyta > Pinopsida > Pinales > Pinaceae > Pinus > Pinus tabuliformis. Next base: position 682,161,502 of record CM062820.1, on the reverse strand, counting down.
CACAACAGACCCAATTGATAGAACAACTGCAATCTTCTACATCTTCAGGTTCTTGGGTTTACATGAGTGGAATAGTGTCTATTTCTGTTGCCACCCGGTCAAAAGATTATCAAAATCATCAAAAGAAAATAGTGGAGAAAAGAAGCCACTAATACTCCTTCTACTTATTGTTATAGAAATTTTTGTGCCTTACAGCATGGAGCATGAAATGTCAATAATCTGAGGGATCCAAAGTCCCTAAACATGTTGTTTTTACCCTTAGAGGAACAAGGTCAGCAAACCACAGCACTGCAAATCAGTTCTCCACTGAAAAACACTCAAAAACAGGTCAATTTTGGATCATGTCAACTGCTCCACTGAGCACCTGCGCTGAATGTCAAAAGCTCTATGGTGTACCTGCGCTGCATAGCAAGTGAAACAAAGGCTACCTGCGCTGGGCGTACTTTGACATGTGGAGGAATCTTTTCTCAATGTGCCAGTGCCCAGGAAGCTTCCAAAATGACACTTGGATCAGAAGATTCGCCTAATGATGAGTTAAGAGCTTCTAAAACTCCAAGTGGAAGGTAGAAACTCTGAGTGGACTCAAGGACTGAAGAACAACTGGGGTTGAAGAGGACAACAAGTCACACATTCAGCTGACTTATCTTCACTCCAAAACTCTATATAAGGATCTCATCCCATGGGATCTGGAGGCCGGAATTTAGTGCAAAGAATTGTTGTTGGTTTACAGTTGTGAGTATTGGGTGATTGCTTGAGGGAGGTGAAGAGGAGATTTCTTTCCGTCGGGAAGGTGATGCTGGATTGGACCTCTTACGGTTGTATCACCACCTGAACCTTACTTCCTTATATTAATAAAGCATTTGAGGTTCTTCTATTCGCATGTGTTTCAATGATGTATTGTCTTACTTGCGTATTTGATTTATGCTAATCCTTGAATCGATTATGAATGCATGCTTCTTGTAGTTTCCTTTTCTTGTCTTATTTGCAGGATCTCGTGTAGCTGGGCCCGTGAAAAGACTCGGAGCTGGGAGCAAGCGGCAAATAGAGGAGATTGGATCGACCATTTGCGCAAGACATCGGTAAGTGGATCTCTTCCTTTTATCTCTTGCATGTCATAAAGAAGTAACTTTGGATAGCTTTGCTTCAGCTGTTGCTAAGGAACTGTCACCCTTAGAGTGGGTTAGGGTCATTCCGAGTTGGATACTTTCCCCCACAACAGACTGGCGACTCCGCTGGGGATCGTGTCTTGTTGGTAGCTTGTGTTTCTTGCTATTCATTTCCTAAACGAAGGGAGTACCGAATCGAACTGCATTCGAATCCTTCGAATGCAAAGTAGAGGGCAGCTACTCTAGCTTAGTGCTGGGCATGTTTATGATTTGAAGAGCTGATCCACAAGGACTCTTTTTAGCTCTTTGTGATAGTGTTCATCTTCCTTAATCATCCTCTAGTGTATACTTGGCTGATAGCCTCTGATTTGGCCAAAAACCATTGATTTTTGAGCAAACTGTGACCCGGAATCTGAGAGAGACGAGAGTTGTCTCTTCAGTGCAGCTGCAGCAAAGGCTACCTGCGCTGCAACGCAGGTCCCGAAGGGGCTACCTGCGCTGCATGTCAGATTGACAGTGCAGTACCTGCACTGATCCAGTTTTGCCTTGTGCAACTGGGGTTCCCTACTGTCTTTTGCCCAGTTTTCAATATTGTTTTTGCAGCCTATTGTCAACCTGTATACCCAGCTGAAACTACTTTTCTTTGCCTCCATTCCGCCTCAGTTGTATGAAGAAACCGTGATTGTTCTTATTGTATTTCTTGCTTTCATTCACAGTTTCCCGTAGCGAAAGTGAACTAGTCTTGCTGTGACCTCTTGGATCTAGACCTGTGAGAAAGTGTCGTTGTGATTCTAAGAGTTAGTTTATTGTTGTTCATAGCTGCTTGAACATTTGCTTTCGTTATATGGTTCGAATTTCAGTATTTCTTGTGTTGAAACAAGTGAATCTTAAGGTGTTCTTTTGATTATTGGACAAAAACTTGTTTGCTTTCGCTTGAAATTGAATTCGAAATTATACAACAGCTTTCTTTTTGTAATACATCAACATTAAGGAAGAGGAAAAGAAATACTTGCATTGTGCATGTGCATTTTGACAGTTTGCATGTCGATTTAGGAAAAGTGCATCAGTGTGTGCTCTATGATCTGTTTGAAAAGATGATGTCTTTCTTTTCCCTTAGTAGTTAAGATTTTCATAAGTTGAAAGAATTGAAAAAGCTTGCTTATCATTCTTAGACTGCATTTAGGAGTTGTATCATACATCACGTGGTGATCCATAAAGGCAAACTGCTAAGCAAGATCAACCTAAAACGAACTGAATTTACATAACAACGCTTTGAAACATAACGAAACACAGTAGAGGTCTAGGTAGAGACGTGTTCCGGCGTCGTTAAACATAGTGACTGTCGATCTCTACGAAGGTGGGTGATTCCTCCTGAGGGACGATAGCACTAATACGGACTTGTGCTCCCGCGTACCGTCGCGTATATTGGGAGACCCCTATAGGAATAAAGCCTTTATCCATAGGAAACCGTGTCGGCCGCCCTACTGATCGCGATGCAGTGAACACAGCATTCACGAAGATTGACCACTCGTACCGTAAAACGTATTCTGTGGTTTCGCGAAAGGTTTGGCACACCCTCTGCCTAGAACTCCAGAGTAGTTTCTTTTGGCCTTTTTCAAACTCTATAACTGAAAAATTCCATCCGAGCATTTGTCACTTCGGGCTCGTTAATACATCGAAGGAGACTAGAGTCATCTTTAGCTTTTTCTCGACTCTTAAAAAGTGAAAAAGAAAGTTGTGTCTAAAGCATCGTCATATAAAATTCATTTTAAACGGAACATAAATCACCTCCTATTCCTGCGTTGATCTTCGAAGTTAGTCTTTTGGCATCGTAAGTTCTTGTAGAATCGCTAAGAAATCTTTTGGATAGACTAGATATGTCTGAACAACCGTCGACATCTAGGACCGTGTCGTCTGACACAGCAGTAGCAGAACCTCCTGCTGCTACTCCAACGATGTTCGCTGGTATACCATCTGTCCCAGAAAATTGTCAACAACAAGCCGGAGTCCAATCAGGGACGACAATATGGTTAGTTCCTATTTCTTCATCCGGATTATCATCTGGTACTTCTTATGTTGAAACTCAACAAATTGATCCAATGTGTCTTCAAAGGCCAATTTACCCTTTAAGTACTGGATTTCCACCATGTGGAGGGCAATATGCTCTTTCATTGTTCCCTCCTAGAGAACAACCATATGAGAGTTTACAACAAGGATCAGGTCAAACTGGAATTACATCCAGCGGTTGGGTACCAATACTGCCCCAACAACCAGGAGTTGTATATTCAATGCAACCAGTACACCCTGTGTCGAATATTACCACCACACCTGCTATGGCGAATGCGTCGCAAGTACAAGCGCTACCTGTTGTAATACAACAACCTCTTGTCTCAGCGGCTCAATCACAATCTCAGGGTAGTGCCTCCTTATCTGGAGCGACTCAGGCTCAAACAAGTACTGTGACTCCTCATCTTGGTCAATCATCCAGTATTGGTCAACAGCAAATGGTCCAACAACCAGAGTTGGTTCAATCTCAACAACCGCCATTCCAGCAATCATATCAAGGACCTGAGCAACAAGTCTTTGTAAGTAATGGGCAACCATGCTATAATGGTTATGCCCATCAACTTTGTCAAAGTTGTCAGCATTATGCTGGTCCGCAAAGACCCATTGCTCAGGCGATACCATCTTATCCTGGATATGCTTTGCCTAACCTGAACCAACAGTTGCCTTTTGTAGCAACTCTAGAATTACCAGATCTAAACCGGCTGACGAATGATCCAATTGCTTATGCCCCTTGGTGGCCAGCGATTCCGCATAAACTTCCATCGGACATTCCTAAATTCAATGGAAATCCAGGTGAAGACCCGTCGAATCATGTGATGACATTTCATCTGTGGTGTTCATCGAACACTCTAAACGATGATTCGATAAGACTTCGCCTCTTCCAGAGGACATTGACAGGTCCAGCGGCTAGATGGTATATTGAATTGCCAAGAGCCTCTTTCGACAATTTTAGCTCCTTAGCCACGACTTTCTTAACCCATTTTCAATTACCAATCAGGTATGAAACAGGAACCGAAATACTGACCAACTTCAAACAAACGACAGCTACTCACATATCTGATCATATACATGAGTGACGTCGTCGTCGTAGGATGGTGAAAACTTACGTTCCCGATCAGCTATTAGCTGAATGGTTTATAAAGCCGTTACTTCCGGCTATAACGGAAGATGTGGCCAAGGGAGGAGTCGTAACAGAGGAGCAAGTCATTGCTCGCGCTCAATATTTGGACTTAGTATATACTCAGTCTGGCACACTCTACGACAAAATACCTGACGCCCCTAGACCTGAATTTTCAATTCCTCCCCCTTCTAAATCGAATACTGACTCTCACACCAGCAATGGCGTGACTGGAAAACACAAAATTTCTAGTCAAAATGCAAATGAAGAATTTCTTGCCTCAGAAGTAAATGACATGTCGACCGACAAGGGCAAACAACTGAAGCAACCAGGGGGCAAGAAGAAAAAGAAAAGGAAAGGGAAACCCCCGACAGGGTGTCATATATGCGATGAGGATCATTGGACGAAAGATTGCCCACATATAGCTGAAGTTAAGAAACTCTTTAAGAGTTTGAAAACCCCAGCAGTATTGACTGATCCGTTTCCTAACCCAGGCCAAAATCTGGTTGCTAATTGAAATGCTTCCCGATCCCAAGTGCTTATGTTGTCTACCTCAGAGCAGCAGAATAATGCTTTGACAAGGAATAAAGATTACAGGAATCCAAAGAAGTTGAACAACAAGGCAAATAAACAACCTAGTAGTTCAACAACAACTTTGACCAAAGTTGTGCCACCCATCGTTCCTAAACCAATAATAAAGTCGCCAAAGGGAGTAGTACACAAATCGACATTTAATCCTCGTGAAAAAATAACACAGGATTATAATATAATAGAGGACCTGGCTCAATCGTCGTCCGCTATGTCGACGCCTGAGGTAGCGCAAAATTGCACCTCCCAAGAGCAAGCTTTATTATCAGCCATAGGTGGGATTGGCCCAATGGATTCCAATCTTGTGGCCTTTGATCATAAAGGATATGACCCTCAGATACCAGCTCAACTAGCTTTCCTTATTCAAGTGAAAGCCCTCAACAAAACTGTTCATCGAACAATTATTGATGAGGGGGCATCTACATGTCTTATGTCGATGAGTTGCTGGAAAAATTTAGGCTCACCACCCTTGTCGAAATCGTCAACGACGTTAAAAGCATTTGATGGACGATCATACACTCCATACGGGATTTTAAGTAACTTGCAAGTTGAACTGGGGGGCAAAACAGTAGAAGTTGATGTTGAAGTAATCGACGGAAACCTCGATTACAACATCCTACTCGGAAGGCCTTGGATATATGCCATGGCTGCAGTTGTGTCGACCTACTTCAGGAGGATTGTATTTCCTTTTCAAGGAAAAATTACAATCGTCGACCAACAAACATTTCTCCCCAACAGTTCTCAAGTTACGGGAAGCAGCACAATGATCCATGAAAGTAATCAATCGCTCCAAAATATTGGAGTAGGTCTCCTAAAAGACCCGGCCTTAATGGGTACTTCTGCCCTACCGCCGGCAGGTAATATGGCGAAAGTAGCCACAGTGGAAACCTACAATATGAAATCTTCTATATCCAACGGATTCAGAAGATTCCTAAATATTTTGTCAGCATGGATCATCGCCCTAATGGAAATACTGTAAACACAGTGGGCCCCGAGGACGGTTCTTATCTCGTGTCAACCTCGTTAAAAAATGAAACAAGGAGTCATGAGGATAGTTCTTTTACTATGTCAACCTCATTAAAAAATGAAACAAATCCCCTTTTCAAAATTCAAAGGTAAACCTTCATTCCAACCACCAAGTTGAATGCAATGAAGCTTGGGGGGCACCCTCCTTTGACATGCGTCATTATGATGCTGGGGGCATGCAAAAACGAGCAGTTTTGGCAAAGTTCATGCTCGTTAAAAAATAAACGCAAAACCGAGCAGTTTTAATGCGGAAATTCATGCTCGTTAAAAAATAAACATAAGCATGTGAGCAGGCTTCCCCCAGAGTTCAAGCTCATCCAGAAAAAACGAATCGGTAAATAACCATTTGAGACCGTAAAATCATCAGCCATAAAAGCCTTGGTCGTGTTTGTGTACCGTCACCTCCACTTTTCATTTGGCCGATCATTCACATCCACTTGATTGTTTACCTATTTTGAGGAACAGCTGCGAAGAGTGATCCCACTTAGCCATCCTTGTAACACTGCCGTGATTGGAAAATTCCAACCTATACCTGGAATCTGCTGCTATCCCTGTCTATCACTCGTTCCTCAAAAGACGAGTCTTCTTTGAGCTCTTTTCACTGACTCGTAAAATATGAAAAGTTTGCCGAGTTTTGGCCTTTTGACTCGTTAAAAGGACAGGAAGAGCTATCCCTCCTCTAGATTTTAATCTTTTTGGACCTGAGGGATTATTGCACAAAAAGATCGAGCGCTTGTCTAGTTCGGCTCGATAAAGATATCGAACATTCATCCCTTCTGTATTGTTTTATACTTTTTCGGACTTAAGGGATTAGATGACGAAAAAGGACCCCTGGAGTCCACTTTATGTACCCTTTTCAAACTCTCTAAAAATGAAAAGGACCGAGTTGTCTTTGTCGCTGGGCTCGTTAAAAATATTAGATAGCGACAAACTTGTCTTTAGACGAGAACGAGTTTCCCTATCGTTAAGCTCGTTAAAACATAGCGATGGGCTTGCCCGAAGGGCAGGTTATAGAACAAGCATATGTTATCCTCCTCAAGCTTGACAAAAATAAAGAGGTACTGGTCAGAAATGACTGGGGAAAAATTGGGAAGAACCTCAAAGCTTAATGGTAGCAAGTCGCTCTTGAACATGACACTTTTGCCTCCATAAATATCGGGTTGGGTTATTATCATTCACCGGTCCCTTCACCATGGTCTCGCCATACCATCCATACATGGGGTAATGCTACCGATCCATCACATCAGTGTCGTTATATGTTCAAGAGATGTCATTCAGAAAGTGTCAACCGGGTCCCATCCACTACCATACATCATCTTTCATCCTTCCATGACCGCCACCCTGAATCATATTTCACAGATCGTTTTCACCATCATCACTAGCTCCATTTCGTGTCACTGATGTGGGATTCATTAAGGCCCTCCTTTGACGGATCACTTCTTGTCGACATCAGCTCATTATCCAAGAAGTTGATCTAGGAACACCCCCCTCAGCACTTTGAAGCTTGCATGCCTCAATGGCAAGTTTCTCACTTCCGGCGATAGGTATACATTAATGACCTTCGACCAGGAGACTTTGCGTGGTGTTCGACGTCAGATCCTATATTCATGCCACGTGAATTGTGCTGCAGTACCTTGAGGGTCATCATCATTATCGGTGATTCCCCTCGTGCTTGTTAACAGTTTACATTATTGACTGGTAATCAAGCGATGTCTTTCCATGTTCGACTTCAAGAAATTCTCACATGGATCGACTTGTACTAGAGTGAAGATCGGACAAGTTTGAAGACCCCGGATCTAGTTTCATCCATCCGGGCTGCGATATATATTCAGGAGATAAAAACATAGACATGTGTAGCAGATGATCATCCTACTAAAAGGATGATAATTAAAAGCAGAGAATTATCAGTCTATTATCAGACGATCGTCTGTTTATGTACAGCAAATGTATTTATAAAGCTGAGCATGGGAAATGCCCGCATCAGCTAGATCATGAAAAGAAAGTATGAAAAGATAATGTATTGTATTGTATTTTGTTACAGGTCACCTCCCGACGATTGAATGAACTTCGGATCCTCCTAATAAAGCATTTCACCCGATAAACGACCTCATACTTTAGGGGGCAACTGTTATAGACATTTTTGTGCCTTACAGCATGGAGCATGAAATGTCAATAATCTGAGGGATCCAAAGTCCCTAAACATGTTGTTTTTACCCTTAGAGGAACAAGGTCAGCAAACCACAGCACTGCAAATCAGTTCTCCACTGAAAAACACTCAAAAACAGGTCAATTTTGGATCATGTCAACTGCTCCACTGAGCACTTGCGCTGAATGTCAAAAGCTCTATGGTGTACCTGCGCTGCATAGCAAGTGCAACAAAGGCTACCTGCGCTGGGCATACTTTGACATGTGGAGGAATCTTTTCTCAATGTGCCAGTGCCCAGGAAGCTTCCAAAATGACACTTGGATCAGAAGATTCGCCTAATGATGAGTTAAGAGCTTCTAAAACTCCAAGTGGAAGGTAGAAACTCTGAGTGGACTCAAGGACTAAAGAACAACTGGGGTTGAAGAGGACAACAAGTCACACATTCAGCTGACTTATCTTCACTCCAAAACTCTATATAAGGATCTCATCCCATGGGATCTGGAGGCCGGAATTTAGTGCAAAGAATTGTTGTTGGTTTACAGTTGTGAGTATTGGGTGATTGCTTGAGGGAGGTGAAGAGGAGATTTCTTTCCGTCGGGAAGGTGATGCTGGATTGGACCTCTTACGGTTGTATCACCGCCTGAACCTTACTTCCTTATATTAATAAAGCATTTGAGGTTCTTCTATTCGCATGTGTTTCAATGATGTATTGTCTTACTTGCGTATTTGATTTATGCTAATCCTTGAATCGATTATGAATGCATGCTTCTTGTAGTTTCCTTTTCTTGTCTTATTTGCAGGATCTCGTGTAGCTGGGCCCGTGAAAAGACTTGGAGCTGGGAGCAAGCGGCAAATAGAGGAGATTGGATCGACCATTTGCGCAAGACATCGGTAAGTGGATCTCTTCCTTTTATCTCTTGCATGTCATAAAGAAGTAACTTTAGATAGCTTTGCTTCAGCTGTTGCTAAGGAACTATCACCCTTAGAGTGGGTTAGGGTCATTCCGAGTTGGATACTTTCCCCCACAACACTTATACTCCGCTTAATTTCGGTCCTCTTCATATTGAGAGACCTAGTAATGACTCTGTTATCCGACCACCTCCCAAAGGTGTTCTTCAGAAATCATCTTATAATCTGAATGCCCAAGATACCTAGAATTACAATATTGTCGAAGATTTAGCTCAAGCACCTTCAGTGATGCCTGCCTTGGAATTTCTTCAAACTTTTCCAATGCAACAGAAAACATTACTATCCGCTATAGGAGGAATTGACCATATAGATTCAAATTTGATCACTTTTGACCTCGAAAATCATGTTCCTAGTATTCCCCATCAAATTTCATTTTTAATCAAAGTCATTATTAAAGGGAAGACGATTCATCAGACTATGATTGATGAGGGTGCCTCCACCTGCATCATGTTTGTTTCATGTTGGAAAGCCATAAGCTCTTCACCCCTCAACGAGTCTCTGAACACCTTAGAAGCCTTTGATGGAAGAGGATCTCGTCCTTACCATATTCTCACTCGTTTACCCATCACGTTGGAAGGGAAAACTATCGAATTGGAAGTGGAATTCATGGATGCAAATTTGAATTATAACCTTCTACTTGGATGAATTTGGACTCATGTTATGTTTTGTGTGGTTTCTTCTTTGTTCTGCGTGCTCCATTTTCCTCATGAAGGAAAAATATTCATCGTTGATCTATTGGCATTTTTCTCTTCCAGTTCTTCGAATGGCAACATGCCATATGTGGGAAATACCAACATTCCTTATGAGAGCATGGGGCCAGGTATTTTTAAATATTCTACTCTTATGGGAACTTTTTCCCTCCCACCTCCTCATGTCGCTTCTATCAACATGATATCTACTATTTACGATCCTTGGATTGTTCCATCTCCTGAACAGGTTGATTCGTTTGGCGATGTTATGCCACTCAACCCCATAGAAAAAATCTTACCAAGCTATTGTTTTGGCTTCAATGGCTGCTTCTAAAAGTCATACTACTCTTAGTATGCATCGAGATGTGTATTCACAGTCTCCTTGGCTTGGTTCTTGGGATTATCTGAATCCCTTGAACAAGATATCTCCTACTAACGAGAGTATCACCGAGGTTATGTCCCTTAAGGAAACACCCTGGAATGATGCTCATCATTGTTCCTCATTTCTTCCAAGTCTTGGTGAGATTTAATCATGTCTAGATACCTTTGTTTCTTGTAGACTTACCTATCCACTTCAAACACCCATCTTGGTGCATGAATTTTGTCTAAGGGAAACATGGGAAACATCTCTACTACCTTACCCATTGACATTTCGCTCCAACCTGATATTGTCAGAATCTTTCAACTAGGGGCATCTTTTTCTCACCATGAGATTAAGATTTTCTTGCCTTATTTCTGAGATCTTCTTATCGAGTCTTTACCATTCGCCTATTATCGCAATGGGGTATTCATCCTATGACTCGTAACCCTCACTCGCCCGAGGGCATTGTCATTTATGCATTTTATTCCATTATTTGGCCGAGTCGATGCTTACACGTCATGCCAACAGTAAAATTTTAGTTTTATTCTCTGTTGATCGATTACCCAAGTCCGCAAATGTGCTCCATTTGAAAAATTTTCCGTGTTTTATGTGTAAATACTTATGTACACTAGTGTGTGTTTTCATTAGTGTGCAGTGTGATTTTGGTGTGTTAGTTTTCTTTTGCAAACCCTTTCCTCTTCTTACGTCATGCTCTACTTGGTTTGTAGATGTCATCCAACCATTACATTGGTTTTGCTGATGGTGCTTGTCGTAGTACAGAGAATCTATCTTCTTCTGCATGGGCAATCTATGAACCTAATGGTGAGTTAGTGAATTTGCAAGGTATATGTTTAGGTCGGATGACTAATAATATTGCCTAATATAGTGCGGTCATCGAACTTTTGTCAGAAGCTATCGCTCTTGGCATAAGTTAATTGTAAAACTCAATTCACATCTCTTTGTACTGCATCTTAATGGACAATATTCAGTTAGAAACCCTCAAATTTTTAGAATATATTTGTGAGTTCATTTATTGGAACGAAAATTTGATTTTATTAATTATCATCACATTCCAAGATGCATGAACAAATTAACAGATGCATTGGCTAATTATGTGTTAGATAGACATTTACGAAACTTGTAAATCATAGAACATCACACATCGAATATGGTAAATAGGAAAACATGTACCTATATATATCTATATCTATCTATCTATCTATATCTATATATATATATATATATATATATATATATATATATATATATATATATATATATATATATATATATATATATATATCTATATATAGATATATATATAGCGAGTATTTGCAAAATAGTTTGCTACATCAAAATAAAAAAATTTATGTTCCGAGACACATGGATTTACAAGCCTACATAGTGCATAAAGTAAACTAGAAGTTGGCTATTCGCCCACATGGTGTTCATGATAGCATGAGACAACCCTAATCACTCGACCCAACAACTGACGAAGTATGGTGGATACTCCTACTATGTGCCTTTGATAGCGTAATGACACCTCATCGATCGAGGCATACTCTGGAATCCCCCTGATTAAGATTTCCAGGTTACGCTCTACCTCGACGATGCGATCTACTCCCTCTACATATGGAGGAGCATCCTCGATTTGGCGTGCCACTTGCCTAGTTACTGGCGAAACCCCTAGAGGTATCTCTGGTCCAACATCTACACAAAATTATAAGTCAAATCTCAATACACAAAAAAAAAATGATATAAACTTCAAAAATAGTTTTTTACCTGAATCATTCCATTGTTCCCCTGGAGGGAGTGGAAGATCTGGATCTCCTCAAAAATCCGTCCCTTCATACACCTAGTCATCGACCATGATTAGCTTCTAACACAACCATCCGAAGAATGCTGGAGGGAATGGCATATGTTGACCTCCTCCATGTCGCGGCATCAACTCTCTCAATTTGAGCAAACGTGGATCTCTAGGTGCTAGCAGATCCACTTCCAGCCACTGATCATGAAATAATGGCACACGTTCCAGGATGAACATCACTAGAATAGATCCGAAACCAAATTGTTTTAGATTTCCCCTCTTGTACTTGATTAATTGGTGCGTCATGCATGTCAATAAACCTTCACACGAGTTGAATACCATGAGATTTAGTCATTCGATCGCATACTAGAAATGAGACTTTGATGCCTCATGAAATGCTTGCGCCCTAAATATTTGGGCCATAGTTTGTAGGATGGTTCACAGTGGAAGATTGGTGATGGTTTTTATGTCAATCTTCCCGCTGCTACCCTTTTTGGCTCCCGGAAAATGACTCACAATGAGAATTCATGTGCTCTCTCCTCAAGAACGTGATCTAGATAACTACACTCATTGTCCCTTTCTAGACAACCTAGTAATGAAGTAGATGTCGACGACATTTATCTCAATCTCTTGATCCCCGAACATGGATAGTTGGCGATCTACATCCCACCAACTGATTAAGTGCTGCAATCACTCAAGTTGTGCTCTGATCCTAGGAATCATGAAGAATTTGAGAAGTTCACATGCTCAAAGGGCATCAATACAGTCTTCATCCTACATAGCTTGATGGTCTTCACCTTAGTAAAAACATGGCTAAGAGATTCTCTTAGATATTGTTTTCTACATTTTCGAGTTCAAGAGACGATTTACAAAAAGGAACCTTTGGAGTTTTCTTTTCCGCTTCTTTTTCAAACTCTCTAAACATGAAAAATATTTTTAGTTTCACCTTTGTTGGACTCGTAAAACTTAAACGATGCAGGACTTGTCACCATGACAAGACCGAGTTCCTCCTTCCTAGGGCTAGTAAAACTTACTTGGATGGACTCATTCGAATGGTGAACTTATATGGCAAGCATATGCTATCCCCTTCAATCTTGCGATAAAAAAATATATGGGGTACTTGCAAGAAATGGTGGGGGAAAAAGTGAAAGTGACCATCTTTTGTATCTTGTAAAGACAACATGTCGCTCTTGAACATGACACTCATCTATTACTCGTGCCGGGTTTGGGACATCCTCATCCTTGGTTGGACCTTCAACTCATCCATACCGACTTGGTACGCCTCCTTGGAAACTACGGGTACTTGGGAAAAATACTTTCAATTTGCCTCTTTCCTACGACCTATGAACGAATCTTACCTTCACCTTACGCTTTCAGTTCTTCCCCATTACATTCTCCTCATCTCTCGGGCATGGAGACCTGGGGGACATCTCTGTCGGGTATGGGTTGAAAGGTGACTTCTTATGAATCGTATCTGAAACCCATTGTCTACTAATACGTATCACTCTTACCTGCTTAGTATAGATCATGTAAGCTTAATTAGGGTAAGATAAGGATAAGTAACATCCTTGTATTCAAGCTCTTATGATCCACTAGTTATGGAAAGATAAGGAGAAGTAATAGCTCATATGTTAGCTATGATATCGTAGAGCTTAGTTATTACGGAAAGCTTAAGCACTACTAGTAATATGTGATCACATAACAACATGAGACCGTGTTGGATTCAGCTAATCTACTTACATTACCATACATCTTAGTCAAGCTTATAGGTTTGATTGCTTACACCAACTAGATTAGAGCTAGTATTGGTTCCATATTACGGATAAACACTAGTATAGAGATAAGGTGATATCACTGATGACTCTTATATGTTATGGAATTGCTTGTATAGATATGTCTAGTTCAATGATTATGGAGATAGCTATTAGGTTCTACATGTGATAGCTTAACTAAGCTTAGTAAGGTGTTTGATTTACCTATACCTTCATTATGGAATATACTATGATCTATTAATCAAGTAGGTGGTGGAAGTGATAAAATAGGCAAATGAAAGCAGTACCAATTTCCAAAGTTGAATCAGCCTTTACCAGGGACAGAGTAAGCAGCGAAGGAGGTAGAGGCAGCCTTACTATGAATAGGGGAGTCATTATCAGATACAGAGCCTGAGCCGGTGGATTTCGTGACTAAAAGTGACCATATGATTATTATCTACAAAATGGTTGGTGCTCATTATGTGCTCATTGAGTTCCAAAGTCGGTTTATAATCTAGTGGGAGATTCAGTTTACCGAGTGGTTTCACTTTATTATACTTTTGACAATAAGTAAGACATTAGGAGCCAACCGATCAACCACCAAGAGCTGATTCACCTTTCACCCAGGGCCTCTATCACACCTTGAACCTTACCTTGCAACCTTACCTTGAACCTTTAGCCTTGAACCTTTCAACTTTCAACAGAAGTCTTCAGCCTTGAACCTTTTGCCTTTGACCTCGAATCAATAAACCTCTAGCCAGTCACCAGGAAGCAGCCTTTAGCCAGAACCCTTTCACCTTTGCCTTTTGCCAAGTCCAACAAATACAACAACTTCGACAATAGTGGATCATACTTAAAGGAGGATGGAGGGGGCGGGACTAGAGCCATTCAGGAAAAGGAGCTAGGTTTGACATTTCTCAGGGCAGGCAGACAGGTAGTGATTCATCAGGTCAGGAGGTAGTGCCATTCAGGGAGGGGAGGTTTAGTCATTCCCCGAAAGAAAACATTCCAAGTTGCTACCAGATAGGAGAGATTAAGACTAGGTGTTTCCATACGAGCATATCCATTGAGCCATGTTACCGCCAGATCATGAGAAAAGTATCCCATCACGCAATACTCCGTTAAACAACCATACCCCTTCTACATCACACCCATTCCAAGTTTCCACCATACACGAGAGGAGAGATGATGTTTCCCAAGTTGTTATCATACGAGATATCAATATGTTTCCCAAGTAGACACCAGGGTGTTCAAGTTGTTATGTGATATTGATTGACGACTGAAAGCCTAGTTGGCACAGAGCGGGACGAGGCAGAACAAGGCAAGCTGGGTGTTATACCTGCATCGAAACTAGTATTGACGGCTATCGACACTGACCTGAAGGCTTCATGCGGGCTTTGTCCGCCTTATTTGGTAGGGGGGAGCACCCATCTCGAAGAATACCTCGGCTTACCTAGTCCCAACGGGGTAACAGTATATAAAAGCAAGCAATCCACTTGGACTTCTTCGACATCCACTTGGCCTTCCACTCGGCGACCACTGTAAGTGACCATTTGGGAATGATGTACTATGACCAGCTGTGTATGATCAACTGTCAATGCTTGGCTATAGCCTGAGCTTGTGACAATGACCTAACTCTAGTAAACGACCACTGGCACTGACTATGGACTATGAGAAGGGAACTATAACTTGGTACTATGACTAAAAACTATCAGCAGTGACAACTGGAAATTTGAAAGGACTATGACTCCTGGGAATGACCTTCTTCAATGGCCAAGAGGAGAACTTTCCCATAACCCAGAACGGGGACGAATGATCCTGTTATTGAGTCAGAGCGATTTCACGCCAAGAGCATTTGACTACAGCTCGTTATATATGATGCACCTGTTTAGGATAATGCGCCAGACACATAGTGGCATTCATGCTAGTTAGGTCATGCCAGTCAGGGAGGTGGGTGTGGGTGATGCTTGTCCGGATAGTGGTTGATTTAGAGCCCACATATTTCAAGATAGGCGGTCCCACTCCCGGTTATTGATTATTGAGGACCCGGTAGGGGGCTCGACCAAAGGGAGAGGAATTATACCCTTTCATGAAATTTCCCTATTGATTAGAGAGAGGCGAAATGAAATCATTTGCTTTTTGGTTCAGCGGTTCGCTACTTCCTCTTTGCGGGCTTGACAAAATAACAACCCGACGAAGCTGGTCGAAAACGTGATGCTGCTATAACGTTTGGTGAGACAATGGCTAGAGGGAAACTACAACTAAGTCATCTGCTTGATGAACCAAGATAAGGACCATGGCATGGCTAGACGTTTTGCTAGAGGATAGTTTTGATATAACAGTTTTCACATTAGGCTTGACGAATCGATTATGTGCACGGGACGGAAAACTAGGGAACGCCCACACGGGACGCCGCCGTGCTTTGATTGATACTTTTTTCTTATATATGTTACACCCAGAGCTTGATGCTTACTTGCTCAAATCAATTATAGTTGCTTTCGTGTCCTAATTGCTAGATCGGTCACACAATCTATATCACCCATTGCTCCCATCGTTACACACCCCCCGTCCTACCACACGTCCATTGCATCCATCTCGTGAAACTTACTGGTCACACGTCGCCAACACTGCGAGGAAGGGGATCACACGAAACAGCCTGGTCGAAGAAAGATATGGCAGGCGAGTGGGATTCTGCTGGATAGATTTATGGCGGGCTGGCGATGGAGAAGGAAGGGGAGCACCCACACGTGAGAAAACACTCAGATTGACATTTTGGCTCTTTGGAAACGATCTTTTTTATCAATTTGAACCTCCCAGCTGAACTTAGAAAGTGAGGATGCGTAAGCAGGCTCGACCAACGGGAGAGGTTTTTATTACCGAAGAATGTCATTTCATTTCATTTCTATATGGTTGGCGGGATCGAATCATTTGCTTTGAGGTTGAGCGAGATGGATGCTGCTCTATCTAATGGTAAGGAGGATATAGAGCCGCCAGGTAGAGGGAATAGGTGTAGAACCCATTTCACGCAGGTCCGCTATAGTGGCATGAACTATACTTCCCCCATAGTATTGTAGTTGTATCAATTCATCTTTATGACATTACCCACTAGCCCTAGCCAGTGTCTCATCCACATTGTCAGAGGGTCCTTGTCATACAGCCGCCAGTCATACATAATTGAACTCTTTACTCAACTATAACCAGATCATTTACCTATGATTATTTCCAGGTGTTGATTTACTGTATGCCGGTACTCTGCTGCTAGTCAGTTGTCAATGCCTGCTGTTGTCGATGCGCTCGATCCAGGTTGGCTGATAGGCGCGATCCCAGGGACGGAGTCACTCACTATTCATATGGTGAGGGTTTTAACGCTCACTCATCATATGGGTGAGGGACAGAGTCACTCACTATTCATATGGTGAGGGTGCATAAGCACACTCGATTGTCCAGGCTGCCATCGTTTTAACGCTCACTCATCATATGGGTGAGGGACGGAGTCCCTCACTATTCATATGGTGAGGGATTGATCGCTCGTCTTTCATAAGGCGAGGGCCCCTCCCCCTTATTTGGTCGGGTGAGTGGGTTTGTACCTCACCCCCTACCTCAAAAAAAGTGAGCGGTTCCCCCTTTTGTTACTGAATTTACCACCCGATAGGTTCGATAGGTCTTGCCCTTCATACCCTTCATATTCCACCTTTCATTATTGAAATGACCAGTGACTCTATCCGTCCTCAGAACCCGTTCAGCCCTTGCACTATTATAAAACACTCTAATCTCTAATAAAAGAGAAAATCAGTAATATTGCAATGAAATGAACAAGACTAATATCGTTCTATTATTTCTTAGATATTCTATTTCTCGGTTCCCGCATATTCTTCCTATTTCCGCATAGCGTTCCACTCCAGTGCTGGGGTTTTCCTTCCTCCACTATTCTTCTTCGTCTTTTCCGGCAAGTGAGAGAGCTAATCTGTGTAACAAACATCAACATCAACGTTGAACCACCAACACATCATTGTTTAACCTCAAGCAACCTCATCGTGGACCCTACTCTTTGTCGTCGAACCTCATCTCACTAACTAACTTCCTTACAAACTTCCCTCACTAATAAGGTTCCTTCCTTTAAGCTCAAGGGTCATATCGAAAGGTGAATAATGCCTACTGGTTCATGCGGATTGAAAGGGGCATGCATACTGGTAGGCGGACTGAAAGCGTAATGGGGGGGATTGGTAACTGAAAGCATACATAACGTAATGGGGGGATTGGTTCCTGAAAGCATAATGGGTGAGGATTGGGTCCTGAAGGCATAATGTGGTATTGGTGATTGGGTATTGGTAACTGAAATCATACCGACCGTCGTAATGGGATTGGATCCTGAAAGCATAATGGAGAAATGCGTATTGTTCCTCTCCTTATCAGTCGAGCCCCCTGTCGGGTCCTTGCACTCGGAAGCGCAAGACCTCCGGACCTTCCTTCCTGGGTGAATGTACTGGGCGGGGTACTGAAAGGGGGATTAGGTGAGAGTGTAGTAACCCTGTTCGGTATCGGTAAGCTATCAATCGGGTAGGTGGTATCGTGCTCTGCCCTTGCCAACGCCGATCAACATCACCGTTCAATCCATATCCGAGAGAGGAGATGTCCCCCATGCGCCATACGCGAGAGAGTGGATATTGTTGCTAGAGTGAGGCCTAGCTCGTGGTGTTGCTAGAGTGAGAGTTGCCTAGCTCGTGGGGCAAGGGAAGGATAATGCACCGGCAGGGAGTTCAAGAGGGGGTTCGGTCGCTTGAAGAAAAGACCCTTAATAGTCGAGCGACTCTCCCGAGTACCACTCCCCATGTATTTCTATTTTCAAAAGCATCTCTTTCATTCTGTAACCTTGGCTAGGGTGCGCATCTATCCCCCTCCCCCTTTCTGGGGAAGCTCCCCCAGCTTGCCTGGCTCTGGTTTCTTTTGGGCTCACTTTCTTTTCCGGGTTTGGGGAATCCATTTTGCCTCTCTTCTGATCATGTCATTCTGTCATCATGACCTTTGATCCTATGCTAAGTCAAATGTTGCCAAACTCCGAAGTCGTGCTGCCAATATGTTCAAGAGAAGTCCTATCGACAGTTCTTTTCCACCTGTACACTGTCTGATTTTATGCTACATTCCTTAATCGTACTTGTCCACTCTACTACATCCTTTGTTTTGTGTTGATGATGTGGGATTCATTATGGCCCTCCTTCAACATATCACTTCCCATCAACTTCAGTTAATTATCCGGGAAGATGATCTAGAAACTCCCTTCCAGTACCTTAGAACTTGCATGACTCAATGGAAAGCACTTCTTATTCGACGACAGGTTTATATCATTGACCTTCCATTGAATGACTTCACGGGTGTTCGACTTCAATTCCATATCCATGAGGTAAGTAAACTTAAGCAACAACAAACATTTTTGTTCAAAGAACTAAATGTTGTCCTTACATCCCCTTTTCCAACTGCAAAAGCCTCATTAGGAAAAGGAAAGCCTCCAGATGATACGCCTACTTTTTTATTAACCTCTGAGATTTTCAATAAAAATGTTCACAATTTCATAATAGACTAAGGTGCTTCTTCAAATATAATGCCATATTCAGTTTCTCTCAAACTAAACATAACACCCGGAAATCTTTTGTGCAAATTGTGCAATTAGATAGAACCAAAGTTAAGGTCTTAGGAGAATTAAATTACGTTTTAATAAGATTATCCTCAAATTCAAGGGTTTGTCAAATTATTAATATTTTGATTGCTGATATTCCTGAATTTTACGATCTTATCTTAAGCAGGGATTGGTCTGAGAAACTACATGGTTATTTCGCCATAGATTTGTCACATATATGGCTTCCTTACAATGGCAAACCAAATCAAATTCGGGTAGATAGAGAAAATCATATGAAACACTCGATTACTAATTTGGATGAAGAGAATGAGCCTGTAGTTTTTACAAATAACATCCTTGGCAATTATTCTTTGGAAGTTTTACAGCTCAGGAATCTCCTTTTTTAGCAAATTTTTTTCTTCACAAATTGAAAATTATTCGCAAACAGATTTGACTAGATGTATTAATGTTGTAAATAAGCATGAATCTTTATTTTGGACCCTTTATTTTGATGGTTCTAAATCTAGTGACTGTGCAAGAGGTGGACATATATTAATAAGCCCTACTGGTGAAAAAGTTGTGGTAGCATGTAGGCTAGAATTTGAATGTACTAATAATATTGCTGAATATGAAGCATCAGTACGAGGATTGTATAAAGAAATAAATCTTGGCGTTGAATATCTTCAAATCTTTGGTGATTTTGAAATTGTTATAAAATAAGTCAGAAACAATACCCATTGTGTTTTAAATCACCTTAGGAATTATCAATCCTTAATTCAAAATATTACTTCACATTTTGTAGCATTCAATATTTCTCCAATACCAAGAATACATAACGTCAATGCTAATATTTTGGCCAACGCTGTACCTAAATTAATCCCACCTAAAGATTTTAGTCCAGACATATTTTATATAAAGTTAATTTTTTGCCCATCCATTCCCGATAATGTTACCAATTGGTGAGTAATCAATGATGATGGAGATATACTAGATTTTTTAACATTCAAAGCATCCTATCTTGACCAAGTAATTGATGAGGTGAACATGATTCTCAATTTAATAAATCAAAGAAAAAAAATTCTCTTCCAAAACCTGTTGTTAAGCTTGAGGATCTTTATGACCTTAAAGACATATTTAAAAAGGTCAACAACTGCAAACTTCAAAGTTCAACTTTGAGATTTGAATTAGTTAACCTAGGATATGATATAAAACCCCATAATATTAACTTAGGTCTTGGTCTCTCATCTGAAGAAAGAAATGAATTTATTCATCTGTTAAAGAAATATAAAGATATATTTTCTTGGAATTATCAAGTTCTGAAAACTTATGATGCCCCCATCATTCAACACATTATCCCGATGGTACCAGATGTTAAACCCATTCAGCAAAAACTTAGGAAGATACATCCGAATTTGGAAACTCAGATTAAAAACAAGTTGAATAAACTTTTAAAATCCAAAATCATATTTCTAGTGAGACATTCCAAATGGGTTTCCAATCTTGTACCGGTTAGAAAGAAGAGTGGTGATATTCACATTTGTATTGATTTTAGGAATTTAAATAAGGCATGTCAAATGGATAATTTTCCCATCCCATTAATGGAACAAGTTCTGCAATCAGTTGCTCATTCTGAATTAATGTCTCTTTTAGATGGATTTCTAGGATACAATCAAATCCTTGTTCATCTAGAAGACCGACTAAAAACTACGCTCAGAACAAAGTGGGGAACATATGCATATCAGAAAATGCCTTTTGGATTAATGAATCCAGGAGCTATGTTCCAGAGAGTGATGGACATTGCTTTCAAGGGGTTGATTAATAAAAATGTTGTGGTATATCTAGATGATATTACCATATATTCAAAGAATAGAAATAATCATTTACATGACTTAAAGCATATCTTTGAAAGATGCAAAAGGTATGGAATTTATCTAAACCCCAGGAAATCATTTTTTTTTCTCTTAGTGAAGGTAAACTCCTTGGTTTTATTGTATCCAAACATGGAATTTGTATTGATCCAAAAAGAATTAAAACAATTTTAGAAATTCCATTACAACATACCTAAAAATCAATGCAATATTTTCTTGGCCAAATCAATTTTGTTAAGAGATTTGTCCTCGTATTTTCTCAAATTGTCCTACCATTACAAATAATGATAAAAAAAGATTCACTTTTTAAATGGGGTGATCATGAAAGAGAAGCATTCAAATATATCAAACAAGTTGTAATTGATGTCCCTTCTCTATCAACTCCCAATTTTTCTGATCAATTTATTTTATATACTTTCGCCTTTGAATTATGATATGCTGCAGTCTTAACACAACTAAATGAATAGAAAATCGAAGCTCCTTTTGCTTTTTCAGCTCAAATTTTCAAGGAGCTGAATTAAATTATTAAGGAGTAGAAAAGCAAGCCTTTGCAGTTTACAAAGCTATCAAATATTTTAGACCTTTTCTTCTAAAAACTCATGTTAACGTTATTGTTCCTTTCTCAGTGGTCAAGGAATTTCTTATTCAAAAGGAGTTAGGAGAAAAAAGGGCTAATTGGGTTACTGTATTACAAGAATATGATCTAGAAATCAAACCCGCTAAAATTGTAAAAGGTCAAGGTTTTTGCAAGTTAGTCACAGGAATGAATGATACATAAATAGATGAAGTAACAAGTAATATTGAACAAATCACAAAGGTACTTCCTGTTAATACTCAGTCTCAATATGTTCACTTAATCTTTTATTTGAAAATGGTTATGCCCCACTTGAACTAGATGTTAAGAAAAAGAGATCCTTGAGATTGAAAGACAACCAATATCAACTCATCAATGATTTGTTATTTAGGAAAAATTGTGATTCCGCCAAACGCTTCAGGAAGACAGAGGAAACCTTCCATGCCCTTGCAACGAGTTAACATCGAACAAACTTTTGAGAAATGAGGACTGGACATAATAGGTGAGATCGTTCCTCATTCTTCCAAACAACATAGGTACATTTTAACTGCAACAAACTATTATACAAAATGGTTAGAGGAAATACCTCTGAAGCTAGCCAATTCTGAGAGTATCATTGAATTCATTGATCAATTTATTACTACCAGGTTTGGTATCCCTCATGCTCTTATTTTGGACAATGCTTCTTATTTTTTTGGAAATGCAATGATTGAATTTGCTTTAAAAATAGGATTTGAACTTAAGTATTCTGCAACTTATTACCCTCAGGGAAATGACTTAGCAGAATCCAATAATAAAAATATTATAAGGATCATCAAACGAAGTATTGACCAAAATCAAAAGAACTGGCACAAAGCTTTAGTATTTGCTTTATGGGCTAATAGAATAACCGAGAAAACCTCAATAGGTACTTCTCCTTTTCATTTGGTATACAGGAAATAAGCTAACCTACCTCCAAATCTAGCTCTCCCCTCATCAGCCCTAGTTCAATTTATTGAAGAACAACCTTCTTCTGCTTTACAATTATGAATGTCTCAAATCCTTAAGCTAGAAGAAGAAAGAAATAAAGCTAACCTAGTCCATGCTCACCATCAACAATTGGTCAAAGCTTCATTTGATATCAGTTCAGTCAAAGATAAAAAAAATTGAAATCAGAGACTTAGTTTTGAAATGGGATAAAGTGCACAAGGATAAAGTAAAACATACAAAATTTCAAAAACTTTGGCTTGGTCCCTTTCATATTTTTGAGAAGATAGGTCCATAAACTTTCATCTTGCAAGATTTACAAGGGAAGAAGGAAATTCTTCCTGTTAATGGGTTTATACTCAAAAAAAAAAAATCTTGAAAGAACATAGGTTCTTTTGTACAATATGTAGATATTTTTATATGTCATTTCCTTTTGTTACTAAAAGTACTATGCTTTTGAAAAACACATTGGAAGTTTCTCTTTATTTTTGAATTGTTAAACTTATTTAAGGAACAACTTAGAAAGAAAAACCTTAATTTGGAATCTAAGTATTGAATCTATTTTAAAGCTTTGAAATAAGGTAATCATCTAGTTGTGAAATCTTTTGGTTTGAAACTCTTTAAAAATCTATTTGTTGTGAATTGGTTTTGAAAAGTTATCTTTATAAAAGCATAAATTACTATGAAGTCTTCCAAGACTCATATAGAGTGAATGAAATGTCCCCATCCATTTATTAAAAAAAAAGAAGGTCAGAGTGTAATTCAAAAAAAAAAACTAAAGTTAAGAGATCCTGTCACGAGCCTGCTTACCATGATCATAGGCAACTAATAAAATTGACATTATCACTATTGGAAACCAAACCAATGTAGTGGCTCTTAGTGACTAGACTTTGAGACAAGAGATCTCATCACGAGTTGGCTTGTTCAATTTTATTACAACTTGTGAATGAAATTATCATTTTTTGGCTACCAAACTAGGATAATGAGTTTAAAGTAAAAAAAAAAAAAGGAAATTCATTGCCTCTAAAGAATGTTATTATAATATGGATGGGATATTGGCTCACTTTGGTTAAATGGTAACCCTGTCGAGGCTATGAACGCCTGTTGGCGGTAGATTCTCTACCAATGACTAATAAGTTTATTCAATACGCTAAGCTTCTAATAGCTTTTACTTTATCTTTTCAGCCTATTAGCGATTGGTTTACACAAAAAAATATTTTCATCTATAACAAAACTTGAGAAACTTTACGATAAAACAATTTCAAAGTTATCTATCGATTTAGATTTCAATCATTTTTAAACTTTCTAGACAAATTTCTTGATGAAGATTAACATCATACAGAGATTCACTGTTTCGTCCAGTGTGTTGCCAATTGTTGTGGTACTCAACAATCCCCTATTATCTTTAGACTAAGGAGAAAGAATTATGTGGACCCTTCAAAAAAAAATTAGGATAGAATCCTTCCTTGTTTAGATAAATAGGATAAGTTTTATATTTACTCTTTTATTTTTTAATAAAACAAAAAAGTTTAAGAAAATGGCATAAGTCCTTTTAGGAATCCTTTTGTAGTTTTAGGAAATAAATTACAAGTCTTATGAATGCCAAAATCATAACAAATAAATGGAGATTTCATAAAAGGATTGGTCTTATTAAAACCTACACGTAGTATTGGCGGTTTCAAAGAATAGAAAAACAACAAAAAGCCGATTGTGAAAAAGTGAAAAGCCGATAAGAGAAATAGAGAAAAGCCAAAATGTGAAATGCCGAAACCAATATCGCAATCCGTCAAAAGCTGATATCGCATTCCATCAATTGACGGATGCTGATATCGCATTTTGTTAAAACTCCAATATTTCGCTAATATAAATCCCACACCTATCTATTTTTCAAAAGTCACAGATCACTTTTTTATGTTAATATCACCCAATACCAAATGCCAATAAAATATTTTCTGATATAATGACAAGTGTCAGCGTCACATGATCAAACGTTTGAAAATTAAATGACCACTCTGCGTAGTTCTGATGCAAGGTTTTCTGATGATTTGTAATGATTTTGAGTTAATGTGAAAGGATTTTCCATAAAGCTCGCATTGAGTTGATATGACTCTTTGCATCTTTCAAAGCTCTTCCTTCTTATCTTGGTTTTTTTCTTTATAGGTAAATTCCAATAAAGAGTAGTTAAAGGACATGTCAAGAATAATCAAGGCGAGGAGGAAGTCTGTAATACAACAAGAACTAGTCTTGCCCCCTGAAGAAGTGTCCGAGATGTCTCCATTGTTTACAGATACTACATGCACTCCAGATGCAGGTTCTTCCTCCTGGGAGGAAATATACAAACTATTCGAGGATGAAAATCCAAGAATAATCGTGAAATAGGCTGCTATTGCTGATGATTCTCCTCCAAGTAACAACGACACATGGAATGATGTGGACAATCCACTTCTCCATAGAATTGTTTCCTACCCAAAAAGTCTACCATATACATATATGGTGAGATGGGTCGTTGACCATCTGGACATTACAGACAGAACATTTATAACTCTGAAGAAGACTGTTATTGGGTCTTTTAAAGTTGAGGATTTAAGGAAAATGTAGAATGTACCTCAACCTTAGAAGAAATATGATAGACAATTTGTCTAGAAATTCATGCAAGAGAATCTGAATCCTGTCGAGCTGATAAGAGAATGGAGAAGGGACACAAACAAACACAAGCGAGAGGACAGGGGTATGTATTCATTAGCATTTATTGTTGGTCCTTCCTCTCATATTGCTCCTATGTTATGCCACCTCTATGGTTATCCAAATACACAGAAATTCTCTGAAGAATGGGTGCCATTGATAGAAGCCTCTGTTGATGGCTATATCATGGATTGAACGACTATTTTATCAAACAATTTGACCACTCAAATCCACAATTACAGACAAAAGTGCAATTTTCTTGAAAGAACAACTCCTCCTTTCTTTATGAGTGCCTATGTCATGGACGCAATTTGTTTTTCTTATAATTTCCCATCTCTAGGATGGAAATGGTCAAACCAATTTCCTAGTACTATATCTATTTCTCTTGATATCCTTTGGGAAACCAAATACCATTCTCACTTCTACAAAATCTGTCATGAGGTCATGCCCCCTATCCACCAAGAGGTCTTTGGCAGAAAAGACCCTAGACCCACTGCAGAAGCCAATAGAGACTTAAAGCCTATAAGAAAGTGGTTTGGGGAAGAGTCATTTACTTAGATTCAGGTTTTTGGTAGCCTTGCCCATCGTCATGTTTTTCCCCTTTTTGTCCCAGATAAATTTCTGGCCAAGGAAGTTGCTTATCAAACAGTTGGTAAGGGTTTAACTAAAGTACTTAAAGATTCCAAGAAATCTTCCTGGCCATATTTTCATATCCCTTGTGGTACCTATGCCTTAGATAATTTCAAGCATTACTTAGTTGAAATTTAACGATTAAAAGCCTTTAGTTTTCCAACCATACTGAACAAGCCATATGACCCTAATGGCGTAGTGAAAGATGTTACAACACAGGCTAAGATCAAACCGTTTTCAAACGAGCTTGACAAGTTCGATGATTTGTTTGAAATCGTTCCAGAGTATTATATGGTAGAAAATTTGGTAGCAGATCGTCTAAGTCCTGATGAATTGATTAGATTCAACCAATATCGTCAACAAAGAATAGCCCATTTGCCAGAATCCCTGTTAAAACAATTTTGACAGAACTCAGAAGTTTCAGACACCTCAACCTCCTCTTCAAAAGCTCCAATTATTTCCCTTGTCTTTGAAACAACTACTATAGATGTTAGATCTAAGACTTTTGTGATCCATAATGTATATAGATATCTTTCGGATTAATAACATAATCATGAATTTGTCTATGTTATTATGTGATTAATCCGAAATACATCTATATAAACTACTATAGTTGTTTAGAAAACAAGTGAAATTAAAGAGGAGAAAAAATTGGATGATGTATTGGAGGAGTTCAACCGTGTTTTGACAATAGAAGAAACTCGGGTTACAAGTATCTCTACCGATATACAAGCATAACAGGTTACAGTCAACAGAGAGACAGAGCAGGTTCCAGAAACTACAGGGACAACCTCATTTACTGTTGAGGCTTCCCAAGGGAATATTATTCCTAAAACTCCTGAGAATAACATTGATTCCGAAATTGTCAATCAATCAACTGTTGCCAATGATATGGAAATGATTCCTACATTCCCCACTGATGAGATAGTCCTCAAAATTGAATAAATCTCTCCTTTGGATGTATTTTACAATCCAAAGCATAAAGAAGTAATGAGCAAGTCAAGGAAGCAAAGAAAGTTAGAGCAATCACAAGCTCTAGTTTCAAATGAAGCTCCTTTTCAAGTTCTTTGGGAATGAGCTCCAACAACCCCTGATGAGGAATTGAATAGATTATCTCAGTTCGTAGGAGCTTATGCTAGTGTTACCATTGATAAAGCAACAGAAATAAAAATTCTAATGAAAGAAAAAGACCAAAGGATTGTTTAATTAGAACAAACTTTCCAGATTGAAAAGCAAGCAATTGAGAAACAATGGCAAGAAAAACTTACCGAGTTACAAAAAACTTTTAATGATTTAAAGCTACAATTTGCATCTGAAGTGAAGGAAAAATATGGACAGATACTACAATTGCAACAAAGGATAAAACAGGTGAGGGAAAATCCAGAGATAAATGGACTATGTAAGGGGGCATCAGAACTGGATATACTCTTAACAAAGAAGCAGGATATCTTCTGTCACAAATTGGCTTTAATTCATGACTTGTCAAAGACCAACAATTCTTTAGTAAACCAACTGTCCAATTTGAGGACGTTTTATGAAGAAATTGACGAGAAAATTTCTGAGTATATAGATTGGCAAGATAGTGCTCAAGGAAGATCAACTGATCTTCCTCGAATTGAAGAATCATAGAAGGATATCATTTTCGGTGACTGGGATATCAAAATGAAACAGGCAGAAATGGCTATTATCAGAGCCAAAAATCTTGCCTCAAATTTCACTGAATACATTATCGATTCCTTATTGCAGGCCAATCTAATTCAGGAATGCCTGAAGGACACCTTGCTAGATGTCAAAGCTTTAAAACAATCTCAGCAAGAAACATCTGCAAAGAAGATTCAACATATTCAGAGTTTATCACAAGCAAACCTTGAAAGTTATTGGAATTTTCTAGTGAAGCCTCATAGTTAGTGGCTCGTGCTAAGGTGTCTCTTGAATGCAACAATACACCTTCTTCCAGCACTTAGTGATGCAGTGTTTATGGGACAAATTCCCATGCAATTGGTACATCTCCCCCAACTAAAGCTACTCACAAACATATATGGTCTTAGAGAGGAGATGAAGAATCAATCTGGAGCACAGTCATGAGTTCTTGTGATCACTAATTTGGTGTCCTTTATCTTAGCTTAGTTTGTTGAATCTTTTTTGAAGACTTTTATTTTAAGTTTATTATTTTTGTAAAGTTAATAGGTTATTTAAACCCCTTTCATGCATTTAGAAAGGGGTTCAGAATTTTGAGACGACAACTTTGAACTTGCACTATTGTTTGACCCAAAGTTATCTAATTCAGAAGTTGAGCCTGAAAGCTATCTATTTCATAAGTAAAGTGCTAATGCATCAGGTACTATTATCTTTATGTGTTACTAAATTAGATAGTGAATCTCTTATGCATTATTTCTTTATATAAATTCTTTGAAAATAATCAGTCATTATCACTATTGATGTGCAGAATTGAATGATTTGTGATTATGTATGAGATAACAAGATATTTTATGTGATTGAGTTTTAACCGACTAAATTAATTAACTATTTAGTTAATTTAGTTTATCATATATGCTTTCTTTTCATCAAAGAATTGAATGATTTATATTGTTATATAATTTTTGAAATATTTCTTTGAATCACATATAAAGATGTGTTATCCCGTGAAATAAGTAGGATATGTTTATTTAGTAATTTCATCATTAGCTATGAAATCATTTCATTAGTTTTCATTCTGTTATTATATTAAATCTCTTTAAAATGGGAAATTGGTCCCTTTATACCTAGTCGCACCCATCAATTTCAACCAAAACGAATTTTCTTTAAGCTCACGACCGGGTGGTATTACCTGATGTTGAGGCAGTCAAGTGCTAGCCTTCAACACATTACCAGTGATAGCTAACGATGTGATTAATCCGAAAGACTGATATCTACATTATGGATCACAAAAGTCTTAGATCTAACATTACCAGTGTCGAGACCTCTCTAAGTGATCATCATGACAGAATTTAAATATCCATAGTCACTCAAACCAAGACTAGTGTTACGATTAGTGAACATAATGTTTGAAATTAAAATCTACTACCATAGGAGTACCATAATAACATAGAACCATGGGAGATCAGACCAAGTGTGTGCATGGCATTATCATGCCACATTGCACCCATAAACTCATATCCTCATTAACACCACGTCTGTTGTCTGCAGGATTTCCTTTCTCTTCTCGAGATCCCACCCCTATCGGGGAACCCGAATCTTGTTGAAGGATCTGAATCAGGTTATATTTCCATTTATCATGTTCTTTCATTGTCCACTCATAGTTGATTTCCAAATTATTTTAATCACTTCCCCAATTTGTGAGAAGATTCACTGCCTTATTCCCTTCCTTGCGAGTATGTGTTTTAATCACATAAGGCAAAGATAGGAGGAGATTTTGGATCCTAGAAACCATGAGTTCAAGACATCATCTCTTTACTAATTTGGAGGTTGGGGATCCATCCAGGATTTTTTTGGGACACTCCTATAGCAATCTTGGAGTCCCCTATGATTTGGATTTTGGGGATATTTTTCTCTTTGGCAATGTGGAGCCCTGTTTCTAGCGCAAAATATTTTGCAAAATTATTAGTTGCGTGTCCACAAGCTCTTGCATACAAGTGTATTACCCTTCTTGTTGCATCTTGAAAAAGGACCCCATAGCCTGCAGCCCATGGATTTCCTTTTGACATTCCGTAGATAAAAATAGCCTAGATCTCTTGAATGAATAGGATATTTATATGTAGTAGATAAAAATCTAATATCAAAAACTAAATGAATAGGATATTGTTCATTGTATAGGTATTTCATTAGTATTAAGATCAATCACAACTCTTACTAGACATTTGGTCAAATTTTCCTGTCTAATATCAACAAAGGATTGAAAAAGCATGGCAAATAGATTGTACACAGTTCAAGTGCTTGTAAGCAGATGCCATGATTAAAGTTCTATGAAATACCAAGTTGATCAATTATCCAAAAAACTGCTTGTTACCAGTTGGATTATCCCTAGGTAAAGAGTACCATTTGCATCGAGGGATAACATAAGGAAATTATAAAGAAAGCCACCCACTGTCACCTTGGTATCCTTGTCCCTTAGTTCCGAGTGTAAGTGTGTGATTTCCTAGCCTAAGGGGGTTTCCCTACCTTTGATTCTAATCCTAAGTTAACATCAAAGACATAATCAATCATCTAAAAAACAATTTAGGGCAAAGGATTAGTAAGATAAGGACAATTTAATTCAGTATTAACATAAAAATGTAGCTCAAATCTCTTTTCTTTGTAACAATGTCCTCGTTGATGTTTTCATATTAACTTCATAATACTTTGCTCATTATATTCATAATTAGAAACATTAAAATTCAATATTATATTATACAAAACAAAATAAGTCATATTTATATTTATAGCCCTTAACAAAAGAATAAAGGCATTCCACAGGTAAATCATCTTCACTCCAATCCAAGGATGAACAACAACAGGAGAAACTATCAAAAGGTAAACAACACCAGAAGATTCTATGATCATAGAAATTTCTTCTTTAATGGAAAATGTTTCTCATGTCATAATTTTGGTCATAAGGTTTCTCAATGTGTTGCGTACAAAACTATCATGACTAGAGAAGCAAGAAAAGAAAGGAATGTGATAGCAGTCAAGAAGAAAAATTATAATATGTTCTCACCTCTTCAGATGAAACTGAATGCTCATTTTGCAATAACATTGGACATGAAGAATCTGAATGAAGGAGAAAATTACAACCAACATCTCAAAAGGAGAAAATATCAACAAATTCTAAGGTATGGAAAAGGAAGGAGTTACAGTCTGAAAGTTGTGGCATAACATTGTTTGTAGAAGGACAAGAAAATCAATGGTACATTGATAGTGGATGCTCAAAACACATGACAGGTCGCAAAGATAAACTTATTTCATACAATGCTTTAGAGAAAGAAAAGAATGTCACTTTTGGAAATGACTCACCTGCTATCATTAAGGGTAAAGGTTCCGTTTTTCTAAAAGAAAAGGTTAAATATGGTAATGTTATGTATGTTGATGGATTAAATCATAACTTGTTGAGTGTTAGCCAAATGTGTGACCAAGGAATGAGTTGGTATTCCAATCACAATAATGTGTGGTTCGTGAAATTGACGCGGGAAATACCATATTAAAAGGAACAAGAACCCCAAGCAATCTGTATATATTGAAAGGTGGCTAAGAACAATGTTACCTAGGCAATGCAGAAGAAAACTGGTTATGGAACAAAAGGTTGGTACATCTAAGCTTCTCTCAATTAAGAAAATCAAGTAGGCTCAAAGATGTTCGTGATCTACCCTACATCACCATACCATAAAGTACCATATGTAAGTCATGTCAATTCGGTAAGCAAACCAAAGTTCAATTCAATGCCAAAGAAGGATCAACAAGTAAGTCTCTTGAACTAATACATAATTATTTGTGTAGACCAGTAAGGAAACAATCACCTAGTGGAGAACAATACTATATCTTATTCATTGATGAATTTTCTAGAATGTGTTGGATCAGTTTATTTAAACACAAGGATGAATCATTTGATAAAATTAAAGTCTTCAAGGCATTAGTTGAAAATGAATTATATCTAAAAATCAAATGTCTTGGATCTAACAAAGGAGTAGAATACATATCATATGAATTATTTGATTCCTGTGAACAACATGGCATAAAAAGACAATTTTCTATAGCTAAAACTCCTCAACAAAATGGCATGGAAGAAAGAATGAATAGAACTGTTCAACAAATGGCTTGTGTTATGCTTGATGAATCTGGAACTCCTAACACCTTCTGGGGTGAAGGTTCACATACTACAGTAAATATTCTCAACAAGGCTTATGTTTGTGTGAATAGTTATAAAACTCCGTATGAAATATGGTAAGCCTCCCACTATCAATCATTTTAGAGTTTTTGGAAGAAAATGTTTCATAAAAAATAATGATGAAAAACTTGGTAAGTTTTAAGCTAGAGCAGATGAAGGAATACTTCTTGGTTACTCATCTAGAAGCAAAGGATACAAATGTTACAATAAGAGACTTCGAAAAATTGTTGAGTGCATTGATGTTGTGATTAATGAAGCATGCAAAGGGCCCAAAAAGGTAACCTCAACAAAAAAAGGGTGATGATGATGAATTCTTTCCCACATAAAATCAAAATGATATAGAAGAAGAAACTGATGAAGCAACAGAAGAAGATACATAAGACAAAGAAAAGGCTCCATCCAAGTATGTTCAAAAGAATCATCCAGAAACTCAAATTCTAGGAGAAAAGGGATCTGGGGTACAAACAAGAAGAACCCTTGTAGGATCTTCTAGTTATCTAGCTTTACTATCCACCATTGAACCACGAAATGTAAATAAATATAGTAAAGATGAATGTTGGGTTAAGGCCATGAATGAAGAACTTGATCAAATTGAAAAGAATGATACCTGGGAATTGGTTCCAAGACCTCATGATAAAAATGTTATTGGGACAAAATGGATATTAAAAAATAAGTTGAATGAAAATGGAGAGGCCATTAGGAATAAAGATAGACTTGTTTGTAAAGGTTATGCTCAACAAGAAGGTATATACTTTGAAGAAACATTTGCACCATTATCCAGACTTGAATCCATAAGAATGTTTCTTGCATTTTCAAGTTTTTTAAATTTCAATGTTTATCAAATGGATGTAAAATTTGCTTTCCTTAATGGAGATCTAGAAGAAGAAGTATATATTGAACAACCAGAAGGATTCATTTTGGGGAATGATGAAAACCTTGTATGAAAACTCAAAAAGGATTTATATGGGCTAAAACAAGCTCTACGGGCATGGTATTATCGTCTTGAAAAATAGCTTCAACAATAAGGTTTCACAAAAGGATCCATAGTCAACAACTTGTACACAAAAATTGAGGGTGATAAACTGCTAATTATTGTTGTTTATGTTGATGATATCATCTTTGGAAGTAATGAAAAATATACGAGTCAAAACTTTTCTTCGGTTATGAAGCAAGAATTTGAAATATATTTACTTGGGGAACTAACCTATTTTCTTGGTCTACAAGTGCAACAAGCAAAAGATGTCATCTTTCTCTCACAAACAAAATATCTCAAGCATATTCTAGAGAAGTATAGGATGGAAGGTGTTAGATCCCTATAATACTAGCGATGCCCCCATTAATATTGTAGTTGTATCCCTTATTAATATTGTTGTGCCCCTATTGTCCCCATATTGTTATTATTGTGTCCCATAGAATCCCTCTATTTTTATTTTTGTGCCTTTATATTATTATTGTTAAGTCGGCTTGGTTATATTGGGACCCCTTAGACTCCTATATATAGAAAGGAGTTTTTGTCATTTGAATCATCAAAGAATTGTTCATTTATGTAATGTAAAGGAGGTTGCCCCCTCGAAGAGGCTAAATTCTAAGGCGTTGATCTATCTTTTCTATCTTTTTGTGAGTTGGTTTCATAACATTTGGTATCAGAGCTTTGGATTCTAGGGTTTCGCTGCTCCAAATAGGTAATCGTAGAATTTTCACTATAACTTTTTTTCTGTGACGTTTCAGAAGTGAAAAAAAATATAAATAAATAAAATAAATAAATCCATTTGAGACGAAATTGCACCAAACCTCGGGTCCGAATATCAGAGCTTTTCGCGCTATATTTGCAGAGATATGATCTGAGGAAGTTGGTCTTTTTGCAGACTCTTGAATTACATTCCAAACAGGTGACCTGGGGAAAATTGTCATAACTTTCTCTCTGAGCATTGGATTGAAATTTTGTAAGAAGGTACAGAAATAGGACAGACTGTAGTCTCTTGTATATATTTTTCAGAGCCAAAGGTCAAAACAGTGACACATGGCACTTCATACAAGTTCGCTCTTCTGGAAAGGTCTATAATCAGGTCATCATGGGAGATTGTGCATAACTCTTCCTTGGAGAATCCAATTTGGATCAGACTAGTGGCATCGGAAACAGGACGTAGAGGACTACTATAGGTCACAATTTCGGAACTGGATGATCCGAAATTATAGAGATACATCAGATTCAATATCAAGCTCCTACAAAGTGAAAAAAGGTGTGTAGTTTTTTTAAATCTTTGCATAAGCTTGGTTTGAAAAATTAGTTTGAAGGAATTCAAAGGGCATAGTAAAGCATTATTATTGGTAATTGATGCCCTGAGGAAAGAAAATGCAAACACCTAGTAAGCAACCTGAAAGCTCTAGCATGACTCATGAAGAAGAGGAAGAAATGCAACATGATATATCAAAATTATGAGACCAAGTGCAACAAGTGCCACTTTCACAAAAAGTAACAGAATCTAAGATGGATGGTTAAAAGAAATATGTTGAAGCTAAGATGGATGGTTTAAAGAAAGGTGTAGAAGCTAAGATGGATTTTTTAAAGAAAGACGTGGAAGCTAAGATGAATGGCATGGATGCTAAAATGGATGGCATGGATGATAAGATCGAAGAATTAAAGATAAATATGAATAAGTTGCTACAAGAATTGGTCACTAATGGTGAAAGGGTAGTAAAGGAAACTCATGAGGAGAACAAAAGAAATGTTAATCAGGATTCCATAGACTCTAATGTTGGATCGAAGACCCACCATATTCCAAAAATCGATATGAGGAAGTTTGATGGCAAGGATCACGCAACATGGATATTACAAATGGAGCAATTTTTCGATCTCAATAATGTGCAAAACACACAAAAGGTATGTATTGCAACTTTATATTTGGAACCAAATCACTTTGTATGGTATCAATGGCTTTTCTCTCGTAAACAAATTATCACTTGGGCAATTTTTACGGAAGAATTGACAGCACATTATGAGGATACAAAAAGCAACACTTTTTTTAGCCAATTGATAAGTATCAAACAAAAGGGTACAATAATGGAGCACATTGAGGAGTTCCAAAAATTGAACATAAGAGTAAAAAATATTCCAGAGGAGCAAAGGATTGATGTGTTCATAGGGACTTTAAAGGATAATATCCAACATGATGTTCACCTTTGGGAACCTGATTCATTAGAGAAGGCATTTAGGTTAGCAAGAAAAATGGAAAGCAAAATTATGGCAACCAGGAAGCATACCACTCACAACTATAAAGATGGAAGTGTTGTTGCCCCTAGCCTTCCACAACCTATAAGGTTGACACCACGAAAATTGGAAGAAAAAATAGCAAAAGGGCTTTGTTACAGTTGTGATAGCAAATACACTAAAGGTCATAAGTGTGCGGAGAAGAAATTATTCTACATAGATTGTGAAGAGGAAGAAGAAAAGGAGCAAGAAAGGTCAAAAGAAGAGGATATACTCCAGGAACAAAGCCTAGATAAAGAAGAAATGAATCTGACCATATCTTGTAATGCATTGGCTGGAATTACCACTCCTCAAACCATCAAGATAGAAGGACAAATCAAGAAAAAAAAGGTAATAGTGTTGATTGATTCAGGAAGTACCCACAATTTTATTCATTGTAAGATAGCAAAAGAATTGAATTGCTTCCTATATCTAGCACCAAAGTGTCAAGTAATGTCTGAAAATGGAGGAACGAGAAATTGTTCTGGAAAGCGCCATAATATCAAGCTATCCATGGGAGAATATGTATTGAAAATCCCAATGCTTTCCATTCCAATGGGAGGTGTTGATGTTGTACTAGGAGTCCAATGGCTACAATCCTTGGGTACAATAGCTTTTAACTTTCAAGAACTTTTCATGAAATTTTATGCGGAAGGAAAGGAAGTTGAATTAAGGGGTATTGCAAGGAAACCGGGAAAGATAATAATCTCTAACAGATGACAAAGCTTCTAAAATAGGAACAATGAGGTGTAATTGCACAATTATGTTCGCTAGATGTTTCCACATCGAAATCATCTATTTCTCCAGATCTCCAAAAAGTCTTGGATAATCATTCCAAGGTATTTGAGACTCCCAAAGGTCTCCCACCTATTCGTGATCATGATCATGCTATTCATTTGATTCCAGGAAGTGTTCCTCCAAACATCAGGCCGTACAGATATCCCTATGCCCAAAAGAGTGAAATTGAACGTATGGTTGCAAAAATGCTTGAGGCTAGTATAATTCAACCTAGCCAAAGTTCTGTCTCTGCTCCAATAGTATTGGTGCATAAGAAGGATGGATCATGGCGCATGTGTCCGGATTATAGGGAGCTCAACAAGCTCACTATTAAAGATAAGTTTCCCATTCTTGTCATTGATGAATTATTGGATGAATTGCATGGATCAATTTACTTCACCAAGTTAGATCTTTGTTCGGGATATCATCAAATTAGAATGAAGACTGAAGACATTCCGAAAATAGCATTTAGAACTCATGAGGGTCACTATGAGTTTTTGGTCATGCCTTTTGGCCTTACCAATGCACCTTCTACATTTCAAGGTTTAATGAATTCCATTTTCAAACCCTTCCTTAGAAAATTTGTGTTAGTATTTTTTGATGATATACTAATCTACAGCAAGTCTTGGAAGGATCATGTTGAACACGTTGACAGGGTGCTACAACTATTGGAGGAGAAACAACTATATGCAAAAAGATCCAAATGTTTCTTTGGAGTACAAGAGGTGGAATATCTGGGTCATATTGTATCTCATGAAGGAGTTAAGGTAGACCCTAGCAAAATTAAAGCAATTAAGGAATGAGAAATTCCCACATCCATAAAGCATTTGTGAGGATTTCTTGGGTTGATAGGGTATTATCGCAGGTTTGTTAAGAATTATGGGAAAATAGCAGCGCCTCTAACAACATTGTTGAAGAAAGATGCATTTTCATGGACTCCAGAAGCAACCAACCAACCCTCCTCCCACATCTACCCAAGCAACCAACCAGTTGGGGTAAACATGAGATGGGAGGCCACTATGATATGATTCGACCTCCAATGTCATGTTAAGGAAGTGGAACTGATGGAAACACATCATACATACATTAATTATCAGCTACATGACCCCCAAGAACCAATCCAATACTTTAGACAACTTGCCTTTGGGTCCTAATGATCTTTTGGGCAACTTAAGCCTCAATCGCTCCCATGTTATAGGCATGAGGGTGACCAGAAACCCAAATTTCTCTCACAGGCTTGCCAGACAGTGACCAGAGACCAAAACTGTTAGTGCTATGCCAACGACTCTAGGATTTGAGCCACTTTTTCAAGCCCAGAGCCCAGGTCACTGCCCAGAATTGAACTAACTCTTCAAATCAGTAAAATGGCATGGAAATGACAGTACTAAAGAAAATAATTATTCAAGACCTTAACTAGACCCCTACTAGCCTTGACAAGCATTTCGTTAAACATATCATAAATATGTAATCTACAGGTGTAAATAACAGCTTTGAGCATAGGAGTCTCATACTTAGCTGAGAATTGCTAAGAACCATTGATGCCTCAACACATCAACTTTAATTCCATCCATTAGGTCATAGATACATTGATCATTCAATTGCAAGTAAAAACATGATGAGAGCCACACATGGTTGTTGTCATAAAACACATACATAACCAATATAATAGCATCAGAAAATACTCATGAAAGTACAATCATATAGACCACATATAATCCATCAAAATGCTCATAGAAATACAAGGGGAAATACCCTTTCATTATTGACGCAAAATCCAAACCCGGGATGGTACTTCCACGTTCCTTACTTACTCACTTCCTTACTCACTTCCAGTTACAGGTTCATTATGAAACTGATACCCATCTTCTTATGTCTCTGAAACAAAATATTGCTACCCACATCTCTGATCATATCCATGAATGGAGATGTCGACGTCGCCTTATCAATTTTGATATACCTGATGATATGTTAACGAAATGGTTTACCAAATCATTCGTCAACAAAATTTCCAAGTACATAGTGATGGGAGGTTGTGTAACTGAATATCAAGCCATTGTCGATGCCCAATATTTAGATTTGGTGTATTCTCAATATGGCATGTTATATGATCTCTTGTCTGATGCTCCAAGGCCATCTATGGATCCAACATCTTCTAAACCTCCGGACCTACCACCTGTCGATGGTATTAGTGGATGAGTGTCTTAAAATTCCAATAAAGTTTCTTCGAAGAAAAAATCCATTTCGAATATTGCACCCAATCCTCCTTCAAAACCCTCTTCAAATCCTGGTAAAACCTCTGAGGTTACTATCGTTCAGTCTACTGCGATAGACAAAACCTCCAAAGGTAAAAAGGGTAAAGGAAAAGAAAAATTTGATACCCCAAAACAGGATCCTCCAAAGTCATCTGCTGATGATGCATCCAGACGTAAGCCTAATATTCGTGCCTCATTTGTGAGGAAGATCACTATACCAAGGATTGTACTCGTCATGTGGAAGTTAGTCGTTTGTTAAAAGGCACTCGAGGGACACCGACTGTACTGAAACAACCTTTCCTATCACAACAGACCCAATTGATATAACAACTGCAATCTTCTACATCTTCAGGTTTGCAGGTTTACATGAGTGGAGTAGTGCCTACTTCTATTGCCACCCGGTCAAAAGATTATCAAAATCATCAAAAGAAAAAAGTGGAGAAAGAAGCCACTAATACTCCTTCTACTTCTACTCCGCTTAATTTCAGTCCTCTTCATATTGAGAGAGCTAGTAATGACTCTGTTATCCGACCACCTAAGGTGTTCTTTAGAAATCATCTTATAATCTGAATGCCCAAGATACCTAGCACTACAATATTGTCGAAGATTTAGCTCAAGCACCTTCGATGGTGCCTGCCTTGGAAGTTCTTCAAACTTGTCCAATGAAACGGACAACATTACTATCTGCTATAGGAGGAATTGACCATATGGATTCAAATTTGATCACTTTTGACCTCGAAAATCATGTTCCTAGTCTTCCCCATCAAATTGCATTTTTAATCAAAGTCATTATTAAGGGGAAGACGATTCATCAGACTATGATTGATGAGGGTTCCTCCACCTGTATCATGCTTGTTTCATGTTGGAAATCCATCAGCTCTCCACCCCTCAACCAATCTCTAAACACCTTAGAAGCCTTTAATGGCAGAGGATCTCTTCCTTACCGTATTCTCACTTGTTTTCCCATCACGTTGGAAGGGAAAACTGTCGAATTGGAAGTAGAAGTTGTGGATGCGAATTTGAATTATAACGTTATGCTTGGATGAAGTTGGACTCATGTTATGTTTTGTGTGGTTTCTTCTTTGTTCCACGTGCTCCATTTTCCTCATGAAGGAAAAATAGTCATCGTTGATCTATTGGGCTTTTTCTCTTCCAATTCTTCAAATGGAAACCTGCCATATGTGGGAAATATCGACATTCCTTATGAGAGCATGGGGGCAATACTTTTTAAATATTTTTCTCTTATGGGAACTTTTTCCCTCCCACCTCCTCATGTTGCTTATGGCAACATGATCTATACTATTTATGATCCCTTGATTGTTCCATCTCCCGATCAGGTTGATTCTTTTGGCAATGTTATGCCGCTCGTCCCCATAGAACAAGCTTACCAAGCTGTTGTTTTGGCTTCAACGACTGCTTCTAAAAGTCATAATACTCATAGTATGCATCTAGATGCGTATTCACAGTCTCCTTGGCTTGGTTCTTGGGATTCTCCAGATCCCTTGAACAAGACATTTCTTACTGACAAGAGTATCACTGAGGTTATGTCCGTTGAGTAAACACCTTGGAATGATGCTCATCATCGTTCCTCATTTCTTCCAAGTCTTGGTGAGATTTCATCGTGTCTAGATACCTTTGTTTCCCGTACACTTACCTATCCACTTCAAACACCCATCTTAGTGCATGAATTTTTGTCTGAGGGAAACATGGGAAACATCTCTAATACCTTACCCATTGACATTTTGGTCCAACCTGAAATTGTCAGAATCATTCAACTAGGGGTATATTTTTCTCATCATGAGATTAAGATTTTCTTGCCTTCTTTATGAGATCTTCTTACGGAGTCTTTACCATTCGCCGCTTATCGCAATGGGGTATTCATCCTGTGACTCGTAACCCTCACTTGCCAGGGGCATGGGGGCATTGTCATTTATGCATTTTATTCCACTATTTGGCTGAGTCGATGCTTACACGTCATGGTAACAGTGAAACTTTGGTTTTATTCTCTATTGATTGATTACCCAAGTCCGCAAATGTGCTCCATCTGAAATTTTTTACATGTTTTTTGTGTAAATAGTTATGTACATTAGTGTGTGTTTTCATTAGTGTGCAGTGTGATTTTGGTGTGTTAGTTTTCTTTTGCAAACCTTTTCCTCTTCTTACCTCGTGCTCTACTTGATTTGTGGATGCCATCCAACCATTACACTGGTTTTGCTGATGGTGCTTGTCATAGTACACATAATCTATATTCTGTTGCATGGGAAATTTATGAACCTAATGGTGAGGTAGTGAATTTGCAAGGTATATGTTTAGGTCGGATGACTAATAACATTGCCGAATATAGTGCGGTCATCGAATTTTTGTCAGAATCTATTGCTCTTGGCATTAGAAAGTTAATTCTAAAACTCAATTCACAGCTCATTGTACTACATCTTAATGGGCAACATTCAATTAGAAACCCTCAAATTTTGAGAATGTATTTGTGAGTTAATTTATTGGAACAAGAATTTGATTTATTACTTATCATCACATTCCAAGATGAACACATTAACAGATGCACTAGCTAATTATGTGTTAGATAGGACATTTACAAAACTTGTAAATCATAGAACATCACACATCGAATATGATAAGTAGGACAACATGTGTGTATATATATATCTATATATATATATATATATATATATATATATATATATATATATATATATATATATAGCGAGTGTTTGCAAAAGAGTTTGCTACATCAAAATAACAAAATTTGTGTTCCGAGACACATGGCTTTACAAGCCTACATAGTGCATAAAGTAAACTAGAAGTTGGCTATTTATCCACATGGTGTTCATGATAGCACGACACAACCCTAATCACTCGACCTAGCAATTGACGAAGTCTTCCGGATACTCCTACTGTGTGCCTCTGATAGCATAATGACACCTCATCGATCGAGGCATACTCTGGAATCCCCCTGGTTAAGCTTTCCAGGTTGCGCTCTACCTCGATGATGGGATCTTCTCCCTCTACCCCTAGAGGTCTCTCTGGTCCAACATCTACACAACATTATAAGTCAAATCTCAGTACACATAAAAAAATGATAAAAACTTCAAAAACTTCAAAAATAGTTTTTTACCTGAATCAGTCCACTGTTCCCCTGGAGGGAGTGGAAGATACGAATCTCCTCAGAAATCCATCCTTGCATACGCATAGTCATCGACCATTATTAGCTTCTGACGCAACCATCCGAAGAATGCTGGAGGGAATGACATATGTTGACCGCCTCCATGTCGCGGCATCAACTCTCCCCATCTGAGAAAACATGGATCTCTGGGTGTTGGTGGATCCACTTCCAGCCACTGATAACAAAATAATGGCACACGTTCCAGGATGAACGTCACTAGAATAGATCCGAAACCAAATTGTTTTAGATTTCCCCTCTTGTACTTGGTTAATTGGCGCTTCATGCATGCCAATAAACCTTCACACCAGTTGAATACCATGGGATTTAGGCATTCGATCGCGTACTGGAAGTGAGACTTTGATGCCTCATGAAATGCTTGTGCCCTAGTTATTTGAGACATAGTGTGTAGGATGGTTCGCAGTGGAAGATTGGTGATGGTTTTTATGTCAATCTTCCTGCTATTACCCTTTTTGGCTCCCGAACAATGCCTCACAATGAGAATGTTCGTGCTCTCTCCTCCAAAATGTGATCCAGATAACTACACTCGTTGTCCCTTTTTGGACAACCTACTAATGAAGTAGATTTCGACGACCTCTATCTCAATCTCTTGATCCCCGAACATGAGCAGTTGGCTATCTACATCCCACCAACTAATTAAGTGTTGCAATCACTCGATTTGTTCTCTGATCCTGGGAATCATGCAGAATTTGAGCACTCCACATGATCGAAGGGCATCAATACAGTCTTCATCCTGCATAGCTTGATGGTCTTCAACTTCATGACCCCTCTCCTTCCAGTTGATCACCATTTTGGACTGGTTTTTCTACAAAAAATCAATAAACAAACATTTCATGAGCATCCATGGAGAGAAAAATCAAGATTAACTATTTTTCATGGAATATTTCACTTAAAAAAATTTTACCTAGGCGTTGTCATGTTTGTTTAGAATTTTTTTGCTCTACCAACACGAGTGCCTAACTAGCCTCAGGGTGAGAAGCGCGAGTCCGATGGGTGAAACTTGCGTTGGTCACCCATGATGTAATCTTTTGAAAAATCTTCTTCACAACCTATCCTATGGATGAAAATGCTTAAAAATACTACCAAAATGAAGAGGAAGGACAAATCTATTACTTGTAACAAGCGGCTCGACAAATGGTGTCCCGAATTGCTTGTGCTCCTTGCCTAAAATCGAGGTAAAATGAGGTAAAAATGCTTCCATAATTGCAAATTGGTAAAATGGTAAAAATGACTTACTTTTTTCCCTATTTATAGTTTTTAAATAATATTTTTACCAAATTAGGGCATATTTTACTCATTTTTAATTATTTTTCCTCGAAATCGGTAATGTGCGTTTCCTTGTGTAGCAACAGGTCATATGTTCTTGGTATCAGTGATTTACTTTTACTAATTCAATGACTTTTATTTTATCACTTTTTCGAACTCGTTTAAAATAAATGAAAAAGCAACTCCCTTGAGTCATCTTTAAGGTCTTTTCTTACTCTCAAAAAATGAAAAGATTGTCGAGTACTTGTAATTTTGAACTCGTAAAAATAGATGAAATGACATCTACTTAGTATAAGTTTAACTCTTTTCCGGACTAAGATAGACTATTGTACGAAAAAGGAATGCCTTAGTCAAACATGGCTAAGAGATTCTCTTGGATATTGTTTTCTACATTTTCAGGTTCAAGAGACGATTTACGAAAAGGGACCTTTGGAGTTTTCGTTTCCGCTTCATTTTCAAACTCTCTAAAGATGAAAAAGATGTCGAGTTTCTCCTTCATTGGACCAATAACACTTAAACGATGGAGGACTTGTCACCATGACGAGATCAAGTTCCTCCTTCATAGGGATTGTAAAACTTACTAGGATGGATTCATTTGAAGGGTGAACTTATATGGAAAGCATATGATATCCCCTTCAAGCTTGCGATAAAAAATATATGGGGTACTCGCCAGAAATGGTGGGGGAAAAGTGAAAGTGTCCATATTTTGTATCTTGTAAAGGCAACATATCGCTCTTGAACATGACACTCATCTATTACTCGTGTTGGGTTTGGGACATCCTCACTTGGTCACTTGCTTTCCTGGGTTTGGGGAATCAATTTTTCCTCTCATCTGATCATGCCATTCTATCATCATGACCTTTGATCCCATGCTGAGTCAAATTTTGCCAAACTCTGAAGTCGTGTCACCAATATGTTCAAGAGAAGTCCTATCGACAGTTCTTTCCACATATACATTGTCTGATTTTATGCTACATTCTTGAATCGTACTTGTTCACTCTACTACATCCTTTGTTTCATGTCGATGGTTTGGGATTCATTATGGCCCTCCTTCGACGAAGCACTTCCCGTCAACTTCAGTTAATTATCCGAGAAGATGATCTAGAAACTCCCTTCCAGTACCTTAGAGCTTGGAAGTCTCAATGCAAAGTACTTCGCATTCGGTGACAGGTTTACATCATTGACCTTCGATCGAATGACTTCACGGGTGTTCGACTTCAATTCCATATCCATGAGGTAAGTAAACTTAAGCAACAACAAAATTTTTTCCTCAAAGAATTAAATTTTTTCCTTACATCACCTTTGCCAACTGCAAAAGCCTCATTAGGAAAAGGAAAGCGTCGAGATGATACTCCTACTTTTTTATTAATCTCTGATTTTTT
Organism: Pinus tabuliformis; assembly: GCA_031772625.1. Lineage (NCBI taxonomy): Eukaryota > Viridiplantae > Streptophyta > Pinopsida > Pinales > Pinaceae > Pinus > Pinus tabuliformis. The sequence goes on along the minus strand of CM062820.1, from coordinate 682,117,567 downwards.
CAATAAAAATGTTCACAATTTACTAATAGACTCAGCTGCTTCCTCAAATATAATGCCATATTCAGTTTCTCTCAAACTAAACATAACACCTAAAAATATTGTTGTGCAAATTGTGCAATTAGATAGAACCAAAGTTAAGGTCTTAGGAGAATTAAATTATGTTTTAATAAGATTATCCGCAAATTCAAAGGTTTTTCAGATTATTGATATTTTGATTGCTGCTGCCCCTTGATATGTTTTAAAGAAATCAAACAAGTTGTAGTTGATGCCCCTTCTCTATCAACTCCCAATTTTTTCTGATCAATTTATTTTATATACTTTTGCCTCTGAATTATCATAGCAACAGCCTTAACACAACCAAATGAATAGAAAATCAAAGCTCCTATTTCTTTTTTCAGCTCAAATTTTCAAGGAGCCAAATTAAATTATTGAGTAGAAAAGCAATTCTTTGTAGTTTACAAATCTATCAAATCATCATGGCCATCACGCCAATGCTAGATTAAGAGAAACCCTACAGTAATGAAAAGAGTCTGCTCCAAGCTTGTCCTTCACTTGAAACTAATTCAATAATAAAATATCTAACATTATGAGGCTTTTAGGTTTGTTACATAGCTCTGGTTCACAAGTATTTTACCATGCTTGGGTAGAAAACACCCACAAAAACATATGAAGTCAATAAATCTAGTTAAGTGGAAGGACAAGCAAAATCAACACAGAAGAAAGGAGAGAAAATGAAGACCAATCATCTTTTTTCCAGTGACATCAAAGTTCAAAAGTTATTACATGTGAAAAGAGATTTTAAAAACTCTCAATATCCAACCACATTACATCTCCACTGCATTAAATAGATACTTTTTCTTGTTGAAGGTTGTGCCCTCAAGATGTTGATTTTGATAATGCACATGATGTTGAAATAGATGTCACATCCCAATGGTTGTGCCCTCATTATTTTCGAACGATAGGCTAGCCAACGATTGATACATGGCATATGATTGGGTCTAAATGTCAATTGAAGTGCATCTTCTGTTTTGTGTTAAAACAATAAACAATCCATGGATTGAACATGCACCCATTTTGGATAGATGTCATTTCTTGTGTGCCTACACTTGAGTGGACTATGCTTGCTTGTAATAAACTACGACCTTTGTTTCTAATTCACTCTATCCAAAATATGTTTACTTTGTTACATCCATAGATATACACTAGAGTTAGGGATGTGTTTTGTAAGGGAACTATCAAAATAAAATGAAAATAAACATAAAATATATAAATAAAATATTAAATAATAATGATGTGCCAATATTCTCAATCTTTAATTGTAACCTTCAGCCTAATGTGTGTGTGTGTGTAGACATCTAACATAACATTAAATAGGTTATTGTAATTATCATTCAATCATCTATTTTATTCTTCTACTTTAAATTTTATATGTATACCAATCATCTATCTTCATGATTGATATTCTTTAATGAATGAACAATGTTGATTAGATGTTGATCCTTTCTTAGAGCTGAGTAGGGCAGATTAGATGTTGATCCTTTCTTAGAGTCGTTGTATGATGATGAATTGTTTGAACATTTTTAATCCAATGTTGATTGTTCAATTACTTATTAGTGAATATTAATGAATTATGTATTGCACATGAACCATATATCTTAAGCAAATGAAACTGTAGCATAATAAGGTATATAATCATTAACCTTTAATTCAATCCCACAATTAAAAAGTAAATGGTTGATCAAGTAACCCAAATTAGCAATAAGGATTTTTTAGCAAGAAATGGTTTATATAATGGGTGTGATTGGTGCTATGGCCATAAAATATACCAATGCTGGGCTAGTATGAGAGAGTATTTTTCTCGAATGTTGCTTTAGGTGCACAATAATAGTTAGGCGGCTGAATGGGTGGTTTCGAGATTGATCTAGGGGAACTTTCAATATACTTAAGGTACATGTAAGTAATGTCCATATGTAGTCTTGTCTAATGTGATATTATTCAAATTGGTACCAATAGGGGTAACTTGGAACTCCAACAAAGAAGGCTTTAAGCTCAATGAGTAACCTCCTAAAGTTATGGGGTTTCCTGTGTGAATGACTCCCAAGCCACAACTTTATTCACCTAATGACATGTATTATTGTTTTATATATATATGTCAGAACACGTCTTTAGCCTATATATCTAAGAGAATTTCTTAATAAAAAAGTGTGTCAAAACCATATACTTGTGCTCTTTGACATAGACTGCCATCATAATTCATTCCATTGAGACACAAAATTTACATGAAACAAATGATAGGTAAATGTCTCAATTAAATGCTCCAAGTGGCCCTTTAATCATTAGAATGTTTGCAAATTTTTACTTGACTAAAACCTTTCATAGAGATCCCATCACTCAGATTCATTTCATCTTGCTGAGCAAAAACACTACTCAACATAATATAGCAACCATTCAAATGGAAGTTGCAATTAAAGAGTCAAACTTTTAATCATCCTAAGCATGCGAATTAAATGTAATTAGAACATCCAATCCCATAAATAAAAATAAAAATGTATCCGTTGCTTAAGTTCAATAAAACAAGATTTAGAGTGATTGTTGTGTACTGCAAAATTTGTTTTGATGCCAAATGATCTTTAGTTGTCTTCCAACCCCAAATATATTTTAAAAGTATAGTAAATGTTTAATTCAGTATTAACATAAAATTGTTGCTCAAATCTCTTTACTCTGTGACAATGTTTTACTTTGCTCATTATATTCATAATTATAAACATTAAAATTCAATATTATATTAACAAAACCAGAAAAGTCATATTTATAGTAAATGTAAAACAAAATACTTCATTAAATAATAATAATAATCATTAAAAGAACCACAAAACTACATTAAATAATAATTAATTATACTAAATCACAATTAATTATTTTAGAATTAAATTAATTATATTAAATCACACACATTTCAAATTTCAGGAGGCTTTAAATGAACGTCGTCAAACATACTTGACTTTTACATGTCCGATTTGTCTGGTAAGAGACCGTCATTGCTCTTCATTGCCGATGTCAAAACTTGGCTCAGTGCCGCTCTGACAAACCAGGATACATGCCTCGAGGGTTTCCATGAATTGATTGGAGGCGGCAATGCGACTCTTCAATCCACCAATGACATACTAAAAGAATCCAAAAAGTTCTCTCAATTGATCAGCAATTCCCTCTCCCTCTTCCAAACCCTTTTCAGCAACGCCGGCTTGGAAAATAAAGCTTTACCTGGTGAACAGACGAATAAGTCTGCAGCAGTTCCGCAAAACCCTTGACGGATGTTGCCAAAGAAGAATAACGCTGGTCTGGAGCAAGAATTCAAGAAAGATGAGGGGCATAACGATGGTCTGGATCAGGAATTCTATCACCATTATGGGTTGTTGGATCGATATGACATGAAGGAATTCCCTATGTGGTTATCGGCAACTGATCGTTTACTCCTACAGCTTTCCCCTGCACACTTAAAACCTGATGCTGTCGTAGCGCAGGGGCAGTGGCAATTATGTACAATAACCGACGCTGTCAAGGAGGCACCCAAGAATTTAAGAAGTAGAAAATACATAATCTATGTCAAAGCTGGACTGTACCTTGAAACTGTCAAAATTTCTAAACGAAAAACCAACATAATGTTTGTTGGCGATGGCAAGGGAAAGACTGTTGTTGTCTCCAGCAAAAATGTGAAGGAGGGTTCTACTTCTTTCAGTTCCGCTCGGTTGGTTTATAGTGTTTATGGCTCTACAAGGATTATTTCGATATACACTCTATTATTTCGTTGTGATGTATATTTTTTTTTTGGTGATGTTCTATTCAACCCCAAGCTTATGAATTGATTTAATTCTAAGTTTTGTGACGTAATACACTGGGTTTGTGTTCTTGCGTTATAATATCACCTTTTCTTCTTCAAATAAAGATATCATTGTTTCTTTCTTGGAAACGAAAATGTGTATATATAGGTTTTTCAACAACTCGAATGATTAATTTAATTTTATTAGTGCTCATATAAAATACAAAATTTTGGAATATTCAACAAACACGCTCAAGTTGTCATATGCTAAGAGTTTACAATTAGGTGAACAATGATTTTTAATCCCATAATTACATTAGACTTCAACAAACATTTGCATGCCAAATAAAAGCTCTCCAAGGAAATAAATCCAGCTGAGGTATAGTGAAAGATTTGCATGGTTGATAAAATTACTCCATACCCCAAGGAAACAAAGCACAAACTCTTCAACGGAGAATAGCAATGAAAGGAACATGGGAGAAGAGTTCCATCTACTCAGTGCACTCAAATTTGCAAAGGGAAAATTCATTATGTCAATGTCGTGAGGAAGTAACAATAAATTAGTAAAATATGCCCGTGAAGTATCACAATAATATATGCACATTGCAGATTGAGTCAATCACTTACTAGATAGAATTCCCTCCCTCCCAACATTTGCCATGGCTCTAACCTCTAAGTAACTATGAGCTTGAATTATCAACATGGCCATAAGATTGAGAATGGTCACATCATATATTTTCATGAATTTTTTCTTTATCCCGAGTCCCATCCCTCTTTTCACATTAATGGGTCATGTCACTTGTAGGTGACATGACCCATACTTTATACGAAGTTGATTCGGTTGTTCATGAACGCTAAGAGACAAAAAGTTGGCCTTGCCTAATATTCCTAAGGTGCCTCAGTTTGACATGCTTCCCATTGCTCCTCTAACCATTTTTGAACCAAAGCAACTTTTGAATCCCAACAACGGATGGGAGCATATCCAAGTTGCTCTGGAGCCCTTACTGAAGATATCACTCTATGTATTGGCCAACTCGCCTGATTTTGTTTGCACATCTTGAGTTCATTTGTTTATGAACTAGAGCAACTTTTGAAGCAACAACCGATGTGAACCTATCCACGCTGATCTTGAAATATCAACGAAGATATGACTCATATGTACTGTCCAGATGGCTTGATTTTGTTTGTATATCTTGAGTTTGTTTGTTTAAGTTACTTGCATCCAATCGCTAATCATATTTTTACCATTATGGACCAAATTTACTCAAAGTATTTGTTAAATTTGGACAACCTAAGTGACTTTTTAATGCTTAAGATAAGTTGAAACATTTACTTATGTTGATTACAATACATCATACTCTCAATCACATAATGAACAAAATAGATGTGATGTCTGACTCATATGTGATGGCTGCTCTAATTATTTATTATTTAAACAGTTGAGTACCACATTAAATTGTCAACCCGGGAAAGTCCTTTTATCTCAAAGGTGACCTCGTATTGTATGCACTCAATTCTAAAAGCATTAAAGGATGTAGTATAAACAATCTATTTTTTTGTCAAACCCTTACTCTGTGTGACAGCAGTTATAATCTATTGCAAGAATGGAATGAAATGGATGACTAATTAAAGGTAACAAATCTGCAAAAAGAAATGATGGCTATCTTGTAATAGAGGATCAGGACCCTATCCTCAGAGTAAGAACATTCAACACCTGCCCCTGTTATCCAGTTTGCTAATACACTATGTAAATCCTAATCACCGGTGAGACACTCTTTTACAACATCAATTGATTAAGAAAACAGAATAGCAGCAAAGGTAAAATATCAGAAGCAATGCTCATGGATTAGAGATACATAAAAATCACACACACACACTCAACAGAAAAGGAATGGGTGAATCTTGTGATGAAGGTGGGCCCTGTCCTTCTCACAAGATTCCCTAGGACACAGATGCTAAGTTAAAATACTCAGAACAGTGCTTTATTCATCTGCCAATATGCCAAATTACAATAGAGATTCAATCTTGTTCCTTCACTACAATTTCCTCTGTTACAACTTGTTCTTCTTTCGTTCTAATGTAGATGTCTCCCCTTTATAGAGGAGACATCTATTACAATAGATTTTCATTTTTCATTTCAGTTTGACCCTTTTGTACAAAAATAGTAAATCAATTCCTGTTACAGCATGCTGTTACAATAGTGTGTAATTGTGTATTCCTTCATTGATCAGACCCCTTTTCTGTCTCAACCGTCTCCTTGAAATTCACATGCTGTCCTTTGTTGTTTCACCATTGTTGTAGATTTGGTAAATCTCAACTGTTTCCTCGAATTTCTCTTGTTGTTTCTGCTATTTCAGCATCTGCGACTGAGGTCTTGCCGGTTTGGACAGTTGTTGATCCTGCTGTTCCAGCAACTGCAAAATATGGTTTTACCAGGTTTAGACCATTTTTGTTTCTACTGTTTCGGTAACTGGTTTTGCCAACTTTAGACAATTGTTGTTTCTGTTGTTTCGGCAACTGCAAAATATAATTCTGCAGACTTTGAACAGTTTCAACAATTACTCAGCAACTTAGTCAACTTCAAAGATTAATTATAAAGATAACATGATTATGTGTTGAATGATTAAACATATAGCAATGAGGAGAGTTACTTCATACCTTTGGACTAATTAGGACAAAATGCTAGCAAAGGCTTTCAACTATGGGTTGAAGAGGGTAACATTATGACAAAATATAAGGTCAAAAGTAGACAATATGGAGTCCTAACATCCCCCCCAACTGAAAGGGTTGCATGTCCTCATGCAACGTTTACTCTGAATCTGAGTCGGAATACTGGGATGAAGAGTGTAAGTTGCTTATACAGTAGCTATAGAAGGTGTTGTCAAACCTGTTTCTGAACCCATAGACAGTCTGTAGTTGCTACCATGCTGCCAACTCCTCCTTTTTGGTCAGTTTAAAATGAGCCTTATATTGCTGACCAGGTAACCACAAGAGAGGGAAATGAAAACGGTAACCAATCCACCTTTCAGCACACTGTCCCATACATTTAACATAATAAGGTATGCGTGAAATTGCGACCTGAAGATTGAGGGGATTGTAAGGATGATATTCCTGTCTTTCTTTCGGACAATGTTCCCAAAATAAATTGTTTGCTTTGATAGCCAGAGCTCCCTTTGTTTTCACATAATGTTGGCAGTCTTGCAAGACTGCTGCTTGTAGTTTCCTAATATGATCAACCATCCCTGGTTTGCTTAGATTTTGTTGATGTTGTGCAATGAAGGTGGCTGCACTCTGTGGTTCAGAACGAATCCAGAGAAGGCAGTTCTGCTCATTGTGTGTTGCTGACATAAAAGCATTCTGCCAAGTAAGTTGATTGGCTAGGAAAGAAATGAAGGCTCTTATTTGGATGTCGCCAGCAAGAGGGAGTATATTCATCTTTCTATCTTCAGGCATAGCCTCATTGTGAAGATAGAGTTCACAGAGCAAGTTCTGGTCGTTATTTGGTGCTTCTGTGAAAGTCTCAATAAATTGCTCTGGTGTAGCAACCTGGTGGGGTCTTCCATCTCTGATTGCCTTTATTTGTAAGAACGCTAAGCGTTCTCTCAAGAATACTGCATAATTAAAAGAAGGTTTCCTTGTAGCAAGTACCCTCTGGACCAAGTCAAAGATATAGGACAACCTAGCTTTTAATTTCCTATTCTCTTTGTGTTGAGCTCGAGACTGTTCGAGGGCTTCCCAATTTTTGTATGCATAGCTGAACCAGGTTGACTTTTGTTGCTGAAATGCCCTCCCTTGTGAGAGCTCATATTCTGTCTTCCATGTATCCTTTAGTTCTTGAAAACTAGAGGTCTCAGTGTAAGCAGTGCTGACACAGGGAGGTTCAGTCTGTGTATAGGCATCTGTAAAAGATTTCTGCTCTGTGATAGTTTGGGTAGGCCGGGGTGGTTCTGTGTCTTCTTCTGCAATTCTTGAAGAGCCTGCTGGTTCTTGTGTAACAGCAGGTTGTTCTGTTTTGATTACAACAGGAGAAGTCTGTGGGCTGGCTCCAGTCATTGGAACTTCAACTATCTTGTATCCCGCTTGAGTGTAAAGCTCACCACACTCACTGCACATATATTCATTGTATTGACTCTTTTCGGTTGCAGATGCTACTCGTGCTAGGATGTGTAGATTGAATTCGTTTTGATAGGATTCTTTAACCATTATTATCTCCTACTGATAATTCTTAATTTGAGATTTTAAAAACTCAATTTCTTCCTGCAGGGAGGCTAAGGTAGCCGGGGCTTGTGTAGCTGCAGATTCCAGTGGAGGAAGGGATCATTGTTCGGCATCAGTTTGATCATTTGCATCCGCAACAGGTGGTTCTTGTGTATCACCTGTTGGGTCAGTGGCTGGTTCTTGTGTAACAGCCACATGCCCAATATCATCTTGGGTGTCTACTTTAGATGTTTCGGCAGCTGGTTCTTGTGTAACAGCTGCCTCTTTTAAAGAAAATAATGTCACAAAATTGTCAACGCTCTGCATTTCAGCACCAGAGGGTGAGGCAGGTGAATACTCAGAGCTAGTTGGAATACGGGATCTTAGCATGATGGGTGGGGAACTGGGGATAATGGGGATAATGGGTTCAGTTGCTGCAGACGACCTTGTTCGTCGCCTTGGTAAGGAAGCAGGCAAATCAATGATTTTTCTCTTACGGCTGCTTTTCGTTAGAATAGGGGAACTATCAGGAATAGCGGCTTCCTTAACTGAAGCCCTGGTTCTTCTTCTTTTTGGTGGGGTTACAGCTTTCTGCTGCTTTTTCCTTTTGCGAAAGATGATGGGGGTATTATCATCGGAGTCATCAGTGGAAATATCAACTATGGGAGTGGATGGTTCAGCTTCATTGGGGGATGGGGTCCTCTGCAGATTTTCAGTGCTTACTTGGGGTGTTTCTGCTGCTGATTGCTGATTTTCAGCAGCTTGCTGGGGATTTTCCTTTGTTTGCTGGGGAATTTCTTCTGTTTGCTGGGGAGGGTTAATGAGGAGAGGTGGGTGGTTCAGGGCAAAGCCTCTATTTATTAGGAGTTGGACTAAACGATGGTGTTTGAGGGAAAGGAGCTGATGCTTTGCATTCACAGTATAATGTGACATATTTTTTAGGCAACCCAATAGACAATAGGGCATGTTTATTAAATGACCATGCCTCAAATGATTTAGTAAAATGAAGTCGTGTTGGTAGATTACCTGATAACGACCTTCGCAAGTGAAATACTGCTTAACGAATTCCGCAACCTTTGACCATGGTGGGGGCAGTGACAGAAGTGCGACCCCTCTGCCTTTGGTTTCCACATGCTCGCCTGGTAGCAGAAAGTCTTGCTGTGCATTAAGAATAAGATGTTTCCTGCTGAACCAGTGAGTACCATTGGTTGGTAATCCAGAAACTTGCGCTATGTCTTCTTCTGTCACTAGAATTTGCACCCCTTGGACAATGGAGAATCCTTCCCTTAAGTTGCATGCAAATTCCAGAACCTGTTGTGTATTAAAATCCGGCAGTCTTCTGAAATACTCTACCCATCCTACTTGAAGAAATATTTGGTAAGCCTCTGGGTGAAGTTCCAGTAGTGCTGTTGAGCCAGGTTCATGTGTAATCAGATTTCCCCCCATAGTTGTTGGTTCAGACAAAATACACATTGCAGAGCCGAGTAGCCGAGGTCGAGACAGAGTAAACCGTTACAAATGAGGTTATGACATGATAAGGTATAGTCGAGGTGACTTAGATACTACCGCGAGAACTAGGGATGGCGGTGATTGACGTGTTATGTCATAATTACGATGTTTTGGTAATCCCCCCAAAGCTACGACTGAATGATCTGATTGGTAGTACGATGGTTTGGGAAATTGTATCAACATCTCCACATTAACTATAATTTAATATTCACACTTAAACATGCGTACCTTTATATTTACCTTTAGTTGATGTGCCAAAAAGTATTATCTTGTCTTCGCTGGATCAATAATGATTAAAAAGGGTCTAAAAGTATGAAAATACAAGCAGTTTTCATTATTGACAAGAAGTAGTAGTGAAGAAATGTAATTATCAGGGTGCATGGCTGGTTCCTTTAATGAAGAATGATATGTTCCATCAGAATAATGGTTCATTTTCGGGAACAAAAATGGGGAAATTGGTACTCTTTAGTAAAAATGAAAAAGATTGGTGTTAAGCACTGGAATGTGGTGTTTCAGCAACAGGAAATGGTGTTGCAGCAACGGGGAATGGTGTTGCAGCAATGGGAAATGGTGAAAGGAATGATTTATGGTCTGAAAGAGGTTCCCAAGCTGCAAAGTGATTCTTTTGGAATTTTTGTTCTCAGCCATCCTCCGAAACTAAGATCTGCAAAATAATTAATTGTAACATGGCAACCCTTGACAGGGATTATTAGTTAAGAAATCTAATCTAAAATAAATAAACAAACAGAAATTTAAGTGCATTGAGGGACAGCAGGTCCCCCCAAAAAAACATAATGTATGTCTGCCATGCAAGTAGCTTTGAAATCCTCTTTAGAAACAGGTCATTGATACAAACGGAGTCGATACCCATTCACTAATAATGGTGTTCTACTATCATCAATCGTTAGGAGTCTGACTGTTCCATTTGGAAAAACAGCATCTACTTCATAAGGTCCTAGCCACCTTGTTCTTAATTTACCTTGAAAATTTTCAAAACGGGAGTCATACAGTAGAGCCCAATTACCTTTCTGGAACTGCTTTTGCTTAATGGTTTTGTCATGCCACCTGATTCTTTGTTGTTGTATCATGGTTGTTTGATGGATGGCATCCAACCTCTTTTCGTCCAATTCCTGAAGCTACTGCAACCTGGCTGTCTGTGCATCAGTCAAGTCAAGGTTAACAGCTAAAGCAGTCCTTAAGGTTTTGATTTCAAACTCCACAGGGAAAACAACATTTTTACCAAAAACTAATTCATAAGGTGAAAAGCCCGTAGTGTTCCTCCAAGTGGTTCTATAAGCCCATAGTGCTTCAGGCAACCTTTGAAACTAGTCCCTTCTATTCTCCTTTATCGTTTTTGTCAAAATGGCTTCTATGACTTTATTGGTGCTTTCCACCTGCCCATTTTCCTAGGGGTGATAAGGTGTAGTCATTTTATGCTTAATATGATATTTCTGAAGTGTATCTTTGAAGCCATGAGAGTTAAAAGGAGGTCCTCCATCTGTGACTAGTTCTCTAGGCAAACCAAACCTAACAAAGATTTCTTCAAATAAAAACGTTAATACTGATTCTTCATTAGCTTTGAGGAGTGCCTTAGCTTCTACCCACTTAGTCATATAATCTGTGCAAACTAGTATATAAACTTTTTGATTGGATGGAGGATTAATGGGACCTATAAAATCTAGTGCCCATCTTTCAAAAGGTTCAAGAATTACCTGGGGATTGAGTGGCATTTCATCCCTGTGATTAGGCTGGCCCATTCTTTGACAGCTATCGCAGGCCCTTACATATTTCCTTGCATCCTTGAAGAGTGAGGGCCAATAGTAACCCATTCTGAGAACCTTGTGTGCTGTTCTTTTATCTGCAAAATGCCCTCCACAAGGGCCATCGTGACAAGCTTTCAATACATCATAAATTTCATCTTCACCGATGCATCTCCGAATTTCCTGATCAAGTCCTGTGTGAAAAAGACACCCGCTTATCCAGCTGTACCTAGCACTTTGCTGAATGATCTTTCTTTTTTCTCTGTGCGATAGGTGTGATGGTAGTTTCCCTGCAACTAAGTAGTTGGAAATGTCTGCATACCAAGGTGAGTGAGCAGATACTGCAAATAAATACTCGTCAGGAAAAGAATCATCTACTGGAATATTCTCATCAGTTTTTAACCTAGAAAGGAAATCAGCAACTACATTCTCTTTACCTGGTCGATCTACAATTGTGTTATCAAATTCTTGTAATAATAATAACCATCTGGTAACTCGAGCATTTGTAACTGATTTGTTCATTAAATATTTAATGGCCGAGTGATCAGTATGCACAAAAGTAGTGTAACCAGTAATATAATGTCGAAACTTATTGATAGCATAAATAACTGCTAGGAATTCCTTCTCAGTAACTGTATAATTAAGTTCAGCCGGGGTCATATTTTTACTAATAAAATAAATAGCATAGGGAAGACTGTTTTCTTCTTGACCCAAGACAGCTCCAATTGCAGTATCTGAGGCATCAGAGGATATATGAAAGGGGAGTGCCCAGTCAGGTCCTCTTAAAATGGGAGCTGTAGACAACTGATGTTTAAGTTCATTAAATGCTTTTTCACAGTCATCAGTCCACTTAAATTCAACATTTTTCATGAGTAACACAAACAGAGGAGAAGCTATTTTAGAAAAATTCTTGATAAATCTTCTATAATATCCAGCATGTCCTAAAAAGCTTCTTACATCAGTTTGTGTTTTGGGGATAGGGAGAGTCTGAATTACCTGTACTTTAGTTGGATCAACTTGAATTCCTAGGAATGAGATGAAATGTCCCAATACAATACCTTGATTCATCATCATATGGCATTTTTCAGTACTTAGGGCAAGATGTGCTTCTATACATCACTTAAGTACTTTTTCAAGGTTCTGTAATGCATCTTCAAAAGTCACGCCATAAGGAGTAAAGTCGTCCATAAATATTTCTAAGGAATCATTAAGCATATCAGAAAAAATCCCTATCACTGCTCTTTGAAATGTTGCTGGGGCATTACATAGCCCAAATGGAAGAACTCTATAGGCAAAGGTCCCCCATGGGCTAGTGAAAGTGGTCTTGTCCTGATCTTGGGGTGCAATCTTGATCTGATTATATCCGCTAAATCCATCCAAAAACGAAAAGAATTTCTTACCTGCCAAATTATCTAGTACCTGATCAATGAATGGTAAAGGGAAATGGTCTTTCTGGGTGGCTTTATTTAGAGCTCTGTAATCCACACATACTCTCCATTTCCCATTTTTCTTGGGTACAATTACTAGTGGAGAAACCCATTCACTATCAGATATAGGATATATAAATCCTGCATTCAACAGTTTTTGAAGTTCTTCCTTCACAATTTCCCTTAAATTGGGATTCATTCGTCGTTGGGGTTGACAGACTGGGCGGGATCCTTCTTTAATATAAATGCGATGAGTGCATAGTTCAGGAGAGATCCCCTTCATATCTGTGTAATCCCATGCGAATGCTTCTTTATTTTCACGGAGTAGCTTCATTAACTGTTGTTTTTCATCATCTGTTAGGCTAATGTTTAATGTTTTGCTAGGCTCAATTTCTACTGTTATACTTTTGGAGGAGCTGCCAGCTGATGTATTTTCAGTTCTAAGGTTCTGCTGAGATTCAGATTCCAAGATTGCATTCAAGTGATCATGTATTTCAGGGCTAACCGAAGAAGGTTCAGAAATAAAGTTGCTGATTAATTCATCTTCCGTTGTATCTTTAAAAGTTAAAGGTTGTCCGACAGTGAAGATGGGTTGGGTTTCCTCATCCTCATAATCTAACCATACAGAATTATCATTATTAATCATGGGTGTAGCATGAGGATAAAGAGTAAGCTGCTTAGTTTCCTGCCCATTATAGATTGTCATTGATCCTGACCTACTGTTGGGTCCCTATAATACTAGTGATTACCCCATTACTATTGTAGTTATACCCCTTATTTATATTGTTGTGCCCCTATTACCCCCATATTGTTATTTCTGTGCCCCATAGAATCCCTCTATTGTTATTTTTGTGGCTTTATATTATTATTGTTAGGTCGGCTGGATTATATTGTGACTCCTTAGACTCCTATATATAGAAAGGAGGTTTTGTCATTTGTATCATCAAAGAATTGTTCATTTATGTAATGTAAAGGAGGTTGCCCCCTCGAAGAGGCTGAATTCTAAGGCGTGGATCTCTCTTTTCTATCTTTTTGTGAGCTGGTTTCATAACATTTGGTATCAGAGCTTTGGATTCTAGGGTTTCGCTGCTCCAAACAGGTCATCGTGGCATTTTCGCTATAACGTTTTTTCTGTGACGTTTCAGAAGTCACAAAAAAAACCCATTTGAGAAGAATTGGCGCTGAACCTTGGGTCCGAATTTCAGAGCTTTTCGCGTGATTTTTTCGGAGATATGATCTGAGGAAGTTGGCCTTTTTGCAGACTCCTGAATTACATTCAAAACAGGTGACCTGGGGAAAATCGTCATAACTCTCTCTCTGAGGATCGGATTGAAATTTCGTAAAAAGGTACAGAAAGAGGATGGACTGTAGTTTCTTGTGTGTGTTTCAGATTCAAAGGTTGAAACAGTGACTCGTGGCACGTCGTACAAGTTCGCTCTACTGAACCAGTCTAAAAGCAAGTCACTGTGGGAGATTTCACATAACTCTTCCTTGGAGAATCCAATTTGGCTCAGACTTGTGGCATTGGAAAGAGGACGCAGAAGGCTACTACAGGTAGCAATTTCAGAATTGGATGATCCGAAATTACAGAGATACATCAGATTCAATATCAGGCTTCTATAAAGTGAAAAAAGGTGTGTAGTTTTTTTTTTAATTTTTGTGTAAGCTTGGTTTAACGGAATTCAAAGGGCATAGTAAAGCATTATTATCGGTAACTGATGCCCCGAGGAAAGAAAATGCAAACACCTAGTAAGGAACCTGAAAGCTCTAGCATGACTCATGAAGAAGAGGAAGAAATGCTACATGATATATCAAAATTACAAGAACAAGTGCAACAAATGTCACGCTCACAAAAGCTAACAGAAGCTAAGATAAGTGGCGTGGAATCTAAGATAAATGGCATGGAATCTAAGGTAAATGGCGTGGAATCTAAGATAAAGGGCATGGAAGCTAAGATGGATGGCATGGAAGCTAAGATGGATGGCATGGACGCTAAAATTGATGGCATGGATGATAAGATGGATGAATTGAAGAAGTTGCTACAAGAAAGGGTCACTAATGGTGAAAAGGTAGTAAAGGAAACTCATGATGAGAACAAAAGAAATGTTAATCATGATTCCATAGACTCTAATGTTGGATCGAAGACTCACCATGTTCCAAAAATCGATATGAGGAAGTTTGATGGCAAGGATCCCGCCACATGGATATTACAGATGGAGCAATTCTTCGATCTCAATAATGTGCAAAACACACAAAAGGTACGTATGGCAACTTTATATTTGGAACCAAATCAGTTTGTATGGTATCAATGGCTTTGTTCTCGTAAACAATTTATCACTTGGGCAATTTTTACGGAAGAATTGATAGCACATTATGAGGATACAAAAAGCAACACTTTTTTTAGCCAATTGATAAGTCTCAAACAAAAGGGTTCAATAATGGAGCACATTGAGGAGTTCCAAAAATTGAACATAAGGGTAAAAGATATTCCAGAGGAGCATAGGATTGATGTGTTCATAGGGTCTTTAAAGGATAATATCCAACATGATGTGCGCCTTTGGGAACCTGATTCATTAGAGAAGGCATTCAGGTTAGCAAGAAAAATGGAAAGCAAAATTATGGCAACTAGGAAGCATACCACTCACAACTATAAAGACGGAAGTGTTGTTGCCCATAGTCTTCCACAACCTACAAGGTTGACACCACAACAATTGGAAGAAAAAAGAGCAAAAGGGCTTTGTTACAATTGTGATAGCAAATACACAAAAGGTCATAAGTGTGCTGAGAAGAAATTATTCTACATAGATTGTGAAGAGGAAGAAGAAAAGGAGCAAGAAAGGTCAAAAGAAGAGGATATATTCCAGGAACAAAGCCTAGATGAAGAACAAATAAATCCGACCATATCTTGTAATGCATTGGCGGGAATTACCACTCCTCAAACCATCAAGATAGAAGGACAAATCAAGAAGAAAAAGGTAATAGTGTTGATTGATTCAGGAAGCACCCACAATTTTATTCATTGTAGGGTAGCAAAAGAATTGAATTGCTTCCTATATCCAGCACCAGAGTGTCAAGTGATGATTGCAAATGGAGGAACAATAAATTGCTCTGGAAAGTGCCATAATATCAAGCTATCCATGGGAGAATATGTATTGACTAGCCCAATGCTTTCCATTCCAATGGGAGGTGCTGATGTTGTACTAGGAGTCCAATGGCTACAATCCTTGGGTACAATAGCTTTTAATTTTCAAGAACTTTTCATCAAATTTTCTTCGGAAGGAAAGGAAGTTGAATTAAGGGGTATTGCAGGGAAACCAGGAAAGATAATCAGCTCTAATGGTATGACAAAGCTTCTAAAAAAGGAGCAAAGAGGTGTAATTGCACAATTATGTTCGCTAGATGTTTCCACATTGGAATCATCTATTTCTCCAGATCTCCAAAAAGTCTTGGACAATCATTCCAAGGTATTTGAGACTCCCAAAGGTCTCCCACCTATGCGTGATCATGATCATGCTATTCATCTGATTCCAGGAAGTGTTCCTCCAAACATCAGGCCGTACAGATATCCCTATGTCCAAAAAAGTGAAATTGAACGTATGGTTGCAGAAATGCTAGAGGCTGGTATAATTCAACCGAGTCAAAGTTCTTTCTCAGCTCCAGTAGTATTGGTGCACAAGAAGGATGGATCATGGCGCATGTGTCCAGATTATAGGGAGCTCAACAAGCTCACTATTAAAGATAAGTTCCCCATTCCTGTTATTGATGAATTACTGGATGAATTGCATGGATCAATTTACTTCACCAAGTTGGATCTTCGTTCGGGATATCATCAAATCAGAATGAAGATTGAAGACATTCCGAAAACGGCATTTAGAACTCATGAGGGTCATTATGAATTTTTGGTCATGCCTTTTGGCCTTACCAATGCACCTTCAACATTTCAAGGTTTGATGAATTCAATTTTCAAACCATTCCTTAGAAAATTTGTGTTAGTATTTTTTGATGATATACTAATCTACAGCAAGTCTTGGAAGGATCATGTTGAACATGTTGACAGGGTGCTACAACTATTGGAGGAGAAACAATTATATGCAAAAAGATCCAAATGTTTCTTTGGAGTCCAGGAGGTGGAATATTTGGGTCATATTGTATCTCATGAAGGAGTTAAGGTAGACCCTAGCAAAATTAAAGCCATTAAGGAATGGAAAATCCCCACATCCATAAAGCATCTGCGAGGATTTCTTGGGTTGACAGGGTATTATCGCAAGTTTGTTAAGAATTATGGGAGAATAGCAGCACCTCTAACAACATTATTGAAGAAAGATTCATTTTCATGGACTCCGGAAGCAACAAAGGCCTTTGAACATCTTAAAGAGGCAATGTGCCAAGCACCGGTCTTAGCTACACCGGACTTCACAAAAACCTTTATTGTGGAATGTGATGCTTCAGGAAATGGAATTGGTGCTGTTCTAATGCAAGATGAAAGACCCATTGCTTTTGAAAGTCGTCCAATCAAGGGAAAGTTTTTAAGCAAAGCTATTTATGAGAAGGAAATGTTGGCAATACTCCATGCACTTAAGAAATGGCGACCCTACCTAATGGGAAGACACTTCAAGGTAAAAACGGATCATGATAGCCTTAAATACTTTTTAGAACAAAGATTATCCTCTGAAGAGCAACAAAAGTGGGTCACAAAGATGTTGGGTTATGACTTTGAAATCATCTACAAAAAAGGGAAGCAAAATGTGGTGGCAGATGCACTCTCAAGAAAGGATGAGGATGTGGAAGCATTGTTGTGTGCCATTTCTATTATCCAACCAGATTGGATAAACGAAGCAAGGGAGGAATGGAAGAATGACGAAGAAGTGTGGGCACTTATTCGAAAGCTACAACAAGATTCCAGTACTTCTGATACATTTAGCTGGCAAAATGATTCGTTATGGTACAAAGATCGCTTATACCTCTGTAAGAATTCCCAGCTAAAACAAAAGATTCTTATGGAATTGCACACTTCTCCCTTAGGAGGGCACTCAGGATTTTTAAAAACTTACCACAGGGTTAAGAAGGAATTTTTTTGGGATGGCCTTAAATCAGATATTCAAAAGTTTGTGGCGGAATGTTTGGTTTGCCAGCAAAATAAAGTTGAAACAATTAAGACACCGGGTCTATTACAACCTTTATCCATTCCAAGCCAACGTTGGGAGGAGGTTTCAATGGATTTTATCACAGGTTTACCCAAGTCTGAGGGAAAGAGTGTCATCATGGTGGTAGTTGACAGACTTACCAAGTATGCACACTTTTGTGCATTATCACATCCATTTAAAGCCAGTACAGTTTCTACTGCATTTATGGAAACAGTTCAAAAGCTACATGGAAACCCAAAGATTATTGTAAGTGACAGAGATCCCATTTTCACTGGAAATTTTTGGACAGAATTATTTTCTTGTCTTGGTACTCAGTTAGCTCATAGCTCATCTTATCATCCTCAATCTGATGGGCAAACTGAGATAGTAAACAAATGTTTGGAAGGATATCTTCGTTGCTTTGTATCTGATAAACAGACACAATGGGTCAAATGGTTGCCTCTGGCTGAATGGTGGTATAACACTTCCTTCCATACAGCAACAAAAATGACCCCATTTATGGCACTTTATGGGTATCAACCACCATCCATCACATCATATTTAAGAGAAAATTCTAAGGTTCAGGCAGTGGAACATCACATCGAACATCAACAACAAGTCCTCCAACTCTTAAAGGATAACCTCGTGTTGGCACAAAATAGAATGAAACAACAGGCAGATCAACATCGCAGTGAAAGAAGTTTTGATGTAGGTGATTGGGTATTCCTACGGCTACAACCATATAAGCAAATGTCCCTAAAGCAAGCTAAGAAGGATAATAAATTATCACCAAAGTATTATGGTCCGTACAAGGTGTTGCAAAAGATTGGTACTATGGCATACAAATTGGAGCTTCCTGCAGCTTCTCGATTGCACCCAGTTTTCCATGTTTCATGTTTAAAGAAGGTTATAGGTGACAAGCTCCCAATTCAAACAATATTGCCAGAACTTGATGAGGAAGGAAAAATTATATTGGAACCGGAAGCAGTCACAGAAACAAGAACTCGACAGCTACGAAATCGATCAATTTCAGAGTATCTTATCAAGTGGAAGAACTTATCCGCTGAAGATTCCACATGGGAGGATGAGAATTTTATGCAGAAGTATCCAGAACTACTCAAGCGTTGAGGACAACACTTTTTGAAGGAGAGGGGCATGTTGGGTCCCTATAATACTAGTGATTACCCCATTACTATTGTAGTTATACCCCTTATTTATATTGTTGTGCCCCTATTACCCCCATATTGTTATTTCTGTGCCCCATAGAATCCCTCTATTGTTATTTTTGTGGCTTTATATTATTATTGTTAGGTCGGCTGGATTATATTGTGACTCCTTAGACTCCTATATATAAAAAGGAGGTTTTGTCATTTGTATCATCCAAGAATTGTTCATTTATGTAATGTAAAGGAGGTTGCCCCCTCGAAGAGGCTGAATTCTAAGGCGTGGATCTCTCTTTTCTATCTTTTTGTGAGCTGGTTTCATAACACCTACAGCTGATGAAGGCATCTGCTGTAGCCAGCCAAGGTCTTCCTAAAATCAGCGGATGGCCCCCCAACTTTGTTTTAGTTTGTAACACAACAAAATCGGCTCGGTAATTCCAAGATTCTACTAAAATTATCAGGTCTTCAATGACTCCTTCAGGTTTGATTGTGGAGCGGTCAGCCAGCTCTAGAATGGTTGGGGTTTCCCTAATTAAATTTTTTAACTGCAGTAACTGTGTTGTTTCAAGTGTCATGATGTTTATTGCAGCACCCAGATCTACTAGAACTCTAGAAACAAAGGTTTTACCAACCTGAACTGTGACTGTAGGGTGACCAGGGTCACCATATTTCACAGGGGGTTTTTTTCTGTCATTAAAGCAGTTAGTTCTCCCATCACATGAACTGTGAGGGGATCTTTAGCTTTTCTTCCAGGTTTCTTAATGCAAATATCCCTAACAGTTCTAGCATAAATTGGTACATCTCTCAGTGCTTGTAAAAGTGGAATTTTGACATATAAATTTTGCAGTTCTCCTAAAAGGTTAAAAGCAGGTGGCTCAAGTGTTTTGGTAAGAGCCAGACGCTCAGGGAATGGCGGCTCTGTTGTTTCAGCAGTCTTATTAGAGGATGATTCAACTGTTTCAGCATTATTGTTAGATGACTTTTCTTTTCTAGTTTCTTCTTTATCAGAGTCAGTAATGTCATCAATAATGGGTTCAACTATTCTCCCAGAGCGTAAATGAATATCATTGCATTGCATAGGGGAAACGGGTTGGTTTTGAATATCAATTACCTGCAGAGCTTTATTGTTATTTGGGTTGGGGTTAGGTTGTACAGGCAGCTGGGGTCTGATTGTTTGGTTATTTGGTGGAGCATTAGATGGTAAGGAAAGAGATTGTTGATGCTGGGGAAATGGAATCTGTTGGGCTGTCCAGTTTGGATTCCATTGATTAAAATAGGATTGTTGTGGAGCCCAAGGATTCCACACGGTAGGATCAGCAAAAGGAGGATTTGGCTGCTGCATGGGTGGGAAATGCATTGGATTAAAGGGTGGGTATTGCATTTGATTCAACGGTGCGTAATTTGCTTGAAAAGGAAGGTCATTATTCCAACGACTAAATGATGTGTTAGAATTCATACCTTGTCTTTGTGGTTGCCATTGCCTCCTCTGTGTCATCAGGTACACTGCTTCAGCTTCTTCTTCAGTTGACTGCAGCGCTGCTTTTATTCCTGGCAAAGAAGGGCATTGTTGAGTCTCATGGTCCTTTTCACAAATAGTGAAAATTGGTACCTTGTCCAGTGGGCATTCCCTCAGTGGGTGCTTTTCTCTGCATTTAGAACAGAAAATAGCCAGAGCATCTTCTGCTTCTGCCTGCTTCTTTTTAACTTGTAAAGCATCAATTTGTGAAGAAAAAGAGATTAACATTTCAGTTTTAAATTCTTCAAGTTAGTTACCTATTTCAGCCCGTGTTGCTCCTCCACTAGCTGATTTCTGGACTCTTGAGTATATACTATCCTTGCTTTTTGGTCTACTTGCTGCTCCTCTTGAACATCTCTTACAGAGGTTGACAATCTCATCAAATGATTCTTTGGAAATATCCCATTTTCCAAGCATATTCAGCATGTCCAAGCAATCATCTCTTACCCCTTTTAGCAGTATTGTCTTAAGAATATCCTTACTCATATCCGGATGATCAGATCACTACAGATTATACTGCAGTCTTTCCACGAAGTCCTCCAGATTCTCGTCCTCCTTCTGAACCATCTTAAACAGTTCTTCCTTCCTTTCTCTTGTTCGACAATAATCCTGATATTTGGTCAGAAAACTTTCTTTCATCTAATCCCATGTAGTGATTACATGAGCTCCTAAGCTCATAAACCATCTTAACGCGTTCCCTTTCAATGTTGCTGGAAACAGTTTTAATTTCTGAGTAGGGTTTACATAATCATAGCTCCTACATAGTATATCAAATTCAAAGAGGAATTCATCAGGGTCTTCAGAGGATAACCCATGAAAGTTGGGTAGTGCTGAGAGTGGAATGTTCTTCATACAGGTTGATCCTCTTGGGAGCTCCCCAATAGGGAACTCCAGGGTGGAGAGAGAATTTTCTCCCCTTCCTTCTGCTCTGCGACCTCCACCGTAAAGTCCATCATTGTTGTCCTCCATTGGTCTTTTTCCTGAATCGCTTGCCCGGTCTTCAGTATCTTCTGTTTCTTCAGGTTCTTCTACCAGTTCCTCAATGTGCTCTGGTGTTTCCAGCTTCCTTTCAGGTCCTAGTACTTCCTCCGTCTGGTGATCTGTTTGGGAGGAATGCTGGATCTGAGGCCTTCGGGAACTTGTCCTCTGGGATGTCTCGGCTCTTGAAATGATCTCGTCAATGAAAGTTTTTCTTCCTCCTCCTCTGCCTTTGCCGCCTGTAAGGTTAGCTTTCCTGTGTCCTCTCATGCATCCTGTTATTCTAAAAGAAAATCATTAATGCCTTTAAAATCTCTAGTCACCTTCCCCGGCAACGGCGCCAAAATGTTGGCTGCTCTAATTGTTTATTAATTAAACAGTTGAGTACCACATTAAATTGTCAACCCGGGAAAGTCCTTTTATCTCAAAGGTGACCTCATACTGTATGCACTCAATTCTAAAAGCATTAAAGGATGTAGTATAAACAATCTATTTTTTTGTCAAACCCTTACTCTGTGTTACAGCAGTTATAATCTATTGCAGGAATGGAATGAAACGGATGACTAATTAAAGGTAACAAATCTGCAAAAAGAAATGATGGCTGTCTTGTAACAGAGGATCAGGACCCTATCCTCAGAGTAAGAACATTCAGCACCTGCCCCTGTTATCCAGTTTGCCAATACACTCTGTAAATCCTAATCACCGGTGAGACACTCTTTTACAACATCAATTGATTAAGAAAACAGAATAGCAGCAAAGGTAAAATATCAGAAGCAATGCTCATGGACTAGAGATACACAAAAATCACACACACACACTCAACAGAAAAGGAATGGGTGAATCTTGTGATGAAGGTGGGCCCTGTCCTTCTCACAAGATTCCCTAGGACACAGATGCTAAGTTAAAATACTCAGAACAGTGCTTTATTCATCTGCCAATATGCCAAATTACAATAGAGATTCAATCTTGTTCCTTCACTACAATTTCCTCTGTTACAACTTGTTCTTCTTTCATTCTAATGTAGATGTCTCCCCTTTATAGAGGAGACATCTATTACAATAGATTGTCATTTTTCATTTCAGTTTGACCCTTTTGTACAAAAATAGTAAATCAATTCCTGTTACAGCATGCTGTTACAACAGTGTGTAACTGTGTATTCCTTCATTGATCGGATCCCTTTTCTGTCTCAACCGTCTCCTTGAAATTCATGTGTTGTCCTTTGTTGTTTCACCATTGTTGCAGATTTGGTAAATCTCAACTGTTTCCTCGAAGTTCTCATGCTGTTTCTGCTGTTTCAGCATCTGCGACTGAGGTCTTGCCGGTTTGGACGGTTGCTGATCCTGCTGTTCCAGCGACTGCAAAATATGGTTTTACCAGGTTTAGACAGTTGTTGTTTCTGCTGTTTCGGCAACTGGTTTTGCCAACTTTAGACAGTTGTTGTTTCTGTTGTTTCGGCAACTGCAAAATATAATTCTGCAGACTTTGAACAGTTTCAACAATTACTCAGCAACTTAGTCAACTTCAAAGATTAATTATAAAGATAACATGATTATGTGTTGAATGATTAAACATATAGCAATGAGGAGAGTTACTTCATACCTTTGGACTAATTAGGACAAAATGCTAGCAAAGGCTTTCAATTATGGGTTGAAGAGGGTAACATTATGACAAAATATAAGGTCAAAAGTAGACAATATGGAATCCTAACAATATGCAAAAAAAAATATTGCTCAAGTTAAATTATAATATTAAATTAATGCTCTTTCATGGCCACATTTCCTAATTACGTGTTGTGCATAACTATAAGTTTGCCAACATAGAATTGATTTTGTGCAAGAAGTAACCATAGACATGCCAAACCCTTGATACAGATCTTGAATTCCTCCGTTTTCAAAATTTTGCCAAGAACATCCATTACACCAATCCCAAGAAGGTCCTAAACCATCAACCTCTAACAAGCCTGACACACTGGTCTGGGAGTTAGCGTACATAAGAAATTGAGTATTGTACAGATCTTGTTAAAGCGTGAAATTTATTGAATTTTTAATGTTTAACTCAGATTTGTTCCCATGTGGTTGTTTGCTAGAGCGTAATATTTTAACAACCTTAGCAAGTATAAATATATATATATGTATATATACACACGTTTTAAGGTATGAGCTTGTTGTAAATAGGAGAAAATGTGTTGCAATGAGCAGGTTACCAAATAGAAAATATCAAAAATGTCTGCAAAATTGTTAAGAGTGTACTTTGCATGTCACTAACAATAATTCTTTGTTAAGAACTAAATCTTAAACAATTTCTGGGATGCAAGAGTGGTGGAAACGCATATGGGATGTGTGGAAGCAAATTGATTTGAAATGAGTGAGTGTAACATTTTGCAACAATTCCATGGTAATGAAAATGCATCTCCATTTGTACCTTGATTCATATTATACATCCGCTCCATCAAAAATTGCTACAAATACTTTTCATTCTCAATTTGTTGGTTCACATGGTAATCAGGTATAAGGTGGCCATATTTCACAAGTAGAGGCACATAAGAGTAAAGACTTTTTCCATATTTCATTCCTCTTTCATAATCTTCCATGTCAAAATGATGATCAATCCTATTGCAATCTTGATAAGTAGTCAAATGACCTAAAAATCCTCACTTAAGTTGAAACATTGGATAGTCATTAGCCTAACATCCAATTTCGTGTTGATATAAGAAGTGATGAGTGCCCAAATACATTGGATGATGTTTTACTTCCTCAAGAAGACCCTAATTTTCAAGGCTTCGATCTAATTGTTGAACACCCTTCTCATAGTTTGTAAACTCTAGTTTTGGATAATATTTCTGTTCAGAATGATCTTGGAACTCCTCTGATCCATGCATTGTCAGATATCAAACCAAAATATTCAGATTATTACACTTTTGAAACATTAATATACCCTGTTGAAGAAGAGAAATTCCAATCCCAAAATCATATCGGTATATCATTCTTCGGTCATTATGAATGTCATGTTCATTTCATTAATCTGTAGCCTCCTCATGATATGCTCTTACATTCACCTCCCTGCCATGTCTAAGACCTTCTCTTGGATGATAGTGGGTGTTCAAATAATATTATAGAGCATAATATGTGTGATCCAACATTATTGCAAGTTGATATGAGTATGCATGCTTTGAATTCTAAGTTTTTTTTGGGTGCAAGTGATTTGTCTCCTTCTGGGTATTTTCATCAATACACTTCCCGTCATTCCATGATAGGCTTGACGAGTCTGCTACACCAACAAGTTATCTCAATCCTTTAGGTTTTTTGCTCGCTAGCATTGGCTACAATCAAGTATAGGGTTCCTATTGAAATTTCCTCACGAAGTTTGCTTCTTCCTCATATGATATGTAGCTTGCATATTTGGGTGATTCCTTCTCCTTCCCTTTATATGTGGCTTTGAAAGCTTCTTCTCTCATATCTGATGGACCCCCTTTTCTCATTTCAAAGGTTGTTAGGATCCCATGGAGTTGTTCGATAGTGAGACTCTTCAAATACTGCATTTCTTTAATAGCAGAGACTTTGGAATCTAACTTTAGAGTTAGTGATCTCAAAATATTTTCAACAACAATCACATCTTTTATTTCATCTCCAAGATTTCCATTTGAGTTAACAATCTCGTCCACTCTAAGGAAAAAAGTTATGACGCTTTCATCTTATCGCATTTTAAGTGTCTCATACTGAATTCTAAATGTTTTAAGTTCAACACTTTTTACCTTGGCATCACCTTCATAACTTTGGATAAGATTATCCCACATTGCCTTTGCGGTGTTCAGCTACATGAACTTCACAAATCCAGACTCGGCCAAACTTCCCAAGATGGCATTTACAGCCTTTGCATTGGTTTCATATTGCTTCTTCCTTGCAATATCTATGGGAATAGAGGCTGGATATTGATATACACCTTAACCAGTCGCCCATACATTTGCTCCAAGTGCCTACAAAAATGCCTTGATTCTCACTTTCCAAAAGAAAAAGTTAGTTCGATTAAATTAAGGTGGTTTGATACAAAATACTCCTCCTTGACTACACATCTTGACAAATCTCATTTTAAACGATCAAGCTTGTACTGAGGGACCTGCTCTGATACAAATTGTTAGGAAAAATACTTGGGGGGGAGGGGGGTTGAATCATTATTTTAAACTAATTTCAACTTTTTATTTCTTCTTCTGATTTTTTTACGCTACTGCCCTTGAAGAAACCAACATATGTACGTGACTTTGATGAATACAAACAATGTATATCCAAATAAATAATTTATCAATTAGTTCATTAACTATTCGTACTTAACGGGATAATTATTACTTCATTATTAATTCATTAAGAAGAAACCATGAGCCGTAAAGAACGCACAAGAAACATATCAACACACAAGAACATCGTGATTTTAGGTGGAAACCCAATGTGGGAGAAAACCACCATTGTCTTCGTCTTTATCTTCTTCTTTTATTATAAAGGAAAACATATTATAATCTTGTATTCGCGCAAAATCATACCAGTACACAAGCACCGACCTACAGAAGGCTACAACCTTCTCTCATTCTCTAGCATCCACTGGAAGGGAGATCCAACCCCTGATCTCATTTACCGGCTCCTAACGGAAGGGATGTCCTACCCCATGTACAAATTCTTCAACTACTACTAGAAGGAAGCTTCGACTTACCCACTGAAGGCTCCAACCCTCAACACCTTTGTGGACCAAGTTTCACAATATTTCATACTGGATCCAACTGGGTCAAAACATCAAACGTATAGGCCACATTTCATCATATTTTTAGACTAGACCCACTTCCATCATTAATATAAAATAAAATAACAACTTTGAAACCAGTCACTGAATCAAATCATCTCAATCATCAAATCAATCAATAAATCTTAGTCAACCAATGCAACAAGAGAATACCAATCACATCACATCAATGCACAACCACTAATAAATATACCAGACCATATATTGTTCTTCACCGAAATCAAATGTTGTCAATCCAAACCCTGATTAAACATATGTCTGAATGTATACAATATTCTTCTGAATCATACCCGCATATGTACGCACTTCCCTTGAAGAAGACCTGCGTACAGATCTCAAATAACTGACACCTGAATCTAAATTACTGTCACATTGAATCACATATTGAATCCATCATGGATTACTGAATAATATACAAATCATACATAGTGGCATCATCACTAATCAACATTCCATTCCATAACCAAATCAACCCAACCAGTATTTTCAATCACATATTATTATGAGTGAGACATCATCGATAGACAGTAGCAAACATAATAGAACTGATCAAACATCATCAACAACCCATATTGGAAAACCCTAGCATGTATACAGGAATTTTACAGAGAACATCTGCGTACGTATGTACTTACCATTCTTAACACCCGCGTACAGATTCTGAACTTTCACGGAATATATACGAAACTACTTAGAAAACGATCCATGTATGCACGCGAACTTTCATATGTGAATCAACGTATAGATCTAAAATCAATGACTCAAACCTTTGCTACAACCACAACACATATTGTGCATACTTCACTTTCACATATCCACGTCAGAGCATTATTATCACATGCATCTATCATTGTTATCTATAATCACAAAAAAGGTCAAGCAAGCATATTCATTACTATTCTTTTAGATCTATTATATCTGAGCCTCTTCCATGCTCCTAGGTTCACCCCTATTTCAAATTAGATTATACATTAATAACCCATAATTTGCACTTATAACACTTTGATCTCCATCTCCTTATATATCTTTTTTCTTAGCCAATATCTTAGGTAAATACCTTGGTTATGTTGTAAGTATTATTTGATGGGATCAAATATTCGTTGTCGCTTCCAAATACTATGGGACAATACCATGGTAAAGACCCCTGGTATTCATAATATGGCGGTGTGGATTTTGTATGTGACTTCTCTTCACCATAATTGCGTATGTCTTCATGGGCCAGAAGATATTTCGAGTGCGATTTATGCTGAAATATCTGTTATAGTTTCCTCTTTGATTTCCTCCATGAGACCAAATCATAGTGATGTCATGGAAATTGATTTTAAGAGCATCTTCTGCCAAGAGTCCATCTGTTCTGCTTTTTGTGTAGACCATATCATGAATCCATTAGCTGTCTTTAGGGTACACTCTAATGGTCCGAAGCACACACAAGGGTTGTCCAGCAAATTAAGGCCAAGGTAAAAACACTCCCTATTCTGTATGTAGCTGATGATAATGCTTTTAAAATTGTTGAGTTAGATGCTAGCGATATTGGATGGGGAGGCATCCTTAAGCAAAGAACGGATGGGATTGAACAGATTGTTCAGTTCACCTCAGGGACTTGGAACCCTGCGGTACAAAATTATTCCACCATAGAAAAATAAGTTAAAGATGCGTGAAATTGTATAGATAAGTTCGAATTTCATCTAGTAAACAAGAAGTTTCTACTAAGAACCAATGCCTCGGCTTTGAAAAAGGCATTAACCAAAGATATTAAAAAGCCTGGAGAAGCTAAGTTTTCCAATTGGCAAGCCCTCTTTGCTAACTACGATTTTGAAGTTGGGCACATCAAAGGAGTAGAAAATTGTTTACCAGATTTCCTTAGCAGGGAATACATTCAGCAACAAGAACATGTGTTGCTAATTGTTACAGAATGGGATCAAAGTCAAAAACAGGAAATTCTGAGAACAATCCCAGAAAACAAGAGTTGGTCCAAATATAAAGAAAATTGGAAACCAACCTGGAAATTAAGAAATACTAAAGTTTTAGATGCAAACCTGCAAGCACATATTGATATTTTTCACCTACTACCAGAATGAAGAGTGTACCCTAAAGGCAGCAGATGGATCCATGATATGGGCTACACAAAAAGCAAAACAGATGCACTCTTGGCAGAAGATGCCCTTAAAAGCGATTTCCATGAAATCACTATGATTTGGTCTCATGGAGGAAATCAAAGAGGAAACTATAACAGATATTTTAGCATAAATCGCACTCCAAATATCTTCTGGCCCATGAAGACACATGATGCAGCCTTATGACCTGGAGGTGATCCTAAGCTTATTTTCCCCGATACAATCTATGATCTTGCAGGCTATAAAAAACTTTGGTGGGGTTTTCTAAATATTGATGGAAAGGATGAAAACCACTGTATGAAATTAAAATTTGGAACAACTGGAATCAAGCAAAGGAACCAATAATGCGATTTGCTACAAACTTGGTGGATAGATTATGGAGTCAATAAAACTTCTTTTCACCCGGTGTACCATGAATCCTACAGTCGATTTAAATGCGACATTTGTTTTGAGCATAACATCCCTGACTGTTTTCACTCTCCCTACAACAATGATAAGAAATGCTACAGATTTCAGATAATGAAACCTTAAGAGAATATATGACTAGACACTATGAGTGGCTTGTTTTGAGCAAGATCAAGCATCAAATTGTTTTAAATAAACCCATGATTGTTAGAAGAATATTTACCAAAGCATGGGATGAAAATTTGTACAAAAAGTTTCGATTTCCCGAAATCACTGTTTTTTAAAAAGGGTTCTCGTGGGCTTGTCCTTAAAGCCTCCACTTTGTAATCATGATGTCTAGTAACAAGGACTATTTGTGACCAGTTTTCTCGTGGGCTTTTATGTACAAAAGCATCCACTATGTAAATACCTGGTCAGAATAATTTCCGTGGGATTTGATAAATCATCCAGAGTGCATTTATGTACAAAGATTCTTCAGTCACGACACTTGGAGCACTTCTCCGAATTTTGGTGTGCTTTGAGCCACATCTCCATGACTGACAGAATATTGGTACAAAAGTTTGTCGGCCCAATCACTGAATGCTTGTACCCTCCTTTTTCTATAAAAGAAAGGGGTAAGGCTCATTCAGGGCATTCAGAGTTTGAGAGTCTTAGAGTCATAGAGATCTGAGAAGCCTATGTATCAGTGTGCTCGGGATTGGTAAGAATATAAAGTGGCCGGATCTTGTGGAGTTTAAAGTCTTGAGTCTATATATGTCTTGAGTCTGTATATTCTGAGACAGAGTCTGTGTTTTGCCAGGAAGCCTTCGGTAACGCACTCTCTCCTATGAGAAGCTAAAAGTCCGATAAATGCAAACACAATCGATCTTTGGAAGGGATACATTGTAACCAATTCCATTTTCTGAAATAATATGAAAAGAGTGTTGGTGTTCATTCTGCATTTGAGTACTTGCGTGCTTAAGTAAATGTCTGTTGTGTGGTAGTTGTTTTCAATTTATCTTTGCCTTGAAGTTCGCCAAAGGATAGAAGGGACGCCAGACCGTTAAAAGGCGAGGGAAGCCATGTGAAAGTTCGACACAACGAGAAATATCCAAGTAGGTTCGCGTATGGGTTCACGTTGGGTTCATGTAAAGGAAGATAGTTGAAGGCAATCGAAGAGACGCAGCAAGGCCAATGGACGAGCAAGCTTGTGTGAGAAGCCCCTGCTTAAAATTAGTAAACATGGAAAAATCGAATGCTATATTATCATTCAGAACATAGTCAAGATTTCAAGACATGGCTGGGTATTGATATAGGATTATGTTTATCCTACTCATGTAATTTATATATGTTTTATATTTAGACAATATTTTGGAATTTTCATTTTATAGCTTAGCCATCTAAACGATAATTTTGAATTCGGTGAAGAAAATGTTAATGTTCATATTTGTGTGATTATATTAACTATAATAAGTGTTGGCAATGCCAATTATCAATATGAAAAAAAATAAGATGGAGAGGTTGCATTCATGAAACGTTCCCTATTTAGCTCTCTTGGAGTTAGAAATAGAACTAGGTCCAGGGATCTTTCTCTACAAGTGAAAGAAAAGAAGGCTCCTTGTGCTTCCTTCATCTCCTCTAAAATTTCAGCAACAAAATCTTGCATATAACATCATATATGGACTTGTGCAATAGAAAGCTTAAGAAAGTATTCATGTCTCCCTACTTTGCAACTCAAATTGGGTAACACAAGAGTTTAAAAAATAGAGGCTTGTAGTTGTAGCGTACTCAACCAGGAAGGGGAAATTTAAGGGACATATAACAATCGACAATTATGCTTGCAAAAGAGATGAAGTCTAGAAAGTAAATTTCCAAGTTGAGAGTGTTTGAGGAAGTTGAAATGATATGTATAATTTATGAAGTTTACAATAACGAGAATCTGTGAATTTTCATTCACTACAATCAATATTTGAGTTCTATTTTTATAATATTTTCGTTACCGAATAATGGTAGTTTTCGTTCATTACAGTCAAAATATTTGGATGATAGAACAAATATATGTGAATGAAACATAGAGAAGACATCAATTAATTATATGTATCCTAGAACAATGGTATTTGGGCCTTTTTGGCCCCTAAAATCATAATACTACACATTTAATCTTTGTTACTACTTCCTCTGTTATGTGCTAGACCTGCGAGAAAAACATAATGCAGGAAATATGAAACAGTATAGCTCGAAACGCAAAAATATCACATTAATTGAGACAAGATGAGAATATATTTTATGATTCAAAAGAAAAATATAATGTTCTCTTGCCCATTTGAGGGGGAAACCTCCAATAGAGCAGAGCTCGATTACAATAAAACTTGATGATTCTTCCCTTGCTATCTAAGACTATTTATAACTTTATGACATCCGAAATCCTAATTACTAGTGGTCCCTTCCATAATACGGGTTAGCCACTTTATTAATTAACTATGGCTCATTTATAACAATTTTGGTCCCTTTTCTATAATGTGAGTCAACCACTTATAATTATTATTAATTGCGGATAACCACTTACAAGCTTTATTTGTCAACTAACTAACTATAACTTTGACAAGGCCCCTTGGGATTATTACATAAATAAAGGGGTTAGGGTTGGACCCTAACATACCCTGCCCCATTAAAAGCACCTTTTCCTCAAGGCTGAAGCTGTGGAAACTACTGAAGAATAGTGGTTCGTTCCCATGTCGCATCTTCTGGAGATGTTTCTTTCCACTTAATGAGGACTTCCTTGATCATGCGACCACAAAGATGTATTTCACGAGTATCGAGAACCTGTTCAGGTCTGAGCCAAAGTGAACTTTCCTCATCCAATTATGGAATACTTGTTTGGACCTTGCAATTGTTCCCCACAACTTTCTTGAGGCAAGATACACGAAAGAGTTTGTGGATTTTTGAATTAGTTGGCAAGGCCTGTTTGCAAGCAACTACTCCTATACGTTGAAGCACCTGATAAATCCCATAGAATTTTGGTGGTAGTTTCTGGTAGCCCTTTTATTTTTGAGAGGGCTGCTTATAAGGTCGGAGTCACAAGAAAACCTGGTCACCTACTTGCAATGACCGCTTTGAATGATGTTCATAGGATTGTTGCTTCATTATATTTTGATCTTGAAGTAGATTATATTTGAGATGAGCGATCATGGTGACACGGTTCTGCAGGATCTGATCAATTTCCTATACTGTGGAAGATCTAGGGATATAAGAAGATTGTGAAGGCGGGATTTGTCCATACACTACCTCTTATGGCATCATCTTGTTGGCCTCATGATAGCTAGTATTATACCACCATTCAGCTAAAGTTAACCATTGTACTCATTAATGTTACTTGTCTAAAATGAAGCATCACAGATAGGTCTCCAAACATTTTTTGATTGCTTTTGTTTGACCATTGGTTTGGGGATGATAAGTTGTACTCAGTTGGAGTTGTGTGCCCTGTAGCTTGAAACGTTCCTACCAAAATTTTTTGTTGAAATTTGGGTCTCGATCAGACACAATGGAAATTGGCATGCAATCCAGTTTGAAAATTTGGTTCATGAAAACTTGAGCTACCAATTTTGGGGTAAATGGGTGTGGTAGATTGAAAAAATGAGAATATTTGAAAAGTTTGTCGCGGGCTTTTCTCTACAAAAGCATCCACTATGTAAATATCTGGTTAGTGTGGGATTTGATAAATCATCCACAATGTATTTATGTACAAAGATTCTTCGGTCACGAGACTCGGAGCACTTCTCCGAATTTTGGTGTGCTTTGAGCCACATCTCCATGACTGACAGAATATTGGTACAAAAGTTTGTCGGCCCAATCACTGAATGCTTGTACCCTCCTTTTTCTATAAAAGAAAGGGGTAAGGCTCATTCAGGGCATTCAAAGTTTGAGAGTCTTAGAGTCATAGAGATCTGAGAAGCCTGTGTATCAGTGTGCTCGGCATTGGTAAGAATCTAAAGTGGCCGGACCTTGTAGAGTTTAAAGTCTTGAGTCTATATATGTCTTGAGTCTGTATATTCTGAGACAGAGTCTGTGTTTTTCCAGGAAGCCTTCGGTAACGCTCTCTCTCCTATGAGAAGCTAAAAGTCCGATAAATGCAAACACAGTCGATCTTTGGAAGGGATACATTGTAACCAATTCCATTTTCTAAAATAATATGAAAAGAGTGTTGGTGTTCATTCCGCATTTGAGTACTTGTGTGCTTGAGTAAATGTCTGTTGTGTAGTAGTTGTTTTCAATTTATCTTTTCCTTGAAGTTCGCCAAAATTTCGCCAAAGGATAGAAGGGACGCCAGACCGTTAAAAGGCGAGGGAAGCCGTGTGAAAGTTCGACACAGCGAGAAATATCCAGGTAGGTTCGTGTATGGGTTCACGTTGGGTTCATGTAAAGGAAGATAGTTGAAGGCAATCGAAGAGACGCAGCAAGGCCAATGGACGAGCAAGCTTGTGTGAGAAGCCCCTGCTTAAAATTGGTAAACATGGAAAAATCGAATGCTATATTATCATTCAGAACATAGTCAAGATTTCTAGACATGGTTGGGTATTGATATAGGATTATGTTTATCCTACTCATGTAATTTATATATGTTTTATATTTTAGACAATATTTTGGAATTTTCATTTTATAGCTTATCCATCTAAACAATAATTTTGAATTCGGTGAAGAAAATGTTAATGTTCATATTTGTGTGATTATATTAACTATAATAAGTGTTGGCAATGCCAATTATCAATATGCAAACAAATAAGATGGAGAGGTTGCATTCATGGAACGTTCCCTATTTGGCTCTCTTGGAGTTAGAAATAGAACTAGGACCAGGAATCTTTCTCTACAAATGAAAGAAAACAAGGCTCCTTGTGCTTCCTTCATCTCCTCTAAAATTTCAGCAACAAAATCTTGCATATAACATCATATATGGACTTGTGCAATAGAAAGCTTAAGAAAGTATGCATGTCTCCCTCTTGTGCAACTCAAATTGGGTAACACAAGAGTTTAGAAAATAGAGGCTTGTATTTGTAGTGTACTCAACCAGGAAGGGGAGATTGAAGGGACGTATAACAATCGACAATTATGCTTGCAAAAGAGATGAAGTCTAGAAAGTAAATTTCCAAGTTGAGAGTGTTTGAGGAAGCTAAAATGATATGTAGAATTTATGAAGTTTAGAATAACGAGAATCTGTGAATTTTCATTCACTACAATCAATATTTGAGTTCTATTTTTATAATATTTTCGTTACCGAATAATGGTAGTTTTCGTTCATTACAGTCAAAATATTTGGATGATAGAACAAATATATGTGAAGGAAACATAGAGAAGACATCAATTAATTATATGTATCCTAGAACGATGGTATTTGGGCCTTTTTGGCACCTAAAATCATAATACTACACATTTAATCTTTGTTACGACTTCCTCTGTTATGTGCTAGACCTGCGAGAAAAACATAATGGAGGAAATATGAAACAGTATAGCTCGAAACAAAAAAATATCACATTAATTGAGACAAGATGAAAATATATTTTATGATTCAAAAGAAAAATATAATGTTCTCTTGCCTCTTTGAGGGGGAAACCTCCAATAGAGCAGAGCTCGATTACAATAAAACTTGATGATTCTTCCCTTGCTATCTAAGACTATTTATAACTTTATGACATCCAAAATCCTAATTACTAGTGGTCCCTTCCATAATACGGGTTAGCCACTTTATTAATTAACTATGGCCCATTTATAACAATTTTGGTCCCTTTTCTATAATGTGAGTCAATCACTTATAATTATTATTAATGCAGATAACCGCTTACAAGCTTTATTTGTCAACTAACTAACTAACGATAACTTTGAGAAGGCCCCTTGGGATTATTACATAAATAAAGGGGTTAGGGTTGGACCCTAACATACCCTGCCCCATTAAAAGCACCTTGTCCTCAAGGCTGAAGCTGTGGAAACTACTGAAGAATAGTGGTTCGTTCCCATGTCGCATCTTCTGGAGATGTGTCTTTCCACTTAATGAGGACTTCCTTGATCATGCGACCACAAAGATGTATTTCACGAGTATCGAGAACCTGTTCAGGTCTGAGCCAAAGTGAACTTTCCTCATCCAATTATAGAATACTTGTTTGGACCTTGCAATTGTTCCCCACAACTTTCTTGAGGCAAGATACACGGAAGAGTTTGTGGATTTTTGAATTAGTTGGCAAGGCCTGTTTGCAAGCAACTACACCTATATGTTGAAGCACCTGATAAATCCCATAGAATTTTGGTGGTAGTTTCTGGTAGCCCTTTTATTTTTGAGAGGGCTGCTTATAAGGTTGGAGTCGCAAGAAAACCTGGTCACCTACTTGCAATGACCGCTCTGAATGATGTTCATAGGATTGTTGCTTCATTATATTCTGATCTTGAAGTAGATTATATTTGAGATGAGCGATCATGGTGACACGGTTCTGCAGGATCTGATCAATTTCCTATACTGTGGAAGATCCAGGGATATAAGAAGATTGTGAAGGCGGGAGTTGTCCATACACTACCTCATATGGCATCATCTTGTTGGCTTCATGATAGCTAGTATTATACCACCATTCAGCTAAGTTAACCATTGTACTCATTAATGTTACTTGTCTAAAATGAAGCATCACAGATAGGTCTCCAAACGCTTTCTGATTGCTTTTGTTTGACCATTGGTTTGGGGATGATAAGTTGTACTCAGTTGGAGTTGTGTGCCCTGTAACTTGAAACGTTCCTACCAAAAATTTTTGTTGAAATTTGGGTCTCGATCAGACTCAATGGAAGTTGGCATGCAATCCAGTTTGAAAATTTGGTTCATGAAAACTTGAGCTACCAATTTTGGGGTAAATGGGAGTGGTAGATGGAAAAAATGAGAATATTTGAAAAGTTCGTCGACAACTGCCATGATCACTGATTTGTTGCATGGATTTGGGAGACCTGTAATGAAATCCATGGAGACATATGTCCAGATGAAACTAGGGAGTGGAAAAGGTTGTAGGGTTCCCAATAGCTTGATCATTTCCTCTTCGCTGGCATACATCACACTCAACTACGAAAGTAAGAATGCCATTCTTCATGTCGGTCTAAAAGAAAGATCAGTGGGCTCATACATAAGTTTTCTAAAATCCTAAATTCCTACAACCAGAGAGGATTCCAGCCAATCCAAGATGCATGAGCTGGATTTATATTAATAAGCCCTACTGGTGAAAAAATTATCCTAGCATGTAGGCTAGAATTTGAATGTACTAATAATATTGCAAAGTATGAATCATTAGTGCAAGGATTGTATAAAGAAATAAATCTTGGCGTTGAATATCTTCAAATCTTTGGTGATTTTGAAATCGTTATAAAACAAGTCAAAAACAATATCCATTGTGTTTTAAATCACCTTAGACATTATCAATCCTTAATTCAAAATCTTACTTCACATTTTGTAGCATTCAATATTTCTCCAATACCAAGAATACATAACGTCAATGCTGATCTTTTGGCCAATGCTGTATCTAAATTAATCCCACCTAAAGATTTTAGTCCAGACAGAATTTATATAGAGTTGGTTTTTCGCCCATCCATTCCCGATAATGTTACCAATTGGCGAGTAATCAATGATGATGGGGATATCCTATAGTTTTTAACATTCGAAGAATCCTATCTTGACCAACTAATTGATGAGGATGAACATGATTCTCAATTGAATAAATCAAAGAAGAAAATGCTCTGCCAAAACCTGTAGTTAAGCCTGAGGATGTTTATGATCCTAAAGACATTTAAAATGGTCAACAACTGCAAACTTCAAAGTTCAACTTTGAGATTTTAATTAGTTAACATAGGACATGATATAAATCCTATAATATTAACTTAGGTCTTGGTCTCTCATCTGAGGAACGAAATGCATTTATTTGTCTATTAAAGAAATATAAATATATCTTTGCTTGGAATTATCAAGATCTGAAAACTTATGATGCCCCCATCATTCCACACATTATCCCAATGGCACCAGATGTTAAACCCATTCAACAAAAACATAGGAAGATACAAACGAATTTGGAAACTCAGATTAAAAACAAGTTGAATAAAATTTTAAAAGCCAAAATCATATTTCGAGTGAGACATTCCAAATGGGTTTCCAATCTTGTACAGGTTAGAAAAAGGACTGGTGATATTCACATTTGTTAGGAATTTAAATAAGGCATGTCAAAGGGACAATTTTCCCATCCCGTTAATGGAACAAGTTACGCAATCAGTTGCTCATTCTGAATTAATGTCTTTTTTAGATGGATTTCCTAGATACAATCAGATCCTTGTTCATCCAGAAGACCGATTAAAAACTATGTTTAGAACAAAGTGGGGAACATATGCATATCAGAAAATGCCTTTTGGATTATTGAATGCAGGAGCTACGTTCCAGAGAGTGATGGACATTTCTTTCAAGGGGTTGATTAATAAAAATGTTGTGGTATATCTAGATGATATTACCATATATTCAAAGAAGAGAAATAATCATTTACATGACTTAAATCATACCTTTGAAAGATGCAGAAGGTATGGAATTTATCTAAGCCCCAAGAAATCAATTTTTTCTCTTAGTGAAGGTAAACTCCTTGGTATTATTTTATCCAAACATGGAATTTGTATTGATCCAGAAAGAATTAAAACAATTTTAGAAATTCCATTACAACTTACAAAAAAATCAATGCAATCTTTTCTTGGCCAAATCAATTTTGTTAAGAGATTTGTCCCCAGATTTTCTCAAATTTTCCTACCATTACAAACAATGATAAAAAAAGGTTCGCTTTTTAAATGGGGTGATCATGAAAGAGAAGCATTTAAAGAAATCAAACAAGTTGTAGTTGATGCCCCTTCTCTATCAACTCCCAATTTTTTCTGATCAATTTATTTTATATACTTTTGCCTCTGAATTATCATGTGCAACAGTCTTAACACCAAGCAAATGAATAGAAAATCGAAGCTCCTATTTCATTTTCAGCTCAAATTTTCAAGGAGCTAAATTAAATTATTAAGGAGTAGAAAAGCAATCCTTTGTAGTTTACAAAGCTATCAAATCATCATGGCCATCACGCCAATGCTAGATTAAGAGAAACCCTACAGTAATGTAAAGAGTCTGCTCCAAGCTTGTCCGTCACTTGAAACTAATTCAATAATAAAATATCTAACATTATGAGGCTTTTAGGCTTGTTACATAGCTCTGGTTCACAAGTATTTTACCATGCTTGGGTAGAAAACACCCACAAAAACATATGAAGTCAATAAATCTAGTTAAGTGGAAGGACAAGCACAATCAACATAGAAGAAAGGAGAGAAAATGAAAACCAATCATCTTTTTTCCAGTGACATAAATGTTCAAAAGTTATTACATGTGAAAAGAGATTTTAGAAACTCTCAATATCCAACCACATTACATCTCCACTGCATTAACTAGATACTTCTTCTTGTTGAAGGTTGCGCCCTCAAGATGTTGATTTTGAGAATGCACATGATGTTGAAATAGATGTCACATCCCAATGGTTGTGCCCTCATTATTTTTGAATGATAGGCTAGCCAACGATTGAAACATGGCATTTGATTGGGTCTAAATGTCAATTGAAGTGCGTCTTCTGTTTTGTGTTAAAACAATAAAAAATCCATATATTGAACATGCACCCATTTGGGATAGATGTAATTTCTTGTGTGCCTACACTTGAGTGGACTATGCTTGCTTGTAATAAACTACGACCTTTGTTTCTAATTCACTCTATCCAAAATATGTTTACTTTGTTACATCCATAGACGTACACTAGAGTTAGGGATGTGTGCTGTAAGGGAACTGTCAAAATAAAATGAAAATAAACATAAAATATATAAATAAAATATTAAATAATGATGATGTGCCAATAAGGTTCTCAATCTTTAATTGTAACCTTCAGCCTAATGTGTGTGTGTGTGTAGACATGTAACATAACATTAAATAGGTTATTGCAGTCATCATTCAATCATCTACTTTAAATTCTATATGTATACCAATCATCTATCTTCATGATTGATATTCTTTAATGAATGAACAATGTTGATTAGATGTTGATCCTTTCTTAGAGCTGAGTAGGGCAGATTAGATGTTGATCCTTTCTTAGAGTCGTTGTATGATGATGAATTGTTTGAACATTTTTAGTCCAATGTTGATTGTTCAATTAGTTATTAGTGCATATTAATGAATTATGTATTGCACATGAACCATATATCTTAATCAAATGAAATTGTAGCATAATAAGGTATATAATCATTAACCTTTAATTCAATCCCACAATTAAAAAGTAAATGGTTGATCAAGTAACCCAACTTAGCAATAAGGATTTTTTAGCAAGAAATGGTTTATATAATGGGTGTGACTGGTGCTATGGCCATAAAATATACCAATGCTAGGCTAGTATGAGAGAGTATTTTTCCCGAATGTTGCTTTAGGTGCACAATAATAGTTAGGCGGCTGAATGGGTGGTTTCGAGATAGATCTAGGGGAACTTTCAATATACTTAAGGTACATGTAAGTAATGTCCATATGTAGTCTTGTCTAATGTGATATTATTCAAATTGGTACCAATAGGGGTAACTTGGAACTCCAACAAAGAAGGCTTTAAGCTCAATGAGTAACCTCCTAAAGTTATGGGGTTTCCTGTGTGAATGACTCCCAAGCCACAATTTTATTCACCTAATGACATGTATTATTGTTTTATATATATATTTCAGAACACGTCTTTAGCCTATATATCTAAGAGAATTTCTTAATAAAAAAGTGTGTCAAAACCATATACTTGTGCTCTTTGACATAGATTGTCATCATAATTCATTCCATTGAGACACATAATTTACATGAAACAAATGATAGGTAAATGTCTGAATTAAATGCTCCAAGTGGCCCTTTAATCATTAGAATGTTTGCAAATTTTTACTTGACTAAAACCTTTCATAGAGATCCCATCACTCAGATTCATTTCATCTTGCTGAGCAAAAACACTACTCAACATAATATAGTAACCATTCAAATGGAAGTTGCAATTAAAGAGTCAAACTTTTAATCATCCTAAGCATGCGAATTAAATGTAATTAGAACATCCAATCCCATAAATAAAAATAAAAATGTATCCGTTGCTTAATTTCAATAAAACAAGATTTAGAGCGATTGTTGTGTACTGCGAAATTTGTTTTGATGCCAAATGATCTTTAGTTGTCTTCCAACCCCAAATCTATTTTAAAAATATAGTAAATGTTTAATTCAGTATTAACATAAAAATGTTGCTCAAATCTCTTTACTCTGTGACAATGTTTTACTTTGCTCATTATATTCATAATTATAAACATTAAAATTCAATATTATATTAACAAAACAAGAAAAGTCATATTTATAGTAAATGTAAAACAAGATACTTCATTAAATAATAATAATAATAATCATTAAAAGAACCACAAAACTACATTAAATAATAATTAATTATACTAAATCACAATTAATTATTTTAGAATTAAATTAATTATATTAAATCACACACATTTCAAATTTCAGGAGGCTTTAAATGAACGTCGTCAAACATACTTGACTTTTACAAAAAATTTGTTTTCCCGCTGCATTCTGCGTTTCTTGTTCGCTGCTCTCATTCTCTGTTTCTTGAATCCTTCCTGCAGAGTTGAGTTGAGTTTTCTTGTTCTTGAATTACAGATCGCTGTTTCTTGAATCCTGAATTACGGATCGCTGTTTCTTGAATCCTTCCTGCACACTTCTCCTGTTCCTGAAGGCAGATTTGTGGCAGGTTTAGGGTTTCTTCCACGATGACGCCCGGGAACCAAGATGAGTCCCGGGCGACGAGAAGATGGGTGGTGATGGTTGCCATTGGAGTTGTTATATTTGCTTGCCTTCTTATTCCTGTTGGTATTGTTATTCTTGGGAACAAGGTTCCATATGCGGCTACAGGAGGAGCCATACCGGCTGGTATACATACCGCCTGCTCTAAAACGTTCCACCCTCAGATGTGCGTGTCTACGCTGGTCACATATCCAGGTGTTGATAAGCTGGTGGAACCCAAAGATTTTGTTCAAGCCACCATTGAAGCCACCATAGGTCAGGTTTTGCAATCGTACTCTCTAAAGGTTGTAGCCCCTGTTCCTGTTTGGGGAGACGGCGACGGAGGTGTGGCCCAGCAGGATTGCGTGGAGCTGCTCCACGATACACTATATCATCTGAATGCCACGCTGCTCCACATGTCCAATTTGTCTGGTAAGAGACCGTCATTGCTCTTCATTGCCGATGTCAAAACTTGGCTCAGTGCCGCTCTGACAAACCAGGATACATGCGTCAAGGTTTCCAAGACTTGATTGGAGGCGGCAATGCGACTCTTCAATCCACCAATGACATACTAAAATAATCCAGAAAGTTCTCTCAATTGATCAGCAATTCCCTCTCCCTCTTCCAAACCCTTTTCAGCAACGCCGGCTTGGAAAATAAAGGTTTACCTGGTGAACAGACGAATAAGTCTGCAGCAGTTCCCCAAAACCCTCAACGGATGTTGCCAAAGAAGAATAACGCTGGTTTCAAGAAAGATGAGGGGAATAATGCTGGTCTGGAGCAGGAATTCAAGAAAGATGAGGGGCATAACGCTGGTTTGGATCAGGAATTCTATCACCATTATGGGTTGTTGGATCGATATGACATGAAGGAATTCCCTATGTGGTTATCTGAAACTCATCGTTTACTCCTACAGCTTTCCCTTGCACACTTAAAACCTGATGCTGTCGTAGCGCAGGATGGCAGTGGCAATTATGTAACAATAACCGACGCTGTCAAGGAGGCACCCAAGCATTTAAGAAGTAGAAAATGTTGGGGATTTATCTGGTAAAATCCCAAAAACAAATAAAAACTGAACACACACAAAGACAATGCTCTGTTTCTCTCCACAGGATCCTTTGCACAGCGAAGCTTTAAATTTTTTTTCTTGAGAACAGAGTATTACACACCCAGAAAATGATTTCTATTCATTAAAATATGATGCCAGATACATATTCATCCTATTTTACTGAGAGGGCTTCACCAAAAATAAATACATTTCAACCAACAAAAGTGACTCTGTCTCTTCCTGAGAATTTAAACTGTTGGTGTGTAAAAACCCATTTACATTTACTGCTGTAAAACCCCTTTTACATTTACTACTGTAAAATAAATTTTTGCATGTGCAGTAAATCTTACATTACATTCACAAAAAAAATTTACTCACACCATACAATTTTTCATGCTTCCTCCTCGTTTTCTCTATTGGCATTGTTGTGCATTCATATCTTTTCTTGCCACAGGAAATCAACACATAAGAATTTATCTGCTGCTCCCTTGTTCTTTCGCTGCCGCGAGCTTCTGGTTCATCCCATGTGCAAATGTATTACCACACAGAGTGCACTTTTCATTTGGCTCGTTATATGAAAAACTTAAAACAAAACATTATGTACTGCCGTGGGTTTTACGACATGTTCACAATATATATGGTCAACGCTTTAAAAAACAAAACCACATATAATATGTATGCCTTACAAAAGATATAACACGTAAAATGCATATGCCCATACCTCCAGTGTAATTAAAATTTAATGTTCTACCAAAAACTTACGAACCACAATAACTATGCATTGAATGATTTTATGGTGGTCAACGAAACTTGAATTTTACTCCACGCATAATTTTTAATGCAGGCTCGTATGCTACTTTGGTTGATGGACGGCGGAGAACGATCAAGCAGATCGGACGGCGGTGGTGGATTTCGGGAGGCATTTTTATGCTCAACTTTAGGCTCCGAAATGTCAGTTCTGCTGACGTATACAGAGGACCACGTGGCTGAGGATAATTGGATCGGGCTCGATTATACAGAAAATGCTTACTGACCAAAGGCGGTTCGATATGCTCTGGTGGTTTTGCTGAAGCGGTTTTGGCAAATTAAATGTTGCACGTTTATTTCCTTAATGCTGCTGCATGGGTCCACTGATGTGCGGTTGAAATTACATTTTCAACACTCCCCTTTAATTTCAACTGCTGGGCATTCAGTCATACCCAGACACTTCCTCAAAAATTCAAAGCTTTTCTGATCCAATGGCTTTGTCAAAATGTCTGCTACCTGTTCTTGAGTCCTGCAATGTTCTAGGACAATTTCTCCATTGTTCACCAATTCTCTGATGTAGTGAAACCTTGTATCAATGTGTTTCGTTCTCTTATGAAACACTGAATTCTTTGACAATGCAATAACTGAGCTATTGTCACAAAAAATAATTGTCGCTTTTGCCTGCTCTTGGCCTAAGCTCCTCAACATTCTTCTCATCCAAACTGCTTGACATGTTGCTGCTGTAGCTGCTACATATTCAGCCTCTGCTATATACAATAATACAATGGATTGCTTCTTAGAAGCCCATGAAATGGCTCCAGAACCCATGTGAAAGACATAACCGGAAGTGCTTTTCCGATCATCTACACTTCCAGCCCAATCACTATCAGTGTATCCAACTAAATTTGAACATTCAGAAGTAGTATATAAAATTCCAAACCTTTTGGTACCTTTGACATACCTCAGAATTCTTTTTGCTGCCTGCCAATGTGCCTCCTTTGGCCTCTCCATGAATCTGGAAATTAAACTAACAGCAAACATAATGTCAGGCCTAGTTGCTGTTAAATACATAAGGCTACCAACAATACTCTTGTACAAACTAGGATCAAAATCCTTGCTGCTGTCCTCTCTGCTGAGTTTTAATCCCATTATTGTGGGAGTGATCGCTGCTTTGCATTCTTGCATGTTAAATATGCCCAACACTTGATTTACATATCTAGCTTGTGAGATAAAAATTCCTTTTTCATTTTGATCTACTTCTATGCCTAAGA
The DNA here is from genome assembly GCA_031772625.1 of Pinus tabuliformis. Taxonomy (NCBI): domain Eukaryota; kingdom Viridiplantae; phylum Streptophyta; class Pinopsida; order Pinales; family Pinaceae; genus Pinus; species Pinus tabuliformis. Next base: position 682,073,865 of record CM062820.1, on the reverse strand, counting down.
AGTATCTTAAGAAACCCATGTCAGTCATTTCAAATTCCTCTTTCATGACTGATTTAAAATTCTCAATGAGTTGATCATCATTACTTGTGAAAATAACATCATCAACATATAAGGCAACAATCAAAATTTTACCATCCTTTTCTTTGATGTAGACTGTGGGTTCTCCTTCACACTTGTCGAATTCATTATCCAATAGATAAGAATCTATCCTGCTGTACCATGCTCTTGGCGCTTGCTTCAGCCCATAAAGAGCTTTCTTCAATTTGCACACTTTGTGCTCTTCACCTTTCTTCTCATAGCCTAGAGGTTGTTCAATGTAAACCTCTTCCATTAACACTCCATTTAGGAATGCTGACTTCACGTCCATTTGGTAAACTTTCCACTTGTTTTGAGCTGCTATGGACAGCACTGCTCTCACGGTTTCCATTCTTGCAACCGGTGCGAAAGTCTCCTCATAATCTCTCCCATATTGCTGCTTGTACCCTTTGACAACCAGCCTTGCCTTGTGTCTTTCTATCTTGCCTTCAGCATTGCTCTTGGTCTTGTAGACCCATTTAACTCCAATGACTTCTTTACCTTTTGGTAGCTCTACCAAATCCCATGTTTTGTTTCTCTCTATGGCATTAATCTCCTCATCCATAGCTTCTATCCATTTCTTATCTTTAATTGCATCTTCGAAATGAGTAAGATCATCAACATGACAATACAAGGCAAATAAGGAATTCATTCCTTCATCATAAATGTCACTTAAATTTCTAAACTTCTTACCTCTTTCATTTGGTGTGCAAGTGCTTGAAGATGCACTTGAATTTCCTCCTTGTGATGTGCTTGGAAAAGCACTTTCATTTATCCTCAATGGTGTCCCTTGCTATCCTTGTGTTGGCGCTGCTGTTTGGGGATGCATTTCAGCCACCTCCTCATCATCTTCATCATGAGACAAACAGTTTTTAACATTCACTGTTTTCTCTATGCTTCCATCCCAAGCTTCCTCTTCAATGAACTGAACGTCTCTGCTGACAAAAAACTTCTTGGTAGATGGGATATACAACCTGTAAGCTTTGGATTCCTCACTGTATCCAATGAAAAGACATTTCTCCCCTTTGCTGTCCAACTTTCTCCTTAGCTGATCTGGAATGTGTGCATAAGCCACACATCCAAAAACTCTCATGTGGGTGACTCCTTTCTTTCTCCCACTCCATGCTTCTGCCGGCACTTTGTTCAACACTGCTTTTGTAGGAAACTTGTTCAAAATATAAACTGCACAATTTACAGCTTCAGCCCAATAATCATTTGGCAAATGCTTTGCCTTCAGCATGCTCCTCGCCATATCCATGATGGTCCTATCCTTCCTTTCAGCAACTCCATTTTGCTGTGGGGTGTACCTAGCTGTAAACTGTTTGTGAATTCCATTTTCTCTACAAAATCGTAGGAATTCCTTGGAGATATACTCACCTCCTCTGTCAGTTCTCAAAACTTTTATATGCAGCCCGCTTTGGTTCTCCACAAGTGCTTTGAAATTTCGGAAATTTTCAAACACTTCACTTTTGTTTTTAAGAAAATATACCCAAGTTTTTCTTGTAAAGTCATCAATAAATGTTAGGAAATATTGGCTGCCTGCTAATGATGGATTTTGCATTGGTCCACATAAATCTGAGTGGACAATCTCTAAGGGTGCCTTTGCCCTTATGCTTTTACCCGATGGAAAACTTTCTCTATGTTGTTTCCCCAAAATGCAACCTTCACAGAGGCTGTCTGGTTTCTCTATCAATGGTAATCCTCTTACCATTCCTTTTCTGCTTAACAAGTTTAGACCTCCAAAATTGAGATGTCCAAATCTCAAGTGCCACAACCAATTTTCATCCTTTAGCACACTTTGGAAAGCCTCTTGGGTGACTGCTGTAATTTCTCCTTTGTTTTTCAAATCTGCTTTTATTCTAAGAGGGAACATCTTGTTCCTTGTCATCTTCACTTCAGCAATGCATCGTTTGCTGGGTGCTATATCCATGATGGTGCATACATCATTCACAAAGAAAACATTGTAACCTTTTTGAACAAGCTGTCCAATACTCAAGAGGTTACATCTCATTCCGGGGACATAGTAGACATCTGCTATGGTTTTCCTTTCTCCTTGCTTTGTAAATATTTTTACCTCTCCTTTTCCCATAACAGAAATTTTGCTATCAGTTCCTAGTGTGACTTCTGATTTCATATTTTTATCTAGGGCAGAAAAGAGGGCTATGTTTCCTGTCATATGGTTGCTGCAACCTGAGTCTAAAAACCATATGTCCTCACTGTTTGTTTCAGCCATGTTACAAGCTAACAACACATTATCTTGGCTGATGTTTTCTCTAGTGACATTTGCATTTTGTCTATTACTCATATCATGTTGCTTCTTCCTACATTCACTGGCGTAATGCCCATATTTTTTACAATAATAGCATTGGACATTGGATTTTTCATACCTTTGTCCTTGAGCATGATGTTGTCCTCTTTGTTGGCTGCTGCCTTGGCCTTGGTTCTGATTTGGATTGCTGCCTCTTCCTTGAGCATTTGCTGGACTGTTCCTTCCACCTCTGTTCTGGCTTCTGCCTCTTCCTCTCTTGTTTCCTCTGCCTTGACCTCTTCCTCTTCCAAAAGACATCTGGGTCTTAAAGGCTTGCTCTAGAGATGAGTTTTCATTTCTACTCAACCTCTGCTCATGTGTTATCAGTGATGCATGAAGCTCATCAACTGAAAAGTTTGAGAGATCCTTTGTCTCTTCTATGGTGGTGACAATCACATCAAACTTTGAGGGTAAGACCCTCAATAATTTCTCCACAATCCTCCTTTCTTCAAGGGTTTCTCCATGAGTCCTTATCTGTGTGACCAGACCAATTACATGTGTGAAAAATGAGTCAATGGTGTCTGACTCCTTCATGCTCAGATTTTCAAAATCTCTCCTCAGCAACTGTAGTTTTGCTGTCTTTACTTTCTCCATGCCTTGATAGGCTGTTTTGAGGGTTTGCCATGCTTCATTGGATGTCTTAGCTGCTGCTATCCTTGGAAACACACTCTGGTCCACTGCTTGATACAACAATACAATGGCTTTTGCATCCTTCTTCCTATTGCTCTTCAGCAGATCTCTCTCTGCCTGAGTTAAGTTGTTAAATTGATTTTCATCTGTTGGTTCTTCAAACCCATATTCAACTAATTCCCATAAATCTTGAGAGATAAATAAAGCTCTCATGGTTATTGACCAGTAGTCATAGTTCTTCCCATTAAACTGTGGGAACTGGGTGTTAAACATACCCATGCTAGTGCTCGTGCTAGCCATTCCTTGCATCCTCAACTATGCTTTAATTTCTTGACTGTGTATTTTAAAACACTGACTGCTTCAGCAGTAACAAAAAGAAAACTTTGAGGAATACCTGAATCTTTTGCCTGAGACTTCACTTTGCTGGAGAAGATTTACTGCTGCAACAAAAGACTCCTCCCTTCAGCTTGTTGAACACCTTCAAAGAGCCTAAGCCTGCTCTGATACCACTGTTGGGGATTTTTCTAGTAAAATCCCAAAAACAAGTAAAAACTGAACACACACAGAGACAATGCTCTGTTTCTCTCCACAGGATCCTTTGCACAGGGAAGCTTTAAAAAAAAAAATCTTGAGAACAGAGTATTACACACCCAGAAAATGATTTCTATTCATTAAAATATGATGCCAGATACATATTCATCCTCTTTTACTGAGAGGGATTCACCAAAAATAAATACATTTCAACCAACAAAAGTTACTCTGTCTCCTCCTGAGAATTTACACTGCTGGTGTGTAAAAACCCATTTACATTTACTGCTGTAAAACCCCTTTTACATTTACTACTGTAAAATAAATTTTTACATGTGCAGTAAATCTTACATTACATTCACACAAAAAAATTACTCACACCATACAATTTTTCATGCTTCCTCCTCGTTTTCTCTATTGGCACTACTGTGCATTCATATCTTTTCTTACCACAGGAAATCAACACATAAGAATTTATCTGCTGCTCCCTTGTTCTTTCGCTGTCGCGAGCTTCCGGTTCATCCCATGTGCAAATGTGTTACCACACAAAGCGCATTTTTCATTTGGCTCGTTATATGAAAAACTTAAAACAAAACATTATGTACTGCCGTGGGTTTTACGACATGTTCACAATATATATGGTCAACGCTTTAAAAAACAAAAACACATATAATATGTATGCCTTACAAAAGATATAACACGTAAAATGCATATGCTCATACCTCCAGTGTAATTAAAATTTAATGTTCTACCAAAAACTTACGAACCACAATAACTATGCATTGAATGATTTTACGGCGGTCAACGAAACTTGAATTTTACTCCACGCATAATTTTTAATGCAGGCTCGTATGCTACTTTGGTTGATGGACGGCGGAGAACGATCAAGCAGATCGGACGGCGGTGGAGGATTTCGGGAGGCATTTTTATGCTGAACTTTAGGCTCCGAAATGTCAGTTCTGCTGACGTATACAGAGGACCACGTGGCTGAGGATAATTGGATCGGGCTCGATTATACGGAAACTGCTTACTGACCAAAGGCGGTCTGATATGCTCTGGTGGTTTTGCTGAAGCGGTTTTGGCAAATTAAACGCTGCACGTTTATTTCCTTAATGCTACTGCATGGGTCCACTGATGTGTGGTTGAAATTACATTTTCAACAGAAAATACATAATCTATGTCAAAGCTGGACTGTACCTTGAAACTGTCAAAATTTCTAAACGAAAAACCAACATAATGTTTGTTGGCGATGGCAAGGGAAAGACTGTTGTTGTCTCCAGCAAAAATGTGAAGGAGGGTTCTACTGCTTTCAGTTCCGCTACCTTTGGTACTATTCCAAACCTTTCTGTCTGCATTATTTTTGTTTGTTTGATTGTTCAATCCAATTTCTTGAAATACCCTTTCTCTTTCTCTGTACCTGGTTAATTGAAATACCCTTTCTCTTTCTCTTTCTCTGTACCTGGTTAATTGGATTTTCAACATTGTTTCATGACATGTGTGTATGGAGCTAAGGCTGACCAGTGAATTGGTTAATTGGATTTTCAACATTGTTTCATGACATGTGTGTATGGATCTAAGGCCAATTAACAATGACTGACCAGTGAATGGCTGCATTGCAGTTGTATCCGGTGCAAGATTTGTTGCACGTGACATGACCTTTATGAACAGTGCAGAGCCTGACAAGCATCAAGCTGTAGCTCTACGGGTGGGGGCCGATTTTGCAGCGATTTATCGATGCAGTATTATTGGTTACCAAGACACACTTTATGTTCATTCTCTTAGGCAGTTTTACAGAGAATGTGACGTGTTTGGAACAATAGACTTCATTTTTGGCAATGCGGTCGTGGTTTTATAGGAGTGTAACATTTATGCTCGACAAGGTATGCCCAATCAAATGAATGTAATCACTGCCCAAGGAAGGAATCATCCTTATCAAAATACCGGCATCTCAATACATAATTGTATAGTTACAGCAACAAGTGATCTCCCTCCCTGGATGGCATTCACTTCAACATACCTCGGGAGGCCTTGGAAATTATACTCTCGAATAGTTTACATGCAATCGTTTTTAGGCGACCTCATTCATCCCGCTGGCTGGTTGGAATGGTCGGGAGAATTTGGATTAGAAAGCTTATACTTTGGGGAATACAGGAATTCTGGGCCTGGTGCATTTCTAGATGGGCGCGTAACTTGGCCTGGTTATAGGGTGATTAAAGCCGATGAAGAAGCAAAAGAGTTCAGTGTGCCTATTTTTATCCCTGGTTCTGAAGTGGGATCCCATACATAGAAGGCCTACAAATTTGTTATTTTTTTTTATGGCAATAAGGATATCATATTTCAAATCCTTACTCTACTCTGAAATGCTGAAATGCAATACTGCCAGGAGGGGAGACCAAAAAATCATGTACTTCCTCTCATCTCATGTTAAAATGTAATCTATAACTGTTATATTTATAATCTCTCACATATTATCTGTATGTTGTTTCATTTTTATATTCAAAAATTCAAAGTTTCGAAATTCTTGACATGGTGTTGCAATCTCATTTCTACCTCACAAACACTAGTTTCTCTAAACCTTGTTTGGATGATATTGTATGTAGACATTGTCACATGGTTGGTTTATAGTGTTTATGGCTCTACAAGGATTATTTCGATATACACTCTATTATTTCGTTGTGATGTATATTTTTTTTTGGTGATGTTCTATTCAACCCCAAGGTTATGAATTGATTTAATTCTAAGTTTTGTGATGTAATACACTGGGTTTGTGTTCTTGCATTATATATCACCTTTTCTTCTTCGAATAAAGATATCACTGTTTCTTTCTTGGAAACTAAAATGTGTATATACAGGTTTTTCAACAACTCGAATTAGTGCTCATATAAAATACAAAATTTTGGAATATTCAACAAACACGCTCAAGTTGTCATATGCTAAGAGTTTACAATTAGGTGAACAATGATTTTTAATCCCATAATTACATTAGACTTCGACAAACATTTGCATGCCAAATAAAAGCTCTCCAAGTAAATAAATCGCGCTGAGGTATAGTGAAAGAGTTGCATGGTTGATAAAATTACTCCATACCCCAAGGAAACAAGGCACAAACTCTTCAACAGAGAATAGCAATGAAAGGAACATGGGAGAAGAGTTCCCACTAAAATCAGTAAACTCAGTTCACTCAAATTTGCAAAGGGAAAATTCATTATGTCAATGTCATGAGGAAGTAAAACAAAATTAGTAAAATATGCCCGTGAAGTATCACAATAATATATGCACATTGCAGATTGAGTCAATCACTTACTAGATAGAATTCCCTCCCTTCCAACGTTTGCCATGGCTCTGACCTCTAAGTAACTATGAGCTTGAATTATCAACATGGCCATAAGATTGAGAATGGTCACATCATATATTTTCATGATTTTTTTTCTTTATCCCGAGTCCCATCCCTCTTTTCACATTAATGGGTCATGTCACTTGTAGGTGACATGACCCATACTTTATACGAAGTTGATTCGGTTGTTCATGAACGCTGAGAGACAAAAAGCTGGCCTTTGCCTAATATTCCTAAGGTGCCTCAGTTTGACATGCTTCCCATTGCTCCACTAACCATTTTTGAACCAAAGCAACTCTTGAATCCCAACAATGGATGGGAGCGTATCCAAGTTGCTCTGGAGCCCTTACTGAAGATATGACTCTATGTACTGGCCAACTGGCCTGATTTTGTTTGCACATCTTGAGTTCATTTGTTTATGAACTAGAGCAACTTTTGAAGCAACAACGGATGTGAACCTATCCACGCTGATCTTGAAATCCCAACGAAGATATGACTCATATGTACTGTCCAGATGGCTTGATTTTGTTTGTGTATATCTTGAGTTTGTTTGTTTAAGTTACTTGCATCCAATCGTTAATCATATTTTTACCGTTATGGACCAAATTTACTCAAAGTATTTGTTAACTTTGGACAACCTAAGTGACTTTTTAATGCTTAAGATAAGTTGAAACATTTACTTATGTTGATTACAATACATCATGCTCTCAATCACATTATGAACAAAATAGATGTGATGTCTGACTCATATGCAAAAAGAATTATTGCTCAAGTTAAATTATAATATTAAATTAATGCTCTTTCATGGCCACATTTCCTAATTACGTGTTGTGCATAACTATAAGTTTGGCAACATACAATTGATTTTGTGCAAGAAGTAACCATAGACATGCCAAACCCTTGATACAGATCTCGAATTCCTCCGTTTTCAAAATTTTGCCAAGAACATCCATTACACCAATCCCAAGAAGGTCCTAAACCATCAACCTCTAACAAGCCTGACACACTGGTCTGCGAGTTAGCGTACATAAGAAATTGAGTATTGTACAGATGTTGTTAAAGCGTGAAATTTATTGAATTTGTAACGTTTAACTCAGATTTGTTCCTGTGTGGTTGTTTGCTAGAGCGTAATATTTTAACAGCCTTAGGAAGTATATATATATATATATATATATATATATATATATATATATATATATATATATATATATATATATATATATATATATATATATATATATATATATATATATATATATATATACATAAAGATATATAGATATATACACACACACACACAGATATATATATATATACACAGATTTTAAGGTATGAGATTGTTGTAAATAGGAGAAAATGTGTTGCAATGAGCAGGTTACCAAATAGAAAATATCAAAAATGTCTGCAAAATTGTTAAGAGTGTACTTTGCATGTCACTAACAATAATTCTTTGTTAAGAACTAAATCTTAAACAATTTATGGGATGCAAGAGTGGTGGAAACACATATGGGATGTGTGGAAGCAAATTGATTTGAAATGAGTGAGTGTAACAGTTTGCAACAATTCCATGGTAATGAAAATGCATCTCCATTTGTACCTTGATTCATATTATACATCCGCTCCATCAAAAATTGCTACAACTACTTTTCATTCTCAATTTGTTGGTTCACATGGTAATCAGGTATAAGGTGGCCATATTTCACAAGTAGAGGAACATAAGAGTGAAGACTCTTTCCATATTTCATTCCTCTTTCATAATCTTCCATGTCAAAATGATGATCAATCATATTGCAATCTTGATAAGTAGTCAAATGACCTAAAAATCCTCACTTAAGTTGAAACATTGGATAGTCATTAGCCTAACATCCAATTTCGTGTTGATATAAGAAGTGATGAGTGCCCAAATACATTGGATGATGTTTTACTTCCTCAAGAAGACCCTAATTTTCAAGGCTTTGATCTAATTGTTGAACACCCTTCTCATAGTTTGTAAAATCTAGTTTTGGATAATCTTTCTGTTCAGAATGATCTTGGAACTCCTCTGATCCATGCATTGTCAGATATCAAACCAAAATATTCAGATTATTACACTTTTGAAACATTAATATACCCTATTGAAGAAGAGAAATTCCATTCCCAAAATCATATCGGTATATCATTCTTCGGTCATTATGAATGTCATGTTCATTTCATTAATCTGTAGCCTCCTCATGATATGCTCTTACATTCACCTCCCTGCCATGTCTAAGACCTTCTCTTGGATGATAGTGGGTGTTCAAATAATATTATAGAGCATAATATGTGTGATCCAACATTATTGCAAGTTGATATGAGTATGCATGCTTTGAATTCTAAGTTTTTTTTGGGTGCAAGTGATTTGTCTCCTTCTGGGTATTTTCATCAATACACTTCCAGTCATTCCATGATAGGCTTGACGAGTCTGCTACACCAACAAGTTATCTAAATCCTTTAGGTTTTTTTCTCGCTAGCATTGGCTACAATCAAGTATAGGGTTCCTATTGAAATTTCCTCACGAAGTTGGCTTCTTCCTCATATGATATGTAGCTTGCATATTTGGGTGATTCCTTCTCCTTCCCTTTATATGTGGCTTTGAAAGCTTCTTCTCTCATATCCGATGGACCCCCTTTTCTAATTTCAAAGGTTGTTATGATCCCATGGAGTTGTTCAATAGGAGACTTGTACTGAGGGACCTGCTCTGATACAAATTGTTAGGAAAAATACTTGGGGGGGAGGGGGGTTGAATCATTATTTTAAACTAATTTCAACTTTTTATTTCTTATTCTGATTTTTGTACGTCACTGCCCTTAAAGAAACCAACGTATGTACATGACTTTGAAGAACACAAACAATGTATATCCAAATAAATAATTTATCAATTAGTTCATTAACTATTCGTACTTAACGGGATAATTATTACTTCATTATTAATTCATTAAGAAGAAACCATGAGCCGTAAAGAACGCACAAGAAACATATCAACACACAAGAACATCATGATTTTAGGTGGAAACCCAATGTGGGAGAAAACCACCATTGTCTTCGTCTTTATCTTCTTCTTTTATTATAAAGGAAAACATATTATAATCTTGTATTCGCGCAAAATCATACCAGTACACAAGCACCGACCTACAGAAGGCTACAACCTTCTCTCATTCTCTAGCATCCACTGGAAGGGAGATCCAACCCCTGATCTCATTTACCGGCTCCTAACGGAAGGGATCTCCTACCCCATGTACAAATTCTTCAACTACTACTAGAAGGAAGCTTCGACTTCCCCACTGAAGGCTCCAACTCTCAACACCTTTTGGGACCAAGTTTCACAATATTTCATACTGGATCCAACTGGGTCAAAACTTCAAACGTAGAGGCCACATTTCATCATATTTTTAGACTAGACCCACTTCCATCATTAATATAAAATAAAATAACAACTTTGAAACCAGTCACTGAATCAAATCATCTCAATCATCAAATCAATCAATAAATCTTAGCAAGAGAATACCAATCACATCACATCAATGCACAACCACTAATAAATATACCAGACCATATATTGTTCTTCACCGAAATCAAATGTTGTCAATCCAAACCCTGATTAAACATATGTCTGAATGTATACAATATTCTTCTGAATCATACCCGCATATGTACGCACTTCCCTTGAAGAAGACCTGCGTACAGATCTCAAATAACTGACACCTGAATCTAAATTACTGTCACATTGAATCACATATTGAATCCATCATGGATTACTGAATAATATACAAATCATACATAGTGGCATCATCACTAATATGTTGGAAATAATACTGATAGGGGGGGGTGAATCAGTATTAGCAGATCAATAAAACTTTTCCAATTTTATGCTCAGAAACATATACGCGACTTCAGTTAAGTGAACCCGCGTGTACACGCGACTGTGTCTAAAGCAACTAGCGTATATTCAGAGATCTTATGATTCAGTTAGCTTATCTTCAGTAAATGCATCAGAACATTATTAACCATGTTAACAGTAAACAGGTGCAGTATAACAGAACAGATCATCACAATAAACATGCGTCAATAGATCTAGTCTATTCACAGTCAAACCATATGAAGATAATCATTCCAAGCCTTGAGATCTCGTTCCATCGTTCATCATCCTCCAAATGAGTGAAACCTTGGTTCAGATCACCAACCCATAACCAGCATTTGGATCTCACACTTCCTCAGATCTTCATCACTCACACACACACACACATTGGCCTAATGATCTTTCTCCTTATATAGCTTTAGGCCTTGCTCAATACCAAGAGCCAAAACCATAGAAATCCAATACCATCAACCTCGAAACTAGGGATCAACACGTCCGTCAAGACACCAAGGTCCAAAACCATAGGCACAACTTCCAAGGAATAACCGCCACAGACCAAAGATAAGTTTTCCACATACACGCTCTTTTACTGAAGCCAACCTGCGTGTACACGCGACTTGGGCTTAACGAAACTGCGTGTATGAACTTTCTTGGCATGCTGTACTAAGATCTGTCCTCTGATTAAGTTGCCATCACCTGTACCAACCTCTGAGTGAGTTGCCATCAAGGAAAACACTTGAATCATAATGCCAACAATCTCCCCCTTTGGACTTGATGGCAACCACCACACCAAGTCACTCTCCCCCTTTGACATCAAGGGCAAAGGGCGGACCAAGATATTCTCTTCTTTGGTATACCTTCTGCTGTCCATACTCCCCCTGAGTACCTGCTGAAATCTCCAAATATGCTCCCCCTTTGTATATGCCAAAGTGTACCGATCTGTCCATGCTTCCCCTGAGTACATGCTGAAGTTTCTGATTTGGCTCCTAGTTGTATCAATCCATCCATGCTCCCCCTGAGTAGATGCAAGTTCAGCAATTCATTCAAGACCATGACTATCATTCATCATATATGATCTGTACCATCAGCCTGCAATACCATTCCTTTGATCAAACATCAAGATGTATCATTTAGCTTCATAGACTTTATCAACAACTTCTAACCATAATGCCAACAATGCATTATTTGAAGTATATGCTCCCCCTGAGCCTGTGCCATCTGTAGTTAGATCTGATCATCAGTAATAAGCATCAAGATCTCATCATCATCAAGTTAGGATTAAACACTTCTAACATCTTACAAGTATCAAAACATTTCCAAACATCCTCAGTAGACTGTAATCATTAACCAAGAGAGCAGATATTGGACTGAATCATATCAGACCCCTTTTCTGAGCCTATCCCCACTGCATTTCTTCAGAATGACATATACGCGATTTTGCAGTGTGAAACTCGCGTATATACGCGACTTCTCTTCATTAAACTTGCGTATGAGAATTAGAACACTGAAGTTCTATGCCTTCAGCTCCTCCTGAGTCTGTTATGTATGTGTTGTGCTGAGTACCCTGTGCTGTGCCATATCTTTCTGACTGAACTTCCTTCTTCTTCCATATCTTCAGGCATGTTGATGATTTCTTCTTATCATGAGCTTTGTTCCTGCAATCCTTTGCTCTATGTCCAAACTTGTTACATGCATAGCATCGTACATGTTTCATATTCCTCCTATAGAAATCAGCAGCTTTGTGGCCAAACATATTGCAAGAAAAGCAATATCCATTAAAGTACCTTGAATGTGATGATCTTTCTGCATGATGGCCTTGAAACCTTCTTCTTCTACATATGGCTGCAACATGTCCAAGATTATGACATACATAACATTCAACATTATTCATGGGAGGAGTAAAAGATTTTCTTTGAGGAGTCTCTTTCCTTGATTGTTGATGGAGTTGTCCTTTCATCTCCTTGTTGACCCTTTCAGATTTTGCATTAGAGATTCTTGTCTTACTTTGTGAACCAGATTCACCTTCAATAGACTCATGAAAACCAAGACCAGTTTTGATAGCAGGGGACCTTTGACTACTAAGAATATCATCCAAGATCTTAGTACTATCTTGAAATCGTAATAGTTTATCTTTTTCTTCTAATTTGCTTTTCAAGATATTTACCTCAACTTGATGTTGTTCTTCTTTTTCAAGACATTGCTTCTTCAAGGTCTCTTCAGCTTTCCTTCCTTCATCCAGCAGATGCCTTAGTTTGAGGATCTCGTTTTCTTGCTCTTTATTCAGCGCTAGCAGCATTTGTCGAATTCTGGATGCACATTCCAACTGATCTTTTAATATGATGATTTCTTCTTTGAGGGCATTCTCTATGATTTGATCTGATGCTTCATTTGCTTGTCCATCTTCAATCTGAGGTGATTCAGGATCTGAATACTTGCTTCCACTCAACGGTAGGTTGTCATTGTTCCTTTGAGCTGTCTTCTTCTTCTGACGTGCTTTCTTTCCCATTGTTCTACGAATCTCCTTCAAGCGATCAAGCTTCTCTGAAGGACCTGCTCCGATACCAATTGTTGGAAATAATACTGAGGGGGGGGGGGGGGTGAATCAGTATTAGCAGATCAATAAAACTTTTCCAATTTTATGCTCAGAAACATATACGCGACTTCAGTTAAGTGAACCCGCGTGTACACGCGACTGTGTCTAAAGCAACTAGCGTATATTCAGAGATCTTATGATTCAGTTAGCTTATCTTCAGTAAATGCATCAGAACATTATTAACCATGTTAACAGTAAACAGGTGCAGTATAACAGAACAGATCATCACAATAAACATGCGTCAATAGATCTAGTCTATTCACAGTCAAACCATATGAAGATAATCATTCCAAGCCTTGAGATCTCGTTCCATCGTTCATCATCCTCCACATGAGTGAAACCTTGGTTCAGATCACCAACCCATAACCAGCATTTGGATCTCACACTTCCTCAGATCTTCATCACTCACACACACACACACATTGGCCTAATGATCTTTCTCCTTATATAGCTTTAGGCCTTGCTCAATACCAAGAGCCAAAACCATAGAAATCCAATACCATCAACCTCGAAACTAGGGATCAACACGTCCGTCGAGACACCAAGGTCCAAAACCATAGGCACATCTTCCAAGGAATAACCGCCACGGACCAAAGATAAGTTTTCCACATACACGCTCTTTTACTGAAGCCAACCTGCGTGTATACGCGACTTGGGCTTAACGAAACTGCGTGTATGAACTTTCTTGGCATGCTGTACTAAGATCTGTCCTCTGATTAAGTTGCCATCACCTGTACCAACCTCTGAGTGAGTTGCCATCAAGGACAACACTTGAATCATAATACCAACATAATCAACCTTCCATTCCATAACCAAATCAACCCAACCAGTATTTTCAATCACATATTATTATGAGTGAGACATCATCGATAGACAATAGCAAACATAATAGAACTCATCAAACATCATCAACAACCCATATTGGAAAACCCTAGCATGTATACATGAATTTTACAGAGAACATCTGTGTACGTATGTGCTTACCATTCTTAACACCCGCGTACAGATTCTGAACTTTCACAGAATATATACAAAACTATTAGAAAATGATCCAAGTATGGACGCGAAATTTCATATGTGCATCAACATATAGATCTAAAATCAATGACTCAAACCTTTTCTACAACCACAACACATATTGTGCATACTTCACTTTCACATATCCACGTCAGAGCATTATTATCACACACATCTATCATTGTTATCTATAATCACAAAAAAGTTCAAGCAAGCATATTCATTACTATTCTTTTAGATCTATTAGATCTGAGCCTCTTCCATGCTCCTTGGTGCACCCCTATTTCAAATCAGATTATACATTAATAACCCATAATTTGCACTTACAACACTTTGATCTCCATCTCCTTATATATCTTTTTTTTTAGCCAATATCTTAGGTAAATACCTCGGTTATGTTGTAATTATTATTTGATGGGATCAAATATCCGTTGTCGCTTCCAAATACTATGGGACAATACCATGGTAAAGACCCCTGGTATTCATAATATGGCAGTGTGGATTTTGTATGTGACTTCTCTTCACCAAAATTGCGTAGGTATTCATGGGCCAGAAGATATTTCGAGTGCGATTTATGCTGAAATATTTGTTATAGTTTCCTCTTTGATTTCCTCCATGAGACCAAATCATAGTGATGTCATGGAAATTGCTTTTAAGAGCATCTTCTGCCAAGAGTGCATATGTTCTGCTTTTTGTGTAGACCATATCATGGATCCATTAGCTGTCTTTAGGGTACACTCTAATGGTCTGAAGCACACACAAGGGTTTTCCAGCAAATTAAGGCCAAGGTAAAAACACTCCCTATTCTGTATGTAGCTGATGATAATGCTTTTAAAATTGTTGAGTTAGATGCCAGCGATATTGGATGGGGAGGCATCCTTAAGCAAAGAAAGGATGGGATTGAACAGATTGTCCAGTTCACCTCAGGGACTTGGAACCCTGCGGTACAAAATTATTCCACCATAGAAAAAGAAGTCAAAGCTGCGTGGAATTGTATAGATAAGTTCGAAATTCATCTAGTAAACAAGACATTTCTACTAAGAACCACCGCCTCGTCTTTGAAAAAGGCATTAACCAAAGATATTAAAAACCATGGAGAAGCTAAGTTTTCCAGATGGCAGACCCTCTTTTCTAACTACAACTTTGAAGTTGAGCACATCAAAGGAGTAGAAAATTGTTTACCAGATTTCCTTAGGAGGGAATACATCCAGCAACAAGAACATGTGCTGCTAATTGTTACAGAATGGGATCAAAGTCAAAAACAGGGAATTCTGAGAACAATCCCAGAAAACAAGAGTTGGTCCGAATATAAAGAAAATTGGAAACCAACCTGGAAATTAAGAAATACTAAAGTATTAGATGCAAACCTGCAAGCACATACTGATATTTTTCACCTACTACCAGAATGAAGAGTGTACCCTAAAGGCAGTAGATGGATCCATGATATGGGCTACACAAAAAGTAGAACAGATGCACTCTTGGCAGAAGATGCCCTTAAAAGCGATTTCCATGACATCACTATGATTTGGTCTCATGGAGGAAATCAAAGAGGAAACTATAACAGATATTTCAGCATAAATCGCACTCGAAATATCTTCTGGCCCATGAAGACACATGATGCAGCCTTATGGCCTGGAGGTGATCCTAAGCTTATTTTCCCCGATACAATCTATGATCTTGCAGGCTATAAAAAACTTTGGTGGGGTTTTCTAAATATTGGTGGAAAGGATGAAACCCACTATATCAAATTAAAATTTGGAACAACTGGAATCATGCAAAGGAACCAATAGTGCGATTGGCTACAAACTTGGTGGACAGATTATGGAGTCAATAAAACTGCTTTTGACCCGGTATACCGTGAATCCTACAGTCGATTTAAATGCGACATTTGTTTTGAGCATAACATCCCTGACTGTTTTCACTCTCCCTACAACAATGTTAAAGAAATGCTACAGATTTCAGATAATGAAACCTTAAGAGAATATATGACTAGACACTATGAGTGGCTTGTTTTGACCAAGATCAAGCATCAAATTGTTTTAAATAAACCCATGATTGTTAGAAGAATATTTACCAAAGCATGGGATGAAAATTTGTACAAAAAGTTTCGGTTTCCCGAAATCACTGTTTTTTAAAAAAGGGTTCTCGTGGGCTTGTCCTTAAAGCCTCCACTTTGTAAACACGATGTCTAGTCACAAGGACTAGAGGAGGGGCGGTGCGCTGTCTCTCCGGTGAGGTTCCCGACCAGTTTTCTCGCGGGCTTTTCTGTACAAAAGCATCCACTATGTAAATATCTGGTCAGAATAATTTCCGTGGGATTTGATAAATCATCCACAGTGTATTTATGTACAAAGATTCTTTAGTCACGAGACTCGGAGCACTTCTCCAAATTTTGGTGTGCTTTGAGCCACATCTCCATGACTGACAGAATATTGGTACAAAAGTTTGTCGGCCCAATCACTGAATGCTTGTACCCTCCTTTTTCTATAAAAGAAATGGGTAAGGCTCATTCAGGGCATTCAAAGTTTGAGAGTCTTAGAGTCATAGAGATTTGAGAAGCCTGTGTATAAGTGTGCTCTGCATTGGTAAGAATCTAAAGTGGTCGGACCTTGTAGAGTTTAAAGTCTTGAGTCTATATGTGTATTGAGTCTGTATATTCTGAGACAGAGTCTGTGTTTTGCCAGGAAGCCTTCGGTAACGCTCTCTCTCCTATGAGAAGTGTTTAGTCAATTTAGTGTGATCTAAATTGCTAGTATTTATTGTCAACCCGGGGCTCGTAAGCTGATGAAGTGAGGGTGTACTATATGTACTTAAGTAACCTCTTAGAGTTTTTCTTATCGTTGGGGGTGTTGTTGTGGTTAATTATGTTCCTAAGATGGAGTGAGAATTTATAAACAAGTGAGTGATGGTGTGTGTGTAGAGTGAATCCTAAATGGGTGAAAAGTGTGTGTTGAGTGATCTCTAACTATTTGCTTGAAAGGAAATGCTTGAAAAGAATAAGTGAACTGAAATGACTTGAAATAAACTTGAAAGCAAATAACCACTACCAATGGCACTAGACACCGTTCAAGTTGCTGCTAAATAAAGAAAAGAGAGTCACTTTTAAAACCCAAGAATAAAGATTATCTCTCTCTAACTCGATGCTTCAAAGCACATGTACTGTGTAAAGCACGGATAGAAAGTAGCTTAAGTGGAATTAGAAAAGTGAGAAAAATATGCTTGAAAGACTAATGATAATGATTTGCTATTTCTAATTCTCTACTTCAGCCATATGTACTATGCAAAGTATGATTAGAAAGTAGTGAGAGAAATAGTCTAATAAGCACTTAAAATCAAAACTTCTACTTTAAAGACTAGTGGTGATGATTTGCTCTTTCTAACTCGATGCTTCAAAGCACATGTACTGTGTAAAGCACGGATAGAAAGTAGTGAAAGAACAGTCCAAAAAGCACTCAAACTAGCTGCAAATTAGTGATATTCTGATCTTAAAAGATAATAGTTTATGATGAAGATCATTCATGTATGTTAACAGCTCTTTGAGAATAAGATTAAAAATCAACTATAAAGACAAAGGCAGCACTTTAATTGTCAACTTCAAATACCATTAGCTGTAAAGAAAACACACACATATAAAAAATAAATCCCGGGCTAAAAGAAACCTGCAAAGAAATAACACTGATCAGCTTGAAAGAAAGAAAAACAAGTAAATGAAACTATACATGCTTAAGGAAATAAATAAGAAAATAACGAAATACTGCACATAAAATACTTTACAAAGGCTGAGATGAGCAGGGGCCCTCTGTTCATTCAGCCACAAGAAAACTCAGAGATCTGGAAACTTCAAAACGGTGCTATGTCTATTCCTCCATTTGCAAAAAGTATACAAAACAGAGTGCTGGAATAGCACTAGAAAACAGAGTTCACAAAGCTCTTAAATTTAACACAAGTTCAGAAATTACAACTAATCAAAAGTCTAATGAGCGTACACAGACGCAACTATTTATAGAGGTTTCTAAGATAGCCTACTCGTACAGCTAATTAACAGAAAAACAATAAACAGTCATGCGTATTTATGGTCCCTTGACACATCACGGCTGCGTGGACGAGTTTAGTGGTTCTGTCGTCATGGATAATAAATCCCATGTTGGATTGCGTCCCCTGCCACCTGTAGATCATGGACAAATCACCATTTAAGATGATGTGACCAAACAGCTCTCAATCACCGTTTAAACAGCCTTGAGTTGACCGTAACTTAACCAGCTTTGACCATGGGTGAAGATGACGTGGATGGCTGGAACAATGGGACAGGAACCTCGAGCACGTTGATACCTGAGTGCCCATGTGGCTCATCTAGCAAACCGACACGTGGATCATTGTGTTTAACAAAAAGGCTGCAGGATCTTCAGATAGCTGCGGGATCATCAGATAGTTGCGGGATTCCTGCAAGTAAGTCAAAATCTAAACAAATAGTCATCCATTAGCAAAACTTGCTTGATCATGCTTATTGACACTTACTGTAATGATCTGGGTGGTTTTATGGTGAAAATGAGGCAAAAGTGAAGGAAAGATAAGGAAAAACTGAGGAAAATGGTAGACAAGTAGGTGTAGAATAGAGGCTCTACATACCCCCACTCCGAGGGTATTGCATGTCCTCATGCAATGAAAACACAATTCAATCCATCTGCTGGGATGCCTCAGCTAGGACATCCAATCTCCTTCTCTTCCTTTGTGTAGAAACATTAACCTTTGGCCTCTTGAACATGCATCTGAATTTCAAATTGATTAAGGCTCTGTTCAGCCTTCTACATCTCTTCTTGAGTCTGCTGTGTTTCTTCTGCCACATGCTCATGTGAAGAAAAGTGTTATCTTGGATTGCTTTGGCAATATCAGCTTGCTGCTTCATTTCTTCATTTCTCTGTTTTATGTGACGGTTTAGCACCTCAAGTTCATATATCTCTTGCTTGAGTAAGTCTATTTGATGCTCATGAGGTATGACATTACTTGGGCCAGCAGTGTTCTGCTCCAATGTTTCAAAATAGTTGTATGCTTCTTGCTGCGCTGGATCAATCATTGGTGATTTTCTTGGACTGGGTGTATGCTCAATTTCAGTTTCAAACTCCGGCTGAAATGGACTGTCCTCCCTTGGAGGAGTAGCTGCCTCACGTTGTGGACTATCCTCAAGGTCTGTTTTTGTAGCACCCTTCTCAGGTGTGCTTAGATCAACGAAGAGTGTCCTTGTGGCTTTCCTTTTATTCTGCAATCTACTACTCCTTCTTACAGTGGCAGCACTCTGTGTTTCTTTTTGTGCCTTTTCCCTTGGTTTTTGAACCTTTACTTTCTCAGAGAGGGCAGTTTTCTCATGGAGTTTAGCTACCCTTTGTGCTAAGGGCTGGTTATCTCTTTCTTCATCACTAGAATGCTCTGGGGTCTGATCAGTTTCTTGGATTATAGATTTTCCCTTGTCTTGTTTTTGTTTCTTTTTGTCTTCTCTTCTCTTCTTGGTAGCTTCCTTGGCAAGTTCAGCGAGGGTTTCTGAGATGACCTCTTGAGCACTGTCTTCAGTGGGTTCAATCTCAGGTTCAGGATGATATACTTCTATTTCCTCTACAGTTTGTTCTTGAACAGTCTCAGAGATACTTCCTTTTCTCTTCCTTCTGCTTTTCCTAGGTATAGAAGATTCTCCCGGTTCTTCAAAATGATTCCTTACAAGGAATTTCTCCCATGTGTCTTGTTTTTCTTTTAATTGTTCTTCTATCAATAACTTGACAAGACTATGGTGACAGAGGTAAGCTTCTATGTTTCGTGGATTCTTTTGAGCCATGGAACACATCTTCCTAAGGCTTTGGAATAGGAAGTAGGGAAGATTTATATCATGTTCTCCTTGAAATTGCTGCATAATTTTCCCATGATAGACGTATAAAACCCCAAATCTCCCTTCGCATGTAAAAAACTTTTGCACTAATAACAATAGAACTTTCCATTCTTCTTTAACATGAGAGATAGGGATTCCTTTGGTGAAAACACTTGTATTCATACCTGGGTTTTTAAAAATCCGTTTCCATTGTTGATCCTGGACTGCCCGGTTTTTGAACCAACGCTCACCGGTTTGTGGAAGAGATGTAGCCCTTGCTATGCTTCCTTCACTGACTGCAAATGTTAAATCACCCACCTCTACTTGACTGTTTTTATCCTGGAATGACCTTGCAAAGGTTTTTGTTACTTCTTTGTGGTAGCCCTTGAACTTCCTGATGCACTGTAGCCAATTAGCTTTTTGTAATGCTTCCTCAACCTGAGGGTATGCCTCCAAGAATTTCGAACCTTCTGGTTCAGCCCTTAAAAGCTTTCCCATCGACTCCTCAGCTCTGTTTAAAACACGAATTTGATGGTGACCTTACACAGTAACCCCGTCACTTTACACAGTAACTCCTCGGTTCCTGTTCAGACTTTGTGGAACAGAGGGTATACGGTGCATCAACAGCCTCAGACACCGAGAATTCACGGCTTGAACTAGAGTTAAGCGGAGGATAACAGCGTGGACACAGTGAAACGGTGATTAACAGTCGTAATACGACTGTATCACAGGTTTACTGGGTATACGGCAGAGGGAAAACAGAGGATGGTTTATGGAGGTAATCGTAGTGAGTGAAACGGAATAAGGGAGATGATAGCGAGGAATGGAGTGTTATAAGCATAGAGAGTTTCGAAATGATGAATGGAACGGCTATATTCTCCGATTCCGGCTGTGGATTGACACATGGCTACGGGACGAGAACTGAGAGACGTAATACGGTAGGTTACGTCATTAGGGTACGAGACCTTAATGACAGAAAACAGCCATATGTGATTTCAAAAATCGTGGTTATTATGAGCTGGTAGACGTGGAGGATTCGTAGATTTGTGGTCGCATGGGAAAAGAAAATGGGTAATCATTACGATTAGTGGCCAACAAAACATAACCCAGAAAATTCCGCATAATGAAATAACCATAGGTTTAGAGTTTTAAACATACCTCGGATCCGCATTTGATTTGGCTTCTGATGATTTGCTACTAACCTTTTGTTAACTTTATTGCTAGCACATGATCTTTCCTCCTTGTCTTTGATGATTTTGAACTGTAAATATTTTCTTCAGACAAACTGTGTTTCTTGTGCAGGTGCAGAAGGCTGCAGGAAGGCTAAACAGCTGCAGAATTGTTAAATAGCTGCAGGAACTGTAATGAAGTCTTCCAGCTGCATAAAATACTTTAGTTGCCTAAAAAACTTTATTAATGAAATGAGATGGAATGAATGAATGAATGAGTGGGTGGAAAGCAGTGAAGTGGAGTGAGGATGGTGAGATGGAAGGAAATGGTGAGATAGAATAAATGGAATGAGATGAAAGAGAGAGAGAGAGATGGAAAACATGAGGTGTCAGGTGACCCTGATTTTCACCTTATGTTTTCTGCATGAGACTGCCAATCAGAGATTGGTTTTCAGGCTCATACATTTATTTTTCCTTTTTTTTTTTCTCTCCTTTTTTTTTTTTTTTTTTTTTTTTTTTTTTTTTCATTGAACTTGAAAGAAACAGAGATTAGGCTGATGGGGGAGAAGAATTCTTCTCCACCAGCCTCATTTCAGAATCGCCTTGGAATAACTTAACAAACTCCTCTTTTGAGAGTGGCTTGTGGTAAACTTTCAACCGGTGGCCATTCACAATAAAGGGAGTTTGAAGTTCATCAATAGTCTTCACTCTAACTGCTCCATTATTAAAGACTTCATCAATCTCATATGGCCCAAGCCAATGAGTTTGAAATTTTCCTTTGAAGTCCTTAAATTTTGAATCAAACAAGAGTGCCCAATCACCCTTTTGAAACTTATTTTCTTTGATATGTCGATCATGCCATTTGCTTCTTTGGTGCTGAACTAGATCGGTTCTTAGAATTGCATCTTGTCTCATTTCATCTAGTTCATTTAACTGGTCCATTCTGTGCTTCTGGGCTTCTGATAAGCTCATCCCCAATTGAACTGCTGTCTTGAAGGTCTTGATTTGGAACTCAATGGGGAACAGGACTTCCTTCCCATAAACAAGTTCATAGGGAGAATGTCCTGTGGTGTTCCTCCATGTAGTTCTATAGGCCCATAAGGCTTCAGGAAGCCTTTCTGCCCAATCTCTTCTATGAAGATGAACAGTCTTTGTGATGATGCTTTCAAGAACTTTATTTGTAGATTCTACTTGACCATTCGCTTGCGGATGGTATGGAGTAGATGTTCTATGCTTGATCTTATATTCCTCCATCAGCTTCTCTATCATCCTTGATGTAAATTGGCTTCCCTGATCTGTTACAATTTCTCTTGGGACACCAAAACGAGTGAAAATATCCTTAAAAAGAAATTGAACAACTGAATTTTCAGTAGCAGAAGTTAATGCTATAGCTTCTACCCACTTGGTAACATAGTCAGTACAAACCAATATATATCTATTTTGCTTGGATGGCGGATTAATTGGTCCAACAAAATCTAGAGCCCATTTCTCGAAAGGTTCGATGCATACCTGTGGTTGTAGTGGCATTTCATTTGAAAGAGTTGGTCTCCCAATTCTCTGACAACTGTCACACCTTTTAACATATTGCTTCGCATCCTTAAAGAGAGAAGGCCAATAATATCCTGATGAAAGGATTTTATAGGCAGTCCTCTTATCAGAAAAATGACCGCCACAAGGTTCGTCATGACATGCCTTAAGGATGTCAGGCATTTCATCCTCCCGTACACATCTTCTGATCATCAAATCTGGCCCTGTTCTGAACAATTCATTAGAAATCCAAGAATAATGTGAACTATCCTGAATGATTCTCCTTTTCTCATTAGGAAATAAATGTAAAGGTAACTTTCCAGTAACTAAATAATTAGCAATATCAGCATACCAAGGGGTTTTGGTAGTTACTGCAAACAAATACTCATCTGGAAATTTATCCTCTACAGGAGAGTCCTCATTAGTGTTTTGGATTCTAGACAAGAAGTCAGCTACTGTGTTCTGTTTACCTGGTCGATCTAACACAGTTATGTTGAATTCTTGTAAAAGCAAAAGCCATCTTGTAACTCTACCATTAGTGACTGGTTTGTTCATGAGGTATCTAATGGCAGAGTGATCAGTGTGGACAAAGGTTTCATAGCAGGTTATGTAGTGTCTAAACTTGTTTATCGCATGAACAACGGCTAGAAATTCCTTTTCAGTAACAGTGTAATTTAACTCAGTAGGAGTCAAATTCTTACTTGTGTAATAAATGGCATAAGGGATCAAATCCTTTTGTCCCAAAACAGCTCCTAAAGCTGTATCTGAAGCATCAGTAGAAATGTGAAAAGGGAGTTTCCAATTTGGACCCCTTAGAATGGGTGCTTCAGATATTCTAGTCTTTAAGGCTTCAAAGGCAGATTGACATTCAGGATCCCACTTAAATTCACAATCTTTAGTAAGGAGTTTGAAAAGAGGGGATGCTATCTTAGTGAAGTTTTCAATAAATCTCCTATAATAACCAGTAAATCCAAGAAAACTTCTAACATCCTTTTGGCAGTTAGGAATAGGTAACTTAGAGATGACTTCGACTTTAGATTTATCAACTTTGATTCCAT
Source organism: Pinus tabuliformis (assembly GCA_031772625.1). NCBI lineage: Eukaryota > Viridiplantae > Streptophyta > Pinopsida > Pinales > Pinaceae > Pinus > Pinus tabuliformis. The sequence goes on along the minus strand of CM062820.1, from coordinate 682,049,901 downwards.
CTCCTGAAATATGATGTCCTAAAACAATCCCTTCAGTAAACATCATAAAACACTTTTCATGACTTAAAGAAAGATTTGTTTCCTTACATCTTACTAGTACTTTTTCCAAATTTGCCAAAGCTTCTTCAAATGTATTACCATATACTGTGAAATCGTCCATGTATACCTCTACACAATCATGAATCAGATCTGAAAATATTCCTAGTACAGCCCTTTGAAATGTAGCAGGTGCATTGCACAATCCAAAAGGGAGTACTCGGTAGGCAAAAGTTCCCCAAGGACAAGTAAAGGTGGTTTTGTCTTGATCTTCAGGTGCTACTTGAATCTGATTGTAACCACTAAAACCATCCAAGAATGAGAAATACTTTTTACCTGCTAAAGTGTCTAGTACCTGATCAATAAAAGGTAGAGGAAAATGATCCTTTAAGGTTGCCTTGTTCAATTCTCGATAGTCAATGCAAACTCTCCATTTACCATTCTTTTTGGGCACTATAACCAAGGGAGAAACCCATTGGCTATCTGAAATGGGGTAAATGAAGTTTACCTTGAGCAATTTCTGAAGTTCTTCTTTCACAATTTCCCTAAGATTTGGATTCATCCGTCTTTGTGGCTGCCTAATAGGTCTGCTGTTTTCTTCAATATAAATGTGATGAATACAAGTCTTAGGGTCGATTCCTTTCATGTCAGTGTATTCCCATGCAAAGGCAGTGGAATGTTTTTGCAATAGTTTAGTTAATTCTTCTTGTTGTAGTCTTTCCAAGTTTTTGTTAATGTTCAATGTTCTTCCTGGAAAGATTTCAACTGTAGAACTACCAAACTCTTCCATTGAGAAGAGAGACATCTGTCTAGAGGAGAGATATTCAATATCTGCATCTAACTGAAACTGTGAAGAGTCATATTCTAAAGGTATCTCAAAATTTTCTAATGTATTTAGAATTTGACTATCCTCACTGATTTCAGAGATGGTTAGAACAGGTTGAAGAGTATCCTCATCATCAATCCACTCATCTTCTCCTATTTCTGTTATTGCCTTTGCGGGAGGATACAAGTTGAATTTCTTGGTAGAATTACCATCTGATATATACATGTCTCCCGACCTACAACTTATAAAAGCATCAGCTGTGGCCAGCCAAGGTCTTCCTAGAATAAGAGGATGTCCTCCTAGATTGTTCTTGGGAGTTAAAATCATAAAATCAACTGGATATTCCCAAGAGTCTAGTGAGACTGGAATGTCTTCCAATACACCATCAGGTTTAATGATTGATCTGTCTGCAAGTTGCAGCAAAGTAGGTGTAAAGAGAAGGTTAGGAAGTTTTAACTGATCCATGGTCTGTCTACTCATAATGTTGATAGCGGCTCCTAAGTCAATCAAGGTATTTGGGATTTCAACCCCATTAATATGAGTTTTAACAATAGGGCTACCGGGATCTACATATTTTTGCATGGTAATCTTACCCATCATAATGTCTGCAATTTTTCCAACTAGATGTATCCTTTTGGTGTCTCTGGTTCTTTTTATTGTTTTTTTCAAACTCATCTCCTTTATTGTCTTTGCTAGAATGGGAATCTCCTTAATGGCTGTTAACAAGGGAATCTTGATACAGACATTTTTCAATTCATCTAGAAAGCTATAGTCAGGCAACCAAATCTGCTTCTCCACTCCTTTATCAATTTGCAATCTTTCAGGAAAAGGAGGAATAGCTGAAGATGTGGGTTGCTCTACTAAGGGAGTTGATTCTTTTTCTTTTTCTTTAATGCTTGGGTTTTGAAGGGATACTTCAGAACCCTTATTGGCTTTGAGAGATTCTTCCTCAGAAATGCTTGGTTGTTGAGCACTTGTAGAAGGTTGGTCTAAGATTCTACCTGATCTGAGTTGGACCTCATTGAGAGGGACAACCATATAGGTAGGGAATGGTTGACCTTCCATAAGTGGTTGACCTTCCATCACATAAGCACTTTGAGGATTCCTATTATTGGGGTTTGGTTGAGGTTGAGAGGGAAGTTGATTTGGCCTCTGTTGAGATTGTAACAAGAGTTGAGAATTTTGATTTTGTGGAGGAGGTTGTTGTTGTTGAGGGAATGGTAATGACAATTGTTGACCTTGATTTGGAAGTTGGGGAGCTTGCTGATTTTGAAATTGAGGGTATTGATAGAATTGGGCAAATCTCCCATAAGGATTTTGCATTTTCATGCTTTGCAACCATGCTTGGAAAGGATTTTGTGGTTGTGACCAAGGTTGTTGCCAAGGATTCCAAGTTGGTTGGGATTGAGAATTCATAGAGTTGTTAAACCCTTGATTCTGTTGTCCTTGCCAAGGTCTCCTTGCAACGAAACAGAGAGATTCAAGTGTACTTGGATCTTCTTGAAAGACTGCTTTGAGGCCAGGGATTGAAGGACATTCCTTGGTCTCATGAGTTTCTGAGCAAATGACACATGTTTCTACAACATTTGCTTCCAAGGGACATTCCCTTAAAGCATGCTTCTTTCTACACTTCGGGCAAAAAATGGTCATAGCCTCGGCTTCTGCTTTTTGTTTGTTCTGAATCTTAAGGGTATCAATTTGTTCACTAAGACTCCCTAAGATGTCAGTTTTAAATTCATCTAGCATATTACCAATTTCAGCCCTACTCACGGATCCTGTTGCAGATTTATTTGCCCTAAGGAGAGAAGGATCTCTAGGCCCTTTTTGAGTTTTTGATTTGCCCCTTGAGAGATGGATACAAAGTTCTGCTATATCATTGAGAGAAAGTTGAGAGATATCCCCTTTCCCCATCATGTTTAAAATATCTATCCATTCATCCCTAATGGCTTTTAATAAGAGGGCTTTTAAGGTCTCTTCATCCAGGCTGCTCATCTTTGCTCTTTTTAAGTTATATTGAAATCTCTCAAGTAAATCTTCTAGGCTCTCATCTTCTTTTTGCATCATTTTAAAAACCTCATCCTTATGATTAGTAGGCATACAATAGTCCAAATACCTATCCAAAAAGGTCTGTTTCATTTCATCCCAGGTCCTAATGGATTGAGTAAGTAACCCCATGAACCATTTCAAAGCTTGATCTTTTAATGTTGATGGGAACAGTTTGAGTTTCTGAGTATCATCCAGATAGTCATAGGTTCGACACAACTTCAAATTCAAACAAGAATGTTTCAGGGTCCTCAGTTCTTAATCCATGAAAATTTGGGAGGACGGATGGTGATATGTTTTTCATGGTGGCTCGGGAATCCTCATTAACAATGGGAAACCCAAATGAATTATCCCCGTCTCTATTTCCTCCTATGGGACCTCTACCTCCTCCATTATTATTGTTATTTCCTCCTCCTCCTCTACCTCTACCTCTACCACCTCCTTCTTCCTCTGCCATGATGATTCTCCTAGGGATTTCAAAATCTTCTGGTTCTTCTACAAAGGGTGAATGAGAAGAGATTTCTCCTTCCTCCTCAGGTGAGTCTATTTCCTCAATTACAATTGGTTTTCTTGTAGGAGAAAGAGAAGAGTCTCCTCCTAGTTCAAACTCAATAGAAGGTATAGGAGAGTCGACTCTTGGCTCTTGAATTTCAGGACTAGGAGTTTCGGTTGGAGATAAGGGAGGTGTCTCTTGTCTATCTCTTGAAGCAGATGGACTTGTAAAAATTGAACTTCGAGCTCTAGCTAAAAACCTTCCCCTAGAATCTCTAGCTCTATGCATGTCATTTTTTATTTTATCTTCAAGTCAAGTTAATAGCTCTTTTTCTGATCTTCCAGTTCACTCTAGGTGCAAGAAGAGAGCATACTCAAGAGACTACTAAATTAATAACTTTCTCCTTTCTGATCCTCCAGATCACTCTAAAGTGCAAGAGGAGAGCATACTTAGATAGGCTATTAACTTCTTTCCTTGAAATTTTTTATATTTTTTTTTCTAAGAATATGGCTACTTAATTTCACTTCCCCGGCAACGGCGCCAAAATGTTTAGTCAATTTAGTGTGATCTAAATTGCTAGTATTTATTGTCAACCCGGGGCTCGTAAGCTGATGAAGTGAGGGTGTACTATATGTACTTAAGTAACCTCTTAGAGTTTTTCTTATCGTTGGGGGTGTTGTTGTGGTTAATTATGTTCCTAAGATGGAGTGAGAATTTATAAACAAGTGAGTGATGGTGTGTGTGTAGAGTGAATCCTAAATGGGTGAAAAGTGTGTGTTGAGTGATCTCTAACTATTTGCTTGAAAGGAAATGCTTGAAAAGAATAAGTGAACTGAAATGACTTGAAATAAACTTGAAAGCAAATAACCACTACCAATGGCACTAGACACCGTTCAAGTTGCTGCTAAATAAAGAAAAGAGAGTCACTTTTAAAACCCAAGAATAAAGATTATCTCTCTCTAACTCGATGCTTCAAAGCACATGTACTGTGTAAAGCACGGATAGAAAGTAGCTTAACTGGAATTAGAAAAGTGAGAAAAATATGCTTGAAAGACTAATGATAATGATTTGCTATTTCTAATTCTCTACTTCAGCCATATGTACTATGCAAAGTATGATTAGAAAGTAGTGAGAGAAATAGTCTAATAAGCACTTAAAATCAAAACTTCTACTTTAAAGACTAGTGGCGATGATTTGCTCTTTCTAACTCGATGCTTCAAAGCACATGTACTGTGTAAAGCACGGATAGAAAGTAGTGAAAGAACAGTCCAAAAAGCACTCAAACTAGCTGCAAATTAGTGATATTCTGATCTTAAAAGATAATAGTTTATGATGAAGATCATTCATGTATGTTAACAGCTCTTTGAGAATAAGATTAAAAATCAACTATAAAGACAAAGGCAGCACTTGAATTGTCAACTTCAAATACCATTAGCTGTAAAGCAAACACACACATATAAAAAAATAAATCCCGGGCTAAAAGAAACCTGCAAAGAAATAACACTGATCAGCTTGAAAGAAAGAAAAACAAGTAAATGAAACTATACATGCTTAAGGAAATAAATAAGAAAATAACGAAATACTGCACATAAAATACTTTACAAAGGCTGAGATGAGCAGGGGCCCTCTGTTCATTCAGCCACAAGAAAACTCAGAGATCTGGAAACTTCAAAACGGTGCTATGTCTATTCCTCCATTTGCAAAAAGTATACAAAACAGAGTGCTGGAATAGCACTAGAAAACAGAGTTCACAAAGCTCTTAAATTTAACACAAGTTCAGAAATTACAACTAATCAAAAGTCTAATGAGCGTACACAGACGCAACTATTTATAGAGGTTTCTAAGATAGCCTACTCGTACAGCTAATTAACAGAAAAACAATAAACAGTCATGCGTATTTATGGTCCCTTGACACATCACGGCTGCGTGGACGAGTTTAGTGGTTCTGTCGTCATGGATAATAAATCCCATGTTGGATTGCGTCCCCTGCCACCTGTAGATCATGGACAAATCACCATTTAAGATGACGTGACCAAATAGCTCTCAATCACCGTTTAAACAACCTTGAGTTGACCGTAACTTAACCAGCTTTGACCATGGGTGAAGATGACGTGGATGGCTGGAACAATGGGACAGGAACCTCGAGCACGTTGATACCTGAGTGCCCATGTGGCTCATCTAGCAAACCGACACGTGGATCATTGTGTTTAACAAAAAGGCTGCAGGATCTTCAGATAGCTGCGGGATCATCAGATAGCTGCGGGATTCCTGCAAGTAAGTCAAAATCTAAACAAATAGTCATCCATTAGCAAAACTTGCTTGATCATGCTTATTGACACTTACTGTAATGATCTGGGTGGTTTTATGGTGAAAATGAGGCAAAAGTGAAGGAAAGATAAGGAAAAACTGAGGAAAATGGTAGACAAGTAGGTGTAGAATAGAGGCTCTACAAGAAGCTAAAAGTCCGATAAATGCAAACACAGTCGATCTTTGGAAGGGATACATTGTAACCAATTCCATTTTCTGAAATAATATGAAAAGAGTGTTGGTGTTCATTCCGCATTTGAGTACTTGTGTGCTTGAGTAAATGTTTGTTGTGTAGTAGTTGTTTTCAATTTATCTTTGCCTTGAAGTTCGCCAAAATTTCGCCAAAGGATAGAAGGGACGCCAGACCGTTAAAAGGCGAGGGAAGCCGTGTGAAAGTTCGACACAGCGAGAAATATCCAGGTAGGTTCGTGTATGGGTTCACGTTGGGTTCATGTAAAGGAAGATAGTTGAAGGCAATCGAAGAGACGCAGCAAGGCCAATGGACGAGCAAGCCTGTGTGAGAAGCCCCTGCTTAAAATTGGTAAACATGGAAAAATCGAATGCTATATTATCATTCAGAACATAGTCAAGATTTCAAGACATGGCTGGGTATTGATATAGGATTATGTTTATCCTACTCATGTAATTTATATATGTTTTATATTTTAGACAATATTTTGGAATTTTCATTTTATAGCTTATCCATCTAAACAATAATTTTGAATTCGGTGAAGAAAATGTTAATGTTCATATTTGTGTGATTATATTAACTATAATAAGTGTTGGCAATGCCAATTATCAATATGCAAACAAATAAGATGGAGAGGTTGCATTCATGAAACGTTCCCTATTTAGCTCTCTTGGAGTTAGAAATAGAACTAGGACCAGGAATCTTTCTCTACAAATGAAAGAAAACAAGGCTCCTTGTGCTTCCTTCATCTCCTCTAAAATTTCAGCAACAAAATCTTGCATATAACATCATATATGGACTTGTGCAATAGAAAGCTTAAGAAAGTATGCATTTCTCCCTCTTTTCCAACTCAAATTGGGTAACACAAGAGTTTAGAAAATAGAGGCTTGTATTTGTAGTGTACTCAACCAGGAAGGGGAGATTGAAGGGACGTATAACAATCAACAATTATGCTTGCAAAAGAGATGAAGTCTAGAAAGTAAATTTCCAAGTTGAGAGTGTTTGAGGAAGCTGAAATGATATGTAGAATTTATGAAGTTTAGAATAACGGGAATCTGTGAATTTTCATTCACTACAATCATTATTTGAGTTCTATTTTTATAATATTTTCGTTACCGAATAATGGTAGTTTTCGTTCATTACAGTCAAAATATTTGGATGATAGAACAAATATATGTGAAGGAAACATAGAGAAGACATCAATTAATTATATGTATCCTATAAGGATGGTATTTGGGCCTTTTTGGCACCCAAAATCATAATACTACACATTTAATCTTTGTTACTACTTCCTCTGTTATGTGCTAGACCTGCGAGAAAAACATAATGGAGGAAATATGAAACAGTATAGCTCGAAACACAAAAATATCACATTAATTGAGACAAGATGAAAATATATTTTATGATTCAAAAGAAAAATATAATGTTCTCTTGCCTCTTTGAGGGGGAAACCTCCAATAGAGCAGAGCTCGATTACAATAAAACTTGATGATTCTTCCCTTGCTATCTAAGACTATTTATAACTTTATGACATCCAAAATCCTAATTACTAGTGGTCCCTTCCATAATACGGGTTAGCCACTTTATTAATTAACTATGGCCCATTTATAAAAATTTTGGTCCCTTTTCTATAATGTGAGTCAACCACTTATAATTATTATTAATGCAGATAACCGCTTACAAGCTTTATTTGTCAACTAACTAACTAACGATAACTTTGACAAGGCCCCTTGGGATTATTACATAAATAAAGGGGTTAGGGTTGGACCCTAACATACCCTGCCCCATTAAAAGCACCTTGTCCTCAAGGCTGAAGCTGTGGAAACTACTGAAGAATAGTGGTTCGTTCCCATGTCGCATCTTCTGGAGATGTGTCTTTCCACTTAATGAGGACTTCCTTGATCATGCGACCACAAAGATGTATTTCACGAGTATCGAGAACCTGTTCAGGTCTGAGCCAAAGTGAACTTTCCTCATCCAATTATGGAATAATTGTTTGGACCTTGCAATTGTTCCCCACAACTTTCTTGAGGCAAGACACACGGAAGAGTTTGTGGATTTTTGAATTAGTTGGCAAGGCCTATTTGCAAGCAACTACTCCTATACGTTGAAGCACCTGATAAATCCCATAGAATTTTGGTGGTAGTTTCTGGTAGCCCTTTTATTTTTGAGAGGGATGCTTATAAGGTTGGAGTCGCAAGAAAACCTGGTCATCTACTTCCAATGACCGCTCTGAATGATGTTCATAGGATTGTTGCTTCATTATATTCTGATCTTGAAGTAGATTATATTTGAGATGAGCGATCATGGTGACACGGTTCTGCAGGATCTGATCAATTTCCTATACTGTGGAAGATCCAGGGATATAAGAAGATTGTGAAGGCGGGAGTTGTCCATACACTACCTCATATGGCATCATCTTGTTGGCTTCATGATAGCTAGTATTATACCACCATTCAGCTAAAGTTAACCATTGTACTCATTAATGTTACTTGTCTAAAATGAAGCATCACAGATAGGTCTCCAAACATTTTTTGATTGCTTTTGTTTGACCATTGGTTTGGGGATGATAAGTTGTACTCAGTTGGAGTTGTGTGCCCTGTAGCTTGAAACGTTCCTACCAAAATTTTTTGTTGAAATTTGGGTCTCGATCAGACACAATGGAAGTTGGCATGCAATCCAGTTTGAAAATTTGGTTCATGAAAACTTGAGCTACCAATTTTGGGGTAAATGGGAGTGGTAGATTGAAAAAATGAGAATATTTGAAAAGTTCGTCAACAACTGCCATGATCACTAATTTGTTGCATGGATTTGGGAGACCTGTAATGAAATCCATTGAGACATATGTCCAGATGAAACTAGGGAGTGGAAAAGGTTGTAGGGTTCCCAATAGCTTGATCATTTCCCCTTCGCTGGCATACATCACACTCAACTACGAAAGTAAGAATTCCATTCTTCATGTCGGTCTAAAAGAAAGATCAGTGGGCTCATACATAAGTTTTCTAAAATCCTAAATTTCCTACAACCAGAGAGGATTCCAGCTAATCCAAGATTCATGAGCTGGATTTATATTAATAAGCCCTACTGGTGAAAAAAACTATGCTAGCATGTAGGCTAGAATTTGAATGTACTAATAATATTGCAGAGTATGAATCATTAGTGCAAGTATTGTATAAAGAAATAAATCTTGGCGTTGAATATCTTCAAATCTTTGGTGATTTTGAAATCGTTATAAAACAAGTCAGAAACAATATCCATTGTGTTTTAAATCACCTTAGACATTATCAATCCTTAATTCAAAATCTTACTTCACATTTTGTAGCATTCAATATTTCTCCAATACCAAGAATACATAAAGTCAATGCTGATATTTTGGCCAATGTTGTATCTAAATTAATCCCACCTAAAGATTTTAGTCCAGACAGAATTTATATAGAGTTGATTTTTCGCCCATCCATTCCCGATAATGTTACCAATTGGCGAGTAATCAATGATGATGGGGATATCCTATAGTTTTTAACATTCGAAGAATCCTATCTTGACCAAGTAATTGATGAGGATGAACATGATTCTCAATTGAATAAATCAAAGAAAAAAATGCTCTGCCAAAACCTGTAGTTAAGCTTGAGGATGTTTATGATCCTAAAGACATTTAAAATGGTCAACAACTGCAAACTTCAAAGTTCAACTTTGAGATTTGAATGAGTTAACATAGGACATGATATAAATCCTATAATATTAACTTAGGTCTTGGTCTCTCGTCTGAGGAAAGAAATGCATTTATTTGTCTATTAAAGAAATATAAATATATCTTTGCTTGGAATTATCAAGATCTGAAAACTTATGATGCCCCCATCATTCAACACATTATCCCAATGGGACCAGATGTTAAACCCATTCAACAAAAACATAGGAAGATACAAACGAATTTGGAAACTGAGATTAAAAACAAGTTGAATAAACTTTTAAAAGACAAAATCATATTTCGAGTGAGACATTCCAAATGGGTTTCCAATCTTGTACAGGTTAGAAAAAGGAGTGGCGATATTCACATTTGTTAGGAATTTAAATAAGGCATGTCAAAGGGACAATTTTCCCATCCCGTCAATGGAACAAGTTCCGCAATCAGTTGCTCATTCTGAATTAATGTCTTTTTTAGATGGATTTCCTGGATACAATCAGATCCTTGTTCATCCAGAAGACCGATTAAAAACTATGTTTAGAACAAAGTGGGGAACATATGCATATCAAAAAATGCCTTTTGGATTAATGAATGCAGGAGCTATGTTCCAGAGAGTGATGGACATTTCTTTCAAGGGGTTGATTAATAAAAATGTTGTGGTATATCCAGATGATATTACCATATATTCAAAGAAGAGAAATAATCATTTACATGACTTAAAGCAGACCTTTGAAAGATGCAGAAGGTATGGAATTTATCTAAACCCCAAGAAATCAATTTTTTCTCTTAGTGAAGGTAAACTCCTTGGTTTTATTGTATCCAAACATGGAATTTGTATTGATCCAAAAAGAATTAAAACAATTTTAGAAATTCCATTACAACATACCAAAAAATCAATGCAATCTTTTCTTGGCCAAATCAATTTTGTTAAGAGATTTGTCCCTGGATTTTCTCAAATTGTCCTACCATTACAAACAATGATAAAAAAAGATTCGCTTTTTAAATGGGGTGATCATGAAAGAGAAGCATTTAAAGAAATCAAACAAGTTGTAGTTGATGCCCCTTCTCTATCAACTCCCAATTTTTTCTGATCAATTTATTTTATATACTTTTGCCTCTGAATTATCATATGCAACAGTCTTAACACCAACCAAATGAATAGAAAATCGAAGCTCCTATTTCATTTTCAGCTCAAATTTTCAAGGAGCTAAATTAAATTATTAAGGAGTAGGAAAGCAATCGTTTGTAGTTTACAAAGCTATCAAATCATCATGGCCATCACGCCAATGCTAGATTAAGAGAAACCCTACAGTAATGTAAAGAGTCTGCTCCAAGCTTGTCCGTCACTTGAAACTAATTCAATAATAAAATATCTAACATTATGAGGCTTTTAGGTTTGTTACATAGCTCTGGTTCACAAGTATTTTACCATGCTTGGGTAGAAAACACCCACAAAAACATATGAAGTCAATAAATCTAGTTAAGTGGAAGGACAAGCACAATCAACACAGAAGAAAGGAGAGAAAATGAAGACCAGTCATCTTTTTTCCAGTGACATCAAAGTTCAAAAGTTATTACATGTGAAAAGAGATTTTAGAAACTCTCAATATCCAACCACATTACATCTCCACTGCATTAAATAGATACTTCTTCTTGTTGAAGGTTGCGCCCTCAAGATGTTGGTTTTGAGAATGCACATGATGTTGAAATAGATGTCACATCCCAATGGTTGTGCCCTCATTATTTTCGAACGATAGGCTAGCCAACGATTGATACATGGCATATGATTGGGTCTAAATGTCAATTGAAGTGCGTCTTCTGTTTTGTGTTAAAACAATAAAAAAATCCATGGATTGAACATGCACCCATTTGGGATAGATGTAATTTCTTGTGTGCCTACACTTGAGTGGACTATGCTTGCTTGTAATAAACTACGACCTTTGTTTCTAATTCACTCGATCCAAAATATGTTTACTTTGTTACATCCATAGACGTACACTAGAGTTAGGGATGTGTGCTGTAAGGGAACTGTCAAAATAAAATGAAAATAAACATAAAATATATAAATAAAATATTAAATAATAATGATGTGCCAATAAGGTTCTCAATCTTTAATTGTAACCTTCAGCCTAATGTGTGTGTGTGTGTGTGTGTGTGTGTGTATACACATCTAACATAACATTAAATAGGTTATTGCAGTCATCATTCAATCATCTATTTTATTCTTCTACTTTAAATTCTATATGTATACCAATCATCTATCTTCATGATTGATATTCTTTAATGAATGAACAATGTTGATTAGATGTTGATCCTTTCTTAAAGCTGAGTAGGGTAGATTAGATGTTGATCCTTTCTTAGAGTCATTGTATGATGATGAATTGTTTGAACATTTTTAGTCCAATGTTGATTGTTCAATTAGTTATTAGTGCATATTAATAAATTATGTATTGCACATGAACCATATATCTTAATCAAATGAAATTGTAGCATAATAAGGTATATAATCATTAACCTTTAATTCAATCCCACAATTAAAAAGTAAATGGTTGATCAAGTAACCCAAATTAGCAATAAGGATTTTTTAGCAAGAAATGGTTTATATAATGGGTGTGTCTGGGGCTATGGCCATAAAATATACCAATGCTAGGCTAGTATGAGAGAGTATTTTTCCCGAATGTTGATTTAGGTGCACAATAATCGTTAGGCGGCTGAATGGTTGGTTTCGAGATAGATCTAGGGGAACTTTCAATATACTTAAGGTACATGTAAGTAATGTCCATATGTAGTCTTGTCTAATGTGATATTATTCAAATTGGTACCAATAGGGGTAACTTGGAACTCCAACAAAGAAGGCTTTAAGCTCAATGAGTAACCTCCTAAAGTTATGGGGTTTCCTGTGTGAATGACTCCCAAGCCACAATTTTATTCACCTAATGACATGTATTATTGTTTTATATATATATTTCAGAACACGTCTTTAGCCTATATATCTAAGAGAATTTCTTAATAAAAAAGTGTGCCAAAAACATATACTTGTGCTCTTTGACATAGACTGTCATCATAATTCATTCCATTGAGACACATAATTTACATGAAACAAATGATAGGAAAATGTCTCAATTAAATGCTCCAAGTGGCCCTTTATTCATTAGAATGTTTGCAAATTTTTACTTGACTAAAACCTTTCATAGAGATCCCATCACTCAGATTCATTTCATCTTGCTGAGCAAAAACACTACTCAACATAATATAGTAACCATTCAAATGGAAGTTGCAATTAAAGAGTCAAACTTTTAATCATCCTAAGCATGCGAATTAAATGTAATTAGAACATCCAATCCCATAAATAAAAATAAAAATGTATCCGTTGCTTAAGTTCAATAAAACAAGATTTAGAGCGAGCGAAATTTGTTTTGATGCCAAATGATCTTTAGTTGTCTTCCAACCCCAAATATATTTTAAAAATATAGTAAATGTTTAATTCAGTATTAACATAAAAATGTTGCTCAAATCTCTTTACTCTGTCACAATGTTTTACTTTGCTCATTATATTCATAATTATAAACATTAAAATTCAATATTATATTAACAAAACCAGAAAAGTCATATTTATAATAAATGTAAAACAAAATACTTCATTAAATAATAATAATAATAATAATAATCATTAAAAGAACAACAAAACTACATTAGATAATAATTAATTATACTAAATCACAATTAATTATTTTAGAATTAAATTAATTATATTAAATCACACACATTTCAAATTTCAAGAGGCTTTAAATGAACGTCACTTGACTTTTACAAAAAATTTGTTTTCCCGCTGCATTCTGCGTTTCTTGTTCGCTGCTCTCATTCTCTGTTTCTTGAATCCTTCCTGCAGAGTTGAGTTGAGTTGAGTTTTCTTGTTCTTGAATTACAGATCGCTGTTTCTTGAATCCTGAATTACGGATCGTTGTTTCTTGAATCCTTCCTGCACACTTCTCTTGTTCCTGAAGGCAGATTTGTGGCAGGTTTAGGGTTTCTTCCACGATGACGCCCGGGAACCAAGATGAGTCCCGGGCGACGAGAAGATGGGTGGTGATGGTTGCCATTGGAATTGTTATATTTGCCTGCCTTCTTATTCCTGTTGGTATTGTTATTCTTGGGAACAAGGTTCCATATGCGGCTACAGGAGGAGCCATACCGGCTGGTATACATACCGCCTGCTCTAAAACGTTCCACCCTCAGCTGTGCGTGTCTACGCTGGTCACATATCCAGGTGTTGATCAGCTGGTGGAACCCAAAGATTTTGTTCAAGCCACCATTGAAGCCACCATAGGTCAGGTTTTGCAATCGTACTCTCTAAAGGTTGCAGCCCCTGTTCCTGTTTGGGGAGACGGCGACGGAGGTGTGGCCCAGCAGGATTGCGTGGAGCTGCTCCACGATACACTATATCATCTGAATGCCACGCTGCTCCACATGTCCGATTTGTCTGGTAAGAGACCGTCATTGCTCTTCATTGCCGATGTCAAAACTTGGCTCAGTGCCGCTCTGACAAACCAGGAAACATGCCTCGAGGGTTTCCAGGACTTGATTGGAGGCGGCAATGCGACTCTTCAATCCACCAATGACATACTAAAAGAATCCAGAAAGTTCTCTCAATTGATCAGCAATTCCCTCTCCCTCTTCCAAACCCTTTTCAGCAACGCCGGCTTGGAAAATAAAGGTTTACCTGGTGAACAGACGAACAAGTCTGCAGTAGTTCCCCAAAACCCTCGACGGATGTTGCCAAAGAAGAATAACGCTGGTCTGGAGCAGGAATTCAAGAAAGATGAGGGGCATAACGCTGGTCTGGATCAAGAATTCTATCACCATTATGGGTTGTTGGATCGATATGACATGAAGGAATTCCCTATGTGGTTATCGGCAACTGATCGTTTACTCCTACAGCTTTCCCTTGCACACTTAAAACCTGATGCTGTCGTAGCGCAGGATGGCAGTGGCAATTATGTAACAATAACCGACGCTGTCAAGGAGGCACCCAAGCATTTAAGAAGTAGAAAATACATAATCTATGTCAATGCTGGACTGTACCTTGAAACTGTCAAAATTTCTAAACGAAAAACCAACATAATGTTTGTTGGCGATGGCAAGGGAAAGACCGTTGTTGTCTCCAGCAAAAATGTGAAGGAGGGTTCTACTACTTTCAGTTCCGCTACCTTTGGTACTATTCCAAACCTTTCTGTCTGTGTTGGGACTCTGGATACCACATATCTCCACAATGGTATGATATTGTCCACTTTGGGCCTAAGCCCTCATTCCAATGGAGATATTTGTTCATCCTTATATACCCATGATCTTTCCCACTTCTACCACTTCTAATCAATGTGGGACTTTGTTCGTATATCCAACAATCCTCCCCTCGAACAAAGGACCATCGAGCCTCCCCTCAAACCATCCGCAGGATTCTCCCCTCTCTACCAACCAGGATTCTCCGCTCCAATGCGTTGGAAGCACACGCCTTACATGGTAGCACCACCTGTCTCGAGAGCTTGCTCTATCCCAGGTCAACTCCTCTTCACCATGTTAGAGAACAAGACACGTCCATGAAGAATCCGGAGCACACCGCCTGTTTAACCGAGCTCATCCACAGGCTTACGGGGGCTCACCATCTTTGTTCAGCATTCCGAGGATTCATCCACTTGGGTAACCTCGAACTTGGCTCTGATACCACTTGTTGGGACTCTGGATACCACATATCTCCACAATGGTATGATATTGTCCACTTTGGGCCTAAGCCCTCATGGGTTTGTTTTTGGGCTTTACCCCAAAAGGCCTCATTCCAATGGAGATATTTGTTCATCCTTATATACCCATGATCTTTCCCACTTCTACCACTTCTAATCAATGTGGGACTTTGTTCGTATATCCAACAGTCTTCATTTTTTTTGTTTGTTTGATTGTTCAATCCAATTTCTTGAAATACCCTTTCTCTTTCTCTGTACCTGGTTAATTGAAATACCCTTTCTCTTTCTCTTTCTCTGTACCTGGTTAATTGGATTTTCAACATTGTTTCATGACATGTGTGTATGGAGCTAAGGCTGACCAGTGAATTGGTTAATTGGATTTTCAACATTGTTTCATGACATGTGTGTATGGAGCTAAGGCCAATTAACAATGACTGACCAGTGAATGGCTGCATTGCAGCTGTATCCGGTGCAAGATTTGTTGCACGTGACATGACCTTTATGAACAGTGCAGGGCCTGACAAGCATCAAGCTGTGGCTCTACGGGTGGGGGCCGATTTTGCAGCGATTTATCGATGCAGTATTATTGGTTACCAAGACACACTTTATGTTCATTCTCTTAGGCATTTTTACAGAGAATGTGACGTGTTTGGAACAGTAGACTTCATTTTTGGCAATGCGGCCGTGGTTTTACAGGAGTGTAACATGTATGTTCGACAAGGTATGCCCAATCAAATGAATGTAATCACTGCCCAAGGAAGGAATCATCCTTATCAAAATACCGGCATCTCAGTACATAATTGTATAGTTACAGCAACAAGTGATCTCCCTCCCTGGATGGCATTCACTTCAACATACCTCGGGAGGCCTTGGAAATTATACTCTCGAACAGTTTACATGCAATCGTTTTTAGGCGACCTCATTCATCCCGCTGGCTGGTTGGAATGGTCGGGAGAATTTGCATTAGAAAGCTTATACTTTGGGGAATACAGGAATTCTGGGCCTGGTGCATTTCTAGATGGGCGCGTAACTTGGCCTGGTTATAGGGTGATTAAAGCCGATGAAGAAGCAAAAGAGTTCAGTGTGCCTATTTTTATCCCTGGTTCTGCAGTGGGATCCCATACATAGAAGGCCTACAAATTTGTTATTTTTTTTTATGGCAATAAGGATATCATATTTTAAATCCTTACTCGACTCTGAAATGCAATACTGCCAGGAGGGGAGACCAAAAAATCATGTACTTCCTCTCATCTCATGTTAAAATGTAATCTATAACTGTTATATTTATAATCTCTCACATATTATCTGTATGTTGTTTCATTTTTATATTCAAAAATTCAAAGTTTCGAAATTCTTGACATGATGTTGCAATCTCATTTCTACCTCACAAACACTGGTTTCTCTAAACCTTGTTGGGATGATATTGTATGTAGACATTGTCACATGGTTGGTTTATAGTGTTTATGGCTCTACAAGAATTATTTCGATATACACTCTATTATTTCGTTGTGATGTATATTTTTTTTGGTGATGTTCTATTCAACCCCAAGCTTATGAATTGATTTAATTCTAAGTTTTGTGATGTAATACACTGGGTTTGTGTTCTTGCATTATATATCACCTTTTCTTCTTCGAATAAAGATATCACTGTTTCTTTCTTGGAAACTAAAATGTGTATATACAGGGTTTTCAACAACTGGAATGATTAATTTAATTTTATTAGTGCTCATATAAAATACAAAATTTTGGAATATTCAACAAACATGCTCAAGTTGTCATATGCTAAGAGTTTACAATTAGGTGAACAATGATTTTTAATCCCATAATTACATTAGACTTCGACAAACATTTGCATGCCAAATAAAAGCTCCCCAAGGAAATAAATCGCGCTGAGGTATAGTGAAAGATTTGCATGGTTGATAAAATTACTCCATACCCCAAGGAAACAAAGCACAAACTCTTCAACATATAATAGCAATGAAAGGAACATGGGAGAAGAGTTCCATCTAAAATCAGTAAAATCAATTCACTCAAACTTGCAAAGGGAAAATTCATTATGTCAATGTCATGAGGAAGTAAAACAAAATTAGTAAAATATGCCCGTGAAATATCACAATAATATATGCACATTGCAGATTGAGTCAATCACTTACTAGATAGCATTCCCTCCCTTCCAACGTTTTCCGTGGCTCTGACCTCTAAGTAACTGTGAGCTTGAATTATCAACATGGCCATAAGATTGAGAATGGTCACATCATATCTTTTCATGATTTTTTTTCTTTATCCCGAGTCCCATCCCTCTTTTCACATTAATGGGTCATGTCACTTGTAGGTGACATGACCCATACTTTATACGAATTTGATTCGGTTGTTCATGAACGCTGAGAGACAAAGAGCTGGCCTTTGCCTAATATTCCTAAGGTGCCTCAGTTTGACATGCTTCCCATTGCTCCTCTAACCATTTTTGAACCAAAGCAACTTTTGAATCCCAACAATGGATGGGAGCGTATCCAAGTTGCTCTGGAGCCATTACTGAAGATATGACTCTATGTACTGGCCAACTGGCCTGATTTTGTTTTCACATCTTGAGTTCATTTGTTTATGAACTAGAGCAACTTTTGAAGCAACAACGGATGTGAACGTATCCACGCTGATCTTGAAATCCCAACGAAGATATGACTCATATGTACTGTCCAGATGGCTTGATTTTGTTTGTGTATATCTTGAGTTTGTTTGTTTAAGTTACTTGCATCCAATCGTTAATCATATTTTTACCGTTATGGACCAAATTTACTCAAAGTATTTGTTAAATTTGGACAACCTAAGTGACTTTTTAATGCTTAAGATAAGTTGAAACATTTACTTATGTTGATTACAATACATCATACTCTCAATCACATTATAAACAAAATAGATGTGATGTCTGACTCATATGCAAAAAAAAGTATAGCTCAAGTTAAATTATAATATTAAATTAATGCTCTTTCATGCCCACATTTCCTTATTACGTGTTGTGCATAACTATAAGTTTGCCAACATACAATTGATTTTGTGCAAGAAGTAACCATAGACATGCCAAACCCTTGATACAGATCTCGAATTCCTCCGTTTTCAAAATTTTGCCAAGAACATCCATTACACCAATCCCAAGAAGGTCCTAAACCATCAACCTCTAACAAGCCTGACACACTGGTCTGGGAGTTAGCGTACATAAGAAATTGAGTATTGTACAGATCTTGTTAAAGCGTGAAATTTATTGAATTTGTAACGTTTAACTCAGATTTGTTCCTGTGTGGTTGTTTGCTAGAGCGTAATATTTTAACAGCCTTAGGAAGTATATATATATATATACACACGTTTTAAGGTATGAGCTTGTTGTAAATAGGAGAAAATGTGTTGCAATGAGCAGGTTACCAAATAGAAAATATCAAAAATGTCTGCAAAATTGTTAAGAGTGTATTTTGCATGTCACTAACAATAATTCTTTGTTAAGAACTAAATCTTAAACAATTTCTGGGATGCAAGAGTGGTGGAAACACATATGGGATGTGTGGAAGCAAATTGATTTGAAATGAGTGAGTGTAACATTTTGCAACAATTCCATGGTAATGAAAATGCATCTCCATTTGTACCTTGATTCATATTATACATCCGCTCCATCAAAAATTGCTACAACTACTTTTCATTCTCAATTTGTTGGTTCACATGGTAATCAGGTATAAGGTGGCCATATTTCACAAGTAGAGGAACATAAGAGTGAAGACTCTTTCCATATTTCATTCCTCTTTCATAATCTTCCATGTCAAAATGATGATCAATCATATTGCAATCTTGATAAGTAGTCAAATGACCTAAAAATCCTCACTTAAGTTGAAACATTGGATAGTCATTAGCCTAACATCCAATTTCGTGTTGATATAAGAAGTGATGAGTGCCCAAATACATTGGATGATGTTTTACTTCCTCAAGAAGACCCTAATTTTCAAGGCTTCGATCCAATTGTTGAACACCCTTCTCATAGTTTGTAAACTCTAGTTTTGGATAATATTTCCGTTCAAAATGATCTTGGAACTCCTCTGATCCATGCATTGTCAGATATCAAACCAAAATATTCAGATTATTACACTTTTGAAACATTAATATACCCTGTTGAAGAAGAGAAATTCCAATCCCAAAATCATATCGGTATATCATTCTTCGGTCATTATGAATGTCATGTTCATTTCATTACTCTGTAGCCTCCTCATTATATGCTCTTACATTCACCTCCCTGCCATGTCTAAGACCTCTTGGATGATAGTGGGTGTTCAAATAATATTATAGAGCATAATATGTGTGATCCAACATTATTGCAAGTTGATATGAGTATGCATGCTTTGAATTCTAAGTTTTTTTTGGGTGCAAGTGATTTGTCTCCTTCTGGGTATTTTCATCAATACACTTCCCGTCATTCCATGATAGGCTTGACGAGTCTGCTACACCAACAAGTTATCTCAATCCTTTAGGTTTTTTGCTCGCTAGCATTGGCTACAATCAAGTATAGGGTTCCTATTGAAATTTCCTCACGAAGTTTTATTCTTCCTCATATGATATGTAGCTTGCATATTTGGGTGATTCCTTCTCCTTCCCTTTATATGTGGCTTTGAAAGCTTCTTCTCTCATATCCGATGGACCCCCTTTCCTCATTTCAAAGGTTGTTAGGATCCCATGGAGTTGTTCGATAGTGAGACTCTTCAAATACTGCATTTCTTTAATAGCAGAGACTTTGGAATCTAACTTTAGAGTTAGTGATCTCAAAATATTTTCAACAACAATCACATCTTTTATTTCATCTCCAAGATTTCCATTTGAGTTAACAATCTCGTCCACTCTAAGGAAAAAAGTTATGACGCTTTCATCTTATCGCATTTTAAGTGTCTCATGCTGAATTCTAAATGTTTTAAGTTTAACACTTTTTACCTTGGCATCACCTTCATAATAATATACAAATCATACATAGTGGCATCATCACTAATCAACATTCCATTCCATAACCAAATCAACCCAACCAGTATTTTCAATCACATATTATTGTGAGTGAGACATCATCGATAGACAATAGCAAACATAATAGAACTCATCAAACATCATCAACAACCCATATTGGAAAACCCTAGCATGTATACAGGAATTTTACAGAGAACATCTGTGTACGTATGTGCTTACCATTCTTAACACCCGCGTACAGATTCTGAACTTTCACAGAATATATACAAAACTACTTAGAAAATGATCCAAGTATGGACGCGAACTTTCATATGTGCATCAACGTATAGATCTAAAATCAATGACTCAAACCTTTGCTACAACCACAACACATATTGTGCATACTTCACTTTCACATATCCACGTCAGAGCATTATTATCACACACATCTATCATTGTTATCTATAATCACAAAAAAGGTCAAGCAAGCATATTCATTACTATTCTTTTAGATCTATTAGATATGAGCCTCTTCCATGCTCCTTGGTGCACCCCTACTTCAAATCAGATTATACATTAATAACCCATAATTTGCACTTATAACACTTTGATCTCCATCTCCTTATATATCTTTTTGCTTAGCCAATATCTTAGGTAAATACCTTGGTTATGTTGTAAGTATTATTTGATGGGATCAAATATCCGTTGTCGCTTCCAAATACTATGGGACAATACCATGGTAAAGACCCCTGGTATTCATAATATGGCGGTGTGGATTTTGTATGTGACTTCTCTTCACCATAATTGCGTATGTCTTCATGGGCCAGAAGATATTTCGAGTGCGATTTATGCTGAAATATCTGTTATAGTTTCCTCTTTGATTTCCTCCATGAGACCAAATCATAGTGATGTCATGGGAATTGCTTTTAAGAGCATCTTCTGCCAAGAGTGCATCTGTTCTGCTTTTTGTGTAGACCATATCATGGATCCATTCTCTGTCTTTAGGGTACACTCTAATGGTCCGAAGCACACACAAGGGTTGTCCAGCAAATTAAGGCCAAGCTAAAAACACTCCCTATTCTGTAAGTAGCTGATGATAATGCTTTTAAAGTTGTTGAGTTAGATGCCAACGACATTGGATGGGGAGGCATCCTTAAGCAAAGAAAGGATGGGATTGAACAGATTGTTCAGTTCACCTCAGGGACTTGGAACCCTGTAGTACAAAATTATTCCACCATAGAAAAAGAAGTCAAAGCTGCGTGGAATTGTATAGACAAGTTCGAATTTCATCTAGTAAACAAGAAGTTTCTACTAAGAATCGACGCCTCGGCTTTGAAAAAGGCATTAACCAAAGATATTAAAAAGCATGGAGAAGCTAAGTTTTCCAGATGGCAGACCCTCTTTGCTAACTACGATTTTGAAGTTGAGCACATCAAAGGAGTAGAAAATTGTTTACCAGATTTCCTTAGCAGGGAATACATCCAGCAACAAGAACATGTGCTGCTAATTGTTACAGAATGGGATCAAAGTCAAAAACAGGGAATTCTGAGAACAATCCCAGAAAACAAGAGTTGGTCCGAATATAAAGAAAATTGGAAACCAACCTGGAAATTAAGAAATACTAAAGTATTAGATGCAAACCTGCAAGCACATACTGATATTTTTCACCTACTACCAGAATGAAGAGTGTACCCTAAAGGCAACAGATGGATCCATGATATGGGCTACACAAAAAGCAGAACAGATGCACTCTTGGCAGAAGATGCCCTTAAAAGCGATTTCCATGACATCACTATGATTTGGTCTCATGGAGGAAATCAAAGAGGAAACTATAACAGATATTTCAGCATAAATCGCACTCGAAATATCTTCTGGCCCATGAAGACACATGATGCAGCCTTATGGCCTGGAGGTGATCCTAAGCTTATTTTCCCCGATACAATCTATGATCTTGCAGGCTATAAAAAACTTTGGTGGGGTTTTCTAAATATTGATGGAAAGGATGAAACCCACTATATCAAATTAAAATTTGGAACAACTGGAATCATGCAAAGGAACCAATAGTGCGATTGGCTACAAACTTGGTGGACAGATTATGGAGTCAATAAAACTGCTTTTGACCCGGTATACCGTGAATCCTACAGTCGATTTAAATGCGACATTTGTTTTCAGCATAACATCCCCGACTGTTGTCACTCTCCCTACAACAATGTTAAAGAAATGCTACAGATTTCAGATAACGAAACCTTAAGAGAATATATGACTAGACACTATGAGTGGCTTGTTTTGACCAAGATCAAGCATCAAATTGTTTTAAATAAACCCATGATTGTTAGAAGAATATTTACCAAAGCATGGGATGAAAATTTGTACAAAAAGTTTCGGTTTCCCGAAATCACTGTTTTTTAAAAAAGGGTTCTCGTGGGCTTGTCCTTAAAGCCTCCACTTTGTAAACACGATGTCTAGTCACAAGGACTAGAGGAGGGGCGGTGCGCTGTCTCTCCGGTGAGGTTCCCGACCAGTTTTCTCGCGGGCTTTTCTGTACAAAAGCATCCACTATGTAAATATCTGGTCAGAATAATTTCCGTGGGATTTGATAAATCATCCACAGTGTATTTATGTACAAAGATTCTTTAGTCACGAGACTCGGAGCACTTCTCCAAATTTTGGTGTGCTTTGAGCCACATCTCCATGACTGACAGAATATTGGTACAAAAGTTTGTCGGCCCAATCACTGAATGCTTGTACCCTCCTTTTTCTATAAAAGAAAGGGGTAAGGCTCATTCAGGGCATTCAAAGTTTGAGAGTCTTAGAGTCATAGAGATTTGAGAAGCCTGTGTATCAGTGTGCTCGGCATCGGTAAGAATCTAAAGTGGCCGGACCTTGTAGAGTTTAAAGTCTTGAGTCTATACATGTCTTGAGTCTGTATATTCTGAGACAGAGTCTGTGTTTTGCCAGGAAGCCTTCGGTAACGCTCTCTCTCCTATGAGAAGCTAAAAGTCCGATAAATGCAAACACAGTCGATCTTTGGAAGGGATACATTGTAACCAATTCCATTTCCTAAAATAATATGAAAGGAGTGTTGGTGTTCATTCTGCATTTGAGTACTTGTGTGCTTGAGTAAATGTCTGTTGTGTAGTAGTTGTTTTCAAATTATCTTTGCCTTGAAGTTCGCCAAAATTTCGCCAAAGGATAGAAGGGACGCCAGACCGTTAAAAGGCGAGGGAAGCCATGTGAAAGTTCGACACAACGAGAAATATCCAGGTAGGTTCGTGTATGGGTTCACGTTGGGTTCATGTAAAGGAAGATAGTTGAAGGCAATCGAAGAGACGCAGCAAGGCCAATGGACGAGCAAGCTTGTGTGAGAAGCCCCTGCTTAAAATTGGTAAACATGGAAAAATCGAATGCTATATTATCATTCAGAGCATAGTCAAGATTTCAAGACATGGCTGGGTATTGATATAGGATTATGTTTATCCTACTCATGTAATTTATATATGTTTTATATTTTAGACAATATTTTGGAATTTTCATTTTATAGCTTATCCATCTAAACAATAATTTTGAATTCGGTGAAGAAAATGTTAATTTTCATATTTGTGTGATTATATTAACTATAATAAGTGTTGGCAATGCCAATTATCAATATGCAAACAACTAAGATGGAGAGGTTGCATTCATGAAACGTTCCCTATTTAGCTCTCTTGGAGTTAGAAATATAACTAGGACCAGGAATCTTTCTCTACAAATGAAAGAAAACAAGGCTCCTTGTGCTTCCTTCATCTCCTCTAAAGTTTCAGCAACAAAATCTTGCATATAACATCATATATGGACTTGTGCAATAGAAAGCTTAAGAAAGTATGCATGTCTCCCTCTTTTGCAACTCAAATTGGGTAACACAAGAGTTTAAAAAATAGAGGCTTGTATTTGTAGTGTACTCAACCAGGAAGGGGAGATTGAAGGGACGTATAACAATCGACAATTATGCTTGCAAAAGAGATGAAGTCTAGAAAGTAAATCTCCAAGTTGAGAGTGTTTGAGGAAGCTGAAATGATATGTAGAATTTATGAAGTTTAGAATAACGAGAATCTGTGAATTTTCATTCACTACAATCAATATTTGAGTTCTATTTTTATAATATTTTCGTTACCGAATAATGGTAGTTTTCGTTCATTACAGTCAAAATATTTGGATGATAGAACAAATATATGTGAAGGAAACATAGAGAAGACATCAATTAATTATATGTATCCTAGAACGATGGTATTTGGGCCTTTTTGGCACCTAAAATCATAATACTACACATTTAATCTTTGTTACTACTTCCTCTGTTATGTGCCAGACCTGCGAGAAAAACATAATGGAGGAAATATGAAACAGTATAGCTCGAAACACAAAAATATCACATTAATTGAGACAAGATGAAAATATATTTTATGATTCAAAAGAAAAATATAATGTTCTCTTGCCTCTTTGAGGGGGAAACCTCCAATAGAGCAGAGCTCGATTACAATAAAACTTGATGATTCTTCCCTTGCTATCTAAGACTATTTATAACTTTATGACATCCAAAGTCCTAATTACTAGTGGTCCCTTCCATAATACGGGTTAGCCACTTTATTAATTAACTATGGCCCATTTATAACAATTTTGGTCCCTTTTCTATAATGTGAGTCAACCACTTATAATTATTATTAATGCGGATAACCGCTTACAAGCTTTATTTGTCAACTAACTAACTAACGATAACTTTGACAAGGCCCCTTGGGATTATTACATAAATAAAGGGGTTAGGGTTGGACCCTAACATACCCTGCCCCATTAAAAGCACCTTGTCCTCAAGGCTGAAGCTGTGGAAACCACTGAAGAATAGTGGTTCGTTCCCATGTCGCATCTTCTGGGGATGTGTCTTTCCACTTAATGAGGACTTCCTGATCATGCGACCACAAAGATGTATTTCACGAGTATCGAGAACCTGTTCAGGTCTGAGCCAAAGTGAACTTTCCTCATCCAATTATGGAATACCTGTTTGGACCTTGCAATTGTTCCCCACAACTTTCTTGAGGAAAGATACACGGAAGAGTTTTGGATTTTTGAATTAGTTGGCAAGGCCTGTTTGCAAGCAACTACTCCTATACGTTGAAGCACCTGATAAATCCCATAGAATTTTTGTGGTAGTTTCTGGTAGCCCTTTTATTTTTGAGAGGGCTGCTTATAAGGTTGGAGTCGCAAGAAAACCTCGTCACCTACTTGCAATGACCGCTCTGAATGATGTTCATAGGATTGTTGCTTCATTATATTCTGATCTTGAAGTAGATTATATTTGAGATGAGCGATCATGGTGACACGTTCTGCAGGATCTGATCAATTTCCTATACTGTGGAAGATCCAGGGATATAAGAAGATTGTGAAGGCGGGAGTTGTCCATACACTACCTCATATGGCATTATCTTGTTGGCTTCATGATAGCTAGTATTATACCACCATTCAGCTAAAGTTAACCATTGTACTCATTAATGTTACTTGTCTAAAATGAAGCATCACAGATAGGTCTCCAAACATTTTTTGATTGCTTTTGTTTGACCATTGGTTTGGGGATGATAAGTTGTACTCAGTTGGAGTTGTGCGCCCTGTAGCTTGAAACGTTCCTACCAAAATTTTTTGTTGAAATTTGGGTCTCGATCAGACACAATGGAAGTTGGCATGCAATCCAGTTTGAAAATTTGGTTCATGAGAAGTTGAGCTACCAATTTTGGGGTAAATGGGAGTGGTAGATTGAAAAATGAGAATATTTGAAAAGTTCGTCGACAACTGCCATGATCACTGATTTGTTGCATGGATTTGGGAGACCTGTAACGAAATCCATGGAGACATATGTCCAGATGAAACTAGGGAGT
Organism: Pinus tabuliformis; assembly: GCA_031772625.1. Lineage (NCBI taxonomy): Eukaryota > Viridiplantae > Streptophyta > Pinopsida > Pinales > Pinaceae > Pinus > Pinus tabuliformis. The sequence goes on along the minus strand of CM062820.1, from coordinate 682,023,727 downwards.
GGAAAAGGTTGTAGGGTTCCCAATAGCTTGATCATTTCCCCTTCGCTGGCATACATCACACTCAACTACGAAAGTAAGAATGCCATGCCATCAATGATGAGACACAGCAAGGCCAATGGACGAGCAAGCTTGTGTGAGAAGCCCCTGCTTAAAATTGGTAAACATGGAAAAATCGAATGCTATATTAGCATTCAGAGCATAGTCAAGATTTCAAGACATGGCTGGGTATTGATATAGGATTATGTTTATCCTACTCATGTAATTTATATATGTTTTATATTTTAGACAATATTTTGGAATTTTCATTTTATAGCTTATCCATCTAAACAATAATTTTGAATTCGGTGAAGAAAATGTTAATTTTCATATTTGTGTGATTATATTAACTATAATAAGTGTTGGCAATGCCAATTATCAATATGCAAACAACTAAGATGGAGAGGTTGCATTCATGAAACGTTCCCTATTTAGCTCTCTTGGAGTTAGAAATATAACTAGGACCAGGAATCTTTCTCTACAAATGAAAGAAAACAAGGCTCCTTGTGCTTCCTTCATCTCCTCTAAAATTTCAGCAACAAAATCTTGCATATAACATCATATATGGACTTGTGCAATAGAAAGCTTAAGAAAGTATGCATGTCTCCCTCTTTTGCAACTCAATTGGGTAACACAAGAGTTTAAAAATAGAGGCTTGTATTTGTAGTGTACTCAACCAGGAAGGGGAGATTGAAGGCACGTATAACAATCCACAATTATGCTTGCAAAAGAGATGAAGTCTAGAAAGTAAATCTCCAAGTTGAGAGTGTTTGAGGAAGCTGAAATGATATGTAGAATTTATGAAGTTTAGAATAACGAGAATCTGTGAATTTTCATTCACTACAATCAATATTTGAGTTCTATTTTTATAATATTTTCGTTACCGAATAATGGTAGTTTTCGTTCATTACAGTCAAAATATTTGGATGATAGAACAAATATATGTGAAGGAAACATAGAGAAGACATCAATTAATTATATGTATCCTAGAGCGATGGTATTTGGGCCTTTTTGGCAGCTAAAATCATAATACTACACATTTAATCTTTGTTACTACTTCCTCTGTTATGTGCTAGACCTGCGAGAAAAACATAATGGAGGAAATATGAAACAGTATAGCTCGAAACACAAAAATATCACATTAATTGATACAAGATGAAAATATATTTTATGATTCAAAAGAAAAATATAATGTTCTCTTGCCTCTTTGAGGGGGAAACCTCCAAGAGAGCAGAGCTCGATTACAATAAAGCTTGATGATTCTTCCCTTGCTATCTAAGACTATTTATAACTTTATGACATCCAAAATCCTAATTACTAGTGGTCCCTTCCATAATACGGGTTAGCCACTTTATTAATTAACTATGGCCCATTTATAACAATTTTGGTCCCTTTTCTATAATGTGAGTCAACCACTTATAATTATTATTAATGCGGATAACCGCTTACAAGCTTTATTTGTCAGCTAACTAACTAACGATAACTTTGACAAGGCCCCTTGGGATTATTACATGAATAAAGGGGTTAGGGTTGGACCCTAACATACCCTGCCCCATTAAAAGCACCTTGTCCTCAAGGTTGAAGCTGTGGAAACTACTGAAGATTAGTGGTTCGTTCCCATGTCGCATCTGCTGGAGATGTGCCTTTCCACTTAATGAGGACTTCCTTGATCATGCGACCACAAAGATGTATTTCACGAGTATCGAGAACTTGTTCAGGTCTGAGCCAAAGTGAACTTTCCTCATCCAATTATGGAATACTTGTTTGGACCTTGCAATTGTTCCCCACAACTTTCTTGAGGCAAGATACACGGAAGAGTTTGTGGATTTTTGAATTAGTTGGCAAGGCCTGTTTGCAAGCAACTACTCCTATACGTTGAAGCACCTGATAAATCCCATAGAATTTTGGTGGTAGTTTCTGGTAGCCCTTTTATTTTTGAGAGGGCTGCTTATAAGGTTGGAGTCGCAAGAAAACCTGGTCACCTACTTGCAATGACCGCTCTGAGTGATGTTCATAGGATTGTTGCTTCATTATATTCTGATCTTGAAGTAGATTATATTTGAGATGAGAGATCACGGTGACACGGTTCTGCAGGATCTGATCAATTTCCTATACTGTGGAAGATCCAGGGATATAAGAAGATTGTGAAGGCGGGAGTTGCCCATACACTACCTCATATGGCATCATCTTGTTGGCTTCATAATAGCTAGTATTATACCACCATTCAGCTAAAGTTAACCATTGTACTCATTAATGTTACTTGTCTAAAATGAAGCATCACAGATAGGTCTCCAAACATTTTTGATTGCTTTTTTTGTTGACCATTGGTTTGGGGATGATAAGTTGTACTCAGTTGGAGTTGTGTGCCATGTAGCTTGAAACGTTCCTACCAAAATTTTTTGTTGAAATTTGGGTCTCGATCAGACACAATGGAAGTTGGCATGCAATCCAGTTTGAAAATTTGGTTCATGAGAAGTTGAGCTACCAATTTTGGGGTAAATGGGAGTGGTAGATTGAAAAAATGAGAATATTTGAAAAGTTCGTCGACAACTGCCATGATCATTGATTTGTTGCATGGATTTGGGAGACCTGTAATGAAATCCATGGAGACATATGTCCAGATGAAACTAGGGAGTGGAAAAGGTTGTAGGGTTCCCAATAGCTTGATCATTTCCCCTTCGCTGGCATACATCACACTCAACTACGAAAGTAAGAATGCCATTCTTCATGTCGGTCTAAAAGAAAGATCAGTGGGCTCATACATAAAATCTAAAAATCCTAAATTTCCTACAACCAGAGAGGATTCCAACTAATCCAAGATGCATGAGCTGGATTGATATTAATAAGCCCTACTGGTGAAAAAAACTATGCTAGCATGTAGGCTAGAATTTGAATGTACTAATAATATTGCAGAGTATGAAGCATTAGTGCAAGGATTGTATAAAGAAATAAATCTTGGCGTTGAATATCTTCAAATCTTTGGTGATTTTGAAATCGTTATAAAACAAGTCAGAAACAATATCCATTGTGTTTTAAATCACCTTAGACATTATCAATCCTTAATTCAAAATCTTACTTCACATTTTGTAGCATTCAATATTTCTCCAATACCAAGAATACATAACGTCAATACTGATCTTTTGGCCAATGTTGTATCTAAATTAATCCCACCTAAAGATTTTAGTCCAGACAGAATTTATATAGAGTTGATTTTTCGCCCATCCATTCCCGATAATGTTACCAATTGGCGAGTAATCAATGATGATGGGGATATCCTATAGTTTTTAACATTCGAAGAATCCTATCTTGACCAAGAAATTGATGAGGATGAACATGATTCTCAATTGAATAAATCAAAGAAAAAAATGCTCTGCCAAAACCTGCAGTTAAGCTTGAGGATGTTTATGATCCTAAAGACATTTAAAATGGTCAACAACTGCAAACTTCAAAGTTCAGCTTTGAGATTTGAATCAGTTAACATAGGACATGATATAAATCCTATAATATTAACTTAGGTCTTGGTCTCTCGTCTGAGGAAAGAAATGCATTTATTTGTCTATTAAAGAAATATAAATACATCTTTGCTTGGAATTATCAAGATCTGAAAACTTATGATGCCCCCATCATTCAACACATTATCCCAATGGGACCAGATGTTAAACCCATACAACAAAAACATAGGAAGATAAAAACGAATCTGGAAACTCAGATTAAAAACAAGTTGAATAAACTTTTAAAAGCCAAAATCATATTTCGAGTGAGACATTCCAAATGGGTTTCCAATCTTGTACAGGTTAGAAAAAGGAGTGGTGATATTCACATTTGTTAGGAATTTAAATAAGGCATGTCAAAGGGACAATTTTCCCATCCCGTCAATGGAACAAGTTCCGCAATCAGTTGCTCATTCTGAATTAATGTCTTTTTTAGATGGATTTCCAGGATACAATCAGATCCTTGTTCATCCAGAAGACCGATTAAAAACTATGTTTAGAACAAAGTGGGGAACATATGCATATCAGAAAATGCCTTTTGGATTAATGAATGCAGGAGCTATGTTCCAGAGAGTGATGGACATTTCTTTCAAGGGGTTGATTAATAAAAATGTTGTGGTATATCCAGATGATATTACCATATATTCAAAGAAGAGAAATAATCATTTACATGACTTAAAGAAGACCTTTGAAAGATGCAGAAGGTATGGAATTTATCTAAACCCCAAGAAATCAATTTTTTCTCTTAGTGAAGGTAAACTCCTTGGTTTTATTGTATCCAAACATGGAATTTGTATTGATCCAGAAAGAATTAAAACAATTTTAGAAATTCCATTACAACATACCAAAAAATCAATGCAATCTTTTCTTGGCCAAATCAATTTTGTCAAGAGATTTGTCCCCGGATTTTCTCAAATTGTCCTACCATTACAAACAATGATAAAAAAAAGGTTCGCTTTTTAAATGGGGTGATCATGAAAGAGAAGCATTTAAAGAAATCAAACAAGTTGTAGTTGATGCCCCTTCTCTTTCAACTCCCAATTTTTTCTGATCAATTTATTTTATATACTTTTGCCTCTGAATTATCATATGCCACAGTCTTAACACCAACCAAATGAATAGAAAATCGAAACTCCTATTTCATTTTCAGCTCAAATTTTCAAGGAGCTAAATTAAATTATTAAGGAGTAGAAAATCAATCCTTTGTAGTTTACAAAGCTATCAAATCATCATGGCCATCACGCCAATGCTAGATTAGAGAAACCCTACAGTAATGTAAAGAGTCTTCTCCAAGCTTGTCCGTCACTTGAAACTAATTCAATAATAAAATATCTAACATTATGAGGCTTTTAGGCTTGTTACATAGCTCTGGTTCACAAGTATTTTACCATGCTTGGGTAGAAAACACCCACAAAAACATATGAAGTCAATAAATCTAGTTAAGTGGAAGGACAAGCCCAATCAACACAGAAGAAAGGAGAGAAAATGAAGACCAATCATCTTTTTTCCAGTGACATCAAAGTTCAAAAGTTATTACATGTGAAAAGAGATTTTAGAAACTCTCAATATCCAACCACATTACATCTCCACTGCATTAAATAGATACTTCTTCTTGTTGAAGGTTGCGCCCTCAAGATGTTGATTTTGAGAATGCACATGATGTTGAAATAGATGTCACATCCCAATGGTTGTGCCCTCATTATTTTCGAACGATAGGCTAGCCAACGATTGATACATGGCATATGATTGGGTCTAAATGTCAATTGAAGTGCGTCTTCTGTTTTGTGTTAAAACAATAAAAAAATCCATGGATTGAACATGCACCCATTTGGGATAGATGTAATTTCTTGTGTGCCTACACTTGAGTGGACTATGCTTGCTTGTAATAAACTACGACCTTTGTTTCTAATTCACTCGATCCAAAATATGTTTACTTTGTTACATCCATAGACGTACACTAGAGTTAGGGATGTGTGCTGTAAGGGAACTGTCAAAATAAAATGAAAATAAACATAAAATATTAAATAATGATGATGTGCCAATAAGGTTCTCAATCTTTAATTGTAACCTTCAGCCTAATGTGTGTGTGTGTATACACATCTAACATAACATTAAATAGGTTATTGCAGTCATCATTCAATCATCTACTTTAAATTCTATATGTATACCAATCATCTATCTTCATGATTGATATTCTTTAATGAATGAACAATGTTGATTAGATGTTGATCCTTTCTTAGAGCTGAGTAGGGCAGATTAGATGTTGATCCTTTCTTAGAGTCATTGTATGATGATGAATTGTTTGAACATTTTTTGTCCAATGTTGATTGTTCAATTAGTTATTGGTGCATATTAATGAATTATGTATTGCACATGAACCATATATCTTAATCAAATGAAATTGTAGCATAATAAGGTATATAATCATTAACCTTTAATTCAATCCCACAATTAAAAAGTAAATGGTTGATCAAGTAACCCAAATTAGCAATAAGGATTTTTTAGCAAGAAATGGTTTATATAATGGGTGTGACTGGTGCTATGGCCATAAAATATACCAATGCTAGGCTAGTATGAGAGAGTATTTTCCCGAATGTTGCTTTAGGTGCACAATAATAGTTAGGCGGCTGAATGGTTGGTTTCGAGATAGATCTAGGGGAACTTTCAATATACTTAAGGTACATGTAAGTAATGTCCATATGTAGTCTTGTCTAATGTGATATTATTCAAATTGGTACCAATAGGGGTAACTTGGAACTCCAACAAAGAAGGCTTTAAGCTCAATGAGTAACCTCCTAAAGTTATGGGGTTTCCTGTGTGAATGACTCCCAAGCCACAATTTTATTCACCTAATGACATGTATTATTGTTTTATATATATACATTTCAGAACACGTCTTTAGCCTATATATCTAAGAGAATTTCTTAATAAAAAAGTGTGCCAAAACCATATACTTGTGCTCTTTGACATAGACTGTCATCATAATTCATTCCATTGAGACACATAATTTACATGAAACAAATGATAGGTAAATGTCTCAATTAAATGCTCCAAGTGGCCCTTTAATCATTAGAATGTTTGCAAATTTTTACTTGACTAAAACCTTTCATAGAGATCCCATCACTCAGATTCATTTCATCTTGCTGAGCAAAAACACTACTCAACATAATATAGTAACCATTCAAATGGAAGTTGCAATTAAAGAGTCAAACTTTTAATCATCCTAAGCATGCGAATTAAATGTAATTAGAACATCCAATCCCATAAATAAAAATAAAAATGTATCCGTTGCTTAAGTTCAATAAAACAAGATTTAGAGTGATTGTTGTGTACTGCGAAATTTGTTTTGATGCCAAATGATCTTTAGTTGTCTTCCAACCCCAAATATATTTTAAAAATATAGTAAATGTTTAATTCAGTGTTAACATAAAAATGTTGCTCAAATCTCTTTACTCTGTGACAATGTTTTACTTTGCTCATTATATTCGTAATTATAAACATTAAAATTCAATATTATATTAACAAAACCAGAAAAGTCATATTGATAGTAAATGTAAAACAAGATACTTCATTAAATAATAATAATAATAATCATTAAAAGAACCACAAAACTACATTAAATAATAATTAATTATACTAAATCACAATTAATTATTTTAGAATTAAATTAATTATATTAAATCACACACATTTCAAATTTCAGGAGGCTTTAAATGAACGTCGTCAAACATACTTGACTTCTACAAAAAATTTGTTTTCCCGCTGCATTCTGCGTTTCTTGTTCGCTGCTCTCATTCTCTGTTTCTTGAATCCTTCCTGCAGAGTTGAGTTGAGTTTTCTTGTTCTTGAATTACAGATCGTTGTTTCTTGAATCCTGAATTACGGATCGTGTTAGGCCCCTATACTACTAGTGTAACCCCTTATTATTATTAGTACAAACCACTTATTATATTGATGTACCCATGTAGTGCCCATATTGTTACTATTGTGCAACATAGAAGCCCACTATTGTTATTGTTGTGCCCTACAATATTATTGTTATGTAGGATTTGATTGTATTGGGACCACTTAGACTCCTATATATAGAAAGGAGGTATTTTCATTTGTATCATCCAAGAATTGTTCATTTATGTAATGTAAAGGAGGTTGCCCCCTCGAAGAGGCTGAATTCTAAGGCGTTGATCTATCTTTTCTATCTTTTCTTGAGCTGGTTTCATAACATTTGGTATCAGAGCTTTGGATTCTAGGGTTTCGCTGCTCCAAACAGGTCATCGTGGCATTTTCGCTATAACTTTTGTTCTGTGATGTTTCAGAAGTCGGAAAAAAAACCCATTTGAGAAGAAATCGCGCTGAACCTTGGGTCCGAATTTCAGATTTTTTGGCGCGATATTTTCGGAGATATGATCTGAGGAAGTTGGTCTTTTTGCAGACTCCTGAATTACACTCAAAATAGGTGACCTGGGGAAAATCGTCATAACTTTCTTTCTGAGCATTGGATTGAAATTTCGTAAAAAGGTGCAGAAAGAGGACGGAATGTAGTTTCTTGTGTGTGTGTTTCAGATTCAAAGGTTGAAACAGTGACTCGTGGCACGTCGTACAACTTCGCTCTACTGAACCAGTCTAAAAGCAAGTCACTGTGGGATATTTCACATAACTCTTACTTGGAGAATCCAATTTGGCTTAGACTTGTGGAATTGGAAAGAGGACACAGAGGGCTACTACAGGTAGCAATTTCAGAACTTAAATATCCACAATTACAGAGTTACAGTTGTTTCAAGATTGAGGTCCTAAAATCAAGAAAAAGCAAGATGAGGAAGTTTGATGGCAAGGATCCGGCAAATTGGATACTTCAGATGGAGCAATATTTTGATCTACATGGTGTACAACTATTACAAAAGGTATGTATTGCATCTTCATATTTAGAACCAGATCAATTTTTATGGTATAAAGGGCTTTGTTCTCGTAAAAAACTTGTTACGTGGTCAATTCTCACGGAGGAAATGATAGCACATTATGAGGATACAAAGAGCAACACCTTCTTTAGAGCAACACCACAACAATTGGAAAGAGTAAAAGGGCTTTGTGACATATTGGAAAGTAAAATTATGGCAACAAATAAGTCTACCCCTCACAACTATAAAGATGGAAGTGTTGTTTCTCCTAGCCTTCCACAACCTACAAGGGTTACTCCACAACAATTGGAAGAAAAAAGAGAAAAAGGGCTTTGTTACAATTGTGATAGCCAATGCACTAAAGGTCATAAGTGTGCTGAGAAGAAATTATTTTACATAGAATATGAAGAGAAGGAAGAAAAGGATCAAGAAACATCAAAAGAAGAAGATATACACCAGGACCCCACCACAGAGAAAGAAGCAATGAATCAGACCATATCTTGTGAAGCATTGGCAAGAATTACCACTCCTCAAACTCTCAAGATAGAAGGACATATCAAGAAGAAAAAGGTGCAAGAAGTGAAATATCACACCGAGAAAGAAGAAATGAATCCAACCATATCTTATAATTCATCGGTCGAAATTACTACTCCTCAAACTATCAAGATAGAAGGACATATCAAAAAGAAAAATGTTCAAGAAGTGAAAGATCACATCAAGCATCAAGAAATGAATCCGACCATATCTTGTAAAGGATTGGAAGAAATTACCACTCCTCAAACTCTAGATATAGAAGGACATATCAGGAAGAAAAAGGTTCAAGCAGTGAAAGATCACATCAAGCATCAACAACAAGTTCTCCAAATTTTAAAGGATAACGACACTTCAGTGCAAAATCAAATGAAACAACAAGTAGATCAACATTGTAGTGAAAAATGTTTTGATTGGGTATTTTTACTGCTACATCTCAAGCAAGCTATTTATGAGAAAGAAATGTTGGCAATACTACATGCACTTAAAAAATGGCGACCTTACCGAATGGGAAGACTCTTCAAGGATGAGGATATGGAAGCATTGTTTTGTGTTATTTCTATTATCCAACCAGATTGGATAAAAGAAGCAAAGGATGAATGGAAGAAGGACAAAGAAGTATGGCCACTTATTCAAAAGTTGCAAAAGTTCCTAATTCAAACAATATTGCCAGAAATTGAAGAGGAAGGAAAAATCATATTGGAACCTGGAGCAAATCACAGAAACAAGAACTCGACAGCTACGAAATCGATCAATTTTAGAGTATCTCATCAAGTGGAAGAACTTACCTGCTGAAGATTCCACATGGGAGGACAAGAATTTTATACAGAAGCATCAAGAACTACTCAAGCGTTGAGGACAACGCTTTTTGAAGGAGAGGGGCATGTTAGGCCCCTATACTACTAGTGTAACCCCTTATTATTATTAGTACAAACCACTTATTATATTGATGTACCCATGTAGTGCCCATATTGTTACTATTGTGCCACATAGAAGCCCACTATTGTTATTGTTGTGCCCTACAAATTTATTGTTATGTAGGCTTTGATTGTATTGGGACCACTTAGACTCCTATATATAGAAAGGAGGTATTTTCATTTGTATCATCCAAGAATTGTTCATTTATGTAATGTAAAGGAGGTTGCCCCCTCGAAGAGGCTGAATTCTAAGGCGTTGATCTATCTTTTCTATCTTTTCTTGAGCTGGTTTCATAACAGATCGCTGTTTCTTGAATCCTTCCTGCACACTTCTCTTGTTCCTGAAGGCAGATTTGTGGCAGGTTTAGGGTTTCTTCCATGATGACGCCCGGGGAACCAAGATGAGTCCCGGGCGACGAGAAGATGGGTGGTGATGGTTGCCATTGGAATTGTTATATTTGCCTGCCTTCTTATTCCTGTTGGTATTTTTATTCTTGGGAACAAGGTTCCATATGCGGCTACAGGAGGAGCCATACCGGCTGGTATACATACCGCTTGCTCTAAAACGTTCCACCCTCAGCTGTGCGTGTCTACGCTGGTCACATATCCAGGTGTTGATCAGCTGGTGGAACCCAAAGATTTTGTTCAGGCCACCATTGAAGCCACCATAGGTCAAGTTTTGCAATCGTACTCTCTAAAGGTTGCAGCCCCTGTTCCTGTTTGGGGAGACGGCGACGAAGGTGTGGCCCAGCAGGATTGCGTGGAGCTGCTCCACGATACACTAGATCATCTGAATGCCACGCTGCTCCACATGTCCGATTTGTCTGGTAAGAGACCGTCATTGCTCTTCATTGCCGATGTCAAAACTTGGCTCAGTGCCGCTCTGACAAACCAGGAAACATGCCTCGAGGGTTTCCAGGACTTGATTGGAGGCGGCAATGCGACTCTTCAATCCACCAATGACATACTAAAAGAATCCAGAAAGTTCTCTCAATTGATCAGCAATTCCCTCTCCCTCTTCCAAACCCTTTTCAGCAACGCCGGCTTGGAAAATAAAGCTTTACCTGGTGAACAGACGAACAAGTCTGCAGTAGTTCCCAAAACCCTCGACGGATGTTGCCAAAGAAGAATAACGCTGGTTTCAAGAAAGATGAGGGGAATAACGCTGGTCTGGAGCAGGAATTCAAGAAAGATGAGGGGCATAACGCTGGTCTGGATCAGGAATTCTATCACCATTATGGGTTGGTGGATCGATATGACATGAAGGAATTCCCTATGTGGTTATCGGTAACTGATCGTTTACTCCTACAGCTTTCCCATGCACACTTAAAACCTGATGATGTCGTAGCGCAGGATGGCAGTGGCAATTATCTAACAATAACCGATGCTGTCAAGGAGGCACCCAAGCATTTAAGAAGTAGAAAATACATAATCTATGTCAAAGCTGGACTGTACCTTGAAACTGTCAAAATTTCTAAACGAAAAACCAACATAATGTTTGTTGGCGATGGCAAGGGAAAGACTATTGTTGTCTCCAGCAAAAATGTGAAGGAGGGTTCTACTACTTTCAGTTCCGCTACCTTTGGTACTATTCCAAACCTTTCTGTCTGCATTATTTTTGTTTGTTTGATTGTTCAATCCAATTTCTTGAAATACCCTTTCTCTTTCTCTGTACCTGGTTAATTGAAATACCCTTTCTCTTTCTCTTTCTCTGTGCCTGGTTAATTGGATTTTCAACATTGTTTCATGACATGCGTGTATGGAGCTAAGGCTGACCAGTGAATTGGTTAATTGGATTTTCAACATTGTTTCATGACGTGTGTGTATGGAGCTAAGGCCAATTAACAATGACTGACCAGTGAATGGCTGCATTGCAGCTGTATCCGGTGCAGGATTTGTTGCACGTGACATGACCTTTATGAACAGTGCAGGGCCTGACAAGCATCAAGCTGTGGCTCTACGGGTGGGGGCCGATTTTGCAGCGATTTATCGATGCAGTATTATTGGTTACCAAGACACACTTTATGTTCATTCTCTTAGGCAGATTTACAGAGAATGTGACGTGTTTGGAACAGTAGACTTCATTTTTGGCAATGCGGCCGTGGTTTTACAGGAGTGTAACATTTATGCTCGACAAGGTATGCCCAATCAAATGAATGTAATCACTGCCCAAGGAAGGAACCATCCTTATCAAAATACCGGCATCTCAATACATAACTATATAGTTACAGCAACAAGTGATCTCCCTCCCTGGATGGCATTCACTTCAACATACCTCGGGAGGCCTTGGAAATTATACTCTCGAACAGTTTACATGCAATCGTTTTTAGGCGACCTCATTCATCCCGCTGGCTGGTTGGAATGGTCGGGAGAATTTGCATTAGAAAGCTTATACTTTGGGGAATACAGGAATTCTGGGCCTGGTGCATTTCTAGATGGGCGCGTAACTTGGCCTGGTTATAGGGTGATTAAAGCCGATGAAGAAGCAAAAGAGTTTAGTGTGCCTATTTTTATCCCTGGTTCTGCAGTGGGATCCCATACATAGAAGGCCTACAAATTTGTTATTTTTTTTTTTATGGCAATAAGGATATCATATTTTAAATCCTTACTCGACTCTGAAATGCAATACTGCCAGGAGGGGAGACCAAAAAATCATGTACTTCCTCTCATCTCATGTTAAAATGTAATCTATAACTGTTATATTTATAATCTCTCGCATATTATCTGTATGTTGTTTCATTTTTATATTCAAAAATTCAAAGTTTCGAAATTCTTGACATGATGTTGCAATCTCATTTCTACCTCACAAACACTGGTTTCTCTAAACCTTGTTTGGATGATATTGTATGTAGACATTGTCACATGGTTGGTTTATAGTGTTTATGGCTCTACAAGGATTATTTCGATATACACTCTATTATTTCGTTGTGATGTATATTTTTTTTTTGGTGATGTTCTATTCAACCCCAAGCTTATGAATTGATTTAATTCTAAGTTTTGTGATGTAATACACTGGGTTTGTGTTCTTGCATTATATATCACCTTTTCTTCTTCGAGTAAAGATATCACTGTTTCTTTCTTGGAAATTAAAATGTGTATATATAGGGTTTTCAACAACTGGAATGATTAATTTAATTTTATTAGTGCTCATATAAAATACAAAATTTTGGAATATTCAACTAACACGCTCAAGTTGTCATATGCTAAGAGTTTACAATTAGGTGAACAATGATTTTTAATCCCATAATTACATTAGACTTCGACAAACATTTGCATGCCAAATAAAAGCTCTCCAAGGAAATAAATCGCGCTGAGGTATAGTGAAAGATTTGCATGGTTGATAAAATTACTCCATACCCCAAGGAAACAAAGCACAAACTCTTCAACAGATAATAGCAATGAAAGGAACATGGGAGAAGAGTTCCATCTAAAATCAGTAAACTCAATTCACTCAAACTTGCAAAGGGAAAATTCATTATGTCAATGTCATGAGGAAGTAAAACAAAATTAGTAAAATATGCCCGTGAAGTATCACAATAATATATGCACATTGCAGATTGAGTCAATCACTTACTAGATAGAATTCCCTCCCTTCCAACGTTTGCCATGGCTCTGACCTCTAAGTAACTGTGAGCTTGAATTATCAACATGGCCATAAGATTGAGAATGGTCACATCATATATTTTCATGATTTTTTTTCTTTATCCCGAGTCCCATCCCTCTTTTCACATTAATGGGTCATGTCACTTGTAGGTGACATGACCCATACTTTATACGAAGTTGATTCGGTTGTTCATGAACGCTGAGAGACAAAGAGCTGGCCTTTGCCTAATATTCCTAAGGTGCCTCAGTTTGACATGCTTCCCATTGCTCCTCTAACCATTTTTGAACAAAGCAACTTTTGAATCCCAACAATGGATGGGCGTATCCAAGTTGCTCTGGAGCCCTTACTGAAGATATGACCTATGTACTTGTTGGAAATAATACTGAGAGGGGGGGTGAATCAGTATTATCAGATCAATCAAACTTTTCAATGCTCAGAAACATATACGCTACTTCAGTTAAGTGAACCAGCGTGTACACGCTACTGTGACTAAGTAAAACAGCGTATAAGAAGAAAACTCACAATTTAGTTAGCTTATTCTTCAGTTAAGTGCATCAGGACATATTTCACCACATTAACAGTAAACATGTGCAGTATAACAGAAAGATCAAAAGCCACACACATGAACACCAAGATATAAGGTGGAAACCCAATGTGGGTGAAAACCACCTGCTGCAAGTTGTCTCTATCTTTCTTTAATATGAAACTTCAGTTTACAATCTTTTGTACTGGTGCAGCCTTATACCAGTACGCAGGCTACAACCTGCAGAAGGCTACAACCTTCTCTCGTTCTCCCAAACTTCCTTGGAAGGGAGCTCCAACCCCCTTTGCTCTTGTACTAGCCAAGATACTAGTACGTAGGTGCTGACCTACAATCTTCTTTCTTTCAGGTATCACTTTTCATACATTTTCAGACTTGGATATTCCTGAAGCACAACATTACAATCTGAAGACCACAATTCATTCAATTTCCACAACAGATCATTGAAGCATAAAACAACCAAACTTTGAATCACTGAACCACTGAACCCTGTCAATCACCAGTTACCAGAACACAGAGCAGACTACAGAACTCTGCAGTAACAGTCAGACCCTACTGTAAACCCAAAATCAAGCTTCAAAAGATATACGCTACTTCAATGAGCAAAACCCGCGTATACACGCGCTTTTACCGAAGCCAAACTGCGTACAGATCTAAAAATAAACTTTCTCAATTTGCAGCTGTGCCAGACATTAGTTAGACCCAGAACATAATATTGCGACAATATGCAGATCTAGAAATACGCATAATCAACCATATCATGATAGTGCATTTCAAACCATTAGATCCCGATCTATCCTTAGATCTAGTCTTCCATCAACCGATGTGATCTCTCCTTGGCTTAGATCAAGCAACCCAGAACCTGCATATCAGATCTCTTTCTCTCTTAGATTCAAGCCTTGTCGAAAGATGATTTTGCCTAATGATCTTCTTCTCCTTATATAGTCTTAGGCCTAGCTCAATACCAAGAGCCAAAACCATAGTAACACAATACCATCAACTTCAAAACTAGGGATCGACACGCCCGTCGAGACACAATGGTCCGAAATCATAGGCACAACTTCCAAGGACTAACCACCATGGACCAAAGATACTTTTCCACATACACGCGCTTTTTATGAATCCAACTAGCGTGTACACGCGACTTGGGCTTAACGAACTTGCGTATATGAACTTCCTTGGCATGCTGTACTAAGATCTGTCTTCTGATTAAGTTGCCATCACCTGTACCAACCTCTGAGCACCTGTACCATCCTCTGAGTGAGTTGCCATCAAGGACAACACTTGAATCATAATGCCAACAATCTCCCCCTTTGGACTTGATGGCAACCACCACACCAAGTCACTCTCCCCCTTTGACATCAAGGCAAAGGGCTGTGCTCCCCCTGAGGACATGCTGATACCTCTGCTTGGCTGTGCTGACTCGTGCTCCCCCTGACAGTAGGCCAGATCTGCAAAAGATGTTCTTCAACAAGAACCAAGACTTATACACCATAAGGGACCTTCCTATCACCAAAAGACTCAATACATACATCCATACTCCCTACCAAGAGGGGACATATCAGAAACAACCAATTATATTACAGCATTCATCCCAGGCATAGTGGGGAAACCAACATAGGCCGTTACATGACCTTGACACCATAAAAGAGATATGACAAGAGAGATACATGACATAGAGACAACAGATCTAGACCAAGACTTAGGAAAGGCACCAGCAGCATCTGATAAACATCTTGTTAGATCAGCAACCAGGATTTCTTTCTGAGCTCCTTCTCCTGAAACCAACAACCAAAACATCTGAATGCCAACAATGCTTTATGAGACTTTTAAGCTGCTCCCCCTGAACCTGTGCCTGTTGCACTCCCTGAAACTGTGCCTGAAGAATTCTGACATTCCCATTGCTGTTCAGAACTTCAGAGTTTTCCCTTGCTGTTCAGAACTTCATATACGCGATTTATCCTGTATAAAACAGCGTATGTACGCGGATATTATTTCTGCAACAAGCGTCCAACATACACGCGACTTACCCAGCATGAATCCGCGTATATACGCGCATATCCCTTCCGTAACCTGCGTATACCATCTTTTCTGTAGAACAAACAAACTTCAACAACAGGATGAAGCATCAACTACTCCCAGCTTTTGTCTGAGATATTCAAAAGTTTCCCTGGGCAGTGGTTTTGTGAGAATATCAGCAACTTGCTCCTTAGAAGGAACATACTCCAACTTGACCTTCTGCTCAAGCACTTGTTCCCGAAGAAAATGGTACTTGATTGGTATGTGCTTGGTCTTTGAGTGCATGACTGGATTCTTTGAAATGCTGATTGCACTTGTATTATCACATAAGATAGAGACAGGTGGAGTGCAAGTGATTTGAAAGTCCTGCAAGGTCTGCATCATCCAAAGAAGTTGTGTGCAACAAGATGCTGCAGCCACATATTCTGCTTCAGCTGTAGATAAGGCAATCGAACTTTGTTTCTTGCTGAACCAAGATACTAATCTGGAACCCATGAAGAAAGCACCTCCACTTGTGCTTTTCCTATCATCCACACTTCCAGCCCAATCTGCATCTGTGTAAGCATGAAGAGTGAGATCTGTATTTCTAGGATACCATAAGCCATAGTTTTGGGTCCCTTGAAGATATTTGAAGATTCTTTTGACTGCCTGAAGATGAGTTTCCTTTGGGTTGGCTTGAAATCTTCCAACCATTCCTACTGCATGTGTAATATCTGGTCGAGTACCTGTCAAATAAAGCAAACTCCCAATCATGGATCTATAAGTGGGTTGGTGAACTGCTGCTGATTCATCATTTGCACTGAGGCTGCATCCTGTAACCATGGGTGTACATACTGGCTTTGACTCTTCCATGCCATACTTCTTCAAGATCTGCTTGAGGTATTTGGTTTGAGACAAGAAGATACCTCCTTCATTTTGTTGGATTTGCAATCCAAGAAAATATGTCAATTCTCCAAGAAGTGACATTTCGAATTCTTTCTGCATAACCAAGGCAAAGTTTTGACTCATAGTCTCTTCATTGCTGCCAAAAATAATATCATCTACATAAACAACAAGAATTAGCAATTTGTTATTTTCATCTTTTATATAGAGATTGCTATCTGCTGATCCTTTTGAAAAGCCTTGTTGGTGAAGATATTTGTCCAACCGATAGTCCCAAGCCCTTGGAGCTTGTTTGAGCCCATAGAAGTGCTTTTTCAATCTG